>OY754469.1:13953500-15271333 GCA_963575645.1 Xanthostigma xanthostigma
ACAAATTTAACCCATGTGATTCATTCAATACACAAAATAAGTTTATATTACTGGTTATACAAACTAAAAATTAATTTATTAAAGAGACGCGAAGCTGTCAGACTGCCACAGAGTGGTTGAGTCCATTGAATATTCGCTACACGCAGCCGGCTATATTCTCATGTACACGTTTCATTAAATCGATATTACTAACTTCACAAATAATTATATTTCCGTTAAGTAACTATCGTATATTTTCATTTTTCTTTATAACAATGGTTTTAAGGATATAATAATTTTATATATTTGATACTTTCTTTGTGAAATAAATCAGTTATTTGTTTGAGCTACTTTTGTTGTAGTGGGAGTGAGGCTATCGATTAGAATCATGCATCCCTTTCTATAAACAGTGATCAAAAAGAAACGAAGATCATATACAGCGGTCCAGTCAAATGCTCAAATAAAATATGAGTTTATCAAATTGCCACTACAAAAATGGAGCGTTAGATTCGCATTTTTCTAGCATTGTACTCTTCCATTTAATGCCTGTTTATAGTAATTATACATTATATAGGCTGTTTAACATAAAAGATATAATTAAGAATATGTCCCTTTTAATTTTTTGAAGAATGTTATCGCCGATGTTATGTAAATAATTTGTCGAGTCATCGATATTTAAGTAGTCACTGTTTTGAGAATTGACTTAAGAAACATGAAAAGCTTTATTTAGGTATTTAGGATTGTGTAAAAGTACAACAATAACAGAAAAAATTCTATATTATTAATTAAAATCTATATTTTTAAGCAAAATATATATTTGCAAAGTAAAACAATTATAAAATATTTATGTAGCGACATTTCCATTAAAAACAATTATAAATTTTTATTCTGGAAACCTCCTTGAAATTGGTTAATATGATACCTATCTATGGACATCTTAATTTCTGCCAGATAACCTCAATCTGTTAAAATCGTATTCATTTAATAAAGAAAACAAATCGATTCGAATGTCACGAGAATTTTATCTACAATCAGTTCATAGTTTTTAAGTCACTTTCACAATGGATCGGAATACAGAAGTGCGTAAATTAAAACCGGAATATTTACATGGAATAGTTCAAATTTTGGAATCGAAATTATCAAAATTTCGTGGTGAGCCAGCATGGAAAACACTTATGGGAATAGTTCCCGCAACAGTAGACGTAGATATACAGAATAATAATAATTACCAATTGAAATATACAACCGAAGATGTCAAGTAA
Source organism: Xanthostigma xanthostigma (assembly GCA_963575645.1). NCBI lineage: Eukaryota > Metazoa > Arthropoda > Insecta > Raphidioptera > Raphidiidae > Xanthostigma > Xanthostigma xanthostigma. Next base: position 13,954,742 of record OY754469.1, read on the forward strand.
GAATTGTTTCGAACTATGTATTAATCTTAGGAAATTATTACTAATAAATTATTGGTGTTACTGCTTCCAGATTAATAGAAGCCGCAAGCATAGAACAAAACCGTGAAGGATCTGAAATTTTTTTAACTGAATGGGGCTGTTCAGGCCGTTTCAGACCCTGTATATCACATCTTTTAGCTTTATTAATAAAAGCACAGATGTATCAAGCTGCTGATTACATTGCTATTATAGTCTTAAAAGGTGCGTTGTTATATTTTAGTTTATCATAGTTATTGGCGTAACTAGTAGTCTAAGTCATTCATGGCGCTGACAGGTCATGACTACAAGTTGCGCCCATAATTTTATTCAACAATAGGTCATATGCATGTATTTTTTTAATATTTTTAATAGATTATTTAGTCAACCATAATACGGAAAAAAATTGATAATCATTTAAAAATGTAATATTATCACAAGAAAAAAAATATGAAATTTCACATTCAAAAATAGACAGTTTAAACAATCGGCCATGTTGGCGGGCTTATGTGACGTCACGATATATGATGCATGTCAACTTTGATGTCAAATTGTCAATGTTCTAAATGAAGTTTATTTGTTGTTTTCTCTAAATACTGACGTAATCTTACTGTGAGACGACCCAGTCGCCATGGAAACTGTTATTGATATATACTCTGACGTCACGCTGCGTTTTGAAAATTCGAAAATAGCGCGTATTTTCTACGTTTCTATTTTATTATTTGTATTTTTTTCAGTGATTAGATTAATAAAATAACCATTACGATATGATCAGGAACTAAAATATATTTCAAAATAAAAATTTAAACCAATTTGGAGTCTCATGCATATGACCTATTGCGCGTTATTCATGTTTTAATTATAATGAGATGTTGTAAATATCTATTTATTTCTTTATAAAAAAAACTGTCAATACTAACAGCACCAAACAGCACGATTCAATGTTTTGGTTTGAGGTTAGCCGGTTATGAATAAACTCCATGTCGAAAACATTCGGCCTCTCAATTTTAGTCTCAATGGGTAACAACGGAGTTGTTGTTACCTACTATTTCGTTACGACTCAGAAAATAGTTACGTTTATTTTCATTACTCCACAATGGCCGAGCTAGTAGGAATCTTCATTGAGTTATGACAAGTAATTGTCACCAGTCGGTAAATGGCTATTTAGGGTTCGGTTTTTAGGCATGATAAAACATGAATAACGCGCATGAGTTGAATAAAATTATTAATTTAATAATTCAATATGTTATCGTACCGTAAACACAAATAACATTATTCAAATACCACAAAAGTTTAGAAAACGTGTTTATAGCATAGAAGTACACAAAACGATAGAACACTAAAATCATTAACTATTTTTAGAGCCTGCACCAGAAAGACCTAAAAATGGACCTGCAGCATTAGTTGAAATTTCATCATTTGAAAATGTTCAGGAAATGTTAGATAATATGTCTTACCATAGTTCGTTGATAGAAGCCCTGCCTAAGCATGTTTCATTCGCTAATAATATCGATGTACAAAACAACGTTAAATTTGAATATCGAAAGTTGCCTCAAATGCTAGATGTTAATGATAAATCAGAAAATTGCATTGAACCGTCGTTTTTGAAACGGGAGCAGCAATTAGTTAAAAAAATTTGCAAGTTACATATTGAAAAAGACAATTCAAACTTAATTCAGTTTTCTCAAAGCGACATTGGCTCAGAAGAATCGAACAGTGATAATTTACAAAATTCCAATTTAATTCAATTTTCTCAAAATAGTGAGTATTTCGAAAATAGTGCTGATACTAATGCTTTTTTACCTGCATTAACCGGATTGATAGGAGACCAGAATAAAACCGACATTGCTTCAGATTCAATGAAAACTAATGAAAATAGAATTTCAGAAAATTATGATTGTCAAAATGTATCATTAACGAGTACAGTTACTACTGAAATGCCGGATTTGACGGATTTAATTCAAAACAAGGACAGCGCAACAAATCGTAGCTCTTTAGCACCTGCCTTGAGTGAATTAATTAGAAACAATAGTGTCGTTTCTCAATCAGATGCGAGTAGTTCATTTTTACCAATTTTAACTGAACTAGATACTAACATAACTGCGAATTCCTCAGAGTCATTAATTCCAGCCATTAGTGACCTCATTAAAGACGACCGCGGATTTTCTGTGTCTGATAACAATGACGCACAGATGCCTGCTTTAAGTGAACTTATAAATTCCAAAGTTGAAATAACGTCAGAATCAAACGATGCATTAACCGATCTTACCGAAGCTAGAAATGACGTTATCTCACAAACATTCGTACCGGCCATAAGCGATTTGATTAGGGATAATGATAATTCTAACTTTAAAGAATTCATGCCAGTTTTAACTGATTTATTTGAAAATAATAGCGGTTCACTTTTGTCAGTACCTAATTTAGTGAATACCACAGTTCCCCATTTTACTTATGTCGAATTGCAACAAGCAACAAATAATTTTAATAATGACCTATATGAAGTCGGCGAAGACGGAACAAAAACTGGAAGGAAGTTAGGATCAGGAGCCTTTGGTTCAGTTTATTTTGCGACTGGTTTAATTTCCAATTCTCCTGTAGCAGTAAAAAAACTCAACGTTAGCAGTTTTCATTCAGAAAAAGAGAAATTATTAAAACAATTTCAAAATGAAATCCATCTTTTGCACAAATGCAAACATAAAAATTTGTTATCTTTAATGGGCTACTCGTGTGATGGACCAACATATTGTTTAGTTTATGAATATATTTTGGGAAGCACGCTGAAAGATAAGTTACAAAAAGAACCTACATTTTTGAATTGGAAAGATCGATTGAATATTGCTGTAGAAACAGCTGAAGGTGTTGCTCATTTGCATACAGCGTACGAGAATCCATTGATCCACAGAGATATTAAATCGGCTAATATACTTCTTGATGTCATGAACAAACCAAAATTATGTGATTTTGGTCTAATGAAAGCTGTGCCCAATCAGAATACAAATACTGCAACCACAATTATCGGCACGTCAGCGTATATGGCGCCAGAAGCTATCAGGTAATTGACAAAACTGATTCGTTTTTGTTTAAAATTACTTACATATTTTTTTTTTCAGAGGAGACATTTCTATAAAAATCGATACATTTAGTTTCGGGATAGTTTTATTAGAACTTCTAACGAGTTTGCCACCTGTTGATGAAAATCGTGATGGAATTGATTTGGTAATTATAAAAAGAAATGTGAAAACAATTTAAAAATTATTGAAAGTATAATAGAGTTTGTATGTTTTGTAGGGAACGTTCATTGAAGATCATTGTGATGATGATATTTCGAAATTTTTGGATACTGGAGCAGGTTCTTGGAAGCATCAAGATGTTGATTTTTCTAATAAACTGTTTCAAATAGCTCGACTGTGTATTAAAGAAAAAAGGAATAGACCAAAAATGATTGAAGTTACCGAAATGTTGATAAAATTAAATGAAATGATTCAGTAAAGATTTAAAACGCGTTAAATCAACCGATTTATTAAAAAAATAGAATTTTTGTCATTAAATAAATACAGAGGAATTCTATGTTGAAAGCGAAAGGCCGAAAAAACTAGGCTACTGCATACATTTGATCACTTTCGTATCTCCTATCGGTAAAGTGGACACTTCTTTGCGGCAAGCCAAGTGGTCACGAGCGAGAAATAAAAATCAGTATTGTTTTTAACCCATATGATCGGCTCCTAAGACAGGCTGATCGGCAATTTCAACCATGCAATGAATGGGTTAATAAACGAAACAATAATGTTTATATTAAAAGGTATACGCAGTTATATTATAAATATTTTATTACTGGTGAAAACTAAATTACAATAAATATTTTTTTACAATATTTAAGTGAACACTTGTGAGCTCTTTATTCTTATTTAATATTCGTCACTTCGAGATGCGAAATGATTGTTGCAAATGCTTTTTGCAAAATCGTATGTTCCAAAAAAGACCGCCCCTCCTAGTGTAATCCACAACGTGCGTGGCACGATGCCAGAAAACAATCTGCAAACAAATCGTTCGTTTTACAAGAATAATAGCACTCGTTCGGTTTATATAAAATAAATCTAACCCTTTCACGCCAGCTTCTCTGTAAACTGATTTTAACACCGATAAAACAGTCATGTGTCTTGTGTTAACCGAACGTTTATCCGCAAGCATTATTCTTGTTTTCGCTACGTCTAAAGGTGTAGTAATAGCCGCTGAAAACCCTCCGGCTATAGCTCCGCATACGGCCACTTCCCAGGGTGTCAATTGCTGTCCATTTTTCTCATTTATGCTCCACCATTTTTGAAGATATTCCCAGACAGGAAACTGAATTAACGAAAAAGGAATTTCTCTCAAAACTGTCGATCCAAAACCTCTATATAGACCCTAAAAAAGTTGCTTTTTGTTAAACATATGAATGGCGTTTATACTGTTTCTTTTAAAGTGAAACTTTTATTCTATCGCCCCGAATTTTTCTGGCCCTCTGTTGCATGTCGCATTACAGGCGGCCGCGGAGTAGGGGTAAAGTGAAAGGCGCTCGGAGTAGGCGTTCGGTAGAGCAGCCAAGGCCAATATGGCGGCGCCCATGGTTAGCATCAGCTGACCGTACAGTCTGTCATGCGGGCAAGTGCTGTACAGTGTTTACATGTTTTTATTTGTGTATTCATGTGAATATTGTTGTTTATAATTAATCGTGATGGATAAGTGTCTACAATCCAATAAAAGCTTCACTTGCGTCGTGGTTTCTTAAAACCACACAACTGTTTTTTTTTTAATATAAAAATTTCTACCTTTATTATTCCTTCTGTCCTGTAAGCTTCCAGAAATATACCTAACGAAGACACTTTATTGCCTAATGTTGTTTGTCGTCTTTGTTTTACGATTTCTACAGGAACTCTTATAAGGCAAGCGACCTGCAAACGAGCAAAAAATTTGTTATTTTAATTACGCTAGTCATCAAACCGGTCATACTTTCGTTGCATCTAGATAATATATTTGAAATTAAATGAATGTTAAGAATGTATTTCGAGTAAGCCAAAATAATTACCACTTCAGAAATAGATGCTCCTATCATATATACCAGTGGTAACGATTCCTTATTCACTAAAGGTGTAGTGTACGCCTTAAATCCCTCATACGAGCAGAAGAAAAATGCAGCTAATTTTACAAAACGTAGTATTACTTAAACCATACAACTGAACACATTTTAAGATAGTAAACAGATACTTATTAAAACTCATTTTACAGAATAAAATTGAAGTAGGTATACCTTGTGGAGCACTACCAATAGCTTGTGGTCCTATCCCTTTGTATATTCCTCGAAATCCGCCTGCCTTAACAAAACCTTGTGCGCTTTGTAGCCGTGTTTTTAACGTATCAAGAGGAAACAAAGTAATGTCGACTACGAGACCACCCACCCCGCCTGCCTGAAATAGTTTGTTTTTTCAATTATAAATAAATGATATAAAAATTACTGCGATCTAGTCAAACATTTTTTATTCTTACTATGAGAGAAGTCACATAAATATTGGATTCCATTTTTCTGAAAAAAGTATTTGAGAAACTTATAGCGTTGCAATTCAGTATTTTGATGTTTGTCTACATCTTATCTAAAAAATGTTAAACTATCTATTCAGATAACGTTTCCATCATTCTATTAGCTCTGGAAGCTGCATTTTTATGGGATAAAAGATTAAAAAATTCTTATCTCGGATAAAAAAATAAGTTCTTTTATCTATGGTCTTTGATCACATTTAAATTTATTACATGTAAATGTGTGTTCCGTATAGACAGTCAAACAATTAATGTGAAGATTCAGAGCAAAACCACAGTTAAATAAGAGCAAATAAATGATGTAATAGCTGATAATAGTTCAGGATTTGTCAAATCAGTTGAACATAAAACATTGGGATAAAAATATGCATTTATAACATAACCCCACTTATACAGCATTGCATAACCTCAAACGTCAAAATGGGAAGAAATATTTTGAAAAGTACGCTACAAAATGCTTCTTTTCGCATAATTTTTCAGGTATGTTTAAAATCAAATAATTAATTACAATCAAGTATTTTTTTAAATAATTCTTTTTTAGATACTGTCTCGTTGCATAACCTTTATCCTCAATGCTTGGGTTTTACGCATAGTTCAGCCCGATGTATTGGGGATTATGAACGTGCGATTATTGTTATTAGAATCTATTATAATGTTGAGTAGAGAGACTTTTCTTAAAGCGTGCCAGACGAATACAAAATCATTACATTGGCCACAAGTAATCAATCAAATATGGTTAACGTAAGCATTTGTTCGTTCATTTTTTACACTTCGTATGATGTTTTCCAACTGTTACACATTATATTACAAATAGCATAAGATCATCTATCGAAGTTACTTCTGCTGGATGAAAACGGTAGAGATTATAATGCAATATTCCTGCATTCAGATTTTTCATCGATGAGAGATTTTTTATATTTACAGATAGGTATTAAACTTTAAAAAATGCATATAGTTATGTATGAAGTAGGCTTGTGCTTAATGTATATACCTAATATAATATAACTGTTTATAAAAATTATCATTATTTTATATTTTTAGGGTTCCGATTTGTATTGTAATGTGTCGAATGTTATATTACGTTTGGACGCAGTACTTGCCTCCAGTGTCACCGGAATTAACAGCTCAGTACGAATGGGCTTGTGTAGCAATGGCTCTATCCTGCATTATTGATCAGCTATGTAACTGTCCGCTTCTTATAGCCACAACTTATTGTTTTGTGAAACTTACAGTGAGTTTTTTTTCTTGTCTTGTTCAGTATTTATTTAATGCCTCCACTACACACGTGGCCAGCACCGCCACTTACAGGCACTCACGATTGTGTAGCGGGCATATTCGTCGGTGCGTGGACATCATCGCCTATAATCGGCAGTAATCGGTTGATTGTCGGTATATCAAAGGAATGCGTGGCCAGCATCGTGCGCCCGTACACAATCGGACCGGCACGATTGTGTGGAGGGCTAGGCAATCATCGCGGCGATGATAGGCACTTATTTGAGTGGCGGTGCTGGCCATGTGTGTAGTAGAGGCTTAATGTAGGTATATTATATAATGTTATCTAATTGTAGTATGTTTTTTTGTAGATTGTTTTGGACGCCTTACATATTTTATTTAGAACGGCGATTTTTGTAGCAATGTTAGTAAGTAACTCTGAAAACGCCTTAATTGCATTTGCATCTGCTCAAATTTTGTCATCTATATTTTATGTGATTGTAATGTATGGATTTTTTTGGTGGTATATAAAAGAAATAAATTTTATTCGGCAAAAAAAATTAAAAGACGGAAAGGAACCTTCGTTATTAGAAAAGAAAACGATTTTTTCGGAGATGGATGACTTTCAGTTTACTTCGGTTTCTGAATTTTTCCCATTAGTTATGCAAAACAAGGTAAAAGAATTATTATATTTTTTTGAGCTGAATACAGATTATATTTATTATGTATTTTATTTCTAGGATCCAATGTTAAACAAAAATTCCATCGTACTTACATTTAGTTTTGCTAAACAATGTTTCTTCAAACAAATTTTAACTTACGGAGAAATTTATGTAATGACGTTGTTTCCAATTTTAACTTTCAGTGAGCAAGCCATGTACGATGTAGTTAACAATCTTGGTAGCTTAGCGGCTAGGTAATAAAAAAAAAACTAAATTGAAGCTAGAATACTAACTAGTGATGTGCCGGATCGTTAAAAATGTATATCCGCGGATACGGATCTGAATACGGATTTTTAGTTTCAAGATCCGCGGATACGGATCTTAATTTTCTTAGAGTACGCGGCGGTAAATATTGCACATCGATCTTTGGAAAGAGACTATCTGTTATGGGAAAAAGTTATTGACCTCTTTAAGAGTTAAGTCTTATAACAGATTGACTCTTTCCAAAGATCGATGTGCACTATCTCATTATAAAGATAGTTGATTTAGTACCTTTGATTTAGTACCTATTAGTATGGTACTCACTACGATAAATGTTTGCAACTTAAAGGTGCCAAATACGATTTAAAAAAATAAAAAATAATCTGAATGGAATTTAACAGGTTTTCATTATTACCTAATCACCTATATATTATACAAAATTTCATCTATGAATTGAAAATTAATAAGGTAAAAGATCCGCCAAAAACTAACAGATACGGATACGGATCTTTCTTTTTCCTCGGATATCCGCGGATACAGATACGGATATCCGGCACATCACTAATACTAATTAATCTAAATAATATTGATAATAACTTTATCAGTAGCACTATCAACATTTCTCCGTCTGTAATGTACAGTAATATTATATATTATTTCTAGATTTATATTTCGTCCAATAGAAGAAAGTGGATATTTTTATTTTACACAAATGATTAGAAGAGATGAACCGATTGAAAAGCAAGATCAAGTAAGACTATGAGTATTAATAGACGATCGAACTTGGTACGGGCCGGGAACGGACATGGTACGGCGGATCAAGTTCGCTGGTTACAACAGACGACCGAATCTGTCCTCGAACATCATGCCTCCGATTAAGTGCGCGAAAACTGCGATTGTTCTAGCGGCAACGTTAATGCCGCCACAAACAACAAGGAAGAAAAGAAAGGAGTGGGCAAAATTCTATTTGAAAGATCGCGGTGAATTTAATCATATGAAGTTAATAAAATCGCTTGATAGCGAAGATCATATTTTGAATAACACTCCCGAAGAATTTCTAGAGCGTTGTTACGCGCTTCTCTGTTACAATATAACTTATCTGATAGATCCCACAAACATGGGAATTCTTTATATAATACCAATACTTCACCAAGAACTTCGCGTTCTGTCAAAATTTCTGTCATGTTGGACAACGTTTTGAATTACAATGACGTCGTTATATCAAGTTCAATCGTACTTGTATACACATGCACGGATATAAGTACGAAGCGGATCAAGTACGATGTGCAAACCATCGAACCACGCAGACTACTGTCTAGACGAGCAGATTTGGTACGGAGCGGACCATATCCTCTGTCCGGTCCGTACCAAGTTCGATCGTCTATTAATACTACATATAATTTTAACAATACAAAAAATCAAATTAAAATTCTTAATATGAAATAATGTTTAGAAATCAGTGGCTGAATCAGTACAAGTTTTAAGTCAACTATGTGCAGTCGTAACCAGTATAGGTTTGGTGGCTTTAGTTTTTGGCCAAACATACAGTCACACGCTACTGTATCTGTACGGAGGCGCAGCACTAACGAATTCTCCATTGCCCGTGACTTTATTGCAATGGCACTGCTTTGCTGTTCTCCTACTTGCCATTAACGGCGTAACCGAATGTTACGCGTTTGCCACTATGAACAGCGAACAACTAAATAGGTATTTTAACTCATTTTTTGTGTGTGGTTGTAACAGAATTTTTGACAAAAAAATATAATCATTTTTTTATAATTTGCAGGTATAACTATCTTATGGTTATATTCACCTTTATGTTTTTAACCATATCTTATGTATTCACATCAGTCTTTGGTTTGGGTCCAGTTGGTTTTATATTGGCAAACTGCATAAACATGTTAGCTAGAATAATTCACAGGTGAATTATTTAACTAAAAGTGCTGTTGAGAATTTTAAATATTTATTTAATTAACAATAATTTGTTTTACAGCTTGGATTATATAATAAACAAGCACAAAAATACCAGTTATCATCCATTAAGCAGCTTTAATCCAAAATCTATGTACGCGTTTTTAATTGTATTAGGATGCAGTGGGATTATTACATATTTGTCAAAGGTAAGATTTATTTTTTAATTAAAATTTATAAAGCAGCTTTTGATTATTTTCCTTTTTTTTTCGACAAAAGCGACGATCCATGTGGTCGAGTATTTAAAATTGTTTGGTATATTTTTTGAATATGTAATAAAAACCATGAAATTAATTAAATTGAATCAAACTAAAGTTCGAGTTTCGGATGTGGCAAGTGTCTCGGTAACGGTTTCATTTTGAGCTGGTTCTCGCGATTCGTTCAGTTTTGGTTTCGATTTTTTCTGCTGAAATTAGAATAATATGGTTTAGATTTCGGTAGCACCAAATGCAATTTACTAAATATTCTTTACGTATAAATCTAACGAAAATTTAAATATTTAAAATGTCATTATCAAATCGTCACTTTCCTACCGTTTCCCCATAAAATAAAATAAGAAAAATTTTAATTTAAAAGAAATGCGTTGAAGATCCTAAATAAAGAAAGGTTGAAGACCCTACAAATAGTTTTGAGGTTATGCTTTAAAAAGGCAAGTTGAATCAAATGTCAAAATGGTTTGTGAAAAAGAAATTTACGTTGACTTCCAAGAAAAATATGAAAAAGTTCGGAAACTTATCGATGAAGATAGTAAACATGATCCTGAAAACGACCCTTACGTTTCAAAGTATGCAGCAAGGCAAATTTTAATCCAAATGAAATGCAATCTTACAAATTTACTGAAGAGTTGTGAGCCTAATTCACCCGAATACCACAAACTAAGTGGGATGTTGTGTGCGGTATGGTTAAATTTGGGCGTAGTTTCAATTGACACTGAAGAATTGGCAACCGGCGAGCAACAGCTATTAAACTGTATCAGTGAAGTAGGCGATAAAACTTTGGATCCGGCTTTAGTTCTTGTGATGCTAAGTGCATTAAATCAGTTGGGTATTTTATGGTCTCAACGTGATGATGCCAACAAATCAAAGGAGTTTTTAGATCGAGCCGAGAAATTGTATTTTGATTTCAAAGAGAAACAAATGATTCCGTACGAGATACTAGATTTGTTCAAATGCGATGGAGCGTCAAGCGATGCTAATTTAAATTTAGAAAAAACTCACACCCTCACTCTTTATTATTTAGCTCAGATATACGGCAGTTTGAAAGAAGATTTAAAATCGGCAGTTTACTGTCACAACACATTAAAACGACAACTGGAAAATAATGACTTCGAACCGATCGATTGGGCTTTGAACGCTGCGACGTTGTCACAATTTTTCATGGAAAAATTTGGCTTTAAGCAAGCAAGGCATCATTTGGCAGCTGCGTCCTATATTTTAGATCAATATCAAGATGAATTGAACCAAGTTATGGAAGATTCTGAAGTTTTAAATGCAAAGAAAGAACGTTTGAAGCATCGAGGTGCAGATGTAGCAAGATGTTGGGCTAAATATGGGCTGATGTTGCTGAACACATCGAGAGATCGACTATTAAATAATACCGACGATGAAACTAACGGCACTATTATTTCCGATCTTGCACAAATGGAGTTGAACAGTGATTGCTCAGTTACCAAAGCAGATTTACAGGAATTATATTTTTCTCTAAATTTAACAGTTTACGAAAGTCAAATCACCGATAAATATGCCTTAACTTTTGATGATGCGCGATCGATATTTTTAAATATACAATCGTGGTTAAATGCGGCGAAAGAATATTACACTCTGGAGAATCACGCGTCCGATCATGTAATGATAGTACAGGATGTGAGTGAAATGTATAAAGTATTGCTGTTTTTCGAAGAAGACGAGGAAAGACAAGCCAAAATGCACAAACGTAGAATCGATAATTTAGAAGCTGTCGTTAACGAATTGAATCCAAATTTTTATTTACTTGCATGTCGAGAAATATGGTACGAGTTGGCATTAACATATTCAGATATTTTAGACATTAAACTTGAGAAATTAAAAGGATCGGCTATAGTACCCACTCCGCACGCATTAAGTAAAATAAATGCACTAACAGAGAAGAGCTTATTGTATTTCAATAAATTTCTGGATTCAGTTAAAGAACCTTCAACTAACGAAATGCCTGCTGTTTTATCAGAAGATTTCGTTAAACCCGTTCTGTTTGCGTATTTTCATATCGGCAGACTAAACACGAAAATGATTTTAGCGGATAAAAATATGCAATTGCACCATTTAAGAGCGAGTCTCGACGCTTATGAAAAACTTGTGAATTACTGTGAAAAGCACGAATCGGCTGCAGAAATTATGAAAGCAGAATTAAGTGCTTGCCAAGAAATGGCAAAATTGCTACCACTTAAAATTCTGAAGGTGTCGCAAGAAACCCCTGCATAAAAATATAATTGTTAATCTAAACGCGAACTTCGATCAACATTTTAAAAACACTAAAAATAAAGTAAAATAGCACATCCTGTTATTATATAATCAAAGCTTCATAACAACTGTGTATTCTATTAGTTATTAATTAAATCAATAAAAGTGAACAATTTATAATAGCTCATCAAATCATAATATCCTGAAAATGTATATATATTTTTTTTCAATTTGTGGTTTTTATTTCAGGTTTATTTGTACCCTACTTCGATAATTTACCACATATTAGTAGGTGCTGTTTGTTTTTGTATCACTGTGCTAACCTGGGCTTACCAAAATCGCACTCTCTTAAGTACAAACATAGAGCGTTACCGAAGGCAGTCATTAGTTAAAATTGATTGATTTTCGTAATATGTTTAATTAGCATAATTGATTTTTTCCAAATAATTATAGGCATGAATAATAAATATTTGTATGAGAAAAAGAATTATTTATATTTAAAAATAGTAAACTTGTTACAAAATAAATGTATTATTGATTTTTTTACACATGTATTTACAATTTGATGTTGAAAATTTCAATGTTATTCTTTTTCTTGCAAAGTTTTCTTAAGATCTTTTAATTGTAGAATTTTTAAGCAAACTTCCCTAAGTTCGTTTTGAACATTAGCACTTTCAACTGCTGAACAGCAAGCTTGCATAAATTTCTTTTGAGCTATTCTTAAACTGTGTGGTACGAGGACGCCGAACCAGTTTAGCGGATTTACAGCAGATGTATTCTCTTCACATATTGATTTGTCAGTACTATCTTTCTTTTGGTTGATATCGACGTCCAATTTAATTTTGGAAAGAGTTTCGTTATCTTCAGTTTCAGTGACTTTTACAACCGATGTAAATTCAGAACTGTTTTCGTTTGGCAACTGTAATCCTGAGACATTTGCTTGCCCCATTATATATCTAGCTTTTGCTAATTGAAAATTACCTTCCGCTACTAAATTTTCTACATTCATTCTTTGTTCAACGTGTTTTTCTATTAAAGTTAACATATCAAGTGTTAGATTGTCCAGAGTACAACATAGTTCATCTGTATCAATTGACATTTTAAATATCGCTAGTAACAACACAATTTGCACCAATAATTCGCTTTTCTTGTAGACAACACCTTCAAAAGCAGTTAATACTTGGCTCTTGTAAATACTAAATTGGTCAGCTGATACTAGAAAGTAGAAAATGACAGGAGCACTTTCGTAGTGTTAATTCAATACATTTTTGAGACCGCTGATATATACATTAGAAATCATTCCAAAATAATCTATCCTCCTTAATTTTTCAATTTAATTTACGTACAGTGGTGTAGATAGAGCTAGCAGTTTTAGTTTTGACTTTTGAGCAATTTTGAACTCATCGAAAGTTTTGTCAGTTAAAAGACAAAGTTTGACAGTTCATAGTATTATAAATATTAATCATTATTTAAAATAAAACACCTGCTTTATTCATAGAGACTATGAAACGTTTAAATGTGGAAATCGTGTCAAAATGTACTAGGTATGGTTTATTATCATTGGATGTAATCATTTTATTTTTGTATTGTATTATTATTCTCTTTTAGCACTGCAAGTACGTTGCATTTAATTGCAGCGTGTGAAGAATTCTTTAAACGAACAGGCATAGTCCCAGGGAGTATGATATCAACCTTTGAAAAAGACGAATATTTAACAAACAATATCACAGCAATTATTGTAGACGACTATAACGATCCCGATAAACAGCAGCTAGATTCCGAGATAAAAGTAGAAGAAAATGGTATTAGTCAAGTAAGAAACGTATGCACTAAATATATAATTACGTACAGCTACACTAAGTGTATATCAAGTACAGTTGCAGATAGTGAGATAATACAATACGATAAAAGTTGGACACGAGTTTTTTTTTTGCTAAATGTTTTGACGTATAAACTACCCGCTGCTATTAATAGAACAGTTAACGAACTCGTGAATACCCAAAGCATATCTTCGTAAATAAGAAGAACGTTTGTTTTAATTTTAATCATTCGGCCCTGTAATCGGAATAAATTTCATTTTAATAAGTTGTTTAAAAATGTTAATTGCTTATAACAACAATCTGATGTAACAACGTCTTTTGTATATCCCGAGGTCGTCGTTATAATCAATATATATATACTGTAAATCGCTCGGAGTAAACTTATTGTGTACACATAAATAATAGTTATTTGAAAATTTCAGAATAATAATAAAGATTATTTCCAATGGACGATACAGTGGTTCCATTATAGTTTAGATACAAATGGCCCCCAAGAAGATTATTCGATGGGGGATGGAGATGAAGGAGATGAAATAACATCGCTTTCAACAAACTGGGTATTACCCTCGGCAGATCTACATGGTTTATGGGAAAACCTATTTTACGAAACGGAAATTAAAAAAAATGTAAAAGTACCCAAATTAAATTTCAGTAACGCTACGCACGTTGTCGAAACCCGTATCAAACGATAAGTCGCTGTCAAAAATGAATGAGAGGCAAAGCGTGTGACGGCTAGCTTCTATATAGTGGCACTATGTAGAAAAGAATATGAACTGGCCGTCACATGCTCTATCTTTCTCACTCTTGTTGACAACTTTTCGATGCGGCGTGCTCTGTCCAGTTTTCTATGTCTACGGTCGAAACTTTCTAATTTATACGATATTTTGTAGTTAATTCGGTATACGGAAACCACATTATTATTCAGTTCGAAATTAGTTGACTGTGGAGTAATAGCTACCAATCGTGTTATTTTATTGCACGGACCACCGGGGACAGGGAAAACAACACTGTGCCGTGCGTTGGCGCATAAAATCGCAGCTCGCAGAAGGGAACGTTACAAATCTGCACAACTTATTGAAATACACAGCCATAGTCTTTTTTCAAAATGGTTTTCGGAGGTGCAGATTTTAAATAATGTTTGTTTTATCGGTTTTTTTTTATGTTTGCACCGTTATCATTATATTTTTTTTATCTGTTTTAGAGTGGAAAATTAGTGACAAAAATGTTTGCGCATATACGACAAATTTGTGAAGATTCAAACACACTCGTCTTTGTATTGATCGATGAAGTTGAATCTTTAGCGCATGCGAGAACACAAGCTATATCAGGTAAATTAAAAAAGTACGCGCGTTAGAAGTCAGACTTTTTTGGCGGGATTAAGAACCTAATTTTAATTTTCATGCAAGCGATTTATTAAATTAAAATAATAAAGCGGCTAGAGCGAGATTAGCTTAAATACAGCTTTGCGTATTCGAACATGGTGCCTATCTCTATTATGTTGGTAGCCTTTGTCTGCGAGTAACTTCATCCTGTTAATTTTAATGTTACATCATAAAAATTCACTCATCATTTTTTCATAACGCGCTAAAAGAAGTATAACGTCAAAAAGTTTCATAACTGAACTCTTATTTTACAAAAAATCCGTACAAGATATTTAAATTTTATGGGCAAAGAATGTCAATTACTAAATAACCATTTTTTTAACTCTCAGAGTTCAAATTTTTGAAAATATATTATTCTTCAAACATGTTATCAACTCTGCCATTACGCTAAACCGTATGAAAAAATTGGAGAAGATATCTATGATTTATGTGCTTCGAAATTATAAATGATAGACTTGGGGCTGCGTGTGCACAATAACTGGTGCATTAATAGACGGTAGGACAGATGAGTTCTCTCAAAAAGTTGTATTGTAGCTCCAATAAAAGCACCCCAAAGGTTTTTCTGGATGATGTCTTTCTAAAGATTGTTTTTTTTTTTTTTTTGACGTGATAACGTCTTATAAATTGATGAAACACCGGCTGCATGCACGAAAAAGTGTAACGTTCCGAAATGTGTCACGTTCCGCCTGACATTCGAGCGGAATACGTTATCATGTAAAACTATCGTCCGTAAACCGACTTTACAGACAACCAATTTTTTTTTATTATTTTTAACAAGATGGCCTTTACTCTGACGAGTAATTAGCCAGGTCTAGTAAGATTGTTTATTGATTGGCAAGTTACTGCTTAACATGCCTGTCGGCAATACAGAACCCTTCGGACACAACTGTGTGTTGCTGGTCAAATTATTGAACACTGAGCTTGCTTCCAACAGTTTTAGGCTCTTAGAAGTTAGAACCACGTTCAAATAGTCTGAGAATTTGACCAATTAACACGCAGTTGTATCAGAAGAGTTCTGTATTGCCAGCAAACAACTAATATTTGTTCTTGACTATTCATTACAGGTTCTGAACCATCAGATTCTCTTCGAGTTGTAAATGCGGTTTTAACACAATTAGATCAACTGAAACGATTCCACAATGTCTTGGTTTTAACTACATCAAATATTACGGGATGTATAGATGTAGCTTTTGTGGATAGAGCTGACATCAAACAATATATCGGACTGCCTTCAGTTGAAGCAATATACCAAATTTATTTTTCATGTTTGGTGGAACTAATGAGGGTATTTTGTTCAATTTTTCTAACCATACACAAGTTAAATAAATGTCTCATTGCATTCACGGTCCCTGCAGATAGGTATCGTACATTATAGACGCTCGGCAACACAGGCCATAAGCGCCGTGTACTGCAACTACCAACTATTTGCGTGTTTTTCTTCATTTTTAATGGATTTGCTATATGGCACGTACACTGTTGGCGTCGGTCGATGGAACGAACTAAGGCTCTAATCAAAATTTAGCATTCAAGAGTATCGGCGACAGATATTCACTAAAAATCGACATTATTTTATTACATCCCTCCAGATGCCTGTCAGTCATTTTTTGCCATTTGGCAGAGGAGTTTTGAATTTTGCCGTTTTTTTTTTTTTAAGTAGGTACCCCATTGTCATATCGCAACGCGCTAGACTCCTACTCCACTAAGCGGATTTGTAGAGGGGGGGCTCAGACTACACGAAAGAGAGCGTTTCTGCCACCTAGTGCTCCTTGACCATTTCTGTCACCGTCTGCCTAGCTATAGAGATTAAAATGTGCTGTTAAAATTGGGTAAAATACTAGATTGCCTATATGGATTCACTTGCTGAAGGCTGTATTAAATTTGGTTCAGAAATTGCATTGATAACAATATTGAAATTAATTGTCCAAGAACAAATTTAAATTCACATAATAAAGCCACAATGCCTGCTTTAGTAAATACACTACACTGTCAACAGGGTTCGACACTGTGACCCAAGTTTTTACACGCTTTATATTGACTTCACTTGTAAGTTTGTATGTATGTTTGTTTGTTACCTTCGTTTGGACTACAGCAAGTGGTTTATTACTGTAGTATAATTATGCCAGCACTGAAACTACAGTGGTTAGCCGTGCGGTCTAAGGCACGGGTCTTCGCTGACGTCAACTCTCGGAATCACGGGTCGTGGGCTCTAATCCCGTCCACGCCGAAAAACAATTTTTTTTTTCGGCAAATTTTTGACAATAAATCGAACTAAAAAGTGGAAAATAAATATAGTTTTAAAAAAACTAAAAAACACGCTTTATATCGAACTAAAAAGTTAAAAATATTTTTTTAAAAATAAGCTTATAATGAATAAAAAATACAAGTATTATTGTGAAAAAAGCGTGGGGCGCTCGATGTACGAAAATGTGGAATAAAGCGCCCCACGCTTTTTTCACAATAATACTTGTATTTTTTATTCATTATAAGCTTATTTTTAAAAAATATTTTTAACTTTTTAGTTCAATATAAAGCGTGTTTTTTAGTTTTTTTTAAACTATATTTATTTTATATCTAGCAAACTGTCGATTATGAGTAGACTATTGACGGATGTCTCTGAGCATGTTATATAATGATACATTTTTTGACGTGATAACGTCTTATAAATTGATGAAACACCAGCTGCACGCACGAAAAAGTGTAACGTTCCGCCTGACCCTGTGCGTGCAAGCGAGAGCGCAGTATAAGCGATAGAGAGTCGGTAAAAATATAGTTTGACAGCTACTAAAATTTAGGTTATGTATTATTAAATATGATATTCGAGCGGAATACGTTATCACGTAAAACTATCGTCCGTAAACCGACTTTACAGATAACCAATTTTTTTTTTAGGTGGGAATTATTGGCTCAAAAATATTATTTTCATTGCGCGACATGAAATCAATGCCGTCCAAACAAACTGAATCGTCGTCAGATTCTGTATACTCTGACAGTATGGAGCTATTGCAGTTGTGCAAAATTAGTGTGGGTTTAAGTGGCCGAACACTTCGCAAAATTCCTTTTTTAGCACACGCGCTTTTCTTTGAAGGCGATTCTGTTAAAATGAAACATTTCCTCAAAGCAATGAAACTGGCTGTGGATAAACATAAAATAGATTCTAATCAAATAAATCAGTGTTTGTTGTAACTGCTTTCGAAGTTATTTGTAATTCATTAGAATATTATTATTTTGTGTTTTATCTTATGTATAATCGTAGAAAATAATATGATATCTAAACTAATCTAGAGACTTTTTTGTTAGAATTAAGTATGTCCTTAAAAAAAAACTTCTTGTGGACTATGGTCGCCATTAACATTGAAAATGTAAAAAAAGAAAAAGAATAAAATACCAGACTATACCTAACAAGAATTGGAGAATAAAGAATGACGAAAATCGATATTTTTCCCATAGTATATGTGAAAAATGTTGATGTTCATCAAAATTCAAAAACTTGTTTTTTTTTTTATTCCTAACGGTTTAGATCAGGGATGAGCAACACGCGGGCCGCTTGCGGCCCGTTAAACATGTTTATGCGGCCCGCCAAGCATTTCTAAAATTGAATTTATTTTATCGACTTTCTCCCATCAATATATTGTTATAAAATTAGTTATAATAAAATGGTAGTACATACCAGAGATAGTACATACTAAACCGAAACAATTTTTTGTGACGGGTTACTCACTTGTTGGCGTCTGTGTTTGTTTGCGAACAATAATTTTCAACCATGAAATTAATCAAAAATGACCACTGATCAAGACTGAGTGATGCACGATTAGAATTCCGGCTGATATTGTCAGCTTGTATCGAAAAAACAGTGCCAAATTTCTCATTAAAAGTTTCAAGCAAATTCGTTACTCTGTTCTTTTCTTGTTTGTTTTTATTTTGCATTAAAATTTGTAGGTATATGAAATCTTTACTTTTTTTTTAATTTTATATTTTTTATTCTAATGTTTATTATAAATAAAGTTTTGTAAATTATTAATAAGTGTTACTTTATGTATATGCGGCCCGCCAAAAAATTCTAAAATTTAAATTGGCCCATTGATTAAAAAGGTTGCTCACCTCTGGTTTAGATAGTTAATAGAAAATGACATTCTGTATTCAAAAATAAGTTCAAGTTTTTGATTAGGGGCCCTTTGAAGCTGTTTCCAATTACACAAAATTTCTAAATGGCTTCTTCTCTGAATCGATAATAGAAACAGATCTCCGGGTGCGCTCATTGAATTCGTCGTTTTCAATTGGTACACCAAATTTCAAACGTATCTGATGTGTATTCCAGACTTTCCGGAAAAGCACTAAGGCAGTCCGCAGGTGTCTATAGTGCCCAATGGCCCCAACTACTAAAATGTAGAACACATTTTTTTCAATCTAATTTCGTCCCTTAAAAATATCCCTAATTTAATTTTTTAATTTCTAGTGTCTATAAATCTACCTAATTTGTACTATCTTTTTTAAATAAAAACATTTTTTTTAGTTTATTTGTGTTTATTTTCCTCACAATTATTTACACACTAAAAAACAATAAATTATTATTGTTTGGATGCATAATATAAAATAAATAAATAAAATAATTGTTTTAAATGCAGGCAACAGCAACTTGACGCACGTCGCAGTCACTTGATGTTGTTCGTAGATTGTAGACGCTCGACAATTAAGATTATTAGCATCCAAAAATTCTTGGTCCAAACTTCGTATTCCCAAAGCACATTATTATGTCTAACCAGGCCCCACGGCTCACTCTGACCGAGAACTGCCACCGCAAAAAAATATAAGAAAGATGTTATAATTTACTAGCTGCTGCTTCATCCGCGATTGAGATGAAACAGGACAACAACAACAGTAGGGGCTGTGCGTTGTCAGTCAGGGATGAATTTTCAAAAATCTTTTCTTAGTGCTCACCTACGCCAAATAAGGAACCTCTGTGCAAAATTTCATGCATACCCAGGGTGTGCGTTGTCTGTTAGCCTTAGATGACTTTTTTTTATTAAGAATAAGAAAAAAAATGTGAAAAACGTTAATTTCAGAATTAATTTGCTATCCAGCACCCAGAACCAGTAAGAGGTATTTATAGTGAACAGCACAAGACAAAACATAGTTGCATAATAGTTTTTATACTCACACCAAATATTGTCGTCCTTAATGACAATGCAGTGTCTCCGAAACTTTTTTATTTTCAGTTTCTGAACCTTGTGAATTTTTCTTTGAGCAGGCAATAATTGATAGATTTTGTCTAAGATCGTTTTAAAGACAGGTCTATACTCAGGGTAATATGATTAGCATCGGTGGGGGTAGGATGCTGCAATCGAGAAAGCAAAATAAAACAAATGAATAGTTTTAGTGCAGAGGTAAAAGCTTAAAAAACGGCGCAAGCCTAAGAGAATACGTTACAAACTTAAAAGTTGTTTGTTTGTTCTTTATCGCCTGTTCTTTATCTTCTACAAAAATCCAAATCACAGCGGCGCTCCATGATTTGATTACCCGCCCCACTCTGCCACAGTGTCTAGGTCTGTTTATACGACCGTGATCTAAAGTTATTTGTACTAAATGTAAAATTTAGAACGCTACTATCTTTATCGAACACTTGGTATATTTGCCCAATGTATACTATTTGCAGTTAGAACTTGGATATATTTTTGTTTTGTTTTGCAGAATTGCCCCAAACACCTGTCAATCGAGTGAATTTCCGGGAAGAAATACACTTGACAAAGAAATAAAAGATGAATTAATGTTTCGGCTTTTCAAGTCCAAATATTTCAAAACTGTTAAATTACAGACAATATGGCTTCTTGATTTAAGACTGCAGTATTCCACATTACGCAATCTTTAAAAATTCGTCAGTCAATAATATAAACACACAGGGTATTAGGCGCACAGCTATCAGAAAAAATAATTTTATACATAAACTAGCTGTTACCCGCTACTTCGTCCGCTTGGAATTTATGTTTGTAAGCTTGGTATATTTGAATGTAGGTATACTATTTGCATTTCCGTTTGGATATATTTTTGTTTTGTTTGGCAGAATTGTTCCAAACACCTGTCAATAATCTCAAGATTGAAGCACAATTTTTTTCTCGATAATAAAAAAATAGTGCTCTGTCAAGGTTATAGAGCAGGCCTGGGCAAATGGCGGCCCGCAGCGCACTTTCATCCGGCCCGCGAATGGAATGTGAGGATCTTTTTTTTTTCTTTGCTTTCCAAATGCGGAAATGGAATGTGAGGATCTTTTTTTCTGCAAATTTTTGGCCCGCGAAGAAATTTTCGTCAGCCATCCGGCCCGCGGTCAAATTTTCATCACCTATGTGGCCCGCCGATCAAAAGATTTGCCCACCCCTGTTATAGAGCCATTATCCTAAGACGGCCCTGCTAGCAAGGTTAGTTCTTCAGGGCAAGAGTATCGGTGATCCTTACTCCTTTCCAGAAAAAGCTTGAAACGGGTCTTCAAATTTCAATACGAATGCAAGGAATATACGAAAAAATATGATTTTTGAGCGTAAAAAGGCAATTTCATCATTATTTAAACAAATGTTATTCAGCCTCCAGAAGCGTTAAGGAGGTATCGATGCTTTAAAAATTATTTTATTTCATAGTCTACATTCGGCTGTAGAAGTATCAGGCAATCATGAGTCCAAATATCTATTCTGCATTCAGCTTTAGATTATGTAATTCTCTAAAGATAATTATTATTATTGCATTTATGTAGGCAGGACCGGATTATCGCATAGTGCTTTAGGGACCGGTTTTTTGAAAGACCCGGTGCCAGTGTCTATTTTGAAAATATTTGTAAATAAGGATAAATTTACTTTTCTTTTGGGCAAATGTGAATAATAAAAAAATATATGCTTTTTATATGGTGATTCTAAAATCTAAAGAATATTTTTTCTTATTAAAAACTAATACCTAATTGCAATAATTTAGAATTCTTTTTATACACCCAAAAAAAAAAGAAATAATTGAATTTACTTTTTTTCAACTATTTTTCAGATTTCAAAACGGACAACTGAGAAAAATATTTAATTTTGATAGTTAACTGATCTACGAATTGTAGAGTTATCTATATATGTAAAGTTATCAATACTGATACTTTTACTAATATTTCATAGCAAATTCATTTACTAATTATTAATAGTATGATTTTTACTATTTAATCATAGTAGAGTGAAATTTAGAGTGCCAAAGTGGGTTAGTCCGGACCTGACTGTGGAAGGGGTTTAAATTTTAAAAATATAATTAATTAGATAACAGAGTCTGTCGTCCTGTTCTATTCGCTATAAATACCTCTTAAATGTTTCTGGGTGCCGGATAACAAATTTCTGATATTTACGTTTTCGATATTGCAATAAAAAAAGCTTTTTTTCACTTTTTCTTAATAAAACCCTCTAAACGCTGACAGACAACGCACAGCCTAAGCCGGTAGGTCTAGAATCTAGACCAGGGGCGGGCAAATCTATTGATCATCGGGCCACATTGCTGATGAAAATTTGACCGTGGGCCAAAAATTTGGAGAGCAAAAAAAAAGGGCCTTTCATTTCCGCAACATTAAGGTCTTTTTTCGTCTATTTACTATTTTTCTAAAATTTTTTTATTGGCAAACTATTTTTGCTTTTAATAATCATTTATAAAATTCTTCGCGGGCCGGACAAAAGTCTACTGCAAGCCGGATCCGGCCCGCGGGCCGCCATTTGCGCAGGCCTGATCTAGAGCAATGAAATTTTGCACATGACGTGGATGTGTACTAAAGAAGGATTTTTGAAAATTCATCCCCTAAGGGGGTTAATCTACTTTGTTAAACTCTAAACATTGACTGACCGTACCTACAATTGCACAGCTTAAACCGGTGGGTCAGGATTCAGGAAGCATGCAATTTTGCACAGAAGTGCGTTCGTTGAATTCAGCGGGTCGTTTTCTATCAGTATACCAAATTTGAAATGTATCCAATGCGTATTCTAGACTTTCCAGAAACGCACTTTGAACGGGTCTATCTTCGAGACGGAAAAAAATTGTTGTAAAAATCACAAAACCACTAGGGCTATACTATGCAAAAAATCTCGTTTTTCGTCGATTTTCGACATTTTCCAAAAACTCGCTTTTCAGGTCCAGACGGCTGATACTAACAGGAAATGACACTCCAAGTCCAAAAATAAGCCTAACTGTGCGATCGGTGGCCTCTTAAAGATGTTTTCAATTTATACATTTTTTTTATCTGGCCTTATCTCCGAAACGGCAATAGAAACAGACCTCAGGGTGCGCCCATGGAATTTAGAATGTCATTTTCTATCAGCATACCGAATTTGAATCGGATCCGAGAGATCGTCCAAAATTGTCTAAAAAGTTCTGACTGCAATATAATACATAAATTCCAAGCGGACGAAGTCGAGGGTTACAGCTAGTTTATGTATAAAATTATGGCTGGGCGCCTGATACATTTGTGTTTATATCAGAGATAATATCTCTGGTTTATATTAGACTGACGAATTTTTAGAGATTGCGTAATGTCGAATACTGCAGTACTAAAAAGTGGTCAACTCTGTAATTTTACAGTTTTGTAATATTTAGACTTGAAAAGCTAAAACATTAATTCCTCTTTTTTTTCCTTGTCAAGTTTAATTCTTCCTGGAAATTCACTCGATTGACAGGTGTTTGGGACAATTTTGCAAAACAAAACAAAAATATATTATTCAAATGGAAATGTTAAGTTTAAAACTTTTAAAAGTTACCAAGCTTTCGGCAAATACCTATAGTAAGCGTTCTAAATAAATTTGATATTTAAGACAAATAGCTTTAGATCACGGTCGTATAAACAGACACTGTGGCAGAGTGGGGGTAATCATGAGAGTGGCGCTGTGATTTGGATTTTTGTAGAAAGATAAAGAGCAGGCGATAAACGCAAATGAACAACTTTTTTTTGGCTTACGCCGTTTATGAAGCTTTTATCTCTTTGCACTAAAGTTATTCATTTGTTTTACTTTGCTTTCCCGATTGCAGCGTCCTACCCCCACCAATGCTAATCACATAAATCATAAATTATCATAATACTACAGTGAGTATAGACCTGTCTTTAAAACGATCTTAGACAAAATCTATCAATTATTTGTCTGCTCAAAGAAAAATCCACGAGGTTCAGAAACTGAAAATAAAAAACTTTTGGAGACACTGCATTGTCAGTAAAGACGGCAATATTTGGTGTGAGTATAAAAACTATTATGCAATTATGTTTTGTCTTGTTCTATTCGCTATAAATACCTCTTAATTGGTTCTGGGTGCCGGATAGCAAATTTCTGATATTTCCGAAATTTCCGTTTTTTCGAAATATGTTACTTTTTTTCACTTTATTTCTTAATAAACAAAAGTAAATCTAACAGACAACGCTCAGCCTAAACCGGTGGATCTAAATGCATGAAGTTTTGCACAGGGGTTCCTTATATAACGTAGGTGAGCACTAAGAAAATATTTTTGAAAATTCATCCCCTAAGGGGCTACTTAGTCAAACCTTTAACACTGAACTGACGTACAACGCACAGCCTAAATCAATGGATCTAGAACCATGAAATTTTGCACGGGAGTTCCATTTTTGAAAATTCATCCCTTTACTTTAAGACTGACTGACAACGTATTGTAGTTAAGACATTATCGTTTGATTTTTTCGAAATAAATATGACAGTCAATCAGTGTTAAAGGAGATGAGCCCCCTAAAGGGATGAATTTTCATATATTTTTTCTTGATGTTCACCTACGTTATATAAGGAACTCCTGTGCAAAATTTCATGCTTCTAGCCCCATCGGTTAAGGCCTAGCACACATGAAGAGCGTTCAACGCGCGTTGGGCTAACGCGCGTTGAACGCCTCTCATATAAACTAGGCCTTAGGCTGTGCCGTTGTACGATAGTTAGGGGGCTGACGCGCAAAAAAGCCATGTCGTCCCAACTTCCTGCCGACTGGTACATAAGCTACTTAAGTAATTTAGATCATTTTCTCTTATATGATATATAGGCGGAATCTGAACCCATTTTAAAATAGTTGGCAAAACCAAAAGTGCACATCCCGCAAGTTTTCCACTGTATGATAAAAAAATAACAATTAAAAAATATTTTTAATAAATTTAACAAGATTTAAAAATTTAAAGAAATAAATAATTAAAAATTGAAAAAATATTTTTTTTTAAGTTTGCAAAAATAAAAAAAATTAAGAACTATACATAATATAATATATAATTAATATCAAGTGGAATAAAATAAAACAAAATAAAAAGAAAAAAATCAATGATATCGTAAGGATTCGAACCCAGGACCCTGCCCTTGGGGATCCAACGGCATAACCATTGCGCCACGGCTGCCTAATACTTGTAGTGGTGTTATCACGGTATACAATTGTAGCACTTGTTTTATGGATTACACTATATTTGCACAGCAATTATATATTGTTTTTAAACTATTAGCTGTCAAAAATAATAAAAAATAAAACTGTTTATAAAAATTAAACTACTGAACACATTTTAGTGAATTTAAATAGGGTTCTGGTCTGATAGTAAACAAAGTGAATAAAATATAACCCAAGGCAATCCGACCAAAATTGCGATCTGTAGAGTCGTGACGTACCTACATACGTACAGACCAACCGACAACTGCTGTTTGTGATTTTCAATTACAATTTTAATAGTATTTATAAACTCGAATTGATCTGAAAATGGTTCTATTTTATAGATTAGAATCTCCTCTTTTCAAAAAGCTTCAATTTGAATGGATTTCGTGTGAAATTAACTTAGATATAACTTCTTATATGAACGAAAGTCAGCTCTGACGCACAAAGCGATAATAAAGCACATACCGCTAGTTTAGCGGTATGTGCAATACGGGGGATTTTTAAAAATTTGTCGCTTCGTTAGGTTGTGGTCAAATTTTTGACCAATTGCAACCTCTTCAAGCCACTCCTAAGAAAGTGATTTATGGTCAAAAAGTTCTTTTGAGTTATTTATCACGTTTATAGACTTCTATCCCGTATTTTATTGATTTCGCATCATGGAAGACGGCTTCGTAAAAGCAGAAATACTTACACTGGTAACGTAATAAAAATAGCAATCTTAAATATTTTTAATTGTAAAGTGTTGCTATGGTTACTGTGCACTATAGTTATTAGGGTCGTTACTCTCGTCCATGTTAAGTATGCGCTATGTGCAAGGAGGCGGAGTTACAAATTTTTCGATGCGAGCGTTTGTGGTGAGCACTAGGGGAAACTTCAAACTCAAATTTTCCGTATGTCAGTGAGCAATGTTTATTAAAAGTGAAAGTAGTTATAATTTTAATAAGTTTTTTAATTACAAAGAAAACAGGAAAACTAAGCGATCTGGAAATGCTTGTTGTGTTCCGGGCTGTTGCGCTGGTGGCGATTTAAGTAAAATAAAGACCATTGGCGCCCTACTTTGACGTTCCGCTGTCAGTGTAAACAAATTAACATCAGTTTTCCTTATTATATATTTTTTTTTTTGACACATCATGGCCAACTAAAATTTTTGACTCACCTTACAAACATGTTGCGATTTCCATAAAAGTGAGTTCAATAATTTTCTATTACCCACTAGCGGCGCTAATAGGCTTCGTGTACACAGCCTATACAGAATTTGAAATGTATCCAATAAGTATTCCAGACTTTTCAGAAAAGCACTTCGAAAGGGTCTATTTCGAAACAGTATGTGATACAAATTGTGCGTAGTTTAATTTTCATCTCATAAAGTCAAATATTTCTCGATATGGAAAGGTTTTGAAATGAAGCTTCGTTAGCGACGTATCTGTAGGAAATGCAAGAAATTTCACTTCCTTCATGAGCTTATATGGGCGAGGCTCACAGGTTTTCTATACATTTTTTCGAATTCCTTAAGTCATAATGATTGGACACCGCGATTATAACACAAATACATGTGACTTTACAGTTTAGACTGAAAATGTGAAATAAATAATAATTAATGATACACAGCCACGGGTTTGGACAAATACATTTTATTTTTTACCAACACAAAAATAAAAATGCGCAAATACAAAAAAAAAAAGAAAAACAAACTGACATCAAAATAAAACTGATTGATCAACAATAATTAAAAACACATATATCTTATGTACTAGTTTTGGATGAGAGCAATCTCTCGTTGGCGGACGCAGAACCAAATCCCGAGTCGATTCGCACCTCTCGTCAACGTGCACTCGCATTAAAATATCTACCTACGTGTATCTATTTATATATCTAAACTATATTTATAATGTAATTATGTAAAGAATCGATCGATTTCATTCCACGTCCGTATTTTCTCTTTTTTAACTTATTTTCTAATGCTATAAACTAACTTAGCATTCAAAATTCTTTTTTTTTTAAAATAGACCTACCTAAATCTCTCTACCTAACTGTAAATTTAATTATCAAACTAGAGAATTCTAATCCTACAGTCCTATTCTAGCTATTCTACAAAGGGGAGGGGCAGCGGTCCGTCGTCAAGACGACGACACCGTGCGCCCGACTTAAATTTACTTTTTACATTTTCTTTCCGGCGAGGCGCTGTTTTGAAAGAGACAGCGCGCTTTATCACTTGTTGTTCGGCGGGCGTCCGACTGCCAGCCGCCGACCGCCGTTTTTAAAAGTCTCTACCCTACGGAGTATGCGACACACGTCTTCTCAATTTAATTACATTAATAATTAGTATTATCATTATTATTATTATTAAAAACACCTTGTTTTTAAAAAATAGTCCATTTTCCCATTCGAACCGCTCTGACACTACAGCGACTGAATGGTATTTTCTTTTTATCAAAATTAAATCAATTCTTTTACATTTTTAAATAGGTATAATATCTTAGAAAGTTCACTTCTATAACAGTGTAAAAGCTTTTATTTTTTAGATTAATTATTAGATAGTTACCGCCGTCATTCACCTTCAAAATTATTAAACTTTACATTTCAAAGACAGGCCCTCGAAATAAAACATCACATCTTTCAGTCTCTTTTTAAACTTTACAAAACTTTATAACATCATACAAAACTAACATTGCACTCTTTAAATATTTTCTCTTTTTATAAATATCTGATATTTTGTCTCGAGAGCGGTGCATTTATCTTCTTTTTTTTTTCTTTCATTTTACAATACGGTTCGTCCACGGTTATCAAAAAACGAAAATTAACCCAGTATTTAAAACGTCCATGCACGGGACGAATTACAATTTAAAAAAGTCAAATATTTGGTTTGCAGCTAAAAACGTTATATTGAGTGGGTTGAGACCGCGTTTGAACTAAAAAACCGCGAAGCAACGCCGAACGGCGTCCGTTAAACTGTCGGCCGGGCAAACGCTTCGTCGCGCCGGCAAGCCTTACTCAATTCGGTCGTCGATGTCGATTGTTCGTCAAACAGAGTGTGGAACGTCGACCCGCGATTCGGCGTTGCTCGGCGTCGTCGGAACGCGACCTGGACATCGACGATATTCGTTCGAGCTTCGTCGATCCTTGCTGCAATGCGATAACCGACTAAGGAAAGGAATTAAAGAAGTTACAACAGAAAAACAAAAGAGAGATACAATGACTAGTTCGACCATATTATATAATAATATACTTACAAAACAAAACGGCATAGTCAGCAAGGATCACCTACCATTCATACGAACACCGTAGACTACATTGTTTTTAATAGTTTTTTTTTTTTTTTTTTGGCACCCGACCACCCTGAGTAGCAAAATACTCACAAAATATCGTTCATTTCATTCTACCTCACTAACACTAATGTTATTATTTTTTTTCTTTTTTAGTTTTAAATATAAATCGTTCAGGGTTTTTCGTTATCTTATTACACTATGTATAACAGGTTCACATTTTACATATACAATATTTCTTTTATTCATCTTACTAATATGGCTTGAGTCGAATCAGACTACTTTCAATTATTACATAGTAAGTTAGTAGTAGTATCATAGAGGAGTAATAAATACAGAAGACAAACCTATAAAGTCGAAAAGAACAGAACGGAAATTATTTATTTTATTGTTCATCATAAATTATTGTTTATTATTTTGTAGAATAATAACAACACAGTGCGATTATTTATATTTTAGATTCCGTCGTCGTTATGATTTTTATTTTTTGTTTTTTTTTATAACCTAATATCAAACTTGTGCTGCGTGCAGTTTGTCCAGTCATTTGTATTTATTAATACTCTGCTGCGGTATGTTTTGCTATTTCTCTAAGTTACATTATTATGAATAAAGTATCTAAACACCCAAAGAAGATTGTGCAATTATTGATGTGTGCTCGACCGCTCGAATTGAGCATCGTCGCTAACATCGACAAAAATTGTTTACGTCAAACTAAATTACATGTTCGCAACAAAAAATTATTTTCACTACTTTTACGCAAATAAGGTTATGTATCAAAAATAAACATTTATTAACGACATTGATTTGTTTTGAACACGTTTTTTCAATTACAAAAGTTTTATTTATCATATAGTGTCAATTTTTTGTACTAAAGTATTTATGCTGATAACAGTTATTCAGTCCTGTATTATTGTATCTCCGACCGACCGTAAAAAAGTCGGAGGCGATACGGCTCATAAGATAGAGAGGTGTCGATATACAATCAAACGAGTGCGATGTCGGAGCGATGCTCGATCCGAGCTCGTGCGCGCGGTCCGTCCGTCCGTCCGATCGAATTCCGGACGGGGACGTGCCGCGACGCATATTTTACGATGAAATACAACTTTTCCGTAAAATTATGTCTGCTCGCAAAAAAATAATTCACTAACTAAACAAGTGAGTTGCATTTTACAAAACAATAAACCGAAGAGCACTATTGCACTTTACATAAAACATTGCTCGGTTCGGTTGGCGAGAAAATATCTTTTAAAACGTTTCAAATTCAAATAAAAACAACTCTATTTGGTATTGATTCTTTTTCAAACAAACCGTTAGTTAGTCATTGGCTTCGCAGTGTTGCCAAAATGATTGTAAATTAAAAAAATCTATAGCCGAGTGTAACTAGTCCGTTTGGTACAAAGTTTAGGTTCAATTTGCTGGCTTTAGGTAAAGTTAAGCAGATCCACTTCCCGACGCCTGGTTTTCTATATCGTCTTAAGCTATTAACAAGATCAATGAAATATAATCATTTTACCACTGCTGACCTGACCTAAAAGCTTTTCACGAAAAGTTTATATGTACTTGCATATTATGAACTTTTTATGAACATATTTCCCGACAAGCTTTTGGGTTAATCGGTAATGATAAATAATTTTATATTTTATTCTTCATTTTAGTGCATGTTTATAAAAGTTTGTTATGAAAACTTATTTTACTTATATTTTATTATGTCTATTTTTGTCAACACACAGCATGGGTCTATTATCATCAGAATCGTCTGACGTCTGCCGACCAAAACGAGCCCAAATACGACAGGCTTTTAAAAGGTTGCATGGTTATCTGCAGATTATTGTACTGTCGTCGATATTACGAAGTACGCAAAATTTCAATGTAATAAATAAAGTGGAAGTGGGTCAAAATCAACCTGCAAGGCCTGACCCAAACTGACTGACAAACATATGAAGTTGAATAAAAGCTTGGAAAAATGTAAAGAATTAGAATATTTTTAAATCTATCATCTTCTGAGGAGTATACCAAACGGAGCTGTTATTATATATCGATATTTTATAAAAGCAAAAATACAAAAGATGAAAAATTCAGAAAGAAGTTCAGTTTCATAAATAAAACAAGAAAATATATATTATATATACATTATACATACATACATTGTGTTCCATCGATTATGAAATATTTATTGTAAAAAAAAGGGTGGATTAGAAGTCTTTAATATTTGTGAACTTTAGATGTTCAACTATTAATAACAACTGAATCATCCCTACACTTTTTAACGATTTTCATTTCCTATACTTTCGACTAACGTGAAACGTCACATTGTACGATATCTGGAACAGGACGTATATCGTATATATATTTTTTACTTTTATAAAAATATACAGTCAATCTACGGATATTACGTTAAGCACGCATCTAAAATTTAATCGGGCAATCGATTTTTGAGTGCCGAACCGAACCGACAGACATTCGTTTTTTCAACATCGTTCAAAAGATCACGTTAAACGATATCGAAATATCCATAGCAAACAACTGTTCTAAGCATCCATTCACGACAGACATAAATCCGAACGGCCGTTTTACTTTTTTTTTTATTTTTCCTTTGTCTTTTAAACGACCATCAACTGTTGAGTTTATTTGAAACAATTCTTACTTCGAATTCATTATTAATAAACTGAACATTTTAATCTGGTTAGACTGGAAACTTGCAATGAACAAACCGTAATAACGCCTTATAAACTCTGAGGATGGCACGAAATTTCTGTCAAAACGTTGGTAATAAATGTAAATATATTTAAAATCAGCGTCGCCTTTTTTGTTAATCCTTACGTCTCAAAGGGATCGTCTTATCCTCAGTTACGTCCATAAACGATACCAACGATAGCACTTATGGCAGTTGAATGTAAAACTGCTCGCTATGGATGCTTAATATGAACTGCACAACGCATGTACGAAAAGATGATCAACACAACACTAGTTACAGAGATGAAGGTCTTTTTTTTTAAATTTTATTTTTATTTATTTATGATAATCATTTTACGGGCTCTTTTAATAATAAGTGGAATATGTTTTGTTTGTTTTTATTTTGTTAGTAGAAGTAGTAGTAGTAGAAATTTTATTTTTTTGTTATCAAGTCATCAATGGATATTAGTAGATATTCTTTTTTTTTTATTTTAATTAATAATCGAACACCGATATTTAAAAAAATATATTAAAAATATTTTTCAGAGTTTAAATCCCTGTCGATTGGACTCTAATCTGAAAAGGCACGTGATCTAAAAATCAATCTTAGTCAGAATGTTGTTGCATCGTGCGTTATTGGTTTGTGTAATGTAATAATGGTTATCGGCTGTGCCACGTCTCTGGTCCTACGCCAGCGTCGGGGGGTTACACGTTGTGCACACGGGTCGCCTTTGCCTTTCGGACGACCGTCTCGTTATACGATTCGACTGAGACAACGAAAGACATTGCATATTAAAAACGACTTTTTAAGTACTTCCATACGACGCTGCAAAAATTACCGACAGAACTCGGTCATCCGAAGGCAATTGGAATGTTACTTGAAATCTGAATCGATAATAAATTTAAAAATATAATTTAATAAAATATTTAAAAATGTACACATTGATTAAAAAAATTGTTTCTGCAAAATAAATAACATCATAAGAAAATAATATGATAGATTTAAAACTTTCGAATAAAATTAAACTCTCTTAAAATTTAACCCTTTCCCCACCGCGACATAATATATTATTTAATTTTATTATAAAGCGTACTCGAACGTAGTCTTTTTTTAATACCTATATAAACAGAACACTAATATAAAACAAACGCCTATCTCAAAATTAATACGTACGGAGAAAGGGTTAAACGTAAAATAATATAAGTATATACATCGTGTAGAAAGAAACAGCTGTATACACTATACATGTCATACTGCTTTTGTTTTGAAAATAAAAACTAGATACGATCTAGTCGAGAAGATGCCATTGTGATGTGCAGTTTGTGTAAGGCGGCGAAACGGATCACCGACTCGCACCGACGATGGTCCGTTCTGCGAGCAATCGCATTTTCGGGACAGGTTTCCGCATCGGTGAAAACGTTTCGCACGTCCAAACTACACTAAAAAATATGATGAAAATCATAAAAATTCATTTCTTTTACATGTATCAATTACGCTTTTTAGGGAAAAATAGCTAATTTGATCTGTTCGATGTAGTTAATACTTTTAAAATGAGGTGTGACAAACTGTCTTTCTGAACAGAGTTGCGATCGATTGCATAAAATTCTACAACAATCAAAGTAAACGATTTCAAACGGATTCGCCTGCCAACGATCTGATTGTTTTAAAGTTTTCTGCAGTCAACAGGAACCAAAACAAAAGAAAGCAATAACAAATTCACTCGTTTGTATGCGCTAGTATTTAAACTCTACATTCAAAAGACCTAACAAAGAGTGTGAAGCGACAAAACAATCGAACTGCTGATGACGTGTAATAAGAAGCGTACGTGAGAAATATTGTTTTGTATGTTTTTATTTTTCGGAAGAGAATGTCGTGTAGTCAGGGAGGCAGAAAAGGCGCGATCGCGACGACGTTTCACTTGGGTTGGTAGGCCTGGTACGCCGTGTCGTCAGGCGAGGCGGCCGTCGAGTGTTCGTCGAGTGGCACGGCCGCGTGAATGATAGACGGCGCGGGCCCCGACGTAAAATACGGATAAGCGGCGTGCGTGGGGATGTACTGTCCGGTCGCGCCAATCTGCAGCGTCTGCATGTGAGCCGCGAGAGGCAGGTACGACGACGGGTCCTGGGCCGGCATCACGTCTACCGGTTGCGGCATTATGTACTGCGGCAACCATTGTGCCGCACCGGCCGGAACGTATCCCGGCAATGTTTGGTGACCGTACCGCGCGTACGGTATCACGTGAGGCGCGACTCCGTTTTGTGCAGCCGCTGCCGCTGCCGCGGCGGCCGCAGCTGCAGCATCGTACGCGGCGTTCGTGTCGACGGACGTGGCGTCACGCCACTGTGGCGGTCCGCCGCCGCACCTTGCCTGAGGCGCTCCTCCGCCACCTTTCTTCTTGTTGCCGCCGTCGGCAAATTTAACGAGCAGCGGCTCTTTGGCGCCGGCTAGCGGACTGCCATTGAACATTTGTATGATTTGTTCGCACTTTTCGCGCGATTCCATGCGCGCAAATCCGACGCCCTTGCTCATTCCGGTCGTATCGCGCAGGATCCGCGTCGATATCACCTGGCCGTACTTGGCGAGCATGCTGTCGACGTCGTTCTCCTTGAAATTGAGCGGCAGGTTGGCGATGTACAGATTTGTCGGATCCTGTTCTTGTTGCTGCACACAGAACACAACACGCAATGCATAGGCAATTCGCACGAGCGCATGCGCGGCACGGACCTTTTTCATTCACCTATTCTGTCTTGTTTTCATGAAAGCGTACACCCGTAATTATTATGCTTATTTTTTAAAGTTCTGCTGAAATAATATTGATAGATTCAGAGATTATTTTTAAGGACGCCTCATCTGCGAATTAATATATTGTTCCGACACAAAAATATTTCCCTTTAAATCAGTTTAACAATTTTGTCTTAAACGGTATGTATTGAGCAGTATGTTATTCGCAGATAAAGGCACTTCAGAAATATTCTTTGAAAGTATCACTATTATTACGGACTAAGTTTTTACTTAAACTTAGATTTCAATCTGGACACCAAATTGATTTGAATGATATACAGTTACCGAATCGACCTGAACTAATTTTCAAGTACAGAATTGGCCAACGATGCAAAAATGCCCGTGCTGCGTTAAGCAAAATGATTTTTCAGTGGTCAAACAATAAAAACGTTATCATAAATTGTTAATTGGAATGTAAATGTCATTTTTAAAACTATTACAATACGTAAATTTCTTGATTTCCAAAACTAAGTTAAACAATACGAGTTAAACAATTGTTCACAACTGAAGGTCGTTTATGCATTTCAATGTTTCAATTTTTAAGAATGTCTTTTGTAGGTTAGGATCTATGTTATATTATAGAAAGAAAAAACTGCATTTGAATAAAACAAAAATGGGTGCGCGTGGTCTTTACGCGCGGTTGACGTGAAACTTAACTGACCACAAAACAAAACTCAATTTATTATTGAGCATAAACCACGCACATTAGAAATGGCAGACATTCAAATAAGTATTCAATTCAAATGACTGAAAAGAATCACTGAAACAAATCATAACACAGAAACAGTTGAAATGTATGCGAGGTCATTTCAAGTTTCACAATTGATTAAATTATTTGCCATTCATTGAATCGTCACATAAAACACATCACCCCCCCCCCCCCCCTTCCCTTCAACGTTAAACAGCGCGAGCTTGCGTAAGTTTCATTTCAATAATAACAAAAAATAAAATAAACAAAATGGTTCCGTGATGTGTGTTGTCTGTTTTACTATTGGTCCAGTCTATTAATTTGTTCTTTAATGTTTTCAAAGTAGGAACTTGTAACAAAACAAAATATAATTAGTTGGCGACCTAAAACCAGTCAACAGACATTCATTTTAAAACAATCGAAATGCATAAACAATCTTGACTTTCCAGTGAATGCATAATCACGGAAATTAATTCAGTAGTTCATTTTTCTCTGCAATGACAAGAGGAAAGCATTGTTAGTCAGATGTCTTTTGGAAAATTTTCACTACACAAACTACCTATATTTAAACATATAAAATGTACTTCGGAGAATAAACGTTTTTCGATCTATCCTTTGAAAGTTTATACCGAAGATGTAGCGGAAACCCTAAACAATATTAATATTTAACAGGCGACATTGTATTTTTATTCCGTGAAATATTAAAAAAAATTAAAACTGTATTTTTATTTAATTTTATGACGTTTAGCTAAAATTAATAGATATGGCATACAAACGATTATTACTTAGTGGCACAAAAAACAAAAGAAAAAATTACTTAGGGATGGTCTGAATCTACGGGTGTCAGAAATGTTAAAGCGTCCTCGCCTGTCTAGTCTATTGCTCAGTTTCTGATATGACATTCAACTTTAAATCTAGATTTAAGAATGTTTTCAATTAAATGGACAGCTCCATTTAGTTGAAAACAGATGACGCTCTTTAATCTACAATTAAAGAAGAAAATCGTATAAGAAACGTTACACTACACTGTTTATTTAGCGTGTATACAATCAATTGTTACTATGCGCTATTCATTTTTTTTTTTTTGTGAAATTCAATAATTGGATCGTTTTTTTTTTTTTTTTGTATTACGATCAACTAATAGAGTACCTAGTTTTTTTTAGTATACAACCCAATATTTATCGTTTTTTTTTTATACAATTCAATTATTGGATCGTATACCAAAAAAATTTAAGTTTTGTAACACTCATATAGTTAAAAGATACCAAAATAAATACAGTCAATAGGAACTAGTTTTACCCACTGCGGTGAAAAAAATGGACTACTGTGCGATCCAAGCGTTCGCTGAAAGGTTTAATAATAATAAAAAAATATATAAAAAGAATGAGCATGTAATATTTACATTTATATTATGTAAAAATACGATATATAAGCAAAACATTCAGTTGATTAAAAAAAAAAATAAGAGAAGAGACAAAACACTGTTAATATATTTACAAAATAAAAGTGGACCCACAGCGCGGCGGTGCGGGCCTCAATAATGAATGATATTATAATAGATCACCAGTAAGTAATAATATATATAAGACAGCAGGCCTCTACGGTACAAAGTGGGAGCGATAAACAGCACATCCGATATAACGGTAAATAAACTCTGATCCTCCCACAAGCAGGCAGGCATGCTAAGAAAACTGAACTGTATAATATGGTCGGTTATTTTAAGATGGAGCCGCTGACGAAGACCGACATCCGTACTGTCACCCCAAAACGCTTCAAATCAACATTCTATACCCAACTGACGCAACAAATCGAAAAAAACAACGCGTTAATAATAATTAAAATACACAAACAAATAGCTATAGTTTGCTAATTATGAAAAACAACCCTTTTTGACGTTAAAATGGAATATTAGAAAAATTTATGAATCAAACAATGTCACTTTCAGGACATAAACTCGAATGTGACATTGAGTAACAAATTTTTCTAATATTCCATTAACGGTTGTTTTTTTTATTATAACAGCAAACTACAGCTTTTTATTTGCATATTTATAACTTTACGTTCTCGATCCGTAACGAAACTATTCATTTATAACAGAATCTTATAAAGAATAAAAATATAATATTCGTGATTTTTCGAACGAAATCAAATGAAGTAAAAATTAATTAAAGTAAATTCTTAGAAGTTTAAATGATGTTAAGACGTTATTTTATGATACATTTCCAAATTTTAATGTTTTTATCGTGATTTCGAGTATATTGCTGAATTCCCTGACCTTTCAATATTTTCTAGGTCTGTACAAACTCTGATTAGACTATCGTTCGGTATCTGATTATAAAAATAAAGCCCTTACAAAGCTGATGAATTTGTTTCATTAAATCGTGGACGTACGACCTTCGATCTATACCCATATACCTTAAAATTGAAGGAACTAGATGCATTGAATCAAAGGATATAAACAAAAAACCTTTTTTGTTGGCGTTGCATATAAATTATCGTTTGGAGCGCGTTTCGTACCTGTAACGGACACGTTTCCACGTCAGCGCTCCCCGAGTATAATGTAATATATATTTATATATAAAATATGTGTATTTATATTACAGCCCCCGTGCTGTCACATCCAAATGCTGTTAGTTTGGTAATCAAGCTACACTCTATACTACTCATAATACTGTTACAAATGTCAAATGTGACGATACGCACAACGGAACGTTATACGCGCATGCGCTCACGTAAACACGTCTGTGTCGTGATATCGGCTGAGGAAAGCCGATAACGAAACGCGTAACGTTCGTCGATGTTACTACTGCACACCGTTTCGTCATATGTACCGTACGAGATGTATAATACAGGGTATTCCGAACATAACTCCCCGGGCTTGTATTTCGATTATTTTTGAAGATAACCTCATCAAAGCTTATATATTCGTGGCGATAAATTAACAACGATATAGGCCAGAGAGGCAAAAGTTTTTTCTTAAACAGGACCATAGGTATTTTTTATTTTGACACCTCTTTATTTTATTTTAAGCCATTTGATAAAATAACTGCTACATGATACAGTTTTTGAGACAACCGCAATTAAGGAAGTACCCTCGGTACGCAGTAAGTCAAAGAATTTCAGTCTTCTACTTGAGTAACGTAGTATATAATTTGGCAACACTGCATGCCTTGCCATAGTTACAAGTGCTTATGTACGCAGCATAAGTCAGCACGCGGTGTCAAATTCGCATTAATTTATGAAAATGCTTTTCTTTGTTCCCGTCATTTTGGAAATAATAATATACTATCATTTTTTTGGAATACTAGGCTTTTAGCATTTACTCAATTTACGTATGTTTTTACGATATCAAAACTGCTGCAGTTTCGTAACTTACCTTTGAATGACGCGCCACAAACTATAATATTGCGGTGTTGCCATGTTTATGAATTGATAAAAAGCTCAGCTTTGTTAAATTGTTTTAGTTATTTCTATTAACATAAGCAAGCTTTATACGTTTTGGAAAAAGAAAAATGTTCATAGAATATTCGTTTATATTTCCTGAAAATTTTATCAAAATCTGTTTGTCAATTCCAACGTAATAAATGATGGAGTGCGTCAAAATCACAGATTTCCATAAGACTCCATGTTAAGTGCAGCGAAATAAAATTACCAATATATTTTTACAAAGTCAACCAAAAATCACAAAAATTTAACTGAGTCATTTTTGAAAAGGTTTTGACATATTTGCAAATTTTCGAAATTTTCTGTTTGTTAATTCATTTATCGAGGGTACTTCCTTAAACCTTGCAAGTGAAGTATAGGGACGCTTCCGCCGTTTCGATCACAGAAACATCCATGATTTCGATACCTGTACAGAACACTAGTGACTTCTTAAGTAATGCACGTAGTTCGGAGTCCACGTCTAGAATTCGTGTCATAAATAATCGAGATACAGACCTGGGGGAGTCATGTCTGGGACACCTTGTACAGTGTAGTAGATAAACCTGTTTAATATAATAATATAATGTATGCAACCCTGCTTGCAGTAATTAAGAGTGTCTAGTTAGTAATTTGTTATATCACAATAGTACAGTCTACTGTGAGTTGTAGGCACAATATCAAAATAAGAACTAAACAAAACTACTTTTAGAAAGTTTAAAATGAATACGAACATGTAAATCGGCTGGACTTCCACTAGTTACAAAAGAATTAGAGGGATATCCCGATGACGAAGTATAAAGAGGATACTAAAACGCTTTACTATATAAATGATTACCTCTATAGTGTGTTCACCGATAGTAGTAACACTGAATAATTCTTGTATTCTGCTCGATACAAAAAAAGTTTGGATAGTTTTTTTTTTATTCAACTCGAGATTTACTATCGAAAACTGCTGAGGTGTATTTTTTTGTACTTCAAACTGAAAGTGTACACGCATTCTTTTTTTCAAATGGCAACATAAGCCTTTTACATTTTCGAAATCTCTATTTTTTTCTCTACAAATCCATATAAAATTTTCACAAGGTTACATAAGAAAATATTCGAGGAAAAACGTTATCAATTTATTAATTAAACACACAGTAGTAATTATTTTTCATAGTACTCCACACGCGTGTAAATATTAATAAAAATTATTATTGTTTGTTTATTTCATAAATCAATAACATTTTTCTCGAATATTTTCTTATGTAACCTTGTGAAAATTTTATATGAAGTTATGGAGAAAAAAATAGATTTCGAAAATGTAAAAAAAACATAATTTGAAAAAAAAGCATGTACACTTCCGGTTGGATTTGATGTACCAAAAAAATATATCTCAGTAGTTTCCGATAGTAAATTCTGAGTTGAATAAAAAACTATTCCAACTTTTTTGTAACTTGTAGGGTACGGGAATTATTCACTTACCACTATCAGTGAGCACACTGTATTATTGTCTACCCGACTACTTTGTAAAGTTTAGTAACAAAAATTAATGTTGATCGAGTTTTATGTATTTACTGATTATATCTATACCTATTACACAAATATGAGATAAAATCTACTTATTTCTAGATAAGCTAAAAATTATGCAGACTTACACATTATTATGGCGTCTTTTTTTTTTATATGCTTGCAAAGTTCTCTCAGTGTTAAATCTCCAATTTTAACAAAGAAAAAATAACTGATCATTTTTTTGTAACCATTAAAATAACTTACATACAAGGATTGATCGAAATATATAGAAATAAATGGATTTTTTCAATTACTCAAAAATGGGCTGTCGTTTAATAGCTAAATTAGCACAATATATTAACAGTTTTATTTATTTTCCCTCTATAATAGTACCAGAGTAATCGAGCAATCTCCACAAAAATAAAATAAGACACTATGCAAATATTTAATATAGATGACAAACTATAAAATTCCTATGATTTGCTAATTTATTTGATTGATAAAACACTAAGCACAAAGGTACAATGAAATGAATAAACTTTATGAAAAACTCGATTGAAACAAAGTACTATTTCTATTTGTACATATCGTGTACCTGCAGCAATAAACAAAAACATATGTTATAGGTTTACAAAAGCGGAAATCAAAAAGACGCATTAAATACAATGTTTGTTATTTTCAGAGCTACCAATATAAAAAAATATCAGTTGCATTCTACCGATGACATTCTACGAAAGAGGTCTGACGTTTTCGTAGCCTTGAAACGCAATGCGAAAACGAAGTTACAACGTCTTAACACCGTACTTATGAACACGTGACCTTGGCCGCCATGTTTAGTTGTCTGTTGGTAGCATTTGTTAATAATTAACATAAAAAATCTGTATTCTGAGCGCTTTACAATGAATAGGAACATATTCGAGTATAAAGATATAGACTGTAAACAAAACATTTAACCTAATGTTAAGAATGTTTATGTTAGAATAGCATATCGGAGGCGCAAACACATATTGTGACTGCACATACATCAACGTTACGTCATATGAGGATGATATTGAGTAACTGACGGAAAATGACGTATGTCCACGTCTTTAATCTGTTCTAAAAATGGTAATAATCTTATCCGTTAAGTTTTAATCTAACATTTGTTCGTACTATCGAATGTTCAATGATTGTTTCTAGCAGAACGAAACAGTTTACCGATTCAATATCCGATGTACTTGCTGGTTCAATGACAGCAAATAATGAGCCAGTAAACTATTTTTCAGGACGTACCGAAAACTTCAGAAAGATTTCGGAAGTGAGCTACCATACAAGTCTTAAAATTAATGTTAATTTAGCAACGTTTTCTAGTTTTTTTTATTTCTAGTATGTAGTATATAAATAAGAGGTTATGAAATTGTCTGATTTCTAAAAAACGATATCGTCTTTGCTACTACAAAACACTGAATTTAATCTGCCTCAAAAATAAATAAATAATTGTGTTCCGCTAGCTGTTAGACGAGTACATTTCACGAAGTTTGTAAGCACGGTGGAAGTCCATGGCTGATACTTTACGAGCTGTGTCGAGACAACGGACAGAGACAGAAGAGCTAGG
This sequence comes from Xanthostigma xanthostigma, assembly GCA_963575645.1. Lineage (NCBI taxonomy): Eukaryota > Metazoa > Arthropoda > Insecta > Raphidioptera > Raphidiidae > Xanthostigma > Xanthostigma xanthostigma. Next base: position 13,996,374 of record OY754469.1, read on the forward strand.
CTAGAGCTATCGAGGGTATTAGGATAGGTATTACTTGCTTGCATGCACAACGTACAGTGGTGGGTCTACGCGGCACCATGATACCCACTTTCGCCATCTGTGCCTGAATGCCTTTGGACTGTAATGCTTTGACGGCTCCCTCTGCCGACATTGGCGAGTCAAAATCCACAAATCCATAACCTGAAAACATGACAATGATCGTTGCTAAAACAGAGCACAAACAGTAATTGCATTCTCGTCGCGTCATAGCGCGCCAGATACCGATACATCTACGATAATATATAAACATTCCAGCCAATTGGGCGACGGGACCATTCCAGCTTCAAAACTATTGACGTTTGATATGGTATAATAAATAAAATAAAAAATTTCTGACATCGCGTGCGGTGATGCGGGTAATAGTTAGTATTATATACGATATTTGCTGTTCGTTGGCATGGTTACCTACATAATATGTTCCACGTTATGTAAAAAAATTAATCAAAGCATGCTAAACTAATTCCTTTCTGACAGATCTACAGAACAAAAGAACAGCAGATTTTTTTTTCAAAATATTTCCGAAACTATAAAGTTGAGAAAAAAATTTTTTTAACAAAACTTTCTTGATAAACTAAACAGAATAATAAATCGTTATGAAAAGTATATCATTATTATATAAAAAAAACAACGTTATAGCATAAATCTCTTTTGCGCATGCGCCGATTTTCCCCCAAAACAATAGGGCTCCACATATTTGCATATCAAACATCCTCCCAAAATTTGGTTTCAATCCGTTCATTCGTTTGACATGTATCGTGTTAGGCTGAATGTAATGTCGAATCCGCCATTTTTCATAATATATACAGCAATTCTAACACTGTGTAGAATGTAATGTGTTTATGATTTAAATTTCTGTCATCAGATGTCGGAGCGGCGCCACTATTGACTATGTGGGCTGATGATAGCGCCACAGCTTGACACAATTCCTACGATGCATTGCTAATAGGAATACCTGGAGTTTCTCTAGTAGGAATCTTTATACATTATCTTAGATGCATCAAACGAATCCACCGCCATCTAACATACTACCGAAGAACTATTTGCTAGATGCATTTGTTCGATAACTAATTAACTCAGTATAATGACAACAATAACAGAAAACAAATAACTGTCTTGTATCAAATTTAACTGAACCTGTACCTTTTGAAACGCTGTTGCGATCTAGTTTTTGGATGGATAATCTGATTACCTAACCTTAATATTTAACAGTTCCCGATATTCATTTTTCTTTAATTAAACAAGAGAACGATAGCTCGCCGCGATTAAACATTAAAGAAGTAAACATTGCGAATGTTGGTTACATTATGGATCAATTTTGTACATCACATTTTGAATACAAACCCGTTAGCTTCAAGCAAATTTGATCTGATGTTTTATTATCGAACGAATACAGCTATTGTCAAGAGTTATACTACACAGCAACAATTAGTAATAAAAGAAAAAATATATTTATCACAATTAAAATTATACATGGACAAAAACTGTGTGATGAAATATACTGCATTAAAACAGATTCTACTTCAATTTGCAGCAAGTGAATATACGTTGCACAATAAAATTTTAATGGCACATTTACTAATGAGTCGTCAAGATTATAAAGTGTGCCAATAAAGTTGTTAATTCGTTGTTTCGGAGCTCCAATATTTTAAAAATGAAATAACCGACAATAAATAATTAAAAAAATTCGAAATATTTTTATCTACCAATCAAATTTTATTCTCTTTAACCATCTGTACAGTCGAAAAAGTATAGATATCATAGATATATAGATGTCTGATAGAAATACACAATTTGCTTTACATTGCATAAATAATGATATCATTGAGAATCCAATTGATTCGATAATTTCTATGATTTCTACAGTTTTCTAGGATACTAATATCACGAACAAAACTACTAAGTTTTATTGACTGGTGTATAGTCTGAAATTTCATTTAGAAAATAAATAAGTCAAATATTATATAAATAACATTCAGGCAACGATAACTTACTTTTTCTTATGGAAAATCATACCTTTACATTTATTTGTATTTTTATCCAGTATCGCCTTTGTTGATATAATCGTTCCATACCTGAAAACAAAACAATTTTTCTAACAAAATACTAAAATCGATTTAAACCGAAAAAAAAAAAACGCGTCGCAAACGCCAACTTTCTGCCCGACTAGCACACAGTACTATTTGTAATAAGTGCATTTGATTTTTAAAGAACACTATAAACACACACCTTAAATAGGTATTGTAGGTTAGGTGAACTGTCAAATATAGTTTACAAATTATTATGGCACCACTTTTGATTACTTTCGACCCGAACAGTGTTTCCCAAGAAACGGAAACACTTTACATTTGACCTGGGCATGCGCGGCTTTTATTTTTCGTCCCGGAATAAGTATTTTTAAAATTCAATTTCAATGCAAGTATTACAAAAAAAAAAAATACTTTAATGAACCTTTTTCCTGAAAAAGGTAGCACTTATGGCAGGGACAAACATTATTTACTTCTCATTCAGCAGCCCCCTCAGGACTGACATTGAAAATGTAGTAAAAATTCCAATGTTTTATGTGATTCCCAGGAGCCCAAGCTCATACCAGATAGACGCCAATGACCTCAGCTGTTGAGCGTCTATAATCTACATTCTATCTATCATTCAGCAGTGTGTTACGTATTATTATAAATTATCAGACAAAAAACAAATAAATAACGCCGCCATAAAATAGTTATGCCTGGCTTACTGATCTGTCATTCAATTCAATTTTTCTCCTTGAAAAGTTTAGTTTGCGACAAGATAGCCAGCGTTTTAAGGTTGTTACATTATTTGTCTTTACGTTTACAAAGCTTAATTTCGCACCCAGTACGTCGTTTTCTTTCAAAAACATTTTTTTTTTGCATTTGTTTGGAGATTGGAAAACGTTTGTCCCTACCGTACTACTAGCGCTGCTAGTGAGAAATTTTTCGTACTTCAGGAAAAAAGTTTCGTTCAATATTTCTCAAGAATTCTGACGATTCCTTTCAGTCGGTACTTACTGCGAGCACATGTTGACAAGATCCTTGTCGGTCGTGTTTTGCGTCAATCCTCGAATGTAGAGGTTGGTCTTACTGAGCTGCTCAGAACCGCCGCCGCCGCTGGCCGTCGAGCCCGTCGCTCCCGTGCCACCGCCTCCTCCTCCCTGACCGCCCATCTGGTTACTAAGAGATGTGCTCAGGGTGCCCGACTGCGATCCGGTCGCGCTGCTCGATGAGCTGCTGTTAGTGTTGCTCGGAGATGCAGCCGTCGGCACCCGGCCACCTCCGCCACCGCTATACTGCGTCACGTAACAATACTAGAACAAAAAACAACTTATGAGTCTCACTCGCATAAGCACACGGCGGAAGTGAAACTTCTTTAGAGTTATGAGCTCGCTTCAATAGAGTGTTATCCATTCAGTATTAGCCTTTTAAGGATCAGGTTAACCGAGTACCAAGGTCACCAGATTTCGTTAAGTGCGTTACAGTGTTATACTTCTGGTTATTTATTTCTGTGATACTAGTATCTGGATCCTCATCGTGCTAATAAAGTAAAGTTTCAGTTATGGAAATACCCGAGCTTAAAAAGATGAATTGTGATGGCTTTAAAAAATTGAATCTATACTAATATATAAAGCTGAAGAGTTTGTTTGTTTGTTTGTTTGAATGCGCTAATCTCAGAAACTACTAAAAAAATGGATAGCCCATTTATCAAGGAAGGCTATAGGCTACGACCATTAGGAGCGGAGCATTAATGAAAAATGTTGAAAAATGTATCTCAAAAATAAGCTTCTATTCAGGTGAAATGCACTAATTAAATATACTCATATTATCGTTGTGCGTATACAACGTCGGATGGCTCAATCGGTAGAGCATGCGACTGTCGACATCAGGGTCGTGGGTTCAAGCCCCACGTTGGGCGAAAATATTTTTATTTTCTACATTGCTTTCTTCTAAGGCTTACATTTAAATTTATTTTAATTTTATTTAATAAAAAAAATTATTAGTTTAAAAAAGTATAAATACTGCTTTTTATCGACAAAAGCTTTTGAACGGTAACTCCGATCATCACGAAATTTGGACACAACATTCATCTCGGTAAACTAAGATGAATGTGTGTACTCATGTTTCTCCCTTCCATATTCGTTCTTTTACACCCGGGTGAAACCGGACGGGACCGCTAGTAATAAAATAAAGGGGGTTTTCAAGAACACCGAAAACGGCATCGAGCGCATCTATCGTTCCACCACTCATCAGGATTATATTATCTCATTTAGAATAGACCCATCATTCATAGTTAGATCCATAATCTATAGATCTGGACGCTAATGACCTTTGATGTTGATGCGTCTATAAATAACTATAAAAAAGGGGGAGAGGAAATGTTAACTATTTTAGACTTGAAATTGCCTATTGGAATACACAAGTCATGTCACTCGCGTTGCGGAACAGCCTGTATAATGATCGAAATCTATAAAAAAAAAGACGGGTTGCACTCCAGGAGTGCCGGCAGAAGTGAAAACTTGAATATTAACGTCTTAATTTTTTGCATTTAGAAGCATTGTTTATTTATTGACAACACTTGTAAATAAAACGGTTTGTATTATAGATTGCATTTTTATGTACGATATTTCAACGCTAGATGTCTAACGTTGTATAAATAAAATGGTTTGTATCATAGATTGCATTTTTATGTGCGATATTTAAACGCTAGATGTCTAACGTTGTATAAATAAAAGTTCGATCAGGACACGTGACCTGACGATCACTTAGAGAGTCTCACCCAGTTCTTACTTTTCCTGACGCGAGTTTAACATTTTTTACCCATTACAAAAAAAGTGTACAGCGCCGCTAAAGAAGTTTTCACTTCAATAATTTTGCAAATTGTGAAATAAATACATAGGAAATAAAGGTGCCATTTACTTATCTAATCTGTATTTTTAAAATGAGCACCTAAACTGCAATATATCGAGACGTGACGATAAATATTATTTTGGCATTTTAAAGGTCAATAAAGTTCAATGTACATACACATATTTTTCTAAAAATACATTTTGCATTTGTAGTGGTTTAAAATGCATCAAGTGTTATTGACTAGTTTTAAATGTCTTTTAAAAGAAATTAACTGATTATCGATCTATTATAAATTTAGCGATAATGAGCATACTCTCGCTAGCGGCGTGTGCGGTTTAAAATTTCAAATAAAAGAGTTACAAAAAATACAGATTTCTGTTATCAATATATTATGCACTTTGTATTTTCAATAGATATGTAGAATAGAATTACATTATCTGATATAGCTTAATCACAATGCCACCTGTGATTAATGCGTGGGTGTCCTTTTTTATATGAGTGAGGAAAAGCAAAATAAAATCAGGGAATTTTATCTTTTCGTGCAAATATGAGATAAGAAGCATTTATAGATACTTTTTGAGGCCCGCAATTTTAAATGTATAAAGCAAAGTCAGTACAGTACGCGCCACGGATCTAAAAGGTTCGGAAGTTAATCACAAACAGCGTCGCAAAGGCACATTTTAGAGCCGTTGATACTCTCACCTCCTCCCAGCTACCTGCACGGAACGTGCGCTCGTCGGTGATTGGCTGTGATCGCTCGTTGCCTTTGTCACTCTCCTACTTTAAAGTACAGTCGAGTACGCTATTGTCAAGTTGTTACTGCTATTTAGTTTTGTTGAGTTGCGAGTTTGTAGTTTTTCAACAGACTGTACAAGCGCAAGCCTGCATTCGCATCTAACTTCCGAGCCTTTTAGATTCGTGACGCGTACTATATCTGTGTATGTCTGTTCTAAACTACATTACGGATTTTGATGCGGTTTTCATCATCATTTATAGAATGTCTTCCGGAAGGTTTATATATTCATATTAAATTTGAAGACAGTAGGGAAATATCCATGTTTGTAATCAAGTAGTAAAAAGACGTTTCTAGGGCGCATACATGGCTATGCTGACTAAAAAAACAACTTTCTCAGCATCTGGATTTTGCAGTCCGTTGCTAATGCTATATAAATACTAGCTGCTCCCCGCGGCTCCGTACGCGATTGTGATGAAACACGGTACCGACAAAAGTAGTTAAGCTTTCAGCTATATATATTATGTATAGAGAAACAAATAAAAAATACCTAAGCAAACAAAAAAGTATGATCTAACTGCTAGAAAACGATTTTTTAAAGTCCAGACAGTGGCATTGTTGGAAAGTAAATGTAACTGTAACAATGCGAAATCTAATTACTGACATTATTTTTTTTCAATGCTTATTTATTTTGACAAACTACAGTTTTTAACAGTCTAAGTTACTCCTTATGACATTAGTTATTTGCAGTGAAAATCCCATCAAAATCGGTCCAGTCGTTTAGGAGATTGGCCGGAACAAACATACAGACAGACGAAAACTTCAAAAATTGTTTTTTTTGTTATAAGTACCGTATATTATACTTTCATATGCATTTAGTAAAAAGCGGTTATTTTGACATCACAGCGACACTTCAAATTTATTTATCTGTATAGGTAGATTTTTTTATACTATGCATGTATTTATATTATATTATTGATTAAACTCTATATAGATTTTTCTTTTAAATTTTTGCTGAATAATAAATAAGTATTAATTATAAACAAAAATGCAATAAATGCGCGCGAAATATAAAATTACAAAACGCAATGCTGTTGATTAGAGTATTAGACCCTAGTATGACGTCAAAAATCACGTAAACATAACTATTCCTATGGTTGATCTTTTTCAATACAAAATCCCGCGTCAAATCGCACGTTTGAATAATCAAAACATTTAGCTCAAAAAGAATACTTATTTTTTTAATTCAATAAGAATATTTTAATGAATGATTTACTGCATAAAAGAATTTGGTAGGCAGCGCACAAAGCGTCCGTTCTCGAAATTAAAAAAACTCGCCTAAAGAAGTTCATCATCTACAAACAATTGATACTCACTTGCGTCGGCTGTTGAGTGTAAGCTGAGTGCGGAGCGGCGTGGTGAACGTGGGGCGCAGCATACCTGTAGGCCGCCTGGGTAGTGTAAGGAGTCGGAGGCTGCTGTTGCTGCTGTCCGGGCCACGCGCCGGCCGCCGCGGTCCCCCTATAGCCGCCGCCGACGTTTTGCTGCTGCTGTTGTTGTTGCACCGCTTGAGCCATGCCGCCTCCAGTCGCACCTCCTCCGGCTGTCGCTTGCCGTACGCCGCTGCCTTTCAGCGAGCCTCCTGCTTGTTGCTGACCTCCTGCGCCGCCGCCTCCACCCGCCTGCCCGCCGCTGCCTTGGTACGGCCGACCGCTACTGTTGCCCTGCAAACAAAAACAAATTTGTTACTATAAACGCCTGGTGGCTGGCAACTAAACTAACGTTCGGTCGACAGATTGTTTCTTGGTTGACTCGTACGCAATGAAAAAAACCGCTCTCTGTTTATTCGCACTCGATTCGTCTTACGCGAGATAAAGCTAATAATTAAAAAAAAAGACGGGTTGCACTCCGGGAGTGCCTGCTGAAGTGAAAACCTAAAGGTACTTAAAGTAAATTTCGCTAGTAGCAATATAAGTTACATGCAGTGCAAAAAATTATAAGCTATAAGCTTTGACAAAACATTAAGAGATGTCGCTATGCATCCAGGTTTCGTAAAACTACACATTTATAAAATTACATGCAGCCAGTCACTAGATGTAATTTTTTAAATTTGTAGTTTTACGAAACCTGAGTACATGGCGACATCTCTTAAGGTTTTGTTAAAGCTTATAGCTTATAATTTTTTGCACTGCATGTAACTTATATTGCTACTGACATCTAGCGAATTTTAGTACATGTACTGCCGAAGCAAGTACGGTAGACCGTCTCAACAACTCGTCAGGGTCACGTGACCCTGACGCCTGACGCGTCAGATCTGACGCAAGTTTAACATTTTTTACCCATTACAAAAAAAGTGTACAACGCCGCTAAAGAAGTTTTCACTTCAAAAATGTCAGGTTATTTAATTTATATCAAAAGGTATCACTTCAAAAAGTTAAATTAATGCAAAAACAAATTTATCATATGTATTTAAATTATCTCAAATCAGTTTTTGTCAAGGTAAAAATACTGATAAAAAATCACAAAATACTGTCCGATAAGATATAGATAAAATTAGATAAATATTCAATGAAGCTGAAGCATAATCATCACGATTTTTTTAAATGTCAAATGTTGGAAACGTACCTACGGCACACAAAAAAACTCATTTTTCTGCCACTGCATTTTCTGTATGTTGTAAAGTGTAAACATTTGCAGAAACAGGTATTTTCCCTTTGCTAAAGTTAGCCGTTGGTTTACTTGTTTTGCTAGTGGCAGGGCAGCGCAATTTTGATTATAGTGGACGACATGTTTTAAGTTTGTAAATTGCTAGTTTCAAGAATTTTTCAAACGTTATTTAAATAAATAAAAAAAAAACAACCTACGTTTGGCATTTCGATATCGTTCAAAAATCACTAACAATTTGTCTACACACCATGTAAACGTGAAATACGATTAAAATTGTAACAAAATAATAATTGAAAAACACTTTAAAAAACAAACAATGGATGCACACGAACAAATCAGAGGGAGCTACGGCAAATAAAGTAATAAGCACACAAATATTAAGTCACATCAAATCGAATTGATATTGTTTTTTTTATTGTTTGTTTTGTTTTTTGAAACAAAAGATCCACGTGTATTCACATACAAAACTCCTCAAAATACCAGTAACTAGTTGAGTGTATAGACTGACCGATAATGATTTCACTTAGCCTAATGATTTATTCTGTCGATGAGTAACACATTTAGGTGGGGAGAAAGGTACACTTTTCAGTTATCAGTAAAACATTGGCAAACATTGGCTGCCACTAGTGATTTATAAAGAAGTAAATAAAGTAAGAAACCAAATAGCGTCACTAGATTTTGAAGCTAGGGTCAGAATATATCTATATTAAATTTAGTCCAGGGGTACGATTGACAAAAATTATTAAGCTAAAAATATTAATTTCGCATCGACAACATAATATATCCGCAAAATTCGAAGACACGCGTAGATAGAAATTGTTTGCTATATTTTACAAACCAATCGTTAGATTTCAAATGTCTGTCATTGATAAAAAAACAGGACTGCTTTAAGTAAACCATAATGTCATTGTCGAAGACACTTTATATGGGTTATTTTTGTTTAAACTGAAGTACTTATTTTTTTTTTGGTTCGCATCATCATGACATACAATATGCATTATTAATAGATTTTCTTTGTTTCAGTCGATTCACTGTAAGAAAGTTCAGTACCGTAAGATAAACAATATTTTCAATTCAATTTCTTTTATTAATGATAAGATTAATGTACTCCATTATTTTGTTAAAAAATGAAAGAGAGAGAGAGAGAGAAAAAAAATAGGATGGATGGAAACGTTTTTTAAATGCGTTCATTAATAAACTGAAGTTATTTTTATCATTTTTTTTTGTATTTCCTACTTCCGATAAATTTGTAGTTACGATTGAATGATTCATACCTATTTATTTGTTCATTTCTCGTTTAAAACATAGTTATATCTTCTTTATCAACAGGGGCGCCGACTCTTAGCAAACCTAGTGGGTGTTATTGATGACTCAATTACAAAAACTAAGTGTGAGACGACGATAAATACTTAAAATCTTCGTTGAAATCCATAAAGTTATTTTAAATATATAGCAGTCACCTACTTTAATAACCGGCAAGAAATAACGTATTCTTTCATACTTATTACTTAAAAACATCAAGTCAGGGATGCATAGACTTATTGGGACCGGGGAGTCAGGGACTACACGAACAGATTATGAGCTAATGGCAGAGCTCTTTGCAAATAAAAAAGACGAAGTGTGCTTTAGACCACACGACTGAAGTAAAACTTCTTCCTGCCATAATTTGTTATTATTCACCCGAAAATTAAAAAATATATGAACTTTAAAATAAATTTACAATTTTATTCACTTTAAACGTAAAATATTACATAAAGATAATGAAAACAAAAGTAATACGTTGCAATAACTTAGCTCTCGTTGAATTTTAGTCACCCGATAGCGTCACTGGCAAGTAAAGAGTACTGCTTATATTTTCGGCCACTTGATGGCACCATGTATGTGTCATTCTATTGTATGCTGTATGCATTGCTTATATTTTCGGCCACCTGATGGCGCACAAGTATGTGTCATTCTATTGTTAGCACTGCTTATATTTTCGGCCACCTGGTGGCGCCAAGTATGTGTCATTCAACTCTCTCTTTCTACCTTCACTAACTTGTATCTCCCTCTCAATTTTCAATATGGGAAACGTAACTCTTTCTCTCTCTCTTTCTACCTTCACTAACTTATATCTCCCTCTCAACTTCCGTTCGCCTCGCCCGATCACGCATCTTCCGTCAACGCTATCGTCAGGCATTCACCAGCTTACTCTCCAAGTCAAGCGTGCCTAAAGAAGTTTTACTTCAAAATTGAATAAAAATTTAAAAAGTCTTTAACGGCATTTAATTTAAATTTTTAATTTGAACATGGCATTGCATCAACAGTCCATTTTCGTGGTTGGTGGCGGGCCGTGGTCTGTACAATATGCATCCCTGGTGTGCCACAAGAATGTGATGATGACTCTACACTTCACATGTCTGTGGTCTGTGTCCACTGTTTAATTTCTGTCGGCGCCGCTGTCTATAACGGAGCTAATACAAACGTTTCATTTCGTATAACATCCTGTATACTCAAGCTGTTGGCTAATTATAGTACACCCGAAAAGTATGCGTTTCTTATCGAGTTTATCAGTCATCATTTTAAACATGCATAACTGAAACGTCATTCGAGTTGGGTAAATAATATGCAAGCCGTGCTGAATGAGTCACCGTCTCACCGTCATTGTACAGCTGATTTTGAGCCGTTTATTGTCCGTGTCTGCGACTGACAACTTAACACTAACAATAAACATGCCGATATACAAATATAAACACCGAGGTCATGGATATGTAAAACCGATATATTAATAAAAACAATACAATCTGGCTTGTGGAGTTATGTAAATCGATCGAAGATCAGTATTTAAAATACAAACTTTTAAATACGCTGGGTTGCAGAAGCGACTGTCGAAAAAAATTGATTTGACAATGACCTTAGATGGTGTGTGATCATATATATATCAGAAGCAGTCTACTGTCGTATTCAAACTCCCTGACACCTAGAACATTAGATTGTACTCACTAGTGATGTGCCGGATATCCGTATCCACGGATATCCGAGGGAGAAGAAAGATCCGTATCCGTTAGTTTTTGGCGGATCTTTTACCTTATTAATTTTCAATTCATAGATGAAATTTTATATATATAGGTGATAAGGTAATAATGAAAACCTGTTAAATTCCATTCAGATTATTTTTTATTTTTTTAAATCGTATTTGGCACCTTTATATTGCAAACATTTATCGTAGTGAGTACCATACTAATAGTACATAACTCAAAGGTACTAAATCAACTATCTTTATAATGAGATATTGCACGTCGATCTTTGGAAAGAGACAATCTGTTATGAGAGTTAACTCTTAAAGAGGTCAATAACTTTTTCCCATAACAGATAGTCTCTTTCCAAAGGTCGATGTGCAATATTTACCGCCGCGTACTCTAAGAAAGTTAAGATCCGTATCCGTATCCGCGGATATTGAAACCAAAAATCCGTATTCAGATCCGTATCCGCGGATATACATTTTTAACGATCCGGGCACATCACTAGTACTCACAAAAAAACAAGATTGTTCTACATAGAAAAATACCGCTTGTCAAGTCACATTTTGATCAAAAATGCGTAGAAAAACGCTGATTCGAAGTGGAAATGGAACAAAAGAAAATATCGATGCTATAATATGCATGTACACACAGATTAAGAAAAATATCGATTAAATCGATCACGAATCTGATTTTTTGACAATCCTTTCTGCCACCCATCAAGAATTTTATGTTACTGAGTTTTTCTACATCAAATATTGATATGTAAATTTTGTTCATGTGTGAAAGGTATGTCTATTTTATTATTGTATTGACTTGCAGCAAACAGGTATAGTCACTGCTGCAAAATAAATAATATGTATTTATCTATTTCTCGTTTTCATTATTTTGGTAAAGATGTCAGATTTACCATACAGTGATATAACGGGTTTCATGGAAAAATCCGTGATAAATAAATTATAGTACCTACCTATCTAGTTTGTAATGCAATATTTTATGACGAGTTGTACGTTGTGATAATAACGAGCGATTATTATCAAATTTTAACAATCACACGTGTCACAAAAACCACTACAATCGAGATGGCTGATTTTCACTGAATTTTCAAAATTTTAAATAGTGCCATTTTGAGCAAGTTCGCATTTAATTGTAGGCCGCGTTGTATTCTCATGCGGTTGGACTGTGATTTACTATGGAAATGGTGGCACGTTTCTTTTACTCAACACAACTTTACACCACTAGTGTTAAATGAGTTATTTTACAATCGCTATACAGGCATGAAAAGCACAGCTATTTTATGAGGGGGGGGGCACATGATTGTATTTGACGTAAGGCCAGATTCTGAATTTACTACCATTAAAATGAATGGCGGCTGTGTGTGATTGTATGTGTGGAATTTTCTTTCGTTCACAATAATTTCTAAGAACATTTCCAGATTTGTTTTTTTTTAATGTTTACTTTTTACTACAATTTTCAAATAGTTTACAGTTTGCAATAATCACTCCAGGTCTATTATAAAATGAATCTAATTTGAATAGCTCCCGTTCTTTTGTTATCGAAACCGTAACTAACCCGTCACTTCCACCACAAACGTCCCGTTTCTCACACCATGAGAAATACAATAGATATTTTGTCTCTAAAAATAGCATGTTAAAAACGTATTCAAAAACTGTTATCTAAATAAATTTACGAAGCGTTAATTAACACAATTTTTAAATTGCTGTGGTTACTTTTTCTTTGAACGCAAAATCGTGACCTAATTAAAATAATCCTCCCTGAAATAAAACTAAATTAACTGATATGCATTTGACATATTTTAACGTATCTAAAGACCGCTGTACACGAAGCTGGCTTCGCCGCTAGATTTGGCTGCTAGTTTTCAAGCGTGCTGTGGGGCTGGGTTTCGTGACGACTTTTATGTGTTCGCTTCACACGATGCGTGTATGGAAGTTTGCTTTGTAGATCGGTTTAATAAAAGTGAACGTTTATTGCCTCTGAACAGAACACACACTATGACGCCATGTTTGTTTGTGGGCGTTTGTCCATGTCGCAACTTGATAAGATACTGTTCCCTGATTAGTTCTTGCTCAAAACAAGCACGAAAAATACTCTCGGTTTTAATTTTGAAATCCATCTTGTGACCACGCACGTTAGCCCGTATAGTGACGCCATTTCCATCCTAGTAGTCAGCGTGCCAGCCAACACAAGTCCCAGCAGTGATTCTAGCAGCAAAACCAGCCTCATGTGCAGCGGCCTTAAATTTCAAGCTTTACATTTATTGTAGAGATTCGACAACTAAAGTTGTTAGTTTATAATTATATCAAATTATGTACATCAATTTAAATTTAAATATTCATAAACGGAATTGGAAGTCATTTTCGAACCCACGACAATTTGATTCAAAAGTTAGCACGCTATAATCGTTACACCGATCTATTTTCTAATGTGTCAGCTTAAAATAGCTAACTATTTTATTATTCATATTACTATCAAGTAGTCCGGTCCGGCTTCGCCCAGATTTGTGGTAATCCTAGACGTATTAGGCTGTCGCGGACTTTTTTAACGGAATTATCCGTATTTACCCGGAGTTGCCCGGGAATAAAAGTCCCTTGTTATCAAAGTATCCACTCGGCATGCGTGGAAGTCAAAAAAAGTCGGGCATTTGCACACTGCACGTTATGTGAAGTCAGAAGTCGATTGACATACAGTCAAAACATAAAACAGGCGCAGGAGAAGAGGGGATACCAGCCTGCTTTGACAACGCGTTGCAATTTTATATATTGTACGCCAAAAATAAACTAAATTAAACTAATTAACTTTGTGGTAAAATGATGAAATAAAACATAGCCTATAGCACTTCTGGAATCATGCGAAACATTTCAAAAAAAGTTTCATCAAAACTCGCTAAATAGTTTTTTAGTTAAATCCGTTCAAACATACGTGCGCATAGATATAGAATTTTTTAATACTATTATAGGCAAGGAAAAAATATCCTTGAAGTAGGTCGCATTTATTCCTTTGATTGTCCTAATTCCAAGAACTAGAATTTGAACGTTACCTTTGATTCGGAGACGTAGTGGAACACGTGTTGGTTGCTGTGGTACACCTGTTTAACACGTGCGTGCGTACAGGTGTACCAACTATAATATTATGTGCGTGAGAAACAGCAACAAGGTTGAGGTCGACGAGCTGTACGCTCATTTCTCAACATACCTACATACATACTTGGTTAATTTGGCAACACTGCATTAACTGTACTCGATTGGCTTTTAACAATAAAAGTCACTCGATTGTCGAACATTTATAACGTCCACAAGTTTACAAAAAAACAAAATCTCTGACCTTTCCTTGGTCAACATTCCGATCTTTTAACCTTAGACAGAGTAAGTCCTTCCATTTTATGTATAGTCTACTAATTTTAAGGCATCATGGCATGCTCAAATCGTACCAGGTTTTCGAGCAATAAAGATTTATTTATTGTTGTCACTTTGGAAAAAAAGCAAGCCTGGTCCTTCGAGAGACTTGTGTCAGAACATGGATATAACAAATTGACTGTAATGTAACAACAGATTTGTTAGTTTTTAATTCTGGTAAACTTTTAATCTGTCTTACAACATCAACGATTCACTGTTTCAGGCAAGTAAATAGCAATTAATATATTTTCATCGCGATTCGCGACCTGACACAAGCGCAGTCATTTGTGCGCTTCCAAACTTTGTGAAATGACAAACAAAAGTGTTAAGAGTCGAGTAATTTTTTCAATCGTCAGTTTTTTATACGAAGAGGACAGAAGAACGTTTTTCGTGAATTAATTCAACAAGTTTGTCATTTACATTAAAAATTCAGTCATCGAATAATGTACAAAATCTTCATTCATTGATGAACAAGGGTGATGAATACGACTTTTTTTTACAATTAGCGTGTAATATCCGCGAAAGGGGGGCAGAGCCTCTTGGTTCCGAAGCGAGACCGCACTTCACCTGCGTATGTGGCGGGGCAAACAGAGAGACCATCAGCGGCAGCAATATGAAGGCGCGCGAGGTGTGAGTGACCCCGGTATTGGTTTGAGTATAGCGGACCGCGTGAAGGAATGCGCCCCGGCTCTGCGTATCGCCTCTGTGCCGTACGTCCGGCATAGCCGGCGACATTAACTAGGTTAGTCGAGGTCACACGCACACAAACACGCGTAGACGATGGCATCAGGACATGATTACAGGACCACTGACAAGCTCAATCAACTACTGCATAGGATATCAGCGTTGATGCTGAATTAGATTGACGTCAATTTTGAACAGACGCAGCTTGATCTTTGTGTGGAGGTACAGGACCTCAAGGTCAATGAACTGTTACATATGAGTATTCGTTTGATGTTGAATTAGGTAGTAGAATAATTAACAAAAAAGCCCCTTTCGAAAATGATGGTGATGGTATTATTTCTTAATCTTGACCACAAAATCAATCAACTATTACAGAGGAGTATTGATATGATGTTGAGAATTGCAGAAAGATAAAAAAAATAGAGAATCTTCTTTCGAAAAATGAGTCAACAGAAGATTAGAAGGGGCTTTATCTCTTGATCTTCTTGTAGAGTTTCAGGACCTCAAGATCAAAGAACTATTACAGAAGATTACCGATTTGTTGTTGAGTTAGATTGCAGAAAGATACAAAAAATACAAAATCTCCGTTAGGAAAATGAGTCAACAGAAGGAGAGACGTCTTCGTGTGAAGTTACAGGACCACAAAATCAATTAACTATTTCAGAAGATTACGGATTTGATGTTGAGTTAGACTGCAGGAAAATTAAAAGAAAATAGAGAATCTTCGAAAAATGAGTCAACTGAAGATGAGATGTGGTACCATATCTTGATCATGACTAGAAGAAATTTTAACTGAACGACCTAACTCGATAGTAGGAAAATTATTGTCGAATGTTGATAGATAATGTCTTCTTGTAGCCATTTATATTATTTGGCTCAACTTCCCAAATTCTAATTAATCAAGTATTAGTTTATATATCTTTCATTAAATGATTTGACTTTCTTTTAAAATATCAAATTTATCGACAGCAAATCTACTTCTTGTAAAATGTTGATTCACAAATCTCTAAATCATAGATAGAAATTCTATAGTAGGTAATTGCCGTTTCTCAACTATGCTAATCACAATATGAAATCTACAAATATGGGCGTCGTCTTCATTTGCATACAATAACTTCCCGTTTCCGCTAATGGCTGGTGTGAGGATTACAGTGGCACCGATCCGACCTGATCAGACCGCGTTCCCCAGTGAAAGGTTCCGATCGCAACAGAGTTCAAGAATTAACAATTACAGTCGACGGCTCTGTCCATTTTTTTGGGGTCAACGTCTTTTCCACGTCCTTCCTACTCGGCTAGTTTGTTTATTAACCAGGATTATGTTAGTAAAATGCTTTATATGAGTAAGAAAATTGGTCATTCAATCACCGCGCAGATATGTTAGAAGAAAATGTTGATTGGGAAAGAGTTCAGTAAGAATTAACTTCAAGAAACAAATATTGTGAAATATTAGTATTAAATCACATTAATGTGAGGAATGAAATAGACCATCATTTTTTATCTTGGCATACAAATCAATTAAAAAGAAACGTCACAATAAAAGGCATTACGTCACTACTTTATTAATGTCAATTTCTCAATATGAATAGAGCAGCTTGTCAAAATGTTCACTAGGACACTATTAAAGAGCTATGAAGAACACAATTTACACATTTTATCAATAATTCACTGCATTTTATCAGAAACCATACAATTTCTCAAAAATTTTAATTAAAAGAACAAATTGACTTACAGCTTTATATGTTTGATATCCGTTATAAGTGATGGCAATATTCCAATTTGATTGAAATCACGGTTCACAGTACACAAATAAATATTCAACCTCCCTACGAGAGTAAATCCTCCATTGCACACACTAGCAGAAGCGATGACGACGAAGAAAATAATATTACTTTGTTGAATTCCATTTTGACAAGTATCGACGTATGTTTTTTTTAAACGAAAATTCACAACAAATCACTCTAATATTCAACACTAGACAGCAAAGCACAACGAGACGTAGTGTAATCACCGAGCAATTAACTCACTCATTCTAAGTAGGTTAACGGCACGAAAACGCACGAAAACAAGAAACAAATAGTTTTAAATATCACAAAAATACACACACATTGCCGCACGGAACAGACGGAAAGTTAATTATAAAACAAAAATGAGAAGGTAAAACAAATGACAACCGCGCGCAGGTACATCACATTCACATTCAGTTGTTTTAACAAATGAGTGCGATGACACACTGACTATGGTGGTATTTTGCGTCCGTGGCATAGCCGCCGATGGTGGAGAGAACGGCATTGCTATTTGCTGCGGGCTAAGTGTATAGCGGGCGACGGCAAGGGGAACGGCGGGGCGACGGCGGCGGCGGCAAGAATTTGTGTTCGCGGCTGGGGGAAGTATCTACTATCTATCTGTGTATGTCGCGCCTATTACAATGTTGTGGGCATGTACACGCTAAGTACACTGTCTGCGCGATAATTGGTGACTTGGTCGTTTGACTTATTTTTAAATTAAAATCCAGCGGAATTTTTATTTCGTTCCAATATAATCGTTTTATGGCCATATTCACCGAATTATTCAGTTCATTTATTCTTATCCTCCGAATAAATAGCGATATTTCAATTCACCAAGCATAATTATGTTTACTGCAGGTATAAATTATTAAATCTATTCTCTTACTTCTAGGGTATACATTTTTATTCGCTGATAAAATAATAATGGCCGCCACATAGACCATAATACCTAACCTATACGAGTGGAGTATTATACCTACAGTTTGTTCTTGTGAATTATTTATGTTTATTAACCTTTTGTGACGTATATAGTTATAAAACAGTAGGTAATGTTAGTGGAAGTTTTGTGTGCAATTGGGTTACGATAAAACATTATTTTATAAATTTTTTTGTTTTGATGTCTACACTAACGCTGTCGGTCGGATTTTTGGGTGAACGTCAAAATAAACAACAAAATGAAAAAGGAGTATAGTGCAGCTGCAGTGTATATTTAATTTTTAACTAAATTTTCAACCTGCAATTGTGTTTGGTGAATTGAAAGTAAATTTTTATCTAACGAATAAATTCGTTCCAAGATTATTAATTTCTATCTTTAATAGTGTTCGATGAATATGGCCATTAAAGGATAAAATAGCGTTCGAATTTTAAATATTAAAGTTGGCGCGAAAACAGGAGCAGCTGTATTCACCTATTACTGTGATGTCATTCTTATAGTATACAAACGAGTGCAAATAAGACTCGATATCGTTTACACGAATCTCGCTTAGTGTTTACTTACGCCTGTGTGTGTTTACTACCAGTCTGACGTCACACTTCAAACCAACATGACGGGCAGCGTCATTGAAATGTCAAAAAATTGCAATTATAAAATTGAAATAACAAATTAATCTCGTGTTTTTGTGAGTAAAACCCGATAATTTCTGATTTATTATTTGGTAAATTGTCGTATTCACATATTAATTGAAACACTTATTTTTGATAGTATTAGAGAGAATAAACGTCCATTTTTGTTAACATTTGAAGTATCACTGCGCGCGCGCCAAACCCATCTACAAAGCAAGCTTGAATACATGCATCGTGTGAAGCGAACACATAAAAGCCATCACGAAAACTATAGCAGTAAAATCTAGCGGCAAAACCAGCCTCGTGTGCAGCGGCCTTATTATTTGCTATATCTATTGGTATGGCCGAGATCAGGAGTCGGAAGGGGTACCTTTTTTTGCCAGAACGCCAATCTAGAGACCGCTTGAGGTCGCTTTTACGTAAAATTTCCATAAATGATCATCTTTGAAGGCCAGTAATTCTTAAAGTTCCACATTTACAGATTTTTCGTAGAGAATTAATTGTTGTGTTCAAATTTGTTTGTTTTTTTTCCATGGAGTGGAAAAAATCAGGGAGGCCAATTTGGTGGGGCTACCGAGGAAAAAAAAATTGCGGGACCCTCATCATCGTGTTCGTCGACCTCGAAAAAGGAGGTCTCTATATTGGCGCTCTGGCAAAAAAAAAGCAAAAACCTCAAAAAATCACGACTAACTGGGCTGATGGGCTGATGAATCGCGGTTGCGCTGGGCGTATGATCGAGGTTACGGAATGGATAATTGCGACTGTCGGGTGAACATGCGCGTATACATGCATCACGCGAGTGGAAGTCATGTGAGTATGAATCCCAATGTACTGAACGATTCTCAGAATCGAAGTGAACCGATGAATCGTTGATCGTAATACGATAATTGTTAAGAAAGGATTGACACGGAACTGTTTCAAATCTCATTATAATGAGAAACGACACCTCCATGCAAGGGACAATGCAGACTTGTAAAAAATACTTTTTAAAAGTATTTAAATACAAATACTCTTGCTTCATTGAGTATTTAAATACAAGTAGTTTTGCTGCTTAGACTTGTAAAAAATACTTTTTAAAAGTATTTAAATACAAATACTATAGAAAAGTATTTGTATTTTGAAATACTTTTACTCAAATGGGACAATGTGACGCTGAGCACCAGATCGAAACGTTTCTTGGCGATTGCAATGATCCTGAAGGAAACACAAAATATACAAGAAAAAAAAGTACAGCACTCCGATTCAAAGTAAAAAAATATAGTTTAAAAAAAACTAAAAAACACGCTTTATATCGAACTAAAAAGTAAAAAATATTTTCTTTAAAATAAGCTTAAAACAATAATGAATAAAAAATACAAGTATTATTGCGAAAAAAGCGTGGGGCGCTCGATGTACGAAAATGTGGAACGAAGCGCCCCACGCTTTTTTCACAATAATACTTGTATTTTTTATTCATTATTGTTTTAAGCTTATTTTAAAAAAAATATTTTTTACTTTGTAGTTCGATATAAAGCGTGTTTTTTAGTTTTTTTTAAACTATATTTATTTTCCACTTTTTAGTCCGATTTATTGTCAAAAATTTGCCGAAAAAAAAAACTACTTTTTTTTCAGCGTGGACGGGATTAGAACCCACGACCCGTGATTCCGAGAGTTGATGTCAGCGAAGACCCGTGCCTTAGATCGCACGGCTAACCACTGTAGTTACAGTGCTGGCATATTATACTACAGTAATAAACCACTTGCTGTAGTCCAAACGAAGGTTACAAACAAACATACATACTTACATACATACATACATACAAACTTACAAGTGAAGTTAATATAAAGCGTGTAAAAACACGGACAAGTGCGAGTTAGAGTCGCGCGCCGAGGGTTCCGTACCATCAACCATATAATTTTCGAATTAGTGATCGCGAAAACTGAAAACCTATAGCATACATGTCATGGGTGTTTGGTATCGTGGTCCAGTGTAAAAAGTGTTGACACTATTACGTTTGTTATACAGTTGTGTAACCGTGGATTATAGGTATACCTAGCGTACACTTTTCACTATAAATTTCATTCAGTTATCTACACTACACACAGCGCTGAATTTACACTAAATGCAGTAGGGGCTAGTGTCCAGGGCGGCAAATTTTCAGGGGCGGCAAAATTTTAAACGTGGGAAAACAATTTTTCGCGTTACAGAAAATTCTTCGGAAAGTGTGATCGTGTTGAAATTATAAATATTTTTTTTTTCAGTCAGACGCGTTTGCCTCTGAAAATATCTCGCAATTGATAAGCAATCGTTTTGTTTGTCAATTTATGATTTTTAATACGAAAAAGAATGTTTTTTGTCTAATTATCCCATTGGTAAAAAAGATTTTTGTCATAAGTGAATTTTTTTTTAATAGTATACCGAACCTTTATACTCCATTTTATGTAGGATTTAGGTAATGGGGCGGCATTTTTCACGCTGCCCCAGGGCGGCACTTACAGTAAATCCGGCCCTGACTACACACCTCATATTATAGGCAAATAAGTTCGTTTAAATCTATCAAAATATTCCAATGTCGAATAAGAAATTAAAATTAATTATTTTTGTATTTTTCCTTTTACTTGTGCTGTAAGATCTTTCTTCGTGCCAAATTTTAAGATTTTAGGTCAACGGGAGATGTATTGTGGGCTTTGATGAGTAAATCAGTTGAGTAAATCAGTATCAAAATAAGACGCTTTTGAAAGATCTTATTTTTTTATTGCATTGAGTTAGAATTTTTTACAGGACTATGGAACTGTAGCGTACTCTAACCTTCTCACTATAATCGAAGACATGTCTACTAGTGCAGTAAGTCAATGGTTTTCACTATCTCTATTCTGTTGGTAGCTTTTTTCTGCGAGCAACGTTATCGTGTTAATTTTGATGTTACATCGCAAATATTAACTCTCATCATTTTTTCATAACGCGCCAAAAGAAGTATAACTTCAAAAACGAAAATACGTGCCATGTAAAGCTGCGTTAACGGCAGATATTTGATGTCTCGCGGGATTGGACCCATGCTTTAAAAAGAAGGCAAAGGGGACTTGTTCATTGGCATATAGTTCCGGCATCGCCCACCAGCCACCGCAAGTGTGAAGTTCGATTCTTTCCGTCGGCGCGCGAACGACTCCCCTGTGCATTGACGTTCTTGTTCCCGTTTCGCCGCCGTTGGACGACTTTGCCGTTTGCCGGTCAGCGGACACCGCCGAGTCGATGACTGCTCCTCCAACAGTCGGCCCGGTTCGACAACTATCGCACGCCACAATGCAATCATCTATCTATATATATAAAATTGTGTCACAATTTTGGCCGCGCTAATCTCAGAAACAACTGAACAGATTTTAATGAAAATTTGTAAATGTGTCTTGCTTGGTGCAACTTAGGCTATAGGATAGTTTTTATTAAATATTTTGTAAAAAATTGCGGTATTATCTTAAAAACCTTTTTTAGTAACACGTAACGACATCTGTTTGTTTGCTTCTGAACTAATAGTTCAGAAGCAAACAAACAAAACTGTTTTAGTACCAAATAGCGACATCTGTTAGAACTTGCAATTTGTTCAAAGCTATTAATTCAGACGCCGTGCCGCAAACGAAATAGAGATTTTGCAGAATTATATCTATCGCACCAGGTTGAAACCAGAACGAACTACTATACTATTATAAAGAGGTAAAGTTTGTAGGTTTGGATGTAGGAGGTAATCTCCGAAACTACTTATCCGATTTCAAATTTTTTTTCACCAATATTTAGAATGGACCTTCAAGATGGATACAGGCTATATAGGTATTATCGCGTTGAAATAAAAACGCTTTTCGTGGAGACCAATTTTGTAACGCAAGTCGACGAAAAAACGGCGACAAAAACCCCATGTCACAATGTTCGTCCGCGCTAATCTCTTAAACCCACTGAACCGATTTTAATGAAATTTTGTAAATGTGTCTTGCTTGGTCCAACTTACACTATAGGATAGTTTTTATAATAGTTTGCACAAAAATTGTCAAAAAACTGTTTTAGTAACACGTAGCGACATCTGATAGAATTTGCTCAAAGCTATTAGTTCAGAAGCAAACAAAAAAACTGTTTTAGTACCAAGTAGCGTCATTTGGTAGAATTCGCTCAAGCTATTAGTTCAGAAGCAAATCTGGTAGAATTTGTTCAACGCCGAGCCGCAAACAAAATACATTTTGCATAATTATATCTATCGCACCCAGGTGAAACCGGGCCGGGCCGCTAGTACTAATTTATATAAAATTATTTATACTTATATATTGGTGTTTGAACGGAAAACTATTTTACGAACCTTTTTTGAAATGCTTCGTGTGATTTCAGAAGTGCCATAGGATGCGTTTTATTTCTCCCTTTTATCGCAAAGCGAAACAATTTATTTTTTGGCATATACTTCTATACAATATAAAATACTAACGTGCTGTCAGGAAAGACCGTTATTCCCTCTTCTCTCACTCCTGTTTTATATGTTATATAAGCTGCGAAATGGCCAGTTCAAGTTATTCGACTTCTGACTTCACACGTGCAGTGTACAAGTGCGCTCCTAGCCGGAGACTTTTTTTGACATCCACGAATAAAATATTTGGGATGGTTTTATTGCGCTATCATAGCAGAGGGCTGTTATTTTCGGGCAATGCCGGATAAATACAACTGCAACAAAAAAAAAGACGGGTTGCACTCCGGGAGTGCCGGCCAAAGTGAAAACCTAGATGTACTTAAACTAAATTTCGCTAGTAGCAATATAAGTTACATGCAGTGCAAAAAATTATAAGCTATAAGCTTTGACAAAACATTAAGAGATGTCGCTATGCACCCAGGTTTCGTAAAACTACACATTTATAAAATTACATGCAGCCAGTCACTGGATGTAATTTTTTAAATTTGTAGTTTTACGAAACCTGAGTACATGGCGACATCTCTTAAGGTTTTGTTAAAGCTTATAGCTTATAATTTTTTGCGCTGCATGTAACTTATATTGCTACTGACATCTAGCGAATTTTAGTAATGTACTGCCGAAGCAAGTACGGTAGACCGTCTCAACAACTCGTCAGGGTCACGTGACCCTGACGCGTCAGATCTGACGCGAGTTTAACAGTTTTTACCCATTACAAAAAAAGTGTACAACGCCGCTAAAGAAGTTTTCACTTCAAAAATCGCGGCAGCATTATGTTCTCTATTATTAATATAATAGGGAACCCGGACCGGGCTATAATCGAAGACTGATAGGAATAAAATAGTGTTGATCCAATAGAATGTTACGATGAAGAACGGTTTTGGTTGAGAAGATTTATGATCCTCAACCAAAACCTTCCTTCATCGTAACTGATAGGAAAGTTATTTATTCTGTTTGGTCGACACTGGTTCAAGAACACATTAAATAAGGTATCAATGCAGCAGCGGCCGTCAGTCATAACCGCACTCACATAGACCCTTTCATGACTGACTGACTGGCACACATATTCAACATTCATCAACCTCCGGCCGGCCTCACTTCTTTACCTCCAACATTCTTCCTCTTCTAACACCGGTTCACTTCGCTCATGCATCAGTGATCACTTAAAACGACTGACTGTGGTTTCATGCCAATTTTCCGCGTACAATCTAGCAACAGATTGATGAATAAGAAGACGAACTTTTCTGCAGAAAATAGACGTGGGCCTCTTGCCAAAGATACCCTGAGTCGATTGAAAAATATTAAAGAGAAACCACCATAATAAAACGCGTGTAGGCCTTCACAGTCGACGTTGTTATTTTTCTTGGTTTTCGGGCTTGTAAGCCGTGGTCCATTGGTATTTCTACCGAAAGTTTCGTCTACAACTGCGGTTGACATTATCAAAGGAGATGTGAGCCACCAAGGTAACATTGCCTTTGATAATATCTATCGCAGTTGTATACGTAAAGTCAGGCAGAAATAATAATGGATCATGGCCTACAACCTTGGAAACCAAGAGGATTGTAACCACACTTTTTTCTCTACGGGAGGATTAGTAACTGTAATCGATCCCGGTTATAAGAATCTAGAAATAAAAATGATAAATGAGAATCCGTCCGGCAAATCTAAATAAAAAGCAAAAAAAAAGAATACTACGTATATTAATTGTAATTCTTACTTTCTGAGATCCTTTATAAATTCTAATAATTCATTAAGCAACGCTGCGAGACAATATTGATAGTCAATGTGTCACCGCCTTAAATAAAAACGACAAAAGAGAAAGAAAGAAGTTCCGAGTCCTGTAAGACTTCAATTAGCGTAGAACGACAGAATCTGGGTTAAGATATAATTAAAATGCGTGTATTCAATTAAAAAAAAATACGGGAAAGGCAACCGTTTAATAATACACGTTCAGAGGCTATTGAATTACTTAGTGCTGTCAGTAGGTAATTGAAGTTGAAACTATTATTGTTACACTATCTCACAAATGCACTATTAAAGGACATTTAATAAATCGTAACCGTGCTGACTTTAAGGTCAAAGAACGAAATTCTTTGAATAGATTAGTTTCCAAAAACTGAACGTATACGTTTTATCCATATCAATGTTTGAATTAAATCAAATTATATTATTAAACAAACGTATTTATTTATTGTACCAGGCAATAATAATGACAAACAATTTAAAGCACTTTATCTTTAAACTCAATTGATAACGTTAATAATTAAATAAACAATGGCATACATTAGCTACGGTTTTCTCTCAAAACGATCAATTATTTCAAACGTCAATGGACGAACGAAATTCGAGCCATAAAGAGTGCGGCACTCAACAATGAAAATGTCCAGTTTCAGATTATGGCAAGGCTATTGTCCGCGATTGGACAAGCAAAACGTACATCTCGTGTGATGAAAAAATAACAAAAGAACATCGATCAATTATTATTATCAATCGGCGGCGTACATCGTGGCGAAACGCTTGGGAGAAACAACGCGGCGGCTGCACGGTCAGGTTGAATGGGGGCCACCATTCTTGTGTTACGATGTGCTGTTACACACAGCCGGTGCCGCGGATGGAGGTCGATCAAGGTCAAGTTTACGTGAGACGACGACACGATTGTCTCTTGTCACTAGCGTATGTATTTAACTGCAGGTGATAATGCTATACTGTTGTCGAAGTGGACACAGGATTCGTTAGAAAGTGCTTCTTCAGCAAGAATTTTGATAATTTTCGAATTTCCAACAATGACCTTGTATTGTGTCAATTAAAGCAAAGGTCTTTTTTTCTTTTTGAAGTTAAACTTCATTAGCGACGCATCTGTTTGAAATTTTCCGTAACGTTCAAGAAGTAATTATTCAACGATGAGGAAACCTTGGTAGCGAAAAATGGATAACGCATCAATGAAACGAGGTCGTAACTCTAAAGAAGTTTCATTTCTCCCGTGAACTTATAGTCAGAGTGCCCGTCGGCAACAATTTTATTGACACATACTCTCCCCAAACTTTGTATATGGCTTCATTAGGCCTAGTCTGACACCTAGGTATTTCCTCTATGACTTTTCTTGATTTTGGGGCGTTTTCCCTCTAAATTTTCTGAAAGATGTCATTTTGAAGACATGTAAAAATTTATCGATACTGTTTTTTTTTTATTGGATAGCTTAAAAACTTCAACCAAAACACTTAAATAATGTTCTCTGACAAATAATATGAACCATTTAAAAATGTTCGACATATTCGAGGTGTCAGACATTTTAAATGGTTCATGTTATTTGTCAGAGAACATTATTTGTTTTGGTTGAAGTTTTTAAGCTATCCAATTAAAAAAAGAAACAGTATCTATACATTTTTACATGTCGTCAAAATGACATCTTTCGGAAAATTTAGAGGGAAAACGCCCCAAAATCAAAAAAAGTCATAGAGGAAATAGGTGTCAGACTAGGCCTAATGAAGCCATATACAAAGTTTGGGGAGAGTATGTGTCAATAAAATTTTTGCCGACGAGCACTCTGACTATTATGTGAGTGAGATACGCACGTTTTTTTCCCCAAAGGACGACCGAAAAATTCGTTTTGGGACCGTCATATTTTAAAACTGAATTAGGTATATAAAATTATCACATAAAAATATTGAATTGAATATTGGAGCATATGCTTGACTTTAGAAACATAGTGGTGATCTTTCATTCAATTATGACTATTAATGTTCACGCTGCATCCATCCAAAATAATCTACATACTGAAGGTTTTTTTATCAGCATGCTGTCAAAGTCGTACTTGCTGAAGGATGGGTGACCTCTTAGGCCGTCTATAATCCTAAAAACTTATCACATGCTAAACTTAAAATGTTTCTGACGTCATGAGTATAGTTTTACCATTAACTAATCATTTGACACACCATAATTCGATTCCAAATTCCAAAAACAGCCATTTTTTTCGGTCGTTATTGATGTGAAATATCTAATGGCGCGTTTGATTGGGAGCAAACCCGTGCAATTGGCGCGACACTTTTATGGGACGGTGTTTTATGAGAGGACTTTACGTTAGATTAAACATGGCTTTAGTTGAAGGCGACATCTAAATAACAGAGCTAAATTTAGTTACTAGTACTTCGTTAGATGACAGAGCGCGTGACGCTTTCTTTGTGTATGCGTTGGATTATAACTTGGCTTTTGTTAAAGGCGACAACTAGATAACAGAGCAAAATTTAGTTACAGGGCATTATTTAATTACCAGAATTTCCTTCGTGACAGGGCGAAATTCAGTAGATGACAGGGTAAAATTTAGTTACAGGGTGATATTTCGTTATTTGACAGGGCGGAGTTTAGTTACTAGAACTTCGCTTAAATTTATGTTTCACGTCTGCCAGGCGTCTCAGAACGGCTACACTTTGTTTCTGTTTGGCGACGGACATATTCCCTGAATTTGTTCAATGACTCTCGTTTCTCTAGTCTTCTTTTTTGCCGTTGACCTGTCGTAATTCGGGGTTCGAATGAAGTGAGACGCAAAGTGACCGAAGTAGATGAGTCGCTAGAGTAGCCTCGCCCGGTGACGTAACCACAAATTAATGCAGTACACTGTCTGCTATACAGACTGTACAATTTTACAGATAATATGCACAAGATACCTCATAAAAAGTATCCGAAGTACAAGTTACAAGATACTTCTAAGTAAAGTATTTGAGATATCAGATAAAAGATACTTTTGGAAATGGTATTTGAAATACTATAGATACAAAATACGTATAGAATGAAGATTCTTAACTAATCCGCGATAAATAGCCGTAAAAAGTAGTTTTGTGATGAAATATAATAAACACTAAAAAACACTTCGCGCTCTTAAGCTGTTTTAAACAAAAAATATTGTACATAACATCTAAAAAATTAAACATGTACCAAACAAAGAAATATAAGCCATTTTATTATAAACGTAAGAAAATATTATATTATACTTTTATTATATTATAGTAGACTCTAGATCAGGGACGGGCAAATATTTTGATCGGCGGGCCACATAGCTGATGAAAATTTGAACGCGGGCCGGATGGCTGACGAAAATTCCATCGCGGGCCAAAAATTTGCAGAAAAAAAAAATCCACACATTTTATTACCGCATTCGGAGAGCAAAAAAAAAAGGTCCTCACATTCTATTTCCGCATGTGGAGAGCAAAAAAAAAGGTCCTCACATTCTAATTCCGCATGTGGAGAGCAAAATAAAAAAAGGTCCGTCCCCGCATACTATTTCCACTACTATTTTTCTAAAATTTTCTAAAATGCTTCGCGGGCCGGATACAATTGCGCTGCGGGCCGCCATTTGCCCAGGCCTGCTCTAGATACAATCTTTTGGTAGGTTGATAAATTAACATTTTAGGGTGCGTTCAGTTTTGTCTTTATGATGCTGCAACCTAAAAAATGTGTAGGTAAATAGTAAAAGTATCTTAGTATTTACAAAATACTAAGATACCAAAATAATGTATCTAAATACAAGATACAAAATACTAAATTAAAAATCAAATTACGTGATTATTGAAAGGCCGTATCTTTCAAGTTAGAATCTCGAATTTTTTACAGGACTACGGGGTTTAAGATCGTAGTATTTGTTATTAATTTCAACTTGATGCTTCTACTCCTTTCACGAAAAAAGGTTTTGACGGTGAGACAACAATAAGAGTTTTACGGAATCGAAGGCGTCCCAATAAATATATTTTTTTAACTATCAAAATAATATAATTTTTCGTCTGTTCTTTTTCAAATACAAAAACATTATTTTGATATTTTTTTAATGACGACACTATTAGCATTATCTAAGTGCATAGTGTGACAAAATTAGATTCAAGGCATAAATAACAGATCTAATTCTACTTATATCTAATATTAGTATCACAGTTGATTATACACAATTTACAGATATATGGCATAGATAAAAGTATATTCTGAAACATAAGCTTATATAAGGGGTGCATTAATCTTTTGTTACTGCTGTGCCTTGCATACCGATCATTTACGTTCAATGACTTGTCTTGAACGACTCATTATTTGATCTATTGTGGGCATTACAGACGACCAACGAACCGACGTCGCCGGCTATGGCGTCGCATTGCGTGGGTTCGACACCTGTCCGATATCTGCATTCAGACCACGAACTCCACACGCTCCAACGCAAAATTAATAGTCAGAGTGTGCCCGTCGGTAAAAATTTTACTGACACATACTCTCCCCAAACTTTGTATATGGCTTCATTAGGACTAGTCTGACACCTATTTCCTTTATGACTTTTCTTGATTTTGGGGCGTTTTCCCTCTAAATTTTCCGAAAGATGTCGTTTTGACGACATGTAAAAATTTATAGATACTGCTTGTTTTTTATATTGGATAGCTTAAAAACTTCAACCAACACGCTAAAATAATGTTCTCTGACAAATAACATGAACCATTTAAAATGTCTGACACTTCGAATATGTTCGACATATTCGAGGTGTCAGACATTTTAAATGGTTCATGTTATTTGTCAGAGAACATTATTTTAGTGTTTTGGTTGAAGTTTTTTTTAATAGAAATAAAATGGAAAGATCTATGCATTAATGTTTCTACCTTTTTCGTAAAACAAAGTAAAGAAAGATGTAAATTAGAAACATTGCAGTTTGAAATTATGAA
Source organism: Xanthostigma xanthostigma (assembly GCA_963575645.1). Classification (NCBI taxonomy): domain Eukaryota; kingdom Metazoa; phylum Arthropoda; class Insecta; order Raphidioptera; family Raphidiidae; genus Xanthostigma; species Xanthostigma xanthostigma. The sequence continues at coordinate 14,026,213 of OY754469.1, forward strand.
ACTATTTATTGAACTCAGAATTCATCATCCCCAAATGCACCTGTATCAATCACTGCTCCCCTGGATCGCTGCAACATCCACCAGGGGGCGGTAGCGTCCACTTTGGGAATCACTGATTTAGATTTATACTGGATATCTCTTTATTAAGTTTTAGATTTTAATCCGAAAGTCGTATTAAGTATCCGGGCATTAGAAATGGATTTTGTGTAATTAAGTTCCACTTCTGTGGTGTGCAGTGTAAAGAGTATATCACTGCCGAGCGACACTAATACAAATCTACCAAATCAATGCTCGCCCGACACATTTTTTTTTTGTCAAAGCGCAGTCTTCGGGTCTCTCTCTCTCTCTCTCTTATCTGGTTGGATTTTCTTACCTGCATGTATATTGTATGGCTTATGAGTTATGACAATACAAAGAAAGAGTATACAAAAATTTTATTGGTTCATCTGTCAGATTAATTTGTAATACATTGCTAACAGCTGATGTCATATTATAGTTCTGCAATATGCCGTTAAATACACCGAGTTTAAGTAGAACTCATGTATTTTCAACTTCACTTACATCCTCACTTCGTGCCAGGCATAGCTTAATCAAAAGAAAACTTTGTTAATTTGAGGTTAAGTTCGTCAAACGTATTTTTTTCATTGGGCAGCAGCATAGGAGGAAACACTTTGGCGTGAGAAGTAGGAACTAAAAACTTGAAAATACGTAAAAAAATTAAGTTGGTAATGGATAGTGTTGAAAATAAATGAGTCCGAACCTTTCTAGAGTCAACACGTCTTTTGGATATTCTGTGGTAAAAAATACAGTATGATGTATGGGGGTTTTAGCCAGTGATGTGGTCATATCCTCACTATTACGGTCCTGGCCCTGCACATGACTTCATATTAATTTAAGTTTTGGTATGTTGCAAAATACTTTAATTAATCACCGTCCTTTATAATTTCCTGTGTCGATAACATTCAGCACAAATTCGTGGTAAAAGTGTAATAGATAAAGTACATCGGCTATGGTGTATATTGCACTAATAACGATCGAACAATTATTATAGATAAATAATTCACTTATATTATTTATCAGCATCGCTTATCAACGTTCCATTATGCTAAGTGATAGATTGCATGTTTTCCATCTGTTTCTATTATTGCTTCTGTTCCGTGAAAAATTCAGCGGAACAAAAAAAAATTTAAAGTATTGGGATCCGACAACATACGGAAGTTTATCCGAATGCGTGTAAGACTTTCGCGGTCGGCGTTCTTCCATTCCAAATTTTCTTGGTTTCCGGTGTTGAAGGCCGTGATTGAATGGTATTTATACCTGACGCTTCGTCTACATTTGCGGGAGACATTTTCAATGTGGTCTCCTCGGTGCTTCACGGGTAAATAGAATAGAATAGAATATTTATTGTTTGTGTGTGACCATCAGTATGATATACAAAAAGTCAATCATATATATTAATACGCAACGGTTTAAGATGTTTGCCTCCCTTTTTAGAAAAAACCACAGAATTTCTCCACATAAATTATATATCATTTTACAGATAATTGCTTGCTCTACTGACATCGACAACTAAAAAATTTATTATTGCTATTGTTTTTGTAAATTAATTAAAGTAATTAAACTCTGAACAACGTCTGCCATCTGACGGCGTAACGTTAACACTTCGATCTGTCATCTGACGTTCATATTGTAAATACTGCATACTGCCATCAGACGGGCAACGCTGAACAACGCTTTTTCTACTTGCGCCTCTATGACAATTTTAGTAAAATATTTCTTTTACAACAAAAAGAATAACGTTATAAGCAGTGTACAAAATTAGAAACGAATTGAATACCTGCATTCATATTTAAAAAATAATTTTGTAAAGTGATAATTATTATACTTATTTAGTGCGAATAATTCGCACAGGTCACGCTAGTAATCAAATTAATAAAATACACAAAGACAGGTTAAAATTGTACAATTTGGTCATTCAAGAAATCGTGATTATTATATGTAATAACATTTAGCAATTAAGAAATTCTTTAATTTTTTTTTTTATTTAGATAGTGGCAATTTTTGCACATTTATCGGTATTTTGTTAAAAATGTTGATTGCCATATGGTATATGTTTTTAGCAATATAAGATTTAGTTGTTGCCGGTTTATATATTTTACTGTTATGTCTAGTGTGACCACGGTCTACAAAAGTCCAGAAACCAAAAAAATTTGAATACGGGAGTTTACTTGTGACGTACCTAATCAACATGCCGATATGAAAAGAAGTACCTACAATGAATGTTGCACGTTTCGGAAAAAATCGGTAAGCCGCTTTGCGTAAGTTTAAACTCTAAAGACAGAATTGATATTTTAATTATATACTAGAAGATGCTAAACATTTATATTTACTGTGATTTTGAAAATTATACAGACAAAATATGACATTCTTACATCTAAAAAAGTTGAAAATTATAAAACTATTTAATATACAGTGAATTTTATTTAAGACGCAGTATATACACGCGTTTCGTCGATATGGAAGCTATGGAAATATTAAATGCATTACAGAAAACCGTTTCACATAAAATGCAACAAATCCTAGAGAGATTCGCATGCATTTTATGTGGAACGATTTTCTGCAATGCATTAATTATTTCCATAGCTACCATATCAACGAAACTCATGTATATATCGTCGTTGGTTTACCTCTTATGTGCAAAAAGTAAAATTTGCAGGAAAGGCCAAAAAGTGGTTATTTCAGTAATGGATGGTAAGAACTAGCAATTTCAGACGTATATTACTAATTCATACTTATCTTCACTATACGTGTTTAATTAAGACGAAGTATTATCTTAAAAAAATATTTAACGTTAATTTCGGATTTATTGGCACATGGGAGGAATTATTTGATACAACTTTTCACATAAGAGTTACTTCCCCTTGTTGGTTACTGTAAAATTATTTTGGAGGTAGGTATATTACTAGTGTATAGAGCTCCGTTTCCTAAATCTTTTCATCCAAAAAACGTAAAATCTGCCAACTATGCGCATAAGAGCTATTACAGAACCAACGACGATATATTAAATAACCGTATATGGCGGACCCTATACGGAAAGACAGAAAACATTCTAATCCCGTTATATGGTATGGCGATTTGGACACAACATAGTTGCGTACCGTACGAAATAAAATTAAATGCATGAAGAACGTCGGTCTGTACATTCGAACACGTAATTCATTTGGTGAAATATTTCTTGTGGAAAATTTTCATATCTGTCTCGCGCTTTAATTTCATCGTTCGTATAGTCGAAATAGTTCAAGCATTCGATTTGGACACATTGCAGTGACGCACCGAACTGTGTGCAGTGTTTGTGTTGTTCTTTATCACGAGAAAAATCTAAGGAATTCGTATATAATCGAAAATATTTATAAACACATATTTGTGTATGTTTGTCGTGTATAACGAATTCTAAAGCCCGATTCTCACGATCCATCGCTACTGTGCGATTTTTTCGAATGCGAACTGCAGTACAATTTTGTGGGCAATCGGATGAGACCAGCGGGTTGACACAAGTCTCCCCTTCCACTTTATTATTTGCAGAGGCTCTATTGTTATACCACAACAACAGAAATACTGTTTGAGAATGAAATCAAGTGGTATCATTGATTTAAAATAATAATGGTGGTGAATTTTTAGATAACCTCAAAAATAATTCAAGGCTACGTGCAGCTGAACATAACATTGAAAAATAGTGATTGTGATAAAAGACATTGTTATAAACTATTTTGAAAATCGATTGTGCACTAAAATGAATCAAAATAGACTTGGGAAAATTTCAAAGTTCTACTGATCATAATATATACTAATACGCTATAAGGTTAAAGATGTTTGCCTCGCTTTTTAGAAAAAACCTCACAATTTCTCCACATAAATTATATATCATTTTACAGATAATTGCTTGCTCTACTGACATCTAAAACTAAAAAATTTATTATTGCTTTTGTTTTTGTAAATTAATTAAAATACAGCAACGCTGAACAACGTCTGCCATCTGACGGCTTTAATTTTGAAACAACGTCAACACTTCGATCTGTCATCTGACCTTCATATTGTAATACAACAGACACAATACTGCATACTGCCATCTGACGGCTTTAATTTTGAAACAGCGAGCAACGCTGAACAACGTCACAGCAATGCTGCATGATGCCATCTGACGGCTTATCTCAACGCTTTTGCTACTTGCGCCTCTATATGACAATTTTAGTAAAATATTTCTTCGATCTGTCATCTGAGCTTCATATTGTAATACAACAAAAAGAAGAACGTTATATAAGCAGTGTGCAAAATTAGAAACGAATTGAATACCTGCAATCATATTTAAAAAATAATTTTGTAAAGTGATAATTATTTTATTATACTTATTTAGTGCGAATAATTCGCACAGGTCACACTAGTATTTAGTTATTTTTTGTTACTTTTAGTGAGTTTATCCAACTCAATTCAGTTGGTAATACTATATAGCCTGTCGAATAAGGTTCCTATCTAATAGCATCGAGTGTCGAGAAGACTGCACGTAACGACCTTGCAATACGAGTTTGACTCAACTTAAAGTGCACTAAGAATTGCTTTTTTTTTTTGCAGTACCAAAATTAAGACGATCGAATGAGTCACTATACACCAAGGACATAGCCAGAAATTCACTTCGGGGGGAGTCGAGCTCTAGACTATAGACAATAAGTAATATATATTATAACTTTAATTGAAAATAAGCATGTATATATTATAATTTTACATAAATACAAATTTAATTAAAAGGCAGTCGACGTATATTTCGACAAACGAGTTTAATGATTCATTTAATTTATTAACAATGCATTGCATTTCGATTTTGCTCGTTCCGAAAAACGTGGAATCCATCGTCGAACATATTTTAGTGAGCGTGTTGGGTTGGCTAAGGCATTTCGGGGGGGGGACCCCAAAAATACACCCCCTGCCTACGGCCTTGCTATACACGATCAAATAAACGAGCCAACTAACAGTATTGTATTGCTGCAGACTGATATATTTGCATTCAAATCGCACCTATTTGGTCGGACGGTATACATATAAAAGTCGATCGATTCGTAATATTCCTCATAAATGTTACGATTATTTTTACGCGAATTGTAACATTAACAAAATTGAAAGTAAAAACGCATTAAAAAAATTAGCAAGTGTTGTTCGAGTGGTATATATAATTTAGGTGGTATAGTTGCTCTGGATCTCCGCGACGGTAGGTTCTGCCCTATTGTTTCCCGGAGTCGTGAAACGACAATTCCCACATCGGTCATATTCCTTTGAGGTACGAGCCGTTATTCACGGTATTGCACGCGCTAGAACCTTTTGTTACACCCACTGAGAAAGAAAATTGCTTGAGGCTAATAAATATTTGTTTGTGCCTACTGGATCGTATAAATACATTTGGACCAAAGTTTTTTTTGTCTCAAATAATTTTTGTTTGGTTCAAATATGTTTGCTTAACCAGAACAACACCAAATAAAGTATTTCAAAGTATTTTTCAAATCTAAACAAAACTGTGATTTAAGAAAATTTCACCATTTTTCAGTTGCAACCAAACCTTTTGTGAATGGATTTCGTCTGATTCTTCGTTCACATTTATTTGTAACAAAAATAAAGCATGCGACCAGCAATACTGTCTCTCCCCATTGTAGTAAAAAAAAATTAACAACCGTAGCACTAATATTCTTTACTTTTACTACGTTCCTATATCATTAATTGAACATGCAACGTACGTACCAAATAAACCACGAATTGCCACCTTTCACAGTTCCGTGACAGCTTCAATTGGAGACACAGTTCAGTTCAATACCATGCCCGACAAAGCACTGACACATAATTATTACAATTAAAAAAAAAAAAAACAAGCAATAAATAAATAACACAGGTAATAAGAAACACAGTCTGTTGGTTATTAAACGTGGCGGGTCTGCCGTGTTCAGTTTCTTAATTGAAATAATTAATATGAAGTAAAATAATTGTTTTCGTATCAATATGCTAGAAAGCCGGTCGGTCGATTCACTTATTTGACGTTGTCAATGAGCACACAAAACACACGACATAAAGACAATGACAAATCACACGAAAAATACAAGACACAGAAATCAAAAATAGAATGCGAATGACGTTCCCAAGACAGTGTAAATGCAAGGGGTAAAATGTCTGAACTAGACTGTTCGTAGTAAAAAGGGTGGGGTCACTTGAACCAGCAGCATGACTGTCATATTGCTTCACGTTCGGTTCGTCTGTGTCTATCTTACTTTTGGACTCGAATCATTTGGGAACCGTTCGTGAATTCTAGCGTACCAACATTAAACAGATTAAAGTCACTAACGATTTTGACATTATTAAAGATCTTTTCACTCATTCAAAAACAATTAATGGACATAGCGAAGAAATAAACCGCTTTTAATATTTATTGATTTGTTTTCCAGTGAAAAATCCAGTTAATAAGTCTGTCACAAAGATCTATTTTTTACAATTAGGGCTGCAAGATAAGCACACTTGTCAATATTGTTAGTTGTAAATGAAAGACACAATATTTTGAAAAACGTGTTTATCCCACTTCAACATACAACAGATTAGGATCGTAGTGAAACTTTGTTCTAATTTTTATTTAATTTTTTAGTGTAGTTATCGGTATTGTTTCTATGATCCCAAAAAAGTCAATTTTATAAAATTCAGACGCGTGATCCGTTTAAGTTCTTTATATTTATTAAAAGGGTAATATTTTACTTATTCGTCGCTTTCGATTATGGAACGCACCTTAACTACCTTAACTAATAACTTTAGTAATTATAGTTAAGGTGCGTTCTAAATTTGCCATAATCGAAAGCGACGAATAAGTAAGTGTTTTTACATGACTTGAGGTTTAATCATTTTTACTGAACGAATAAAAAAATAGCACGTCTAAACGTATAAGAAAAACTCACTTTGTCTTGTGGCCACGCAATAATTTCCTACCCTGAAAGAGGCAGAAGAGAGAGAGAGAGATGGGGGAAAGAGAGAGAAAGAAAGCAGTCATCTTTTATCCGGCCGGCGTCGTTTCGAACGAGTGAATCGATCTATACAAAAAGAGAGTCTGAGGGCATCTATCAACTTTGTCGGTGATGTTTACTGACCATAATATTTTTGTAGTTGATTTTCCTGGGCACGGCGGCTGGATTCTCCATCCTGACGGCCATCTGGGGAGTAGTGTCCGCTGCTGTGTGCGCTTGTCGTGTTGTTATTTGGGGTGTTGTCCCTCCTGGCCAGTCTATTTTACTCTCTACCACACTGACAACAGCTCCACAACACACTGATAGTATGCCTTAACTTTACAATGACAACATGTTGTTATCGACAACACCGACTATTCGAACCGATCGCGACATTTGCCTCGTTAATTCAACACGACGGCCGGTGAAATTTTACAATATTTAATAATTTAGTTGGACTCCACTGCACCCCGAACTACTGGCAACCATCTTGGCCGTGACAGCGGCATGTTCAGTGTTACCAACCGACCAACAACACATTCGCAATATCACTACATTATCCACTGGCGCCGTGCACTTCACGATCCTAGACTATACACAAGTCGTGGATCGGTGCCGTTCGAAGAATGTTTGAAGAATCGATATAAGTCGACGCTTTCAGATTACACATGCAGTTGAAATTGGACACGTTGTACATATTTTATATCAACATAAATAAAATTGTAAGTCTGCATGTTTGAGAATCACGCAAAAAAGACTGGGATCAATTTTTTATGAAACTTGGTAAGTTTTAACATGTCTTATAAGTCTTAGATATTAAAATCAAAATTGTCTCCCTTTTTTTAACCGACTTCAAAAAAGGAGGAGGTTATATGTTCGTCTATATAAATTTTTTTATGTAGGTATGTTCACGGATTTCTCCGTCAATTATGGACCGATTTTCAAATTTTTTTTTATTCGAAAGAGTGCACTTCCGAGGTAGTCCCATCGGAACCAAGTCAGGATCTGATGGTGGAATCCGGAGAAATCGAGGGAAACTCTCAAATTTTACCCATTGCAATACTTCATAAAATAACTGCATAATTTTTAGTGTTTGAGTAAATATCTAACATTAAAAAGAGAAAAATATAATATTTTTAACAAAAAAAATGAATCGACTTCAAAATATGCACTAAAAAGTAATAAAATAATTGCATTTTTGGAGTCGGTGTTATTATTGCTATGTATATTATAGTGTTTCCTTGGCTGACACCGACTCCAAAAATGCAATTATTTTATTACTTTTTTTGTTAAAAATATATTATAGTTACTGTGCTAGCTTTGGCAGAAAATCTATTGTCGGTCTCACTGTTAGTATTTAATAATGCTAATTCGAATAGTCCAACCGATAGGTAGATTTCGAAACTTTGGGAATTTGTACAGATATCATTACTCTGAATGTAGGCTATGACTAATATTTATAGTTTCGCATTGCAATATAAACGGCACAGTTGCGGAATTCTAAAAAGGGATATGCCTACATTGTTCTTTTGCTTTGCCGTTCCATTAAACTTGTTAGACACTGACTACAAATTCCGAACTGAACAATAGTCAGTTGTTCCAACAAATATATGTAAAATATATGTCAAATAGTAAAAAAAATGTCATCGAAAGTTTTTGAAATAATTTTTTTTTTGTTTTTGTAAATACTGCGCCAGCGTTAACAAGTCTGAGGGTAGTTTTTAATTTAGTCGTAATGAAAAAGTGAGAAAATGGTCAGGGACAAGTATGTGCTTGTCTGTAGGAACAAACCTATCAGAACCAAGGAGGACAAACAAAAAAGAGAATGTGTGCGGTCATGCGCACAGCAAACGAACACGTGTATAGTTCATGCCAAAAATGTACATTAAAATAAACTTTATAATTATAGATAAGGATTTGTTTACCTTAGATAAGATAGACGTTAGGTGCAATGTGTTACGATTTTATCTTTCTATATCTACATACTTAAATATTATTTATATTTTGTCGTTCTTCAACTGTTCAACGGTGCGACGGCCTTGAACCGGCAAGCGAGTGGGCGAACCAATGGCTGCACAGAGTGCGTTATCAGCGTTGCATTCCAATGTTCCGCTGCGTGCTTGTTTTATTGACGGAACGAATGTCAACAACAACACCGAAATGTCGTTATTTAATCACGATTATCACCAATTATGAAATTAAACAAACAAACATTTGTAATTCTTAATGCAATTCCTTTATATGATTCACGCACAGACAACAATCAATTTTCACGGAAACTCGCGTCATATCTCAAAAGTCTGTTTAACTACGAACTGAAGATATAAGAATTTTAACTGGAATTATACGTTTGGAGAGGGCAGTTCAACCCCGTGTGAAGAATTGAAGGTCAAAAATGACATACGTGCGTATTGAATGTTTTTTGGCTGACCGTATGTCTTTCAAGATTCTTTTTCTCAGAAACGGCTAGATTTACCAATTTGAAATTAATATTTAAATCTAATGTCTATTTCATAGTCCTGTAAAAAATGCAAGCTTCTAACTCAATGCAATAAAAAGATTTTTTTTAAATCACGCATTTCGTGTCTAACTCGATCGTGATCAAAACCTTTAAGATTTTTCCCGTTGACCTAGTCTTGAAATTTACCATGAAGTAATTTCTAATTCTATGTGACAAACACAATTTTTATTTAGTCTGTCAATTGTCAACCCGATGGGTCTGCCCGTTGGTCATTTTTGCAATTAACAAATAAATAATGAATAGTCAGGACCTTGAAATATTTCTAGCATGAATTACTTATAAAAATCTAACAGAGGATTGTTGTACATTAGATTGCGTCCCCTTTATCCCTGTAACATTATTAATGGCTGTTTGGTCACTGTACAATATCACGCTCTCTCTGTCTCTTAACTCCCCTCGCGTTTCTCCTTCTGCATCGTCGCGTACACAAGATCGTTACCACGCCTTATGAATATACGTCTACTATAGAGGTGTTGATTGCTACTGCTTAAAAGGGCAATAACTGAAACCTCTTGGCAAGACGCGACGATACGAAAATGTCGCCTGGATGATTGACTATATACTATACTTCTAACATTAAGTACTGACTCGACGACGATCGTTTCGGGAAAAAAGATTTTGTTCGCTTTTGCTTTAAAAATAATAAAACTTCATTGTGGGAAATTGTAAAAATAGATTACAATATTACATTACAGTGTACCAAAACCACCAACACCATAGTTATTTTTGATTGGTAAAACTATGTATCTGTAAATATATTTAGTTGAGTACTCTAAAAGAAAAAAGGTGTTTTAAAAACTTAAACAGGCTTACGATGCAATTTTTTAAGTCAAAGGAAGTTATACACAGGCTTTTAAAATTTAAATGCATGTGATGGAAGAACGGGTCTATATGGTGTAAGAACGGGTCAACGCGGTGGAAGAACGGGCCGATACGGTGGAGGTGCGGGTGCGTCATTGAAATGTCAGCTCGTTCGCACGTCTGTACTCGTGGCTTCGTACGCGTGAATGTCGTTTTTCATGAAATCCTAACCTCAACATAGACCAACTAAAATACTCTACTTTTAGGTATGTTAAATTTGGGTACTAAGAGTCGTAAATAATAATAAATAAACGCTCATTGCCTCTATTACAAAAGCAAGAGATGTAGGATTTAAACACATGTTTGATCTGCCATCTGCCCACTTACAAAAGACAATTTACAAACTCTTTAAAAATATTGAATAAAACACTTCAAAAGTTATTTTACAGAGTCAAAATACTCTAAAAACCTATAAGAAAAAAAAAACTATTGAAGCATAGGTACATCTATATGTAATGAGTAGATGAGAATTATCGGTATCTACTACCTTGGGCTAGAGGTAAAAATTGTTCGAAATTGGTATCGGGGATACCGTGAAACAATGAACTACAACAGAGGTGGCGAACCTATGACACGCGTGCCACAGGTTGCACGCGACAGATTATTGTTGGCACGACATTGATTGAGGTGCAAAATTGAAATTATTAAAAATATGCTAGATGTCGAAAAAATTGACGATCACCGAATAACAATTAATACAGAAAAGTTTCATGGCGTTTCATTTATTAATTATCGAAATTATTCTTTTTATCTATGGTTCATTTTTTTTGACAACTAGGTACATTTTTTGACTGCTTGTCGGCAAGTCATGGCTACATAATAAATTAAAGATTTTTTAAGTAAATTGGCACGTAAATGTAGAAAGGTTCGCAATCCCTGGACTAAAATGTATACCAGGCGTTATCAACGTCTCTACCGTTTATCGTGTGGTATTTAAAACATTTGCAGATAATATGTGCAAATATATTGTGTATTATGTCATGCCTTGTATGTATGTCATACACATTGCTTCCGATTCAACTGTCCCATGTTCGAGTTTTAACAAATATATACAGTGTAAACTCTTTATAACGTCCTTCGTTATAACGAAAAACTCGCTATAACGTCGAAATTTTTACGATTTGGTTGGTTTACCTTAAAACCTATACATTAATACCCTCTTTATAACGCAACAGCCATTCTCTATTACGAAGAAATATGTTCATATTTAGGCGTCAGCAAATGTTTACAGACATAAAGAGGACCATTCTGAACCATCACCATCTATTCAACAAGCACTTGATGACGCCAAACTTATCGAAAAATTCCTATTATTTAATGAAGATTATTCCACCACATCCCAAGGCATGCATATAAGATACTTAAAATACAAAACAAATATTGGCATAGCGAAAAACGTCAGGCAAATTTAACAAACTATAGGTATATGTGTTTGGAATAAATTAATTTTGTGAAAATTGGTTATTTTTCTTTCTTCCCTCCATATAACGAAAATTCTTTATAACGAAAAAAATGTTCGGTCCCTTAAAATTCGTTATAAAGAGATTATACAGTACATTGAAGATTATTGTTAATTTGGTTGTTTTTATTTCTTCACTCCATATAACGGTAACTCTCTATAACGATAAAAAATGCTCGGTCCCTTGAGTTTCGTTATAAACAGTTTACACTGTATGTACAGTTGATTTGATGACATCATATTACATGTGTTGATTACAATGTTCAACCGGTAATATAGTAATATCGGTACGAAAACATAGATGTAGAGTCCAGTCTACCTCAGAGCACCCACCATAGAAGTATTAATAAAAAACAGTACGTTTTTAAATGCATTCCGGATATAAACATTCACAATTTCAAATATGTATTCATTTACGGTACTAATGCGATTTCTGACGAAAATCGAAACCTCTCAGCATTTTTCTAAACTTGCCATGCTTCTAGAAAATGACACGCTGATTCCAAAGAGCACAATCAAACGCCAGTATCTCTTCTAGTTAATAGAAGCTATACTCGTTTAAAGTTTCGCTGCAGTAAAAAATATGTATTGATCGTTTCAAAAATATGTATCAACTATCAAGCACTTCTATTTTAACGATAATTTTTTACAACAACAAATAACTATCCATTTTATCGTATTTCTTGTAGCCTTATTGTTAGGCAAAAAAATTGGTTGTCTGTAAAGTCGGTTTACGGACGATAGTTTTACGTGATAACGTATTCCGTAATACATAACCTAAATTTATATAATAATTATAATAATTCGAATCTATGATATTGCATCTTTCGCTTCAAATTTAGGTAAATTTTATTAAGTAGAATAATAAAACACTATAAAAAGTATACTATTATTATATAAAAAACAACTATGGCATGTATCTCTTTTGCGCATGCGCCGATTTTCCCCAAAAAATTTACAAAAATTTCTAGTAAAAATAGATAGAGTAAAAACCGTTTTAAAAACTATATTATTATTATATAAAACATCATTATAAGAGATATATTCTTTTACGCATGCGCCGATGTTCCCCAAAAACAATAGGCCACTTCATATTTCCATATCAAACATCCTCCCAAAATTTGGTTTCAATCCGCTTATCCTTGGTGTCGGAATGATAAGAAATGTCAAAAGTGACGTTTGCAACTGTCAAAGTATTATGTTCTAATAATAATTAGTTATTCCAATACTTAACTTAGAAGGCGTTGCATTTCACAAAATACTAATGTCAAAAAATTGAATTAAACATTAGAAATGCAGCCGTTTTCATGTTAAGACAAGACATACGTTCTCTTCTAATTTCCATGTACGGCAAACAAAGACGACCGACCGCGTCGCGCCATGCATTAGACAACATTGCATTTATACAGCTATTTTTCTATATAAATTTGTATAAAAAAACTGTTTAGGCAAATTCTGTTATACGAAATCTATGTAAAATGTTCTCCTCTTTCGTTTAAGACTGGTTTCAAACCGATCTGATTTAAATTGAGCGAGAAATTAGCAAAAAGCACGCACAGGGTCAGGCGAAACGTTACGCGTTACGAGCGTTAGGAACGTTACACTTTTTCGTGCATGCAGCCGGTGTTTTATCAATTTATAAGATTGGTGATTCATCAATTTATAAGACGTTATCACGTCAAAAATAAATAAGAAAATAACATACAGTGTGTTCATACATATGACCCGTCCAGCTTCGCTCATTCGGCTCGAATTTATATTAATACGTTCATTCGCTCAAATTTTTAATTAGTGCATTGCTGGTTCTATTCTATCATTAAAAAACAAAACACTCTGACCAATCCAAGTTCTGTAAGCATCCGCGTGAGTTCGTTTAGTTTTAAATGTCAATAGTTTCGTTATTGAGATGCAATCATGTTAGAAAACTATCAATAACTGTGAATGTTTCTTTCATTCTTCTTATTTCTAATTCCAGTCACCTGTTTGTAAGCAATAAAACCCATAAATATATTAAAGCTCTGGCAATAATACTCTAATAAAGTATGTAATACACATGTTGTAACACAACCCGAATGAATATAATATTATGTTCCTACCTAACAAATCGGAAGACACGCGATTGTAAGGTTATGTCATCGCTGGATCAGTTCAACATATCAGTTGGTAGTTTTATAATTACTAGCCGTGTCAAACCGTGAATGGCGGGAAAAGTCTCGGACAAAACACAACCATCTACGAAATAACGGTTTCCTAATCCAAAATTAATTAAACAATTAATTAAAAAAAACGAAACAAAGAGTCTGCAGCTCTACAGGGCTATACGATTAATTAAAAAAAAAAAAATATATATATATATATATATATATATATATATATATATATATATATATATATATATATATATATATATATATATATATATATATATATATATATATCAAAATCGGTCACGTGGTAGTCGCTGAAAGTCCTCGGACAAAAAAAAACTTCTTATATTTTAAATAAAGATGATATCTAGATGGTTGAACTGACGTTTTATTCTTCTTCATTTAGGTCTCGTGAATTATCGTAAAAATGTTTGAAGGTCTCGAAATCGCGTATCATTCATCACCGACAAAGTAAATATGGAGCAATGCAATGGTCCTTATTGACATCGTTAAATCAATAATGCCAAATCACTGATTTATTTTTACTTTCAGTTCTAAGGTAAACCAACACAGATCTACCTGAAATTACTGTCGGACTCAAGTATTTTCAACACTATCAACTGATTTTACTATCGTATTTTCAAGCTTTTAATCCCTACTTCTCACACGCAGTGTCTCCTCCTGCGCTGCTCAGCCGATCGAAAAATACGTCTGACAACGTCCAACCTCAAATTAATAAAGGTTTCTTTCCTGTTTGGTCTATGAAGTAAAGACGAAGGACACGTTGAAAATATGAAAGTCGAATAAGTCCCGACAGGTTGAAAATACACGAGTTCTACTGTAATCTGCGATAAGCCGCAAGGAGAAGGCACAGCCCGTCACATAAGCGGTGGAAGATAGGCAAGTTTCCGCGGACAGCCTTCGAGCACGTCTACTGTTTCCACATTGATTTACAATCAGAACGTTTGAATAAACCAGCCATCTATATGCGCGGTCAAACGGACTGTCTTTGTGCAAGGTAAAGGCGCCCTGTAATAATATCTACACTACCATATAAAGCGAAAGATTTTGTTTATAATATGGTATGGTTGTCCGGTGTCTGTATATATAGTATATGGATTACAAAATCCACATACTGTGACAGTTGTTTTTTTAATGAATTATACATACGTTAGCTCAATTAATTCAAATAAATAAAATCGTAACTTCGTCTGTAATTGAACAGTTCTAAAGATTCCTAGAGCGAAATTTCAATTTTCATCATTTTTTTTGTTTATATTTTTTTGTACCTATCTTCTATCTATACTAATGTATAAAGCTGAAGAGTTTGTTTGTTTGTTTGGTTGAACGCGCTAATTTCAGAAACAACTGGTTCGAATTGATTTTTTTTTGTTGGATAGTCCATTTATCGAGGAAAGCTATAGGATATATAATATCACGCTACGACCAATAGGAGCAGAGCATCAATGAAAAATGCAACAAAAAAGTCCGACAAAAACATTTGAACGGTAACTCCGATCATCATGAAATTTGGACAGAACATTCATCTCGGTAAACTAATATGAACGTGCGTACTCATGTCCCTCCCCTTATTCGTTCTTTTGCACTTGGGTGAAACCGGGCGAGACCGCTATAACGAATATAATCTTACCATCAAGCTTGTCGCGCTCAATCTTGAATTTGCCGTCTATGTCTCCTATTTGAATTTATCCCATTTCAGTTAAATCATCATTACTAAAAGATCGATTTTGATGTGATTTGCAGCCAATTGGTTGTACCGCTCGCGTGCAGTGCAGTGGCTTTAATTTTTAACAGTTCAATGGTAACCACCAAGTTTCTGAGAGTAAAGCCGGGGAATAAATAACTTCACGATGAAATAATCACTGTGATCAGCCGTCTAAAAAGATCACTGTGATCTGACAAGAGATAACTACGTTCCAAAGTAACGTATGTTGTTCCATGTCATCGTATTCACGACGGTCGCTCCATCCGAGTAGCAGACCAGCGCCGTGTAACGTCCTACCGAGTGTTTGCTCGGTCGGGCGGCATTCGACGTGATCAGCCGTCTAAAATGATCACTGTGATCTGACAACAGGGAACTACATTCCAAAGTAATGTATGCTGTTCTATGTCACCGCAATCACGACGGTCGATCCAACCGAGTAACCGACGTAAAGTTGCTCAGTCGGGATTGACGTGACAAAGTCACGATGATTTTTCACTGTGATTTTTGTGTAACTGGAGTAACAGTCAGTGTGATCACAATATAGTAACGACTTTTCCCATGTCTATCTGAGAGTAGTGAAGGAACCATAGAGATATAAGTTACTAGAGTACGCTAGCGGGCATGCTTGCCATAAGTGAAAGTGTCTGCAGTTCAGAGAGAGAACGCTGAAAACGTTCCGTATCATTATATATGTTTACTCAAATCAGCATTGTTTTGTATCATTAGTTACCATAGAGATAAGGAACTTTTCTCTCTCTGAATTGCAGACACCTTCACGGCTCACTCGCGTACTCTAGTCTAATATCTCTATGGAAGGAACACAGCAATAAGCCTGCGCGTTTAAAGAAATCGACTTTACCCGAGCACCTGTCAAAAAAGCCTGGAGGTTTGAGCAAAACGAGCTGCATTCTTTAAGAACAAACCGGAAATGCTGCATACTTAGTATATGCGGCAAACAGCCATTTTGGATATTGCAAACGCAGCTTCAAAGTGGAAACACCAGTTGATTTAAAAGTCGAAATATCACTGGATCTCTCGATTTTATTTTATTAAGGTCGCCAACATCCGCGGTTATTTGGGCATATATAGTCTCGATTCGTATAATTACAATTTATTATTTTTTAATCGTGCTTTTGTAATAGAGGGAGCCATCGCAAGCTTTCACTGGATCTCTAGCCTTGACGCAAATCAAGACTACAAGGGGTTTTAATATCGTTTCTATTTTATTAACCGACTTCAACAAAAAGGAGGAGGTTCTATGTTCGTCTGTATATATATATTTTTTTTTTATGTATGTTCACCGATTTCTCCGTCAATTATGGACCGATTTTCAAATTTTTTTTTTATTCAAAAGAGTGCACCTCAGAGGTGGTCCCATCGGAACCAAGTCAGGATCTGATGGTGGAATCCGGAGAAATCGAGGGAAACTCTCAAATTTCAAAGACACACATAATGTTTTTTATGTATGTTCATCGATTTTTAGTGTTAGATTAACACTAAAAAGAGAAAAATAAAATATTTTTAACAAAAAAATTGAACCGACTTCACACTAAAAAGTAAAAAATAATTGCGTATTGAAATGTTTTGGAGTCGGTGTAGTTCTCGGAATAGATTTCATTTTGGCTGACACCGACTCCAAAACATTTCAATACGCAATTATTTTTTACTTTTTAGTGTGAAGTCCGTTCAATTTTTTTGATAAAAATATTTTATTGCTTTCCACTCTTTGTTTCTACGAACCATTCTAAAAACAAATCGTAAATCTGCTCTAACACCAACTCGCCGCAAATCGCAGTACTGATGTAAAATTAAGAAAAAAAGATAGATTCCTTATTTATAAACGCTGATGAACTGAGGACATCAGCGTCTAATATAAGTGAGCATGAGTCAAGGGGAAACAACGTGGTGCAATACTCATTCGGCTAATACTATCATTATTTCAAATTCCCGGAATCATATCGACATTTCTACGAACTGCTTTACGTATATAACGGCCCGCCCCACTAAAACTAATTATATTGTTTCAAACATGCGTTACGCACGTTAATGTTTGGGGTATGGTGTGGTTGCGCTATTAAAACCAATCGATCGAACATTCTGGATTTCGTGAACTGATCTACAATAATGACACGCAGGAACAAAAAGAATGTCATTTAATTTCTACTTGGACTAATAAAAAGGAAGCTTTTCATTTGGACTGGCGGCAATGCACTGTATTCCATGTATTGATTTTCGACGTAAGGAAAAACCAAGGGACGTCCGCTATAAGTTAATAACTCACATCCAGTCGGCTGGTGTTCAATAAAGAGCAAACAAGACAGAAGATATCTGTATAATAGACTCGGGAAATTCTAGTAAAACCTCGATACATCTGTTGCACTACGATTGGCGGATGTGGTCGATTTCGCGCCCTTTTACAAACTCATCAGTATTTATTTTTTAAGGGGTTTTAATATACCCAAAACAGTATTTTATCGATCTAAATATAGGTGTATTTTTCCGTCGACGAGTGTATCATTAGGATAGTCTATTTTATTCACGTAAGGAGGCGTCCATTAATTGCATGAGCTCAAAATAGGGGGGAGGGGGAGATCGGTTGCGTTAAGTACAATAAACGCAGTTGTACTACCATAGTTAATCATAGTCTAACCGCATGTGAGTTCAACGCACCAGCGACAGACAATGCTCAAAATTGAACAAGGACATTTTTGAAAATTAAGTGAAAATCAGTATTTCTTTACGCACGCTTGACTTGGGGAGTAAGCTGGTGAATGCGTGACGAGAGATTTACGGAAAGTATGATCGGGCGAGGCGAACGGAAGTTGACAGGGAGACAAATACTTCATTGGTTAGTGGCGCCATCAGGTGGCCGAAAATATAAGCAGTACTAACAATAGAATGACACATACCTTACTTGTCAATGGCGCTATCGGGTGACAGAAAAAAGTTTTGTAAACCTATACTTAACTTGCAGAGCTCACATGTCTCCCCTTCCATTTTGTTATTTGCAGAGGCTCTATTGTCATACCACAACAATAAAAATAATGTTTGAGAATGAAATCAAGTGGTAAGAGTGGGTATCATTGATTAAAATAATAATGGTGGTGAATTTTAGATAACCTCAAAAATAATTCAAGACAACGGGCTGAACATAACATTGAAAAATTCAACCGCAATTTTATCAAATTTATAGGATTTAAATCTCAATCCGTTTTCTGATAATTTAGTTAACACCAGTAGAAAAGCAATTTCGATAATTACTTTGTCTTGGGCCATAATATATTGGCATATATATCCTGTCTCACTTTAATGCCATATTTTCTGTCTCATTTTAACACAATGATTGATTAAATGCTGTTATCACTACATACATTTTGTACTCTGTCTGTTTTTTGAAAATAGTGATTGTGATAAAAGAAATTGTTATAAACTCAGCCGGAAAAAAGGCACTACCACCCATTACTGACATTTAGTTATTTTTTTATCCAACTCAATTCAGATGGTAATATTATAGACTTCGTCGAATAAGGGTCTTATCTAAAAGCACTGAGTGTCAACCCGCTGGGTAAAATATAACACAGGCGCGGGAAAAGAGGGAATACCGATTTTATTATGGGTATATTTGTATATAGAAGTACATACAAAAAAATGCATTTAATTAAAAAGTTTGAGATAAAATAGTGAAATAAAACATACTCTATACTCTATAGCACTTAAGAAATCATTAGTAGCGTTTCAAAAAAAGTTTAATAAAAAAATGAGTGTGCTTTAGACCACACGACTGAAGTAAAACTTCTTCCTGCCATAATTTGTTATTATTCACCCGAAAATTCACAAAATATGAACTTTAAAATAATTTTACAATTTTATTCACTTTAAACGTAGTTTTTAATTTAATTTAATTTATAAAATTGTTCAAGAACGAAATGAATAGTCTAATATAAGAAGAAAAAAATATAAACATAAAGATAATGAAAACAAAAGTATTACATTGCAATTACTTAGCTCTCGTTGGATTTTAAGCGTAAATCTTTATGGAATATTATTTAAAGTATGTTTACAAAACTTTTTTCTGTCACCTGATAGCGCCACTGGCAAGTAAAGTATGTGTCATTCTATTGTTAGTACTGCTTATATTTTCGGCCACCTGATGACGCCACTAGCCAGTGAAATATTTGTCATTCTCTTTCTATCTTCACTTACTTATATCTCCCTCTCAACTTCCGTTCGCCTCGCCCGATCACAGTTCCGTAAATCTCTCGTCAGGCATTCACCAGCTTACTCACCAAGTCAAGCGTGCGTAAGAAGTTTTACTTCAAAATTGTCTAATTAATCCATTCGAATACATAGAAGATTATAAATTAGTAAGTATATAGATGTCAAAAATATTTTTTCCGTTGCGTGTGACGGCGATTAGTGAACGCTTACCTTTACGTTATAACAGTATAAAACACTCGATGCGGCGGTACGGCCGCTGGTATATAGGTTTGGTGTAAACTGTAAGCGATGGAATTTGCGTCGTCCCGTCATTTTATCGACCTTACACATAGCTAAGTGGCCGCCGCTGCAGTTCAATGACCCCGCCGCCGCGTCTCTCAGTTCGCGGGCCACCGTTTGTGTGCCGTTCGCCCGACCGTGTCACCTCTTTCAAGGTTTGGCAACCTTCTTTGAATTTACCACCCAAAGATGTCGTGACGCTGTTTTTTTTTGTTTTAATATGTGTGACAACAAACGGCATTAATCGTGCGTGGGAATAAAAAAAAAACAAATTATTTATTGGTCAACCTGAAATAGTGTAGGGTCATACATATAATTTTAGTTTGAAGTTTTTGACAGATTGACAGAAAATAATACTTAGATGACGTTGAAAATACACGATTCCGACTGTAATTTAGTGTAAACGTTAAAAAAAAAGTGTGTGTGTGTGTCAGCGCCGACGCACGACTGTAGTTTACTCCTTAGATACGCTGTATAATGTATTCCATCTCATTCTTTCGCACGTTAAATCCTACAGATATATATGTTTGTTTCTTTTGCATTCCATCTCATTCTTTCCCACGTAAATCCTATAGATATATATATGTTTGTCTCTATATACATATATACAATATTAGTCTAACATCGCACAGATGTAATGTATTCCATTTCATTCTTTCGCACGTTAAATCCTACAGATATGTTTGTATCTAGATACATATATACAAGATTAGCCTAGCGTCGCACACGTGTAATGTATTCCATTTCATTCTTTCGCACGTTAAATCCTACAGATATATATGTTTGTCTCTTTTGTATTCCATCTTATTCTTTCGCACGTTAAATCCTACAGATATATAATATATGTTTGTCTCTTTTGAAGCGGACGAGTGTAACGCCTCACTTGAAGCGGTGGAGCGTAGCGCGTCACCAATTGATTTTACTACTCATAAAATTTACGTATCGGGCCTTATAACTCAAAATCGTTTCTTAAGGAGTAAACTCCAATAAACTTCAAAAAACCTCGTCGAATATTGAAATTAATGATAGGTATTTGGAAAAAATTCCGTGGCATAAGGATTGAAAATGAAGCAATACTGAAATTTTTTAAACTTGCATTTAATACTGACGTTTCGATACGTTTTGTATTAACTTCAGAGTTTTCAAATGCTGTCACATGTTATCAGTATATTGTTTCCAAATACAAATATATTTTTTTCCAAATACAGTGAAAGCTCTCTTAAGCGGACACCTTCGAGACTATTAAAATATGTCCGCCTAAGAGAGGTGTCCGCATATGGGAAAAATTAAAAAACACATAGGTATTATTATGTATGTACATACATACATACTATATAATATATACATACATATTTTTTATTGACATAATAGGGTAGAATTTTATTGTTTTCTCATATACATTAATATTTAATATATGCGTATGATATCAAAAAATCAAACATAAAAAGTATAACTTAGTTGGCTTAAAAAAAAATTAATTATGGTAGTTTGACGCGTATTAGTTTTAAGCATGTTGTCTTGAAAATGTAATTCCAAGTCAGATAACATCTGCATTACTGTTGAATCTCCTTTAGTTTTGGCAAATTCTTGAATTGTTTTCACCATACCAATGACCTGCTGATAACTTATAGCATTAGATTGATCAGTTATGGTTATTTCTTCATCGGATTCGTCAGATTCAAATAACGTCAGGTTGTCGCCTTTTTTTACAATTTTGTTAAAAGAGGTGTCATCATCATCTTCCACTAATAAGTTATTATCGATGGTAATGAATTCGCCTAAATCATTTTTTTATAGTGTAACGTGTTGCAACATTTTTAATTTTGTGTCCGTTTAAGAGAGAATTTTACAAGTTTTGTACTTAGGTAAATATTGCGTCCGCGTCCGCCCAAGAGAGAGTCCGCTCAAGAGAGATTGTGTCTTATGGAATTCTCTTGTACTTCATTCCGGACTATCACATAGTGTCCGCCTAATAGAGCTGTCCGCTCATTAGAGGTGTCCGTTATGAGAGGTTACACTGTACCTATCATTAACTTCAATGGATCACAGTTAGGTACTCTATTTATTGAATAGAGTCAAATTCATTGAAATTAATTAAAATATAATCATTTTAAAGGATGTATTAAGGGGTCAAAAAAAATCATGTTATGATCTAACAGCGAAACACACTATTTTGTCAGCAGGGTTCGGCATTGAAACCGTGTTTTTTGTTTTTTTTTCAAATACACAGTGATTCAGAATACAATTTGTTTCTCCTTTCTTAGAAAGAAAGTTCTTTTAAGATATAATTAGTTCTCGTTTCGTTTGAACTAATCTCCTAAAATCGTTTTCATGCATCGTTGTATACAGACGAGTTCTACTTGGACATGGTAGAGTTCAGTTGCACTGTAGACTACCCCAGACCAACCAGACAGACAGACAACACCTGGCAGCGGGGTGAACGCACGAGAAAATCTGAAAGTTGGTAGTTTTTTTTTTGTACGATGCTAAAGACTCGACAATAATGCATTTTATTTGGATTATTTCAAAAGGTAAATAACAAATACGATACCTATATTTTTCATCAAGTGCCTACGTAGAAAAAAGCGACGCGGCTGTTTTTTTCTAATAATAATAACGTGTTCAACGTCCGTTTCTCGACTTTATATCATAACAGACGCCGTTCGCACCATTACTGTTTTTTTCCATCTATATCACACTTCCCGTTATTTTCTACATTTTTAAACTTAATTACTAGCAATGAGCGGATGAAGGAATTTTAGGACATTAGGATAAGGTAAGCAAATTTTGTGCATACGAGTTTGACAGGTAATCGGCCATGGCTTTGAATAAGGAACCATCTCGATATTTATCTGGAATTATTGAGGGAAACCATGAAAAACTTCAACAAGATGGCAGGTACAGGAATTACCGCTTCTAATATTACGAAATCTTAAGTTGTAATTCTCAAATTTGAGAGTATATTTCACCTACAAATACCCTCCGCACTCTTCATCTCATATTCTATCCACTGACCTAAAAATTACTACAGCTCTTCCGACGCTGTTTTTAAAGCTAACGAGTTCAGGTTAACGCTAGATGAAGGATCAAGAATCACACTGCTGCAGAACTTAAAGCAAATTTTTTGAATTTTTTTTAGGATAGGTACTTACATGTTAAAGTTTATATATATTTTTTTTTAAGATGTATGTTTTTCCAGAAAAATGTAGGATCTGTATTCTGATGCTTGGTCCTTTACTTGGCGTTTACGCGAAGCCTTGAGCTGTAACAATTTTTAGGCGACGGAAAATGGTTTAAGAAGGGTGCAGGGAGTATTTGTAGGTATTCAATGCATGTATGTGTAAATTATAATAAATAAAAACGCTGTTTTATTAAATTCAGAATCTATAAAAACTATAGTTATATTTTGACGGGTTGATCCACACTCCACAAGCATTAAAGGTCAACGGAGCAATTTGAAAATTTCGAAAGAAAAAGAAAAGAAGCCATAACGGATGAAATGTATTTTTTCTTATTAAATTTATTACATATAATCGACTACGAACCTTTTCTCTAAAAAAGTATTACTCAAGTATAACTAAGTTGGTTTACCACTTTATTCGGGATAACTTTATACGTAATTTGATAAAAACTCAATTTTGTCATTGCAGTGACGTGTTCCTTTTCACCTCAGTGATAAACATGTTTTATTGAAACAGTACAATATTAAATTCGACTATAAACTCGGGATGTCTCTTTGTCTTCCGAAACAATAGGGTGATTGACAAAATTTTAAGAAGTATTTAAAATTAAAGAATAAAGGTATATGTATCCGTAAAAAATATTTTTTCTCATAAATATAACAGATTTGACTCATTATTAGTTTTTTTTTTATTTTGACTTTAAATTCTGTGCCAAAACGTCAATTGACCTTGACAGCCACGTTTACTGATTGCCTACGTCACAGTAGGCAATCAGTAAACACTAAGCAACCGGGTACAACGTGACATATAGCATTATAACCAACAAAGTGTTGCATTTAATATGATTGACAGAGTGCAATGAATACACCAGAGAACATACACTGAACAGAGATAACGAATACACATGGCAGTCAGTGGCACACAGCTACCGGCCATGTTGACTGATTAATGACGTCACGCGCTGTGATTGGTGTTTGAAATCACGTGATACATAGGTTAAAAATCGTGATTTTATTTATTTATTTTAATATATTTAACGCACTTATTTAATAAAAATAATAATTCTAAACGATATTTTAGACCATAAACTTTCATTATAACACAGTTTTATATTTAATTTTAATCACTGTCAATAACCCTATTGAAGGAGATTTAATTTGGTTGAGGAACAATTGAAAAATAAGCTTTACCAGAGTATCGCTTGTAGTCAACATTTCAAAAAATATATTTTCATCCTCAGGGTCTCAATGCAAGTTAAAATAGTAAATTGTGTAAATTATTTTAATACACATAATCATTAAATTATGAATTTCTACAGAATTTTTTATTTTAAAAATATCATAAGACAGTTTTCTTGATAAAAATTTGTTGTGTCCAATATGAAAATACATATTATACTATCTTACGTATAAGAAAGACTTTCTATACATTTTGTTTGCTGGTTACAAATTGTTAAAACTAAATTACAAATAATTGTGTCTAAGGCCTCTATGGCGATCGTAATTATAATTACATTTTAGAACAAAATATAGCTAAAAGTCGTTATCACCGTTGGGTTATCAATATTAACCGCTTCGAAAGCCATTCCGACTATAAAATAGTCACAAAATACAACCGGGTATTCCTGCTTTAAAGCACACAGTCGAGTACACTATTGTCAAGTTGTTATTGTTATTTTAGTTTTGTTGAGTTGCGAGTTTGTAGTTTTTCAACAGACTGTACAAGCGCAAGCCCGCATTCGCATATAACTTCCGAGCCTTTTAGATTCGTGACGCGTACTATATCTGTGTATGTCTGTTCTAAACTACACTACGGATTACACAGCAGTGACGCACAGTTGTTTTCTCTCCCGTGTTTGCCCGAACGACCGTTTCACTTCGGAGCCTGACGGATCGAACTTATTCAACACGGTTTTGTAATGCAAGATTAATTTATAAAAGCGTATTCAGTAGAAGACAATTCCGTGCGCGATTTGGGGACGACTGACTTTTATTCAACGCGCTTTTTTAAGTAATAATGTTGCATTTCAAAACCGCGCTTGTATGGAGGCAATAATGCCTCCTACCGAACACGCAAACGGAAATACACGTCCAAGGAAAAGTGTGCACGGTACGACTAAAGAAATTCCGAAACTATCTAAAATTAAAAAAAAAAAAAAACAAAAATCTTAATAATGCAGCAGCAATCGGGGTCATTCGGATCTGTGACAACCTGATTTCAGAAAGCATTCAAATGACCAACATTAATACAATGAGACGTAAAGTATAAAAACAATATGACGTAACAGCCACAACCAGCTGAGAGTTGAATTACAATTTACACAGTATCTACCACACGTGCAAATGTTATATGCCGTTTCACTCACGTTATGTTGGTACAGCTGATTTACCGGTATCGAACATCTTTTGTCGAAATTGAAATGCAATCTTATCAATCTTCATCGGAACACTGATCTAATTTAGAAATACATACAGTCGATTTTTAGTCTCTACTTCTCACGCAGTGTCTCTTCCTACATTGTATGAAAAAATACGTTTGACAACGTTTAACCTCAAACTAATAAAGGATTTTCTGATTGGTCTATGACTGTCAAGGATGAAGGAGAAAATACAGGAGTCGATTAGTCCCGACAGTTTCAAAGTACACGCGTACATGCAACATCTAGCTATAATACGCGCCACGAATCTAAAAAGCTCGGAAGCTAGATGCGAATGCGGGCTTGCGCTTGCACAGTCTGTTGAAAAACTACAAACTCGCAACTCAACAAAACTAAAATAACAATAACAACTTGACAATAGCGTACTCGACTGTACTTTAAAGCAGGAAAGCGACAAGTGACAGAGGCAACGAGCGATCACGGCCAATCGCCAAAGAGCGCACATTTCGTGCAGATAGCTGGAAGGTGGTGGGAGTCTCAACGGCTCTAAAATGTGGCTTTGCGACGCTGTTTGTGACTAACTTCCGAACCTTTTAGAATTTTAACTTTTACAATACGTTTTTCATTAGAAAAAAGCGATACTTTCATTACCGAGAAAGAGAGAGATTAAAAACGCTCAACAGCTGTGGTCATCAGCGTCTCCATACCTCATATAATTTGATATGTTGATATGAATCATCATTATAGTACGGTTTGCTTATTGGGGTTGTAAAGCAATGAAACAATGCACAGCATGCCCGCCCACAGCATATAACTATTCATTGTGAAGTATAATTAATTAGTGTATGACTTACCGCTTAAATTTTGAATGTAAAGTTTCGATTAGCGTTGTCTTCAAGACAAGTCGCAAATTTTACGAAAATGGATTCTGACTGTCGAAAAAATGTAAACTTTATTTAATACTATAGCGGTCCGTCCTGGTTTCACCCGGGCGCCAAAAGAACAGGTGTTGCGGTAGGCGCATTCTTAATTTACCGAGATGAATGTTGTATCCTTTCATAATAATAATAAACATTTATTGCAGAAATTATTTTATAAAAAAAATCTACAAAAGGGATGAATTCAGTCTAAAAGACTGGTTTTCAATTCTGCCCATGTCTATAAGCTGGCAAATACATTAATAAACGCGAAAACGATCACAGCTGTATTGAATACTGAAAACAAATTTTTTAACTAATTTAGATGAATTATTATAATGATCGGAGTTACCGTTTCAAAAGTTTTTGTCGGACTGATTTTGAGTTTATTTTTATATTATTATGACCTCAGTCGCCGAGCATCTGGAGTCATGTCTTCCGAATTCAAAGAGTTCGACACCGGACCAATTGACCGACTGACCAGGTGTTCCGCCCTCGGGTTCATTTCTGATCACAACATTCTTCGTGTAAATGCAGCGGTCCGCGAGTTTGTCCAATGACGTCACATTTTGGCGGCGAACCGGATGCGGCCGGAAGTGGCAAACGTATTGCTGCACACACGGCACAGTATCATTCATAAATACGTATAAAATGCGAGTGTATGTGTATGTGGAAAGACTAGCATCGGGGATTATGAATTGTCTAACAAATTGTCTTTTATCCGATGTCGGTAGCAGATGAAAAAATATACTGGCTTAGTGCAATCATGGAAGATTTTGTTCAAAACGGCCATATCAAGCAATACCTAGACGCTATACGAATTAGTGATTTAAATTATTTAAAATTGTAAAAAAAACGAGTGCGCTTTAGACCACACGCGATTGAAGTAAAACTTCTTCCTGCCATAATTTGTTATTATTCACCCGTAAATTACAAAATATAAACTTTAAAATGAATTTACGATTTTATTCACTTTAAACGTAGAATATTTAATGTATTGAACAAAATATTAATTTATAAAATTGTTCAATAACGAAATGAACAGTCTAATGTAAGAAGAAAGAAATATAAACATAAAGATAATGAAAACAAAAGTAATACATTGCAATTACTTAGCTCTCGTTGGATTTTAAGCGTAAATCTTTATGAAATAATATTTAGCTCTGCAATTAGTTAAGTACGTTTACAAAACTTTTTTCTGTCACCCGATAGCGCCACTGGCAAGTAAAGTATGTGTCATTCTATTGTAAGTACTGCTTATATTTTCGGTCACCTGATGGCGCCACTAGCCAGCAAAGTATTTGTTTCGGCCACCTGATGGCGCCACTAGCCAGCAAAGTATTTGTTTCGGCCACCTGATGGCGCCACTAGCCAGTGAAGTATTTGTCATCCTCTTTCTATCTTCACTAACTTATATATCCCTCTCAACTTCCGTTCGCCTTGCTATATTAGAAAATATATTATTTTCAAACACTATCTCCGTCAGGACGTAAATCGGAATCTTCCAATGTCGCGGCGGGTAAGTTATCAATTACTCAACAGTAACAAATCCAAAGAATCAATCTTTCAAGTATTTAAAGGATAAATAAATCAGTTACAAATATGCTTAAAAATTGATTCTTTGAGTATGTCACTGTACTTGATAATTCATTCCGCCGCGATAGTGGAAAGAATGAGGTTTGAGTCCTGATGGTGATTGGTGACAGTGTTTTCTAATAAAACATTTCTAACTTGTAACACTTGTACTCATATGTTGACTGTTGACTCTTTCTTAACAATTGTAGCAAACAGTAGCTATCTTATTTATAAGATTTGATGTGTGAAAACCAGTTGAAGACACTATCCCAACAAAGATGCACAAACCCTGGTTGTTTCAAGGATATATTTTCAAAGATATAGCACATAAATTTATTACTTTAAAAAAACTCAAATGTGAGGTTCGAAACTGCTTTTGGAACGAGAGCCTATATCTTGAAATCAGTTCGATTATCGCAGTATGGCTTGTGCAAGGTTCCATTCGGGTGTGAAATACGACACGCACACGGGAGCGGCGACATCGCACGCATGTCGCAAAAAGGGTAGGTGGTGAAAAGGCGCGGAGGGGGGGCGGCGGTGACGGCCGTGTTACGGCATGCGCCAGTGCATCGGCATGACGGTGTCCCCGCCCGTCCATCCTCACGCGTCGCGATGCAATCGATACGACGACGATGTGTTTCGAGGAGCCGCCGCCCCTGAATGTTTCTCGTCAGCTGTGTAGCCACGTTGACCTGGTCCAAGAAAACAACATCGCTCAACATATTTTAAATTCATATGTTAATTTTCATTTGAAATCCGAAAGAACACGTGCTGTGTGCAACTTACTTGGCTTTGAAAGAATTGTCCTGTCAAAGAATATACGTGACATATTTATTAACATGAGGATTAGTGTAAATCTCTACCAACAGATCAATATAACTGATACTTGGCTAAAAAAACATGTTTTTGTTCGTAAAACCGTTAATATTTCAGTTGTTTCGCAAGGCTCAATACTATGACCCGATTTATTTTCTGTTAATATTTCTTGCATTTAAACGGTTAAATACTACTTTGTTGTGCATAAACCCGGTATTCCGCAATTTATACTCATCGGCATATAAATGTGTCCTGCCCAATGTGGCTAAGACACGACCCAATAAGATGTGGAGTTTAATTTTAATAAAACTCTAAGTGTGCGAGAAAGAGAGGTGGCGAGCGAGAGCCGTGTGCGAAAGAGTGAGAAAGAATGAAATGCAATATGAGCAGTGGCAAAAAGCGAACGCCACGTGTGCAGTTCTCTGTCAGAGTCGGAAGTTTGAACGTTACGTCACATGGTTGTAAGTTAAGGCAGACGCTCTATAGTACGGTATCCGCGATTACCACGGAACAGCGTGGATGTTTAAAGGCCCCATACAATCAATACGGCACCTTCGCATACGCCCTCCGGATAATGAACGAAAAATAAACAAACGAACGACGAAAACGAATCGTATTTACTCAAACGCAGCAACGTTTACTTTTTCAGGTTATCTCCAAAAAGAGATGCGCTTAACAACTGTCCAATTTTTCTACCGCACGGAAAATGGTCAAAGTTCGTCGATTTGTAGTCTTTTTTTTTAATTAATAAATAAATTTGAAGCACGGTGTTTAACTTTGAAAATACAAAATTAACACTTATATTTTTTGGAAGTGGGTTATAAAATATCTGTCTACAAAACCATCTTTCAATCGACGCTAGAATAATTACAGGATTAACACTTAAATGTTGCGTTTAAACTATATATCTAAAACTTGCGTTAAACTTAATTCCGTCTGAGTGCTTCCAACATAAAAGTTTCGTTATTAAACCATAATTTTGTAGCGACAAAAACATGGCTCTTATTCGATAAAACTACAGGAAAACTATACCTATAAACAAAAATGAAAATTGATACGTGGTTATGTAGATAAGTCAGAATAATATGTGTATTAAGGTTTAATCACCGTAATTCCGAATCTGTTAGTTGCTGCTAATTTCCACACTTTTATTATCAGGTTCCTGACATTTTATTTTAGATATTAATGTAATTTTCAGACGCATAATATTTCTATATTTGAAATCAACTAATTGAGCCTCGCCACTTATTTTTTGGCCTCACTACTAGTTAATTTTCTCTTGAATTGCTTATCGAGTTATTATCGAAATATATGTTTCCGATTGTTAAAAGTATTCACCGTGAGTGAAGAACTGCAAATTCGTTAGGATTCGGAACCCAAAGGAATGGTGAGACCTCTGGTGAGAAATCTGCCGAACTGTCCTAAAGGGGGTTTTTAACAGGTAAACATTGATTTAGAAAAGCATGATGGAGTCTAACATTGATTTAGAAAAGCATGATGGAGGCTAGCATTGATTTAGAAAAGCATGATGAGGTCCAGGTTAGCCTCCATCATGCTTTTCTAAATCAATGTTTACCTGTCAAAAACCCCCCTTAGGACAGTTCGGCGCATTTCTCACAAGAGGTCTCACCATTCCTTTGGGTTCCGAATCGTATAGGAACTGATTAAAGATTTGAAGTTTTTCACATATTATAGCGTGCGTTCAAAATAAATAGTGATAAATAGTAAGCTTAAATGTGCGTGTTTATAACACTAATTTAAGAGTGTATATTTCGGATTATCTCAGTTAAAAATATGTTCGTTGTCGAAAGGAAGAGAAATAGTCCGAACATCGGAGCTGGAATCGGAGCTACGTATGTATTGGCGGGTGGAGGTCAGACACGATGTCAAGGTTCAACGAGCTAGTGTAAAGTTATAGACCGGGATGTGAAAGTCTGCACTCAATAATTCAACTACAGCTGCAATGCCATTCACAGTCTAGACTCTAGACTGAAGACATGGCATCCCAATCATTCACGACTAGATTTATTAAGTCTCCCTCCTTTTCTTTTCTTTTTTTTTGTTAGATTTACTAATTATGAATCTGTTCGTCACGTGTGCAGTATTGAAAAAAGACTTACGTTTGCGTACGGTTGGGGCGGAGGCTGGTGGGGTGGCATCGGTCCTGTGCGAGGACTGCGCTCCGGTCGCGGATAATATGCAGCCGCAGGGTTGTACACTGGCGCCTGCGCAGTCGCCGCCAGCTGAGCGCGAGGTTGCTGCATGCCTGAAACACATTATCGGTGTGTTAACAATGTACAGAAATTAATTTAACTTTATAGCCATTTAACCGAGATCAAACGAATGAAATTATCTGCCAGAAGTATCAAGTAATGAAAAAATATCAAGAGTCGGCAGTAGTTTTATTTGCTATACTTTTCCTAAAACTAAGATTCTAGAACAGTCTAATCTTGTTAACAAACGTTTTAGTCGTGTCTCGGTTGAAAACAAGGAGGGAAGGGTGAGTTTTGGCAAAGATAATGTGTACTAATTCCGATATCAAACAAATTCATTGAAACATTATAAATAACAATTACATGATCCAAATTATTATAAATTGCAATTATACAAACATATAAATCTCGATATATCTTAGAGCAATGTATTGAAAATGTCAGCGAAATTAAAATAAAAACTCTGCCAAACCGTCTGAACTCATTGTGCTGAATCTGATTAGAAAACGACATGAAATGGCAACCACCACCTTCTACTGAGCCGTGAGCGACAAACCATTCTCCATGAAAATGGTTATAGCAAACGATTTTCTATGTATAAAGAAAACATTCTAACAATTATCTCGGTTCTTACTGCTGTAAGATTGGCTTAGATCGTACCAAGTTACTCGACTTAAGAGTATTCGTCCCAGCAAACACCCCCTGCACCCTTCCACTCAAATCTTTTCCCCTCGCCTAAAAACGGCTCGCGCTCTCCCGACGCTATTTTTAAAGCTAGAGGGTTCTGGTAAACGCCAAATGAAAGACAAAGAATCAGACTACAGATCCTTCAGGCGAATTTTTTGAAAAAAAAATCCTGAAAAAACTTACAACCTTTTGAAAAAAATAATAAGTTACGTAATATTTCACACGTAGGCGAAACTGTTTTTCAAAAAATTCGCCTGAAGGATCTGTAGTCTGATTCTTTGTCTTTCATTTAGCGTTTACCAGAACCCTCTAGCTTTAAAAATAGCGTCGGGAGAGCGCGAACCGTTTTTAGGCGAGGGGAAAAGATTGAGATGAAAAGTGCAGAGGGCATTTGAAGGGACGAATACTCTTAAAAAGGGACTCGATCTTTATTATAAATGATAAGAGAATGTAATCCTTATAGTCGAAAATGTAAAGTAGCATGCTTGTCAACCCTGGGACGCATTACACACATGTCAACGG
Source organism: Xanthostigma xanthostigma (assembly GCA_963575645.1). Classification (NCBI taxonomy): domain Eukaryota; kingdom Metazoa; phylum Arthropoda; class Insecta; order Raphidioptera; family Raphidiidae; genus Xanthostigma; species Xanthostigma xanthostigma. Next base: position 14,058,732 of record OY754469.1, read on the forward strand.
CGTCTTTGTGTATAATAATAGAGCGCCGCGACGTTAAATTAAAGCGTCAGTTACACGTGTATTGAGTATCTAATATACGACCAACCTCCTCCGCCCCTGAAATTGCATCGATATAACTACATCTCACTCGAGACGTGGCATAGTTATATAACGATCGCCAGGTGCACGACCCCTCTGTCTCAGTTCGGCCCTAACAAACAGTATATTACAGAACTGTCAACGTCTCCATCGCGTCACTAAGATAGCGGAGCCCTGCGGTTTGAGTGTTCATTTTTCATATTATTAGCTGAGCTATCGATTTTGTGACTGTAATGGTGTTTGTTTTCAACCATAAATAATATTTCAAATTATTTATAAAAAATTAAATCAAGGGAAATCCCTTGATGCTAGCTCTAATGACGACTTGCAGGAGTTACAGGGCATTTTTAACCATCTGAGAGGCATAACGATTCCCATTTAAAATGTGTGTTTCATACTAGCTTTTGCCAGTGGCTTAACGCACGTGAACGTTGCGTTCCATCGCTAATTCGCTCGCGTCAACGTCGGTTTGGACGGAAACCATGACATTTGACCCAACTGTAAAGTATACACTAGACTTTAAGTTTGGGTACCAATTGATATTGTATCCAGTTTTACCAAAATAGGTCTATAGCAAATATATCAGCACAAACTGCCATGAAAATTCTGGAAACGAGTTCTCTCATCTAAAGTGAAACTAGAAAACAATTTTTTTAATTATTATGCATTATAGGCGGTCGACAACTAAGGCCAGTAGCGTCTTAATTAACAAATTACATCAAATTAAAACGATATCATAAAACATCCAAGCCGTCACAATTATGTCATGCGTAATATTGATATTTTAATGTTTCTGACTTGTTTTATGATTGCTATTCTTTCTTCAGAATTCATTTTAATAAAAGCAATAACTGTCAGAGAAACGGTGACAATTATTTACGCACTGAACGTCGTCGTCGTAAAAAACCATTACTAAATGTAAATTCACATAACGATATCGCATATTTGCATATCACTGATGATGCATACTACAGACTCCGCTAAAAATAACAGAATCCCTCTGTTATGAGAAATATCCGGTTTTCCGTTGGGTAAATTTTAAAAATCTCAGTATAGAAAATAGCATAATAAAAAAGCTGCTTTTAAAAAGAATTGGCTTGGCTATAGTCATTATCTTATATTTTTATGTATTTAAATTTGTTCGAAAATTAAGGGAACTTTGTGTGGGTATATTTTTGCATTTTTTTACTATCAAAACGCAATAGGAGTGGTCTTATAATGGCGAAAAAATTGAATCTATACTAATATATAAAGCTAAAGAGTTTGTTTGTTTGGTTGAACGCGCTAATCTCAGGAACTACTGATTCGAATTGAAAATGTTTTTTTGTTAGATAGTCAATTTATCGAGGAAGGCTACAGGCTATATAATATCACGCTACGACCAATAGGAGCGGAGCACCAATGAAAAATGTTGCAAAATAGAACTCAAAATTTGTCCGTTCGACAAAAACTTTTGAACGGTAACTCCAATCATCATGAAATTTGGACACAACATTCATCTAAGATGAACATGCGTACTAATGTCCCTCTCCCCGATTCGTTCTTTTGCACCCGGGTGAAACCGCGCGGGACCGCTAATATAAGATATAGACGTTTCATTATTCCTGCACACCGAATTATGTATGATCAATGTTAGAATTAACAGCGCCGCTAATTTTCTGTCTCACATTACCTTATGTGATGTTAAATTTGTTAGAAAGTGATAAAACATTAACAGCACTGTAAATTCTTACAATGACCATACAAACACCATTAGAGATATTCGTCTCTGTGGGCAGAAATGACACACCGTTCAACGGATCGAAAACAAATTCTGAAACTTGGCGTTTTAGAGGATACCTCAGGATCTTTACTAATTTTTTTGTCTACTCTACTTCAGAAAAAAATCATAAGAACAATGACTTTTAAAAATAAAAGTTTCTCGTGTAGGGAACTCTTCAAACAACTAAATATTTTAACTGTCACAGCTATACCTATATATTCTTAATTCGGTTGTATATGCAAGGAAGAACATTGATAAAGTTTCCCAAAACAAGACTGTCAGTAACTATAATCTTAGAAACGAAAATTTAACGCTACCGCAGCATAGACTGGCTCTTTCAGCAAAAGGGCCTTTGATTATGTCTATAAAATGCTTTAATCATCTGCCAACTGACTTAAAGAAAATAAACAATTCTACTCTTTTTAAAAGAAAAGTTAAACTACTTCTATTAAAGCATAGCATTTATTCTATGGACGAATTTTTTAATATTGTATTTTAAATATATTGTATTTTTTGACTTACTCTTCACTTTTGGTGTACACAGAGTGAAATAAATATTATTATTATTATTATAAATAAGTGCAGTTTATTGATGATCGAAAATAAAAAAAATCCAATTTTATTGAAAGCAGTTCCAGCGATTATTTCATAAAATACCAGTTATTTGTCGCCGGGAAATCCCGAAAGGGTAATTTTACTGTTGAACGAAAATCCGCGGTCGATGCAGTTGAGCAAGAGTCAATGTGGTGAAGCCGCAGTAGGTACTTATTTTTTATGGACATATCGAATTGATAGGTAGATTACAGACGCCCGACAGCTGAGGTCGACATGGGATTAAAAACAGCCCATTACAAGAAGTAAATGTAAAAAAATATTCCCACTACCCTCTGAACTTCCATTATCCACTGAAAATGAAATACTCTAGAGTCTAGACCTAAGTTAATTCAACCTTGTGATTTGCTGCAGCTTCGAAAAAATGGTCCAGACGTTTTACGTAATGTTTAAACTTTAAATGAATAAACAGAATATTCCACTTTATTTATTCAGATGTCGCAAGGCTACCCGAAAATCTACTAATAATCATTTTCTCGCTAAATAAGGACACTAAAAACATTTGCATAATTGCCAATACAGAAATGCAGTTCAGTTAAAAGGACTGATAACTACGAACAGCAGCTAATTCAATTTTATTTCGTTTGCATTTAGGACAGTGACCATGCTTTGTTTACGTATTGCAACTTTCAATTCGTTTTATTAATCGAATTGAGTTTAGCACAGACAGTGTTCCATTTAACAAATCACCGAGTTTAGTTAATCGCCGATGCAGTCGGGATAGCCTGGCATTTAAATAATAATAGCTAATGTTCGAGAACACTTGGAAACAGGTTAGACAATGCAGTACAAAATGCACCACCATTGATTATTTCGAAGTTATGTAGGCATGTACTTACCACTATGGAGAGGGTAGCTGTGAGCTTCTTCCTCGGCAGGGCTTCAATCAGTTGCGAGCTTCATTCGTCGCGAACACATTTATTTCGTTATTTAGGCACTGTAGGCTTATTAATAAATAATTATTATCAACTAGTTGTATGTATGTTACAAAAAATAAAATCTATTGTTATTATTATACGCTATTGTTATGTACAGCAGCTACTAAACAGGCAGCGTACATCGAGGGGCCCCGGGCCGTCGAACGACTAGGACACCACCGATAGGCGACACAACGAACACAACCGCGACGAACAAAACAGGAACTCTAGTATATCTTTTGTTTGCTAGCCTGCGAGCCTGCAGCAAGGAGCCGACCTGAGGTGAAGGGCGTGTTTGTATGTGCGTCGGCCGTCGGGTCGGTCGAAAAGGGAACGATAAACACGGGTTGTACCCACTGCACCGCGTACACCCTCTACCTCACTGCCCTGCCCAGCCCTATACTTCACACAGATTTGCCCTTCTTCAATACAATACTTCACGACACACTACGCCCTACTGCACTGTGTCCTCTTTCGTTACTGCTATCCTCCCGTTTTGACAGCTCTGTCTGCCTGTCAAATTAATACTATAACTCGGGCCGCACAATAAATAGTCGAAAACGTACAAAAACACTCATCGATCTACAACTACAATGCACGCACGTTTTGTACTTCGTTATTTTATTATTATACGTTATATAAATTTTGCACTAGTATCAAAAATTATAATATTTGCAGCACCGAAATATTACGTAAATGCACAATTTTGTCGTGTGTGATTTTATTTATTATCTTTGTCTCTCTTGCGCATTCGCTTATTAAAGCGCCGTCTCGGCCATCTGGTGCTGTGATAACGAACATAGTCTAGATATAAATTATTATAAGAGGCAGCAAATGTCTGTTTTGTTGTTAATCTTTACAAGGTGACATTCCTAAAGATTTTCAGAAAAATTGCCATAATAGGGGTTTTTCTGTTTTTGACAGCTGTTCTTAAAAGTTAAATGTCATTTGTCAAACTCCAAACAGAGGAACGACTGTGTGGGAGGATTTTACTATAAATAGATTTTTGTTTTAGATATGTCTATGGTTATCGCTAGCTTCACTCCATACACTTGACAGCTTATACTTTATATTTGATCGCATTTACAAGAAAGGATTATTTTAGCTGTAAACGAGTCAACTAGAAGTCTTAAATTGTTTAGAAATAAATATTTTATTACAAAATGTTGTGTGGTGTGTGTAATTCCAGTTCTGGCATTTATAAATGCCCAGTTTGTGTCACACCATAGTATGTATAACCTTACTTTTGATGTATTGAAAATTGCTCACTTTTATGTTGTAAGATCTTTAACAATTATTTTTTCTATTTTAGTTGTTCGGTGCTATGTTTTAAAAATCATAAAAATGATAGTTGTGTGCCGACAACCAGCAGTAACAACAGTTGTTCGTCTTCAGATCCTAAACAAGAAACAGTTGAAAGAAAATTTGAAACTGAAGACACAGTACCTGAAGAGAAATTAAAATTACTCGGTGAGTGTATGCAAAATATATTATTATAATCTCTAAAAGCAACATTAATTTGTAAAATTGTAAGAGAACATCTGCTTATAATATCGTGTTTTTACGGTTTTTTTTTTTTGTATTTTGTGTGATCTGTCCGTCTTTGTACCAATATCACTGGTTACTGGAGAAATTTAGCAGTCAATTGTTATCCTAATTTAAAGTATAGGACACTTCCTTACCTACTACGCCCAGGTTGAAGTACGATTCCCATCAAAATCAGTTTTCGCGCTCCAAAATCTCGCGTATAAGTTGTAATTTTTGAAAAGTCTAAACCCTCAAGGAAGATGGTGGTTCTTACATTACAGTAAGTACTTATATATATATTTGTTTTGTTTATCTTTTCAGATACATGCGATGAGTTAAAAGATTTGCTAGGAAACCCGCATCTAAAAAATCTGTTAAAAGTTTTGGACGGTTCACAGAACCCAACGAAGGATTTTGAGAACGCAATGGGTGAGCCTTTATTTACAGAATTTGTCGACGTTTGTATGAAAGTCGTCGATTCAGCAAAAAAGGATTGTAATTTATAATCGTGTCTGACAATTTTAATCGGGAAACAATTTAAAGGTTGAATTGTTAAGCCCAGGACTGTTCGTAAACCTTGGTGTTTTGGAAAAAATAAAACTACGAATTTGAAAAAATAGAAGAAATTTATATTTTAGAGAAATTGTGTTATTAAATTAGATAATAGGACTTGTTTTTACAAATTGTTATGATGATTCTTGAATGTGAACTCAAGATATAAAATTTTTTTTGTTTCTCGAGAAATCAAACTCAAAATATTTTAAACAGAAAAAAACAATTTATGTGATATAGTAAATAAATCGTGGCCATGATTTTACATGCTGCTAAAAATCTGTAAAATTTTATAGAATAAAAACATGTTAAGCGATTGATGTTAAATAGTTTTTTTATAAATTGTCCTTTAAATAAAAAAAAAATCATTATTACAATTTCTTGACGCCTATCTAAAATCCCTCTATAATATGCAAGTTAACAATGTCATAGCTAAGATTTTATTTTCTTAAATTGGATCCTGGGATGCTTATCGTCTAATAAATATTTAATATCCAGGCATTTCGCAGATATATATTTGACAACCGATAAAAAATATTACTCGATCAATCGATAGGTTATGATCGATCTTATTGAACATCTGTGCTATATGGTTAATTTGATTTTTAAATGCAAGAGGATTTTTGAGGAGTTGAGTTGTAATCAATAAATTTTATTCGTAACGATTTGGAACCTGAAAATTTTAAATTTAAAAAAAAAGTGCATAAATAAGCGTTCTTAACGCACACATTAAGAAAAACAGATGTTGAATATTGTATAAGAAATATATTTTTCATTCTGTTAAAATTGTTATACATTTACTGAAGATTCGTGAACTTATATAATAATTTTTTATAAAATTATGTGTACTCTTTTTAATTATTTTAATCACAGAGATTAATATGTCCATTTTTGACACTCAATCTATAAATTCTTATAAAAAAGTATATTTATTTCAACAGAAAAAAACTTATTACATATAACTATCTACGTATTTGGATATTCTAGATTTGAAAATAGTAAAGCCTAATATACTATATTCGAATAACTGTTACCCGATTACTGTAAAATTTAATATTTCTTATACGATAATTTATGATACAGTAAAAGGATGCTTTACTATACTTTCAGTTTTGTTTATTATAATGAACTTTGGTAACTTAAAAACATGAAATGAAGACATTTCAAATAAATTAAAAAATAAGTACAAAAATTAAACTACTAATTTGTTTTTGCATTTTGCGCTTAACGACATCAAAATAATTATCATGTTTGGATGAAGAAATTCTTGGTAGCATAGGATCAGAAAAAAAGCAATACTATGGTAGAAATTGCATTTATTATGCTGACGTTTCGACAATTCTGAAGATGACAAAAATAATTGTCGAAACGTCAGTATAATAAATGGAATTTCTACCATAGTATTGCTTTTTTTCTGATCCTATGCTACTAAGAATTTCTTCATCCAAACATCGTAATCAACCAAGGATCATATTCATCTCTTCGTTGAGATAAGTTTTCTTCATAATTACTATCCTAATCTTCCCTTGACTTGAATCAATATAATGTTTCTCTGACTTAACACACTATATATAAATTATTTTGACATTAATTCATTTTTATTTTACGACAATTATCATAATTAAAAGATATTATGGCACAATACATGCAAAGCATGAATGACAAGATTGCACGTTTTTCACATAGCATATCGTCATTTTCTTAAGATAGCAATGAACAATTTCTTGTAGGTATTCATTTTTCATCCCCGTTAACTAATTGGTACCTAATATTTGTATATAATCTGACGTTTCAAGGCCATTAATTGTTATATGTTAATTTAGAAGTATTATCAATTGACAGCTCACTAACAGAATTAACAGTTATTGTTTTTTTTTAATGTGAAACATCTACTGGCGCGTTTGGGTGGGACTAAAAACGTGCAAACGGCCATGACGCTTGACGCTGTTCATGATACGTGTTACGTTTAATTTAGTTACTAGAATTTCGTTAGATGACAGCGCGAAAATGTGTGTTAGCGCTTGCTGTGTGTATGCGTTGGATTATAACGTGGCTTTTGTTGATGGTCGACATTGTAGCATACAATGAACATGGCATTTGTTAATGGCGACATCTAACATAACTTCGAACATGGCTTTAATATTTCGACATAGGTTTGTTTATGCAGTTTTGCGTGGGCAAATAATTACTGTGCGTCGTTATATATTTTTTCGCTCTCATTTCGAACAAATAAAAGCATTTCAATATGAGAAAATATATATATAAATAAATTTAGATGTTTCACAATTTGCCAGGAGTTCCGCGAAAACTGACATTTTTTTATTTTATTACAAATATAATATAGTGAACACATTAAAATAATTATAACAATGTACTTGGACACTCAACACAGGTAAGTTTTGACTTTAAAAACAATTAATATTGAGGTATCGCAAATGTCACACTGAATTCCTCGATATTATCTTAATATTTCTGTTACTTTGTCTTTTCACAGTTCCGTGTTTTTTTTCAGTAGGCTATTGGTTGTCGCTTCTCACGAGAAAAAAACAAAAACTTATTTCAGTACACCTATATTAATATAGGTAAACCAAGTTCATGTCTTTATTCAAAAATGATCTAAATTTTCTTCTAGTTATGAGCCTAACTGGAAATGACACTAAGATAAAATCGAACAGGCAGTGAATCAGACTGAGAAATTAGTTTTTGTCATTGGCGGCCGATAACGTCTGCATTTGTATTCCGTTTCCAGAGCGCGATATAACAGTCGGACTCTGGCTGCTGGAGTACGACGTTGTTTGAGTCCTCGTCATCGAGCTGTGGCCCTTCATTGGTTGGCCCATTAATGAATGGTACCTGAAATCAACCGCGGCGTTAATCCTTGAATGGCAGCCATTTGCAAATTAACTCATTTCGAACTTGTTGACAAAACACTATCGATTCTTCAGCATTGCAGCACATCATGCACGTAAACGCTGATTATACGTTTAAACATCAAAAACTACAATTGTAATATTTTACCCAAAAAAAACTTATAGCCGAGTGTTTTTTTCTATTGCTTTTTTGTCCGATACGGTTTGTTATATTATAATACTACATACCCGATGGAAATACATGTGCACAAAACACCGCTTGAGGTGGTTTTTGAGTAAAACATTTTTATATTACTATAACTATTTGGCTTGACGAAAAGAAAAACTGAAGAAAAATTAGTTTACCTGTTGTAATTTACAAGACATAAAAATAGTAATGAACATGAATTATTTATTTCATTCCATTCCATCTATAGAAAACATGCATAAATTGTGCAAAACAAAATTCTATTAATTTCTGAAACACATATCCATAGCTGGCTGCCCAAACACTTTTCCCAGAAGTAGTCCCGTATCTCCGCTAGTCGTAACGGTTAGAATTGTGCAATTTTCAGTATTACGTGCAGTCGTTAAATCTTGAGTTCCATTCGGACAGTTGCATGCACATATACATACGCCAGAGTGTCTACTGACTCATTTATTTTCTCAAAAAAAAAAACAAAACACTCTTTTTGTATTTTTTCAAATATAACCGTAAGTCTGTGCAGCTGGAACAAATCAAACTCCCTTCTACGATAAAATTAGAATCTGATAATTGGGGAAACAAAATGAACGAACTACAGCTATCCTCAAATCGAATCAGTGTTGGATTATATGCTCAATTTGAATTTCCATGCTATATTTCATGTAAGCATACCAAATAACATAATTTGTAATGTTTGGTTGAAAGTTGGAGAAATGAAATGTTCAGGTATTACTGCGTCTAGACTTTATTCGTCACAAAATACATATTAGTTTGACGGACAGTGACGTCAGTAGACACTCAGTGTTCTTTGTCCGCGGAACCACTAGACTACGGTGCACAAGACACTATTATCTATAAATTACAATATAGGCAATAGTATGTCAATTGTTATTACCAATGACAGTTGAGCATATTTCTGCAATAGGCCCAAAACAGTTGCAACCTAGAATGTGTAGCAAATGTGTTACAAATCAGCGAGCATTATATTATTTGAGTAGTTTGGGGTTGTGTTAGTGTCCCTATAAATAAAATACATATTATTATTCACAGGCGTCTCGGTTTCAACTAGACGCATCGTACAAGGACTCGGTTCAATCAATCTAATAACGGGACGTTTTAATATTGCTATATATTTTTAAATAATGGTATTGATAATTGAGATTTAGCGTATACCGTTTTTTAGATTGACATGTTCGAATATTATTTTTGTTAGTAAATAAATGTAATATATACACATACTTCAGTTCAGAATATTTACAGTAAAATTTGTATTCTTTGATCAAAAAAAAAAAAATTGTTAAAAAGTTACGCATTAAAAACCACCACAGTATAAATTTAGCTAGAAGATTATTCTTTAAGAAATTAAAAACAAAAATGAATGCATACTTTTTGTTAGTTGACGACGTTGTTTGCGCAACTCCTCGTTTGATTTGTTTATATGTCATTTGTTATTGACACTGCTTTTCAGTTGTTTTCCAATCGCATAAGAGTAGAAGACACTGTTGTAGGTTTTAACGACTTAAAAATAATATCACAGTTTACGTTAAGGTTGTGGACCATCTGATTGGACTGATCGTTTTATACAAAGGCACAGGGCTATTCAGCGACCCCTACCATCAACCACTCAAGTCCATCGACATGCAAAGAAATGAAACAGTAACAGGCACAATACTCTTGCACGATGGAATGTTTGAGTTCGATGAATCTGCTACATTTCTTGATTGCTCGTGACTGATTTTGTCATCCATAATTGACGGGATGTGGAGACGGTTTGCTTATTAAATAAATTGACAACAAATACATTAACAGGTGTTAGCAGGCGTGGATAGCTGGAAGAAATAATAGAATGGTTTTATTATTTTGTTGAAAAGAGATACATCTTAAAAGATGAAACAGAATGAATAGAGCTTTTGTTTGCTGTGATCATTGTCCGGATTCGAACCGGATGTAATGAATTTATGAATATGATTCAGTAACAGAAAATTGTTATCATTCATTTCTTTTAAAAAATGCGCAACCTTTTACCCAATTTTTTTTTTCATTTTATAAAACGAACACTACCAAATTCTCTTCCAGCACACACAATAAAGCAAACAAAATAATATGTACAGTAATGGTTGTCCAAAACTATTGCCAAGGTTTCTTTTAAACTACTTAATTCTTCTTTAGTTCTTACACAGGTGACAGTTTGTATAGTACACTATTCTTGTAGTATCAATATTTTATTTGAAATAGTAGTGAGTACATCAAAGAAAACGAGTACATAATATAGGCGCTTTAGCTTACGCTATTCGCGCCTAAAAATATATTTCAGAGGAAGATGAAAATGTATGACTACTATTGATACCTACTTAAATAAAAGAAGTTCATTATTAAACAAAAGAAAAACTGGAAGCAGTTTAAAATAAAACTTTTTAAAATATTGAGATGTTTTTCATGATAATTTTATATCGGTTGTACAGTATTTTTTTAAAATAATTATTGATAAATAGTCTGCGCATTATGTGTTAGATAGATCATAACTTTAATAATTTTAATTATGGAGTGTGTAGTTTGCACGTTGGACATTAAGTTTCGAACAACCTTATTGTACATATTACGAAGCTGTGTTTCCGCTAACCTCTTGACCAGCAACTTCCATATCTGTCGTTTGCAAACGAATATGACGAAGATCAGAATGCCCTGTAGGGTGTTAGCGACATCGGTGACTCGGAAGAACCATTCAAGTGCTTTGATTTCCTGCAGCCACCAGGAAATGAGCTCCATGGCCCAATTGATTCCCATAACGACGAACAACTTCAGATACAAATTGAACCTCTGCTTGTCGTTTTCATAATTGTGACGCTGACTATCCTGACGCTTCAGCACTGACGTTTCGCGTTTTATCTTCCGTATCTTGAACGCAGTGAAGATAAAGAGGAGTATGTTACAGACGACCAGTATCAGCATCGGACCGTAGAAATATATCAGCGTCGAAATAGGATCTGTTGATAAAATGTGAACAGATGAAATGTGGGGCAAGAAAAGATTCTCGTTGCACTCAGGCTTACAAGGAACAATTGTGCATCCCCGCCATCTAAATCGTGTCGTGAAGTCACTTTAGACAGGCCTGGGCAAATGGCGGCCCGCGGGCCGGATCCGGCCCGCGAAGCATTTTAGAAAATGTTAGAAAAATAGTAGCGGAAATTTTTTTTCTCCACATGCAAAAATAGAACGTGAGGACCTTTTTTTTTTGCTCTCCAAATGCGGAAATAGAATGTAAGGATCTTTTTTTCTGCACAAATTTTTGGCCCGCGGTGAAATTTTCGTTAGCCATCCGGCCCGCGGTGAAATTTTCATCAGCTATGTGGCCCGCCGATCAAAAGATTTGCCCGCCCCTGCTTTAGATGAACGGAGAAATCCTATTTTGTGATATAAATCTAGGGATGAAGACAGGGGTATGGTGTAGCAAAAGGGAGAGCAATAAGCATTACCAATTACCATTTAAACCAGCTGTAGTTTGGTTTTAACTTTTAATGTGTGGAACACCTACAAAAGGGGGTATGACATCTCAGGAATATAATGGAGGTGTCTCCCAGAAACTTCATTGAAATTGGTTTCTCATCAGCTTAGACTTATCAAAAACTAATTAATGTGAAATCTTCAAATTAGTTACACATATAATTTCTCTGTTTTGATTTGTATAGAACATGGATAACACGGCCCCCAGTGCGCAATAAATGTCATAGGTTGTCTTTATTCAATAATATGAAATTGTCCATTTAAAAACATTTTTTTGTTTTGGACGCCTGCGCAGCGGCCAGTTATCGCAATGTTCCCACGTGGAGTGCAGTTGTCAGTTTGTTTACTGGTTAGAATTTAGACTATGCTGTGATAACTTAATTAAGAATTTGTCTTAAATAGTGTTGGAATCAGATTGATTAAATCAGTACTATTAACTTAATTATTACAAATGGATTATTTCTCATTAATATATTAAATGTACCTATTAGTTCAACTGAATCATAGTGCAGCAGCTGAGCAGCATTAAGGCTGTTATCAGTTATCGCAAAGTTCCCGCGTGAAGTGCAGTTGTCAGTTTGTTTATTGGTTAGAATTTAGATTATACTTTGATAATTTTATTAAGAATTTGTCTTAAATTAATAGTGTTGGAATCAGTTTGATTATATCAGTGCAATTAACATATTTGAGTGGATTAATATCTAATATAAGTGGATCAGTTCAAGGGATCATCATAATGCATCAGAAATATTCAGCAATCTGTCAACTTACTGGTAAGTGATTTTGTTTATAAAAGTTCTCATTATATCAATTGATTTGAGCAAGACACTATAATATATAATAAATATAAGTATCTATGTCAATTATTTCAATTAGGCTTTTGAAAAAAAAATAATTATCGATTTTTTTATTGTATTTTAAAACTTTATTATAAATAATATTGATAATCGATGCGAAAAACTTTCAAAAAACTTTTTTTAAATTAATTATAAGCAATTTAAAATTGATAAAATATTAAAAAAAATCACGTGACCGTAAACGCACTAAAATTGTTTTTGACAGTTGTGACGTCATATTGTTAAAATGTATATAAGCAGTCTATCAATGGCTTCTACATATTGTGTATTGACTAAAACTATTCTAAATTTAGTATAAAAAAATATTGTTGACAAGTAATTCTATTTAATAATGTGTGACAAAGCTTTTATAAAAGCCAATTCTGCTAATATACTTACTGTAGATATTATTTATGATCACAGATTTTCTAAAAAATGATACATTTTCGGTTCAATTCAGCTGAGACTAAGTTTTTTTTTTTTAATAATAATGTGACTGTAATATTTTATGAGAAACTAAATATTTTTCATTAAATATAATTAGTTAATTTATTATTTATTATTATTATTTGTAGGGTGTCACTCGAAAGATATACCTATATAAAGATTATATTTCTAGTTGAAACATACCTTTTCACTACATTATTAAAATACACAGCGGCTTTTAAGTATGAAAATCGGTTTATATTTTTAATGACGCTCTGTTCTGAACTTACAGTCTTTACCACCTGGCAAATACTTAATCGTATGTACCACACACCATTTTTGTCATGTGTATGCGAGTTATGGTTCAAAAAATTCTGGCACATCATAATCTAACTGAAATACACTATTTTATTTCATTGTTTGAAAATTTTTATTGTTGTCACATTGTTACTAATTTTTTCAATTGTTATCTTAATATGAGAAAAAACACAGCTCATACTAGTCTATTATTAAAAGATATTAAGTATTATTATGTATGTAGGTACTACATTTCCTTGAATATCGATTTTTGTGAGTTTTTTGTGACCTATGCAAAGCAAATATTATTGATTGAAATATTATACAAGACATTGCTAAGAAAAATACATCGATAAAATTGATATATTACCATATTATTCTTAAAAATGAGTGCCGAGAAATGACAATGGGTGAGTAAAATTACATCCGAAACGACAATTTTTAAAGGATCTAAAATAACGGCGGCAGATTTCAAAATGACGACCTACATAAATAATATTTACAAAGGGAACGACTGTTATTATAGAGAAAAATAGTTGGTAAAGTTGAATCTTGGATTTCTCGTTTAAAAAATACATAACATTGAAATTAATTCGTTTCGTAAAAAAAAAATAGTACAAAATCAACAAATTACAGCAAATTAATAATATGTTTATTGAACTATTCCAAGCAAAGTTCGGTCACCCAGATATTTAAATTTATACGTTGATATAAATTATTATTAATTACAGTATTATATTAAAATACTTACATCAAAATGATCCTTGCAACACAAAAAATGGATGTTTCATGATGTTGACACCATTGTTTTCGACGTGTAACATCTTGTGGCACATTTAAAAACATTTTGTGGGGAGTTTTTTATGTAATATTCGTACACCTTTGTACAAAGCAAGCACGATAACATTTAAGATTCGACATTTTTGATAAATTTATTAATATATTGACTGTATTCAATCAATGAGAGGTTAAAACACTGTGTCAATTGCATGTGATGATAATAGAAATTTACATTATGACGTCACATTACGCTCGGGAAATGTCGGCTCGTTCTCGGAACTGGGTACAAAAATTTATTTTTAATTTGATATAACTTTTGAATTATAACGAAAATAAAAAAAAGAAAAATAGTTTTGTTATAAAACTTATATACGATCTTTCCATTTATGACAAAAAAAAATTTCATTCAAAAGCCCAATTATCCAACTCATCGAAAAAGTGGAAATGATTTAGAATTTCTGGATACTAATGTTACCTCAAACCTAAAGAACCACTGAACCGATTTGAAAAATTCTTTCAAAAGCCTACTTATTGACTAGTAAGTAACGTAAGCTATGCATTAGTATTCTTCAACAAAAGGGGGGTTATAAACTTATAAACGAAAATAGCGAAGCTATAACCTGGGCCTACCTAGATATTTAGGCGTTTTCTGAAAAAAAATCAATTTTTAATGAATTACGTACCTGAGAACCAGCATTTGCCGATTCCAAATCGCGGCCGTATCCAGTTTTCGGGAATGTTGGGATGGAATTGCATGATGAGGCTAGCAATAAGTAAAATGGTGGGACAGCCCCACGCGTACAGACTATACACCAGGAACTTCTTGTGTTCAGCATCGCGGACAGAACCCCGAAATCCGCGGAATCCGCTGTAAAAAAAAAACAAACTGTAAATTGATTTGAACGATCTGAAGACTTGAATTAGGTTGTATCTATAATGTCGAAAAACGGAGTTTAAAACAGATCTAAATGGTTGGAAGAAGCCAAATGTGAACACCCCGCTAAGCTTGTCGTTGTTTGATAAAAATTTCCTGATATAAACTGTACGCAAGAAAAAACAGGCGAGTTTTAACTTTTTTAACGCACCTATAAGTACAAATTGAATGAAAGCAGATACTCCAAATTATTATTATTTATTAGATATAAAAATCATCAGATTTATTTATATATCACTTTAAAATACCGCGGAGACTTGTCAAGCATAAACCTGCACAACCAGCACCAATGTCGATCTAGGATCTAATAAATTACCGGGAAAATTGTCAAACGCCTCTACAAGAAGAAAAAAATCCGGACCGGACTGGACCGGCACACGGGGGGGCGACACCCCACTGGGAAAAGTCCCGGTATTCCCTGGGGCAGACCGATACTGACCAGCACAACAAAAAGCTGGAACCTGCACGATACCGCACACTAGACCAGTATAACCTGTATAAGCCAACATAAACCAGCAAATTTTAGTGCAGATTTCGTAGACATTTTGCAGTTTTCAAAAGTTTTATCAATGCATATTAATGTAAGAAACGACACATCACTAGCACAGTAGATTAGTCTAGAGAAATTGCTGGCGACCGACTGACGGTCGTTGCTGGCTGTTGGTTGCAGGTGCTGGTCTAATATTTACTGCCCTTTCACCTCAACTTCACCATTTACTGCCCCGTTAAATAATTACACGGGTACCTTCCCGAACAGACTTTTTGCTCCGTGCTGTGCTGGTCCGGCAGGTTGATACGTCACAAGTGTGCCGAGTTTTTTAAAGTAAACAAAAGTAAACTCCTTGATGGAGGTCTATATTTGTTAAAATAAATATTGATTTTTGGTATCCCTTAAATTTCGGCGCCTTTATAGGCACTTACACCGCCTTATGGTTAAAGCGGCCCTGGGAATAGCGAAAGACGGTGTATCCAAAATCAATAGTCAGTCGAAATAATTTTCAATTCCTGCCGTGGCGTGCTGCACGCATTGCAGACTGCAGTATTGCATTATTAAATCCCTACAGGGTCGGGCGTCATCTAAAGCTGTTAAGATAGCGATCGACAATAAAAAGTTGAATAAATTTATTATTTATGTAGAGTCGTTAAAATATAAATTGCAGACGGTGCATTTCAAATATTCATTACATGATTACAAAATGCGGAACATACCGATGCTTATTAAGCACGTAAAGTGACCCATTATGCACTAATGTAGAAAAGTAACACAAAACTGGTTAAATCAGAAAATCACTGTTCAACTCGAGATTTACTATCGGAAACTGCTGAGATACATTTTTTTTCCACTTCAAATTCAACCGAAAGTGTACATGCATCTTTTTAAAATTGTAACATATTTTTTTACATTTTCGAACTCTCCATAAATCTCTCTATAAATCTATTCTTCTATATCTATCTATATCAGGCTTGGGCAAATGGCGGCCCGCGGGCCAGTCCGGCCCGCGAAGAATTTTATAAATGATTATTAAGAGCGAAAATAGTTTGCCAATATAATTTGGCGCATAAATTTTTTTTTATCAAAATATAGTGAATAGCAAGGGCCACAACACACGAAGACGAAAAAAGATCTTTTTGTTGCGGAAATGAAAGGACCTTTTTTTTGCTCTCCAAATTTTTGGCCCACGGTTAAATTTTCATCCGCAATGTGGCCCGACGATCAAAAGATTTGCCCGCCCCTGATCTATATCTATTAATTATCTATACCTGCTAATATATAAAGCTGAAGAGTTATCAAAGAAGGCTATAGGCTATATAATATCACGCTACGACCATTAGGAGCGAAGCATTAATGAAAAATGTTGCAAAATGTATCTCAAAAATAAGCTTTTATTCAGGTGAAATGCACTAACTAAATATACTCATATTAGCGTTGTGAGTAAAAAACCCCGGCTGGCTCAAACGGTAGAGCATGCGACTATCAATATCAGGGTCGTGGGTTCGAGCCCCACGTTGGGCGAATATATTATTTTCTACATTGCTTTCTTCTAAGGATTACATTTAAATTTAATTTAATTAATTAAAAACAAAATTTATTAGTTAAAAAAAGTATAAATACTGCTTTTTATCGACAAAAACTTTTGAACGGTAACTCCGATCATCATGAAATTTGGACACAACATTCATCTCGGTAAACTAAAAAGAATCATGTGTACTCATGTTCCTCCCTTCCCCATTCGTTCTTTTACACCCGGGTGAAACCGGACGGGACCGCTAGTAATATATAAAGCTGAAGAGTTTGTTTGTTTGTTTGGTTGAACGCGCTAATCTCACGAACTACTGGCTCGAATTGAAAAACATTGTTTTGTTGGATAGCCCATTACGACACTAGATATGCAATCTATAGACTATTTTGTTAATTACAGTTCGAAAATTGACCATTGTAAAAACACAAATGCATTTTTTGTACGTCATTTGAATCGAGGGATTGGCCGTATGACATGATAATGACTATTAAACAAAGTTCAACGTGCATCCATCATAATCATGAACACAATGCGGGGGTGTGACCGTGGCTTCATTTACCGCGATCCGCGACATTAATAAATTAACTGGAAATTAAACTGATTAGCGTCGAAATTAATTATTATTTATGTGATAATTACATTCTTTATTGTAACATAGCTGATAACAGCACACACCTATACATGGTTCACTTCGGATAATTAAAAATCACAAATTTAAAAAAGAATTGTTTTCGGAGCAGCTCTCAAACGAGCCAAGTAAAATTTTAGCAGTTGACTACAGTCCACATTATATAGTTAATCCTGAAATACAGAGACATAGAGTAGGTACATGTAGGTATTACTATAAGCATTTATTAAGGCTGCTGCCCATGAGGCTGGTTTTGTCGCTGGAATCACTGCTGGGACTTGCGCTGGCTGCAAAGATGGAAATGACGTTACTGCGGGCTCACGAGCGTGGAACAATTAGATGAATTTCAAAATTAAAACCGGGGCAATTTTTCGTGCTTGTTTGTCTGCTTATTTGAAGCCAGAACCAATCAGAAAATCATAAAACCGTGTCTTGTCACGTGGGCGACTTGAGCAAACGCCCACTGCCACACATATTATATGGCGTCATAGTGTGTGTTATGTTCGGAGACAATAAACGTTCACTTTTGTTAACATTCGAACTGTCACTGCACGCGCACCAAACCCATCTACAAAGCAAGCTTCAATGCACGCATTGTGTGAAGCGAAAACATAAAAGTCATCACGAAACTCAGCGCCACAACACGCTCGAAACCTAGCAAGGAATCTGGCGGCAAAACCCAGCCTCGTGTGCAGCGGCATTTACTCTACCGTATTTCAGAATGAACTATAAAAATAAATGTTGGAATATTGGCAACACTGAATATGAGCTTTAGCAATTGGTAAACGGCGGCGCTTATAAAATATTCATCGACAAAAGTTATGGCAGGCGTCAAACAAGCCACACGGAATGGCCATAAATGTTTCATTTCTATAATCCGCGACGTCAAAATATTGAGACGTGAAAACTGTCAATTCAGAAATGCATGTCTTCGTAAACATGTCATAAAATATACATATTTATTTCCCGGGTTGATGAATAACGCTCGTTGACAATAGCCGACTGCGTGTCTGCCTTCTTTTGTTAAACGAAAGAATATCGTCCTTTTAAAGAATTTAATCGTAAATACCTGTTGCATTGCAACGAATCCCATATCGGTTTTCTTATACTTGCCGTGACCCATACACTTAAACAGGGCCCTCGTAAGGCCTCACGCCGCCCGCGTGCGGATTCATAATTGACGCCCCTTATTGGGGATAAACTCACTAGACGATATGTCAAATTGAAAAACGTTAAAAATCCTAAATAACTAATACTGTAAGTGCAATTAATAGAAACTTTGTTTCCTTGTCTTTTTGCAAATACTTCTTCATAGAATCAGACATTTTGTTTTTTTCTTCTTGGCTAATTTTCAAGTTGCCGAAATTGTGCACCCGAAGGTTTTTTGACGTGATAACGTCTTATAAATTGATGAATCACCAATATTATAAATTGATAAAACACCGGCTGCATGTACGAAAAAGTGTAACGTAACGTTCCTAACGTTCGTAACGCATAACGCGTAACGTTCCGCCTGACCCTGTGCGTGCTTTTTGCTAATTTCTCGCTCAATTTAAATCAGATCGGTTTGAAACCAGTCTTAAACGAAAGAGGAGAACATTTTACATAGATTTCGTATAACAGAATTTGCCTAAACAGTTTTTTTATACAAATTTATATAGAAAAATATTTTATACAAATTTATATAGAAAAATAGCTGTATAAATGCATTGTTGTCTATTGCATGGCGCGCGCGCGACGCGGTCGGTCGTCTTTGTTTGCCGTACATGGAAATTAGAAAATAACGTATGTCTTGTCTTAACATGAAAACGGCTGCATTTCTAATGTTTATTTTTTGACATTAGTATTTTGTGATTTGCAAAGCCTTCTTAGTTAACTATTGGAATATGTAACTAATTATTATTAGAACATAATACTTTGTAAGTTGCAAACGTCACTTTTGACATTTCTTATCATTCCGACACCAAGGATAAGCGGATTGAAACCAAATTTTGGGAGGTTTAGGTTATGTATTACGGAATACGTTATCACGTAAAACTATCGTCCGTAAACCGACTTTACAGACAACCAATTTTTTTTTTCTTTCATTACTTTCCTGAAATGCATCAATGCTTCACTTCACATCGTCATTACAAAACGATTTGGACTGGTAAAAATACTAATAAGATAATTAATTTTTTAAAACAAATAAAAATGTGAAAAATGTAACAGTGAAAGATACTTTACAAATGATAGACTAAAAGTAAAAACGAGTCAAATTTTTAATCAGGATAAAAGCGGGATGAAATAATAAAATATATTCAATTAAAATGAAACACATTAAACAGTAAATTTTGAAAATTCACTCCGTACAGAGTGAACTTCAAAAATCACTCCGCGGAGTAAACTGTTCTCTACAAAAACAGTTTACTCCGTGCGAATTTTCATGGTGTTCTTCTCCTGTCGTACTTATGAATGAGAGAAAAATTTAGTTTCACCGCTGAGCTGAGAAAATTCATTAAGTCAAAATAATCATTAGTTTATCAATTAGTAAAAAGTATTTGTTGATTGAAAAATACTTTACTTCACTCCCATCTTGCAGGAATCGACAGGAAAAAATCAAGATATAAACATACGCGGGAGTCTCCCGATAGGGGCGCCCTGTCTACGCGCTGATGTGAACTAACTATCAAATCGAAAACTGCGCGCGAAATATTTCGAATTCGAATTTCATTAAAAAATAAATAACTACTCGTAAGAGTTTGTCACGCAGGCTTGAGTATGCAAATAAAATTGAAATAATATCAGTTATATATTTTTTCTATACAGCACAAAAAACATATCACAACTAGGCCATTTGCCGCCCCTTGAATGTGCCGCCCGCGTGCATCGCACACATCGCACTATAGGGCGCGAGGGCCCTGCACTTAAATGTGTCGTCATCCGCCATCGTGTGCGGTAAAATCAACAATTCGGTCACTTTTTACCATATATTTATACTATATGAATCATTGTCTATCTGCTTAATGTGCGGTGAATGAAGGCAACAAAGCGTATCGAAAATATATCTGCGTCTCTTTCTTCGATGTAATTCCCTGATTTCTCCGATGATTAGGGATTGGTTGATGTACTTGCATTCAATCTGAATAAAGTATCTCTGTTTCGCTTCAAATTTAGGTTAATTTTATTTATTTAAATTACTCACCATATAATATAATTGTTTTTTTTTAACTTTCTTTCTTTCGTATTTATTTTAAGTCTCAAAGATTAGCTGTCATAATATTTTGAAAACAATGTTTCACTGTTTATATAAAATTCCAAAACCTACTTACAATATTTAAGTATTTTCATACGTCAAAAAAATGATTTTTATAATGATAAAATTTGTATGAAAACGATTTTTTCGAGAGATGAGACCTAGCTAAAACCTTTCTTTGCCCCCCAAAATCCCTTTTCAGTAAATTTCATCCAAATCGTTAGGGCCGTTTTCGAGAAAAGCACGCACAGGGTCAGGCGGAACGTTACGAACGTTAGGAACGTTACACTTTTTCGTGCATGCAGCCGGTGTTTTATCAATTTATAAGATTGGTGATTCATCAATTTATAAGACGTTATCACGTCAAAAAAAAAATATATTGTAGACATTTTGTTTTGTCAACGACGACCGTCTCAAGAGAAAGAGATTGTAGTTTATAGACGCTCGACAACTAAGCTGACAATTCGATTGGCTTATCGAACGTAAAGTTTACGTCAAAAGGACGCGTGTGTGAAATAATCACGAATCGTGTGAACACGCAATCCGAGATTTAAGTTTAATTATTGTTTCGATTGAATAGCCATACCCTACAGATTACTCAATGTAGATTGTTACTTGAAACATATTACATGCTCACTGGACCTGTTTTTTTTTTCTCACAGAGCTGCCGGACTGTTCGTATCTGCGTGCAATCTGTACAAAATGTTTGTGTTCGTCCATTCTTACTTTTGAAGTAAAACTTCTTTACTCACACTTGACTTGGGGCATAAGCTGGTGAATGCGTAACGAGAGATTTACGGAAGTGTGATCGGGCGAAGCGAACGGAAGTTGAGAGTGAGATATAAGTTAGTGAAGATATAGAAAGAGGATGACAAATACTCCACTGGCTAGTGGCGCCATCAGGTGGCCGAAAATATAAGCAGCACTAACAATAGAATGACACATACTTTACTTGCCAGTGGCGCTCTCGGGTGACAGAAAACAGTTTTGTAAACCTACTTAATTTGCAGAGCTAAATAATATTTCATAAAGATTTACGCTTAAAACCCAACGAGAGCTAAGTAATTGCAATGTATTACTTTTGTTTTCATTATCTTTATGTTTATATTTCTTTCTTCTTACATTAGACTGTTCATTTCGTTCTTGAACAATTTTGTAAATTAATATTTTGTTCAATACGTTAAATATTCTACGTTTAAAGTGAATAAAATTGTAAATTCATTTTAAAGTTTATATTTTGTGAATTTTCGGGTGAATAATAACAAATTATGGCAGGAAGAAGTTTTACATCAGTTGTGTGGTTTAAAGCACACTCGTTTTTTTTTTGTTTTAATTCCTATTTTGTATAATAAATTGAAAAAGACTTTGGCTCTTAAAAGTAAAATAGAATATATTTGCATGTAAGTAATACAAGTACATGTTGAATAGTGTGACGTCAGAAAGTACACTTAAAAAAAGTGGGTGCGTGTACTTACGTGCGCGAATTAGAAGTTATACTTATTTGGCGTGATTAAAAACTAATTTTTAATTTGTACACAAATAATTTATTGAAAAAAAATTGGTTGTCTGTAATGTCGGTTTACGGACGATAGTTTTACGTGACAACGTATTCCGTAATACATAACCTAAACCTCCCAAAATTTGGTTTCAATCCGCTTATCCTTGGTGTCGGAATGATAAGAAATGTTAAAAGTGACGTTTGCAACTGTCAAAGTATTATGTTCTAATAATAATTAGTTATTCCAATACTTAACTTAGAAGGCGTTGCATTTCACAAAATACTAATGTCAAAAAATTGAATTAAACATTAGAAATGCAGTCGTTTTCATGTTAAGACAAGACATACGTTATTTTCTAATTTCCATGTACGGCAAACAAAGACGACCGACCGCGTCGCGCCATGCATTAGACAACATTGCATTTATACAGCTATTTTTCTATATAAATTTGTATAAAAAAAACTGTTTAGGCAAATTCTGTTATACGAAATCTATGTAAAATGTTCTCCTCTTTCGTTTAAGACTGGTTTCAAACCGATCTGATTTAAATTGAGCGAGAAATTAGCAAAAAGCACGCACAGGGTCAGGCGGAACGTTACGCGTTACGAACGTTAGGAACGTTAGGATTTTAGGAACGTTACACTTTTTCGTGCATGCAGCCGGTGTTTTATCAATTTATAAGATTGGTGATTCATCAATTTATAAGACGTTATCACGTCAAAAAAATATTAAAGGACTGGATTGAGATACTAATATTCACGACTAGCAAATGTTTTCAGTAATATTCACCAATCCTCACAATCAATCATTACTGTAGGTCAGGGGTCGGCAACCTTTTGAGACGGAAGAGCCAAAAGTTACAATTTACAAAATATCTCAGTTTTTAAAGAGCACTTAAACATTTTCGTTTCAGTATTATAGTATTTGCTTATAATATATATATTCGAGGACGACACGACGCGACGGGGGGCGGTGCAGGTGAGACGCGAGTGGAAATGGCTGAGTTAGACATGGTACTCAATCATGGATCGATTTGACGATTTTTAAGGGTTTATATAATAAAATAATTACTTTTTGCGTATGAAACTGAAGAGCCGCAACTTTACATCAAAAGAGCCGCAGGTTGCCGACCCCTGCTGTAGGTATATAATTTAATAAGCAGCGAAGCACATATATAATTTTTATTCGTATTGATATAAAAAGTCACCTGGCATCTGTCATATTCACTACTTTACATTTTGGGATCGCTGCGACATCAGTCATTTTTGGTAAGCGTGCTTAAAATCAATATACAGTCAAACCTGAGTGAGTGAGAACTGGGTAAGCGAGAAAACTCTCTAAGTGAGAGTAACCAGGTACCGTCTTTTTAACCCTCTAAAACCTCTATAAGTGAGAAACAGAAACCGCTATAAGAGAAAGACGTTTTCACTCATGAATCCCTATAACTGAGACTACTACTTGCTTAAACCTCTATAAGCGATAATCGAACGTATTAATAATTCCACGAAATTTAAGAATGAGTCATAACTAACATTGTTTTTGTATATATAGTTTCTATAGACCTCTATAAGTGAGAAAGACCACTTCTGTTAGAAACTCGGGTTAGTGGAAAAGCTCCATAAGCGAAAAAGAGATCACGGTCCCTTGAACGCTTGTTTATTTATCCAGGTTCGACTATTGAACAAAATGTTCAACGCGTGTGATTTAGCGAACAACTTTACCCTGTTAACTTTGATGTTACATTGTATAAATTCACTTTATTATTTTATCATAACGCGCCAAAAGAAGTATATTTCAAAAAGATATTAGAAAAAAATCAGTGATATCAGAAAGTTCAGTGCTAAATAATTATAGCTCATTATGTAGGTAGTATTATGTAGATTATAGACGCTCAACAGCTAAGGTAATAATCAACGTATGCTGTGTTACGGAACCTGTACGTTCAGGCATGGGCTGTAATTACTTGTACAATGTATATAATATACACAGAGATGGAAAAACACTTCAAAAACTGAAACAAGCAGGAAACCACAAACTTTATTTACATGAAAACCGGTCCCATAAAATCATTAAACAGCGTTTAATCAACAACGCCAATGGCCCCATTTGAGGTTTCGTTTGTTTTGTAAATATTGTCTTTCATTAATTAGGACGACGCGACGTCCTGTCGGGCAGAAAACTAAAGATATGAGCCAAAAAAGACGATCGATATTATAACGCCTGTGTTTTTAGCTTTAGCTTTACTTTACCAAACAAACACGTCGCATAGGTTGGGCCGTCTGTTTTGTCACCGAAACAAATATAAACAGTAATTTCTTCACGCTTGTATATAACATAGAAGTTAATAAAATATCTTCGTTATTACATTACCGAAATTAAACGAGGAAATTATACGTCCAGTGAAAGTATCGACGGATCTTTTTCCATCAAACGCCCTGAAGCTTTTCAAAATACGGATCGACAGAAACGTTGAAATGCACACAAGTGTTTGACTTTCACTCTCAATTGTGTGTCGTCATTAATATAAGACCTGGCGTTTAGATTTTTTAGATTTGTCATTCTGTAATGATGCAACAAATTACTTGCGTCAATTACACACGATTCCGTAGTATAAGGGGACATCCATTAAACAAGTGAGGTGTTTTTTCAAAAATATGGACTTTTTCTGAGATTTGGAAAGATGTGGTGGGACCCCTCCCCTCCCGGTCTCTGGTGAGATTTACCCTATAATATTTAAATAAATAAAATTTGATATCTTCAGGTATGCTGCTTCATACTGGTGATGTAACAAATTATGTCAATTTGTAGACATTCGCGAATGCAAATGCAAATATCTGTCGCCGATATTCGCGAAAACGAATGTAAATATTCAAATCTGAAGTCATTTTTCCTAGGTAAAAATTTGACAGGTGATTGGTCGCGCAAGTCGCACGCACACATTAGTAGTTATTCTAGGTATTAGATTGGTTATTAGTAATAATAAGTCTAAAGCTTTATTACCTAATAAATATGATGATAATTTTATTTATTTGAATATGAAATATTTCGGACCAAAACTTCTTAATGATGTTATTCAATCAAAATGTTTTCAGAAATTCTGTATATCTCAAATCCACAACATAATTGTTTTCTGTATTCAATACAGCTGTGATCGTTTTCGCGTTTATTAATGTATTTGCTAGCTTAGATATGGGCAGAATTGAAAACCAGTCTTTTAGACTGAATTCATATACCCTTTTGTAGATTTTTATAAAATAATTTCTGCATTAAATATGTTTATTATTTTTATTATAATATAGAAGTCAAAATTTGTCCGTTCCACGAAAACTTTTGAACGGTAACTCCGATCATCATGAAATTTAGACACAACATTCATCTCGGTAAACTAAGATGAATGTGCGTACTCATGTCCGTTCCCCCTCGTTCGTTCTTTTGCACCCGGGTGAAACCGGGCGGGACCGCTAGAAAAAATTTAAAAAGTTGACATGAGATTTTCATTGACTTCCCTTGCCTTTAAACGAGATTTTCCGGACATCTCCCCCCATTTTAAACCCACGCAATTAATGAACGTCCCCTAATGGTGACTATCTTCTTAAATTGTCGTAATAGGCGAGTGGTAGCAAACTGATAAGCTTGGAACCTTACGCTAAGCCTATTCAGTTCGGAATTTGGAGTCAGTATCTAATACACAGTTACTAACAAGTTTATTGGAGCGGCAAAGCAATTAAACAATATAAAGCATGTACTCGTTCATATAGATTTTCCACGTATAAAAACTGTGTCGCTTATATTGGCATTATTATAAGTGCATTATCTAGAAATTCCAAACAATCTTTGAAGATTTGTGGCACTCTGATCCTGAATCACACAGTTAAGGTACGGTGTTCCACAATTGATTACAAATTAAATGAAACAATTAAACGACACGCGCTTTGCAACCGGAGAACACAGTTTTAATATAAAGTAAACGACGCATACGGATGTTAGTTTAGCGGTTTCCGGTTCAATTGTTCATTGAATTACTTGTTTTTTATCAACAATACTCGAGATAATGCGAGCTTCTAGAATTCACGCTTGAGAATGAAACCAACGGTGACCTTGTTATTGTTTTCGTTCGGGCGTTTTACAAAAACGTTCCAACAACTTTTCAGGAAACGTTCAAAGAACAATAATTTCAAATCTTATACAAAAAAATACAACATATAATATACAGTGTGGTCACTTAAGTGTGCAACATATGGGAAAATTTTTAATTAAATCACAACCAAAATACAAATATTGCCAAAAGTTGGTGCATGTCCAATAATCATTTTAGGTTTTCTTAGAATTGTTGAAACTCAAACGGCATACAGGATGTTTAATATCGTTGCAACAAACATAAAGTTTGTGATTCCATAAAAAATTAAAAATATAAGTTAATTTTACAAATATGCCTGAATTTAAACAAAGTTATGCGAAATTGATTTGATTTTGAATAATTTATTAGTGTGTTTAAAGCAAGTATAAAAAAAAATTTCAAAAAAATTGTAATTTTGGTTTTTCAAAAAAAAAATTTTTTTTTCATAAAAGGTCATGTTTTGGTATTTGGGCATAACTTTTAATTCTAAACAACTTTTTCTTAAAACATTTCGCTGAATTTTTTGAAATAATGGCACTTTACTCTTGTACAATTTTTATATTTTTTGAACCACCCTGTATGCTATTTGAGTTTCAACAATTCTAAGAGCACCTAAAATGATTATCGGACATGCACCAACTTTTGGCAATATTTGTATTTTGGTTGTGTATTTAATTAAAAATTTTCCCATATATTGCACACTTAAGTGACCACACTGTATATTGTTGATTTCAATAAACTTTCATTTGATATCCTACACCAGGGATGACGAACCTTTCTGCATCTACGTGCAATTTTTTTTTCAAAAACGGTTAATGTAGCCATGACGCACCGACAAGCAGCTAAAGAAATTTAGTTGTCAAAAAAAAAAAATAAACAAACATGGATGAAAAGAATAATTTCAATAATACATTGAGCGCAATGAAATTTTTTGGTATTTGTTATTTGATGACAGTTAATTTTTTTCGCCATCTAGCATATTTTTAATTATTTCGATTTTTTACCTCAATCAATGCCGTGCCAACAATAATCTGTCGCGTATCACCTGTGGCACGCGTGCCATAGATTCGCCGTCCCTG
Organism: Xanthostigma xanthostigma; assembly: GCA_963575645.1. Lineage (NCBI taxonomy): Eukaryota > Metazoa > Arthropoda > Insecta > Raphidioptera > Raphidiidae > Xanthostigma > Xanthostigma xanthostigma. The sequence continues at coordinate 14,086,587 of OY754469.1, forward strand.
CCCTACACGATGCCCTTAGATTTTTTTTTTCAATTTCTAAATTTACATCCTGAAATTAACTCCCAGAATAATATTTAAGTTTTTTATAAGTACTTCGCGTCTGTATTTGAACCATCACATTCTGTCTCTGTGCCAAATTTCAGATTTTTACGTCAAATAGTTTCAGAGAAAATCGTCTCTGACAGACGGACGGACGGAAACTGAAGTGATTCCATAAGTAAATAAATGTTCAACCAATTTTTCAGACTTAACTTTAATAATATAATCAATTGGCGTTTCAAAGACAAATAAAATTTTAATTATACATCTTTACTATTTAGTGTCAAATTTTAAATATATTACGTTCAATATATTTAAAATATATTTGGATATTGTTTTAATATTTATTTACTTATCCCAAAATAATAATGATATAAATTTTACTACAGGAATTATCCTACCCAACTTGGCTGAGCCAAGTATAAAAATATTTCTGAAGAAGATCAATATCCGGATTGAAACGTTAATTGTTTATTAATAAAGCTAAGTCTGAAAAATTTGTCGAAAACTTTATTTATTTAAATAATAAAATCAGACGTTAACAAAGAATTGATTCCATTTGATTTGCAGGGAACACTAAAAAATAACAACAATAAATTATTACTAGTGTGACCTGTGCCAATTATTCGCACTAAATAAGTATAATAATTATCACTTTACAAAATTATTTTTTAAATATGATTGCAGGCATTCAATTCGTTTCTAATTTTGCACACTGCTTATAACGTTCTTCTTTTTGTTGTATTACAATATGAAGCTCAGATAGATCGAAGAAGTATTTTACTAAAATTGTCATATAGAGCCTTAGAGGCGCAAGTAGCAAAAGCGTTGAGCTAAGCCAGATGGCATCATGCAGCATTGCTGTGACGTTGTTCAGCGTTGCTCGCTGTTTCAAAATTAAAACCGTCTGATGGCAGTATGCAGTATTGTGTCTGTTGTATTACAATATGAAGGTCAGATGACAGATCGAAGTGTTGACGTTGTTTCAAAATTAAAGCCGTTAGATGGCAGACGTTGTTCAGCGTTGCTGTATTAATTAATTTACAAAAACAAAAGCAATAATAAATTTTTTAGTTGTCGATGTCAGTAGAGCAAGCAATTATCTGTAAAATGATATATAATTATTTATGTGGAGAAATTGTGAGGTTTTTTCTAAAAAGGGAGGCAAACATCTTTAACCTTAGCGTATTAATATATTATATGATGATTAGTAGCAGTTGGATAAGTCCCTAAAAACAGTGGCGCCTAAAAACACATTATACGGATGTTTCAAGTATTATTCATTGCTATACAAAAACAGGACTGAAACTTCGAAATTGAATGCCCAGTTTTAGAGTCATCATGATGTGCTGATTTATAGCCTTACAAGCAGTCCATTGTTAGGTAGTAAAGTTTGTTTTGTCCGATGTGAACTTCTGACGTCTCATTAATTACATAACAAACTCGTGTACTTAATGTCGTTCCCACACGCGGCCGGACGGACCCCTACGACGCGTGGGGGCGACGTCGCGGCGCAATTGATTCCCTGAACTAGAGCGCATACTGTGAAGTTTTTTAGAAACAAACAACATTTTTTAGACTAAACATGGCATACATTCATAGAGATAGAATAAATGCTGCGTTTACGCAGTAATAATTTTCTTTGGCTCATATTTTTAAATGCTCAGTACGTAAAGACTCCAGGGTTTATTTCGCTTATTTATAAAATTTTATTGTATATTATAGACGCTGACAATAGGCATGATGACTGTATAAAAGAATCAAAGAATAAATGGTTGTAGAGAAAAATATTATGTTGAAAGGATTCTAAAAAATGATCCAGCGTTAATCATTGAGACTAATAAGATTTTTTATAAAATAAAAGTATAAAATACTGCAATCGGCCATGTTGACTGAAACACCAAATGACGTCACGTTTTCTTAACCCTTAAATGCTTGATTTTTTAATTATATTAAAAAAATATGTATGTAGTCTCAGGGTATGTGGATTACTGGAGAAATAATTAAAAATATATTTTGAAGTTTCAGTTCGTTTAATTCTCCATTTTGTCTCTGTAGGATGCAGCCTATCTATATAGTAATTTTTTTTAAGGCAAAGGCTCATGATGATCACGCATTAGAATATTTTTTAGGCTGCATTCTACAGTATGAATTTAAGGGTTAAATCAAAGAGAATATAAACCACTTGAAGTGAATAATCACCGTGTCGCTTAAATTTTTGTTGCGATCTGCATCATTTAATTAGTTGATTTGTTTATTCGTGTTTTCTGATATTGAAAATTTACATACCTTTCTACGAAATACCTCTGCACGACAACTCTACACCCGTTAATACAACATCTAATGTCAGCTGTTACTAAAACGTGACGTTACAATCGCGATTATTTTAAAATAGAAAGATAAAAATGTTAAAATTTGCGGTAAAATTTTAATTATTGCTGAAATAATGTTTTTTCGGAAATTTATAGAACTGGATTTCAAAATCCGTCATCATGCTCATTATTATCATTTATACATAATATGAAATTAAACGACATCACATCATTGATGAGTGGACGACACTTTGATTCAAAAGCCAGCAAGCTAATCATAACAATAATTAATAAAACCAAACTCTAACAAAATTCTCTGTCGCCTAATTAGCGTTTTATTCAAACGTCGGGCGAAAGAGTGAGAGCACAATAATTTGCCTCCACTGCTCGAATAATTCCCGAGTAATTTAATTGCGAAATCAGAAACAAAGTAAGCGCATTTGTATAAATGGCGTGTAAATGGCACTTTCGCGATATCGAAAAGATAACGGCATGAAACAGGCGACGGCGGCGGAATGGTTGGCCGTAAATCAACGGTTTCACGTTTGATATAGCGACCTAGATAGGTACTACATGTAGGCAGCTGCTGTCATATATAACTCAACCTTCTGCGGTCCTGTGACACCGTGACGTGTTATTGCCTTCTCCTGCGCTCCTGGTACATGTTACATACGACTCGTTCTAGCGATCTTCTATATCAATTTGTGTGCTCCTGATGAATGCTGGAACCGATAGTGAAATACATGCATAGGCGCAGTGGTCGACCGTACACCACGACAAATCACATTAAAATAACGCCCATCGCGTTCAAATAATTTGAGCGTAAAAAGGGCATCACTAACATCCCTTTCTATCTTTTTCAATTATTGTTCGTTGTTTTATTAGCTTCCCGTGGTTCCACACGCGATTGAGATGAAACACGGCAGCGAGAAGGCTCCACCGTATTGCAGTACCACTTTAAAACACAATTTTTATACACTGATTTTTTTTTGCCAAAAACTTGTGTAGACGCGCGCAGGAGTCAACAAATTTTCATCGTAATCTGATGAATGGTATAGGAACGCATAGGTTCCGAACAGACGTACAGAAAGACGAACATTAATAATGATAATAAATTCCTTTAACTCCTAAGTGGAGTATAGGGCCTCTACGAACATTTTTAATTTAGTCCTATCTTTTGCCATATGTTTGACTTGAAGCCAGGTAGTTCCTTGTTCCATAACTTCTTCACGAACAGTTCTTCTCCAGGATATTTTTGGTCTTCCTCTTTTTCGGTATCCCTGTGGGGTCCAATCCAAGGCTATCTTCGCTATGTCATCTTCTGTTTTTTGTAGCGTGTGTCCTAGCCAATTCCATTTCCTACGTTTTATAGTTATACAGATTTGTTCAAGATATGCACGTTTCCAAGGTTCGTTGTTCGAGACGTGTTCATACCATTTCACCTTGAGGATTGCTCTGAGACATTTGTTTATGAAGATTTGCAGTTTAGTTGTTATGGCTTTCGTCACTTTCCAGGTTTCAGATCCATATAGAAGAACCGAACATTATATATTATAATATACATATTTTACTTTGTAATTTACTAATATTTTGGAGAACTTAAGTTTTTTTTTCGGAAACAAAAGGTAGCCTATGCCTTTCCTCAGGATGCAATCTATCTCCTTGCCAAATTTTATCGAAATCTGTTCAGCGATTTAGACGTGAAAAAGTATAAGACCGAGATATTGATATGAAATTCACACATAACATGTAAATCCTTGACCCAAAGACGAAAATCGCATTTAAAATGTTAAGAATTTTTAATTATTTGCCAAAGTACAATTTATAGTGAAAACTATAGTCTTTACCTGCAATTTAGTTTTCAGCAAATGTCACGAACAGTTGAATAATCTTAAATACCAAAATTGCAATAGAATACATATCTAAATATGCGGCGTGAATTAAGTATTACAGTAATTAAGCGAGTTTGTTCAATTAATAATTGCCTCTCTACTTCGTCTTTTAAACAAGTGAAGTAGGATTACGTTTTGTAATTGATTCGTTTGTTTGCCAGTGTTTTGTTTCGTCCCGACGTATGCGACGAGAATACACTTCGGATAGTAAGACTGCGTAGCTTTTTATTTCTAACTAGCGGTCCCGCCCGGTTTCACCCGGGTGGAAAAGAACGGTTGGGGAAGGAAGGGACATGAGTACGCACATTTATCTTAGTTTACCAAGATGAATGTTGTGTCCAAACTTCATAATGATCGGAGTTAACGTTCAAAAGATTTTGTCGTTAAAAAGCAGTAGGTATTTATACTTTTTTTAAGTAATAAATTTCTTTTAATATAATAAATATTTAATTGAAAACACTGTAGGAAAATTATTTTTATATAGGTACCTATAGTTGTAACAGTTTCCAAATGAGCTATTAATTAGATTTATTTAATTTTAATTAGTCGTAAAAATTTAAAAAATTGAAATGTAAGTCATAGAAGAAAGCAATGTAGAAAATAAAAAAAATAAAAATGTATTCGCCGACGTGGGGTTTGAACCCAAGACCCTGGCATTAAGAGTCTTACGCTCTACCGACTGACCTATCCGGGCTTGTGAACGTGACGCAATATTTAGTTAAGGCATTTCATCTGATAATATTTGTCAGACGGACTAATTTTGAGATACCTCTTGCAACATTTTCCATTGATGTTCCGCTCCAATTGGTTGTAGCGTAATATTATAAAGCCTATAGCCTTCCTCGATAAATGGGCTATCCAACAAAAAAAAAATTTCAATTCGAATCAGTAATTTCTGAGATTAGCGCGTTCAACCAAACAAACAAACACATTATTCAGCTTTATATATTAGTTCTTAGAGCATAAAAAATGAAACATTGCATCTGTTTTTCATCATAAATAAAGAGGTTGAAAACTAGGTTTGTACCTTTGAAAATGGAACGTTTTCTTTATTGATTAGTACGGAAATATGACGTAGTTTCAATCCTTCAGTGACACTTTTGTATTGAAGAAAATGTTTCCTAACCTTTCTTTAGTTCAAAATAACAACGTAAACTGTAGAGCGCCGAGTTTAATCGAACGCGATAGCCACTCGATGCAGTATATTTGCACTTTTTTTCGGGAGCGAATGAATATAGCTCTGTTCCAACCTCTCTGCGAACGGTAATAGAACCGTCACAGTCATGCGCAGCAGCTAAAACGAAACTGTATCGGTTTTGGAACACGTTTTAGCTATACTGCGCAGTGCGTATGACTGTGACGGTTAACGTTTCCGACTGAGGTCATAGTTCCTGGAACTATATAGCTCCCAACTCCCAAGTCTACTAAGAACGTTATCTGAACTCTATAACAATGATCAGTACCTGCATCACGGCGGTTGGAAAAGAACCCATTTCTATAAAAATATATCTAGCTGTGTGGTTTTCAAAAGCGACAAATAAAACATCAATTATCAGAAAATATGAGAGGATGTTGCGGAAAACAAAACCAAACGATTCTGTCTTGTTGACATTTTTTTTTTGTTAGTCTACAGATTTTAGAATTTAAAAAAAAAACCACACCGTCTACAAAATGTATTATCTCATTTCAATTTCCTGTCGCACAAAGATCGGTGGCTTTTATTTTTAAACATAAAACGATTTTTCAACAACTATTAACTTTTATTGACTACTTTTATGTTTTGTGTTTCTTATTACGAAACATTTTGTATGTTGTCGTTTTATTTATATTTAAAAAAATGTGTTAAGTCGAAAGGTCAAATGAGTATAATTAACGGGTCGATTAGAAGATTTTTTTCGCAGAAGCGTTTTATAGTTACGTAATTATGATGACGCGATATGCAAATTGAGTCAAATATATTTAATAAATTGTTACAAGGATTATAATAGGAGAGGCAACAAGGCGAGGCTAACGTGACTGTAATTATTAATTGCATACTTTACTGTCCTTTTTCCCGCATGGCCTATTTAACCAGCCCTTTAAAGCTGCATACAGTCCTGATGAAATAATTACAATTTTAATAAACTACTTCGTTTGACTGTGAGTCGGAAAAAACCTCGAAAAATTTAAACATTTTGAGCCGAAACGAAATTACTTACCCTTCCCGTTTTCGAGGATGCTGAACATGGTGGTGGTGTTGAAAATTGCCGCCGACTCTGATCAACCCCTCCGCCAGCCAAGTCCTCGAAAGCGGGGAGATAAACCAATTTTGCGGGCGATATGAAAAAAACATTCGCCCGTTTCGGGGATGAGATTTGACCGGTGGAGGGGTTGGTGAGAGTCGGTAGCAATGATTAACACCTCCACCGTGCTCAGCATCCTCAAAAACAGGAAAAAAACTTTTTTTTTCGGAAAGGGAATAACGTAATGCGCGATTAACCCAGTTCGGGGGGGGTTTTTGACCGTCTTGGAGGGTTGCGCAAACCCAAAGAGAAATTTTAATATCATCACCGCGTTCACCATCCTCGAAGGAGGGAGGTAATCTCGTTCCGGCTCAAAATATTTACATGTTTGTCCAACTCACACACGCCACTATAATATTTTAGAACAATGTTTTTCGAACCCAAAGGAATGGTGAGACCTCTGGTGAGAAATGCGCCGGGGGGTTTTTTGACAGGTACTATGGAGGCATAAGGTAAAACATTGATTTAGAAAAGCATGATTAGCCTCCATCATGCTTTTCTAAATCAATGTTTACCTGTCAAAAACTCCCCTTAGGACAGTTCGGCGCATTTCTCACCAAAGGTCTCACCATTCATTTGGGTATCTAATAGGTCTGTTTGTGAAAATTCAACTGGAATTTAATTTTTTCCGGTCGCGTATGTTTTACCATTTCGTCACTTTTGTAACGGAAGTGGAATAAAAATTGATAGGGATTTTTTATTTCGATAGTACGTCGGCAAGTTCAAGGCTCGTACCTGATCCGCAAAAGATGAAAGTTTGGGAATCTGCTGTTATTTCCAGTCATTAAAAAAATGTAAACAAAATACCTTCAGAACATCCAGTTCTTTATGGTTTTTAAAAACATTTAAAAATAATTAAAAGATATAACAAATCTCTTAGCTACGAAATTCTTAAAAAAATATACCGTTTTTTCAAACTGTAAGAACGCTCACAGAAAAATGGATTTAAATTTTGGGTGCGTTTTATGGTCCGAAGGTAACATTATAATATTTTTTTCAATAAGCCATCTTTAAATTTATGTTAACAATAAATAAAAATTATGATCCGTAAGTAACATTAAAGTATATTTTTCTAAAAATCATCTTATAAATTTGAGGTGCGTCTTATAGTCCGAAAAATACGATAATACGAGCTTTGAAGATATTATCATAAAATTCTTGAAATACAAAGCCATTACACACTAAACTATGAAAGGGTGTGGTAGATCGTTAAAGAATAATCAGGAAAATAATGGTACTTTAGTTACAGGTGCATTATTATTTTAGTGGCATTCTTGAACTAATCATTACTAATGGTGCTGTCTGGTCAACAGAAGAATTTCCAGTGCTGTTAATTTTTTGTCACTTTCTAACACATTAAACATTAAAAGAAAAGAATTTAACAGCGCTATAAATTCTAACATTTACCATAGAGAACGAATAGTTGGCAAAACCAAAAGTGCACATCCCGCAAGTTTTCCACTGTACATATTATAATGAAAAAAATTGAGAAAATAGAAAAAAAAAACAATTAAAATAATATAAAAAAAATTCAAAATAAAATGGAATAGAAAAAAAAATATAACTTGTGTCAGCGGGAATCGAACCCGGCACCTTGCTATTACTAAACTAACGCTTAAACCGCTCGGCCATACAGATATCGCAATTTGCGTTGTTATTGTGGAATAGAAGTGTAGCAGTTATTCTACGTAATATATTACTACATATTTTACAATAACAGTAATAGGTATTTTTTTGTTTTTTTTTTTATTGTAACTATTAGCTGTCAAAAATAATAAAATAAAACTGTTTATAAAAATTAAACTACTGAACACATTTATGTGAATTTAAATAGGGTTCTGGTCTGATACTAAACAAAGTGAATAAAATATAACCCAAGGCAATCCGACCAAAATTGCGATCTGTAGAGTCGTAACGTACGTACGTACGTACGTACATACGTACAGACCAACCGACAACTGCTGTTTGTAATTTTCAATTACAATTTTAATAGTAGTTATGAACTCGAATTGATTTAAAAACAGTTCTGTTTTATAGGTCAGAATCTCCTCTTTTCAAAAAGCTTCAATTTGAATGGATTTCGTGTGAAATTAACTTAGATATAACTTCTTATATGAACGAAAGTCAGCTCTGACGCACATACCGCTAGTTTAGCGGTATGTGCAATATGAAGCGGTAAAGGTAGTCCGTTAATTAGTGAAATTGGGAAGCCGGTGTCGATAATAATAATCAATCAGCCAGAACAAGACTCCAAGGTCGTTCCAATCCGTGGTTCAGGTGAAACCGAAGTTATGCTTAAGTGTTAACAGTAAACTAAACACGGACATACCATTAAAGGGGCGTTAATATTAATGTGTGTTCTAAACTACACAGGGGTGCTACGACGCAGTGACGTGCTTTGCGTGTGGAGTACAAGATCGCAGAATACTTCGTTTCCCTGTGTATTCATTCGCGTGGAATTTCAGAAAAACTATAACTAAAGTATTAAGGGGTAAAGGTACACGAATCTAAAAGGTTCGGAAGTTAGACGCGAATGCAGGCTTGCGCTTGTACAGTATGTTGTAAAAACTACAAACTCGCTACTCAACAAAACTACCATAGCAACAACAACTTGTCAATAGCGTACTCGACTGTACTTTAAAGCAGGAAAGCGACAAGTGACAAAGGCAACGAGCGATCACGGTTAATCACCGACGAGCGCACGTTCCGTGCAGGTAGCTGGGAGGAGTATCAACGGCTCTAAAATGTGCCTTTGCGACGCTGTTTGTGACTAACTTCCGAACCTTATATGGGAGATAAGTTGAAAAAGTGTCCATCTAAAATATAAATGCTGTAAATAACAGTTCAAAAATCGTCCGGAATGGCGCTAGAGCTGCATCAGAGTATAAAATCAATTTAGCAATTGTTTGCCCTCCATGACAGTTATTAACGAATTGAGGTGCGTTGAGTTGGAAAATTTAGTATTTTTAATGATTAGAGTCGTTAATAACACTGCAGTATATAAAATCTAAACTGTTTACGTAGTCCAAAATAATTTAATAAATATAACCTAAAAACCTGCTGTGAGATAGTATCGAGAGTGATTTAATTTTTGTTAGCTTTTATTAATATTTTTTAGTCATTTTATAGTTTATTCATATCAGTATAATCACTCATCACTCGATTCTCGTGATGGACGAACTATTTACATGTCTATACAAGTTTGTACGGAACCCTCGGTGCGCGAGTTCGACTCGCACTTGGCCTTTTTTTTAATGTTGGATGTAGTACTTATCATAGACTAAGTATAAAATAATAATCCAAGGTGATACGTCAAGAGTTGCGACCTGTACAGCTCGGACGTGCGTATACGTATGTACCGTGCGACTAGTCGATAAACTGCTGTTCGCGATTTTTTAATTACAATTTTAGAACGTATCATGAACTCGAATCAATTTAACAATGATTCCATTTTATAGAACAGAATTTCTCCTTTTCAAAAAGCTACCATTTGAATCAATTTCTTGCAAAACTAACCTGGATGTGCATGAGCGAAACTCGTCTCAGGAGTGCAAAGCGTTAATAGACCGTGTGCAAGAATTCCAAGGTGGAATATTTCATCAATAACATACTGTTACCAGTTTCAACCAATTGGGCGACGGGACCATTCCAATTTCAAAAATGTTGACATTTGATTTGAATAAAGAACATAAAATTTCTGATATCGCGTGAGGTGACGCGGGTAATGGCTAGTATTCAATATGACATTAACTATTCGTTGCCATGGTTACCTACATAGTATGTTTCACGTCATGTAAAAATTAATCAAAGCATGTCTCACTAGTTTATTTCTGACAGATCCATAAAACAAAAGAGCGGATGATTTTTTTTTATTTTCAAAATATTTCCGAAACTATCAAGTTTAGAAAAAAAAAATTTAACAAATTTTCTTGAAAAAATAAATAGAATAATAAGCCATTATGAAAAGTATACCATTATTATATAAAAAATACCGTTTTAGCATATATTTCTTCTGCGCATGCGCCGATTTTCCCCAGAAACAATAGGGCTCTTCATATTTGCATATCAAACATCCTCCCAAAATTTGGTTTCAATCCGCTCATCTGTTTGACCTGTATCGTGTTCACAGACTAACAGACGCAGAGAGTTTTTCCAAAAATATGTTTTTTGGATTCGGGGGAACTCAAAACGGAAAGATATTGTAAAATTTTTGAAAAGATATTTTTGACCTAAACTAGTACCATTCCCCACTTGTGGGTTGGAATGGTAAAATGTGTAAATAGAAAAGGAACTGGTGGGTATATGTTGACACGAGATTTTATTGTAACTTTCGCTATCAAGACATGCAAGCAAAGCGGCAACAGTTGCAAAAATATTATGTTTATATCGAAAGATGAGGCGCAAGAATGTAACCGAGACGAGTCGACAGTGATAAAAAAAAACAGCAACCCACGCAATGCCCGACACTCAGTCGCGTGCGAATAAATATTAAATGACTTAATTAACTATCAATTGTCAGAGCGAGAAAGGCAACAGACTTTCCGCATGGCTGGTTTAAAATAGCAATTTCGAATTTCGACGAAAGACGCAACTATAACATAACTTTTCCCAGTTAACAATGTTCTCTTCTTCTCTTTTACCGTCCCCACGCAAACACAATTTTTTTTTGTTTGCAAAAGTTTTTTATATGAATATGTACATATTTTTGTGAGAAAGTTGCCTCTTACATTTGTCGCCTGCCTTTCTTATCAACATCAACTGTCGAGTTGTCTGTGTCTCCGTACCAATTCATAATTCATAACATCTATTTAGCCTTTCCAAAAAAAATTATTTTTCAGAATTGTTTTTTTTTTATAATAATCATTAAAATTATTATAATAACAATTCTGAAGATGGACTAATTGTCCGAAAGCGCTCAAAAATTAAATAATTAAAAATAAAAAATTGTTTGGAAAGGATTTCTTCCCATTTTCATCTAAATTTCCAAATTTATGGCGTATTTGAACAATTTAATAATTATCTATTTATCGTATTTTACCATTCCAACCCACAAGTGGGGAATGGTACTAGTTTAGGTCAAAAATCACTTTTCCGTTTTGAGGTACCCCAAATCCAAAAAAACATATTTTTGAAAAAACTCTGTGCGTCTGTTAGTCTGTGAACACGATACAGGTCAAACGGATGAGCGGATTGAAACCAAATGTTGGGAGGATGTTTAGTATGTAAATATGAAAAGCCCTATTGTTTTTGGGGAAAATTGGCGCATGCGTAGAAGATATATGCTATAACGGTGTTTTTTATGTAATAACGGTATACTTTTCATAACGGATTATTATTCTATTTATTTTTTCAAGAAAGTTTTGTTATAAATTTTTTTTTCTAAACTTTATAGTTTCGGAAATATTTTGAAAAAAAAATCAACCGCTCTTTTGTTTTATGAATCTGTCAGAAATAAACTAGTTCGGCATGCTTTGATTAATTTTTACATGACGTGGAACATATTATGTAGGTAACCATGGCAACGAATAGCAAATATCATATTGAATACTAGCCATTACCCGCGTCACCTCATGCGATATCAGATATTTTATTTTCTTTATTATAATCAAATGTCAACATTTTTTAAGTTGGAATGGTCCCGTCGCCCAATTGGCTGGAATTTTTTTTTTTCATATTATAAACTAAAAATCCAAATGATTTTTGTACCAGTTCTTAGATTAAAACCTGCAAATGACGTAGGAGTTAACACGTATGATTTCTAAATCTTCTACGATACTGTACTTACGTACATTGGATCCGTATTTCTCCCGATCCGATACGTGGACCGATATCGAAAAAAAAGCAAACGGCAAGATTATAAGATAGCTGCCTACATTAAATAGGGAAGCCCGATTTCCATGCTACAGTATAATCTTGGTGTATGCTTTCCTTCCGATGTTGACCGACATCGGATCGGGAGAAATACGAATCAAATGTACATGAAGCCTTACCATTAAAAAATATGCCGCTTTATTGTTTTTTTTCAACGTCACTTTCCGAGAAAGTTAAGAGAATCGACAGCAATCATATGCCTTAGTAAATTGTGAATAATTGGGCGGTCTTCCCCCTTGGGACTGAAGGAACGTCGCTTCGAACTATCCCCAATCCCTTACAGCGTCCGAGGATGTATTTCAATTTATCAAACTAATAAAAATTCCACCACTATTCCGGTCTGAATACAAAAACCGACATCTCTTTTTAGTGTCAGAAGCAAGTATTCTTTTCGTAAACGATTTTTCTTCTTGATTTGCTCGCATAAAAATAAGAAAGACGTGTTCAATTTAATAATGCTGGGGCGAAAGCCCGAGGCTATGCCTTTGAAATTTATTTTTCTTTATCACGATTTTATCCAATTTCATTGAGAAAATATTATATCAATAACTGTCGTCGTTGTTTTTCAAGACGAAGTTATTTTGCGTAATGCTTTAAAGGCACCGGCTGAAATGAAATATACACCTATCCCCCGATTTACACGGTAGATACGTTCCTGAGAAAAACGTGTAAATCGAAAATTAAAAATTTTCAAGTAAAAACCGTGTAAATCGAAAAGCTTGCAGAAAATGCATAATTTTGCTATTTAACAGTTGTGATTTTTTTCAATATTTTTAGGTGTACACAGAAATAAAAATAAAATGCATTGACAGGTTAAAATATGTAATATATTACGGAAACACTGTTTTTTTTATTTAATTACAATACATTAAACAGAAGAACAAAAAATATTATTATTATTATCCTTCATCACTGTCAGAAATTACTCTCATTCTTTTTTTCGGAATCGGGATTCCCCGTGAGATGTGTACACAGCGCACGTGTTCAATCACAGTAGCATTTAGTAGAGTGCGATAAAAACAAAAAAAAAAAAACTTATTTGGAAAACCGTGTAAAAGCGAAAACGTGTAAAACAAGTACCGTGTAAATCGGGGGATGGGTGTAATTTTATTTCTTACTTCAAGCGTTTCGGTTTGCGGACGACGAGTTGAAAGAAAATTAATTCACAAACACTGGTGAATGAATGAATTTCGTTCGGCTCATATGATCGATAGTGCAGTCTCTTGTTAATGCAACGAAAAAATAGAAAACTAAAAATTTAATTAAATAATTGAGCCTCCTTCAAAAAAGGGTCACTAAAAAGCGTAAAATAACCGAGGTTTTGGGGTCGGCGCCTATTTAATTCACGTCTTAGGTATATTAAATTGATGCCAAACTCAAAGCTTTGTTATTCTACGCTTTTTAGTGACCGTTTATTGAAGGAGGTTCAATTTTTTTAAGTTTTTTATTTTTTAATTTAAGGAGGTTGATCCGTTACAGTCCCAATCAAAAGTAAGTCGAATTCTAAATGGGAACTTTTATACAAATCTTTGATTAACGTCTGAATAGAACTCTTCAAGTAAATAAAATTGTCGACCAATTTTTCTCAGATTTGTATTTTTATCATTTTTTGCCAATATATCGTATGGTCTGAGAAAAATTGGTCGACAATTTTATTTACTTGAAGGGAACTTTAATAGTTTATAAGTCGATGATACCAATAAATTATTGTCATAAAGGCATAAATAAATAAATTTTTTTAATATTAATTAATTATTTCAGTACTTTATACTTAATGGACTAACTTTTGTATTTTTTGTGCAAAGTTAGGTTACAAAAAATAAATTTATGTAAATATCTGTATTTTACATATTTTTTGCAGTAAATAATTGAAAAAAGAAATTAGAAGTAATTAAAATTAAAATTAAACCATTAAAAAGTTGAAAATTCAGTTAAAATTGTTAAATCTGTCAAGAATAAAAGTCCATAATCGAAAAGTGCTAAGGTTTAATAATTTTTTTTATTGATTAAAAGTCTCCTAATTAAATTGGAAAAAATATTAAAATATGCGTAAGACATTGATGCTTTACATAGATAGTTTTTGGAACTGCTGACATTATTTGGTTATTTGTAAAAAATTAAAATGTACCGTTTGCATGCTAGGTTGACATATTTTCCATAAGACTAAATGTAAAAGTTTTTTTTAATTTTTAACTTTATAATTCTCCTAATTATTTTGGATTTTTTACAGAAAATTTTGTCATAAAAAATCTATTAAAAAAACTTTATTTCAGATTTTTTTCATTATCTTCGTAAAACGGCTCAACCTCCTTAAGTTTATACATATTATGTAAAGGCAAAGTATTGAAGTCGGTTTATTTTTTTTGTGAAAAATAATCTTATTGTTAATTTTTTAGTGGTCTTTTTTAGTGTCTAATGAAATCGAAAAGCCATGTTCAAGCCGACAAGTTAAACTTTTGCAATATTTCTTTGATTATTGTTAATTTTTTAAATAGAATCGATTTTGCTAAAATTTGTATGAGATCAACTTTGAGATATACTCTATCGCAGTGATGGCGAACCTATGACCCGCGGGTTAGACACTGAACCACGTGTTTATTTCTATAAACTCATTAAATTCAGCGTGTTTTTTCGGTCAGCATTCTCAATTTCAAAAATATACTAAATAATTCTATTTTTGCATTTTTTCAAGGCATACTCCCTTAAAAAAATGCGATTTTCGATGAAAACCGAAATCTTTAGGAACTTTAGCAAAATCATGCTTATAGAAAAAAAACACGCTGAATCTAGCGTGGTCGTAAAACGTCGTGTGTCGTCCAAAAAAAGTTTTAACTAAAAAAAAAATAGTATTAAACCATCCCCCCTGTCCCTTTGCAAGTGACGCCACTGACTTAGCGATCCACGAGCTAGTACTGAAAAAATAATTAATTAACAAAATTTGACCCACTTCTCAAAAAGGTTCGTCATCACTGCTCTATCGAATAAACACAGAATCATCTGCTTAGGGCATCACGTCTCAGGGGGCACCAAAAGTTACAACTTAGAAAAGTACCTCACTTTACCGTGACTATAAAAAAAATTCTTTTTGTCATGTTCTGAAAAATTTGATCTACTGATATAAAACTGTATTTAAAAGTAAAGAATTTAAAAATAAATAATAATTTTTTAGGACCAATTTTATAGACAGTTAAATTTTTAATGAGAGTATTGATTGAAAAAATTCAATTTTTTTCCTTAAGTTCTTCGCTTCTTCCCAATTTGTATTTAAAAAAAACTGCTATTAGAAATGGGGGCCCCATAGGCAAGAAATACTTGGGGCATCAAGGTGTCTTAATCCGGCACTGGGCACAGAGTAATGTTATTTTAAATGTAAAATGAATTAATCATCTATAATTAGTTTAGAAGTTATTAAATAACTATTAGCATTAATACGTAAAAATAATAACTTTTGTAAATAGCTAAACTATTTATTTAATTGTTGAATAAATCAGTAATCAGTAATTATTTGTTATATTACAACATTGGATGATTTTCCAAATATTTGCATTAAATTGGCCGTTATCAGTAAATGTTATGGCATACATTTGTGTTAATGGTTTATCATGGTAGGCTGTTGACACAGCAGCTGTTCTATGTAGTTAAGCGACTATTATCCGATTATTTTTTAACCGATTTCAGGAAAGGAAGATTACTCAGGAATGAATGTCTCGATATGAATAGTTTTGACTGTGTTGTGTTCAAAAAGATGTCGGGGTGGACCCATATATTTTAATACCGAAATGACTGATTCATTCACCCCAGTTCGAAAGAATTTCCCATATATTTGGTGCGGAGTCCTTTGTTGTCTTTAAAGATATTACAAAAATTCTTTCGCCATTAATGATTAAGGATAAAAAAAAAATAATGGGAAACTTTCTAATGTAAAAAAAAAGACTGTGTATGTTACGTTACACACTACAGATGTAAAGCTAGTATAATTGTAAAAAATAATAATAATGGCACCGAGCACCGGGATTGAGATTACGACCTTTAGGTTACGAGGCAAGCGCTCTACCTCGCTGCCACCTTAGTTAATGTTCTATAGCCGGTTTTTATAGTACACGTTTGTTACATTTTCTATCTCAATCATCAATTATACCCAACCGAACCAGGAGAAGTTTTACTTCAAAATTGAACCGCTTAAAAGAGAAAAATAATTAATTTTTGAGATCGCTTAGTCGAGCGTGAACTGTAAATGTTCATACAAAAATTAATGTAGATGGAATTCGAATCAAAGGTCATTATTAACAGTCATCAGAGTGTACACTCATCGTCTGCTGATTTAATGACACAATGCGGTAGGATGAACAGCAGGCATGTCAAACCCGCGGGCCGCATGCGGCCCGGCTTGGCGCGGGTAAAAGCGACAATACTAATAGCGCACCTCTTGAGTGGTTAGGCGTATTTTAGCTATGATTGGTAGCGCATATTTTGCGAACAACTATTTTCAACTTTGAAAAATAATAAATCGGCACAAAGATCGATATTAACAAACCAGCACGTGCAATCCATTTTAAAATTGGCTACAGCTCAGCAAATTCAACTAAATTTTGAAGATTTAGTTCATAATAAACGTTACTTAGTTTCTTCAAAAAAATGATATAATAAATGTATGCAGATTTATACATTATTTTGTATGTAATTACCATGTTAATAAAATATCTGTTAGAACAAACAAGCATGGCGTCATGCTTGTTTGTTGTAACAGATGTCGCTATTTGGTACTATATACAGTTTTGTTCGTTTGCTTGTGAACTAATATTAGTTCAGAAGCAAACAAACAAAACTGACTTCTGATAGAAATTACTCGAAGGTATTTAGCTTCGAGTAAATTCTATCAGATGTTGTTACGTGTTACTAAAACAGGTTTTTTGAGGAAATACCGTAATTTTGTACAAAATATCCAATAAAAACTATCCTATAGCGTAAGTTGCACCAAGCAAGACACATTTACAAAATTTAATTAAAATCTGTTCAGTGGTTTTGACTACAATTGTGACACGGGAATTTTATATAGGTATATAGATATTTATGATGGCAGACATAATATAACATGCCGGCAGATATACAAAATAAAAGGTCCAATGTATGAGCGCGCCGGCCACTGGCTCTTAAAACTATTACAATCTACTATATTATACGTAAAAAGTGTTAACGAGGACCTTAAAAGGCGCATAGTTCCCTTAAACATGACATGCAAATGCAATCTGTTGTTGAATATCACGTTTGTAAATGTTAGAAGTATGAAAAAGTCATTATCCGAACACAGATATGGGTCACGTTCATAAATTATTAAATAATGTTGTAGATTTTGGTATGGCGGTCGGAAAAATGTAAACGACGAAGAGTGAAAATTAAAAAAAAAAACGCTTTAACAGATGTCGTGCTGTAAATTGTTAATTATTTGTCAGCCCCGTCATATTAAAAGACATGTTATTACACACTGCTGCACCAGTAGCGGTAGTGTGCTCTATTATCCGCTTTGCGCGTCATACAAAAAATTATAATCTACCTTAATGTCACCCGAAACCCATTCAAGTTGTAGCTTTTTGAAAAGGGAAGATGTTCTACTAAGTGGAACCATCTTTAGGTTGATTCGAGTTGATAATAAGTCCTGATATTTGAACTGGAGAGTACGAACAGCAGTTGGTTAGTCTGTACGTACGTCGGAGCAATACAAATTGCGTTGGGGTATCTTTTATTTGCATTGTTTAATTGTTTATTTGCAGTGGTTAATAACATAATTTAAATCTTTGATTAACATCTGATTAGAACTCTTCAATAAATAATTATCGACCAATTTTTCAGACAATATAATATTAACAAAAAAATATAAAATTAATACATTAACTTTGCGATCCCGATTTGGACCTTCTTCAGAACTGATCTAAAAAACATATTTTTGGAAAAACTATGTGCGTCTGTCAGTCTATGAACACGATACAGGTCAAACGGATGAGCGGATTGAAATCAAATTTTGGGAGGATGTTTGGTATGCAAATATGAAGAGCCCTATTGTTCTTGGGGAAAATCGGCGCATGCGCAGAAGAGATATATGGTATAACGGTGTTTTTTGTATAATAATCTTATACTTTTCATAACGACTTATTAATTATTATTATATTTATTTTTTCAAGAAAGTTTCGTTAAAATTTTTTTTCTAAACTTTATAGTTTCGGAAATATTTTGAAAATAAAAAAAAAATCAGCCGCTCTTTTGTTTTCTGAATCTGTTAGAAATAAACTAGTCAGGCATGCTTTGATTAATTTTTGCATGACGTGAACATATTATGTAGGTAACCATGGCAACGAATAGCAAATATCATATTGAATACTAGCCATTACGCGATATCAAAAATTTTATTATCTTTATTCAACATTTTTGAAGTTTGAATGGTCCCGTCCGCGTCGCCCAATTGGCTGGAATTTTTATCTTAGTGGAAAACTTACCGAGCTGCGCGCTTTTGTTTTTTCAACTGTTAATTATTTTCCGTCCAAACGTTTTTTAAAGTCGTCTACCGCGTTAACGAAACGACATGTAAGTGTGAGGCGGGTTCAATATTGTATATTTATCACAACGTGGCATTGATAAATGCTGATTTCTTTTTAGCGTGGTTTTTCCACAAAACACCTTGCGCGCCTGTACGTGGGTGTGTATTGTTTGAGTTATCGCATTGAGTGAAAAACGCAAATGGCAGGCTCTTATCATTTCGACTGAAGTAATTAATCAAATCACAATAAACGCTATCGCTTCTGAACTTGTAGCATTAAGGTTTTCAGCAAGCTGCTTGGTATCAAATTGTTTGAATTAAACTCTTAAGAGTATTCGTCCCGGCAAATACCCCCTGTACCCTTCATCTCAAATCTTTTCCCCTCGCCTAAAAACGGTTCGCGCTCTCCCGACGCTATTTTTGAAGCTAGAGGGTTCTGGTAAACGCCAAATGATAGACAAAGAATCAGACTACAGATCCTTCAGGCGAATTTTTTGAAAAACAGTTTCGCCTACGTGTGAAATATTACGTAACTTTTAATTTTTTTCAAAAGGTTGTAAGTTTTTTCAGGAATTTTTTTCAAAAAATTCGCCTGAAGGATCTGTAGTCTGATTCTTTGTCTTTCATTTGGCGTTTACCAGAACCCTCTAGCTTTAAAAATAGCGTCGGGAGAGCGCGAACCGTTTTTAGGCGAGGGGAAAAGATTTAAGATGAAGGGTGCAGGGGGTATTTGCAGGGACGAATACTCTTAAGCTCGGTTGTAGAAGCATTGTCAGAAAATCTGAGTTGACAATGATCTGAGATTGTGACCGTACATACACGTATTTCTTCATATGAAAAGCATTGTAGATTTTCAAATCGATCCTGCCCGAAAAATAACGATTAATTTTTAAACTGTGTATATATTTATGTATTTAACATAGTTTTTTTGTACGATTTCCACTTCGAAACAACATTTTTTCTACGCATATTGATAAAAATTTTGCTTAAAACGATTTTTTTTTTCGATGTAGATCAATCATTTTTTTTTTTGTAAGTACAATCTAATGTTCTACATACCTAACAGGGATCTTTACAACGACATTAGATTGCTCTTACCCGTAGGTATAAAAACTAACCTAGGCCCATTATTATTCCTGTGTTTTATAAACGACATGCCGAATTTCATTACAGTAGGACGTAGGTAAATTAATTATGTATGCTGATGATATTACCGTATTGATAGCGGCCTCGACAACAATCGAAATAGAAAATCAAATCAAAATAGTGATCAATCAGTTTGCTGAGTATTGTTATAAAAACCAACTTATTGTAAATCTCGATAAAACATTTTCAGTTCAGTTTATAATCAGAAACCCTGTACAGAAAATAGATACAGTAAAGAATCGTATACATTTCAGCAGTTCTATAAAATATTTGGGTATCATCTTAGATGAAAACTTTAGATGAGTATAGCAGATCAATAATATTTGCAAGAAACAATTAATTATTATTATTATCAGATAAGACAACTGAAGAATGTATACGACCAAAAGACTCTACTTATATTTTATCATGCATTTATTTTGACAACTATAAAATACAATACAATTATCTGGGGTGCATCAATAGACCCAAAATAGAGTTTTTAAAATTCAGAAGAAAATTTTGAGATCACTATTTAATTTGAAATATATGGACTCTTGCCGACCAGTTTTTGAAAAAAATATGGTTTTGACATACTACGGGGTTTTTGGTTATGAACTTATTACCGAAATGTACAAATTAAATTATTTCGTTAATAAAGATTACAATTTGAGGCACTATAATACACGACCCAGCAATAATGTTACCATAAAATGTAAAACTGCATTTTATGAAAAATGCCCTACATATTTAGGTTACAAAATTTACGGAAGGCTGCCAGAAAAAATTAAAAAAGAAAAGAATTTGACGAAGTTCCAAAAAGAATTAAAACAATATTTCCTTAGATCGGTGCCTTATGCGATCTTTGCGACTTGATGTAAGTAAATATAAAGTGACGTTTTGTATCCATTTTTCTTTTGGCAATGCAAATAAATATGTATTATTATTATTATTATAATTTTGATCACAATCTAAGGTTATTGTCAAATCATTTTTTTTTTTTGACAATAACTTCTTGCAACTCAGCATAGGTTAAAAAATAAAAATATTTTTCAATCTTACCTAAACGTCCACCAGATGTCGAAACACATAACGTTCAGCCAGAAAAACGTAACCAGGAATGAAAACAAAACTATGAACGCTGAAAACAAACAGAAATAACGATTATTATATATTTAAGTTTCTCCGAATAATAAAACAGAAATCGTAACTATAATTTCGATGCGTGCTTTTATTTTCGTTTTGTATAAAATATGCAAATATTTTCATAAAAGCTCAAACCAGCCACCGTTGCCGCTGTATAAACATTATAAAGCCAAACAACGTCGCGGGAAACGCATAAAGTTTGTTTTAACTTTTCTATTCATACAATTTTACATCAATTTCATGTCAAGTTAAAGCAACTAGAGTAAACTAACCGCATAACTAGGGTTGCCATATCTGTGAAGTTAAACTAGCACAAGAGCCTCAAAATTTTGAACTCAAAGCCTGCACATATTTACCAACAAAGTTCTTTTATTATAATACTAGCGGTCCCGCCCGGTTTCACCCGGGTGCAAAAGAACGAATGGGGAAGGAAGGACATGAGTACACACATTCATCTTAGTTTATCGAGGTGAATGTTGTGTCCAAATTTCATGATGATCGGAGTTACCGTTCAAAAGTTTTTGTCGATAAAAAGCAGTAGATATTTAAACTTTTTTTAACTAATAATTTTTTTTAAATGAATTAAATAAAATTAAAATAAATTTAAATGTAAGCCTTAGAAGAAAGCAATGTAAAAAATAAAAATATATTTGCCCAACGTGGGGCTCGAACCCACGACCCTGATATTGACAGACGCATGCTCTACCAATTGATCTACCTGATGTTGTGTTCTTGCATCACTACTATGAGTATATCTAGTTAGTGCATTTCACATGGATAGAAGCTTATTTTTGAGACACATTTTGCAACATTTTTCATTAAAGCTCCGCTCCTAATGGTCGTAGTGTAATATTATATATTTTCCTCGGTAAATGGACTATCCAACAAAAAAAAAATTTTTCAATTTGAACCAGTAGTTCCTGAGATTAGCGCGTTCAAACAAACAAACAAACTCTTCAGCTTTATATATTAGTATAGATTATACTAGCGGCCAGGTCCGGCTTCGCCCGAATTTGTAGTCGACTTACGTTGCAAAATTGGTCTCACCGAAAAGCGCTTTTATTTCAACGCGATAATATAATGGTCTATGTTCACCCTGAAGGTCCATTCTAAATATTGGTGAAATTACCTCCTACATTCAAACTTACAATATGGGATTTAGGATTTAGGGGTTGAAAAATATTATTGGGCCCAAAAATAGCGAAAAATATCTCCGAATCGTTTCAAAATTGAAATTTAACCCTTTAGTAATGATTAAAATGTGCTACCAAAATTTTATTAAAATCGGCCCGACAGGACCGAACTTAAACATTTTATGAAAACGTTAATTTGTGATATGGATTTATTTAGTGAAGGGTGAATTTAATTTGTTGTATTGATAACAATATTAAAATTAAGAAAAAAATATTATTTTAAGGGGTGTGTTAAGGGGTTAAATTTTGTATTTTGTTCAAAAATAAAGTTAAGTTTATATAAGGGAGCCACACTGCCTATAATAGCAAATACACTATATTGTCGGCAGGATATCGCACTGCGACCCGAATTTTTTTATAAATAATATTTATGTAATACAGACTATATAACCTTTTTAATTCGATTTTTACGTTTATAACATACTATAGATTCGGGGGCATGGAAAAATATCTATATGTGTCTTTCACGCGACGTTCGGACATTCATTATACCGGAACGGTAATTCCTCAGGCTTTAAACGGGCGCAGGTTCAATACAAGTAAACGTACTTTGCAGTTGGACAGCATCAGATGGTCGTTTGTTTCGCGTGCAAAGCTCGGGGATTTACAGAAACCATTCGGATAAATAGATAACGTCTCCGTAGTAACTCGGTATAATAGCCTTTAACCAGTCGTGTTCAACAGCAATTTAATTTTTCCCAGCAGTGCCTAACAAAGTTTATAATGACGTTCAATTCAAGATTCTTTTTTTGATAAACAGTATAAATCAGTTTTGTTATGGAATCATAATATATAGTTTGAGAGCTGACGTGCAAAAAAAACTATATCGTCCCAACTTTCTGCCGTCTGGTACATAAGCTACATAAGAAATAATTTGGATTTATGTTCATAAATCCACTTTCTTACGAGTGGCTCGGGGATGGGGTGCAATTGGTCAAATATTTCTGCCGCTGGTATTTTCCTGTAATTTGGCTCTAACAGAACTTAAAAACAAAGCGGCAGTAATTTTTTTTACCATCTTTGACATTTTTTAACCTTCTTACTTAAAATGGGTCCAGATTCCGCCTATCTATACTAATATATAAAGCTGAAGAGTTTGTTTGTTTGTTTGAACGCGCTAATCTCAGGAACTACTGGTTCAAATTGAAAAAAAATTTTTTTGTTGGATAGCCCATTTATCGAGGAAGGCTATAGGCTATATAAAATCAGGCTACGACCATTAGGAGCGGAGCATTAATGAAAAATGTTCCAAATGTATCTAAAAAATAAGCTTCTATTCGGGTGAAATGCACTAACTAATTATACTCATATTAGCGGTGTAAGGATACAACGCCGGCTAGCGCAATCGGTAGAGCACAAGACTGTCAATACCAGAGTCGTGGGTTCGAGCCCTACGTTGGGCGAATGCATTTTTATTTTTTTTTTATTTGCTACATTGCTTTCTTCTAAGGCTTACATTAAAATTTATTTTAATTTTATTTAATTAATTAAAAAAAAATATTAGTTAAAAAAAGTATAAATACTGCTTTTTATCGACAAAAAATTTTGAACGGTAACTCCGATCATCATGAAATTTGGACACAACATTCATCTCGGTAAACTAATAATGTGTGTACTCATGTTCCTCCCTTCCCCATTCGTTCTTTTACGCCCGGGTGAAACCGAACGGGACCGCTAGTATATCATATAAGAAAAAATGCTCTAAATTAGTACTTAAATAGCGTATGTACCAGGCGGCAGAAAATTGGGACGACATGTTTTTTTTTGCGCGTCAACTCCCTAACTAATAGGTTTTGTCCAATGAAAATGCGGCAGATTACGTTAAAACAATTTTCTCTTTCAGGCAATAGGCGTTTATTGTACTCTGAAAAAATCATTCGTTTATGCATTGAGAGAAAAAAAAACGGCATTGTATAATAGAAACCAGTATTTCGTATTCCTGACGAGTAGTGACATTATGTTAAAACGAGGGGCAGCAACTTTTAACAGTCACACGAGTGATAGTATCAATACGTCCGAGATATATATGGTATTTTTTGTCATATTCCTTATAAAATAGCTGCTTTTGAGTCCATTTTCAGTATACTTTAAAAAAAATTTACACTTCACTTGTGTAGCAAACTTCACATCTAGTAGTATAGCTTAATCGCAGTAGCACCAAGAGTAATAAACAGAAAGCGCGTCTATTTTTCTTTTTCATTTCAGCACTAGTATGTAATGGGTCACTTTACATGCAGGCATACATGCATTTAACCATTTTATAAGGCGTAGAACAGAAAACTTATTTGCTACAAAGGTAAAAACAGAATTAGTTTATAGTATTATACTTGCTCATTTGTAATGGGTGTTTTTTTTAGAGGTATACAACTTTAAAATGAAATAAAACACGTAAAAATAAGGTTGCTGGCCACGTTGTTGGCTTTGTTTAAAATATAATTTTATGCCATTTATGTTTAAATATGATTTCGGGCATATGGGCGCCACGGCTGGCTTGAATGAAGCGCAATCGGGAAGTCCAATTTTCGATCACTTTATCGAGCATCTGGGGCCGTATATCGCCAATAGCGCGGCGAATGTTGACTTCCAAGTGATCCAACGTCTGTGGTTTATCGGCGTAGACTAGTGACTTCACGTATCCCCAAAGAAAGTAATCCATAGGTGTGAGATCAAAATTTTGCGTTGAAAAAGAGGATCAAGCTGAATATTGTTTTCGGCCCATTCACCGAACGACGGCGCGCATAATGGTCACGCGGCTTTAACTCTTGCACAAGCTGGATCTTGTAAGCTTGTAAGCCAAGATCTTTACGCAAAATCTTCCACAACGTGGATGGGCACAGTCCCAATTGCTGTACACGACGGCGTATTGACTCATTCGGGTCCTCCTCAACACTACGCACCACAGCAGCAATGGCATGTTCTGTGCGCACTGTATGGCGTCTTTGTGGATGCGTATTATCAACTAGAGTATGCGTAGTTCGAAAACGATCCATGGTTTTCCGAATAACTTGCTCGGATGGACGATTATGTCGACCGTAAAATGGACGTAGCGCACGGTTAGTTTGGCAAACTGAACCATAATTTTCAAAATAAATTTGCACAATTTGCAAGCGTTGTACTGATGTAAGTCTATTCATGGTGAAATGGCAAAACATACTGACCACAAATCATTTATTTATTTATTTATTTATTTATTTATTTATTTATTTATTTATTTATTTACCAATCAACAGAGCTGTGCTCCAATTACAGATGGTTATATATAAACAATATAAAAATAATGAAATCAAAAGAAAAACAACGAGACAGGACAAAAAATGAGTTAGTCGCATATTCATAGTAATCTGCATACAGTTAGATATTAATTATAATTTAATGATTTAATAGACTGTAGCATTTGCTTTCAAATGTTGAAATGCTCATACGATGTATATCTAGATGAGATGATACTGTATTGAACAGTGCCATCATATGATATAATGGTGATGCCGCTCTGTGTACTGTTCTATATCGAGGAAGTTTGAGTTTTGCTGAACTTCGGCTGTTAAAGACCGGTTCATAAAAACATATCTTCGACAAGATGATGCGGTCGTCAATGAATCCATTTAAGAGTTTATGTAGGTACAGTAAGCTCGACACTTTTCTTCTGATGGAGAGTTTACACATATTAAATAATTCTAGTGATTGATCGTATGGCACCAAATACGTGTAAAAATTAAACTTTCTATAAAATAGATACCTCATAAACTTCTTCTGCACCCTTTCAATCATACCTATGTATAGTTCATAATGAGGGCTCCAAATGACCGAACCAAATTCAAGTTTGGAACGAACTAATGAATAGTACAGGACCTTTATTGGTTCAGTTTTTTTAAAATCAGCTGTGTTTCTAATTATGAAGCCAAGCATCGAATACGACTTTTTGACTATGGTTTGTATGTGAGTATTGAATGTTAGCTTTGAGTCAAAAATAATACCTAAATCACTCATAATTTCTACTCTCGTTAATGACAGGTCGTTCATAATATAACCTTTAATTATGGGATTGTGCTGCCTTGAATACGTCATCACATAGCACTTTGATAAATTAAAATTTAATTTATTATTTTGACTCCAGCTGAACAGATTGTTCAGATCAGATTGGAAACTTAATGTGTCTTCCTGATTTCGAATTTCTTTGAACAGCTTTAAATCATCGGCATACAGGACAAAACTGGAATTATGAATAACATTCGAGACATCATTTATAAATATATTAAATAATAATGGACCTAAATTGGATCCTTGTGGAATTCCAGAATTTGCCATGTATTCCTCAGATCTAAAGCCATTTCTGGAGACATATTGTCGTCTATTACATAGATATGATTTGAAGAAGTGTAATAAACTGACAGATATTCCAAAAAGGCTCAGCTTCTCCAATAAGATGTTATGATCAATTTTATCAAAAGCCTTCTGAAAATCAGTATAGGCTACGTCCACTTGACAACCAGAGTCTAAAGCCGCTGAAGTAAATTCAGTAAAGTTCATCAAATTGGTGCTTATAGATCTGCCTTTAGTAAACCCATGCTGATTTACAGAAATTTTTTGTTGTACATGACTATAAATATACTTATGTAACACAATTTCAAAAATTTTGGCTGGAACAGATAAAATTGCCACTGGCCGATAATTTGTAATGTCGATGCGATCGTCCTTTTTGTGTATAGGCACTACCTATCTGTCAACTGTCAAATTAACTGTCACTTGAAACGGTGTTGCCAATTTCAAAACCAAACCTCCAAAAAAAACACCCTTTATATTATATAATAAGCTATTTACTTAATAAGATTTATATTATCTTGGTTTCTGCAAGGGCGTAGATAGGGAGAGGGTAATTACCCCCTCAGGATCATAATAATAAAAAAATAAAACTGAAAATAGTACGAATTACCTGGCTAAAAAATAAAATTTAGAAATACTTCTTGAAAAAAAAAATGTGTAAATTGGGAATTAATATTTTGCTTGACATCTTCATTCGTGAGTATTCTTGAGTGACATTAATAAAATTTAAAAAAAATATTGAGTTTTTTTGCTTCCCCCCCTAGAAAAAAATATATTTACGCCCTTGGGTTTCTGTATTGTGACTTAACTTATTTTCTGTACACAAACAATAAAAAATACAGTAAATTTTAATGAACTTTTTCTATATGTACTGTACGTTCACATATTATTAGGCATGTGCGTGATTTCTTGCCGTATATCGTTCAGTTTTTATTCCAAAGTTTGTTATTAAGCGTCGAGACTTCCGCAACAAATGACCTTCGACCAAAGAATACTTCTGCAGTGTTAGAAGAAATCACAAACCCGTGAAATTAATGTGTCACACACTTTACTGTGTACACGGCGTACTGAACTGCACGACATCCTAATAACAATAAAGGTCGATCCACAACGCACACGGCACGCACAATGACTTACGTGTTTAGTTATTTGGGTTTTTACAAACATGTCAATTCATTTTCTCTGATGGATAGCTTTTTTAACACAACAGATCACGATTACAAAGAATAAAATAACAATAATAATGGTAGTTTATGTATCTAGAATGTAATGCATTATTTTATATAGAAAAACGAGAGTCAGCGAGTTCTAGCAGTCCCACGAGCCATAAAAGCGTGAAGTTCGAGATACGTACTACAGCTGTCATATTATGTGTTTAACCAAATTCATCCCCTAAGATAAGGGTCGGTAAAATTTCCCGATTTTTAAAGAGCCACTAAAATTTTTCGTTATATATTACAGTAGGTATTTGCTGATATATTATATTTAATTTTTGATTTAAAATAAACGACTTTAAATACGAAATAATATTTATTCATATAAAAACACACAAATGTTTTTAGCACAAAACATATTAAAGTATTTTAGCTAGGATAATAAAATAATTAATTTTGGCGTATAGAACTGGAGAGCCTCAACTTTACATCGATAGAGCCGCATGCGGCTCGCGAGCCGCAAGTTACCGACCCCTGTCCAAAGGGAATTTAAAGTATAATTTAAAAATAGGTCTAATGTCGACTAATTTTAGATGATATACTAAATATTGCAGACATCCGATAAATAGCCCACAAATAGTACTGCAATACGGTGGAGCCGAAGACTCCACTACTGTTGTATAAAACATGCAATCGCGTACGAATGCGCGAGTAGTGGCTGTTACATCTATACTATATTATATAAAGCTGAAGAGTTTGTTTGAACGCGCTAATCTCAGGAACTACTGGTTCATATTGAAAAAAAATAATTTTTGTTGGATAGCCCATTTATCGAGGAAGGCTATAGGCCAGGGGCGGGCAAATCTTTTGATTGGCGGGCCGGATGGCTGACGAAAATTTGACCGCGGGCCAAAAATTTGCAGGAAAAAAGTTCATCACATTCTATATCCGCATTCGGAAAGCAAAAAAAAAAGGTCCTCACATTCTATTTCCGCATGTGGAGAGCAAAAAAAAAAGGTCCCCGCATTCTATTCCAGCTACTATTTTTCTAAAATGTTCTAAAATGCTTCGTGGGCCGGATAAAATTGCGCTACGGGTCGAATCCGGCCCGCGGGCCGCTATTTGCCCAGGCCTGCTATAGGCTATATAATATTACGCTACGACTATTAGGAGCGCAGCATTAATGAAAAATGTTGCAAAATGCATCTCAAAAATAAGCTTCTATTCATGTGAAATGCACTAACTAGATATACTCATATTAGAGTTGCGAGTACACAACCCCAGGTGGCTCAATCGGTAAAGCATGCGACTGTCAATATCAGGGTCGGGGGTTCAAGCCCCACCTTGGCGAATATATTTTTATTTTTTTTTTCTACATGGCTTTCTTCGAGGCTTACATTTAAATTTATTTAAATTTTATTTAATTAATTTAAAAAAATATATTAGTTAAAAAAAGTATAAATACTGCTTTTTATCAACAAAAACTTTTGAACGGTAACTCCGATCATAATGAAATTTGGACACAACATTCATCTCGGTAAACTAAAATGAATGTGTGTAATCATGTTCCTCCCTTCCCCCTTCGTTCTTTTATACTCGGGTGAAACCGGACGAGACCGCTAGTCCAATAATAAAATTGTTGTGGTAAAATTGTTTTTTATATTTCTTGCACGTTTGAACTTTCAAATATTGTGAACCGTGCATCCACTACAGAACAGATGCTAATCCGCAGGTAGCGTAAATTATGCAAACTGCGACCGTTTCTATGTAAATTGGGGCTTTAAAAACATCGCAAACAAAGAGTGGCGTGCGAAAAAAAATATGTAACTAAATTAAGTACCATCGTACTTAAAGTTTGAAGCGATTATGACTGTATCGATTACTCATTAAAACTGTTTAAGTGGATTGCTAATTAATAAAGATAAAAGTCAGGTATGCACTTTGTATAGACGCCGAGAGATTTTAGTTCATGATAAATATTTTACAGTGAGCCCCTGGTATATTCGTAAAAAAAGTGTAAACATTAAGATTCAAGTACGAAGACAGGCTCAAAAAGTGTTAACAGCTGAATAAGGATGATCTATATAATCTATCTATAATGTGTTGGAATCCCGTCAAAGTCTATAATTAAGGAATCCATAGTTAATCCTAGCTAGATTTTTTCAGTATTGATTTTTTCGTCTCTGCGAAAAATATGATTCATGCGTCCCATTAAGGGTTAAATAAACGGCGCGGCGTCGGGGAAGCTGCATACCATGTGGTCATAAACAAGTGTAATAATTACAGTCAAATCAATTTGGACACTGGCCAGTTCTTTATTATTGTATACATACTTACTTTACAAAAAAACAAGCAAAGTCACTCAAGGCCTGATCTAACGCCTATTACATATTTTATGAATTATTTATAATTTGGAACTCATTTGTTTAATGTACAGGGTGTTGCCATCTAAATTACAAAGTTCATAATTACAAAAACTCATTTTGTGTCAAGTTTTTATGTTATGTTTATTGTTTATAATACACTTCTGATCAAAATTGACGGACCTGTCAGTTTTTCTGTTAAATTTTTAATGTCTAATTATTAGACGGAACTCACTGTAGAGATAGGATATTTCGAGCGAAAATAATCGAATTATCCAGTTATTAAAATAACTCGAGAGGTTTCGTTAAAATCATTCGAATTATTTTTATACCTATGAGTTACGACTTAAATAATACATTATAGATACTCTTTCTTTAGTCTTCAAACACTGCTTTTATGTTCTATGAAGCACTGCATACAGACGACTCTCTCAAGTCTCATAATCGAAATCGAGAGTTAAATTCATTCGCAATAATAATATATCGGCTGCATAGACAGATCGAATGAATTGTGTTTTACTCGCATAACACTCGAGGGTATTTGCATTACACAGTATTGATTACGATTACTTATGTCTTTTATCCGCTTTTATTCTATGAAACATTGTATGCAGGTGACTCTATCAAGACTGATAATCGAAACGAAGAGCAAAATTCATTCGAGAGTTGACGACCAACACACTGATTGTAATGATACATCGTGCGAAGGGATCATTTTGAATGAATAATTCGAACAGCATTGTTTCGATTATTAAAATCATTTGATTATTCCCAAGTCCAGACGGAAGCATATTTTATTTTTTGGTGACACTAAGATAGGATTTGAAATCTTTAGATGCTCGTGAATTAGGATGACGACGACATGGAGATTGTTACTTACAATGGACCATTTGGTGGTTTGGTGACGAATTTGCTTCGACAATCACACCAAGTTTGACAGATATTGAAGGCAGAAAATCGTCCTCTAGGGCCTAGGCCTTCACCCTACTCGTCCAAGACCATCGAATGCTTTCAAAACGTATCCTGGTTTCATCAGAAAATAAGACATGCTTCCAGTTGTATCATTCCTTTAGAATTAAAAATATAGCAGAAAAACAGAGTGGTGCGTTAGTTTTGTTCAGGAGTGTATTTCTGTTTCGGTGGTTAGTGTCCAA
The DNA here is from genome assembly GCA_963575645.1 of Xanthostigma xanthostigma. Lineage (NCBI taxonomy): Eukaryota > Metazoa > Arthropoda > Insecta > Raphidioptera > Raphidiidae > Xanthostigma > Xanthostigma xanthostigma. Next base: position 14,117,967 of record OY754469.1, read on the forward strand.
AATCAAGGACTTCAACGAGTCTTCTGTAATATATAGCAGTATTTAAACTAATTATGTTTGGAAATCTTTGAAGGTCACAACTTGTCGATTACATTAACCGTTGCTGTGATATTTGGTTGGTTTTTGTACATGGAATTTTCCATCTACTTCGGCTCCTGTGGTTAACTCAAAGTTCGTTTCTGATAGTAACGCTATATCGGTCATTATAATAACGTCGAGAGAACGTTTGGTATAGAAGTACAATTTAAAAAAGAGACTTTACCGAGGTTTTGCTTGTGACCGACGTTTCAAAAAATGTATTTTCATCTCCAGGGTCTCGGGCTAGTTGAAGGGTGGTAAATTGTACTATTGTAGTAACCCAAAGAAAGATTAACACAATTTACCTTCAACTAGCTTGAAGTCAATTCATATAGTTTTAGATTTGTTAAAAAACAATAAATCGATAAGAGCACCGATCCAACAACCCCGTAGCTGTTAGAGGCGTTAAGAAAACTCATAAATAATCATAGAAAACTGTCTGCCAGTCAAAATCCTTATAGTCCTCGCTATGATATCCAAAACTTTTAAATGATATGTCCCTATCACCTGACTTGGCAGATATAATAAACAAAATTTTGAATCTCAAACCAGAAAAAATAAAAATATTGATAAAACAATTTGTTTACAAAAGGCAACTTAACACTAACAATTTTCGTGCCTGTGTGTGTTAAACCAACTAGATTAAATTTTTTGTTTTTTTAAATGTGATTTTATAAATATACTGTCTCAAGTATTAATGTACAGGGGCAGGAGGAAGATCAAAATCTAGTTTGATCCTGTCCCTATTGCCTAAATTTGTATATTTAGAGCAATAAACTATTATTATTATTATTATAAGAACAAAAATAATTGAAATATGGCCGAAAACTCTGAATCTACTTGACGATGAGAAAGTAGCTATGACGTCGGCTCAGGAAATTAATTTTCCCAGTTTAGCACGACTGTCATTTTTCGGGAAGAACCCAAACGCGAAATTTAAACAATTTGCGCATAAACTGAGACTAATTCGTGATGATACGAACAATTAAAAAATAGTCAAGTCTTCTGAACCATGACTTCATATTCAGTAATGTTGTCTCTCCCACACGTGTGAACAGCTAACTAATAAATACAAAAGAAAACGGTTAACACTGGGAAATTGCACAAAATATTGATTATTGTTAATTGCAGCAATAAAGACATAATTGTACGATTAAAATGTTGATATCCTTGAGGGGTTTACAACTGGAATGTCCATACAATCTGTTTGACGAATTGATATCATACAAACGTTGCCGCTCATACGAAAGTAGCTGTCAGTGCATGTACACTAGGTTGTTTTTTTTTTCGGTCCCATTGGCTAATGTTTTAGCATTGGACCTAAAAAAAATCTCCCAAAATTTCAGCTTCCTAGATCAAACTTGTGAGCGGCGCAAGCCCAGTTTGTTTCCCGTTCAGTTAACATGGGAAAAACGACGTTTTTATTACTCAATGGATATAGCAAAAATTTTTTTTTTAATTTTTGGTAGTAGAATTTTTTACAGAATTAAATTTCCCACAAGAAAGGTTCTCAGTGCTAAATCCGTGGATTCATTATTTTCAAGATGTTCGTTTAAACATTCTCATAAAATTGGATTTCATTTAATTAACTAATGTTTAAACGAAGATATCTTTGAAAATAATGAATTCACGGATTTAGTACTAAGGACCTTTTTTGCGGGAAAATTAATTCTCTACAAAATGCTGCCATCAAAAATAAAATAAAAAAAATCTACCAGCTATATTATGAGTAAAAACGTCGTTTTTCCCATGTAAATTAAATGCGAAACAAACTCGGTTTGCGCCGTTCACATGTTTGATCTAGGAAGCTGAAATTTTGAGAGATTTTTTTAGGTCCAATGTCAAAACATTACCCAATGGGACCAAAAAAAAATAAATAAAAAACACCCTAATGTACACAGTTTGAATTGCAGATGGTCAGAATCAATTCAGCATGATTTTTTCTATAAGTACAATCAATATGAAATGAAACAGAACGAATTTGTTTTTCAAAAATTTCTCAATTTTTCAAGAAGGGGGGACCTTTCTACTTTTCCATTTTTAACCCAAAAAATCCGTTAGATTTTACATATGACTTACAACTGAGATTATTCTTATAAAAAAATCGCGATCATCGATTCCGACTACTCACACCTCTATATCCTATCTTCGTTTAGAAATTATGGTGTTTTCTCGTTTTTCTAAAGAAAAAATGTTTTTAAGGTTATACGCTCTCGACCGTATTAGTAAAAACTGCGTCCGTATTTTGTTGTAACAAAAATATGTTATATGACTTGGTAAATTTATTATTTCTTATGGAAATATTATATCCTGTTGATCATAGCTTTATTTTTTAATATTTAAGAAATAATATTTAAACATTTGACATAATATCATAAAGTTGTGACTTAAGCAGTATATTTAATTAAGTCCAGTGTACACGAATGATTTTATCTTACGTTTTGGTTTTAAAAACCTTTGAACCGTTAGACGTATAGTTTTTGAGTTATTGGATATTAAATGCAGTTTTTAATACTTGGTAAATGAGAAAATATCCAATTTTCAAGTTTTAGTTATTAGCTACGTCAAAAAAATTATTTAATAAAAACAAAATTTATGAAAAACTTTTGTAATCTGGTTTTCATGGTGACATAATTCAAATCTAGAAAATAAAGATTTTGAGAGTTGTTTCGAAAATTTTTATTAATATTTCTCCAAAACTGCACGGGAAAGTATAGTTTTTTAAATTTTTACGTTATCTAAAGGAGTCAAACTTTCGAATAATCAGTTTTTTAAAAATTTGTCTATAGCCAATTTGGTTTAATCTTATTTTTATATACACTTCCGGTCAGTCTTCTCATTTATCACTGTGTTAAAAATCGCATTTTTAATAATTAATAACTTGAAAACTAGACGGTCAATGTTTTTTAAGAAATGCAGTTGAATGTATGAGATATCCATAATTAACATATTAAAATTTCAGCGTATTATCTATCATTGCTCTTTCGGGCGTATAACCTTAAACGCTTATATCTTTGAAACTAAAAGAGGTAACAGGGCTGCGAATGATCGGAATTTATTCATCATTACATTTTCTATTCGTTCAGCTAATATCAAACTAGCCAAAAAGCGCTTAGTGTCATAAAAAGTTTGCAGATATATGCAAAACGCATGATCTCGTAATTAAATCACTTATTTAAAGAAACAAAATTTAATCTACACGGACTAGTCTAGAATATTTACCTTAACCGACGAACACCCTGTAAATATGATGGACTCATAAAAATGTGCTGTTTTAATTAGTGTATTTGCCATAAGGCACTTACACTATTGGCGTCGGTCGGATGGCGGGACCTAGGGGTCGGACCAAAATTTCTCGACGTTTCATAGCCTCCTGAACACTTTGGCACCATTTTTGGAAAAGTATGTTTATATATGTATATATATATATATATTTATATATATATATATATATATATATATATATATATATATATATATATATATATATATATATATATATGTGTTAGCACGATAACTCTCGACAGACTTAATCGATTTAAACAAAATTTGGGCCACATGTTGGAATCTATCACCGCACGAAGCCTATTTAAAATGGGCCCAATCGGGCCACGTTAAGGGTGGTATTTAGGGGTTGAAAAAATTTTTCGGGCCCAAAAATACCGAAAAAATTTTCGGAATCGTTTCAAATTTGAAATTTAACCCTTTAGTAATTATTAAAATATGCTGCTAAAATTTTAAAAACATCGGCCCGACAGGACCGGACTTACAAATTTTATGAAAACACAAGTTTACTGATATAGATTTACATACTGAAGGGTGTATATAATTTGGTACAGATGTTGAATTGATATGTAGTATTGAAATTAAGTAAAAAATGTTGTTTTAAGGGGTGTATTAAGGGGTAATTTTTTTATTTTGTCCAAAAACAAAGTTAAGTTCATACAATAGAGCCACACTGCCTACAAAAGCAAATACACTATATTGTCGGCAGGGTTTCGCACTGCGACCCGAGTTTTTTTGTTGTAAAAAGCGGTCTACTAACTACCTACTTTATACATTATGTAAATTTTGTATTTTTGTTATGTTTAAAAATAATTAAATACATATTTCTTCCAGCTGACAAGTACGAAACTTGTATATTCTTTAGTCATTCATCGTAATTCAGCAGCCTGATCAAAGGTTACATTTATTCTTAATTGAATGTCGCGTTTACCGAACCGATAACGAAACAACGTATTATAATTTTTGTTTGACGTAAATTTTTATTATATAAAAGTAATTATCAAGCGTTTTGTTTAATAAAAATACGTTTATAGTAGACTAGAGTGCACTGTTTAACGATCGAACAAACATAAACGTTGAGTGGGTCGTAAAAATTTACGAATCCAATATGCATCACACGTGTTACAAAATAACGAAGATCCTAGGCACAGGGATGGGTTTCTCATCCCTATATAGTCCCACACAGACTTTGTATGTGCAAGTTAGCAACGTGTCGATCAGGGGTCACCAAATGGCGGATCGCGGCTCGAATCCGGACAATAGCAATATAAAAATTTGGGTAGTATTTAAACGAGCGACTGTAAATTACAATTTTGGGTGAGAAAAATAACCAATTTGGGTTACCTACTGTATTACTAAGTGAGCGACTGACTGCGCGTGACGAGAAATCAACAGAACAGCAACTTACAAACATCCATTTGAGTTACTTAAAATATTTAAGCGACCTAATATTTGTTTGAGCGGCATTTTGTTAATAGTTTTCTAAAAAATATATATTTAATTGACTGTCAATTAAATATACATTTTTTAGAAAACGCAGTTCTATTCAAACAATTAACTATTTAATTCGCATACCCCGTTATCGTTCACCCCGGAATTATTTTTTAAAAAACTCCACCTTTGCCCCATCGCGTTTCACTGCGAGACAATTCGCATACCCCTTTATCAAAAAAAGCGGTGGTTTTCAATCTTCATGAAAATGTGAGTTTTAAGTTGTAGTCTCAAAGTGAAAAAAAAAAAAATAAAAAGTAAAAACTAAAGAAGATATCTGCTTCAAAATTACCGAAGGCATTCTAGTCGCTCACTTAGTAATTTAGTCACCCAACTATTATTTTAATATCTCAAGTTATTAAAACAGTATCTCATCATCAGTCACCAATTTTTTTTTATTCGACCGTTTTATAATTCCCCTAAAAATTTGTGGTAATTCAATTTAGCCTGCGCTGTCTTGTCCATCTGATAGTCATGCGACAACGGACGGGCGATTTTTAAATTAGATGTATCCTGAATAAAAAAATATTCAGAGTACTTTTTGTTTTATTTTTTAATTGATATTATAAATCTTGGTTGCTAAGCATCATCTACCAAATGGATCGCGACAGATGTGTATTTTTTTTTTAAACGAACCCGCAATGAAACTAATTGGTGATCCCTGGTGTAGATAAATAGAGAGAGAAATAAACTTCATTTTTTAAGCAAAACTTCTTTACGCACGCTAGTATTTGATTCATGAGATTGAAAGTGTTACGAAACGCTGCAAAGAAAAAGGGTCCAGGAAATTAACCGTGAAGAACACTGTTAATGTACGTATACAGTATACTATAGAAACAGTTTGTACGCAGCATCTCTGTCAGTTGCCATTTAAATTCATATGAGCGGCAGAGAAGCAAAGTAAGCCGAACGCGAACTGTCAAAAATATTATTATTATTTTGTGAAAATTAGCTATTAATAGAAGGTACGGGCAAAAAATATAGTATGTATCTCGATTGTACTAATGCTTTAAGTCATTAAAGCATTACAATCGAGATACATACTATATTTTTTTAATAGTGAGCGATTAGCGAATTTTAATAATAGTTACACGAGTCATCGTGTAACTATTATTAAAATTCGCTAATCGCTCACTATTCATTGATTGGACTACACAGCTTGTACATAAAATAATGCATGACAATCTTGACAAATAAACTACTATTATAAATATGTTATATTAACGCTATAAAACTAACGGAACGTTCAAGTAGGTATATATATTTTGAATAATAAATTTTATAACAAAGTTTTATTTTCTACGTCTGCCAACTTCTGGACAGATATGATTTACCGATGATTTATCGACATAAACGCCATGCTTCGTTGCTTTCTTTGTAATCATTAACAAATCCAAGGTCGTTGTAGAAGTTGCTTCAGCATTCAGATCACGGAACACAATATGTATTATGATATTATCTGTTATTCGAGGAAGCACGGATGTTGTCCAATTTATGTAATAAATAATCTTGAATCATGTTACGGATTACTCAAGTCATTGAAGACAAAAGACAATAACATTAACTCATAATGACAAAAAAAAATAGTAGCGTATAGTCATGAGAACACTCGACTAGGGGTGGACGAAATTATGAATTGATGTATCGATATATTCGGAATATCAAGTATAATGTATAAAAATATTTATTTACCTAACGTCTCGTTGAAAATGTTTTGTGTTAATACCCAAATGGCTTCAGGGAAATTCAACCACAAAATTGTTTCTAAGGAATAACGCGGGCTCAAATTGAGGATACTACTAACACATTTTCTATAGCGTTAGGATCCCAGACAATCTTAGGACTCAGACAACGAAAAACTTTATGTATTATGCATGTATTATATAATAATGTATGTACGTTTGAACGAATTTAACTTAAAAACCATGTGACGGACATTTATGAAACTCCTTTGAAATGTTTCTTAAGATTCCAGAAACGCTATAGGCTGTGTGTACGAAGCCTACTAGCGCCGCTAGTGGGTAATTTATGGAAATCGTGACATGTTTCTATAGTGATAAGTCAACAACTTTAGTTGGCCATGATGTGTCAAAAAAATGTAATAAGGAAAACTGATGTTTATTTTATATACCATAAAATTCAGATTGTAAACCATTATATAAATAGCATAACATAAAAGATACGTGAGAATTATTTATTTATCAATTATGACGTACAATATATAAGTAACTAATTTGTCTACACTGACAGCGGAACGTCAAACTATGGCCCCAATAGTCTTTATTTTACTTAAATTTCCATCAGCGCAACAGCCCGGAACACAACAAGCATTTCCAGATCGCTTGATTTTGCCCAATATGATTTCTTTGTAATTAAAAAACTTCATAAAATTATAACTATTCTCACTTTTAATAAACATTGCTCACTGACATACGGAAAATTTGAGGTTGAAGTTTCCTCTAGTGCTCACCACAAACGCTCGCTTCGAAAAATTTCTAACTCCGAATTTATTTTTTGGCATATCTTCTATACAATTAATATTTATATAAAACCGTAACGTGTTGTCAAGGTAAGCCGATATTTCCTTTTCTCCCGCGACTGTGATATATGCTACCAGGTAAATATAAACCGTAAAACATCCAGTGGAAAGTCATTCGACTTCTAACTTCATATGACTTGCAGTGCGCAAGTACTCCTAGTCGGACTTTTTTTTTACTTTCACGAACACCTAGATAAAATATCTGTGATATGGTCTCATTATGCTATCATGACAGGGGACTGTTATTCCCGGGCAATGCCAGGTATATAGACAATCTACAAATCCGAGCGAACCGGACCGGGCTGCTAGTCTATTATATAATTTCTTTTCCATTCAATTGCTCTGTATTTTATAACAATATACAGCAGCCGACTAAAATAAGAGAATTCACAAAAACAAAATAAACTTCTGACACAAAAAAGAAACATTCCACTTGTCAGCTGCAAATGTATTTGAGATTCTTCACATGCCGCCGCCTGCCTTACGAAAACAAACGAACATTTTTTTTTTCATTTTACAGCACGCCACATTAGGTATACAAAATTTGGTACGTATATTTCCCACAATTAATTAACATAGAGGCTCCATTTTAAATGTGTCTAATTATCTATTTGATATAAATGGGATATGTCACCTGGGTTGCATAAAAATCTGATTTGACAATGACCTTAGATTGTGAACATACATATTACTCCGTATGAAAAGTGTAGTAGAGTTTGAAATCGATCCTGCCTGAAAAATAATTGATCGATTCAAAATGATATTTTTCTTAAACTGTGTATTTAGCCAGTGCCCGTCGGCAAAAATTTTATTGATACATACTCTCCCCAAACTTTGTATATGGCTTCATTAGGCCTAGTCTGACACCTATTTCCTCTATGACTTTTCTTGTTTTTGGGGTGTTTTCCCTCTAAACTTTCCGAAAGATGTCGTTTTGACGACATGTAAAAATTTATAGATATTGTTTGTTTTTTTAATTGGATAGCTTAAAAACTTCAACCAAAACGCTAAAATATTGTTCTCTGACATTTAAAATGTCTGACACCTCGAATATGGTCGATATATTCGAGGTGTCTGACATTTTAAATGGTTCATATTATTTGTCAGAGAACATTATTTTAGTGTTTTGGTTGAAGTTTTTAAGCTATCCAATTAAAAAAACAAACGGTATCTACAAATTTTTACATGTCGTCAAAACGACATCTTTCGGAAAGTTTATGGGAAAACGCCCCAAAATCAAGAAAAGTCATAGAGGAAATAGGTGTCAGACTAGGCCTAATGAAGCCATATACAAAGTTTGGGGAGAGTATGTATCAATAAAATTTTTCCGACGGGCACTCTGACTCGTGTATTAAGCATCGTTTTTTTTGTACAGTTTCCACAACGTTTTTCTACGCATTTTGATAAAAATTTAGCTTGAAAAGTGATCTTTTTCTATGTAGAACAATCATTTGTTTTTGTGTGAGAACAATCTGATATTCTAGATGACAGGGAGTTTGAATACGACTGCTCCTGATGTATGGAAACTGTAATTATGAGATTACAATGTAAGATCATCGTCAAATCATTTTTTTTTGACAATCCTTTCTGCAACGTACTAAAGATATGGATAATATGACATACTGCGCGGTGCAACTTGAAATTTTGTAGATACTGAGCTAGAGGACGACTATGAACCCGGCACTGGTGTATTTAAAGCGATATTGTCGTCAAACTGTTTATTAATTAGAACATTTTGTATACACACAGAAAAATAAATATCTAATCTATAAAAAAAAATATCAAATCAAATAGCCTGGAAATATTTTGTTAAAAAAATTAGGTCAATTTTAGCATAATCGATTTAAAGGTACAGACTGCTTTTCCTGTTGATCACAATATTAGATCGCACCAAATTCTCTGACAACACGTTCTTCTGCAACCCGGCATTAATCTATATATACATAACCGAAATGCCATTCACTGATTGACTCATCACATCTCCAAAACTATACGCTCGATTGATTTAAAATTTGGCATAGTTACTCCTTTCTCGACGTAGGCACCCACCAAGAACGGATTTTATGCAAATCCTATCCAAAACGGATGTTTCACCTACCATCACATATACTATATGGGTGTGAGTTGTTACGTGGGTGGATGTCGACGGTTCGTACATGGGAAGGCCAATATGATATTTCGAGAGAAAGAGAGAGAGACTATTTATTAATAAATCATACAGTTTTGTACCCGGGCGAAGGCAGGACGGGCCGCTAGTGTAGTATATTGTTCGCTTCTTTTCACATGCGAACTTCTTACAATTTTGATATCTACAGTAGTACAAACAGACAGGTTACTTACCGAACGAGACGCAGGCAGTAGGCGACAAATTCGAGTTGGCAATCTGCACGATGGCCAAAAAAATATACGCAACCATCATGCTGAACACGTGACACATGAGCGACTTGCCGTGCAGGTTGCGCAGTTCTGGGATTATTGCGTATACCAGGAAGGTGGCCAGCAGGAACGGCACACTAATCAGCATTCCTGCAACACATCAAAAACAATTCATAAATACAAATCAACGCGTTGTCTAGTTGAATGGAATAATTTTCAATAAATTAATGTACAATTTAAATGGGCTTGTGAATTGTCATAAATCGGGGAAATGCTAGGGATTTTTTCCACAGTGATTGTAAATGAAGGAAAATAATTATAATAGTCCGACATTTAATTCTTATTCTATTCTTATGTACGTTTTGCTAATTTAGTATGGGAAAGTAGTCGAAATAATCAGGAATAGTCAGAGTGTGAAAATTCATATTCATTTACTTCCTGAAATTCCGTTATTGAACTTAGCGCTTGGAATTTCCTTGATTTACAGTTTTCAAGTAGGTGTAGTTTATGACCTGGATGCAGTATGATAACCGAATATAGCGATGTTCTCAAAGTGGGAATACCAAATAAAAGGCCTCTCTGATGTTTGTAATATCAAAGACCTACACAGATCCTAAAACGGCTTTACTACTTGGCTGTTAGTTTTTTTACAGTGACAGTTTTGTCAGGTAAACTAGAGCTTTTGTTAACTAACAAAAGTAATGCTGGGCTGTAAAAAGTCAAAAAATTTGATTTGACAATGACCTTATATTGTGATCAAAAAATTACAGTTTCCATACATCAGGAGCAGTCTAATGTATTCAAACATCATCTAGATTCTAGAACATTAGATTGTCCTCACACAAAAACTAATGATTGTTCTACATAGAAAAAGGCTGATTTTCAAACTAAATTTTAATCAAAATGCGTAGAAAAACGTTGTTTAGAAACTGTACAAAAAAAAGAATGCTAAATACACAGTTTAAGAAAAATATCGTTTCAATCGATCAATCATTATTCCAAAAGGATCTATTTTTTAAACTCTACTATGCTTTTCATATGTAGAAATATGTGTTATCACAATCTAAGGTTATTGTCAAATTATATTTTTTGACAATACTTTCTGCAATCCCGCATAGGATTATCATGTACCTAACTGCGTACACAGAAATTTAATATATCACAGAGAACGTGTTGCGACCATGTGAAATGTATTTTTTAATTTTTATTTAGGGAGTTTTTCAAATATCCCAGTTATTTCCCTAGACGATTTGATAAAGTTAGAGCTTTATCCGGTGTGTATTTCAATAATAATCGCGTACTTTCCGGAAAAAAAGTTCATTTACGTTACATATAGTGATGATTGATGGATATGCATTTTTACAGATTGGCATGTACCGTTAAAGTAATAGTTTGACCCCAAGAAGCGGGATCCCCAAAAAATCCTCGATCAAACATTTTTTAACCACAATCTTCTCAAACCCAAAACATCTTCATTCGCAAAAATTAAGATCTTGAATGTTGAAATAGGTTCAGACGTTAGAATAAAAGTCAATAACGCGTGTACTTTTTACCCGACTACAGCGAAGCAAAAGAAGGTTTATGTGTTTGACCGGTATATATGTGGGTATTTATGTATGTGTGTATGTATGTATGTATGTATGTTCACCTGTTCACTCATCACTTCTAAACTACTTATCATAGTTGACAAATGATGTATCGCTGGAAGCATTTTGATCCTCCGCTGGTTATAGGCTATGTGACGTCACATTAAATTAAATATGGCGCCCTCTAGAGGTCATAAAGTCATGAACTAAAAAAACATTTTTTTTAATGATGTCGTATTGGGTATCAAATGAAGGGGCTTAATTATCACATTTCAAAAATATATAATATATTGTTAGCTTGTTGCTATAACCCCAAAATAATTTAAATAAAAATTTAAGTTCATAAACTAAATAGCCACTACTAGAAAGTATGAAACCAGAAAATATTCTCATCTGAGGATAGCCACGGTCGTGTGCCACCTACCCTAACAAAACAATACATTTTAACAGTAGTAAGCGATCATAAGATTTAGGGCAAAGTGCATCACGCTATACATCTAGAGAGACCATATACAATGAGGTGGAATACGACCATGGCTATCCTCAGATGAGAATATTTTCTTGTTTCATACTTTTTAGTAGTCGGGTTTTAGTTTTTGAACTTAATTTTTATATTGAATTATCGATAAATATATTCGTAATTTAAGACACTAAACAATACAGAAATTTGAGGAACGCTGCGTACCTCCAGCGAAAACTTGCAATTGGTTCTTGGATAACGGCGGTGGAAAACACACCTTTCCTCTAACTTCTGTAATTTTTTCATCCATATATATCTCCAAACAAAATTCGTTCGTGCCATATATCGCTTCTTCAGCGGCTACAAACAGGGTTCCGTCCGCCTGGAGATAATACTCATCGTATTCAGGCTCCAGCATATATTGTCCGTGACGGCAGGGAGGCGGTTCTTCAAGGATTCCAAAATCAGCGATAAGATTCACATTGCGAGCAAACGACACATTCAAGTCGCACACGTCAATAGTGTAGAGCGAGGAGTTGAAATCCTTTTTTGGCGTGGCATTGCATATTCCGGATTCGTTGAATACTTGCCCGAACGGACAGCACTTCCGCACGCACACCTTGCCGTCACAGCATTCGGACCCCGCACCACCTTTGACGTAATATTTTGTTCCGTCAATTGGTAGACCCTCTCCGCTGCCATGATCCACGAACTCGGTTCGATTACACGTAAATACGGCCACCGTTATGTTTATCAATAAACAAAACACTAACGTCTCTTGCAGTATTAATGCCAACTTGCACCCCATTTTTACCGGAGGATTATTACCAACACGACGACACACAAATCATTATGTACTTGTCATCGAGTGAATGAATTATCTGCTGAGGTATGATGTACATACAAAAAGGCTATTCATCAATCATTTATTGACCCTTGATTGGCGCTTGGTTAATTCAATTCACGATCATACACAAGCTATTTTTTTATTTATTGGAATTCATTTCATTATATATCAACACCGCCACAGATCACTGTTCACTTTACAATAAAATAAAATGTAGTTCGTCAATCAGATGAACGTGTTCGCATCCAGGCGAATACATGCTTTGCAATCCCACGCACACACAATTTACAGACTGTTCGAAAATAAACGATGCAATACATAGATCAATGTTACCTAAAACCTAATTTTAACTCAAAAATCAGTTTACAGTGTTTACACTAGTAGATTTTAGATTGGCAGCTTCCATCGTAAACCAATACCTGGCGCAAATTGATGACTATTGTTTTATTCAATGCTAATATGTAAAAAAACGTATCTATTTTGTTGGTATTTCCTACCGAAATATAATAATAGACAAAAAAAATTGCACAAAGAGGAACTGCTAATGGAATTATTGAAATTAAATGCGATTATCACAATATTATTAATAATTATGTTATCATCAACCTGGTTGCACCGTTTGTTTGCACGTTTGTGTTATAATTATTGTCCACAGAAACCGGGAATTACCCCATTTATTAGTGACCGCGATCTGATCGTCAACCGGTTTCTTCACTTGCACACAATTAAGACAACGCACGTCTACTCTATCACGTCTTGGCCACAACTGGATATAAATAGTAAACAAGTCAGTATTAAATACTTACATTGCAAATGAATACTAATACCTTAAAGCATACGTATAAAGCGGCCAACACACTATCATGTCCAGTTAACCGCGCGATTTGTCGAAATTCAACACACCAAACGCGAATACTCGCACGCAAGTGACTTTGATGCAATGGTTTACTATTCTGAAATAGTCTACTCTCTACGGTAATCAATAAATGGTTACGATAGATTCCACCCTAGAATTGGTTTCCAAATTCAGGTAGCCAATAACCAATAAACTTCTGTTCTAATTCTAATCTCTAATGCCCATATTCACCGAACACTATTAAAGATAGATGTTACTAATCTTGGAACAAATTTATTCGTTAGAATAAAATTTCTTTTCAATTCACCAAGCAAATTATCAGGTAGAAAAGTTAGTTATAGAATAAATGTACATTGCACTATACTCCTTGCTTCTCTTGTTGAATATTTTGACGTTCACCCAAAAATACGACCGATGGCGTTGTGTAAACGTCAAAAAAGTTTCACAAAATAATAATGTTTTATCCTAACCCAATTGCACACAAAACTTCCACTAACTTTAATATTTTACAATTAATACCCTTCACAAAAGGTTAATAAACAACACATAGGTAAATAAATTCACAAGAGCAACTGTAGATATAATACTCCACGTTTATAGGTTAGGTATTATGATCTCTATGGCGGCCATTATTATTTTATCAGACGTATATAAATATTTATACATTGGAAGTAAGACATCATTGATTTATACCTGCATTAAACATAAATTATATTTAGTGAATTGAATTATCGATATTTATTCAGAGAAATAAAGAACAAATGAACCAAATAAATAACTACTTATCGTCGTTGGTTCTGTAATACCTCTTATGTGCAAAAAGTAAAATTTGCAGGAAAGGCCAAAAAGTGTTGTTTTCAGCAATGGATGGTAAGAACTAGCAATTTCAGAGGTATATTACTAATGCATACTTATCTTCACTATGCATGTTTAATTAAGACGAAGTATTTTCTTAAAAAATATTTAACGTTAATTTCGAATTTATTGGCACATGGGAGGAATTATTTGATACAATTTTTCACATAAGAGTTATTTCCCCTTCTTGGTTACTGTAAAATTAATTTGGAGATATTACTAGTGTATAGAGCTCAGTTTCCTGAATCTTTTCATCTAAAAAACGTAAAATCTGTCAACTATGCACATAAGAGCTATTACAGAACCAACGACGTTATGTTAGGTGAATATGGCCATAAATAGTATAAAACAAATTCGATTTCCGCGTCTGTCTGTTCGCTTAGAAGAGCTACATAAAAGACGACTTCGCTACAAGATCGGCTATTCTCAAATCCCTAGTCGACGTTGCTAATGACGAGTTGGTAAGATGATTTTCTTAGTAAAAAGTCTCTGAGTTTAATTTTTTTTTTCATTACCTTATAGACGCTGTTGTGCGTTTATAATCTATATAATCTATCTATCCTCTAAAATAGCTGCTTTATAAAGTGTCCCGTTACACACTAGTGCGGTAAAGTAAAACTACACTGGTCCCACTATACCAATTCCAAAGTAAATCACTGTTTGTCTGTCAGTTATTTTTTTGTCAACTTTAAAAGTGGCGTTTGTTAAAAAATGAACTGTCAAAAATTTTGAAAATGAAGTGAAAAGCAGCATACTAACTGAATTAGTGTAAACACCGCTCAAATATATAATTGTGGTAGTCCTACCGTAACGGATGAGTATTGTTAATTATAGTATTATTACTTATAATTTCATAAACTACAATTATTATATCATAAGCAGTATTCTGATTGTTAAAATTAATGTATCACCATTGTTTCGGTGGAACACGCCCGTCTGTACGAAAGGGGGATTTACATGGCACGCTAAGGTAGTAAGAAATACTGCTCTGCCACCCCCCCCCCCCCCGGAACTAGTTTTATAAAAAATACAAACAATATTATTTATGATCGTCCAGTTTCCACGCTGTGCAGTCGTGCAAACAAACAACAATTTAGATTCTTGTATTGTTGTGTTACTTTTGTTTTCATTTTATGCAACCAGCAATAATTCATAAAACACTAAGAAAAATGCATACCCTAGAAGGAATACACTTGTCCCCCGATTTACACGGCACTTGTTTTACACGGTTTATAAATTAACAGATTTCAAAAAAATTATAAAAATGTATATTCCGCTCTCATATACGCCTATGCAAAGATTAGATGACATTTTTGATTTTATTTCTTTGGTAACACTGCAGATGAAAATAACAGGGGATTCCCGGTGTTGTAAAATATATACATTTAGGGGAATCTCCGTAATATTATGTACGTATGTATTTCACAACAGGAAAGATGTCTGGTTCATGCAATTACATAGTGCAGAAACATAAGGCTTATATTATAGTCCGTTTACCTTTTGACCTGGTAAGTTTTCATCATTTATAGAATATACTTAAATAAATGACTGAATCATGCACATTTTTGGGTTATTTTCGTTTTACCTACACGATTTTACTTAGCAAAATCCAAGATTTCAATTTATGCGATTTTGTACAAAACCTATCTTTCGTGTAAATCGAGGAATATGAGTATTGTTGTGTTGTTAGTTGTATCTATACTATATAATAGTATAAAGAGAGCGCGAATTTTGTGAGTTTGTGTATATGCGGAGGGCAATCTCCGAAACTACTCATCCGATTTCAATTGTTTTCATCAATATTTAAAATGGACCTTCAGAATGAACATAGGCTATATATTATCGCTTTAAAAATGCGTCTTCTTGTTCTGCACAAGAACCAATCAGGAAACAGTGTACAGTGTCTTGTTACGTGGGCGACATAGACAAACGTGTGTTCTGTTCAGAAACAATAAACGTCCACTTTTGTCATATACTTTTATTCTATACCGAGCATAGGAATAAAATGGCAATCGGACCCTTAAGGTGCAAAGATATATTTCTGTCTTTTTTTAAGCCGTAAGCATGGGCGTATCCAGGAGGGCAAAACAAGCACGGGGGACCCGGTTTAAGAAATTTCTAATTTGCCCCCTCCTGGGCCAAAAGCTGGGTACGCCCATGGTCGTTAACGTCATAAAAAAAGACAAAGTTTTTGAAACAGAGATACTTATTCAGATTGAATGCAATCCTATCAACGGAGAAATCAGGGAATTACATCAAAGATAGAGACGCAGATATATTTTCGATTCGCTTTGTTGCATTCACTCACCGCACACTGAGATAGACAATGATTTATATGACTTTTGTTAACATTTAAACTATCACAGCGCGCGCATCAAACCCATCCACAAAGCAAGCTTCAATACATGCATCGTGTAAAGCGAACACATAAAAGCCATCACGAAAACCAACGCTTGAAAACTAGTAATGAGTCTAGCGGCAAAACCAGCCTCCTTTGCAGCGGCATTTAGGAATTTGAAAATAAGTTATATGTATTTGAAACGGCTGCTTAATTGTGGATCCGTGTTGGTTAAACTTTTTTCACTCATTTTGATTAGTACTGGACGCTCTTTTTTAACAGCTTGTATTGATTGAAGGAAACAGCTATGTACTTAATGTGGTTTCAAGATAAACATGTTAAAAATAATCTTAAGTCATTTTATAATAACCGGTGTGACTAGGTAATGCCATTATTTCTATTTAAGTTAAGTCGTTCCTTTTACAATATTATCATTGACACAATTATGAATTATTTATCACGGTTTTATAAAAAAGGGAACAGAAAAATAATACCACAGTCATTGTATTTTTCCGTTCTGTGAATTAGATTACGATTATTTCATTTGAAATGAAAATGGAAACTAACATTTAGTATTCAAATCAAGATTTAAACATTATTAGTTCACCACATTTTGTGGTATTATTATTTACTAGCGGTCCCGCCCGGTTTCGCCCGGGTGCAAAAGAACGATTGGGGAAGGAAGGGACATGAGTACACACATTCATCTTAGTTTACCGAGATGAATGTTGTGTCTAAATTTCATGATGATCGGAGTTACCGTTCAAAAGTTTTTGTCGATAAAGAGCAGTATTTAAACTTTTTTTAACTAATAATTTTTTTTAAATGAATTAAATAAAATTAAAATAAATTTAAATGTAAGCCTTAGAAGAAAGCAATGTAAAAAATAAAAAAAATAATAAAAATATATTCACCCAACGTGGGGCTCGAACCCACGACCCTGATATTGACAGTCGTATGCGCTACCGATTGATCTACCTGAGGTTGTGTTCTTTCATCACTAATATGAGTATATCTAGTTAGTGCATTTTACATGAATAGAAGCTTATTTTTGAGATACTTTTTGCAACATTTTTCATTAAAGCTCCGTTCCTAATGGTCGTAGCGTAATATTATATAGCCTATAGCCTTCCTCGGTAAATGGGCTATCCAACAAAAAAATTTATTCAATTTGAACCAGTAGTTCCTGAGATTAGCGCGTTCAAACAAACAAACAAACTCTTCAGCTTTATATATTAGTATAGATTTGAATATCCATTCTTAGCAGTAAGAAAGAAAGTTTCCTACTCCCAAATGAAATCTTGGATATATTTCATTTCGTGTCTCGTTTGGAAGTATACCTCCAAATGAGACAGGGTGTATATATGTCGCAGTCCAATAGTTAAATTAGCCAGTTATTTGGACCAAGGACGTAGGTATTTTTTTCTGAGGGGGGGTCAAGCAAAAAAATCAATATTTTATTTAAGTTTTATTAATATTACACAAGAATACTCACGAAAGAAGGTGTCAAGCAAAATGTTATTTAATTTTACAATTTTTTTTTCACGAAGTATTTCTAAATTTTATTTTTTATCCAGGTATTCGTATTATTTTCAGGGGAGGTAATTACCTCCTTTAAAATCTACGCACTTAATTTAAACGGCTAGCCCGTTAGTTAAAGGAATAATAATAAATAATAATACATAGAGCTGTAACAAACCGTATGTATTCGTTACTGAGTAACGGGTACATCGTCTGACTCGAAGTACCGAATCGTTACTTACAAATTCATTTCGCACTCGCATCTGTCGTATCGAACTGACATGGAGTCAGTTCGATACGACAGATGCGGTTATATACGTTATACGAACGAAGTCATACCGTATCACGATGCGACGCGCCTCGATGGGATGGTTGCATGCTTGATGCCAAAGAACATACACTTCTTGATGCTGTTATACACGATTGTATGTCGTATGAAAAGTAACGAGTAAGGTAACGATACGAAAGTAACGGGTACTGGTTCTTTAAGTAACGAATACATACGGGTACACAATTTCTCGTTACTTTTACAGCTCTAATAATACATAATAATAATAATTTAACTATTTGGCCGCGACATATATATTTAAAAATACGCGTTAGAAGAACTTTATAATATATTACCGATGGATGTAATGACAAGATCCTCTTTTATGTCTTCAACGCATTTTAACACAATCAACGAGGAGTCGTTATTCGCAAGACCGACGCAGAAACCATCTAGAGACACGTAAGCGCCGTTACCATCTCCTTCGTGAGGCATGTACAAAGTTCCGTCCATCTGTAAATAATACTCGTCTTCGAAATATTCATTTGGCGTCAGCATCATCTTCGGACTGCATTTCGGCGGTGGGCGCACGATAATAGGCGACGCATTTTTCGGTCTCGCAACCGTGACATTGTCCTTGTGAAAGACAAGAACCCGTTCCCAGTCGACCGCCGAGACAGGCGTATCGACTGGTGCGCAGTGGTAGCTGTCGTTGAAACCGTAGCCGGGCATGCAGCAAGATCGGACACACCATTTGCAAGAAGAGGCGTTAAAAACAGTCGGCGTGGTTTGTGGCGTCGTCGAGTTCACTGAGATTGGCGCGGTCAGTTTACCGTTTCCGGTCCAAGGACTGGTCAGAGTTACGTACGTGAGAGGAGTTCTTTCGGTGGCTTCCGCGATCCCGTAGTTCACACACATCAGCGAGAACATCGCTGTTATACTTTTGACGAGATGCATTTTGTTGTCTTTACTTGATCACAATTTTTAGAACACAATTCGCGAACTAGATAAAACAGTATTGTTAACTCAAATGTATTTGAAATATGCGAAGATCCTGCGTTTGTATTATTCAGTAGTTATTTCAAATCTTCTTGGTTTCCGGGCTTGTATGCCGTGGTCCATTGGTAGGTATTTCTACCTGACGTTTTGTCTACAACTGCGGTAGACATTATCAAAGGCGATGTGGTAGCGAGCGAAGTGTCCTTCTAGGCTGCCCACCGATAAGTGTGTCGGCAAGTGTGGTACTTCCGCCTTTTATGGTCAGCGTGCTCGTGTTCTCTACTCGGTCGTAGTATGCTCTTCTGTGATTGGTCGTTCCATTCAGTGGGTTGGTATTGCACAGTGCCTCTCTGTATATGCGTGGGTAGTACAGGGGGTAGATACAGAGAGGCCATACAAATACGCAAACACACAAATAATTTCAAGCGCAAAGATGAAGGTTTGAATCTAAGTAAAACCTGGACACCAGCACTGTGCAATACCAACCCACTGAATGGAACGACCAGTCACAGAAGAGCATACTACGACCGAGTAGAGAACACGAGCACACTGACCATAAAAGACTGAAGTACCACACTTGTCGATACACTTACCTGTGAGCAGCCTAGAAGGACACTTCGCCCGCTACCACATCGCCTTTGGTAATGTCTATCGCAGTTGTAGACGAAGCGTCAGGTAGAAATACCAATGGACCAAGGCATACAAGCCCGGAAACCAAGAAGATTTGGATCAACACCGGCCGTGAAAGCCTACACACTGTAGTAATTTCATTTAATATCCTTCAATCACTTTGTGTATAGAATGAAGTAGAAGAGTAATTATCAGAGAATGTCATATTAAAAAAAATTTTTATTTTTTTGACACAAAGGCCATAGCGGAATAAGCATGGGTAAGGTGCCCCCGCACGGATTGGGTTAGTTTTTTTTTCATTTATAGCGATTGATAAATGAATAAGATTTGGAAAATTTCAGCCCTAAAAAATCAACCCCTGGGGAGTTGGAATTAATTTTCGAAAAATCATAAAAAAAATCATAACTTTTGAATAGCTGAACTGATTTTGATGAAAATTTAATATGATTTAGATATTACTACAGCGCATCTTAAGAAAAATTATCAGCTCGAAAAAAAATATATAACCTCAAAAAAAAATAATTTCAGTTTTTAATTTTTTTTTTTTAATTATTTGCAATTTTGGTACAATCACCAAAATTTTTGTAAAAATTTCTGAAACTACTCTACGTAACACATAATTTTTTCATAACGAGATTCCGGGTGCGTCATGGTTAAAAAAATAAAAAAGTTAGAAAATATTTTTTTTTATATGTTATGATCATGGTACAATTATAACAATTTTTGACGTGATAACGTCTTATAAATTGATGAAACACCAGCTGCACGCACGAAAAAGTGTAACGTTCCGAAAAGTGTAACGTTCCGATTGATGAAACACCAGCTGCACGCACGAAAAAGTGCAACGTTCCGCCTGACCCTGTGCGGCGTGCAAGCGAGAGCGCAGTAATGTATTATTAAATATGATATTCGAGCGGAATACGTTATCACGTAAAACTATCGTCCGTACACCGACTTTACAGACAACCAATTTTTTTGTATGTTCGGGAATCTTTTTAACATAACATATTATTTTTTTCGGAATTTAAAAACACTAAAATGACTAATAGCAGTTAATTCGCCTCTTTTACTTTTTTTTCCTTCAACTCATTCGTTGTTTCAGTTCTGTTCTTAGACCTGAAGCGAATAAGAATAGAATAATCACTAGTATCAGAAAGAAGTAATAAGAAAGTTTTTGTACATAACGTTATCAGTTCATGCATGTTAAAAAGAAGCTATAAAAAAATATTTTCAAACATTTTTATTTTTTTGACCATGACGCACCCGGAAACTCGTTATGAAAAAATTATATGTTATGTTAAACAGATTCCCGAACCTACAAAAAAATTGTTGTAATTGTACCATGATCATAACCTATAAAAAAAAAATATTTCCAAACTTTTTTATTTTTTTGACCATGACGCACCCTGAAACTCGTTATGAAAAAATTATATGTTACGTAGAGTAGTTTCAGAAATTTTTACAAAAATTTTGGTGATTGTACCAAAATCGCAAATAATTAAAAAAAAAATTAAAAACTTAAATTATTTTTTTTTTTGAGGTTATATATTTTTTTTCGAGCTGATAATTTTTCTTATGATGCGCTGTAGTAATATCTAAATCATATTAAATTTTCATCAAAATCAAGTCAGCTATTCAAAAGTTATGATTTTTTTATGATTTTTCGAAAATTAATTCTCACTCCCCAGGGGTTGATTTTTTAGGGCTAAAATTTTCCAAATCTTAATCATTTATCAATCGCTATAAATGAAAAAAAAACTAACCCAATCCGTGCGGGGGCATCTTACCCATGCTTATTCCGCTATGGCCTTTGTATAACTTGAACGACATGCACTGATGATAATAAAATTTAACGCGATCAAGGTAAATGTTTACAACTGTTTTAGCTGTTTAATGTCAATTTGAACATTTTGTTTGCTGTACGTATTATAAAGTAATTTTAACTGCCTCCGTATCATGCGATATTATTAAACACTATAAATGTATAGAGCGATCGAAATAGCAAATCAAACTAAACCTATATCTACAGACGTTCTAGGTTCTAATATTGCCGATAACTAGTAAACAAATAAGATTAAGACTTTATCTAAAGGGCATGGTACAAGATATTAACGCAAGATATTTTGTATTCTCCTTTAGAAGAATAGAAATTTATAATTTGACACTAATGCTTGGTTGCAGAAATCGCTGTCAAAAAATTTGATTTGACAGTAACCTCAGATTGTAATCATATAATTACAGTTTCCATACATCAGGAGCAGTCGAATGTTGTGTTCAAATTCCCTCTCATCTAGAACAGTGATGTCAGCCCCATCCCGCTCTCAAGCCATCTCAATACGGCCCGCGACCAGATTCTATCCAGTGAGGATTTTAGATAGCATTCGATGCCACTCCGTATTTTTTTAAAATTGCGCGCGCTTGATTAATGAGACCTCAGATGTCTGGATTCTCAAGCTCAAGATAATTTACCCTTTTTATTACCTTTATATGAAAATTGGTTTAAACTAAATAAAAAAAGATTTTAATTTAGCATGGTTTTAGTTTTTAATTTAGAATCTGGCCCGCTCAGACATCCTAAATCTTATAAATGGTCCTAGAGAAAAATCAGTCTGACACCCCTGATATAGAACACTAGATTATACAAAAACAAATGATTGTTCTACACAGAAAAAGATCGCTTTTCTAGCTAAATTTTTATCAAAATTTATAGAAAAAACGTTGTGGAGACTACAAAAAACGATGCTTAAATACATGAATACACAGTTAAAGTAAAATACCGTTTCAATCGATTATTTTTCGAGAGGATCGATTTAAAACTCTACAATGCTTTTCATATGGAGAAATATATATGTTCACAATCTAAGGTTATTGCCAAATCAGACTTTTTGACAACCCTTTCTGCAACCCAGCAAATTCTTGTGAAAAAAACGAAAGGAATATAATAGATATGTGGTTTTTTTTTATCTTTTTGAACGAAGAACTAAATGCCAATTGTTACCACATGTCATCAAAAAACTGTTTAATTTTCAGATGACTACTTTATTGAAGGTGTACAATAAATTATTAATCCACAGTTATTTTTAAAAAAAAGCAAATTGAATTTTCTTTTTGCGATTTGAACGCATAAAAATCGAAATATTTTCATATATTGAAAAAGTAACATAAAAAAGAAAAATGTAGGTATCATTTTATAATTTTTTTCTCCGACAGATAAATTTAAAATCAAAACATTTATATTGACAATTTCCTTCACGCAAAAAATACAATGTTGGCAAATGAACAACTAAAAACAGTTAAATTTTTACATTTCACGAGGATATAAACAATTTCTTAAAAAACTACAAAAAGAGATATATTTGATAATTAAGGCACAAAAGAACCTGCGGCTCTTAAATTACAAAAAAAATTCTGTCAAATTTTAGTTCAACCATAAGTAAATCGCTAGCGTAAATCAATCCTGCAGTTAAAACAAACACGAAACAATATCCGTAAAACACCGTAAGCGTCCGATCGGGATGACCGACGTCCATCCAACTGAAGAAAATCTCTGGAAGACGCGACTTTCGAAGCACTGTACTCACACTGCACTGCTTGTCACTTCACTATTGTATTGTTGAGGCCGACGAAATACATCGTGGCATGTGTCTATGTGTATGTCTTTTATCGTCGAAACACTACGGGCTGCTGTACAGCATTTGTCATCGGGACATTACGTGTTGCGTACACATTTTTCTAACGCTTTACTGGCGTCCACCCCGTCGTTGACTGAACGGTGGCACCCAAACCGACGACAGTTTTTCAGGAATACAAAAATCTTTATCATAATGTCAAATCACTCCCCACTGCCTTTAGATCTTTAGTACCATTCTATCAGGGCAGTGCGCAAGGAATATTGCACCCGGAGCATAGCTTTTTGGTGACCCTGATACTTTATAATCACTATTCAAGTCAATTTTTGGTGCTTCCCTATAGGACCGGCGCCTGGACCCCTTTCGCGATAGATATTGTGAATTATTGACGTTCGAATGTCATCTCTCTAAATTGTGTTGAAGACTAACAATGTTCTGCAGCGCACATACGAGCAACGGAGATTTTTTCATCGGTGATTATTGTCTTTGAAAGCGCACCCTTAAATTTGTCGCCCTATCTTCCTGTCTCACAGGTCTGAGCTTAGGATCCTCCCTGAAAATATCCAGTCCTTTTTCATAATATACTGCTGATTATTTCTCAACGTGCAAGAATCTTTTTTTCTTTAAATGCTAATGGAAGTTGAGATAATTCATGTGCCCACTTAAAAGATAATGCGTGTTCCCAAACAATTTTACCATTCCAACCCACAAGTGGGTACTAGTTTAGGTCAAATATCACTTTTCAAAATGTTACAATATCTTTTCGTTTTGAGGTTCCCCGAATCCAAAAACATATTTTTGGAAAAACTCTGTGCGTCTGTTTGGCTGTGAACACAATACAGGTCAAACGGATGAGCGGATTGAAAACAAATTTTGGGAGGATGTTTGGTATGCAAATATGAAGAGCCATATTGTTTTTGGAGAAAATCGGCGCATGCGAAGAAGCTATATATGCTATAACGGTGTTTTTTATATAATAATGGTAAGTATAGTTTTCATAACGGCTTATTATTCTATTTATTTTTTTTAAGAAAGTTTTGTCAAAAACATTTTCTGCACTTTATAGTTTCGGAAATATTTTAAAAATAAAAAAAAATCAGCTGTTCTTTTGTTTTGTAGATCCGTCAGAAACAAACTAGTTAAGCATACTATGATTAATTTTTACATGACGTGAACATATTATGTAGGTAACCATGGCAACGAATAGCAAATATCATATTGAAATTGAATACTAGCCATTACCCGCGTCACATCACAAAATATCAGAAATTTTATTTTCTTTATTATATACTATATCAAATGTCAATATTTTGAAGTTGGAATGATCCCGTTGTCCAATTAGCTGAAATTTTTAATTAAGTATCCAGTAAAATGAGTGCCATGAGTTTGAGACTGCTGGTAACACGCGAGGACATTTGAGGGATGTATTATTGTAGAGGGGTACCTAAAACTCTCTGCGTGTACGCAGAGGTGTTGTAGATAAGGACACAAAGTCACAAACACAGTCACATTTAAAACTTTCTCGGAGCTGTCCTTGTCACCGAAGGGTCGGTAAGACAAAAATAGACAGTTATTACAAAAATATGTGAATGTGGCCATTACTTAAGGCCGCTGCACACGAGGCTAGAAACGCTGCTAGATTCCTTGCTAGATTTGCCTACTAGTTTTCTAGCGCTGGTTTTCTTGATTGCTGTTAAGTGCTGGCTTCACACGAGACATCTTTTCAAGCGTGTTTTGTAGATAGATCTAGTGCGCGTGCAGTGACAGTTCGAATATAAACACAGAGCAAAACGTGTCTGTTGTCTGACTCTGAGCAGAATGAAGCCATGTTGGTTTGTGGGCGTAATTGTTCAAGTGCCCACTTGACAAGATACTGCTTCCTGATTGGTTCTTGCTCATACCTAGCAGCAAATCTAGCAGGGAGCTTGGGATCTAGCTTGTGAGCAGGCAGGCCAGGCCGCAGTAACGTCATTTCCAGCTTCGAACCCAGCCTACCGGCTAGCACAACTCCTAGCAGCATTTCTAGCCTCGTGTGCAGCGGTCTTAAAAGTGCATTGGAAAGAGATTGATATCTTTTTTGGTTGTCTTTGTTTTGAAAATGCATTGCGTACTTCGAACCCAACCCCCGCAAGCGGTACTGATATGAATTCAGACATAATATGCATGTTCCTGATTGCAAAAATATGTCTAATGGAATAAAGTTCACGGAACATTAACATCGCCCTAACTTAATAATAAATACATGCATTCCATAGAAGTAAAAACAAACTCGAACACAAAAGAAAAGTAATATAATTCGGATTTAATAATTTTAACCGAAAATAAATCACGTTATTACAAAATTTCGTAGGATTTAGGAGCCAGGTAAACAACCAAAAGAGACATACAGGAATGGAAGAAGGATCTCTTGATGGGTTAAAATCAAACTTGTAAAAATACTTTTTAAAAATAAATAAATACAAATACTCTTGCTTCATTGAGTATTTAAATACAAATACTTTCCCTGCATAGAGTATTTGAAATATAGATATAAATACTTTTGGGTTATATTTATAAAAATATTCTCAAGCCATTGCTTGATCTATCAGCAAGTAGGTACACAAGCTCAACTAATTAAACAATTATTTTGAAGCTAGATATACTTGTAAAAATACTTGCTTTTAAGTATTTAATTACAAATAAAAAATACTTTCATTAAAAAGTATTTGAAATACAAATACTAGAAAAGTATTTGGATTTGTATTTTGAAATACTTTTACTCAAATACTTTACAAGTCTGGTTAAAATGCTAGTCTTAAATTAGCATTAAACGTGTTTCAAACTACAAATAAAATAGGTAAAAAAGCTTTTTAAATTAAACGGTTTTATTGTATAATCGATTACTAAAAGTACTAAAAACTAGAAAATAATTATGAATCACCATAGGGGGCTTTGATTAAACTAAAATAAAATCGTGGGGGACATGAATTTGGAGTGGAGGTTTGGGAAGGGAACGAATATTTCAGCTAGTATCAGAAAAAATACAGCATTTCTGCAGTTCCAATTAACAGATCAATAATTTCAATATTAAGAAAAAATCGCAGGTAAGTATATTGTACGTGGACAAAAATATTAGATTTATTTATTGTACGACGTTTCGTCTATAGATTTAGACTTTTTCAAGTACAGTAAAATAAATAACAATAATTATTTTCACGTTGGACACGATATCTAATACAACTAATTTCAATGACAAAAATGTTGGCAACGAAAGCGTTAACCGGAATAAATATTACCACACGACCACAGGTTATAATTTCCGTTTATACTATAATTTATCTGAGAGATTTTTTCATTATTTTATAAACAAATATATATCATATGATGTTAGATACGAATAAATACCCTGTGGTTAAATATAATCTCCATGGGCGTACCCAGCTTTTGACCCGGGGGGGGGGGGGTAAAATCAGGAATTTCTTAACTCTTATTAATTATTTATTAATATTTTTTTTTTATTAATATAACAATAGATTTGTTTTACCGTTGTCGTTTCTGTACTTGCACGTTGGTTTTATTATTTATATTTGAATTTAATTTTAGGTTTTCTTATAAGGTTTGGTACTACTAAAACATCGGAATGCAAAACGCAGTTTTTTCAAAAGTTAACGAATAATATATTATGAAGTAAGTCGTAACGTAACATAACTTTTATTGACAACAGTTAGTACATAAGCATACAAAATCCAGGGGGGGCAGCTACCCCTCTTTGCCCTTCCCTGAATACGCCCATGATAAACTCTGTATCAAAAAAACGACGGACCGTCGCGGAACGTTTGGCAGATATAAAACAGTTTAAGCTTGCCAAATGCAACTTTAAGTTACAAACAGCGCCACGTAAATGACTATTCTAGTAACTTATAAATGCATCAGGTTAGATGTCGTCAGCAACAAAAGACATGTTATAATCCAACGCATACACACAGCAAGCGCTAACACACATTTTCGCACTGTCATCTAACGAAATTCTAGTAACTATATTAAACGTAACACGTGTCATGAACAGCGTCGAGCGTCAAGGCATTTGCACGTTTTTACTCACGTCCCAACGCGCCGGTAGATGTGTCGTATATAGAAATGTGTAATTGAATTGTCTAATAAATGATTCGTCGAATTTCAAGCAGAGCGCAGAGATGGAGATTATTCGCGAAGTGGTGAAAGGGAGAAAAAAATCGGAAGTGGCTGTCATTCGATAATTAGAAGTTTTAGGTCGACCCTTTCGACTTCGAATTCACGATGTGCCACTGTAACATTAAGTTTGCAATAATATTAATGATAAATTAATAACGTGATAAATTTAAAAACACTCTACAGTAGTTGGCATTTTATTATGTACTTAGTTAAATACTTGTAGAATATGTATCTAGTATAAAATAAACATGCATTTATACGTCTTTAAAGTTTATATTATCTAGATTCTAGAGTCTAGACAAACACGCAACTAGATCAACCTTCATGGCACAAACTTATATAAAATTCTTATGCTGGGTTGCAGAAAGGATTGTCAAAAAGTTCGATTTGATAATAATGATTAATGACCTTAGATTGTGATCATACAGTTTCCATACGTCAGGAGCAGACGAATGTCTTATTCAAACTACCTGTCATCTAGAACATTATAGATTGTACTCACACAAAAACAAATGATTGTTCTACATTGTAGCGTTACAAGTACCAATTTATTATTTTAACGTTGTAAAAAACATTTTATTTATTATCATTTTGTACCACCTTGTAGAAGTTCAAACATAAAATCAAAATTATAATATTAGGAATTACTCTGTATATCCAAAATGCGTTATTAAATGACCGAGCGAAAGCAAGTTATTAACAAGTCAATTATACGTAATTTGATTGGTTAATATCATCTGAAGGATATCTGATTTTTCAAATCGGATGGCATTCGAAATTTATAGTGTCCTAAGTACAAATAATGGTGTGTATCAATGCCATTTGATTTCGATTAAATTAACCCCTATTTAGCCACCCTCCAAACTTCATGAAAATAACAATAATGCCATACGCTGCACAAAATTATTGAAAATCCTTTTCAATGAATATTTAACGACTGCTTGGACTTTTAAAAGGTCTGTGCATGAAAAGGATTTTCAACAATTTTTTGCAGCGTATGGCATTATTGTTATTTTCATGAGGTTTGGGGGGTGGCTAAATAGGGGTTAATTTAATCGAAATCAGGGAAACTAAATAGTAGTCTCTTTAGTAAACACTAAGGCCCTCTACACACGGAGGTATTCAAAAGAAACTAAACGCGTTTGTGATTTAAATTACTTATCGACTACTAACGCGTTGATGACTCGGATCCGCACACGAAGCTACTCATTAGTGACCAAAATCGAAAATTTGCTCAAAGAAATGAGCGCGCAGTATAGTAGTATAAAGTTAGCTAGGTTATAATATAGTTGTGGTTTACACGTCATACAAATTTGTTATATAACCATGCCAAGTACGGATTCCAGTGATGAAGAAATTATGGTGATGTATCACCTAAAGAAGTAGGAAAAGGAAAAGAAGATTTTGGGTACACTCGTATCTTGAAAAAAAAACATTCACTGTAGATTATTTGTAGCAGCGAAGGAACTACAACAACAAATAATAATATAAAAAATCACACAATTCGACGTGACGCAACTTGGAAGTAACTCGACAGTCGAATCACTTGGAACGGATCACAAACGCGTTAGTAACTAATTACTAACCAGTAGCGCCGGTATGTTGTGTGCCATTGAACAACATAGTTTGTGATTAAACGTAGACTGGTTAGTGATTTGCGTCAATAATAATTAGTTTCTAATGAATAACTCCGTGTGTAGACGGCCTAAGAAGGATGTTTTTCGTCGTAATGCAACACTCGGCTTACAGAATTACATAGATGCAATTAGGAATATAAGACTTGCGTATCAGAGTATCATCAATCAATCAACTATTTGTTTATACAGGTAACTTTCTTTTATGTACACTTTCTCTTGAACAAAAAGGGACGGGTCTATAAAAGGCCCATATTGAGACGAATCATTTTGTTTTTAAGTTCCCTAATTTTCAAAAAGTAGATTTGTCCAGTTATATAGAACTTGCGTATATTCCTAATTACCGATTTGTTTCCGACATAGATTTTGTCATGCATCCTCTAATTCTAAATATAGGTTAATGAAAACTAGTCTCAAACTTGTTTGTTAGAACAGCTGACGCGATGTTTACAGTACGCCATAACGAACATAACAGTTAACCTCAAAAACCTGTACAGTTTGACACGATTGCAGGAATTACCTAATACGCGTGTGTTTGAATAGAGTACTATTCGTAAAGTTTTCGGATTGTCAGCCAACTGTTTTCACGGATCGTTTTGTATTTTTCTAGTTCAGCGGTTCTCAAACTTTTTTGGTGACGGAACCCTTTTGGAAAGCGAAATACTGGACGGAACCCTCCAATAAAACAAAAATGTCTTTATGTGCATTCTTTATTAATAAGCATAATACGATTATACGAGTAAGTACAATGTAATAGTTACTTATTAAAAAAAATCTAAAAGGAGGTACTGTTTTTTTTTTTTTTTTAATGGAAAATAAATGTTAACACATTCAAACATTAAATAATAATAATTTTATTAACTATTCCAGTATGCGAAATCAAAATGTCCTTTAAAGTTTTCTTTTAAATAGGCTTAACGTTGTTTTTTTGCTGGCTGATCAGCTCGCACTGCCTTTTTTGTCGGCGTGTGTATAGCATAATATTTTTTAATATTACGCTATACGCAATATTCTTTTTTAATATTATGCTATATGCAATATTCTTTTTTATATTTTTCTAAACTCTTACGGAGCCCCCATAGGGGTTTCGCGGAACCCTAGGGTTC
This sequence comes from Xanthostigma xanthostigma, assembly GCA_963575645.1. NCBI lineage: Eukaryota > Metazoa > Arthropoda > Insecta > Raphidioptera > Raphidiidae > Xanthostigma > Xanthostigma xanthostigma. Next base: position 14,148,635 of record OY754469.1, read on the forward strand.
CGCGGAGCACACTTTGAGAATGGCTGTTCTAGTTCATTAATATAATAATAGGTACATGAAAAGCTGTGAGTTTACACATTGTCTATTTATACATTATTTAACAATCTAATTTGTAAATATTTGTAGTTGTTGTCGACTGTCGTATATGCGTATAATCATAATTTTTATCATGAAATGAATTATTTTCTGTATCAATAAAATATTTTTAACAAAAAAATTGAACCGACTTCACACTAAAAAGTAAAAAATAATTGCGTATTGAAATGTTTTGGAGTCGGTGTCAGCCAAAATGAAATCTATTCCGAGAACTACACCGACTCCAAAACATTTCAATACGCAATTATTTTTTACTTTTTAGTGTGAAGTCGGTTCAATTTTTTTGTTAAAAATATTTTATTTTTCTCTTTTTAGTGTTAATCTAACACTAAAAATCGGTGAACATACATAAAAAACATTATGTGTTTCTTTGAAATTTGAGAGTTTCCCTCGATTTCTCCGGATTCCACCATCAGATCCTGACTTGGTTCCGATGGGGCCACCTCTGAGGTGCACTCTTTCGAATAAAAAAAAATTTGAAAAGAAGTTTGACCCTGCAGGCCATTCCTGTAACTTCCCGCTATTTTCGAGTTCAAAACGCTCAAAAATATATAAAATATAGCAAGAAGTTTATTTTTTAGCTCTTCGAGCTCAAAAAAAAAAACACTTTGTTACGAAATTTTCGTTCAATATATCTCATGAACAAATGAACCGATTTTGATGCGATTTGCGGCAGTCGACTCAATTTTTTATCCTAAAAAAGTAATTTATTACAGAACAATCGATCTCATAGGAATTTTACGAGCAATTTAAAAAAAACACTTTTTTACAAATTTTTCGTTCACGATATCTCGTGAACAAATGAGCCGATTTTGATGCGGTTTGCGTCGATCGACGCAGTTTTTTTAACCTTAGAAAGTAAATTATTACAAAAAAATCGATTTGATAAGAATTTTACGAGTAATTATAAAAAATTACTTTTCTCCTAATTTTTCGTTCACGTTATCTCATGAACAAATGAACCAATTTTGATCTGGTTTGCGGCGATCGACGCAGTTTTTTTAGCCTAAGAAAGTAATTGTTGAATGTAAAAGCCTCTCATTTGTGACAGAGACTGTCTTAAATTCAATTTTGTATGTTGCATAATTGTTCATTTATTAAGTAACAAATTCTTTCTGTTAATATAAAATTATTGTATTTTTTTGGTTGAAAATGAGATTGTATTAAAACGTTTTGAAAAGAAGGTCGTTCTTTTTTTTGCAAAAACCTACAACAGTAATTTATTACAAAAAAATCGATCTGATAACAATTTTAAGAATCATTTAAAAAAAACACTTTTTTACGATTTTTTCGTTCACGGTATCTCGTGAACAAATGAACCGATTTTGATGCGGTTTGCGGAAATCGACGCAGTTTGTTAAGGAGAAGAGCTGATTAGATTTTGGAATTATTCGGTTTAGTAGTTTAGAAAATATTTTACAAAAACAAATTTTTCAAAATTTTTGAAACTTGTTTTTTTAAGATTTCTCAAAATTTTTTGGCCCGAATCGTTTCAAATTTTCAGGAAGTCTAAGTTCCCCAAGATCACATCAGATGCCGCAAACCGCGTTTCAGTCGGACACTCCGTTCAAAAGATATAAAAGGTTTACATACATACATACACACACACACACACACCCCCACACACACACACATACAAACAGCCCTATGGACATCATCGCCAAAATAGTTTTAATAGCTTCCTAGGACCTCAAAACGTCGAGATCTGGCGAAAACTCGATTTTCGGAAATCGGGGTGAAACCAATAACTTCCCGATTTTTGAAAAAAATTTTTTTTTTTTTTTTTAAAGCGGGAAGTTAAAAAAAACTGAAAATCGGTCCATAATTGACGGAGAAATCGGTGAACATACATAAAAAAAAAATTATATACAGACGAACACAGAACCTCCTCCTTTTTGTTGAAGTCGGTTAAAAATTAAGAAAAATCTTAAGTAAGCGTTTTTATCTCTAGCAGGCAGTACAATTAAAATTACCTGTGGCTCTAATTTTAAACGAACATTTCTCCTCAAAATCGTCTATCGGATCGACGCAACTAAACATTTTCATTGTGGGAGCTGTGCCTTTTTTTTCGAGCACCAAGTCCGCGCAGTAGTTCGGCATCTTGATCATTCGTTTACCTAGCGGATACTCGGGTATGTACAAGATACCGTCCTTCTGAAAATTCAAGCCACAGTCAATAGAAGCGGCATATCGCATATCCGATAATATTATTGAAACAGCAGCGATACGGTATAATTTAAGATATTCAGAAAACAATCTTGAATGATCTATACTACTATAATTAAAATCTTCGATTAACGTCTGAATAGAACTCTTCAAATAAATAAAATTGTCGACCAATTTTTCTCAGACCATATTATAATTAAGCTGGAGAGTTTGTTCTAAGGCGCTAATATCAGGAAATACTAATCCGATTTGATTTTTTTTGTATTAAATGGCTCTAAGTCATATAATTTCATGCTATGACTCTAAGAAGCGGCGGCGGCGCTTTGAGATAAGGGCCGGTAAGCCGCACGCCGAGGCCCGAACATTACCGAGAAAGGCCGAACTGTGAATGCCCGGGTCAAGGAATAACCCTGCCGTACTGCTCAGTCATGTTGTCGACTCCTTATGCAAGAGTTGTGCTTTAACGAACTAATTTTTGTGGATGTTTTTGGTTAATTGATTTGAATAATGCTATGCGTTTACTTATTAGGCAATCTACAAGTCCGGGCGAAGCCGGACCGGGCCGCTAGTAAAATATAAAACGTCAGACTCTTGTCATTTATCCAGCACCATCATTTAAAACCGTAACGGTATTTGGGTGATTGTTGCACAGCTGCTTACTCTTTTTATCTCCCACATTTTCAATCTTTTGCTGCCAAATCAGGTTTAAACAACTGTACCTGCAGATAAATACTCTCCTTGTAGAGTGGGAACTTTCCGGTTGGCTTTGGACATGGGCGGTTGTGCTCGGAGATGATGCCGTAGGACTCTGCGGACCACAGAGGGACTGTGCCTTCGTAGAATTGCACCGTAAACATATCGTTGTACTGTTGAGTTTCTGGACTATTGTTACACTTCAATCCTGCACAAATATACAGACTGATCACGTGTTTATATCCTAACCAGATGATGACCGTTTGGTAACTTGCGGATATGTTTTGTTCTGTTTTTCATAGTTTTACTTGTCAATCGAGAAATTTTCGAAATATTTTTTAATTTTGTACATTATAGTGAATTGTGAAAAATAATTCTAATAATTTAGATGATGATGATCCTGTTTAAATGTTGTAAGATTAAAAGATGAATCCTGGTGGCATAGGATCGATAAACTAAGCAAATACTGAAGGTTAATTTATTGCATTTTATTGTCTGACGTTTCGGAAAACTTTATGCCATCTTAGTGAATTAATCCTAAAATTATTGTGAAGATCACAGGGGCTTGGTCAAATCGATAATCTCTTTTTTTTGGAAATTGATTAATAAAATATTCAATGATTTTCCATTTACTATGACGCTATGATGCTTTGTGGCTTTATCAAGTACTTAGTGACGAAACTATATCAATTATCAAAATTTAAATGTCCGATATTTTTAATGCGGTACATTTTGAAATTTGCATAGAAGTTCCACAACAGTAAGATTCAATCAGCCAGAAAGTTATTTGTATAAAAATGTAACTAGTTTTTCTTTTGTGACGTCATTCAACACTTTCCAATCGCCAGCTATCATTTGCTGCACATATGATTCTAATAGTACTAACAGACGCTCGAACTTGGTTCGAAGCGGACAGCGGATCTGGTCCGCTCCGTACCAAATCTGTTCGTCTGTACAGTAGTCTGCGTGTCCGCCCGGTTCGATGAAATGCACATCGTACTTGGTCCGGTCCGGTACAATATCCGAGCGTGTGTAGAGCAGTACGACGGACTTGATACATATAACCGTATAACGACGTCATTGTAATTCAAAACGTTGTGCACAATGCCGGATTTAGAGGTCTGGAGGCCTCGGGGCAACAAAGGAGTGGAGGCCCCCTGGCCCAATATTATTTTCCAAATAAAATGGACAATTTTTTTCAGTCGATTTTTCCATTAAATAATTTATTGTGAAACCAAGTATAGATTCTTTTATTATTTAACAAACATATAAATATAATCAGGAAAGAAGAATTATCTAAAAATTAAATTTTAGCATTAACGAATAGAACTTTCCGAGCTGAAATCCAGTTCCCGAAGTAAATCACTTTCAATGCTCAGGAAATTTGAATTTTTTTTCCAAAGTCTCTATTGTGGGGATCCCTCTTTTGTGGTGGCCCCGGGGCTGTAGCCCCGGTTGCCCTCCCCTAAATACGGCCCTGGTTGTGCAACATGACAGAAATTTTGACAGAACGCGAAGTTCTTGGTGGAGTATTGGTATTATAAAAAGATTTCTCATGTTTGTGGGATCTATCAGATAAGTTATATTGTAACAGAGAAGCGCGTAACAACGCTCTAGAAATTCTTCGGGAGTGTTATTCAAAATATGATCTTCGCTATTAACTTCATATGACTAAATTCATCGCGATCTTTCAAATAGAATTTTGCCCACTCCTTTCTTTTCTCCCTTGTTGTTTGTGGCGGCATTAACGTTGCCGCTAGAACTATCGCAATTTTCGTGCGCTTATTAATCATAGGCATGATTACGTATCTGTGTACACAACGAGACTGACAGATTCGGTCGTCTGTTGCAAGCAGCGGACTTGATCCGCCGTACCATGTCCGTTGTCGGACCGGACCAAGTTCGAGCGTCTGTTAGTACTATAATATTTAAAAGTAGTGTACTATTTGTATATTTGGCAGAAATGTGAAAGAATAAAAACATAATTACTGTAAAAAACCCACAAACAGTTGTGTAATTTAATAAATAAATAAATAAACGCACGCGTTCAGAAGATTTTTGCATTGGCGCAGAGATAATAAATAATTAATAATTGTAGTGATGTAACTTGACTAACCGGCTTTGAAAAAAATGACGCACTCAAGCGTAGCGTTTGACGTCATAAGGTCGCCAACCTGATCGCTAATGATAGGTATCAATTTAAGTGCCATGCTTTTTTGTGAGTGAATCAAAACGTTAATGCATGCTTGTAGATTTTTAGGTCAACTTTATACAGTTTTTTTTAATATACAATTGTGCAATTTATTAAAATAGACTGGAACGCTTGTTTCATTGCTTATTTTTGTATGTAAAAAACATTCAGTTGGTAATTTTTTACCGGAATATTAAATTGAAATGTACATTTTATCTAGGTACAAAGTGATGAAATGGGCAAATCAAAAACAGTCGAACAACAGCGTAAGCTCTTTGTGTTTACTTTGTATTCGCCAATTTTTTCAGTATATCGTCGTTGGTTCTGTAATACCTCTTATGTGCAAAAAGTAAAATTTGCAGGAAAAGCCAACAAGTGGTTATTTCAGCAATGGGTGGTAAGAACTAGCAATTTCAGAGATATATTACTAATTCATATTTATCTTTACTATATACGTGTTTAATTAAATGAAGTATTTTCTTAAAAAATATTTAACGTTAATTTCGGATTTATTGGCACATGGGAGGAATTATTTGATACAACTTTTTACATAAGAGTTACTTCCCCTTGTTGGTTACTGTAAAATTAATTTGGAGGTATTACTAGTGTATAGAGCTCCGTTTATTGAATCTTTTCATTTAAAAAACGTAAAATCTGCCAATTATGCACACAAGAGCTATTACAGAACCAACGACGATATTTCAAACAATTGATAGATGCAGTTTTTTTGTTGTGAGCTAATCTCATTCTGCAGTTCTTAGTTCATATCATTTTGTCAGGAAGGCTATGTATTTTGACATGTCAAGAACTATTCAAGATAACCAAATCGTATTTTCTCTAACGAATAATTTTTCGGCAAGTTCTTCAAACGGTCATGTTACACGTATGTTTTTGTGTCTTTTTCCAAACTCTCCGCGTAAAAATATAGAGTAATGCGGTATCAATCATTTCAATTCACAGATAATATTTTTTGCATTGACAATTGTACCAATTGGTCACGGACAGTGCAAAAAATAGGTCAATACCTGGACATTATTGAGCAATTTTCTGCGCAGCAGTTCTTACTAAAATTGCTGGAAGGGCTGAATTTCAAGCAAAACTTCCGTAATACGTTGACTTATCCCGTACCCAAGAATATGTCTTCTTTCAAAATTTTTACGAAATTCTAGAATACGTGCAAAATATATTTTGTTTACTTTTTCTCCTAAAATAAATTAATTTAATTTAATGCCAGATTTAACTCAAATTCTTTAATGATCCATCGTCTCAGAAATGTCCCGCAAATCTTCGTTTTCGATCTGGTAACCGCAGTCCTAGCTTAAGACACAAAACATAATATACCTGGTGTATCGGTGCGCATCAGGAGGTCGCCACTGGGGCAGCACTTCCTGACGCACGGTTTGACCGAACAAACACACGCCCTGAAGTGACCATCGTCGTCCGATATGTATTGTCCGCGTGCGTAAATCGTGCCATCGACAGCTTTGACACTTCCGTTGTCGAACCAGCGGTCCGGCGTCAGAGATATGGACGTGTGCTGATCGCAAGAGTCACGACTACAATACAATAAGTTCAGAAGGACGGCAGACACTACGACGCCGACTATTAATGCGAGCGATCGTGTTTTACTGTTCCACCACTTCCACATTCTTCTGTTCGTTTGTTGTCCAGCTACAGGTGGCCTGTTGTTGCGTTGACAGGCCACAGGTGACCTTGTGATGCGTTATCAAGTGTCACAGGTGATCTGGTGGTGTGTTGTCAAGTTACGGGTGACCTGGTGATGTTAGACAAATCGTAGTCGTCAAAATAAGAATCCAATTCCTCCAAAAACACTTGTAACTTTTGGTGATACTTTTCCTCCAAAAACACTTGTAACCTTTGGTGGTACTTCTCCTCCAAAAACACTTGTTACCTTTGGTGGTACTTCAATTAAGATGAAGTGAAAGATATATTATTTTGAAATAGTACTTTAAATTTTGATTTCGACTTCTAATTGAAGCCAGTTTTTCTATGCACCACAATATGAGAAAACGTTTAATGTTAAACTTTTTAGCAGAAAAGGAGTAGTATTTTTTTTGGATGATTTCCTCCGTATCCATCTTTTAATTTGTAGATATATTTTTAATCGAATTGAAAACGCTCACTACTTTTATATCGAAGAACATTTTTACCGATAAGCACTGTACTCGAATCTATCTTTCCACATTGACCAGCATTTTAAGACGCAATGCCTTTCACAAACGTTTCTTCATAAAATTCATTTTCTTCCCTCGGCGATTAATCTTCTAACTTGTTCTTTTCTTCTAAGTGCGAATGTATGACGAGTTGTATTCCAAAATTCACCACAATTTAGGGATTGTTTTTGTAGCAGAACAAAACTCAAAAACCGAGTTAAATCCGCGCATTTATTCACAAAAACGTTTAATCTGCCACACGAAAATAGACATTTTATATTATTAGCACACTGAATGTCAATGTTATCATCCGTTTGCCAATTCACAACTGACTTTGCTCAAGCCTCCTATAATAAATTTAAAGACACCAATTACACTAACTGGTGTACGACTGTTTCAAGTGTATATAAGCATGTTAATATTACCATGAAAAATATGCAAAGCGCCAGGATTAAATGTCACATATTATAACAATTAATTTTTTTTTATCATTTCAGGCTTGGCCTCGACATATGTTCTCTCTGGGTACATACAACCAGCGGACGAAATGCCTTGGACATACATAATCCACGATGCAGATGTCACGGCGCGAGCAGGGCATCGAACTAACCAGACAAAATATTTCTAAGCAAATTGCGGTAAGATTTTTTTTGTTCATTTTAAAATCTTTCGATTGCCATATTTTTTACTTCTTCTTTATGGTGAACGATAATTTTAATGCAGGGCGTTCCGCTTACCAATTATGCGCACTTATAGATATCAGGACTTGGAGATTTTATTATCTGAGGCGTACTGAGATCGAAAGGCCGCGCACACTTGTCAAGCACGAATCTTCAACCTGCACGCTTTCACACACTAGACCAGCACGGACCGCAGCAACTGTTTAAGGCATGTTTCGTGTGTGGCAGACATTTTGCAATTTTTAAATAGTTTTATCGATGAAAATTAATTATTTAATGAAAACGACACTTCACTAGCACACTACTCTTCGGTCCAGCACGGCTAGACAGAAATTGGAAGCGACCGACTGACGGTCGTTGCTGGTTGTTCGTGCTGACTGCTGATCTAATGTGCGCTACTCCGTTAAATAACAGGGATACCTTCACGAACAGGCTTTCCTGGTCCGTGCTGGATAGTGTACGCGGTCTTTCAAAAACTCGAGTTCATTTCAGTCTCGCGTTTTTTTTAAATATTCATTCGTTCAATAAAGACGCTCATAACGTCTGTTGTCGAGCGTCTATCATTCACAATCTCTATCTTCATATACGTTCAAAGTCTGGTGACACAGACATATTTCGTTTTAGATAAAATAGTTCATTACGTTATTCGGTGTGCTTATCGACACCGACGCATTTCACTTAAGAGTATTCGTCCCAGCAAACGCCCCCTGCACCCTTCATCTCAAATCTTTTCCCTTCGCCTAAAAACGGTTCGCGCTCTCCCGACGCTATTTTTAAAGCTAGAGGGTTCTGCTAAACGCCAAATGAAAGACAAATAATCAGACTATACAGATCCTTCAGGCGAATTTTTTGAAAAAAAATTTCGCCTACGTGTGAAATATTACGTAACTTATTATTTTTTTCAAAAGGTTGTAAGTTTTTTCAGGAATTTTTTTTTCAAAAAATTCGCCTGAAGTATCTGTAGTCTGATTCTTTGTCTTTCATTTGGCGTTTACCAGAACCCTCTAGCTTTAAAAATAGCGTCGGGAGAGCGCGAACCGTTTTTAGGCGAGAGGAAAAGATTTGAGATGAAGGGTGCAGGGGGTATTTGCTGGAACGAATACTCTTAAGTGTTAATTGAGCATGGCGGTGTGCGAAGGAATTGACTCAAGCCAGCGAAATCTCTGAATTGAAACTACTAGTTATACTGTGGTAAGGTCACAAGGTGTCTATGATTCTATTTATTTCTATTATGTTGGAAAAAATTGATCATTTTTCAAAATAATGGTCATATACCAAATAACGCAAGCGTCATTTATATATTGATTACGGCCTGGTTGTAATATCATACATGGTGACAGTCAATCTACAATATCTATCTGAAAGTAGTCGCTTAAGATCGGCATCACTGCAGCATGTTAATAATACGTGTAAACTCACAACTTCAACTGTATAACTGCAGTATAGTCAGTGAATCTCTAGGATCTCGACTACATCTAAAGAAATGTTCCGAATTTTGTGGTTGGCGATCACACGAGCATCCAAGGACGCCCGTGATTATCCAATCTGAAGGAAACGACATATCATTAATTAAGTATATGCTGCAGCTATAAATGATTTCTAACGTTATTAATTTTAATTAATTATTGAGAATTTTGTGCTAATGAACGGCCCGTCACTATATCTTTTCACTCTAACTTGACTGACGTCGTGCAAGAACATATTTTAAATGGGCGCAAAGGATGGAATCTGTAATCTTCCCAAACGTTTGTAAGAACTTAGAAAACTGGCTGTCATACCCTAAAGAACATTTTGTGCAAGGTTTCTAAACCTTCCACTTTTTGCTTACTTATATTGTTCTAGCGGCCCGGTCCGGCTTCGCCCGAATGTGTAGACTGCCACCGATAATATATAACCTATGTCCATCTTGAAGATCCATTCTAAATATTGGTGAATGTTTTTTTTAATCGGATGACTAGTTTCGGATATTACCTCCTACATCCAAACGTACAAATTTTACCTCTTTATAATATTAGTATAGATAATATTATTTTGATTGGGTTTCCTTTGTAGGTTTTAAGAACGCAAAACCTATCATATCTATAAAAGGCAACGCCTTTCGGCCTGTGTCTAAACGCGATAAACTCAAAAACCCTACAACCGGTTCTGCTGTGGCATTTACGAGTACCGGAGACCATGTCACAAGGTTTTAGATTATTTATTATTGTTGAACTGGTTAACTTTAGTTTTTCAATACAGCACTAGTGTGTAATGGGTCACTTTACATGCCTGGAAACGTACGTCAAATCAACAAGAAATTTTGCATCATGATTGTGTCAGTGAAAATTTGCTCGGGAAGTTTAAAAAAAATTATTCAATGCGATAATCCCGCTATTTTAGTAAAGCACGTAATTCCAGAGGGAAGTAAAGAGGCGGCATAGCGTATCAGGTGACGTTTTTTACGTATTTTTGTATACAGTGTGTAAACAGAAAATGTGTACATAGCATTGGGATATAATGAACGGATCAAAATCATAGAGATATAAGTAACTAGAGTACGCTAGTGCGTATGTTGCGATAAGTAAAAGTGTCCTCAGTTAAGAGAGAGAGAACGCTGCAGAAACCTAAAAATTTGGTTACTCATATTAGTATTGTTTTGGATCATTAGTTACCGTAGAGATAAGGAATTGTTCTCTCTCTTAATTGCAGACACTTTCACTGCTCTCTCGCGTACTCTATTGTAATATCTCTATTCTCTATACATACAGAGCAGTAGGGAAGCCATAAGTATACATCGAGTTCCTGTTTCTTGTATAGTCTCCATGACTAATATAGTCAAATAATTGTCCATTTTGTCCCAATGGTAAATTCCGTATGGTACCTACATCTTACAGGCTTACCTACTGTATATTATGTTGCCAACATGATAAATATCTAATTTGAACGCAAGTGTTTCGCAATTGTATATTGATTGATTCATTATAGTTTATGTAACTGCTACAGCCTATAATTCATTCATAAAAAAGTGTACGATAGAAGTAAAACTCTCTCACTCACGCTTACTTACTAAAGTTAAAAATTGACAACTCCTGCATTGTTATTTTTCACCCGTTCCACTCTATCACTGTAGAAACGGCTACTTCCGTTAATTTTTGGTCTGTATCCGTTTGAAATTATAATAGACCCAGATCCCAGATCCGCCAGACCTACGTCATTTCAGTACTGCTAAGATTTTGTCAGTAAATGGACAATATTTAGTTAAAAACGTATGCCAATTTGCTAGCTTGAAAGCGTGGGCCTTTTATAACAGGTTCTAAAGGTACCTAAAGCACGTGCTTACCTACGTACGCAATGGTATTGTGCATGCATATGAGTGCGAGTGAGAGCATTAGATGATTTTTTTGACAGCTTCATGAAATTTAGGTTTTTATTTGTTTATATAATGTATAAACAAATAAAAAACCTAAATTTCATGAAGCTGTCAAAAAAAATCATCTAATGCTCTCACTCGCACTCATATGCATGCACAATACAATTGCGTACGTAGGTAGGTAAGCACGTGCTTTAGATACCTTTAGAGCAGGGGCGGGCAAATCTTTTGATCGGCGGGCCACATAGCTGAAGAAAATTTGACCGCGGGCCGTATGGCTGATGAAAGTTTCACCGCGGGCCTAAAATTTGCAGAGCAAAAAAAAAAGGTCCTTACATTCTATTTCCGCAGAGCAAAAAAAAAGGTCCCCAGATTCTATTTCCGCATTTTACTATTTTTCTAAAATTTTCTAAAATGCTTCGCGGGCCGGATAAAATTGCGCTGCGGGCCGGATCCGGCCCGCGGGCCGCCATTTGCCCAGGCCTGCTTTAGAGTTTGTGGTATATTTCTCATGTAGAACCGTCATATCCCAAAATTAATTTTCAGCGTTATAGGCAACAAAATACACACCGGTGTAGCGTCATATTATTTATATTTCCGGCTAATAAATATTATTTAATAATATAAAAATATATCGGACTAACTTGGCTTCTGGCGAAGGCACGTGCCAGCCTCTAAATTGTAATTTATATTGATAAAAAATAACATAACATTCAAGAACGTAGTTTTTCTACAATTTCAGAATCTTTGTTGTTCTCTTGATATGAAAAAACAAAAAAAGACAGAAACAAAGGAATATACGGAATCAAGCTAGGGATGTTGAAAAAGTATCGATGTATCGATATTTTTAATTCAAAACATCGATATTTTTAGCCGATATATTTGGATCCGATATATCGATACAAAATATCCAATATCGAAAATTGTAGCAATAACGATATATTTTTTTATTTATGTAACTAAAGTCACTAGAATCCAAAACCGTAAAGGATACTTTCGCTACCGGACAAATACTGGGTTGCCAAATACAATAAATAGGTTTAAAAATATTAGTTATTGATATTTTTGTAATTTATTTTTATATTGCCTATAATGAAATAAAAAGAAATATTGGTAAAAATACCTTCATTTTTATTGAGATTTTTGTACATTAATATAATGTACATTTTGTATAAAAATTACTATTACACTAATACACTATTATTTTAAAAACGCAAAATCTTTTGAAAATTTGACCGATATATCGATATTATTTTGACGTGATAACGTCTTATAAATTGATGAATCACCAATCTTATAAATTGATAAAACACCGGCTGCATGCACGAAAAAGTGTAACGTTCCTAGCGTTCCGCCTGACCCTGTGCGTGCTTTTCTCGAAAACGGCCCTAACGATTTGGATGAAATTTACTGAAAAGGGATTTTGGGGGGCAAAAAAACGTTTTAGCTAGGTCTCATCTCTCGAAAAAATCGTTTTCATACAAATTTTATCATTATAAAAATCAATTTTTTGACGTATGAAAATGCTTAAATATTGTAAGTAGGTTTTGGAATTTTATATAAACAATGAAATAATTGTTTTCAAAATATTATGACAGTAAGGCCCTTCTCACACGAAGCTACTCAAATGAAACTAAACTGATTACTAACTAAAATCACTAACTAGTTAGTAACCAAACTTTGCACACGATGCTACTCAAATCATTGTTTAATCACTTGTTTCATTTGAGCTGTCATAATGTTTTCTGCTTCTGAATCTAGTGATGAGGATATTATTTTATATTATTATAATCATAAAAGGCAACGACGAATGAAAAAACGCCAATATTGGATTCATCCTTATATAGAAAAATATTTGAATTGTAGGGCATTTGTTGCTGCCAAAGAGCTACAGGATAGCGCCGTGTGCGAACCTCAATTGAAATACTAGTGCTAGAGACTGATTTGTAACTCGAGTTAGTAATTGGTTTGGTTTGAGTAGCTCCGTGTGAGAAGGGCCTTAATCTTTAAAACTTAAAATAAATACGAAAGAAAGAAAGTTAAAAAAAAAACAATTATATTATAGGTGGTAAGTAATTTTAATAAATAAAATTAACCTAAATTTGAAGCAAAAGATGCAATATCATAGATTCGAATTATTATAATTATTATATAAATTTAGGTTATGTATTACGGAATACGTTATCACGTAAAACTATCGTCCGTAAACCGACTTTACAGACAACCAATTTTCATTGATATATCGACGTCGATATTGATATTTTTATAAATATCGATACATCGATATATCGATATTTTTTTTCACTTCCGACTTCCCTAATTCAAGCGAAATAAAAGCGTTTAAAAAAAATGGTATAATCCGCTTCAGCAAACTAACATTAGTATATTTTTCAGAAACAGATTTCATGTCGGCATATTGTAGGGTCGTTTACGACGTTTCAATTTATAAAATAGTGTTATAGCCGTTTTCAAGAGAATCGCAATTTTCTGTTTTTGTAAACTATCCACATTTAGGGGAGTAGGGAGAAAATAAGAAGATCGCGAATAGAGTTTAATGCACTGTATTATTAAATTTATTTTAAAACTGTTCTTATGACAGACCAACAATAAAAAAAAGCTAGGATCATTTTATTCACATTTGTTTTTGGTATAGGATAAAATAGAATAAATCTACAAAAATCGTGATATCTTTATCCGCGAGTGCAGTGGGTTGTTTCAAGAAAATACTGTTTTTTTTTTGTTCTGCATTATAGTAGAACCTCGATTATCCGAGTCGCAATTATCCGAGCTCTGGATTAACCGAGCCAATCTAATGCGAGGTACGCGCGTCTATGATCCGGATTAATCGAGCCACTAAAGACCCAATATCCGTATTAACCGAGCTTCTAAAATATAGTATGTAATGTACATATTTCCATTTAAAATCGTCGGGGCGATAAAATAAATTATTACCTATTAATAATAATATTTACATGGTAAAAACGTTTATAAACCGTTTCAAGTACATTTGTGTTTATTTTTTTAATGAATAAAAAATAAATCCGGATTATCCGAGTTTTCAGTTATCCGAGTAGGGTGTTCCCCATGTTACCTCGGATAATCGGGGTTCTACTGTAATTTATAGTCCTAGAACCGACCATCAGATTTTCTAATACAGACAAAGTTTTGTGAGTTAGCGTTGAGGCAGACAAAATATAGAGAGCTACAATTATTATTTTTATTCTGTCAGAAATTAAAAAATTACCGCTGCTAAAAGTTTGGCGACAGAACGAACTCTGGCACCACATGATAATATAAAAGTAGACGTTGAGACCTAAATATGACGTCACTTTTAATTATGTAGTCGATGACATAGGAGACGATCCAAAAAATGATCGGAAGTGACGTCATTCTCCCATTATCCGGCAGAATAAAAATAATAATTATAAATGTGGGTTCCTATTTGTGTGACCTGATGCTTACTTATACAGATTTTGTCTTTGAATTCGATACATTGGAAATCTGACGATGAATTCTCCGTCAAGTTATCATCTATTAATTACTGGCTGTATATCCGATCACGCGTTGCAGTGATTTGCGTGTATTGCTGTTACGTTTAACGGGTGGCGCCTTTGTTACCGTAAAATATTTAGTATAGCGTATGTTTCTTTAACGTCCAACAGATGGCGCTGTATTCAACAGGTTGCGCTTCCGTTGCTGTAAAATATAGTGTGTGTTTCTTTAACGTTTAAGAGATGGCGCTGTTTTCACCTGTCACAGGTGCGACTTCTATAAAATAGGTATCATAAAAACACGTTTCGAATGCAACGTTGTGTCAAAATTTCAAAGCAATCGGTGAAGAAGTTTCAGAGATTGATTTTGAACAAACGAACATTTACATTTTTGTTTATATACAGATGATAACAGAGTAGTGGGTACTTACCGATGCTGTATCCTTTAGGTGGCGGTTCCTCCGATTCCGGGAAACACAAAAATGATCTCATGGTTCCGTTCATCACATCTAGGCAGTATTCGTTGACGCTGCATACACACAGTAAAACCGTTATTTAACATATTATTATATGTTATTGAATGGTAAACATATTATTGTGATTAGAATATTTTGGACGCCATATTCAGTTGCAAATTCATATATTTAAATAAATTATAATATATATATAGTAAAAAAATGTAACAGTAAAAACAACGTTTTAGCGCATATCTCTTCTGCGCATGTCCCGATTTTCCCTAAATATAATAGGACTTATCATGGATACGTGTCAAATATCTTAGCAAAAGTTGGTTCCGATCCGCTCAACCGTTTGACCTGTACCGTGATCACAGACAAACAGATTTTAAAAAAAATATGTTTTCTGGGCCAAGGGGATTTCAAAACGGAAATTTTTTCATTTATGAAAAATTTTGAAAAGTGAATTTTGACCTGTACCATTCCCTACTTGTAATACATTTTGTTTTATAATTTATTCAGGGTCTTTGAAAGAATATGGGCGACGGCTAGATAAATTTTTAACGAAGTCTTTAACCAGGAGACCTAGCTTCCTATGCTTTCTGTGTTTCAAGATGGATTGGCGCACGCGAGATGGCGCTGTTATCACTACCTGAGAAAACTTCGGTTCTTTCCACCTGTTTTCACCATAGTTATCAAAGTTTAACTTAACAGACACTACACACGTGTAAGCCATGAACGTGTATGCGTTACACAGTAGCTGACGCCATATTGTTTCATGCGACAGACATAGGTCCACCGCTACGCTCGAGCTGGTTCTCCTGGTTATGACTTCGTGGTTTCAAAGATAATAATAATAATAATAATAATTCATTCCACTTAAAGAAAAAAAAATACATTCTATACAAAAGATTGATTTGGAATTTTCCAACCCTATATGTTTTATTTTGTTTGAAATCAAAATAGCCATAAAAAATATGATCTCATGAATTGTTTGTGTTCAGAACAGCTTTCAAAAAACAATCCTCATGTCGCCCATTCGGAACCCAAAGGAATGGTGAGACCTCTGGTGAGAAATGCGCCGAACTGTCCTAAGGGGGTTTTTTGACAGGTAAACATTGGTTTAGAAAAGCATGATGGAGGCTAACCTAGCATCCATGCTTTTCTAAATTAATGTTTACCTTATGCCTCCATAGTTTTAAGTTAACCTGTCAAAAACCCCCCTTAGGACAGTTCGGCGCATTTCTCACCAGAGGTCTCACCATTCCTTTCGGTTCCGAATTGTAAGTTTCCTTTAGTACAGACAACTGAAAATGACGTAGCCACTGATAGAACAAATTACGAATTGTAATATGCCCACACTATATTCTGCAATCACTTGTTCTCTGTGTGCATGGAAACAGTACCTAAAAAGGGATTTTTGCTTATCGAACGGCATGTAGAGGCGTCCGTCCGCTTGCAAGTAGTTGGAGTCTTCGACGAACATGTCGTCTTCAAGCAGGTATTTGCCCAAAACGCACTGAAGTCCGTACAATACGGCGTGCTTGATGTCGCCCGCAATTATGTCTGTGCCATTGTGGAACCGAACCGTGAATGCATCGGTCTCGTTATGAGTCGATGCCAAGCAATGTCGTCCTTCCATTGTTTCGTTCATCTGCAGAATCACAGTAATGCAATCGTACAGTGCAACTATGTTTACGTGTAGAACAGGCAGGCAATTTAAATTTTTCCAATGAAAAAGTCCGTTTCACACAATAGAACTGTTCACAGTCCATACTAGACCATAGAGAATAGAGAGAGAAGAGACTAATCACCTGCACGCATTCGCCGTTGTAGTAGGAAAAATAAGGGTTCGTAATTCCTATACTAGAGGCGCTAAAGTTATCAGACCCCAAGTATAGTAGTTAACCGGGCGATTTGAGTATTATTTGTTTATTGCAAAATAGAAATAAATTGAATTAAAAAAATAATTAATCGAACGTGTTAACTGACAGCAAACAGGACCACCTTGCCGTGAATAGGCATGATTACAGATTTTGAATTCCAGTCCTGTAATATAGGTACACGTCTACTATTTCCGAAAAAAAACATTATTTCAGCAATAAATTAAATTTTAACGCAAATTATTGCATTTTTATCTTTCTATATTTTGAAGTTACCGCGAAAACGCTTGTGATGTCACGCCTCAGTGACAGCTGACATTAGATGTTGTGTAGGGCTGTGGTTTAGAGATATTTCTTAGAAAGGTGTGTAAATTTACATGATGATATTATTTATTATTAAAATTAGGTACTTAGTAGTAAAAAATAGTACGATTTTCTTTAGTTGCAAGTTAACTAACTTCAAAAAGAACCTATGACATAAGTGTTACAAAATATCACAAAAAACAAATAAACAACAAATCAACTAATTAAATGATGCCGAAGTAAATGATCGCAGCAAAAATTTAAGCGACACGGTTATTATTTTACTTCAAGTGTTTATATTCTCTTTGATTTAAGAAGGCGTGACGTCATTTGGTGTTTCAGTCAACATGGCCAATTGTAGCGTTTTTACTTTTATTTTATTAATTTTACTGTTTGTATAAACGCACTGGGTCATTTTTTAGAATCCTTTCAACATATATTTTTCTCTAAAACCATTTATTCTTGGATTCTTTTATACCGTCATCATAGGCCTATTGTAAACAACAAATATATTTACAAAAATGCGTAGCGTGCAAATTGCAATGTTTTACTATTAGTTCAATCAACGAAGACCAAACACTGCCAAATAGGGGAAATAATTCGTGTAAAAGCGATTTTTGGCATAGTTGTAGGGGATGGTGTCTGAAGCAACATACTCAAAGTACTGATGGATGGGGGTGGAGCTAAGGGGTGGGGGGTGGTGTTAAGGTCCCCTTTTAAAGGTTTTCTTATATATCTCGTAAACGGTGGCTCATAACAAAAAAAAAATTTTACTCAAGCAATCTACATAAAATTCTCTACAAAAAAGGTCCTGTACACTTTTTTGCTGGGATCAATATTTAACGAAATATCAAAGAAGAAAAGTTAATTATGCTCAATTCTCGCGTTTTTACGTATTGGTTCAAACTTCTGGCGCACACGGCACGTTTCTATAGCGTCGTTGGGCGCAAGGGACTGGCGCCAGAGGTGGTACAAACTGTTATTTTTTAATAACAGTTCCGTTCCGTTCCTGTTCCGCTTACGGAACAGTTCCAAAAACCTGTTACTTTTTAACAGTTCCAACGTTGGAACCTTGACATTCTCGGAATAGCTTGTAACATGCAACTTATAAAAAATTCAAATTATGAAATGTGTATGATTTGTATTTTTTCGTCAATTAATTCTATTATTCAAGTTTAATAATTTAAGGTACCTAATTATTAAAAATATACTTTTACAGAATGTAAGTAACAGTTGTTCTGCAGAATGCATATACTATGACAAAATCAAATAATATTATTTCACCGCAGTTCAATATTATTCGCGTATGTAATACAAAATTAATAAGCCGTCCAGTTTTGTCTGAAACTTTGCGACGCATGTTAATGTGATGGTGTGATACTAAAATCGACTTTACGTACAATGTACGCTAGGCGTAGGTGAAGAGCATAACTGTTGCAGTTTGCAAAGTAGGTACAATAATAATTGACAACGGGAACGGAGAATGTTTATTTTATGCAGAAGAACGCCAGGTTATGTTATTCGCAACAGTCGAAGCATTGGAAGAGCCCGGAACAGGTATTTTATTATACTGACAACTGTTCCAATCTGTTCCTCGTTCGAAACCGTTCCAAAATAACTGTTCCTAGTATTTTGTATCATCTCTCACTGGCGGCAAGGTCACCGCCAACCAATCACGACGTAAACGTGGAGTATGAAATGGAACCCGTCATCCAACGTTTCTACGATTTGCCATCAATACATTACCTACGTCCAGAAACATTACGGTCCAAACTGTATGGTGGTTTTTGATGGTTACAGTGATGTCAACAGCACTAAACGAGCAGAGCAGAAGCGACGAGGTCTGACTAAAACGTCGGTTGATATTAACTGTAACGAAAATACGATCATCACTGTTAAACAGGAGCATTTCCTCGACAACGAAAAAAATAAAACGAGGCTGATTCAGCTCCTCACCGAGAAAATGACAGCAGCAGGGATTGAAACAACTGTTGCAACAGGAGATGCTGATGGTACTATTGTCAGATGCGGGTTGGATAAGGCTGCCATTCATCCAACTGTTGTAATAGTTGGGGAAAATGTCGACTTGATAGTCCTCCTCATGGGATTGGCTCCACCAAATATTAACGTGTTCTTTATGAAACCAGGGCGTGGAAAGGTGGAAACCAAATTGTTTTCAGTGCGACAACTTCAACAGTTTCCACTTGCCAAGACAATTCTCCTTCTCCACAGCTTCTCCGGATGCGACACCACCACTGCAATCCATGGAAAGAGCAAAGTGGGAATTGCTAAGTTGTTCACGGATAAACCAGACCTGACCCAAAAAATCTCAGACATTTTTAATGAGCCTTCAACATCACCTGAGAGTATTGAACAGGCCGGCGAGAAACTGTTTCTGGCAATTTACAAAGCGTCTAACCAGGAATAAATTACGATACTCAGCTTTTTTGAGAGCATCAATGAATCCGAAATCAGATCAGGCCACCTTCGTCCTACCAGAGAAGCTTCGAAGCAGCACTCGTTGAGAGTGTACCTACAGGTATCATTAACCACAGAAGTTGTCAAATATATATTAAATATATATTTGAGCTAAATACTTACGTTGATCTTATTACATCTTTTACAGATACAACAATGGCTCAGCAAGCCCCTACCACCTACTCAATGGGGCTGGGCCAGAGGAGACGATGGCATTAAAGTCGATGACAACAAACGATCCTGTGGCACCTGACTCCATACTCAACAGCATATTTTGCCGATGTAGGACTGGGTGTGGGGTGCGATGCGGCTGCCGGAAAGCAGGAATTGCCCGCTCCAGTGTTTGCGGGGTATGCTCCGGCTCATGCACTAACGGAGCCCCAATCGAAAACACCGTCGATGATGATGTTGATGATGATATTATGTTAGATTTAGAAGATAATTGGAATTTTTTTTAATACATGCCATACCTACTCAAAGAACTGTATCTTTATTTTATTATTGACCATCTTCTTTCCTTCACGTCTCATTTAATATTGATCCCAGCGAAAAAGTGTACAGGACCTTTTTTGTAGAGAATTTTATGTAGATTGCTTTAGTAAAAAAATTTTTTTGTTATGAGCCACCGTTTACGAGATATATAAGAAAAACTTTAAAAGGGGACCTTAACGCCACCCCCCACCCCTTAGCTCCACCCCCATCCATCAGTACTTTGAGTATGTTGCTTCAGACACCATCCCCTACAACTATGCCAAAAATCGCTTTTACACGAATTATTTCCCCTATTTTTGCTTCTTTGAGTGGGCTATATATGAAATGCTCCGTATAGGATAGTTCACTGAAATGCTAAGTGGATGGCCCATGAAGCTATTATATTGTAGCAAGCTTTGTTACATTAATTCTCTTTCTCTTTTTTGTATTTTTGTCAAAATTAGTTTTTCCTTAGCTACGCTGGAAAAATGAAGGTTGTTATTATTTGGAAAAAGAGAAAGAGAATTAATGTAACAAAGCTTGCTACATTAATATGATCGATGTTCGGGTCCCGCGCTTTGCATTGCATCTTTCCGAGATCAGTCTCCTCTCTCTCTCTCTCTCTCTCTCTCTCTCTCTCTCTCTCTATTCTGCAAAGGTTTAAGTCGTCAACTATCAAAGCTATCCGGACTTTTTCGAGACTGGATTCTGTCGATAAAAAACGATAGTATCTGAGGATCATATAACAGCTGACCTGACAACATTTCCTGACGCATGGCCTAACGGAGCAGGTGCATCCCGCGTACGATTTGTCGCTGCGTTGAAAAAACTGACCGGGCGCGTACGCGAATCCGTCGGCCGTTAGCGCTCTGCCCTCGTCCCACCCGATCACGTGTATGTCGGTCAACGCGTCCGCAATGCAGCCGCCGATCGCTCGCGCCGCCGTCGCAATCGCCGCGATAACAAACCACCGCGCCATTATCGCGCACTCACGTTATTTTTTATACTCGGTGACGACGGCGTTTGCATTATGCGATGAAATAAAGAAACACTTTTGTTTTTGAACACAGTATAGCGATTTATTTTATTTTTAAGTTAATGTTGTCGAGCGTCTATAATTTAAAATAATTTCATTGTAACTAAAGTTTTATAACTCAGTTTTAAAACAGGATCATAGTGCCTTTAGAAGTGACTAAATCGTACTCCAAGCACTCACGATACAAAAGTCTACCGAAAGCTTAAGGGGCTATCTAAATGAAACATTTTAGTTTTTAATAAATAACTTGAACAAATGACTGAATTTTTGGCTGAAATTTTGCACATGCACGCTTCTTGGTACGACAAGTCGCGCGGAGAAATCAGATAAGTGAAATATTGAAAAAAAAACATTAAAAAATCCGTTTTTTACATTTTATTACTTTTTTGAGCTTGTGGCTCACATTCTAAAACAAAAATAGACGACTTCTTTTATTAACATTGTGACGCCAATTGAAAAGGTAGCTTTTAATTTAATAAAAATAATTTTGTGTTATTGAAATCCGCCCGGTGCTGCCTCAAACTGTCAAACGGCAACTTGAGTTAATAACGTAGCTGATTAGCACAGTTTGACACCAGTTTCTTTGATCAAGGAGATTAGAACTTTTAGAAGGAGATAAGTATCGTGATGTAGCCTCCTAGAATGCATGTCACCACGTGGCCTGTGTTTTCAGAATTTTCAATCTTTACTTTGTAGATTCCCTTAATCGAAAGGTAGATTCCGATCCGAAGGACTGTGGAAGTTTTGAAACTTTGGGAATTTGTGGAGTTCGGTGAATGAAATGAAACAAAATGCAAAATGAAAAATATGAACGCTACCGCCGAAGTTGTTTTTTGTGCCATTTTTTCAATACGGAGGCCCCGGCGTGTATGCAAAATATGCGATTGCTGCCGCCTCATTTCATTCAGAGCAATGAATTGTACAAATTTCCAAAGTTTTAAAACTGTCGCAATTATTCCGATTCAATCTATATACTAATATATAAAGCTGAAGAGATTGTTTGTTTGTTTGTTTGGTTGAACGCGCTAATCTCAGAAACTACTGGTTCGAATTGAAATTTTTTTTTGTTAGATAGCCCATTTATCGAGGAAGGCTATAGGTTATATAATATCACGCTACGACCAATTGGAGCGGAAATGAAAAATGTTGCAAGATGTATCTCAAAATTAGTCCGTCCGACAAATATTATCAGGTGAAATGCCTTAACTAAATATTGCAATATTAGCGCGCTACGTTTACATGCCCGGATAGCTCAGTCGGTAGAGCGTAAGACTCTTAATGCCAGGGTCTTGGGTTCAAGCCCCACGTCGGCGTTATATTTTTATTTTCTACACTGCTTTCTTCTAAGGCTTACATTTCAATTTTTTAAAATTTTATTACGACTAATTCAAATTAAATAAATCTAATTAATAGCTCATTTAAAAACTGTTACAACTATAGGTCCCTATATAAAAATAATTTTCCTACAGTGTTTTTAATTAAATATTTATTATATTAAAAGAAATTTATTACTTAAAAAAAGTATAAATACTGCTGTCTAACGACAAAAACTTTTGAACGGTAACTCCGATCATTATGAAGTTTGGACACAACATTCATCTCGGTAAACCAAGATGAATGTGCGTACTCATGTCCCTTCCTTCCCCATTTGTTCTTTTGCGCCCGGGTGAAACCGGGTGGGACCGCTAGTCCTCTATATTTACTAATTCTACTGAACTATGGACAAAAGTACTAAAATTTTATTAGTGAAAACAGATGAAATTAACATCAAATCAGTTGCAGATTAATTTAATTTTTTTTTAATCATTTTTTCTCATATAATTGTTCAGCACTACTTTATGAAATTCATACAGATTATAGAGAAATGTCAATTATTTTTTATCTGCCTTCAGGACCCACATCAAATTTTTTTCATTCCAAACGTCGATAATATACCTATATAAAAAACATTTCAAATTAGCTCGGTGGATCACCAAGAATTTCTAATACCCTAAAAAAATTGATGTGCGATCCACAAGAAATTTCCCTGGTATCCCGTTGGCTCCATGCGTCCCTGTCTGCCTTGCAGTTTTTTTTATTGCATACCTGGAAGGCCTCATCCTAAAAATTCATTTGAGGAGAGGTCTGTCGAATATACAAAAAAAAATTGAAAACGATGATGAGGTAACATTGAATAAATAAAGTGTTAATTTTTATCATTTCATAAAGTGTAACCACATAAGTATCTTCCTTTAATTGTGATTGATTACGTATTAAACATCAATAATTCCTGAACACTGTGTACAAGATAATTGGCATCATATGATGCAAGACGTTTTGCGAAACCCCCCTTGACTCTCATTCCATTCAGATCACTATTCCCAGAATACAAATAACGCTGTATTGACAATAATGTTTGTCTTTTGCAAATAAATCTGTGTACAACAGCTAAAAGTTCGTCATTATACATGTCCAGCGTAGCCCGATGGACAACGACGAATATTTTCTGTTTCTGTCTAATTTCGTAATACAAGTCAAACTTGCTGAAAGTTTCGTAAATCAAAAAAGGCCGAGAGACTGGTAGAAAAATCTATACTTATAAATATATAAAGCTGGAGAGTTTGTTTGTTTTGTTGAACGCGCTAATCTCATGAACTACTGATTCGAATTGATTTTTTTTTTGTTGGATAGCCCATTTATCGAGGAAGGCTAAGGCTATAATATAATATCACGCTACGACCAATAGGAGCTGAGCATCAACGAAAAATGGTGCAACTCAAAATTTGTTCGTCCGACCAAAACTTTTGAACAGTAACTCCGATCATCATGAAATTTAGACACACCATTGATCTCGGTAAACTAAGATGAACGTGCGTACTCATGTCTCCCCCCCCATTCGTTCTTTTGCACCCGGGTGAAACCGGGCGGGACCGCTAGTGTAATTATATTTCTACGAATACATATTTTTTTAGTCAATACTAGCGGTACATCCTGGTTTCACCCGGGTGGGATCGATATAATTCTGCAAAATGTATTTCGTTTGCAGCCCAGCGTCTGAACTAATAGCTTTCAGCAAATTCTACCAGATTTGCTTCTGAATTAATAGCTTTTAGCGAAATATATCAGATGTCGTTACTTGGTACTAAAACAGTTTTTGTTTACTTCTGAACTAATAGCTTTGACTAAATTCTATGAGGTGTCGTTACACGTTACTAAAACAGTTTATTTTCACAAAACATCGTCATTTTGTACAAAATATTTAATTAAAACTGTCCTATAGCGTAAGTTGGACCAAATGAGACACATTTACAAAATTTAATTAAAATAGGTTAAGTGGTTTCCGATATTAGCGCTAAACGAACATCGTGACACGAGATTTTTATATATTTAAAGATTTTAACTTTAAAAGACACAAAGAAAAATAAATATAAAATGTCAACATATATAGGTACCTAAGTGTAATTATCGTGTTTGCCGACATTTTTTTTTTAATATAAGTAGGTACACAAACTATCTTTTTTAAATACGCACCTAAGTATATGCATTATTTAATTATCGATAAAACGGTGCGATAATGATGTCCTGCGACTCTCCTCTTTTTTTAGAAGTCGATTAGGGAATGTTCACTACGTAACGTTTCTGGCGAGGAAGGGAGGGGGTAATTATCATTAGTGTTATTATTACCCACAGAACAGTGTGCTATTAGTTACCAAAGATGTTATGTAAATGTTATAATGGAGTGGTCAAAAATATCGAAAAGAAAAAACGCAACGTGATACTTGAACGTTTCCTTAGTAGAACTGTCCCGTGTCCAAACAAGCAAAAGTTAAAAAAAGGAATCGCTATTTTTAAAATCGAACTTTACAGTTTACACATACGCGCCGAATTATTGTCTTTACTGATTTCTTGATAAGCAAATATCTCGAGTTATTTCACAGAATGCATAATATAATAATATTTATACAAAAAGCAATAAATATGTTAGAATAATTGGTAATCTCGGAGGTCTGTGTTCCATCCACTTGCGTACTATTAGCAATAATTTTCGAGTATCTATTATTATTTAAAATAAATATCACCAAACCGATGTGCATGGGTAAAGCTGCCCACAAGCTCACTAGTATTTACCTGTCTGCAAGGATAAAACTTGTTTTTAGAGTTTCGTATCTCAAAAGAAAAAACGAAGTCAAAGGGATCACTCGTTTGTCTGTCTATCGCAGTCGAATTTATCTGGACTAAGTAAAGCGTATCAAGCTGACATTTTTATATAGCTTTCTAACTCGAGTATATTTCGATAGTCATCATAACTCATAAAGGGAGGTCAAAGACACCAAAAAATATTTTTGTATTCGGTCATGTCATTTAGGTTTTTATAATTATTGAAGGAAAACTTCTTCACGCGCGTTTTGTTAAGGCTACTCGATGAGTTGGCGATACGAACAAATGTGACGTTTTTTGCGCGGTCTACTAAGTTCAATTATGCAGTATAGAGCATATAGACTAGGTTGTTTTTTTATGTTTTAGCATTGGACCTAAAAAAATTCTTCTAAAATTTCCTAGATCAAACCTGTGAACGGCGCAAATCGAGTTTGTTTCCCATTTAACATTTACATGGGAAAAACGACGTTTTTACTCAAACATAGATAGCTGGAAGAATTTTTTTTATTTTTGATAGCAACATTTTGTAGCGATTAAATTTCCTATAAAAAAAATAAAATATAGTTTAAAAAAAACTAAAAAACACGCTTTATATCGGACTAAAAAGTAAAAAATAATTGTTTTAAAATAAGCTTAAAAAGCGTTGGGCGCTCGATGTACGAAAATGTGGAACAAAGCGCCCAACGCTTTTTAAGCTTATTTTAAAACAATTATTTTTTACTTTTTAGTCCGATATAAAGCGTGTTTTTTAGTTTTTTTTAAACTATATTTTATTTTTCACTTTTTAGTTTGAGGATCTATAAAAGAATTTATTAATCCTGGGGGTCCTAATAAGGATAATGGGAAACTGTTATCAAATTATTGCATTGTCATCGGTCCTTGATACGTATGCAAAGTTTCAAATTAATCAGACTTCGGGAAAAGAATTTATTAATCCTGGGGGTCCTAATAAGGATAATGGGAAACTGTTATCAAATTATTGCATTGTCATCGGTCCTTGATACGTATGCAAAGTTTCAAATTAATCAGACTTCGGGAAATTGGTGAAAATAAAGCGTTTACTACAGAGGATCTATAAAAGAATTTATTAATCCTGGGGGTCCTAATAAGGATAACAAATTATTGCATTGTCATCGGTCCTTGATACGTATGCAAAGTTTCAAATTAATCAGACTTCGGGAAATTGGTGAAAATAAAGCGTTTACTACAGAGGATCTATAAAAGAATTTATTAATCCTGGGGGTCCTAATAAGGATAATGGGAAACTGTTATCAAATTATTGCATTGTCATCGGTCCTTGATACGTATGCAAAGTTTCAAATTAATCAGACTTCGGGAAATTGGTGAAAATTATGCTCAAAGATTTAAAAGAATTTATTAATCCTGGGGGTCCTAATAAGGATAATGGGAAACTGTTATCAAATTATTGCATTGTCATCGGTCCTTGATACGTATGCAAAGTTTCAAATTAATCAGACTTCGGGAAATTGGTGAAAATTATGCTCAAAGATTCCGTTACACATAGTTACATACATAGTTAGATACATACAACATACATATTTACAACCCAAACTAATATAAAGCGTTTAAAAAGGCCCTTCGTACTAAATCCGTGAATTCATTATTCTCAAAGATATATTCGTTTAAACATTCTCATAAAAATCGGATTTAATTTAATTGACGAATGTTTAAACAAGCATATCTTTGAAAATAATGAATTCACGGATTTACTAAGGACCTTTTTTGTGAAAAATTTAATTCTCTGCAAAATGCTTCTATCATAAATTAAAAAAAAAATCTACCAGGTATCCATGTTTGAGCAAGAGCGTCGTTTTTTCCAGGTTAATTAAACGGGAAATAAACTCGGTTTGTGCTGGTCACAGGTTTGATCTAGGAAGCTGAAATTTTGGGATTTTTTTTTAGACCCAATGCTAGAACATTAACCAATGGGACCGGAAAATAATAAATAAAAAAAAAACACCCTAATCTATACCTACATTGTATATAACAAAACATTCTTTATAGGTATATATTACAAAGTTCACGTACTGCAAGAGTTGTTTTTTAATGAATTACACCGAAGTTAGTTGAGTGAATACAAATAAATAAAATTGTAATTAATTTATGATTGTGCAGTTACCTAGAGATACCTAGAGCGAATTTTCAGTTTTCGTAATTTTCTGTCTGTTTATTTATCTCTATCTAGACAGCATACATACAAAAAAAGCTATAAACCTAACAAATATATGTATTGTTTACATGTTTTACTTCAAGCGCGCGTCAAAGTTACGTGCGCACAAAAAGAGATCTTAAGTATTAACGATGCATATATTAACAATTTCACTATTTTGCCGACAGAGTGTTCTGTTAATTGTAACTGATTTTTTTATTGCCCGTGTACTCGAGAGTTAAGGGCAAACCTCCTCTAGATATGAGTATACGTATTATGATATCATTCACTACACATCTGTTAGCCGTCAATTCAATTCAAGGTTTAAACAGTACGATTTGTTTTTTTTTTTTGTCTGGTATTTAATAAACGTAATTGCGTGATGTCTGTGTTTTGAATATGTCCGGAAGTGGATTCGAAGACGTTCCCTTGCACTCCAAATGCACTTTTTAGGATTCTGTAACAAAATAGTAAAAAACAAACGAAGCTCTTATACGATGATACTTCGTTGTGTGTCACAACCAATTTTCTCGTATACAGAGTGACCGGTAATTGCTCGTATTCCTCTCGGGAGAAGAAACTATGTCTAATTTGCAATGATTTAACATCTCTCACTTGGAGATCGGAAATGCGTCATTTTCGAGAAAATCTATTTCGGTTTTATTTTTACAAAAATCCGAATTATAGGAGTTTAAAACTAAAAAAAAATATTCTCACTTTTTGGCCTGAATTTTTCCATAATCTGATAGCTTACCAATTGGCCAACCTTCCTTAAGCTAAAAACCACGAAATTTACTGTTAGATTTTATGTTGTGTGTTAAAACTTACAAGAAATATAAAAAATTTAAAATAAAAATTCATCACAGAAGTGTCATTATCATAAAAAATGACGCATTTCCGACCCCCAAGTGATAAGGTTAAATCATTCCAAATTAGTCATATTTTCTTCTCCCGAGAGGAATACGAGCAATTACCGACCAGCTGTACACTATCGACTTGAAATTAGCATCGTTACAAAGCTTAGGTACCCTTACCCATCTAAGAGTTAGAACCACAACACATTTTCTGTCTATTTTTGGGGGGCTAAATATCTAGTCATTTTTTTTCACCAGGAGTGGGGTATATCATATGAAAGGGCATTTGTTACAGATTTCATAACGATATTTTTTTGTTATTTTAGTTGATGTAATTTTTGACACAATGTTTGCTTAAAACTAGTAGATACCGAACTTAAAAAATTTGAAAATATTTACACTGATAGAAGGTTTATACAGTGATATCTATTTACGGGGAAAAAAATTACCTATTACCAACAAAACTTAATTATGCAGTTGACGAAATCACTACTATAATTAATTAATTTGAGTTATTGTGGATAAAATTTAATTTTCAACAACGGGGTTTAACCCTTAATGGAATTTAATCATATCTTTGATTTGATTAACGTCTGAATAGAACTCTTCAAATAAATAAAATTGTCGACCAATTTTTTTCAGACCATATTATATTGACAAAAATTATATAAAAATATAAATCAAAGTAACAAAGGATGACGTTTCGATCCGGATTTGGATCTTCTTCAGAAAAATCTAAAAAATATAAAAATTAATTAGTATTAAGTAATTTATTATCTAATAGAATGCAGGAATGATTGAATGTATTCTATTAGATAATAAATAACTTAATACTAATTAATTTTTATATTTTTTAGATTTATATATATATATATTTTTTATATTGGTCGACAATTTTATTTATTTGAGGAATTTAATCATATTAATATTATAGATTCATTTATTCGTTTGTTAGTTGTACGAGGAACCCCCGCACTTGATCGGTTTATTATACGAGATTTTATTTTTTTTTTATCATCAATTATTTGACAATTCACTCACTCACATGTGTTTATCAATCGGCAATAAAACAGAGCAATTAGTTTCCTATCGCTAATTGTCACCATAATTCGATTTATACTTTGGGGAACACCGCCAATTCCCGAGGCGCGCAGAGATTCGAACCGACACAATCCGCACGTAACAACGCTACAGGCAAACTGCCTGAACACAAACTGAATTGAACAGGCTGAACGAACGCGAAATGCGGAACCGCGCGCGCAAGGATGGCGCACAATAAAGGAAGATGTAAAAAACGACCTATAAGACTCTTGACTCTCTGTATAAACTTTGGTCACTTCAAGCCGCAACTAAACTATGTCCAAACAACAATTTGTTTGTCAACCGCGTTGTTTATTCGAACCTGGCGCATAATGCGCATATACTTAATGATATAATAAGAAAACATTATTAAAAAAAAAAACGACTGTGATTTAGACCACACGACTGGAAGTAAAACTTCTTTAGCTCCATCTATATGCATGTGTATAATATATATACATGTAAGAAATCACCGTTCGCGTAACGCTATCAAACTCGCAAACGAACTACTGACTGAGATATATATATATATTTCATACAGTGGCTATGAGAGGAAGAGAGAAAGAAAATGTGCGCGCGCACTGCTCTCTCTTGCTCCTACGGTATGATACAGACAATAGGCCTGCACTGTGTTTAAAGCTTCCACTACACAAGTGGCCAGCACCGCCACTCAAATAAGTGCCTATCATCGCCGCGATGATTGCCTAGCCCTCCACACAATCGTGCCGGTCCGATTGTGTGTACGGGCGCACGATGCTGGCCACGCATTCCTTTGATTTACCGACAATCAACCGATTACTGCGGATTACAGGCGATTATGTCCACGCACCGACGAATATGCCCTCTACACAATCGTGAGTGCCTGTAAGTGGCGGTGCTGGCCACTTGTGTAGAGGAGCCATTAAGATATACGAAACGTAACTGCCTCGCCCAATCACACTTTTCGTAACGCTCTAGTCACGCAATCACCAGCTTACTCCCCAAGTCAAGCGTGCGTAAAGAAGTTTTACTTCAAAAAAACTGGATTCGTATGAAGTGAAACTGCAAAGGTAAACATTTGTAACCAAGTAAACACTAAACAGAAAGGGACGTGATGATCGAGTTCCCCCTTCGACGCATTAGTACCTATTAGTAATGTAACGAATGTCGATATGCGAATATCTGTCGCCGATATTCGCGAATGCGAATATTCAATTTTCAAATCTGGCGCCTTTAGTCTAAGGTTAAAATTTGATACCTGATTGGGCGCTCAAGTCGAACGCACATATTTGTAGTAGTTCTGGGTACTAGGCTGATTATTATTAATACTAAATCTAAATATTTGTTACGTAATGTTAAAGTAAAGGCTGATAAAAGAAATGGGTAATTCCACGATTAACTTAGCGAAAAACTTTTTATTTTATTTTTTAAAAAAGGAGCAAGGAAAAAACTTTTCTAATTAAAATGCTAAGAAATTTATATTTTTTGTCTTATTTTATATTATTTTTACATTAAAAATATAAATATAGTTTTTTCTGATATTAATATTCGCAAGAATTTTCCGAATGCGAATATTCGTTACGTCACTAGTACCTACACTACCAGCCAGCCAATTGAGTCGGGTTTCACGCTAGAAGCTCATTTCCCCAACTCTTGTCGTTTTCGTTACACTGAACAAAATTACACGCATCGAGGCTAAAGAAGTTTTACTTCAAAAATAAATAGCTAGCGTCACAATCTCCAGCGTAGAGAAATTATTTCAGAGAATAATAGTCGTTTTAGCTGTTGAAATATTTTCTAAAATTTTATTTCATCTGGAATTTTATTATGTTGGTATAGATTTCCCATAATTTAATAAAAACCTAAAAATGGGATTTTAATATATGAATCGCAGCTTTCAGATTTTCTTGGAAAATACGCGACCTTGAAATTGAAAAAAAAATGAAATGTACCTATACAGAGGCACAACACAAGCATTCTGCAACCCCCTTGAAATAAATATGGCCGGCGCCCATGATCACAAAATAATATACACTTATTGACGAACTTTGATAAGAGAAATATTTAGAATTTTGCTGTTTACTCTAACTTGTCGCAGTATTTGTACAACGCATATCATTGTAAAAGTAAATGTCATCGATGGAACCTGTTAAATGTAAAATAAATAATTGGAAATCGCGTAAAATGTGTCATATTTTTTCCCGTCGATGTGTGTTCACAAGGTATTTAATAGAGCTGTAAAAGTAACGAGAAATTGTGTACCCGTATGTATATTCGTTACTTAAAGAATCAGTACCCGTTACTTTCGTATCGTTACGTTACTCGTTACTTTTCATACGACATACAATAGTGTACTAACAGCATCAAGCATGTACCATCGCATCGAGGCGCGTCGCATACGTGATACGGTATGACTTCGTTCGTATAACGTATAACCATGGACATTATATTCCTATGTCCATGCGTATAACCGCATAAAACGAGTCGAACTGACATGGATACGACAAATGCGAGTAACGAAATGAATTTGTAAGTAACGATTCGTTACTTCGAGTCAGACGATGTACCCGTTACTCAGTAACGAATACATACGGTTTGTTACAGCTCTATAGTATTTAAGCGAGGAACAAGGGAAATTCCCGACTCCATAACATACCTAGTACATACAGGTTTTTCTATGATACGAACTGTATTGAAAATACATTTTTGTTGCGACAATAAGTATCCATCCAAACTCAACGCAAAATAGTAAGAGCCAGACGCGAAAGAAACTATGGAGGTCGTATCACGGGCGAGAGCTAATATACTGTTTACACATAAAAAATATATATAAACTGAGACATCGTTGACAAAATACGAGTTTTTATAATTTTCTATTAAAATAAATTTATCATTTACTGAAAATTATCTTATTGTAAAGTACACGTGAAACAAACTCACCAATCGAAAAGAGCCTATAGGTGTGTCGATCGTCTTCAGGGAAGCACAAGAATGCTGTAATCTGTGTCCCGACCGTTTCGATGCAGTAGTCGCTCTTGGCCATGAAAGCAAAGCCGTCGATATAGAGACTGCCGTTCTCCTGCAGGTAGAAGACGTCATCCGGATCTGTTTCGGGCGTCAGTTTGTACTTCCCGTAGAGACACGTATCGCCCGTTATGTACGTTATCGCGGACGGCGGCGGCAGTTGTTTCGCAGAGCCGTTGGCGAACACCGGAAGATTGATCAATTTCTCGCCACCACCGTCGGATGCCACGTGGCACTGGTACTTTTTAATCGAATTTGTAAACACGTAGTAGCTGCTTCCCGGGCAACATTTCCTTACGCACTGCCTGTTGATACAATTGCACTTTTCCATGGTGATTTCGTCGACGGCGGAACAATATTCAATGTTAGTTAACCGTCTCGCGGCTCGTACGTTTTCCTTTGCTTGTGTGGTCAACAATAACTGTTTGTTCGCGCCGATTGTCTGATCAAACAACACAACAAACATCAAAAGACAGAAAACAATCGACTTTGAGCACATTTTGTGCAAAGTATATTTTAAAGCACAAAACAAAATTGAAGACTAACGAAATCCTCCATTAATTTCAAAAAGATATGTTCTGCGTTTTGAGGGAACTTTTGTCGAGAGAAACAAATCACTTAACCACAAGTGTTAACGAGTTCTTATGCGCGCCGATAGTTTGAATCACTCGCGTGAATTGATGCGCTTTTGTTAAACAAACGACTGTTCAAATATTATTTATGTTCATCTAGAAATATCGTCTAGTGACACTTTGTTCAATAGCAGTCCGTACGATGAATATTGCAGAGGAATGCTACTTGATAATAATAGTAAGGAAATGTGAAATATTATACGAATACCTAAATGACATTAACTTATCTTTATGTTCTTTATGTATATAGTGATAATAGTCCATAAAATATTTAGCTATTGACATGCATGTAAGTTAATTCTGGAACATAACACTAGAGCCATAATGTGAATTAAAAATAAATAAGTTTTATAAAGAAGCGGCGTTTCGAATGCTTTGATTTGATGACCTTAAATGTTCAATCCCTGTAAGCGGGCAGTGAGAATGTGCACACGAGGCTGGTTTTGCCGCTAGATTTGACTGCTAATTTTCAAGCGCTGGTTTTCCTGATGACTTTTTAGCTACTGCCACACACTCGACGAGTGGCATGGGAAGTGGCGAGGAAAGGAGGCAGGAACGTAGTGTGGCCGCATTACTCGCCATGCCGCACGTCAACTTGCTCGTCATGCCCTGTGCTCCCTCAATTGTCGGTTTTTTGTGCGCGAGTCAAACCCTAGGGCCAGACTATGCTCCTCGCACTGCTCATCGCGTTGCCGCGATGTTTGCCCTAAGCGGCCACACACTGCCTACTCGAACTACTCATCGCGACGCTCCGCACTTGGCTCTCGCCTTTCGACAATGGAAGTTAATACTGTGGCAGTGTGCGCACTATGTCTTTATACAGAAAAATGTATTTTAACTGTGCCGTCTATATACGTCTATTTTACTTGATGTTTTATAAAACGACGTATTCATAATTATGATACGTTTCAGGCTATCCATATGACACAAGGAATAATTCTAATGTTATTTTGCCGAAGTCTACACTGATGTTGTTTAATAAGAGCGCCGAATATAACGCCTTGAAAATGTTCAATAAATTGCCAGACAGTTTCAAAAATTTAAAAATTTCTAAATTTAAAAGAGTATTGAAGACTGCTCTTTTTAAACAATGTCTGTATAAGGTAGACGATTTTATGAGTTGTAAACACGATTTATCTTTCTTTTGACAAATCCTATACATAATTGTATGTTTTTGGATAAATAAATTCTAAATTCTAATAGCATAGCAAATTTTATAAATGTTATAAAACGAAACGATATTATAATTAAACGTCGTAGTCGTCGTCCTCGCCAACGGAGATGGTAGATGACATCCATTGATAGTTTGAGCGCTTGATGCGTACTGCGTGGCGCGGGAGTATGTGGCCGGCTTATTCGTGCTCTATTGCCGGTCCTTTGACTCGCGCACAAAAAACCGACAATTGAGGGAGCACTGGGCATGACGAGCAGCATGATGTGCGGCATGGCGAGTAATGCGGCCACACTACGTTCCTGCCTCCTTTCCTCGCCACTTCCCATGCCACTCGTCGAGTGTGGGCAGGTAGTAGCATTATGTGTCCGCTTCACGCTGTGCATGTATTGAAACCTTCTTTGTGGATGGGTTTGGTGCGCGCGCAGTGATAGAATGTTAACAAAAGTGGACATTTATTGTCTCTGATCAAAACACGCGCAAAGACGCAGTGTTTGTTGGTGGGCGTTTGTCCATGTCGTCCACGTGACTAGACACTCTTTCCTGATTGGTTATTTGCTCAAGACAAGCAGACGAACAAGCAAGAAAAATAGCCCCGGTTCTAATTTTGAAATCCGTCTTGTGACCTCGCGCGTGAGCCCACGGTGACGTCATTTCCAACCTCGTAGCCAATCCGCCGACCAGCAGAAGTCCCAGCAGTGATTCTAGCGGCCTTTACTCAAGCTTTGTCGCTCAAAACGCAGATCTATACAAGTTACACTTTTTTGCTCGGTCAGAAATAAAGGTTCTCCTTGTCTATTGTTTTGTTGTGTGATTGTGGTGGGTGAATGAATTTCATTAGGTACTGATAGTTCTGAATACTGACGATACGCTCGTTAGCATAGTAACTCTAGTCAAGCATTTTGAAGGCTGCATGGCGACTCTATCCCTATTGATAAAACTAATCGACGAGTCATATTAATAACGACTTTTTCACTATTACAGCTCGTCTCAAGTCTTTTCTTAAAATTTCTTTGTCAAAATCAAACGATAAACTTAATTTTGCAACAATTTTTCATATGTTAAAAATGCCTTATCAATTTGTTTCTTTTTTGTAGGTCACATTAAGAAAATTCTCGATATAAGAAATTGGATGCAGATTGTGAAATATAGGTGAGTTTTTCTTTATAATTTTTACTGTCTCTCCTTTATTTGTACGTCAAATATTAGCTATACAAATAGCCCCTAGCTAAATGATTATTGTGAAAGAAAACTCTAATAATTTATAGAGATGATTATTCTGTATAGTATATTTGAACTGAACGGACGTGTCGAAATTAGCTCTGCAAACTTAGTCGTTTTTTTCAGTGAACATTTATTATAAAATTATTTCTTTTTGCTAATAAATTAATTGAAGTTGTACATCATAGAATGTGTTTAATTAATTAAAACAGGTGTGACTCACATGTGATTTAATAAAGTAAACACCTAAATTTGGAGGAATTTGTTGGCGATAAAAAAAAATAGCTAAAATTGTAGTACATATTACGTAGGTCAGTGACCCGCAAACTGTTTAAGTATGCCTAAATGTGCGCAGTGTAATCGTGAAAAGTTACTAGAAGATTGCATTTTATGCTCTTGCTGCAGAAACGAATACGATTTTGAATGTGCTACCTTTACAGAAGCAAACTTTAGGAAACTGTCCTCAGCAAATAAAGCGAAATGGAAGTGTTCATTGTGTAAAGGACTCAGAATGCCAAGCACTAGTGAACTATCAGAATCTAATGCTTCGAAAACTAAGCCAGGTCTCACAGAAGATTTCTTTGAAAAAATAATGAACAAACTCGAAACTCGCATGAATGAAGTCGAAATGAATTTAACAAAACATATGGATAATAAATATGCCGAGATTGCTGAGACTTTGAAAAGTGTGAAAGTTATAAATGATAAAGTTGAAGCGCTAGAACAAAAGTTAAGAGACAAGGAGGAAAATATAGAAAACTTAAACTACAGAATAGCTGCCCTTGAACAATACTCAAGAAGAAACATGTTAGAAATAAGTGAAATCCCTAGCTCCCCTGATGAAGTAAATACCGATGTTAAGAAAATAGTAATAAGGGTCACTAACAAACTCGGCATTAGCATATCAGAAAGTGATATTGAAATTGCGCACAGAGTTAAAACTCGTCGTAAGAGTGGAAATCCTAATATCATCGTTAAATTTAAAGATATGACAATAAGAGATAATATACTTAATCGCAAGCGCAGTAAAATCATTTGTAATGAAATTGGAGGCGTTGGGGATCACCAGATCTATATTAACGAAGCGATGTCACCCTTCTATCGGCAACTGTTATATGAAGCCAAAGCGAAATCCCAACAAGTCGGATTTAAGTTTGTTTGGTTCCGCGGAGGCAAAGTGAGAGCAAAGAAAAATGAAGAGTCTCCCAGTCTCATAATAAATAGCATTGCAGATGTGAACACTAAAATGATATGAAATTAGTTTGCTTCTATTTAACTATTTAAATATTTGAACATTATTATTAACCATTTTTTGCCTTTTGAGAGTCACTGTAATTGTAATTGTTTACGAGTATTTAAGTATAGAAATCAAGTTTAGTTTTGATGTTTTTTTGCTTTAGATTGCATCTCTATCTTGTCATACCGAATAGATATATTTTTTACTTTTTTCTCTGTTTATTAATGTAATTTCTTTCCCATTCCATATACCTACATGCTCTCATATATTTTAGTTCTTTAATTATAAT
The DNA here is from genome assembly GCA_963575645.1 of Xanthostigma xanthostigma. Lineage (NCBI taxonomy): Eukaryota > Metazoa > Arthropoda > Insecta > Raphidioptera > Raphidiidae > Xanthostigma > Xanthostigma xanthostigma. The sequence continues at coordinate 14,185,895 of OY754469.1, forward strand.
TAAGAAAAAAAAATGGAAAATAAAATTGTACTAAAGAAATATTAAGTTCTGTGTATTTATGCAGGCCTATTGTACTGCAATATGCGTGCATGAATACAAGTATCGCTTAATTAATTCTTACAAATGGGACTGTTTGCATTAAAATTTAGAATTTCTAGACCCTTTGAGTCACTATTGTTTTGTTTTTTTTTTCTTCTTTTTTTCTTTTACTTTCATAAATCATTATAGAAGATTCTTCGTTTATTTTTCTTTTCTATTTTTTAATTTTTATCTTTCAGCGCACTTCAATATTATATATATATATAGTCCATGCAAGAGTTTAATGATGACCTTGATAGATTGAATAAATATGAGGATATTACAACAAGCAACCCTTCTGAGCTACTGCAATTGCAATACGCAAGTAAGTCTTTTAGTGTGTTGAGCCTTAATATACGTAGCATAAACAAAAACTTCGACGAGTTACTTATACTATTGCAAACATTCGCAAACATAAACATACACTTTGATTTTGTTGTTTTGACTGAATGCTGGCTAAATGAATTTTATATTGATAAAAAAATTAAAGGATATGCCAGTGTACGGACAAAGCAACATTACAATCAAAATGATGGAATAATTGTGTATGTGAAAGAATGTCTTGAAATTCGGATATCTGAACCTATTATTCACAGATCCAATTGTCTTCAGGTTATATTCGGTGATACAACCCTCCTAGCCTTATATCGATCCCCAGCTGATAGAGACATTACCGAATTCTTGACAGACATGCGACAAATATTAGACAATATAAACCGGGAAAACATAATAATAACAGGCGACTTAAACATAAATATTCTAGATAACAACAAACACCCACAAGCTGACGATTACATGGACATGCTGACTGAATATAAATTATTACCAGCCATTACGAAACCAACTAGGATAACTGCAGATACAAGAACATGCATTGACCACGTTATGGTAAAGACAAGAAAACCGGCACGAGCTGCTGTCTTTGAGTCAACAATAACTGACCATTTTGCTACCATATTCTTCTCACAAACAGACGCATCACTTAACAACAATACAAACTTATACAAAAAAAGCACCGTGCAAAAAATTCATATACAACACTTAAATGAAATTTTAGAACAAGAAACATGGACTGAGACTCTACATGCAGAAAATATAAATACAGCGACAAATAACTTTATTAATACACTACAGCATCACGTTTCCTCATGCACACACACACAGTCATTACCACACAAACAGATTGCGCTTAAACCCTGGATCTCACCTGGGATATTACTATCAATACATAGGCGCAACAAATTACACAAACAGACCACTAGATTCCCCAACAATAATGTGCTGAAAAATTACTACCAACGGTATAAAAATATATGTAACAAATTAATCAAAATGTCTAAGAGAAAATACTACAGCGAACAAATAAAAATAAACTCTGGTAATATGCAGAAAACGTGGAATATAATAAAAGAAATAACACACACACAGACAAACCAACATAATACAATACACGAAATAAATACATCAAACAGCAAAATTTCAGTAGGCAATGATCCAAAGGCAGCAGCAAACGCGTTTAATGCATTCTTTGTAGATATAGGTGACCAATTGGCGAGCAAAATATTACACGTGACAAAAACGACTGAAGACAAATTGGCTGAATCTATTCAAAATCCTAACAACCATATGTACCCTAACTCAATGTTCCTAACACCTGTAACACCAATGGAAATCGTTGAACTAATCGACGAATTAAAAACAAACAGCGCACCTGGACCTGACACAATACGTACAAAACTACTAAAAGACATAAAACATAATATATCCATTCCCTTAGCTCACATATTTAACAAAAGCATTACAGACGGTACAGTACCAGACCACTTCAAAGAATCAAAAATAAGTCCAATATTTAAAACAGGAGACAAAACAAAACTGACGAACTACAGACCGATTTCACTATTGAATACTATCAGTAAAATACTAGAAAAATCAATAAAAAGACGACTTACCAAATACCTCTACGTAAACAAAATTTTATCCCCAAATCAGTACGGATTTAGGGAAAACTTAAGTACAAATGACGCGATAACTCACTTAACGACTCAAATAGTAACAGACGTAGATAACAGCAAGAAAAGTTTAGCGATCTTCCTAGATTTGACAAAAGCTTTCGATACGGTTTCCCATAAAATCCTTATCCAGAAACTGTTTAACATTGGTATTCGAGGAGTAGTTCTTAAATGGTTTGTAAGCTACCTCACGGGTAGGTCTCAGGTTTCGGTAGTGAATGGAGTACACAGTGATAGTAGATTCATCAAGTTCGGAGTTCCACAAGGTACAGTTCTTGGACCCATTCTTTTTTTAATATATATAAACGATCTTTGTAATTTGGAATTTGATGGATCCTTGGTGTCATTTGCGGACGATACAGTACTCTATTTTTCCGGCGAAACTTGGGATGAGACTATAGCTAAAGCACAGGAAAGTGTCGATATAATACATATATGGCTAAACAATAATCTTCTGACGCTTAACATTACAAAGACAAAATATCTAACTTTTAGCCCAACAATTTCTGGACAACCAAAAGACACTTCAATTATTTTACATACCTGTGGACATAGACAAACTAGCTGTACATGTAAAACAATTGACAGAACTGACAAAATAAAATATTTAGGACTTACAATGGACAACAATTTAAAATGGACCCAACACATACTTGACCTAACCAAGCGACTACGTAAACTTACCTACATTTTTGTAGTTTTAAGAGATTTCCTGACAGTACCACAACTAAAAACTGTATACTTCGCACTTTGCCAGTCGTTACTTAGCTATGGTATCGCTGCTTGGGGTGGTGCTTACAAAACCGCATTAACCCCCTTGATTAATGTACAAAAGCTGCTCCTCCGAATACTTTTGCGTAAACATCCATTATTTTCATCCAAAGAATTGTTCCAGCAACTCAATGTATTAAACATACAACAAATATACACGGGAACAATTCTATCCATATTTCATCAGCACACTACCCTAAATCCAACACCACATCCTTACTCAACCAGAATTCAAGCCAATAACCCCAACATTGTCCCTAAAATGTCAAAAGCTTTTGGACAAAGACATATGGTGTTCCTAGCCCCCAGGTTGTATAACGAATTGCCTGCAGATATAAAGACAATTAACAACAACACTAAAAAATTTAAAAAAAAGGTCTCTGAGTGGCTTAGAGCAATAGGTGACGATAAATTGAATGCTATTTGTAATATCCTCATATAATTTCATATAATCTCATATAATTTGTATATTTTATTATTTTTTTTTTTATATTTCTTTGTTTTATACTTTTATTTATTTATTTTTTTCTTTTTTTTTTTTTTTTGTATAATTTCTGCACGTCCTAAAACCATAGGTACTCCTGCCCTAGCACTGGCTTCAGCCAAGTTGGGCAGGATTATTCCATTTCTAAAATTGTAATATAAATGTACGTATCACATATTTTTGGAATTAAATAAATAAATAAATAAATAAATAAATTCTAATATAACATATTATTAACGTTGCAATGCAATTGATAATCTTTATTATTTAAACAGTCACTCTCGAGATTTAAAGCCCGAATTAAAATGAAGAAAAGCCTTACCGCTTCTGCGAGTTTATTTAGGGTAAAAACATAGTAGAACGACGAGGCTAGAGGCACAGCGACGAGGTAAGCGACGCGGCTTTTATTTCATCGTGTATGGTAATGAAGCCAAACATAGTGAAGAGATTGACCCAGTACTAAGCGACGAGACAAGCGAGGCGATGCGCGTCGAGATAAAAACTAGATTTATTGTCGCGTTGTCTCTTCCGGTCCAATAGGTTGTTTATTGAAGTTTGTCGTTTTTGACGTGATAACGTCTTATAAATTGATGAATCACCAATCTTATAAATTGATAAAACACCGGCTGCATGCACGAAAAAGTGTAACGTTCCTAAAATCCTAACATTCGTAACGCGTAACGTTCCGCCTGACCCTGTGCGTGCTTTTTGCTAATTTCTCGCTCAATTTAAATCAGATCGGTTTGAAACCAGTCTTAAACGAAAGAGGAGAACATTTTACATGGATTTCGTATAACAGAATTTGCCTAAACAGTTTTTTTATACAAATTTATATAGAAAAATAGCTGTATAAATGCAATGTTGTCTAATGCATGGCGCGACGCGGTCGGTCGTCTTTGTTTGCCGTACATGGAAATTAGAAGAGAACGTATGTCTTGTCTTAACATGAAAACGGCTGCATTTCTAATGTTTAATTCAATTTTTTGACATTAGTATTTTGTGAAATGCAACGCCTTCTAAGTTAAGTATTGGAATAACTAATTATTATTAGAACATAATACTTTGACAGTTGCAAACGTCACTTTTGACATTTCTTATCATTCCGACACCAAGGATAAGCGGATTGAAACCAAATTTTGGGAGGTTTAGGTTATGTATTACGGAATACGTTATCACGTAAAACTATCGTCCGTAAACCGACTTTACAGACAACCAATTTTTTTTTGTAGGCTTGAAGACACTTTGTCCAGAATATAGTTAAACGTGGCAATTTCCATTCTCAAATATTAAAAAAATCGGTCTGGGTGCTGCTTGAGTTCAGAAAATAATGTATGGTACTGTCCAAACCGTTTACGTACTTTATAGGATGTACAGAATAAGTTCTGTCCAAACTTCCCATTGCAATAAGACCGCGAAGCGCGGCATAATCGAATAAAATTTCATCTTCACTGTCAGAGACATTGTTTATACTGAATTGAGTGTGGACAGTCAAAGCAGTAAATCGCAACTTCTGTATCCTCACTATGTGCATGTCTCCTGTCTCGTCGCTGTGCCTCTAGCCTCGTCGTTCTACTATGTTTTTACCCTTAGATTTCAATAGACTTTGGCGTGTGAATTTTGTTCGATTCGTCATTCACAACGCTCTTGTAAGTGGCAGGGACTCAGGGGCGGATCTACACAGAAGTAAGCCCTTATCGTAAACTAAAAAATTGTATATATTAGTAATTTTCATTATCAGGGATGAATTTTGACAGTTTTTTCTTTGGTGAAATTTGACAATTTTTTGCTGAATTTTGACATTTTTTTGGGTGAATTTTGAAATTTTTCTGGGTGAATTTATAATGTTATTTGTTTGGTCAGGTTACCGAGTTTCAATTCTGATTTTGATGTAGATAATAAAAATAAATTTTAAACCCAAATTTAAAGATTCTTAATTTAAAAAGAATCGGACGCCAATGTACTTCAATAAGGCCTAGGCCCCGAAAAGTCTAGCTCCGCCCCTGAGCAAGGTGCCTCAAGACTTTTGATCGGAAGTGTTGCAAAAAAAAACACTGATTAAATAAGTAATTCAACACGCGCTCGGAATGATTATTCAGGTGCTCCAGCCCCGGATCTAAGGGGGAGCAAACCGGGGCACTTGCCCCGGGCGGCAGTTTCATGGGGGCGCCAAAGCCTTGAGACAAGAATTCGAAATATCGAACAAATGAAGCCTCTTTTCCTACAATCTCATAGGTTTTTATCAAGTAATCGAATCTTATTATAATATTATGTTTGAAAAACAAACTTTTCTATTTCCATACGCCCAGTTAGCTTTTGAATATTATTGAGTATTATTAAAGGATTATTATTTTAACAAATGGTCACAACAAAAATGCTACTCATTGGCAGTTTGAACAGTTTTTCTCAAACACTGAAGGGAGGGGGCGCCACTATCAAGGTTTTGCCCCGGTTAGAAAAAATCGTAGATCCGGGGCTGAGGTGAACGAAATAAGAACGAAAATATCAATTTAAAATTATATTAAAATATGTTTATTCAATAAAATCCCTAACATTATCCTAATTATTAATATGCATTATTTTCATAAATTAATGATTCTCTTTATTTCTGTGCGATCTAAGCGTAGATCTTTGTCCGAACGCTTGGCCGCACGTCTTGCAAACGTACGGTCGATCGCCCGTATGCGTCCTAAGATGCGCCGTCAGCGTCGTCTTCTGCGTAAATTTCTTCTCACAAAAATTACACTTGTGAGGCTTCTCTCCGGTATGAATAAGTTTGTGATGCATCAAAACGTTCATCTGACAGAACTTTTTATGGCAAATATCGCACTCGTACTTTTTCTTGCCGAAGTGCACAATCTCTTTGTGAACGTTTAATTTGTCGGATCTTTTGAAACGCGAACTGCAAATGTCGCACTGATATTGCTTGTTCTCGGAATGTTTTACTGAATGGGCGACGAGCGCTCCTTTAGTCACGAAACTCATCTCGCAGTTGTCGCAATTGAACGTTTTGATTCCGCTGTGTCGCAACATGTGCTCGTTGTAATTGCCGAGTTGCGTGAACCCTTTCCCGCACGTCGGACACAGGAAACCTATTTCACCTGTGTGTGATCTGAAATATGCATATTATTTACAGTAGTAACTTCTTACAATGCAGTACATTTTTAATTTCTAACAATAATAATAATTTAGGGTAGAAAACGTCGATATATCGGCGGCCCCCTTCTCTTTATATCTTTTGATTGTTGGAATTTTACCTGGAGCCGACATATGCGAAGCGTTTCCATTAGCAGTATACGAGATTTCGATGTTTTATTTAAGATATAATATATTTCCGAGGAAAAAAATGTCGTTCGGGTAATAGTAATCCTTCAAAACGCAATTATATTGAAGAGAAAAAATCGCGAGTAGTGGTCACATTAAAATGTGGCAGAATCATTGATGCAAACTGTTGTGGTAAGGTTAAGTTTGTTGCAAACGTCAAATTTGAAAGAGAAACCACATGAAATCTACGGTGTATAATCAGCTGACAGCTGTCACTTTTCAATTTAATAATTTGATATCAACACTTACACTTGATCTACTAACACAATTAGGTACTGCACAACACATATCGTGTTTCTTTTTCGATTTTTCTATAATTGTATATGAAACGCTCCGCATAAAATAGTTCACTGAAATGCTGAGTAGATGGCTCATGGTCAAAGTAAAATCCCACTTTTCCTATTATAGAAGTAATGTAAAATGATTGAAATCAACATGTTTCAGTTTAAACCACGCCCGACGTTGAAAATTTTAGTTCTTAGCTTGACCGCAATTGGGAATTGGAATGCCAAAGTTCTTGATTACAAGAATCAATCTAATTATAGTCGCTTTGCAAATTATATTCAACGGTTTCTCCATTTCGCCATCAGCAAAAAGCGGGAGATATAGTTTTGTGATTCCCCCATAAGACTTATCGTTGAGTAAAACTTAACATCTAACGAACTTACAAGAAATAAGTATTATTAGGACAAGCGCCAAGTTCAACCCCAACTTCACCCTCAAGTTAATAATAATTTTTAGAAAGTGCGTACCTCATATGAATGCTTAAACTTGTAACCATTTTTAAACAAATCGTACAAATATGTTTTTCATTGATGTGTTTTGTGAGCTGAGTTTCATCTGCGTAACTTGATTTACATTTATTGCAATTGTGTTTCCTTTCTTGTCTTTCCTCTGAATCAGTATCATTCAGTGTCGGTTTATTTGCTTTCGTTTTGCTGCGAGATTTTTTAATATTGTTTTTGGCACTGTTCTGTGTATAATGTTGCCGCTTGTGTTTGAAGAGACATCTCTCATAGCGAAACGCCTTCCGACACATGTCGCACTTAAATTTGTCTTTTGTTTTGCGACTCTCTTTTTTCTTGCACTTTCTACTGTTTGAAGTGTAATTATTGTTATCGGACGATTTATCATCGACATCTTCACTGGCGAAGTCTTCAGTACTTTTGTAGTCATCACCACTATTATAATTAAAACATCTATCGTCTTCTTCTTTGATTTGATTCTCTTCGAGGATTGTCAGAGGTTTATTATCGGACACGCCAATTTCCGTCAACTTTTTTCGCAAAAGCCGATCGGAATTTTCACATTGCAATTTAAACGAATAACATTTATTGATTTGACTGGCACATTCCAAGCAGATCACTTCGGGCAAACCGTCCCCTGAAAGTATCTGTACGAAAAAGACTATTAAATCAGCCAACGGTTTTATTCTGAGAATTCCTCTCTAAACTCTATGACTATACTTAATTGTTGCCAACAATCGGCTTTTATTCTGTGACCTGTGGCAACACCTTTAAATTTATAGTAAATGTTGTAATACTGCCAGGGTTCCGATTATCAGTACTGTTTAATGTTCATAGACTTTACAGAGTAAATTCACACAAAACAACAACAAACTTGAGCACGAGTCTGAATCTTATTTACCTGAACGGAAGCGAACGCCATTACCATGTAAGCGTGATTGTATTCTGATTTCAGTAAGTCGTAACAATCAAATATCGACACAGTTTCATTACTTTCAGACATACAGGAGCGACATACGTTTTCGTTGCAAATATCGTTCATTATTATAATATGAAATTTTCTCAACAGCTAATGGGTCAACTGTACAAAATTTTATAAACAATTACATTATAAGCAGTAGTGTCAGCAGCTAAAGACTTTTTCAACAAATATATTCATTGTTCAAGTTTCCAGCGATTTGCTGTTTACGGAATTGCTGCACTCAGTGGATATTTTTACTGAAAACGATGTTTCGTGTAAACGGTTTTTTATTCATTACAACATACCTAATGTAACATAGTACCTACCTTTATTAATTAAATTACTTTTATAAAGTCAAATGAAAAGTAATCGCACTGTTGGTTCTTTATTAATACGTCCACTTTAAATACATATCATTTTAATTTTACAACTTCAGCATTGGTCTGTACCTATGTATAATGTTTGATAACGCATTTATAAACATATATGTAATATAAATTTTTGATCAACAATTCATCGTAAATATACAATTAAATCCTGTCAGTGTGCTTAATAGGCTCTTTATGCCAACTTATTTTACAAAAATACATCATATATTGTTTTGCTTTCATTGGAATCAAAATTCAACTTTTTTTCACGTCTGTGTTTGGATTACCTCACTCTATCTCTTTGCCGAATTCCAAATTCTTACGTCAAATCGCCTGTGACAGACGGACACCGAAGTGATTCCATAACTGTTCCGTTTTGCACGGAACACTAAAAATATGTTTTCTTAATCGAAAATGTCATGGCACTGATCAATTTGACTATGTGTGGTTTTCTTTTTCTTTGTGCGAGCGTAATGTCGACCTTTGTCTAAACGTCAGTCCGCATGTGCTACAGCTGTATGGTTTTTCACCTGTATGTGTTCTGAGATGTGTCGTTAGTGTCGCCTTTAACGTAAACCCTTTATTGCAAAACGTGCAATTGTGAGGCTTCTCCCCTGAATGAATCAGTTTGTGATTCTTCAACATTCCTCCCGTCAAGAAGTTTTTGTGACAAACTTCACATTCGTGTTTCTTTTTACCGAAATGCTTCACGTCTCTGTGAGCGTTCAATTTATATTTTCTTGAGAACAGAGATCCGCATATATCGCACTGAAAATCAATTTTGGTTTCGGAATGTTTTTTGGAATGCAGTTTCAGTTCGTATTTTGTAATGAAACTCATTTCGCACGTGTCGCAAGCAAAAGATTTCACACCTTTGTGACGTAACATGTGTTCGTCGATACCTGCTTGCACATTGAACCCCTTCCCACATATGGGACATAAGAACGGTCGCTCTCCTGTGTGGGTTCTGAAAATTTATAATCAATATTGTAAGTTCTATCCACATATTTAATACTCTCTATATTGCTAGCAAAGATCGGGAGAAAGACTTAAACACTACGGTGCAGACATTTAGACGTCTGTCTCACTTATTATACTCTAATTGCCCCACTACAGACGCGACATTTGCGCACAACGGGTCAAGTAAAAAAAAGAGATAGAAACACAGTCATTTGCTGTCTCACTTCATGAGCCACGCTTCCACTTACGTCCACTAGCAATATAGAAGTTATTAAATATATGGTTCTATCACATCAAATAAACGTTAAAGCATGTTTGATAAAAACGTGAGCCGTCGTGGGACGTCTGGTAGATGTGAAACATACTTTTAAGCAAAATTCTAGTAACTAAATATCGCCCTGTAACTAAATTTTGCCCCGTCATCTACTAAATTTCGCCCCGCCAAATAACGAAATTCTAGTAATTAAATATCGCCCTGTAACTAAATTTTGCCCTGTCATCTAGTTGTCGCTCCAACGCACACAAACGTAACGTCCTCCCATAAAAATTTCGCGGCAATTGCACGGTTTTACTCCCAACCAAACGCGCCATTAGATGTTTCACATATTAGGAAATAAATCGGAAAAAATTTACGCGAGTTATAGTATAAAAATATGATGTAAACGTACCTTACATGAACCGGCACACTTTGGACTCTCTTGTTGCAAATTGTACAAATATGTTTCTTTTCAATGTGTTTCTTCAACAGTTCTTCTTCACAGTAACTGGCCTTGCATTTATTACATTTGTATTTTTTCTTCGCCTTTCTTTCCTCGGCAAAACTGGTATGCTCATTTTTCATATGCGTCGCCAGCCAACGACCGTAAGAGAACTGTTTTTGACAAATTTCGCATTTGAAATCGCTAGTAAATTTCTTTCTAAAAGTGTGACTGTGTTTTCCTTTTTTCCGGCGTTTTTTTACGAGATTTTGAGTTTTTTCTTGATTTTCACCCGTATTCAATCTACTGGTATTCAAACGATGTACTATGCTATCCGGGGCTCCGTAACTATCTTTGTGTTCATCTTTAATGCAGTTTTCGTCTATCGTTTGATTTTCCGAAGAGGAGATGTTATTTTCGATTGAACAATCTTTAGCATCGTCTTCACTAGAATCATTGCATTCCTCTTTAACCACGCAACTTTGTGGTATGTAATCATCCGTTTCGTTGGCAGGTTCTTTTACACTCGGAGATAAATTTGGCTTATCTTCATTTGGAACAGCACTTGCATTGCCCTCCAAGTCTTGGCTATTATCGAGAGAGAACTCACTTTCCTGCTTGATTTGAAGTTCATCGCCTTTAACCATAAAATGATCGTAAGACGCTGCAGAAAATCCTTGATTTGGTTCCACTAAAGGAATTTGTTTCCGTAAAAGTCGATCTGAGTTTTCAATTTTTAATTTAAACAGATAATACTGATTAATCTGGCCTGCACATTTGAAACAAATTCTTTTTGGCAGCCTATCTCCAGAAGAAATCTGATTGATAAAAAAAAAACAGACTTTTAAAAATGGTATTATTTCTTTATGAAAAAAACAACTTACCTGTACAGAAGTTAACGCCATTATCATATGTGACAGGTTGTAAATTGATTTCGAAAAATTGTTTTTAAAAATCGATACCATGTCTGCACTTTCAGACAAACAAGACCGACACAGGTTTTCTGCTGAAGCGTTACTCATTATTTTTTTGCAGAAAATCTAAATTACCCAATAATGTAATTAAGATGTTTAATTAAAATAATTAAATTATCGTATTGATCCATGTATTACGGATAGTGAAACATCTGAAAGTTTTGAAACTGAAGAGTTAACATTTCGTACGTGTTCAGGAAGCAGTTCTATATCATTGTTATTACTATTTAGGACTTATTTACAAATATAACCTTTGTTACAAAAACTAAAATCCCACTCAATTTCCCGCGTATACCTAAACAGGACGCAAGTTAAAAAAGAAAACAAAATTCGGGAAAAAAAATAAGTTGTTATTTTGAACTTTGTTTATTTTAAAATGTTCGTTAACAATCACACCTAACAACAAACAATCAAGTGACTTGTATATTATTTGACCGCTACACGTCTCTCTAAGAATGGTTTTCTTTTTCCTTGTGCGAGCGGAGAGTTGATCTCTGCGCAAACGCCTGTCCACAAGTATTACAAGCATACGGTTTCTCACCAGTATGAGTTCTAATATGTGCTGACAATGTTGTCCTTAATGCGAACGCTTTATTACAGAAAGTGCAACTATGAGGTTTCTCTCCTGAATGAATCAACTTATGGTTCTTCAACATTTCGCCTGTCAGGAAATTTTTCTTACAAACGTCGCATTCGTGTCTCCTTTTTCCGAAATGTTTCACATCTCTGTGAGCGTTCAATTTATACTTTCTGGTGAACATGGCACCGCAAATGTCACATTGATAACCTTTTGTATCGGAATGTTTACTCTGATGTTTGTTGAGGTCGTATTTTGTGAAGAACGTCATTTCACACGAGTTGCAAGCAAATGGTTTCACACCACTGTGACGTAACATGTGCTCATCAAGACTCCCCTGTCGATTGAACTCTTTTCCGCAAACGGGACACAGAAACGGTCGTTCTCCTGTATGGATTCTGTAAGATGACAAAAGAAACATGTAAACAATACATATATTGTTAGGTTTACAGTTTTTTTTTAATATGTAAATATCCTTTATAGATACTATAGAGATATAAGTAACTAGAGTACGCTAGTGCGTATGCTTGCCATAAGTGAAAGTGTCCTCAGTTAAGAGAGAGAACGCTGCAGAGAAACAGAAATTTGTTTACTGAAATCAGCATTGTTTTGCATAATTATTTACCATAGAGAGATAAAGAACTGTTCTCTCTCTTAATTGCAGACACTGTCACTGCTCTTTCGCGTACTCTATTGTAATATCTCTATATTAGATACAGATAAATAAACAGGTAAAAATCAACGAAAACTGAAAATTTGCTCTAGGGATCTTTAAAACTTCAACTACATACTAAGTTACGATTTTATTTATTTGTATTCATTCAACTAGCTTCTGTATCATTCATTAAAAAAACAACTCTCGCATGTGGACACTATATAATATATAAAGAATGTTTTGTTTGTTCTATTATGCGAACGTGTAGGCTGCGCAAAATCATCACATTTCTTCATAACGCCAACTCACTGAGTTGCCTCTTCGCGAAATTCACAAAACGCTCCTAAAGAAGATTACAAAAAAAAAAGATTTTGAGACAACTTTCTAAAAACAGAATCTCACCTCATGTGAATGGGTACACTCTGAACTCTTTTGTTACAAATCGTACAAACGTGTGTCTTTTCAATGTGTTTTTTCAGCAGTTCCTCTTCGCAGTAACCGGCTCTACATTTGTCACATTTGAATTGTTTCTTCGCCTTCCTTTCTTCAGCGAAACTGGTATGCTCGTTCTTTACGTGCGTCGTCAGCCAACGAGCGTAAGAAAATTGTTTTTGGCAAATGTCGCATTTAAAATCGCTAGAAAATTTCTTTCTAAAATGATTATTGTGTTTTTCCTTATTCTTGCGTTTTTTTAAAACATTCTGTGTTCGCTGATTTTCGGGCGTGTTCTGTTTGTTTTCGTTCTTACGATTAACCGCATTGTTTAGGGCTTCACCACTGTCTTTGTGTTCTTCTTTAATAGAATTTTTTGTCGTTGACTGACTTTCCGAACTGGAAAAACTATTTTCTATGGGACTGTGCTTATCATCTTCACTCGAATCTTTGCATTCGATTTTAACGACGCAGCTTTGCGAAATAAAACTGTCATTTTCGTTGAAACACTCTTTGGCATTGTTATCAAAACAGAAATCATTTTCTTCTTTGATTTGAATCTCGTCGTCATTAACCATAAAATGATCGTAAGTTGTTACGGGAAAATTTTGATTTGAGTTCGATACGGGGATTTGTTTCCGTAAAAGCCGATCTGAATTTTCAATTTTTAATTTAAATAAATAATATCGTTTAATCTGACGGGCACATTTTGCACATATTTTGTCAGGCATCTTGTCTCCGGAAGAAACCTATTTGATACAAGAGAAAGTTCAAATTAATTTCTAACAGTTCCGAAGGCCTAAGTGACTTGATACGCAATATTGAGTACCTGTACGGAAGCAATTGCCATTATCATATGAGCCAGTTTACACTTTGTTTTTGAGAAATTATTCTGAAAAATAGATATAAGTTCTGTTTTTTCAGATAGACAGGATCGACACACATTTTCTGTTGAAGTATTACTCATTATTTTTCACGAAATTTTTTACCACTAATTTTAAGTACTTATACTTCATATCTACTGCTCAAATATTTAACAAATAACAACCGTTTTGGAATCTTGACACCCAAGTTAACATGACGCTAACTTATAATTTATATTCCGAGGTATTTGTGACGGACCATCAGGAATATTGGTGACATCGTCAAAAGAATTTTTATTTTAACACCACTACACAAGTAAAAAATACATAATGTTATGTACTTCATCTGTTGTAATATTGTTATTACGACATTAATTATTGGACGAATTGTCTTCTCATTTCTGTTTTGACGTGATAACGTCTTATAAATTGATGAAACACCGGCTGCACGCACAAAAAAGTGTCACGTTCCGCCTGAGCCTGAGCGTGCAAGCGAGAGCGCGGTATAAGCGATAGAGAGGCACGATCAGCCCAAGCGTCGGCTTGTACGCATTTCTCTCTTCTCGCGTGACGTCAGAGAGTTCATCAATGGGCGTGTTTGGCCGAAGTAAGTACTTACTAAATTTAGTAAGTCACTCCAAAATTTTCGGCCGGAACACAAAATAAGTGCTAACGCAGTAAGCATGGCTTAATATAAGACGCCATTTTGCTTATTGTTGATGTAAACAAAACAGACAGAAACAGACCTGCCATTTACCATTTGCAACTATTTACATGAATTAAATTATATTGATAAATTTCGTACTGTCAATTATATTCAGTCTATAAGGTTATATGTACGGGATATAACGTAAACCCGTGTTTTGAGTTATTTCAAGCCAGTAAGTCTGTCCTGGCCGAAAAGCGCTATAGTCAGAATTTTTTTATGCTAACTGGCTATGGCTTACTAAAGTTTAGTAAGTACTTACTTCGGCCAAACACGCCCAATGTTTCTTTATGACGTTATCACGTAAATCTATCGTCCGTAAACCGACTTTACAGACAACCAATTTTTTTTTTCTAAATGCCCAGTTAAGTATCTTACCAAGTACATTTTTCAAATATTGCGCCTATGTATACCACAGAGGTGTCGCTGTTGTTGCAAAAACTATTATGGTTAGTGCAATAACGCATTTCAAAGCCATAAAAGTGTTTTTAAACGTTTATTGAATATCACACAATAAGTGTCTGAAATACGTCCTTAAATACAGAAACTGAAGTATGAAACATTAATCACCTGACAATTAAACTTGTACACGATCCAACAAAATATCAGATTTCCCTATTTGCTTTCGACACAAGACGACTTTTGAAGTCAATTGAGGTATTAAAAGAAAATTCAGCACTACGAATGATGTTCTTTTTCCTTATGTGACTGAAGAGTCCATCTTTGCCCGAACGCCTGTCCGCAGATATTGCAAACATACGGTTTTTCGCCAGTGTGTGTCCGAAGGTGAGCTTTCAGCGATGGTTTCAATGCGAAAACTTTACTACAGAAAGTGCAACTGTGAGGCTTCTCCCCTGAATGACTCAGCATGTGAGTCTTCAAGAATTCACCCATCACAAAGTTCTTGTGGCAGATTTCGCACTCGTGTTTTTTTATACCGAAATGTTTCACGTCTCTGTGCGCGTTAAGTCTATATTTTCTCGTGAACATTGCGCCACAAACATCGCACTGATAATCTTTGGTTTCAGAGTGTTTTTTCAAATGTCTGTTCAGTTTGCTCTTCGTAATGAAACGCATCTCACAAATGGTGCAAGGAAAGGGTTTCACGCCTTTGTGACGTAAAATATGTTCGTCCAAATTTCCCTGCTGGTTGAACCCTTTGCCGCATTCCGGACACAAAAATGGCTTCTCGCCTGTGTGGTATCTGAAAAATTGAAAATAAGCGATTTAATAGAAATCAGTGATTTTATCAGGGTTTGAAAATATCCGATATTTATTATAAATATCAAAATATCGGATATTTATGATATATATCAGATATATATCAAGTTTGATATATATCAATTTTGATATACAGATTGTATCAAATCAAAACAGTCCATAGAACATTCTGTGTGTAAGACAGAGACGATATTATATAAAGCACTAAAGCAGTAAGTAAGAATGAGATAAATGATCGCTAATAGTTACTGTGGTTATACAATCTGATAGTATCGTCTTTGTTTTCTACAGTAAAAATCACAATTTTATCAAATGTCAGTATTCACCAGTGAAATTATTGATAAAATGGCTATTTATATTGTTCGAGAAAAAATCCAAATAATTAAATGGTTTTATGGTGGTAATTCAACCGCCAACATAATTAATTTATTTGTAGTTGTTTTAATTGATAAATTGGTAAAAAGATTTACAGTGTACGTAATTATTTATTTACGTAACCACAGTAACTATATTAGCGATCATTTATCTCATTCTTACTTACTGCTTTAGATCTTTTTATATCGTCTCTGTCTTACACACAGAATGTCCTATGGACCGTTTTGATTTGATACAATCTGTATATCAATTTTCTATGAAAGTCATATTATTATTTTATTGTATTATTGATGAATACTATTTGCATATGTGTTATATAAAGTTATAAACATACTAAAATTAATGTTTTTAATGTTTTATTTATTTAGGTACTTAAAATCAGACAAATGAAACCAAAACATAATAATATTAATTTTTTAAACCATTTTTGTATTGCAATATATTATAAAAAACCATTTGATATAATATATCGGATATATATCGTCGAACCCAGTTTGATATATATCGGATATATATCTTGATATATATCCATTGATATATATCCTCGAACCCTGGATTTTATTGAGCTAGATTAAAACTAATATAGCCAAGTCTTACCTTAGGTGAACCGGTATGCTGCTAACTTTCTTGTTACAAATCGTACAAACGTGTTTGTCATTGATGTGCCTCTTCAGTAATTCTTCTTCGCAGTAACTGGCCTTGCATTTATCACATTTGAATGGGTTAGTGTGTTCCTTCTTTATGTGCTTTGCGAGTCCCCGCTCAAAAATAAACTGCTTTTGGCATTCGTCGCATTTAAATTTCATTTTCTTTTTTAATCGGCTGTTACGATTTTCCTTATTCTGACGTTTTTTTAATACTTTCCGGGTTTTTCTTTGATTTTCACGTGCGTTCCGTTTTCTTTCATTCTGACGACGAATGACGTTGTCTAGGGTTTCTCGACTGTCTTTGTCTTCTTCTTTAATAGAATCTTCTATCGGTGACTGACTTTCCGAACTGGAAAAATTATCTTCGAGGGGACTATGCTTAACGTCATCTTCACTGCAATCTTTGCATTCAATTTTAACATCACAACTTTGCGACACACTGTATTTATCATTTTCACTAAAACATTCTTTGGCGCTGTTATCGAAACAGAAATCGTGTTCTTCTTTGATTTGAAAATCTTCATTTTTAAGCGTAAAAAGATTTAACGACGGTACAAGAAAATTCTCATTTGGTTCAGATATGGGAATCTGTTTTTGTAAAAGTCGGTCTGAATTTTCAATTTTTAGTTTAAACAAATAGAATCGTTTAATCTGGCGGGCGCACTTCACACATACGCGGTCAGGCATCCTGTCTTCGCTGGAAATCTGTGTAATAGAAGTAAACTATTAACGTTTAATTTTTTTACTTAAAAGAATGATCTTAATTTCGATAAAATTTTACTTATTCGTCGCTTTCGATTTTTGAAAGCACCTTAACTACCTTAACTATTACTAAAGTAATAGTTAAGTGCGTTCTAAATTTTCCATAATCGAAAGCGACGAATAAGTAAAATTTTACCTTAATTTCAATGGCTATTAGCGACTAATACAGTCATAAAATTTGAATTTTGCCTTGTAAATAAAATGCACGAAATTGTTACCTGTACGGAAGCTACCGCCATTATCATATGACACAATGTACAATCTGTTTTTGAATAATTGTTCTGAAAAATAGACACCAGTTCTGTTTTCTCGGTTAAACAACATCGACACACTTTTCGTGATGAAATATCACTCATCTTTTTCCATGAAATTTTCGATAACAAAAATTGCGTCTTCAGCCAGCTGATGGTTATTTTGTTGACAGCTGTCAAGTCAGCCGTCAGGTCAGTACTCAGTAATAATCTCTGGTAATACCGTCATACCGTGCGCACTGCAACGATTGGCGCTAGATATTGACAGTTATATCTTACATGAACGTTTAAAAATGTATTTCCAGTGTATTAATTTAATTATTAATTTGCTATGATCTTTTTTTAAAATTAATAGTGATTCACGTAAGTTGCATGCATCTACAGCACTGTTCGAATCTATAATTTAGTCGCAGAGCATTGATTAGAAAATTAATACTGATATTTTTTTATTAAAATTGCTTCACAAAAAAATGTACAGTTTAGGAATCTGCAACAAACAAATTGCTTTTCTATTTGATCACGATAGTTCTACATGCATTAACAGCCGCGAATGTTTTCTTTGCTAATTATTAGCAAATACTAACGCTTGTTGGTATAGTAATTGCGTGTCATACGCTGAACTCAAAACTTTTCTGAAATTATCCTTTGGTCCCAGCCGTGTTTAATAAAACAGCTTTCACTGTATAGTGTAACTGAACGGTCACATGCAAGTTAATAATTTATTTCAAATGAAAATCTGACACTACGAATGATTTTCTTTCTCTTTGTGTGACCGGAGAGTCGATCTTTGTCCGAACGCCTGCCCGCAAGTATTACAAGAATACGGTTTCTCACCCGTGTGCGTTCTAATATGTGCCTTCAAAGTAGTTCTTAATGTAAACACTTTATTACAGAAAGTACAACTATGCGGTTTCTCTCCAGAATGAATCAACATGTGATTCTTCAAGAATTCTCCCATCACAAAATTCTTATGGCAGATTTCGCATTCGTGTCTTTTTATACCGAAATGCTTGACGTCTCTGTGGGCGTTCAGTTTATTCTTTCTTGAAAACATAGAACCGCAAATATCACACTGATAGTCCTTTGTATCGGAATGTTTTTTTAAATGTTTGTTCAGTTCATATTTCGTAATGAAACTCATTTCACACGAGTCGCAACCAAACGGTTTCACCCCGCTGTGACGCAACATGTGTTCATCGAGTCCTCCCTGCTGGTTGAAACCTTTCCCGCACACAGGGCATAAAAATGGCTTTTCGCCTGTGTGACTCCTAAAAAAAAGATTTTTTGTACTGTCCGTCAAAAAATTGGTTGTCTGTAAAGTCGGTTTACGGACGATAGTTTTACGTGATAATGTCATAAAGAAACATTGAAATGCGTACAAGCCGACGCTTGGGCCGATCGTGCCTCTCTATCGCTTATACCGCGCTCTCGCTTGCACGCTCAGGCTCAGGCGGAACATGACACTTTTTCGTGCGTGCAGCCGGTGTTTCATCAATTTATAAGACGTTATCACGTCAAAAACGAGTTTGTTTTTTTTTTTAATTTATCATTGCATTGACAAGTAACACAGTGAATGTGATAAAGCACACATCTAATCTCGGTAGATATTTTACATGATTTCGGAACCTTAATGGACACAACCATATTCAAATTTAAAATTCTTTCAGAAACGTATTTGTTTGAAATTTTCTGTAACGTTAAAGGGGAAATGATTCAACGGCGGGGAAATATAAAAGAACCCTTAGTATAATACGCGCCACGGATCTAAAAGGTTCGGAAGTTAGTCACAAACAGCGTCGCAAAAGCACATTTTAGAGCCGTTGAGACTCCCACCACCTCCCAGCTACCTGCACGCAACGTGAGCTCGTCGGTGATTGGTCGTGATCGCTCGTTGCCTTTGTCACTTGTCGCTTTCCTGCTTTAAAGTACAGTCGAGTACGCTATTGTCAAGTTGTTATTGTTATTTAGTTTTGTTGAATTGCGAGTTTGTAGTTTTTCAGCAGATTGTACAAGCGCAAGCCCGCATTTGCATCTAACTTTCGAGCCTTTTAGATTTGTGGCGCGTATTATAACGCAAAATAGATAACGCATCAATGAAACGAATTCATAACTCTAAAGAAGTGTCCTTCCCCACGAATTTATGCCGGTCAGGATTACATGTTTTTTTTACTATGTTAATTCTTATAGCCTTACCTTATGTGAACCGGTACACTCTGAACTTTCTTATTACAAATCGTACAGACATGTTTGTCATTGATATGTTTCTTAAGTAATTCTTCTTCACAATAACTGGCCCTGCATTTGTTACATTTGAATTGTTTCTTTGCCTTCCTTTCTTCGGCGAAGCTAGTGTGCTCGTTCTTCACGTGTGTGGCCAGCCATCTGCCGTACGAGAACTTCTTTTGGCATATGTCGCATTGAAAATCGCTAGTGAACTTTTTTCTAAGATTACTATTATTATTCCCTTTATTATGAAGTCTCTTCAATGGATTTTGGCGTTTTCTTTGTTTCTCGGATACTTTCAATTTAGTTTCACTTTGACGATGAACTATACTGTCCAAGGCTGTGTAACTATCTCTGTATTCTTCTTTAATATCTTTATTAATTGATTGACTTTCTGAACTAAATAAATTATTTTCGGCGGAATCGTCTTTAACGTCGTCTTCGCTCGAATCTTTACATTCTTCTTTGACAAGACAGTTTTGTGACTCATCATTTTCTGGTGAGACATTTGTTTTATCTCCATTCGAAGAATTGTCAGATACCAAATCTTGATTATCGAAGCAGAATTCGCTTTCCTGTTTAATTTCGAGTTCATCACCTTCGGCCATAAAATGATCGTAGGACGTTACAGAAACTCCTTGATTCGATCCCGACAAAGGGACTTGCTTTCGTAAAACTCGATCGGAATTTTCGATTTTCAATTTAAACAAATAATACTGTTTTAACTGGCCAGCACACTTTAAACAAACTCGTTCTGGCAGTTTATCACCAGAGGAAATCTAAATTTTAGTAATAAACAATGTAGAAATTAACTATCAAAAGTTCGTAATACCATCATTCGCTGTCACTCAATATTTTTAAACGGATGTTATAATAAAACATTTTAAAATAAGTTTACTTTGAAAGTGTCAAAAATATTAAATATAATTACCTGTACAGAAGTTAACGCCATTATCATATGGGACAGGTTATAAATTGGTTTTGAATAATTATTCTGAAAAATCGACACCATTTCTGCATTTTCAGACAAACAAGATCGGCAAAGATTTTCTACTGGAGTATTATTCATAATTTTCCACAGAATAATTACTATATTGAGATTAAAATATTTGAACCAGATATATTGATATACCAAATAGCTAATATCAATAATTAAATTATCAATTAATATTTATTATTCAGAGTTAAGGTATTTAGTATTTTGAGCATATTTTTATAAAAGCCCCTTTTGTCTGATAATCTGAAATGGTAAGACTTCTAACGTTCAATTGTCTTGTCTTAATGTTCGAATAGAAGCAACGTTTGGAGAAAACCCAATCAATTATTTTAATTTAATTTTTCCGCCATTTCATAAAACACCAGTCTGTAGTTAATATTATAAAGTTTTTGGTCTGTATGGATGCAAGATGTGTCACAGTTGCCTTCAGTTACAGAACGTAAAACTGGGAGGTTTCTCACCCGAATGAATAAATTTGAAATTTTTCAACATTTTTTTCTATCAAAAAGTTTTAGATGACAGACATCATATCTGTTTCTCTTTCAGTTGCCTTCCCGAAAATACTTAGTTTGTTTTCAAAATATTTTCTTGATCAGTCTACACATCGTAATGAAATTATATCTAATAAGTTTTGCAAGCCAAAAGCTTCTTGCCTTTGTTGTTAGGTACTGTAAATTGTAGACGCTTGACATCAGAGGCCATAATTACCTTTTCGGGGCGAATCCATTTTTGGAATACAAGAACAGACTTTCCCCTGTGGACATCTGAAAACTGTGCCTGAAAAACAACAAATAGAACGCTGTTGATACGTCATCAACAGGTGGCCTAGTCCTTGATCAAGAATCAGGATAATTGAAACGAAATTGATTTTCGGCGCCTTTTAGTCGACGCTTTCACATCACATATATTAAACTTCGGTTTATGTTAAATAAATAATAATTACCAACTTTTTCAAACTCAACCTTTATTGCAAAAACCAGCACTTATTGAATTTAAATTAAGTAGCTCTAATTATTACACTCCTGCTTCTTTAATATACACAAAGTTCCTACCGCTATTATAATAAAATTAATATTTGACGTTAATTTCAGTCAGACACTAAATAATAAATTTTAGCATCTGGCGTTGGGAGCCACCTGGTGCATCGAGCGACCGCTCCACTCGCTTTTATCCCATGGCCGGCGCCGGGCCTGTTTTATAAGATATATATTGCAATCAAAGATACAGAGGAAAATCATGCAACTCGACATTAAAAAAAAACCTTTACTCTTATGAAGTACGCCGTCATACACACAGAAATTATTAATGTAAAAATTGTGTTTCCGTTTGGGTTTTATTCGCGTTGTGAGTGTAATGAATTAAAAGATCTGTTAGATCGGTTTGAAAAGTAATCACTATAAAGCAAAATTATAATCTACATCTCATCCGTGGTCGGTTTCTGATGCTGAAACAGAAATATTAATGTTTTATTTTTTACATCTAACAAGACACAAAATTAAACAATATGAAAATATTGTTGCCTGCACGGAAGTGTACGCCATTATCGTAAGACACAGTTAATATTTCGGTTTTGCAATATTATTATGAAAAGTTAATACTACTATATCATTCTGCATTTTCAAATAAAGAAGACCAATAAAGATTGTCTGCATAAGTACCATAAGATCATTATTTACATAATAACAAAAGTCATAAAATCCTATTTTTGTGGAAATGGTGTAAACTGTAAACATAAAACGCGAAAAACAATAAAAATAGGTTCATTTCACAGTGAAATAATTAAATATAAGATTGGAAATAATCATTAGTTTTTGGCAAAATATGTTTTAATTTCGTGCCAAAAGGCTCAGTAGAATATCATGCCAAGTACATTTTCAAATTGATTCAATGACGCATATACAATTTACAAAGATAACTTTAATGAACATTTAAGACTATGAGTGATTTTCTTTTTCTTTGTGTGACCGAAGAGTCGATCTTTGTCCAAACGCATGTCCGCAGATATTACAAATGTATGGTTTCTCTCCAGTATGAGTTCTTAAATGCGCCGTAAGTGTTGTCTTCAACGTAAATACTTTATCACAAAATGTACAGCTGTGAGGTTTCTCCCCCGAGTGAATTAATTTATGATTTTTCAACATTCCCCCTGTTAAAAAGTTTTTATTGCATACTTCACATTCATGTCTTTTTTTACCGAAGTGCTTCACGTCTCTGTGAGCGTTCAGTTTATATTTTCTTGAGAACATGGCGCCACAAATATCACACTGATAGTCTTTCGTTTCAGAATGTTTCCTCGAATGGAGATTCAGTTCATACTTTGTAATAAAACTCATTTCACACGAATCGCAAGCAAAAGATTTCACGCCTCGATGACGCAACATGTGTTCATCGATGCCTGCCTGTTGATTGAACCCTTTCCCGCATATGGGACATAAAAATGCCTTTTCACCTGTATGACATCTGTAACAATGAAAAAGTAACCGGTTGAAATTCATGTTTAAAAATCAGACAAATTGGCTATAGATACCAAATATTCCATATATATTATAATATATGCATTCAAAAACTGTTTCTACTTACATCAGACTACAGATGAAGCAGCATGCAGTATTATAGAAGAAACAATCTTTGAACATATGAATATTGTATTTAGTATGGACGTACCTTATGTGAACTGATAATCTTTGAACCCTTTTCTTACAAATGTTACAAACATGTTTCTCATCTATGTGTTTCTTTAATGGCTCCTCTTCACAGTAACTGGCCTTGCATTTATTACATTTATATTTTTTCTTCGCTTTTCTTTCTTCGGCAAAACTTGTGTGCTCGTTTTTAATATGAGTCGCTAAACATCGGTCATAAGCAAATTGTTTTTGACAGATGTTACATTTGAAATTGTTAGTAAACTTTTTTCTAAAATGATGATTGTGTTTTCCTTTATTTCGACGCATTTTTAAAGGTTTTTGAGTTTTTCCTTGCTTATCGAACGCGTTTAATCTCTCTTTGTTTAAATGATGAACTATGCTCTTTAAGGCCCCGTAACTATCTTTATGTATTTCTTTGATGCAATTTTCAGTCATTGACTGACTTTCTGAACAAGAAAAAAGCTCTTCGACGGAACTATCTTTAATATCGTCTTCGCTTGAAACCTCGCTTTCCTCTTTAATGACACGGTTTTGTGAAATGCAAGAGTCTTTTTCATTAAAGCTTTCTTTGGTATTGTCGCTGTTGCATACGTTTGGAGAAAGAGGTTTATTTTCATTTGGAGAATTGGCATTAGAATTTAATTCTTGCTTATCACAACAGAAATCGATTTCTTCTTTTATTTGAAATTCATCGCCGTCAACCATAAAATGGTCATAAGATGTTACGTGAAAACGTCGATTTGATCCTGGCAAAGATATTTGTTTTCGTAAAAGCCGATCGGAGTTTTCGATTTTTAATTTAAACAAATAATATTGATTGATCTCACCAGCGCATTTTAAACAAATCCGTTTAGGCAGTTTGTCTTCAGAAGAAATCTATTCATAAAAAAATAAAATTTTGATTAATTACTTCATTTGAAATCACAATTTTTTCACCAAATAGTCATTTTATTTGTGCATTGAATGTGTTGTTCAATTTTCGAATATTTTTCATGTTTACCAAAAATATTGTTTAGGTAAAACTACAGTATTACCTGTACAGAAGTCAACGCCATTATCATTTGGGACAAATTATACATTGATTTCGAAAAATTGTTTTGAAACACCGACACCGTATCGGAATTTTCAGATAAACAAGAGCGGCACAATTTTTCTATGACGTTGTTATTCATTATACTTTAGAAAATCACAAATCAATAACTAATGTACAAACTATCAGCTTTGACGCCGATTTTTAATGAATCGCATGTATTAACAACCGTTATTTGGTAACAATCGATTGTAATTTATTAGTGTAATTGTCGGTCGGATGGCGGGACCTATGGGTCGGACCAAAATTTCTCCTGAATATTTTGGCACTATTTTTGAAAATGTTTATACTTAAATTTTTTTTCTCAATTCTCACAAATAAAACAAGTTTCTTTTCAAAAAATAAATAATTTTTAAAAACGAACACAATGGATAATACAATTTTTATACATTGTAAATAATATAATTATAGTGCTTATATTATACCCGAAAAATAATGCACGCTGTACATATTTCAAATTACTGTAAAAAAACAATTTTTTTTTAATGAAGTAAAACATTTCCATAAGGTAGAAATTATAAGATTTACAATTCTATTATTATTCAGCACAGTTCCGGAGCAAATTCTGGTTTCTATCAGTTTTTCTTCGACCGTGGAGCACTTCAAAGTTTGCTTTAGTGTTGTGTCTTTTACTATATACAGAGGAAGGATTAGAAATGACATTCGTATAATATCTTAGTTTTAATAGGAATGAACATTATTTTTAGATATGTCTGTCAGATGTATTAAAATTACTTATTAAATGTTTGGGTGTATTTTAAATTTTCTATCTACAGGCATTCACGAACATTATATGTAGACTGTTTTTGTACATACAATGGCCTTTGGAGACAAGTTTTCTATAGTCTTAAACTGTCGCAAAGAAAAGTGCAACTGGAAAACTATAAATGACTTTCTTTTTCTTTGTGTGATCTGAGCGTAGATCGTTGTCCGAAAGCCTGGCCACAGACATTACAGATGTAGGGCTTGTCGCCCGTGTGTGTTCTAAGATGTGCTGTCAGCGTGGTCTTTTGTGTGAATTTTTTCTCGCAGAAGTTACATTTATGAGGCTTCTCCCCTGTATGTATCAGTTTATGTTTGACGAGGGAATGTGATTGCGAGAATGTTTTGGTGCACACGTCGCATTCCCATTTTTTCTTACCAAAGTGTGCGATTTCTCTGTGTCTGTGGAGAGTATCCGATCTGTTGAATGTTGAACTGCAAATGTCGCATTGGAAATTCTTCTCATCTGAATGTGTCAGTAGATGGGACGCTAAATTGCCCTTGGTAATAAAGCTCATCTGACAGAACTCGCAGACAAAAGATCTAATCCCGCTATGACGTAACATGTGCTGATCGTAATTAGAACGCTGGTTGAATCGTCTGCCGCATATCGAACACAAAAAGTCTTTTTCTCCCGTATGACTCCTAAAATAATTACATATTAACAAGAGTGAGGTTCGTTCGAATTTTTCTAACTTAACTTTCATGTCGCAAATTCTATCGAATGAAAGACACAGCTAGGAATGTAATATAATGGGATCATCCCACGTATTAGAATTTGATAATTTTGAACAGGGAACATTAATAAACCAATAATGTAAACCAACTTTTTCATTCTTATATTATATCCTTCCTCTTAATAAACCAGCATATGACGACGTAGAAGACAGTTAAACTTCTTTATCTATAGAAAGAGATGTATATAAGTTATCTTTCTAGTGGCTTGCTTTCAATAGGCCGTTTGGTAACTTTAAACACAACTGAAATACTTGTTGAACTTTCAATTTCTAGCATAATACTCGAAAACAACAGATATTAAGTTTTCAGCTAAATTTTAAGTTTGTCTACAACATGTTTTACATTTTTCAGTATTTATCGTACTGACGAAGTTACCTTGAAATCCCTCCAAAAATTAAATGAATTGTACATGAAAAATATTTACCTTAAATGGACATCTAAATGTGTGAATTTCTTTGAACATATTGTGCAAAAATGTCTTTTGATAATATGATTATTTAATTGTAGTTCTTCAGCGAACCTACACTTGCACTTATCACATTTGTGTACTTTTTCGATTTTCTTCATTTCTTTTCCATCGTTTCCTTGGCTTGTTTCTTTGCTCTTCGACACATTTCGTGATTTTAAGACATTATTAGAATACTTTTCGTAGCGCGCATGACTTTTCGAACTGTGCTTTATGTTCATGTGCTTAGTCCAATTGCGTTCGTAGCGAAATTTTTTATGGCAAATTTCACATTTAAGTCCATTCTTCACTATCTTTGACTTCTGACTGTCTAAAGACTTTTTTCCTATTCGGTTTTTATTGTTGACATCTTGTTCTTCTGGAGGTTCGTCATAGTCATGATAAAAATCATTACTGAAATCGGAAAGAATATCGGGTTTCACTTCATCGTCTTCTTCGATTTTAACGAGTACACCGTCGGCGTTCGTAGTGGAACATTCTTGGCTCGATCCCACCGATATTCTTTCCCGTAAACGATTATCCGAATTTTCACATTTTAATTTGAATAAATAGCACTGCTTAATTTGACTCACGCAATCTAAACAGACTTGATCCGGCATTCCATCGCCTGACAATATCTGACAAAAAAAATTCTTTAAGCATTTTAGATCGTAACAACAATAGTAAACAGAAACTTAAGCACACAGGCACTGTATCAGTGTTTGTGTCCTTAGGTACACCACAAAAATTGATGAGTTGTTTTTTGCAAAACTTAATTAATACGTAACTGAGAGCTTAGTGCTGCGTGTCATAATATTAGTCTATTAGAATTTCATTTGAGAATGTTTTTGGATATTCACTTTGCGCGTGAGAGAGATTGTAGATTATAGACGCTCACCAACTGAGGTCATCAGCGTCTATTCACTTTGCACGAAGGATGAGCCAGTTTATAAACTGATTTTTTTATTGTACTTGATTCTCATGGCCTAATTACAATGTTTATTTGACAACTTTATAAATGCAAAACTTATGTTTTAATATACATTAGAGACATAAATGCGTACTAAAAATTATTTTTGTTTTCAGTTTGACGTTTCTAATTTACCTGGACGGAAGTGAACGCCATCAACATGTCAGCGTGATTGTACGTCGACTTTTCTGACTCGTCGCAGTCGAAAACCGATACCATTTCTGAATTTTCGGACATGCAAGAACGGCAAATGCTGTTTAGTTCATCAGCTTTCATTATTGAATCTATTAGCTAACAATAAAATAACTCGGTTCAACACTATGACTTTGAGCTGTGCCTGATTGTTGTTTGTATTTTGTAAAATTCAATAGACATTAGACAATAATATTATACAATTCATAAATCTTATTTGATTTCAATTATCGTAATAAATTCGATAATGGGGATTGAGAATAAACGAGCGTGTAGATAACCAGATGTATAACTCTCTATTACACGATTTATTTCTCTGGACCTCGTAATTTCAATGCTCAGTTAACCTGAGATTCTGTCCCTCCAGCATCATAATAATAAAAAAATAAAACTGAAAATAATACAAATTTCTGCCTAAAAAAATAAAATTTAATTAAAAACACTTCTTGAAAATAAATTTGTAAAATTGATTTGGAAATTGATATTTTGCTTGGCACCTTCCTTTGTGAGTATTCTTGTGTGATATTAATAAAACTTAAACAAAATATTGATTTTTTTGCTTTAAAATTTCCCGAATTTGAAAAGTATTCCAGACATTCCAGAAGAACTAAAAGCTCTCTTCGTCCATGTATGCGCATAGACGACTAGCGGCGGGCCCACAGCTGTGGGCGGGCCTGTATAGGGTGTAACAGGATTCAGGAACACGATTAGTCTGTTTTGTTCAATAAAATCGTGTTACGTTGATTTGACATCAAATCAAAAATTTGTTATTCAGCCCCCATAACCGTATAAGAGGTATTCGACGTTATTTTTTTTTTCAAATTTTATGCCGCATTTGGACAGTATCTCTCTACAAAATACGAATAGGATCCCAGAAGCATTTAAGAGGTATTTCTGATTTGTAAAATTCGAATAATATACTCTAGGTTCTTATTAGAATGTTATCTAATACCTATATACAGAGTGTTTTAGAGAGAGTGTTACTTTGTATCAATACTATACTTAGATATTTTTTTCGATTTGTAAGATATATATATTTTTTGTTTATTACAGCGTTCACAGTGAAAAGACACTCTTGAAAGAAATTAAGTTAAGAAATAATTTTTTGGTCATTACACAATTTTTGAGTTGACTTCCATTGAAGTGTCCCTTTTTATTTATTTATTATATCTATAATAGGTACTGTCATTGACCGACGTGACTTATAAACAACACTGATAAAAACACATATAGGAATCCTTTCAGCTATGTTTATTCAAAACAATTAAAAATCAGTACAGTTCGTGAACGCAAGTAGAAACAGATAAGCTTATAACTTTCTTATTTTTGCAAAAATAAATATAAAAGGAAAACCTATGAAACACAATATAATTTAATATTTGTAGTTCCAAAGTTGTATCTCATGGCTATTTGTATTTGTGTATTTGGCATATTTGGCAAACAATTACCAAGTGTGGACAGTCTATTTGACAAAGTGTTGGACTTATTTATCTATTTGACAAATAAGGCCAATACCAAATACGCGTTACCGTGCGCTTTTCAGTTTTTCGAGGCACATCAAAGGAGTCAAATAGGCAAATACGCAAATAAACCGTCCACACAATGGCCATATTCAGAAGCGCACGCGCCGTGAACCTGTACGGACGTGCAGTATTTTTGTGTTTGTGCTGTGAGCGAGAACTGGAACAATTACTATTGAAAATGAATTGGACAATGAAATAGTGCTAAAATTCCTGGAATTTTGAACCTTGCGTTCTGCTGCCAAATGTTTGTTATTTGACTGTCATGTGTGGATGGTCGTATTTGCCTCTATTTGCATGTTTGTCTTGAACGTCATATATTTTGCCAAATATACAACAAACACCCAATAGCGAACACAAATAGCATTGTGAAGTGCCACCTTTACAATAATACCTAATTGAACCTATATTTTCGTTACAAAATGTTTAATATGAAAACATTCGGTATAGCTATAAAGCATTTTGTATTGTTTTATTTGGAAACGCCCATTTTAAAACTGCAACTAATTAGATAATTCCAATGGCAGCGACAAGAAATTTCCACTAAGGACTAGAGATAATCGAGAAGGACAAATGTTTCGTTTTTTGTATAAACTTGTGGTTCGTTCTAAAGAACAAGAATTGTAATTAAAAAAAAAAAAACAGACATTAAATGTCATTAAAATGTTATTAACTTATTACCGTTATTTTAAATTCAGATATAAAAAAAGTTGATGGGTCATTGTTTTCGCTTTGTACGTTATTTACATCTTTTTTTCTTACTGATCACAAACCAAACTACTTAAATTGGCTGATTTGTACAAAACGGACTGTTTAATCATTTCGGTGTTCGTTCGGCGATTTTCTCTCTCAAACTATTTGACGTAAAAAAAAAGGAATTTCACACTGTGTGTACATCCAGAGACCGCCAAAGACGAGCCCTTAAAAAATGTTGTTCCATGGTCGACAGTTAATCTCAGGATCGGCAAGTCCGAAACAAAAAAATCAAATAGTATCTTAAAAAGAAAGGTTTCTTACTTGCCAATTCACCTCATTTACTAAAAATCCTAAGAAAGAAAAAAAAAATGGCGGATATTTGAAAAAAAAACTGTGAAAATCGGCAAAAGTTTATATTTTCATTTTTGGGCCAAATTGAGTGAATTGGCATACAAAAATATCAATAAACAAAACGTGCCAAGATTTATTAAAATCGGTTTAGTAGTTTCGGAGGTTAACTATCGGCCATTTGAAAAAAAAGTAGTTTTGAGAAAAATTAGTTAGAAATTTTTTCTCCTAGTTATCAAATATTTAAAAAAATCAAGTTTCATCATTTACAATTAGTTAATTTGTTATCCCGGGACCATATAACACTAGACCACTGCCATTAAAGGCCTCCCCTTCCTTTTGTTGGATGTAAACTAAAAATCGGTTTTTGGACAGAGATTGATAGCTGCATGAGCAACTGTGCACACTTTGAGTTATTCTGTATCGAATTTTATAAAAATATTTTAGGAGTTGATTTTTAAAGATCTAAGGAGTTAAGAAATGCAAAAAAATAAATAGATTTTTTTTGAAACTCTAAATGAACAAGTACCTTAACCATTTCATAGTTCTGAAATATAAAAATCGTCAACAAATGCTACAACCCAAGAAGTTTCACTTCTAGCTAACCGCATTAAAAAAATTTACATGGGCCGAGTTTAATTATGACAACATTCCCGGCATCCCCCGTGCCTACGCCTATAAATAGTTCTATAAAGGCTTATGTAATAATTTCTATAATCGTCTCTGTTCTGTTCGCAAATAAATACCTCTTAAATACTTCTGGGAGCCGGATAGCAAATTTCTGATCTTATGCTTTTGTAGATTTTTTTCATTAAAACTCACTTTTTTCACTTTATTTTTCGTAATAAAAAAAAGTCCCTCTAAAAGGCTGACAACGCACAGCCTAAACCGGAAAGTCTTGAAACATGAAATTTTGCACAAGTGTTTCTTATGTAATGTGGGTGTGTACTAAGAAAGTATTTTTGATAATTCTTATTCATCCCCTAACGGGGTTAATTTACTTAGTTAAAACTCGAACATTGACTGACCGTACAAAGCACAGCCTAAACCGGGTGATTCTAAGAGCATGAAATTTTGTACAGGATTTCCTTATATAAAGTAGATGTGCACCAAAAAAGGATTTATGAAAACTCACCCCCTAAGGGGGTTACACTACTTAGTTAAAAGTCTAACACTAAACTGAGTACAATGCACAGCTTAAACGGCGGTTTTAGCAGCATGAAATTTTGCACAGAAGTTCTTTATATGACGTAGGTGAGCACTAAGAAAAGAATTTTGAAAATGTATCCCCTAAGGGGGTTAATCTACTTAGTTAAAACTCTAACATTAACTGATCGTATAATGCACAGCCTAAACCGCTGGGTCTAGAAGCATGAAATTTTGCACAGAAGTCCCCTATATCTTGTAAGTGAGGACAAAGAAAGTATTTTTGAAAATTCATCCCTAAAGGGGGTTAATCTCCTAAAACTCTAACATTGACTGTCCGTACAGCGCACAGCCTAAACAGCTTTTTGGATCCACACGGAAATGACACTCCAATTAAAAGAATAAGCTCAACTTTTGGTTATGTGGCCATTTGAAGTGTGTTTAAACACCGTTGCAACATTTGAACGTCTTTATCTCTGAAATATAAACTGCAAAGTGCAAATACTAAGCTTGTAAACATAAATTCCACGCGGACGAAGTCGCGGGTAACAGCTAGTTTATGTATAAAATTATTATTTTTGCTGTGCACCTGATACTTTTGTGTTTATATTATTGACTGCCGAATTTTTAAAGATTGCGTAATGTCGAATACAGCGTATAAGGCAGTCCTAAATCAAAAGGTCATGTCTGTAATTTTACAGTTTTGAAATATTTGGACTTGAAAACCTGAAACATTAATTCCTCTTTGTTTCCTTATCAAGCTTATTATACATGCATAATATCTATATAATATGTAGATTAATTAACACTGAAGTGGTATATTTTGATGATTTTATCCTAACTGTAAATTTTTAATGTATACAAAAATACAAAAAAAAAACCGTTTTGGTACCAAATTCATTATTATTATACTTGCTTGTTTATATTTTGTCAAAGACGAATTTTAAGACTATTATGCAATACCTAATGCAATACTGTGATCAGGGTTGGATTATTGTATAGTCGTATAGACAAATGAGACAAATGTATAGGGCCCGGTTTTTAGAAGGACCTGGTCAAACTGTCTATTTTGAACAGATTTGTAAACAAGATAGTTTACCTTTCTGTTGGACAAATGTGTATAATAACCAAATAACAAAAATGTATTGCTTTTTATATGGTTATTCCAAAATCTAAACAAAATGTGTTCTTATGCTTCTTTTTATTAAAAGCTAATTTTTCCGATAATTTAGAATTCTTTTTATACACTCAAAAAAATAGATATTTGAATTTACTTTTTTTCAACTATTTTTCAGATTTCAAAAAGGCCATAGTGGATTAGTCCGGCCCTGACTGTGGAATGGGTTAAAATTTTTAAAAATATAATAATAATTTATTAGATAACAGTCTGACGTCTTGCTTTACTCGCTATAAATACCTCCTAACTGCTTCTGGGAGCTGGATAGCAAATTTATAATATTTACGTTTAATATACAGAAATTTGCAGTAAAAACTTTTTTTCACTTTTTCTTAATAAACCGTCTAAAGATTAACAGACAACGCATTGCCTAAACCGATGGGTCTAAATGCATGAAATTTTGCACAGGGGTTCCTTATTTAACGTAGCTGTGTACTTGAAAATGATTTTTACAAATTCATCCCCTAAGGGGGTTAATCTACTTGATTAAAACTCTAACATTGACTGACCGTACGCACAGTCTAAATGGGTGGGTCTAGAAGCATGAAATTTTGCACAGAAGTTCCCTAAATGACGTAAGTGAGCACTGAGAAAGGATTTTTGAAAATGCATCCCCTAAGGAGGTTAATCCACTTAGTTAAAACTCAACATTCAGGGCCGTCTTTAACGTATTGGAGACCCTGGGCACATTAGGCTAATGGGGCCCCTATGACCTTGACAGAGCACTTTTTTTATTTTAGAGGAAAAAAATGTGCTTCAATCTTGAGATTATTGACAGGTGTTTGGGACAATTCTGCAAAACAAAACAAAAATATAATATCTAAACGGAAATAAGCTTAAAAGTTCTGACTGCAAATAGTATACATTCAAAAATACTAAGCTTACAAAACATAAATTCCACGCGAACGGTGTCGCGGGTAACAACTAGTTTATGCATAAAATTATTATTTAGCTATGCGTCTGATACTCTTGTGTTTATATTATTTGACTGACGAATTTTTAAAGATTGCGTAATGTCGAATGCTGCGTTTACTGCAGTACTAAATCATGTCTGTAATTTTGCATTTGAGAAATATTTAGACTTTAAAAGCTGATTTATTTCCTCTTTTGTTTCTTTATCATGCTTTATTGTGCATGCATAATATCTATTTAAATTAAATATATTTAGCCCTGAAGTGATATATTTTGATGTTTTTATCTCAACTTTTAATTTTTAATGTCTACAAACTGAAAATAAAAAAGTTTTGGTGACACTGCATTGTCATTAAAGACGCCAGACGACAATATTTGGTGTGAGTATAAAAACCATTATGCAACTATGTGTTGTCTCGTTCTATTAGTATTAGCTATAAATACCTCTTAACTGGTTCTGGGTGCCGGATAGCAAATTTCTGATATTTACGTTTTATCGAAATTTTATGTACTTTTTTCCTTAATAAAAAAAGTCCCTAAAGGCTAACAGACAACGCACAGCCTAAACCGGTGGGTCTAAATGCATGAAATTTTGCACAGGGGTTCCTTCTATAACGTAAGTGTTCACTAAGAAAAGATTTTTGAAAATTCATCCCCTAAGGGGGTTAATACACTTAGTTAAAATTTTAACACTGGACTGATATACAACGCACAACCTAAACCGGTGGGTCTAAATGCATGAAATTTTGCACAGGGGCTCCTTATATAACGTAGGTGAGCACTAAGGAAGGGTTTTTGAAAATTTATCCCCTTACTTTACTGACTGACTGACAACATAATAAGCAAGTAGGTTAGTCAGTCATTAAATATGTTTTTCGGTAATAAATATCGGTTATCGTTTGGTGATCTGTCAGGAAGTAGGGGGCCCCTATCGATTGCGGGGCCCTGGGCACGTGTCCATCAGAGTGCCCAATGGGAAAGAGAGGCGGAGGCCTGGTGCTGTGTGCATCTCTATCATCACGCTAACAAATTCCACCTAACAGTTTCATTAAACTCGTCAACAAATGTTACAACCAAGAAGTTTCACTTCTAGCTAAACGCATTAAAAATTTCGTTACCCCCATTTTTAAAGGTTACACTTCAAAAAAATTAGAAGTGGCGAGTTTAATTATTACATTTTATAGTCGTCTATGTTCTATTCGCAATAAATACCTCTTATATAGTTCTGGGAGCTGGATAACAAATTTCTCATTTTTACGCTTTTGTCAAATATTGCAAACTCATAATCTTTTATTTTCTCTTAACTAAAAGGCTGACAGACCACACAGCCTAAACCGACAGGTTTTAAAGCATGAAAATTTGCACATGAGTTCTTTATATAACGTGGGTGTGTACTAAGAAAATTTTTTTGAAAATTCATCCCCTAAGGGGGTTAATCTACTTAGTTCAAACTCTAACATTGACTGACCGTACAACCGCCCAGTCTAAACGTGTGGGTCTACAAGCATCAAATTTTGCACAGGAGTTCCTTATATAACGTAGTTAAGCACTAAGAAAGGATTTTTGAAAATTCATCCCCATAGAGGGCTAATCTTCTTTAACACTGACTTACTGACGGACAATGCACAGCCACTACTGCTGTTGTCGTGATTCATCTCAATCGCCGGCGGAGACGCGGGGGTAGCAGTAGCTAGTAAATTATAACATCTATCTTATATTTTTTGGCCACATACTTGCGCGAATCTTTCTTATTATTGTCACAATAGACACAATATCTTATATTAAAGGTATGAACCTGCGAATGGGCTCGTTGCATATTCCAGACTTTCCAGAAAAGCACTTCGAACGGTAAGTGATATGAAGCAACGGAGGGGCTTGGTGACTTCAGCGTGTCATTTTACATAAGCCTACCGAATTTGAATCGAATCCGACCAAAAATGTCTAAAAAAAATCTTAAAATAACTAAGGCTATACTATGGGAAAAATCTCGTTTTTAGTCGATTTCCGACATTTTCCAATAGCTCGCTTTTCTGGTCCAGACGGCTTATACTAACACTAAATGACACTCAGAATAAAAAAAACAGTTGTGTGGTTTTAAGAAACCACGACGCAAGTGAAACTTTTATTGGATTGTAGGCGTTGGATTGTAAACACTTATCCATCACGATTAATTATAAACACATGAATACACGAATAAAAATATGTAAACACTGTACAGCACTTGCCCGCATGACAGACTGACTATGTGTTATACATACTACACGGTCAGCTGATGCTAACCATGGGCGCCGCCATATTGGCCTTGGCTGCTCTACCGAGCGCCTTTCACTTTACCCCTACTCCGCGGCCGCCTGTAATGCGACATGCAACAGACGGCCAGAAAAATTCGGGGCGATAGAATAAAAGTTTCACTTTAAAAAAATATTTTTAAACTTATTCCCATCTGAAAAAATCACCATACGGGCTTCATCTTTTTACCATTTTGGTACTCAACTTTAAAAATGACAAAATGGATATATAAATATGAGAAAGAAAAATTAAAAGGAAAATATTGGTTAAAATAAAAAAAGAGTATCTCTTGTCAAAAAGATATTTTATTGATACAAATGTTCATTGTTTTTATAGCAGCAAATCACAAAATTGTGCTGTGCTTGCCTGAAGAATACTGTTAGAATCATGTAGAATTTTATTGTTTATTGCAATATAAAAATACTTTACTACCAATGTGATCAGTTAGTTAATTATTAATAATAATTATACTATTCAACTGAAAAAAAAGAATGAAAAACCCTTCAATAGTTTAGCAGTCTTCTAATGAATGTTTTACCCCATTTAATGGCGGCGCAAGGAGGAGTCTGGGTAACCCCCCCCCCTCCCCCCAACTCTAAACTAGCATGTTTAAATTTAATAATAATTACACAAGTGATCCTGGTTCTATACCCCCCCCCTAAAAGGCGTTCCAGTAACCTCATTTTACACGTCAATAGGTCACAGTATTCTTTAAAGGCCGCTACACATGAGGCTAGAAATGCTGCTAGGAGCTCTGCTAGCCGGTAGGCTGGGTACGAAGCTGGAAATGACGTCACTGCCTTGCTAGCTCAGAAGATAGGTTTTAAAATTAGAACAGGGGCTATTTTCCCTGCTAGATTTGCGGCTAGGTATGAGCAAGAACCAATCACGAAACAGTATCTTCACGTGGGCACTTGACAAACGCCCACATGGCGTCATACTGCTAGACAACAGACACGTTTTGCTCTGTGTTTATATTCTGTCACTGCGCGCGCACCAGATCTATCCACAAAACCAACTTGAAAAATAGTCTCGTGTGAAGCGAGCACTTAACAGCAATCAAGAAAACCAGTCCAGCGCTGGTTTTCTTGATTGCTGTTAAGATAGAAAACTAGCAAGGAATCTAGCAGCGTTTCTAGCCTCGTGTGCAGTGGCCTTAAATCTCTCGTAAATTGCAACAAAGAAAAGTCCTCTTTACATTCCCTATATAATATATAAACAGACTGTTTATAAATGGAACGTAAAGAGGACATTACTCGTTATATTCTGTTTAAAATAGTTTCAAGAATACAACGCCATGGTCAGGACGCGTATTGACAAACTTTAAACTAAATCAGCGACCTTTGAAAAGTTTGTCTTACGAAAAATAGAGCCGATGAAAGGTTAATTAATATTAACCAAAAACTAAGAAGCGCAATATGTGACTGAAAAAATAATTAACTTCTTTATAATATCTATTATTATAATTTGGTATATTATGTTGATAAAAATAATTAAGACTTGATTTTTTTTAAATTTCCGGTTTGATTCGTTAATTCAAATATTTAGTCATTTAAGTAAATCATTAATATTAAAAACAACAATTTATTTCTAATAACAAATTCGTAGAAAAATTAATAATTTAAAATAAATTAATTTGCAAAAGAAACAATACATAAATTAAAAACAAAATTTCATCTGTAAAAAAAAACTATCTACTCCAAAGGTGGTTTTGAACTATAATATATTACTTCTATACACTACAATGCGTTCAAAAAGTTATTGACTCTATTTACCTTCATCAAATTATAATATACCGAAACAGACATCAAAATGTTATTCGTACTTATTTTACTATCATCTCTCACACAAACAATTTTTCACGATTGGAAAATTAGATATTTTTTTACAGTTTATAGAGATAGACAAGTTTTAAACTTTTTGAACCCACGCCTTTTGTTAACTGAAATCCAGAGATCAGTTAATCTGGCCGTTCGAAAAACGTAATAACTTGAAGGCCATCAACTCCTTTCTTTATACGGACAATTATTTTCAACTGGCCGTATTTTTTATCTTAAAAATATGTCCACTTGTGTGGTGGAGCATATATTATGATTGTTAATGCCGGTATGTATTTTATAATCTTTTGATTGGTACAGAAAATAAACAAATGATCTGAGCTTATGCAGAATTAAATTTTTGTTAGCAATCACCAAACAACAAAATATTTTCATTTCTCTGATTCAAAGAATATCAAATTAAATATAGTGTTACTTCTGAAATAGAAAAAAAAATTGGCACTGATAAGAATTTGTCAATTGGTTACACATTAATGGAAGAATGTCAAATTTACATAAAAGTATAAAAAAAATCTTTTTTGGACAGTACTCTTAATCTAACGTGTGAACTGATTTTAAAGCTGGAAATATAACAACTATTATAAATAATCAGACAATAACAATAATAAAATGTTTCTATTTGCTACTTCATCTTTGGATAATAATAGAGAACGGTGGATCCTGGTAGTTGCCAGTTGGAAGCCTTGAGTTCGATGAGTTGAAGCAAGGTCTTGCGGATTTGCGGAACTGCCGTGCTTGCTAAAAAGCCATCGCGAACACTTTCCAATAACATGTCCAACTGAGCCGGTAATTCAGCTTCCAAATCACGGCCAATTGACGTCAGCACGAAAAATAAACACTCAGTCTGAAAAAAAAAAACAATTATCTTAATACAAGGTTTTTAAAGTGTGGCCCTCGAGTACACCCGAGGCGATTCAACAACGCTTCTCTGGAATATATTGAAGAGGAAAAAATTTACTCGAGCGCAGATCGCAAACGGACCGGGCGGGTGTATGTTTGATAAAAAAAAATACACGCTGAGTAAGAAATTGGTGGCTTCTGATACTACATTTAATTATAAAAGAAAGCATAATATTCCTTTTGTTAATAATTTAGATCGTAAATAAATATATAACAAACGTTTAATTTATTTAAATTAATTCTTTTATTCTACTGTCCAACTTCTAACGATTTAAATTATTTATTAAGGGCGCTGCACACGAGGCTAGAAACACTGCTGGGAGTTCTGCTGGGTACGAAGCTGGAAATGACGTCACTGCGGTGTTGTCTGCTAGCTTCACAAGATAGGTTTTAAAATTAGAATAGGGGCTATTTTCCTTGCTAGGTCCGCTGCTAGGTATGAGCAAGAACCAATCAGGAAGCAGTATCTTGTCACGTGGTCGACTTGAACAAACGCTCACAAACCAACATGGCGTCATTATGCTCAGAGTCAGACAACAGACACGTTTTGCTCTGTGTTTATATTTGAACTGTCACTGCGCGCGCACCAGATTTATTCACAAAACTAGCTTGAAAAGACGTCTCGTGTGAAGCGAGCACATAGCAGCAATCAAGAAAACCAGCGCTAAAAAACTAGTAGGCAAATCTAGCAAGGAGTCTAGCATCTTTATAAGCCTCGTGTGGAGCGACCTTTACTTTGCAACAATTTTGCTAATCTCACCAAATAAAAAATATCAGCTTTCGGGCAATGCATAATTGCGATAGCATCTTAAATGGTGGCAAATATCGTAGTAAAAGTTCAATTTACCTCAGCTAATGACTTAGGCGGGGTGACACAGGCCTGGCAGCATTTGACTAGCAGCGTTAAAAGAACCAGTCCAGGCGGAACACCTTCGTGCTGTGTTTTCAACTGCAGCTGTCTTCTTTTCAGTTGACACGCCATCTCCGTCAAAAACCACATAAATGCTGTGAATCTTGAACCCTCTCCCATTTTAACATTTCTCAGGATCTGTATTCGGAAAACAAAAAGAATTGCACAATCTTCAAATTGTCTTATTAATTAGTGTACACTAATTAATAAATAACTTTTTGTCCACAATCCTGCGATTTTTATTAACAATATTATCTCGATGGACACGATATCTAATAATATATGTTTGCTTCAATATTATAGTAGGGATGTTGAAAAAGTATCGATATATCGATGTATCGATATTTTTAATTCAAAACATCGATATTTTTAGCCGATATATTTTGATCCGATCGATACAAAATATCCAATATCGAAAATTGTATCAAAAACGATATATTTTTTTTATTTATGTAACTAAAGTCACTAGAATCCAAAACCGTAAAGGATAGGAACGAACGGAAAAAAGTAACTGTATTAGATTTTTGTACTTTAAAATAATGTGCATTTTGTATAAAAAATATTATTGATAATATTAAGCGAAATGCACTATTATTTTAAAAACGCAAAATCTTTTGAAAATTTGATCGATCTATCGATATATCGATATTATTTTCTCGATATATCGACGGCGATATTGATATTTTTATAAATACCGATACATCGATATATCAATATTTTTTTCGACATCCCTATATTATAGAAACTAGCGGTCCCGCCCGGTTTCACCCAGATGCAAAAGAACGAATGGGGAAGGGAAGGACATTAGTATGCACATTCATCTTAGTTTACCGAGATGAATGTCGTGTTCAAATTTCTTGCAGTTTTGGGCAGTTCCCTGCTTTGTTATTAGTGTATTTGCCATAAGGCACTTACACTATTGGCGTCGGTCGGATGGCGGGACCTAGGGGTCGGACCAAAATTTCTCGACGTTTCATAGCCTTCTAAACACTTTGGCACCATTTTTGGAAAAGTATGTTTATATATGTATATATATATATATATATATATTTATATATATATAGGTACGGGCAATAACTTTCGAAGGAGTTAATTGATTTTAACGAAATTTGAACCACATGTTAAAATCCATCACCGCACGAAGCCTATTTAAAATGGGCTCAATCGGGCCACTTTAAGGGTGGGATTTAGGGGTTGAAAAACATTTTTGGGCCCAAAAATACCGAAAAATTTCTTCGAATCGTTTCAAAATTGAAATTTAACCCTTTAGTAATGATTAAAATGTGCTACCAAAATTTTATTAAAATCGGCCCGACAGGACCGGACTTAAAAATTTTATGAAAACGTTAGTTTGTAGATATGGGTATATTTAGAGAAGGGTGAATTTAATTTGTTGTATTGACAGTAATATTAAAATTAAGAAGAAAATATTATTTTAAGGGGTGTACTAAGGGGTTAAATTTTTTATTTTGTTCAAAAATAAAGTTAAGTTTATATAAGGGAGCCACACAGCCTATAATAGCAAATACACTATATTGTCGACAGGGTTTCGCACTGCGACCCGAGTTTTTTATTTTAAACTCAAACCTCGATTTTTGATGAAAATATTTACATGTATGTGTCATCTAGTGCCGAATATAAATGTGAAGAGATGTATACTGTAAGCAGGGGTTGGTGGTAGAACGGTGAAAATTTAGGGTTGTAAGTATTTTTAATGGCAAATCATAAAAAAAAATAAAAAAAGACGGGTTGCACTCCGCGAGTGCCGGCAGAAGTGGAAACTTGAATATTAACGTCTTACGAATTTTCGATCAAAATGGTTTGTATCATAGATTGCATTTTTATGTACAATATTTCAACGCTAGATGTCTAACGTTGTATAAATTAGAGAGTTTTCTCGCACACCCAGTTCTTACTTTACCTGACGCCTGACGCGAGTTTAACATTTTTTACCCATTACCAAAAAAAGTGTACAACGCCGCTAAAGAAGTTTTGTAAATAAAATGGTTTGTATCATAGATTGCATTTTTATGTACGATATTTCAACGCTAGATGTCTAACGTTGTATAAAAAGTATCTGGCAATTACTATCACTTAGAGTCTCACCCAGTTCTTACTTTTCCTGACGCGAGTTTAACATTTTTTACCCATTACAAAAGAAGTTTACAACGCCGCTAAAGAAGTTTTCACTTCAAAAAAAAGTTTGTCCAAAAAATAAAAAAAAATCTGGAGAGGGCCACCTTTATCACCTAGGGGTATAAAAAATAGCCTACGACCTATTCTCAGACCTACCAAGTATACACAAAAATATTCATAAAAATCGGTCAAGCCGTTTCGCAGGAGTTTGATATCAAACACTGTGACACGAGGTTTTTATATAAAAATCTTTGTATCTTCTAAATAAATATCGAGTGAAAATCTGAAATTTCAAAGTCTTTAAAAGTACCTTATCTCTTTCCTGATACCACTGCTGACATGTATTTATTAAAGATTCTAAAAATGTTTCGTTCTTTTCTTTTTCGATTATTCGGATACAAATTTTCGCTCCAGGCAACGAGTAACGTCTTCCTTCTACAATGCGTTCCATTATAATTGGTACTAAATCCATTAATGTTCTTCCACTAAGTTTGTTGGGATCTGGAAAAACATAAAACTCGAATTATAAAGTGCCTGCGGTGTCGCGGTTAATTACATCTTAGAGTCTTCCATTTGGAGCAATGTTATAGATGATGCGCGTTAAACGCACAATAACTTGCCATACAGCATCATGAATAAATGAATTAATTAGGGAGACAGCCCATTGATGAACGTCATCCTATAAGGATTTTTATACTCCTCCTTATCCTGGATCCAGCCCTCTAATAATCTGAATCTTCTCATGAGCTCAAGAAGATTGACGACTATAGATTATTCATACAGCATCATACCTTCTACTGCAATCTTGAGATTGTCTTCTACATCCGATGGAAACTTTCCTAGATCTGGCGCTTCCGCCCCAATGTTCATGCTCTGCAACTTGCTGGTAAGCGAATCTGCGGCACTAAGACTTTTGGATCGTTTGAGCGCTTGACTCGGAGGTACGTGAGGCTGCCGTAGCGGTCGGTACATCGCCGCAGCATTACTTGCCGTCAGCTGAGCGCCACCCGGAAAGAATGCTCCGGTTGATTGAGGCTGTGGTGACATCATAGTCGGCGGCTGGAAATGGACACGAGGGGACTGCAACAACAAACACTGCCTTAATATTATCATCTTGATTACGACCACAAATATTTATGACTTAGTTCTGATCAAATATACTATACGGAAGTACGATTTATCCTGTCATCAGTTTATGGACAAAACATTAAAATTTAATATTTTTGACGTGATAACGTCTTATAAATTGATGAATCACCAATCTTATAAATTGATGAAACACCGGCTGCATGCACGAAAAAGTGTAACGTTCCTAACGTTCCGCCTGACCCTGTGCGTGCTTTTCTCGAAAACGGCCCTAACGATTTGGATGAAATTTACTGAAAAGGGATTTTGGGGGGCAAAAAATCGTTTTAGTAGGTCTCATCTCTCGAAAAAATCGTTTTCATACAAATTTTATCCTTATAAAAATCAATTTTTTGACGTATGAAAATACTTAAATATTGTAAGTAGGTTTTGGAATTTTATATAAACAGTGAAACAATTGTTTTCAAAATATTATGACAATTAATCTTTGAGACTTAAAATAAATACGAAAGAAAGAAAGTTAAAAAAAAACAATTATTTTTATAGGTGGTGAGTATTTTAATACATAAAATTAACCTAAATTTGAAGCGAAAGATGCAATATCATAGATTGGAATAATTATAATTATTATATTATGTAGAATTTAGGTTATATATTACGGAATACGTTATCACGTAAAACTATCGTTCGTCCGTAAACCGACTTTACAGACAACCAATTTTTTAAGAAATAGTAATCTTTCAAAGGCAATACGTCTTTATAACGAGGAGAAAGTAGAAGGGATCTCATAGCTTAACTATTAGTTCTGAGGATAAAATTTAAAGTGGACCTCAAAGCCGCAACCAATTACCAAACTGGCCGACGATAAGGCGACTTGATTAAATTTTTCAAAGCAATCAACTTTCAAACCGTGTACATTATAGTTAATTCCAGAATAAATTACTATCAAAATAGAGAATGGAACATTAGAGCTCTTGACGTCAAGCTTAGTTAGTACGCCACTGACAAAAATTATTACCTACAAAATCAATTTTTAGTGTCTCTGATAATAAACCAAGGCGAATCGTTTAGAATTGCGACATGTACAGCTCGGACGTACGTACGTACAGACCAACTGACAGTAAACTCGCTATTTTTAGTTCCAATTTTAGGAGTTATTATCACCTCGAATCAAACAAGAAACGGTTCCATTTTATAGAACCGAATCTATACTAGACAATTTGAACCAAATTCTTGCAGAATTAACCTCGATATAACTACCTGGGTGAGCGAAACTCAGCTCTGTGGCGCAAAGCGTTGATAACACGTAAAGCGGAAACTTCAACGATAGGTAAGAAAGGGAAAGTTGAATATATCATTTTAATCCATTATATTTTCAATTTTCAAAACTTACATTTCTTAGGAACTTTACTGTTCGAACTATAAGGCTGACTTTATTAAGGATTCATTGAAACTAAAAATTCAGACCAGAATCTGAAAACGAAGGTTTGTAAGTCCGAAATAGACATGGTATGTTAACGACCCCAAATAATAATTAACTGGTAATATTGTCGAGCGTCTATAAACTGCAATATTTACATGCAATATGTTCCCACTGGATGCGCTCTGCAACAGCGGCGGCAGACCAGGCATGACGACGTGATGCGGCGGCGGCGGATGATGCATGAGCGGAGGTGGCGGTCCTATCTGTGTGGGCGTCAGCGGGGGCGGAGGACCGGCCGTTCCTTGTTGATGTAGGCTGCGCAATACGTTTCCACTTG
This sequence comes from Xanthostigma xanthostigma, assembly GCA_963575645.1. NCBI lineage: Eukaryota > Metazoa > Arthropoda > Insecta > Raphidioptera > Raphidiidae > Xanthostigma > Xanthostigma xanthostigma. The sequence goes on from OY754469.1 coordinate 14,230,537, forward strand.
ATTTACTGTGCTGTATCGCCTGCTGGTGGTTATTGAACGAATGTGCCAAGTTCACGCTCGACCTGAAACGTTATAACTTTAATACTTTACTAGACGAAACTGTTATAGTAGCTCAAGTCGCTTAAGCCATCAAACATTTTTGAGTAGGTAAATTTGAGGCGTCGTCAAAATTTGTGTAAAGACCGCTGCACACGAGGCTAGAAACACTGCTAGATTCCTTGCTAGATTTGCCTACTAGTTTTCTAGCGCTGGTTTTTTTGATTGCTGTTATATGCTCGCTTCACACGATACGTTTTTTCAATTTAGTTTTGTGAATAAATCTAGTGCGCGCGCAGCGACAATTCAAATATAAACAAAGAGCAAAACGTGTCTGTTGTCTGACTCTGAGCAGAATGATGCCATGTTGGTTTGTGGGAGTTTGTTCAAGTCGCCCACGTGACAAGATACTGCTTCCTGATTGGTTTTTGCTCATACCTAGCAGCGGACCTAGCAAGGAAAATAGCCCTTGTGAGCTAACAGGCGAGCCCGCAGTGACGTCATTTCCAGCTTCATACTCAGCAGAACTCCCAGCAGTGTCTATAGCAGTGTTTCTCGTGTTACACTTCTTTTGTAATCTCTGAACACAAAGTCGAAGACCTGGCTGGTAGTGGGACATAGCCAATCCTTGAATTCTTGACAAATTTTATTTACAAAAAATATCCTTGAGGCATTTTGAAATTTTAATATCTTCAAATTTAGTATAGGAAAATAAAATAAAAAATAATCTGGTCTAAACGTTTGCCCGGTGGTTTCCAAATATCATAAATATCGAAAAAATATGTCTATATGCCATAGAAAAATCTATTTTGGAAAGTAAAAGTCATTTTGGTGGGACTTTTTACCAACTAGGTGATCCGGGAATATATTATACGCGAGTGCGAATAAGATGCTACGGTTAGGCTGGAGTGTGAGAGAGAGAGCGTATATCGGCGGTCGACTGAGTTAGAGCGTGTTGTGGTGCGATTGAGTCGCAAGACTCAGCCGGCCGCCGATATACGCTCTCACTCACACTTCAACCTACAGTTTTGAAACCGCCTGGGCCTGGCAGACATTTAGAGCTGACTAAATAATCTGGTCTATTTATTTTTAATTTTGTTAAATAATAAGTTTGGAGGTATTAAAATTTAAAAATGCGTCACGAACTTTATTTGCAACTAAAATTTCGGAAAGATAAAAATTCAAGGCTCGGCTAAGCCCCACTACCCTTCAGCCAGGTCTTATTGTTTGTTAGCTCTCCTATACTATAATAAGGGTTAAAGAAACATCACTATACGGTTTCTATGTTATCATATCACAAACACATCTATACCTGGATGTCTGTAAATCTCCCTGTGTCATCGTGAACTCTTTGGCATGCACGTTCAACTTGGGATTCTGGTGTTGCGGCAGTCCCATCTGCTGTTGGGGGATTCCTCCGTTTTGAGATCCATCTAAACGAACACCTGTGCATTGCATGTATTTGTTCAATGGTGATAAATACAATCTCAATCTATACACTCTAAATCTGGATGTATTGATAACGGGCATTCTCAATTTGTCTGCTCTAAGGTCGGTAAATTACAGAGATTACCTCGTTCCGTTCGATAGTCATCCGGCGGACATATCACTTGATATGGCGTGGTTGATAAAAATGGTTCTTCAGCTGACGTCATTCATGGAACGAGGCCACCTCTGTAATCTATTGAGCATGTTAAATATCTGTATTAATCCATACTAATTTTATAAAGAGGTCAAGTTTGTAAGTTTGGATGTAGGAGGAAATCTCTGAAACTACTCATCCGATTTCAAAAATTTTTCACCAATACTTAAAAAGAATCCTCAGGATGGATATAGGCAATATATTATCGCGTTAAAATACAAGCGCTTTTCGTGAAGACCAATTTTGCAACGTAAGTCGACGAAAAAATGGTGGGCAATCTACAAATTCGGGTGAAGGCGGACCGGGCTGCTATTTCTAATAAGTTTACTATATTGTAAAGTATATTGTGACTAGATTACATTTTAATTTTAATAACGTAAATAGAAAACTCGGGTCGCAGTGCGAAACCCTGCCGACAATATAGTGTATTTGCTAACACAGGCAGTGTGGCTTTATTATGTGAACTTAACTCTTTTGTTTTTGGACAAAATAAAAAATTTAACCCCTTAATACATCCTTTAAAATAATATTTTTTTCTTAATATAAATGTAACTATCAATTTACCAAATTAAATCCACCCTTCACTAACTAAATCCATATCTACAAACTGATGTTTTCATAAAATTTTTAAGTCCGGTCCTGTAGAGGCCGATTTTAATAAAATTCTGGCAGCACATTTTTATCTTTACTAATAGGTTAAATTTCAATTTTGAAACGATTCGGAAATTTTTTTCGGTATTTTTGGGTCCAAAAACATTTTTCAACCCCTAAAACCCAGTTAGTTATTATATTATTGTATTGTGATCGGAACTACATACGTATGCAAAATTTCAACATAATCGGATAACGGGAAGTAGTTGAAAAAGCTGTCGCAAGATTTGAAACAAAGTTAGTAACACTTCAAATAAATAAAATTGTCGACCAATTTTATTTATTTGAAGAGTTCTATTCAGACGTTAATCAAAGATTTGAAAGTTAGTAACAAATATACGGTCAAGCTCAATAAAACCGTTTAAAAAAATCACCTACAAGTACAACGACTCGGTTGTTTTCAACAACACAAGCCTTTTGTACCCGCGTGATTACCATCATCGAAACAAAACTGTCTACTACTTACTAGCCACAGTGATTCTCAATTTCTGGTATGATTTTCAAAAAAATAAGTATAAGTTGAAGCACTGAATTTTGCCATGGTTTCTACGACAATTCTGTGTTCAACTCTAACAGTAAATTTAGCGTTGAAAGTTACACCGGAAACCGATTTTTTTTTATTACTAAATTTCGGATAGTAAAATTTTCAGTTCAATGAAATGACGACCTTGAGACTACTCGAACTCGTAATAACAATGCGTTCGTTTGTTATTAATATTATGTTTATAATATATGGGTCATCTATTATAGTTCCCAGATAAGAAAACTGGAATGAATTTTTAATTTATTCATAGAAATAATTTAAACAAACTGAGAACATGTAGTACAAAGGTCCACATAACCCAAGCTGTTGATAAAGAAAAAAATGCACGAGATTCCCGGTCGTTAGAAGTGAAACTTCTTAGATCATAGCATTCGTTGATGTTATTATTTCAGGATTAGAAAATGGTTATGTGGCTAGAAAAAAATCTACGTATTGCGTGACAGAATGAGTTGAAACGATTCTCCCACTCTTTCCTTTCAACTGCCTGTTGAAGTCGGAGAAGGAGAAGCGTTTCACTTCTCGTCTCATCCACGCCAATTTATTCCAGCGCGCCTAAACAAGTTTCACTTCAAAAAGGATAAAATATATGAGTATTTGAGATTTTACTATCCGTAGTCTAATTATTGTATACACTGATAAACAGATGATTTAACATATACTTGGCGGTCTGTAGATCTCCATTGTTGGTTTGCCTCGAACGCTGTGTTGACTCATCGATGTGTGATTTCGTTTCTTGTCACCTCGTCCCTGAAACAAACATGGAAACTTCGGTTAAATAATTACACAAGAGCTGACATCGTGCCTTTTTTCCTTTTAACTATCGATCTATTCCAAATAATCCAGTTCTAGTAACGGGCGCGGTCGTACGGTTCGCTTATTCTAGATAGTGACTAATACAGAGGTGGCGAACCTATGGCACGCGTGCCACAGGTGGCACGCGACAGATTATTGTTGGCACGGCATTGATTGAGATGCAAAATCGAAATAATTGAAATATGCTAGATGCCGAAGACAATTGATTGTCATCAAATAACAAATACGAAAAAGTGTCATGAACCAAACGTGGATAAAAATAATAATTTTGATAATACATATATGTATTATCAAAATTATTCATTTTTTTGACAACTCGTCATGGCTAGATTGAACATTTTTGAAAAAAAATTGGCACGTAGGTGTAGAAAGGTTCGCCACTCCTGGACTAATACAATCTATACTATTATTATAAAGAGGTAAAGTTTGTAAGTTTAGATCATAATATACTTTTATTCTATACTGAGCATAGGAATAAAATCGCAACCGAACTATTAGGGTGCAAACATATATACTTCTGTCTTTTTTTACGCCGTAAGCACTGGCGTATCCAGGAGAGCAAAACAAGCACGGGGGACCTGGCTTAAGAAATTTCTAATTTGCCCCTTCCTGGGCCAAAAACTGGGTACGCCCATTTTAACGTCATAGAAAAAGACAAAGTTTTTGAAACAGAGATACTTTATTCAGATTGAATGCAAGTACATCAACCAATCCTATCATCGGAGAAATCAGGGAATTACATCGAAGAAAGAGACGCAGATATATTTTCGATACGCTTTGTTGCGTTCACCCACAACATAGCCTCAACTCCGAAGAAGTGAAACTTCTTTAGAGTTATGAACTCGTTTCATTGATGCGTTATCCACTTTGCGTTACCAAGGTTCTTTTATATTTCTCCGCAATTTAATCATTTCCTCTTTAACGGTACTGAACATTTCAAAGATATACGGCGCTAAAGAAGCTGCCCTTCAAAAATTCAACAACTTGTTTTGTCTACACATTCTCTTTAATTTACGTCTTCTTTACTGTGATCTTTTATCTCCTTTCAATAAAATCGTTTGTCCAAACGTTTCTGGGCTTGTTGGTATTTCTACCTGAGAACAGCAATCGTCAACACACTGACCTGTGAGCCGCCTAGAAGGATACTTCGCCAGATGCCACATTGATTTTTATGTTTACTGCAGTTGCAGACGAAACTTCTGGTAGAAATACTAGAGGATCACAGTCTACGAGCCCGGAAACCAAGAAGATTTAGATCTGACCGTGAAAGCCTACACACTTGGATTTTATTTCTCTTATAACGCTATTGGGTAACCGTACAGAAATTTTGCACAGATATTTATCTTTCTTACTTTTGAGGCCTTTCAGTGGCGCCGTGTACGGCGCGGGTCTGAATAATAAGTACACAACAGTACATCCCTAAATGCATTATGACTTACTGATAACGCATTTAAATAAGTTACAGCGAGGTCATGTAAAATTAAACTGTGTAAATGTGACGATAAGAATTGCATTACTTTATTGTTTAACTGAGTGATTACAGATAATAAGTGTTTTATAATAACCAAACTATCTTTTATTTCTATAAAGGCCGCTGCACACTAGGCTGGAAACACTGCTTGGACTTCTGCTGGCAGGCAGGCAGGGTACGAGGCTGGAAATGGCGTCACTACAGACTTGCCTGCTAGCTCACAAGATAGATTTTAAAATTATAACAGGGGCTATTTTTCTTGCTCTGAGAATGAACCAATCAGGAAATAGTATCTTGTCACGTGGGCGACAATAATAAACGCCCATAAACCAACATGGCGTCATTCTGCTCAGAGTCAGACAATAGACACGTTCTGTGTTTATATTTGAACTGTCACTGCGCGCGCACCAAATCTGTCCACAAAACAAGCTTGAAAAGACGTCTCGTGTGGAGCGAGCACATATAATCAATTAAGAAAACCAGCGCTAGAAAACTAGTAGTCAAATCTAGCAAGGAATCCAGTCTTGTGTGCAGCGGTCTTGAGTTAAGTATCATTGTGTTATAACTGAGAATATCAAAATGTTTAGGTGCGGGCGTGAGTTTGGATAGATTGTAGATTATAGACAGCTGAGGTCATCAGCATCTATGAGATTAGAGTAGTACCCCAAGATATTATGAATAACTATATCCAAACGATTGTTTTATTGATAAAAAAAATAATCAGAAAACTATGTCAAATGCCAGTTGGCTAGTAGGTAGTTAACGATGTAAGATTAAATCGGCCGATTTTGCCTCGAGTCTTGCGCGCTTTTTCTATCCGATAGTTCGATCGGCCGATTGATTTATTATTTATGCGATTCTAGCCTTTAAAGATGATTGAAGTTTTCGTGAAGCGTAAGTAGGTACGTCTTATAAAAAATTTCATTTTTCACTTTTCAGTGATTCTGCAAAAAGTAGTTTGCAGGTTATCAACCGACTTCTTTCTAGATGTTTGATTACTAAAGGTTTGTTCCAAGCAGCCGCGAACGGTAACAGAACCGTACACAGTCTTGTCACTGCGCAAAACTATTTTGCGCAATATCGATTTTTGAACCTTAAATTATGAAAAAAAATACTCAATCAATTTAAGTAAAAATTATGTAAGACCATCTCGACTTTCTGAACATAGCGAAATTAAAATTATTCCATTTGGTTAACCCCCCGAACGAATATTAAAAAAAATATATTAGCCAACGTGGGACGCCTGGCAGATATGAAACATAAATTTAAGCAAAATTCTAGTAACTAAATTTCGCCCTGTAACTGAGTTTCGTCCTGTCATCTAACGAAATTCTATAGTAACTAAATTAAACGTATCATCGCCACTCCAACACACACACACAACAAGTGTTAATACACAGCAGTCCAACGGTTATATATGTCACCGGGATATTGTCAAACCCGTGATATTATAATTTCACTTAGTGAAATTACAATATCACGACTCTTTTTCAATCGTGATATTGTAATTTCACTAGTGAAATTACAATATCACGGATTTGACAATATCCCGGTGACATATACACAGCAAGTCAGTGGCGTAGCGTGGACTAATCTAGACGTGGGCGAAGTCGCATCAGCTAGACTCTTCTCATAGGTACCTATTCTAAAAAACAATGCAATGATCCTACCATATTTGCATTTAGGTTACAATTAGTAAGGTCTTTTAGGGTACTAATCGTATACAACTTATTTAGCACGCAGGTATAATTTTATGACGTTTGGCCTCAATTCACCACACAATGGATCTCGCGCGTGGCCCCCATGAGCGCTTCGCCCACGCCTAGCTACGCCACTGCAAATGAAACGTAACACGTTCTATGAACAGCGTCGCGCCAATTGAAACGTAACACGTTCTACTTGCACGGTTTCACTCCCATCCAAACGCGCCATAAGATGTTTCACAATAAAAATATAAATAGAGTCGAATTCATATTGTTTTTTTTTATAAGTCGATTAAAAATTCTGTAGCAGCACCGCTGTTTGAGTGCCGCCGTACAAAAGAACGATGCGAAGTTTCTGCTAGCCAAGAATCAGTTGAACTTGTTCAGTGTTTGGTGCGCAGCGTGCGGAGAAAGTACCGCGCTATCGGGGTGGTGTCGGGTGCGTCGTTTCTGGGTAAAAATCATCACCGAAATATGTTCAGTGGCAGAACATGTTACGGCGGTAGAACCGCGTACAAAGTTAGCGTCGCCGCCGGCGTCCTGGCGTTATTCGTCATCGTCGTTTGTGCTTTCATCATGGCCGGAGTCGGGTAATTAGTACCAGACTAATATCTCTGTCTTTAGATCAAACTATACATTAATACAGATAAATTAATTAAAAGTGCCTGTCTGTAATTTTTAATGTGTAATGTCACAATTTGGTTCAGTCAAAAACAAATTTCCAAGTCCGTTGACCGAAAAAAAGCAACAAATTTTGAAATTTTTTTATCGGTATTCGGTGGTCTCCTTAAGATTACTCGAAAACCGCTGACGCTAAAAGAATCCAAAAACTAAACACTTGGAGCTACAATTTCCTTTTTTTAAATTTGCCGCACGACCATTTTTCTCCAAGTTACAGCCTGTTGAAAATCACCTAAAAATTTGGATTTTTTTTTATCCCTTAAATTTTTTCACTAATGTATATTGTGACCAGCGTTGCCAGATGTTCCGATTTTGGCGGAATGTCCCGATTTTTAAATCAAAATTAAATGCCCCGCGCAGGACAGGCTCAGTCCCGCTTTTCAGGGATAACTCGGGGATAACTTTAAAAGAAGTTAAATCTTCACAGAAATATCATGAATAAGTAATTCTTATAAATAATTATTCTCTTATTGTTAGTTGCAATTTGTTGCTATTTTTGCTATCTATTGTCACGTAAACGTAATTTTAATTCAAATAAAAAGATAAATATTTGAAAACTTCTGATTAAATACGTTTTTTTACTACGTCCCGCTTTCGCCGAAAGAATCCCGCTTTTTTCACTCAGAGCTCCAAAATCCCGACTTAGCAAAAAAAAAAAAAACTGCCAACGCTGATTGTGACACTGGGTATGTGTCTTAACAATAATAATAACAAACTTTAGCTATATATCTAACTTTATAAATAAACGCTATAAATACATTTGTTGTTCAGAATTGTACTGCAAGATGAATTTTCGTAACGTGTCTATTCGATTTCAAGTGTTTTAATAAATAGATTTTCCAAGTTTTCATACAATATTAATTATTATTATACGAAAACACGTTGTTATTTTTAACTTGACGTTTAATTCGCGGCACGCGTCGACTTTATTGCATCGCTAAGGTAAACATTGTAACAAATCGGAAAACATAAAACTATGCGGGACGCTCTGCAATAAACCGAATTATAAATAAATGTTAGGCTGTTTTACTTAGATTCTAAATCATTATATCAGAACCAGTGTTGGATTAACCTATAAGCAAAATAAGCAATTGCTTAGGGCATCACATCTCAGAGGGCACCAAAAATCACGTGATTTACTGATATAGAACTATCTATATAGCCTAGGGCCAGCGACATATTTAGGTCGTCCATTTCCTTACGGCTGAATGACTCGTAAAATGCTCTAGACAGTTGTACTATGTAGCATCGTGGCCGTCAGCTGCGGCAGCATCGGTGGAATAGACAACTGAAGCCTCTCACGCACTGTAAAAAATATACTATTTTTTATCATTACCTACCGATTGAAAATTTGTCAAACAATAGTTATTAATGATCTTTTATAAAAAATAAAGGTCAGCTGGCTGTAGTTACGATGGTGGATGTTACGTTAGCTGATCATACGAATTTGACGAAATAAAATATGAATTCAGTCATTTGCTTTCACATGAAACTTTGTCAAAAGATAGTTTTTATAATATTTAAAATAGATAAAATAATAAATATAAAATTGTCATATTCGGATTCAGCACACTCGAAAACATATTTCTAGAACTTAGGATTTTTTAAGATTGTGAATTCAATGGATCTCTCTGTATCTAAAATCTCGCTAAACATATATCTGTAGCCAAAAATCTATTGGTGTTTAGGCTATGCGCCCATGGACACTTTTTCTTAGTGACCTTTAAACCAGTGGCGTAACTACAGGGTGGCAAGTCGGCAAAATGCCACGGGCCCTCAGCCGGAAGGGGCCCCCGGTCAGAGGAGAATCCCAACTCCCAACATTTATTATTACACATTTAGTAAAAAAAAAATAGTTTTGTCTTTAATTTATTTAAGTTACCTACTTAGTTGCATACACAAGTAAAAAAAATTATTATTAAATTAAAATTAAAATTTATTATTAAAAATTTCAATGCATATGTAAAAAAAGTTGTAACCCAGTTACCCAGCTTTAGAAAGAATGGTCAAAATCCAATTAATAATCCGTTGAATTTGCCACAGGCCTCGAACGGTGTAGTTACGTCACTGCTTTAAACTATAAAATAAAACCATTTTCGATCAATTTAACCGAGAATTTCATAAGGTTAATTGTGCGGGGTCCTTTTACAGGACAGCAATTTTAAAATTGTAAAAATACATCGTGTAATATATTTTTTTCTTTGCTAAGTATACTTTATTAATACTGCCACGTGAAAGACTATAGTACTAAATTAGTATAGATTGTTCAAATAATACGTTTTTTTAAATAGAGTTAATATACAGTTTAGCTCTGAGGTACTGATATTATTTCAATATTAACTCCATCCGTGATTTATGATTCTGGAGGTCGAACTAATTATACCTTTAAAAATAAAGCATATTTTTTGTAACAATAGCGTAGATAATTATTTGCTTATAAAATAAGTTGCAATTAACATTAACTCATTATTTTCTAAATAAAAACGAAATTAGAAAAAGTAAACAAAGCTGAAGGCTTGAAATGTAAACTTTTTTTCCAATTCACCGTATCTTGGAGTCAAAAAATCGTACCTCGATTTTCAGTAGTTGGATTGAAAGTTGAGACTTGAATCTTTCGCGCTGCATTGAGTAAAGTAGCGAAAAAACAATTGCGCTCCCGTGGATGCAGGGCCGGATTAACCCTGCCCGGGCACCTAGGCAATGCAATCAGGTCTTTTCAAGTTGATAAAGGGTAACTTCCAGATGATTGGCTCCAGGCATCCTGTTACTTCAACCTCTTATGTGATATTGCAACAACATAATTACTTTGACTAGATGCTGCAGAGTCGCCTTACCTGAATCGTTAGCTTTATTGAAATGGTCTTAATGAATAGGTTATAGATAATTGATGATCCCGGTTTTTTGATGGGTGAGGAAAGAGAAATAAGACGTGATGTATTTATTTTATATTTTATCTTGTTAAATTCAATAAATTACAATAAACAACGAAAGAAAATAATATTGTTGTTGGGAAATTTCATACAAATTTTCAAATAAAATTTTCGTTCAATGAAAAGTTTTTTTCTTGGTGCGTGCACGGGCTAGGCAGTTGCCTTTCTCTGCCTAATGATTAATCCGGCACTCCGTGGATGCACTCAAAGTACACAATTTTTTCCCTGATCCGCTTCGGAGTGGTGCAGCGACGCACCGAAACGTCGTCAGACAAATTGAATGACAGGAACTGAAAGCTGAGGCTTTTCCCTTAAAATGCTGTATTCACAAAAAAATTACAAATTTTTCCCGCAAAGTTATATGAGTTTGAAAATTGTTTTGGGATATCTATACTAATATATAAAGCTGAGGATGTTGTTTGTTTGTTTGTTTGTTTGAACGCGCTAATCTCAGGAACTACTGGTTCAAATTGAAATTTTTTTTGTTGGATAGCCCATTTATCGAGGAAGGCTATAGGCCAGAGGTGGGGAACCTTTTTACCATTAGAGGCCACATTTAAATTAGGCAGCAATAAGAGAGGCCGCATAAGCTGATTGACCTAAGAAAGTGACTTTTGTGAAATTATTATAGTTTTTCTATAGATTTAACAATTTATTGCATTATATAGAAAAAATAAAATATAATACTACAAAATTTTAAATATAATACCTATACATATAAAATAATATAAAAATATTATAAAAAAATACAATAAAAATAATTTTTTTATTCACTAAGTTAGTGACTTATTTGGCTTTGTTTTTTGTTTGACAGTAATTGTATATTTGGATCAAGCTTCGTAACACACAGCTTTAATTGATCCTCTAAATGTGCAACTGTAATTTGCGTTCTTAAATTTGTTTTTATTTTTGACATGAGAGAAAATGTTGTCTCGCAACAGTAGGTACTTCCGAAGCAGGAAAGTAAACGGTGAGCATGTTCTCGAAGGCATGGATATTCAACAGCATTTTTCCAGATTTCTATGGGATCCTTTTTAGCGTTAAAAAGGGATTTGATGATGTACTAGGTGGCAAAGGGCCGCACAAGAACCTCGCGGAGGCCGCAGGTTCCCCACCTCTGCTATAGGCTATATAATATTACGCTACGACCATTAGGAGCGGAACTTTAATGAAAAATGTTGCAAAATGTATCTCAAAAATTAGCTTCTATTCATGTGAAATGCACTAACTAGATATACTCATATTAGTGGCTAATCTAACTCAATCGGTAGAGCATGCGACTGTCAATATCAAGGTCGTGGGTTCGTGCCCCACGTTGGGCGAGTATATTTTTATTTATTTTTTTTTAATTTTCTACATTGCTTTCTTCTAAGGCTTACATTTAAATTTTTTTTTTATTTAATTAATTAAAAAAAATTATTAGTTAAAAAAAGTTGAAATACTGCTTTTTATCGACAAAAACTTTTGAACGGTAACTCCGATCATCATGAAATTTGGACACAACATTCATCTCGGTAAACTAAGATGAATGTGTGTACTCATGTTCCTCCCTTCTCCATTCGTTCTTTTACACCTGGGTGAAACCGGACGGGACCGCTAGTTTATATCACCAGCTGCCAAATCAAAATGCCCGATATGACATTAAATTATTATTACTTTCTTAGTGCATTCGACGCAGATGCTTTGGCTACAGTGGAAAGCCTGAAATTATCGAAGTTGATAATAGACACTGACGCCGGTGCCGACGACGCCATAGCGATAATCCTGGCTGTGCAGGAGGCAGGACAACGTCCCGACGTCGAGATCATTGCAATAACCTGTGTACACGGCAATACGCTTTTATCGAATGTCGAAATAAATGTGCTGAAAACGCTTAAGACGGTCGGCGCACCACACGTAAGTAATAAAAAAAATAGCCTCAGCTGTTTAGCGTGTATAATCAACAATATCTCTTTCTTTCTCTCTGAAATGAGCGCTTCGACACAACTCGTAGGATATTTTCCATATAATATAGGAGGAAACAGTAATCACCCCTTTCCATAATTTTTGAATTTTTTAGGAGAAACTTGCCATGCCATCTCATGCTGATACTAATCTTGTGCAAAATTTAATCGAAATCGTTTTCGAGAAAACATATTTTTGAAGGAAAACATCTTTAGCGACGTATCTGTTAGATTTTTTTTGTAACGTTAAGGGGATTAATTCAATTATATGTTACGGTCTATACCCGAATTCGGTCAATGACTGAAATAAATGCGCAAAACTAGTTTTGACTAACGAATATTTACCAAACCCGAAATATTACATTTAAACGGGTATTGACTGTTATAAAATGAGCAAAACTAGTTTTGTGCATTTTCAATTGGACAAAACTAGTTCTGTCCATTTTTGAACAGACAGTACTAGTATGGCATCGGAATTTTCTTTGCGTTTTTTGATTAACTTTTCCACGTCAATGATACTTATTATATCAAAGAGATTTATTCTTCTGTATTGTTTAGCAGACAGAGGTTTTAATTCAGTTTTCAATTTTGCTTTCTTAACCTCATTTAGTGTAGTAAGGTAATTAAGTTTTGTCATAAAATTATGTTTCAGAAGCCTCCAATAGGCGAACTAGTCGAGACTCGAATTCATCGTGCATTTTTACTTAATTATTACACTGAATATCCCACAATTATATTAATTATAACATTCAGGGGAACAATTCAATAGATAGGTACATAAACAAGAACATAACCCTACTTTTGTTCGGGTTCGGACGTTGATTGAATGAAACAAGCAGATCTAGTACTGTCCGTTCAAAAATGGACAGAACTAGTTGTGACCAATTGAAAATGCGCAAAACTAGTTTTGCTCATTTTATAATGTAAGATTTCGGGTTTGGGCAATATTCGTTGGTCAAAACTAGTTTTGCGCATTTATTTCGGTCATTGGCCGAATTCGGGTTTAAACCGTAACATATGCACTGTTGTTTTCAGATTCCCGTATACAGTGGTGCCAATTCATCGATACTAAAATCACCTATAACGGACGATCATTATTTTGGAGTCGATGGTTTGGGCGATTTCGAGTTTATCAATCCACCGACACGAGACGTAATTCAGAAGGAACATGCCGTCAATGCAATGATCAGACTTGTCAAGGAAAATCCCGGTAAATAAAATAGCTGAATTTCATTACTTCAAAGCTTTTCTTCCTATTGACTGCTTTATTTTTTATTGTTTAACACTCAAAATATAACCGTAAAAGAATACATATTTCACGTATTAATTGAACAGCACGCTCGTCGAGAGGGTGCTTTCTGTCTAGCCCAGATTTTCCAACAGTCCCTTATTTTCGCAGTTTAGTTTAATTTTGCTTTAAAACTTAATTCCACTAGATTAAAAAAATCCTCACGAGTCCGGATTTTCATTCCACGACCCTGCTCTATTTCGCATATTGTCAGTGTCAAAAGGGATCGCCATAAGCTTTATTTTTACACGCTTTATATTAACTTCACTTGTAAGTTTGTTTGTATGTATGTATGTTTGTGACTTTCATTTGGACTACAGCAAGTCGTTTATATAGCGGTATAATATGCCAGCACAGTAAGTACACTGGCAGCCGTGCGGTCTAGGCACGGGTCTTCGCTGACGTCAACTCTCGGCATCACGGGTCGTGGGTTCTAATCCCGTTCACGCCGAAAAAAAATTGTTTTTTTTTCGGAAAATTTTCGACAATAAATCGAACTAAAAAGTGGAAAATAAATATAGTTAAAAAAAACTAAAAAACACGCTTTCTATCAAACTAAAAAGTGAAAAATAAATATAGTTTAAAAAAAACTAAAAAACACGCTTTATATCGAACTAAAAAGTAAAAAATAATTTTTTTAAAATAAGCTTAAAAAGCGTGGGGCGCTCGATATACGAAAATGTGGAACAAAGCGCCCCACGCTTTTTAAGCTTATTTAAAAAAAATATTTTTTACTTTTTAGTTCGATATAAAGCGTGTTTTTTAGTTTTTTTTAAACTATATTTATTTTTCACTTTTTAGTTTGATATAAAGCGTGTTTTTTAGTTTTTTTTAAACTATATTTATTTTTCACTTTTTAGTTTGATATAAAGCGTGTTTTTTAGTTTTTTTTAAACTATATTTATTTTATTTTAATTGATCGATACGACGACTGCATAATTTTAAGATTCAATTTGTTTTTGCATTTTGTTTTTCCGTACAGGTGAAATAACAATATTAGCGATAGGTCCGCTGACGAACATAGCACTGGCTATGCGTATGGATCCGTCATTTCGAAGGAACTTGCGAGACCTTGTGATCCTCGGGGGCAGTCTGACGAACCACGGCAATGTGGTTCCGAATGCTGAATTCAATTTCTACATGGATCCGGAAGCTAATTACATAGTTCTCAATTCGCCTGAATCTTACGAATCCAAGCCGGCCATATTGGTTCCGTTTGAAACCGTCGATTTGCATGCCACCATTACAAAGGTACAGCTCCATTTTAACTTAAATCTATTTTACACACACCGTCAACACTATGTGCTCTATTAACAAATAGTTATATCCAGGTTAATTTCTTAGAAATTGATTCAAATTGTAGCTTTTTGAGAAGGGTAGATTCTGTTCTATAAAACGGAAACACTTTTAGATTGATTCGGGTTCATAATAACTCCTAAAATTGTCATTGAAAATCGAGAACAGTAGTTGTCGATTGATCTGTACGCACGTCCGAACTTTACAGGTCGCAATTCTATACGGATCGCATTGGTTTAATTTTTTCCCCCCGCTTTCTTTACAAAGTATTTTTTTATTCTCGCAATTCTTATCGTTTAATAATATAGTAATATTATATACTAACGCCATCTCTCGGAATAAAACTGAAAATCCAAACTACTTTTGTGTGACGTTAAATAAGGCTTTTAGTAGATCGTCTGTCTCACGACCTCGGCGATCTATCGATCGCCATGCTCTCCGACAGAACTATTCTCAGTGGCGTAACAATAGGGTGGCAGAACGGGCAAAATGCCACGGGCCCCTGCCCTGAGGGGGCCCCCAGCCCACGAGGTCGTTAGGGCAGGAATTACCTAACATTTATTGCAAAAGTTGGAAAAATACACGAATTATACAAATATCTACTTTACTTCGTGATTTATAAAGATGAAACTACGACGTGAAGCTTTTTTTATATAAAGGGGGGCCTCATCCGATGAATTTTTCACGGGCCTCAGGTGGTACTGGGCCACTGACTGTTCTGCTTTCATGACTTATGAAAGTGAACGCTGTACTACCATTTTTAACGTGCTTATGTTATTGTAAATAGGAATGGCGAAGGAACGTGCTTGGCGTAATCAAATCACCGCTGGTGGAGTTCATCAACAAAGCGGAGAGAGTGTCTTTGTTGGATACGAACTACGATATCTGGCATGTGGCCGACTGTATGCCAGCAGCGGCAGTGTTTCGACCGGGATTCGTCCAAGCCGCGAGACACTACCACGTTGAAGCCATTATTGACGCCGGTGAATACCGCGGCGCTCTCAAAGTTCTATCGCCGACGGACGCGCGTCCCAACAATATCATAGCTATCGAGGACTTTGACGTGGAACAGTACAAGAAACTCTTCATCACCCACTTCGGATGATTTTTATTGTGTACTGTTATAATTGTACATACAAAAAATAAATTTGATATAATATAAATTATTGATTGAAGACACTTTATTCTCGCTTTATTGCGTCTAGTTACCTCATTTTAAGAAAATCTTATTGTTGCGGACACTAAACAATACCGAGCGTCGATAATCTATAGTCTATACTAATATTATAAAGAAGTAAAGTTTGGATGTAGAAGGTAGAAGCTATTCATCCGATTTTTTCACCAATATTTAGAATGGACATTCATTATCGCGTTAAAATAAAAGCGCTTTTCATAGATACCAATTTTGCAACATAAGTCGACGAAAAAACGGTGGCAATCTACAAATTCGGGCGAAGGCGGACCGGGTCTACTATAAATAAGAAACAATGCCAGCTTTGTCAAGTATTGCAATTTATTTTTATTTATTTTTTTATTATACAATACAATATTTATTGAGTTTTCCTACCCAACTTGGCAATGCCAGTTCTAGGGTAGGGATTCTTACGAGCTAATTGTTTAGCTATATTGTGCTGTCTGGTAAAGAAAATGAAAATAAAAGAAAATAATAATAATAAATTAAACATTTTATATGTTATAATGTGTGTTACTAGCCATTCAGTTAGTCCAGTCAGATTAGTTGAGGATGTTGTATATAATTTTTGATTTCTCGTCATGGAAAGTTTTTATATTTTGAATTGTTTTGAGCTTTACAGGTATGTTGTTATATAATTTGGTACCAAAGAATACCGCGTGGTTTTGGCTAAAGGTTTTCGTCATTTTTGGTACTTGTATATATTATTAGGATTGTAGGACATCATTCTTGTTAAAATTAACATTTTTCTAACAGTCACCTGACAAAAAATAAAACAATTTACGATGCCGTTTGTAACTTCCGAACGTTCAGCATTTTAGGTATAGTGCTTCTGAATTGATGATTTATTTAATTAATAATGTCGTCCACGTGATAAGCTACTGTTTTCTGATTGGGTCTTGCTCAAAACAAGCAGAGACACAAGCACAAAAAAATAGGTCCGGTTCTAATTTTGAAATCCAGCTTGTAACTATGCACGCGAACCCGCAGGGACGTCATTTGTAAGCGCAAAATCCAGCACAAGTCCCAGCAATGATTCTAGCGGCAAAACCAGCCTCGTGTGCAGTGGCCTTAACATTCATGCAGGCATTTTTATATGTAAACACGCCCTCGATAAATTACTCAATTAGAGGATTTAAATAACGTTATACTTTAGGTAATAAGTAACTAGGGTTGCCAACAGGTCTCTTATAAAGAGAAGAACATGTTCTCTTTTTTAACAACATATTGTTGTTCTCTTTTTTTTATCTATATCTATACTAATATATATAGCAGAAGAATTTGTTTATAATATATTTTACATATAATATGGTATAGTTGTCCGGTGTCTGTATATATAGTAACTGATTACAAAATGACATACTGTGAGAGTTGTTTTTTTTAAGGAATTATACAGACGTTACCTCAATTAATTCAAATAAATAAAATCGTAACTTAGTCTGTAATTGAACAGTTTTAAAGAATCCTAGAGCGAATTTTCAGTTTTTATCACTTTTTTCTGTTTATATTTTTTTGTACGTATCTTCTATCTATACTAATATATAAAGCTGAAGAGTTTGGTTCGAATTGAGAACAATTTGTTTTTTTTTTATAGTCCATTTATCGAGGAAGGCTATAGGCTCTATAATATTATGCTACGACCAATAGGAGCGGAGCATCAATGAAAAATGTAATTCAAAATTTGTTCATCCGACAAAACCTTTTGAACGGTAACTCCGATCATCATGAAATTTGGACACAACATTCATCTCGGTAAACTAAGATGAACGTGCGTACTCATGTAGCCCCCCTCCCCATTCGTCCTTTTGCACCCGGGTGAAACAGGGCGGGACCGCTAGTTATTTATATAAATGTCCTCTTTTTTAAATTTTGCTAACTAATAATTCGGTATTTAATAATGTACGAAAGATGAAGTTCCTCTCTAAGTCTAAATTTGTAATGTAAATTAATAACACTATTTATATTGTGTGTAAAAGTAAAAAGCATGTGAAATTTTGATCTAGTCAATCTAGTGTTGTCATTTGTCAACACAGGTGAGGTGTGGTGGGGTTTACAAATATCACACGTTACATATCAAATCACTTTATTGAAATTTTTAGGCCCTGAATGAGTAAGCGTCAGTGTTTGTTTACAGAAGAATTGCTAACCAAAAACGTGTATACGAACAAGTTTATAATGAAAATAAATTTGTTGAAAAAAATGTTCTCTTTTTGTACTCAACAGTTGGTAACCCTAATAATAACCGTTTTATGAATAACGCAAGTATGGACTTCGCATCTCTCATAGTAAATATTATGTTCATGAAATTTTTATTTCAGTAGCACAATATTACGTTAACCGATACTAATTAATTAATTTTTTGTTATTGTCGGTGATGACAGTTGTACAAATATTCCTCACACATTTCACGTGTACAATGTATCCCCAAGCCTTCGTGGAATACCTTGTTTCAAGTTGAGCTGTGTTAAGATTATAAAAAAAAAAATGGTTGTCTGTAAAGTCGGTTTACGGACGATAGTTTTACGTGATAACGTATTCCGTAATACATAACCTAAACCTCCCAAAATTTGGTTTCAATCCGCTTATCCTTGGTGTCGGAATGATAAGAAATGTCAAAAGTGACGTTTGCAACTGTCAAAGTATTATGTTCTAATAATAATTAGTTATTCCAATACTTAACTTAGAAGGCGTTGCATTTCACAAAATACTAATGTCAAAAAATTGAATTAAACATTAGAAATTCAGCCGTTTTCATGTTGCATTTATACAGCTATTTTTCTATATAAATTTGTATAAAAAAACTGTTTAGGCAAATTCTGTTATACGAAATCTATGTAAAATGTTCTCCTCTTTCGTTTAAGACTGGTTTCAAACCGATCTGATTTAAATTGAGCGAGAAATTAGCAAAAAGCACGCACAGGGTCAGGCGGAACGTTACGCGTTACGCGTTACGAACGTTACACTTTTTCGAACATGCAGCCGGTGTTTTATCAATTTATAAGATTGGTGATTCATCAATTTATAAGACGTTATCACGTCAAAAAAAAAATTGTGTGAAATGAATAAAGCATAAAATTGCCAAAAGTTCACACCCCGTTAAATTTTCCAATGTATTATATATTTTTTTCAATAGAACTCTTTTCTAACATTAAAAAAAGCGAATAAAAAAAAAACCAAGTTGATCCGTCAAGAACTCCGACCTGTACAGCTCGACTGATTGATTGTAAAGGGATTTGTCCATAAACTACGTGATCCTATTTCAGCCCTTCTTGGACCCCTCCCTTCCTCCATGTAGCCTAACGTAGCCTTTCCTATGCCCCCTCCCCTCACAACTCGGATGGAACTTAGTTTTTTTATTACCAAGTCCAGAAGATATTTTGTGTTTTCTGTTAAAAAACTATTAAATGAAGACTTGTGAATATATAATATATATTTCTTATAATTATTTTCATTGTGCGAAATAAAATACATGAAGAAAGCTTGACTCTTATCCCCCCCCCCTCTTCTTACATAGCTCCGCCTAGCTTTCGAACTGATCCCCCCCTCTTGACCGAGCTACGTAGTTTATGAACGCTCCTAAATTATAGACGCTCAACATCTGAGTTATAGAACTCAAACGAGATCAATCGACAACCGTTGTTCGCGATTTTCAGTTACAATTTTAGGACCTATTATGAACCCAAATCAATCTAAAATCAGGCTCTATTTTATAGAACAGAATCTCTTCTTTTCGAAATTCTACACAATTTGAACAAATTTCTTGCGAAACTTAGGTAAATATAACTTTAACTTATGCAATAAAAACAGGCAGAAATATGTCAAAGACGCAGTTTTGGCATTTTTACAAGCGAATTATTTCACACAGTATTCTATAAACGACTACAAAGTGCTGAATTACGGCAGGTCTGGAAATTCCGGTGTAAGGTCTTCAGAACAACATAAAAACCTGTACCCGCCGCGGATTGTCTGCCGCACTACTGTTTTTTATTGTAGTCCAGTTAGATATTACTTTAAAATAGAGGGCAATGTGTACAATTAGTTGGTGGCTGGGTATCTGTTGCATTACTGTAGTCGCGATTTCTTCAGAATGTCGTCAAATCGGGTAAGTCAGAGGGTTTTTGAAGTAAAGCTTCTTTTGGCGCGGTAAGACAAAATTGATTTTTGATAAATATAACGAGCGTGTCGCAGTGAAGGTATACCGTATACTATTAAACCGACTGCCGAACATTAAGCTAAGCTGGCGGCGAGGTAGCATACTTGCCTCGTAACCTAAAAGTCGTACCTAGATTCAATAACGACGTTTGTTTCTTTTGACGTGATAACGTCTTATAAATTGATGAATCACCAATCTTATAAATTGATGAAACACCGGCTGCATGCACGAAAAAGTGTAACGTTCCTAACGTTCCGCCTGACCCTGTGCGTGCTTTTCTCGAAAACGGCCCTAACGATTTGGATGAAATTTACTGAAAAGGGATTTTGGGGGGCAAAAAATCGTTTTAGCCAGGTCTCATATCTCGAAAAAATCGTTTTCTTACAAATTTTATCATTATAAAAATCAATTTTTTGACGTATGAAAATACTTAAATATTGTAAGTAGGTTTTGGAATTTTATATAAACAGTGAAACAATTGTTTCATAAATATTATGACAGCTAATCTTTGAGACTTAAAATAAATACGAAAGAAAGAAAGTTAAAAAAAACAATTATATTATATGGTGAGTAATTTTAATAAATAAAATTAACCTAAATTTGAAGCGAAAGATGCAATATCATAGATTCGAATTATTATAACTATTATATAAATTTAGGTTATGTATTACGGAATACGTTATCACGTAAAACTATCGTCCGTAAACCGACTTTACAGACAACCAATTTTTTTACAATAGGCTATTACACCGGTTTTTGAAAAGTATTTAAAACAAATCCTAAAGTGATAAAGAAGCACAACACTTTTTATAATATTATTTTATAACCGAATAGTGTTATTTATCATTATCAACTTTCGCGCGAAAACGGCTCGTGACGTACTATGAATGTAAATAATAGCGTAGCAACACTTTACAATCAAAAAAATTTAAGATTGCTATGATAATTACGTTACTAGTGTAAGTAAGTATATACAAGTTAGTAAAACTTTATTTATTTATTAAACGTATTTATCCTTGGTAGATTAGTACTTTCTGCTTTTACGAAACCGTTTTCCATGATGAGAAATCAATAAAATACGGGATAGAAGTCTATAAACGTGATAACAGCTTGAAAGAACTTCAAAATAACACACAGCACAACATAAACGTAGCTAGTTTACAGACGAAGTGACGTCACGCTGGAATTCAACATGGAGAACAGCTTTTTAGATTTTTGAAGAACAGATTAAAAAATACAATTTTTAAAATTGAATTATAAAATTTATATTGTTTTATTATGATTAGAAATTAAATTTCTCGTTTGCTTTTTAGAAAATCTATCAAGAATATGAATTATTAGATTTTTTCTTACATTGTTTAAAATACCCTATTATACCAGTTTTACTTCCGTAGCGTGTAAAATACACAGTCTCTTTTGACGTGATAACGTCTTATAAATTGATGAAACACCGGCTGCATGCACGAAAAAGTGTAACGTTCCGAAAAGTGTAACGTTCCGCCTGAGCGTGAAACACCAGCTGCACGCACGAAAAAGCGTAACGTTCCGCCGGACCCTGTGCGTGCAAGCGAGAGCGCAGTAATGTATTATTAAATATGATATTCGAGCGGAATACGTTATCACGTAAAACTATCGTCCGTAAACCGACTTTACAGACAACCAATTTTTTTTGAAGTGAAAACTTCTTTAGCGGCGCTGTACACTTTTTTTTTAATGGGTAAAAAATGTTAAACTCGCGTCAGGTCAGTAAGAACTGGGTGAGACTCTCTAAGTGATAGTAATTGCCACATACTTTTTATACAACGCTAGACATCTAGCGTTGAAATACATGTAATCTATGATACAAACCATTTTATTTACAAGTGTTGTCAATAAATTAACAATGCTTCTAAATGCAAAAAAAAAACAAGACGTTAATATTCAAGTTTTCACTTCTGCCGGCACTCCCGGAGTGCAACCCGTCTTTTTTTTATTAGTAGAAGATTAGGACATTATTTTTAATATTCATTCATTAGGTAGTTTAGAAATAAGTTAGTTAATTAATCAAGGCAATAATCAACAGTGACATCCAGAATGCAGAGGTCGCGACAAATGTTAAGAAGAAGACCAAATACATAATAGACACGGATGCAGGTGTAGACGATGCCTTCGCGATAATAGCGGCCGTGCAGGAGGCGGCTAGTCGTCCAGACGAAGTCGAAATCGTGGCCATAACTTGCGTCGCCGGAAATACGGCGTTGACCAACGTGGAGATTAATGTGCTCAAAACGCTTCACACGCTCAACGCGACTCACGTGGGTTGCCATTAAACTTACTTCTTTTGAACATAAATCGATTCCATAATTAATTAATTATTTCGATGTTCAGTGAACTATTAATTCAAAATTCAGTTTATATACAGGATATCCCATCGGTCTGGGGGTGGAGAATAGCTCCTCACTCAGGCAACATATTAAAATTCTGTTTTCGCTAGTCGATAGGTACCCCCTTTGGGCACAAATTAAAATTAGTTTCTTTTATACAGAGTGTTCAAATACAGAGTGGCACATTAACCTTATGTTTTTTTTAATGGAACACCCTGTAAATTGTGACATTTTTAGAAATTTTTCTTTTCAAATTTAACCCCATACAAATGTGGTGCCATAATAAACCTTATTAAAACCTGCATTCAGAAATACTAAAATATGCAGGGTGTTGCATTAAAAAAAAAGTTTTTTAAAGTTTTGAGAAAGTTTAAAATCCCCGTATATTAAATATGGGACAAAGGCAAAATCAATGTATAAGAATACGCTAGAGATTCGTTGGCATTTAGCACAGAAAAGAATCTCTAGCGAGATTCTTCGAAAACAAACTACAATTTTTCCACACGTGAATGAAATCTGCATTAAAAAACTTTTTCTGCGAAAACTCGAAGTCAGTATCTCACAAGGTTTAGCCACCAAAAGCGTCTGAACTGGGCCATTTTTTTTTCAATCAACTCCCTCTAGCGGCAGAACGGTTCAAGATAAGCCCATATAATTGTGTATCAATTTGATCAGCACTGAATTGGCTTTCTAAAAATGTCACAATATACAGGGTGTTCCATTAAAAAAAACATAAAGTTAATGTGCCACTCTGTATTTGAACACTCTGTATAAAAGAAACTAATTTTAATTTGTGCACAAAGGGGGTACCTATCGACTAGCGAAAACAGAATTTTAATATGTTGCCTGAGTGAGGAGCTATCCTCCGCCCCCAGACCGTTGGGATACCCTGTATAATCTGTCAATTATTACAGATTCCAGTATACAGTGGTGCGAATGGATCTTTGATTGTGACTCCTCCAAGCGATAACTATTTCGGATTGGACGGATTCGGTGATTTCTATTACCCTAACCCGCCGTCACGTGACGAAATCCAGAAGGAACATGCCGTCAATGCCATGATACGCCTCGCAAAGGAGAATCCAGGTAAGGTTCAAAATGTTTTCCATTCGAAATAGTGATTTTTTTCCGTTACTCAGTTAGTGCATTTCACAGGTGAAATAGAGATATTAGCAATTGCGCCGCTCACGAATATAGCTCTTGCAATTCGCTTGGATCCAATGTTTAGGAGCTATCTGAAGAGGATCTCAATTTTGGGCGGGGCGCTCGAACACTACGGTAACGTGGGCGAAGGACTAGAATTTAACTTCTTCATGGATCCGGAAGCCAACTTCATTGTTCTTAACACGACCGAGGAAGACAAAGTTAATTTGCTACTTCCGTGGGAAACAGTCGATGTTTACGCAATTATCAGCAATGTAAATAACACTGTGTACTTGGCACATATATTTAAATTAGATTGATATAATTTCTGTACGACGCGCCAAATGCAATAATTTATAAAATAGTGTAACCAAAAGCATCAATGTGTGGACGTTTTTATAAAATGCTTGAAAACAGGGAGTCCCGTTTTGATTGATCACCCTGAATAACTTTTGCCAGTGACGCTGAATGAAAAAAAGTTTCGGACAAAAGTTGTACAGTTTAAAGGGGGGCATCCGATGCTACTGATACTTTTAACCTTGGGTGGAGGGTTCAAGGTCATTGGAGGTCAACTTTGTTTTTTCAAGAAAATCGATTGCACGCAAAAAAACATATATCTTTTGTCCGAAACATTTTTTTTAAATCACCATTTTGATCGAATTATTTAGTTTACAAAATTGCTTTTTTTAAACTTTGTGAATTTTTTACTGGGGAATGGTGAGGTTTAGAGGAAAATACTAAAAGACAAAAAATGCTTAGATTTTTACAAGAAATCGCACAGATTTTTTTAGGTATTTGCAATTTTTGTTGCTTCTAAAACTCAGCGATCGTTTAAAAATTGCAATTTTGTAAGCTAAATAAGTCAATCAAGTTGGTGATTTATAAAAAAATGTTTCGGACAAAAGTTTCATATTTTTTTGACGTGATAACGTCTTATAAATTGATGAACCACCAATCTTATAAATTGATAAAACACCGACTGCATGCACGAAAAAGTGTAACGTAACGTTCCTAACGTTCGTAACGCGTAACGCGTAACGTTCCGCCTGACCCTGTGCGTGCTTTTTGCTAATTTCTCGCTCAATTTAAATCAGATCGGTTTGAAACCAGTCTTAAACGAAAGAGGAGAACATTTTACATAGATTTCGTATAACAGAATTTGCCTAAACAGTTTTTTTATACAAATTTATATAGAAAAATATTTTATACAAATTTATATAGAAAAATAGCTGTATAAATGCAATGTTGTCTAATGCATAACGCGACGCGGTCGGTCGTCTTTGTTTGCCGTACATGGAAATTAGAAAATAACGTATGTCTTGTCTTAACATGAAAACGGCTGCATTTCTAATGTTTAATTCAAATTTTTGACATTAGTATTTTGTGAAATGCAACGCCTGCTAAGTTAACTATTGGAATAACTAATTATTATTAGAACATAATACTTTGACAGTTGCAAACGTCACTTTTGACATTTCTTATCATTCCGACACCAAGGATAAGCGGATTGAAACCAAATTTTGGGAGGATGTTTGATATGCAAATATGAAGTGGCCTATTGTTTTTGGGGAACATCGGCGCATGCGTAAAAGAATATATCTCTTATAATGATGTTTTATATAATAATAATATAGTTTTTAAAACGGTTTTTACTCTATCTATTTTTACTAGAAATTTTTGTAAATTTTTTGGGGAAAATCGGCGCATGCGCAAAAGAGATACATGCCATAGTTGTTTTTTATATAATAATAGTGTACTTTTTAGGTATAGTGTTTTATTATTCTACTTAATAAAATTTACCTAAATTTGAAGCGAAAGATGCAATATCATAGATTCGAATTATTGTAATTATTATATAAATTTAGGTTATGTATTACGGAATACGTTATCACGTAAAACTATCGTCCGTAAACCGACTTTACAGACAACCAATTTTTTTTTTTTAATGAACACTCCTATTTTTCATATGAAAAATCGATTGTACGCAAAGAAAACATAAATCTTTTGTCCCAAACATTTTTTTTTAAATCATCAAATTGATCAAATTATTTAGCTTCTAAAATTGCAATTTTTAAACTTTGTGAATTTTTTACTGGGAAATGGTGAGGTTTAGAGGAAAATATCAAGAGACAAAAAATGCTTAGATTTTTACAAAAAATCGGCATTTGCAATTTTTATTGCTTCTAAAACTCAGCGATCGTTTAAAAATTGCAATTTTGTAAGCTAAATAAGTCAATCAAGTTGTTGATTTAAAAAAAAATGTTTCGGACAAAAGTTTCATATTTTTTTATGTACAAACGATTGCCCATATGAAAAATAGGGGTGTCCATCTAAAAAAACAAAGTTTACTTCTAATGACTTTGAACCCTCCATCCAAAATCAAAAGTATCAGTAGCATTGGATGCCCCCCTTCAAACTGCATTACTTTTGTCCCAAACTTTCAACGTCACTGCCAAAAGTTATTCATCAATTAAAATAGGACACCCTGTATATACCAATGATCAATTTCGTTTTTAAAAAATTGAATAATTTATTTTAGGACTGGCGCATTAACGTGTTGGGAAAAATAAACAGTACATTGGTGAAGTTCGTCAATAAGGCCGAAAACAAGGTTCTCGAAAATCCAACGCAAGTCAATTGGCGTTCGTCCGACTGCATGCTTGCCGTTTCGGTGCTTCGCCCCGAAATTGTTGAGAAGATTGAGCAGCATCACGTCGATGCCATCTTGGAAGGAGCGAAGCGCGGAGGACTACTCGTCGATCAGACCGGAGTCTACGACAACATCAATGCCATTAAACGAATACATGTCGAATTGTATAAGAATATCCTCCTCCAGTACTTTTCGTAATGTATAAGAAACTATTTTTATAAACAAATCCATGTTAATAAAATGTACGTATATCTTATCCCGTCCCATATAACACATTGTATAAAAACAGATTTTAAACGGTTTTATTTAATTTAACTCCGTATATTTGTTTGTTTCTTTGTTTCAAATCTTGCGATTGATTTTTCAACTACTTCCCGTCATCCGATTAAGTTGAAACTTTGTAAATAGTTCCGATGACAATACAATAATATAATAACTAACTGACCGAATTCGGCTTTCATACGGTTGCAAATCGCACTTTTAATAAAGTACACTAAAAACCTAAAAATAAAATAGGTAAAACACTTTAAGGTTAAACGATTTTATTTTATCAATCGATAATCAGGGGCGGCGGTTTATATTTTTTCACGGTATGGAGTAAGATAATGATTTGGCCTACTGGTATATATTATATTAGTTCGTTCCCTCACACTTCGATAGCCGCCCTGGGGTGCTCTGAATCGGGAAGGTGAACAAAAATTTTTTTGAACTTATATATCGCAGTATATATATCCCAGAAAAAATTATATTTCAAAGTGATTGAAAAAGGTTTGCGTACACTGGACATAGGAGCAGAATCGACTTTCGGGGACAGTACTGTTGAAAACTTTTTCAAAAATGTTGGTATGGAATTTCATACCACTGCTAATTCAGGGTATGGAGTGCTCCATACCAACCATACCGCAAACGCCGCCCCTGTCGATAATCTACTAAAACTAGAAAATAAATATGAATCACCATAGGGGGCTTTGATTAAACTAAAATAAAATTGTGGAGGGCATTTATAGTTTTACACTTTCGTTTGTTTGTGATTGGAATTAATATTTACCTTTCGATTATCTTCTTCGACCATATAATGTAACTATAAATGCCCTTCACAATTTTATTTTAGTTTAATCAAAGCCCCCTATGGTGATTCATAATTATTTTCTAGTTTTTAGTACATTATCGATTGTACAATAAAATGGTTTAAAAGTTTTTTACCTATTTTATATTTATAAACTTTGTCTCTTTGAGAACAAATAACATTGCGGTAATAACTAATAATATTTTGAAGATAAAAACGATGAAGGGTTTTTCAAATCGATTCATAAGAAATATGACCTAAGCTTCTAAAACATTCTGTATACAGCGGTGTAGGTCAAAATTTAATTAAAACGCGGCATGC
This sequence comes from Xanthostigma xanthostigma, assembly GCA_963575645.1. Classification (NCBI taxonomy): domain Eukaryota; kingdom Metazoa; phylum Arthropoda; class Insecta; order Raphidioptera; family Raphidiidae; genus Xanthostigma; species Xanthostigma xanthostigma. Next base: position 14,258,423 of record OY754469.1, read on the forward strand.
TACGGACAACAATACGCAACATATTTTTCCTCCGGACTTGCAAGTATTTGGCCAGGGGAATCGGACTGACCCTCGGAACTGATATAAAACTGTATGTTGGAAAACTGAATTCTAACCTCAACAATACAATTTCTCGTTTGGTTCTATAGAATCGTTCTAGGATTTGACCAATAAACACACCTATTAAAAAAGGCGTTATGTCTATTTATTTAATGTTGATTATAGACGCTCGACAACAAAGGTAATTCGCGTCTAATTGCATCAAAATTAAACTAAACGACATGCACAAAACATCCACGAAGGCGGCGGGATTCGCGACAATTCGATTCAAGGGTCATGCTCTCTGACCGTTACACCAAGCTGTAATCCGAAGTCTCTATTAATATTTCGAATCATATTTTATTGCGTTTCATTTCGTTCAAAAACATCAGCAAAGTGCAATTAACTCGGGTTTCTTGCAACATATAGCACACACAAACAACCTACATGTAATAGTTTAATATGAATAGTAAATGATCTATATACACTATACAGTGTAACCTTCTTTTAACGTCACTCGATATAACGACAAACTCCTAAAAACGTTAAAATTACCTAACTCTATAGAGTTGATTTACCTTGTTGCTCATACAATGATACATTCTAAATAACGACCCACCCACTCTAAATAACGACAACAATACGTCATCATTAAGCAATAAACAGTACATATTTGTTAATGTGTTGCTTTGTTGTCGGCGTCACACGTACCGAAGATTCTAAGAAATTCGTTCTTTTGTTGGGGTTATCTGTCATATGTTTAGCTCAGCTGCTTATCGATAAGTTATCACATTCTTAGTTGCCCACAAACTTGCAAAACTATGAACATGGCGAGTAGAAGAAAATCTTTGTGTATTGACGATTATTTCGTCTCTTTGTTTAACGACAACTCTCAATAACGCCACAAAGTGCACAGTCCCTTGAGTGTTGCAATATAGAGTTTACACTGTATGTATTCTCTAGAATCTAGATCAGTGATTCCCAAAGTGGTCTATATCGACCCCCAGGGGTCGACGACAACTTGCAAGGGGTCCATGTCAGCGGGAAAAAAAATTGGGGGTCCATGAAATGAAAATGGGGGTCTACGATAGTGAATCTCCTAACAAAAAAAGAAACAAACTGGGCATCGTTAACCGAAGAGATTTAAGATTAAATCTAACTAAATTGATGCAAAATGTTGAAAATTTATTATTAAAGCATGAGGTTCATCCCTCACACTAAAAGCATTTATTTTTTGCTTAGTTATTTTATGTAACAGAAAGTAAATTTTAATTTGATTCGTTTAATTTGAATCTAATTAATAAATGTATAAAATTTTATGATCAAAGGAACTTACCTAAGTGATCTTCGATCATAATTTTATGAGAGTATTTTCCGAAGAGATCAGTTACTTGATAGATAAGCCTTCTGCTTGATGTTGCCACAGTGTTTAAATCGTGTAGAAACAAAATCTATGGTGTCCCTACACATTGCTCCACTCTGTCTACATCTCCATTATAGTTGAGAGCTGAGAAAAATCATAATATTCGCAGCCTTATAACTTCCACAGGGGAAGAAGAATGCGTTCGGGTAGGGAGGGATACTGATCTCTTCGGAAAATACTCTCATAAAATTATGATCGAAGATCACTTAGGTAAGTTCCTTTGATCATAAAATTTTATTTCGAGTATTTTCCTCAAGATCAGTTACTTGATAGATGTTTAAAGCAAAGAAGTTTTAAGGCGGAGAGCGAATATTTTATACTTTATTACACTCACCGCCATATTTAAACAATCTGGTATAGACCTATATATAAAGGTGTATAATGTATATGTATTTAACATTCTTATTTAAGGTAAATAAAAAAATAACAGTCTATTTCTCTTGACTAAATCACATAAATTATTACATTTAACATTTCTAAAGTGATGTTAAAGCAATTTAAAAAAATAACAATAATTCTTTTTCTTTAATCACATAAGTTACCATATTTGGTCATTTTACTTATTTTTGGTGGATTGCAAAATTGTTTTTGCAAATTCTAGGTCATTTCCTACAATAGGTCTATTGTAGAATTTTGCGAAGGAACAAGACGACCTTGTCCATCCTGCTGTTTTCCTTATAATGTCTATATTAATGCCCTGTCTCTCTGCTAGAGAGGTTGAAGCATGTCTAGTGCTATGGGCGGAAAAAATATTTGTATTAATTCCGCTGTCCTCTAGTGTTTGTTTAATCCACCGGCTGATACTTTGACTAGAGGCTGCGTGATATGGTCTTTTGAATGTAATAAATAGTCTATTAGCGTGAGATCTAATATTCTTAGTCTTATTCATGTACCCCACTAGAGCCGTTGCTGGACAAATGTTAGGGTTGTCCGTAAAGTCTGGAACTCGTAACAAAGGTTGAAATCTACCCAGGCCAGTGGTCTTAAATTTTTCAGTTTTTTTTTTTTTTTTTTTTATCTCTAACGTTTCGTTACATATTGATATATTATCTATATTGATAAGGAAATAGTTTGTACTCTCTGAGCTGTACACAGAGATAGTAAGGTTACTGTTTTCTTGGTTAAGACTTCTAGGTTTAAACTTTCATTAGGCGAAAGTGCCTAAGTGTTCTAGCACTGGCGATGGGTCCCAGGTTTTTTCGTATTTCGGTTTTAAGGGTCTTAAATTAAAGGCCCCCCTAAAGAATCTCTTTATTGTGGGATCAGAACCTACTTCCGGACCCATAATCATTGACAATGCTGATCTAGCGCCGTTAAGGGAACCATATGCAGCTCCATTACTGAACAGTTCATTTAAAAAATTAATAAGAGCGGCGTCTAGTGTGTACGGACTAATTTGACATTTATTACAGTATATTTACCACTTACGTAAGTAGAGGTCGTATTGTTTAGCTGTAGCGTTGGATATTGAAGCTATGATGACCTCAATGCTGTGTTTAGAATGGCCCTTTCTTAGATATGCCGTGCTGACAACTTCGCGGAAACCAGGGTAAGCTTGTAAAGTTTTCATAATCATAGAAAAATGGCGGGAAAGCATAGAAGTAAAAATTTTTCCCATTTTTGTAAACGCATCTACTGCGTACGATTCTGGATCCTTTTTCCAAGATACGAATTTTGAGCACTTTTTATTTATTCTAGAGGCAAACAAGTCTATTTCTGGTTTACCGAAACAACTGACAATCTTTTTGAAAATGTCTGGGTGTATTTCCCATTCAGTTTCGATTTTTGTTCTACCTGGCTCAAAATCAGCCTCTTTGTTTTCTTTAGATTGGATATACGATGCAAATATCCAAATATGTCGATGTTCTCACCAACTCTAAATTTTTCGGGCTAAGTTGTTTAAGTTTGGGAATTGGATACCGCCCATACGATTCACATAAGCAATCGCTGTTGTGTTATCGACACGAAGTAATACCTCGCAGTTTTTTAAGTCCTTTGTGAAGCATTTAATTGCGAGATATACCGTTAGCATTTCCAAATAGTTGATATGATGTGAACTTTCATCTTCTTTCCAGAAACCATGAATGTTTCCCCATTGCATGCTGCACCCCATCCCGTAGTGCTAGCATCGGTATATATTTCCGTAGTGAAATTGTTGGTTCGAATAGGATTAACAGAATGTAAGATATTGTTATGCCACCAGAGAAATTCGCTTGTAAATTCGGTCGGGAATGTGATTAATATATTGTAATCATTATCTCTTTTCTTTAACGCTAAATATTTATAACGTTCAAAATTTTTGTGTGTACCCAACCGTATACTACTGTTAGACATATTGATATTATGACGCCAATAAAATGAGCAAGTTTTCTTATAGAACACTGTCTTCGTTCTTTGAAATGTCATATTAAAAGAAATATTTTATTTCTTTTTTCCTGCGGAATGCCCAATGTAGAAGTTTGTGAGTTTAATTCAAACCCAAGAAATGTACAAACTCTACGAGGGGTCGTTAGACTTTTTTCAAAATTAATTATAAACCCTAGTGACTGAAGTAACTTGGAAGTGAAGTCGATATTATCTTTGCATTGTTCTGCCGTACTTTCTATTATTAGAAAATCATCCAAATAATTAACTGAGATACAACCACGTGATCTTAAATATGTAAGTACTGGTCTCGTTAACTTTGTAAATACGTATGGAGCTGAGGCCAGGCCAAATGGTAGACAATTGAATTCATACAAAATGTCTTGAAAAGAGAATCTAAGGAATTTTCTATGACCCTCATTTATAGGTGTAACAAAAATATGAATCTTTCAGATCTATTGTGCTAAAATAGCAATTTTTTGAAATTAATTTTATCGCAGTCCTAATGTCCTCCAACTTAAAATGTTTCGTGTTTCGAAAGGTATTTAGATTTTTTTTTTTTTTTTTTTTTTAAATTAAAATAAATCTGTTACTGCCATTTGGTTTTGGCACCACGAAGATTTTTGATAGGTGCTGACCCACAGTAGGCTGACATTTTGAAATGGCACCCATTTCAAGTAGCTCATTTATGCAGTTATTAATTTTTCGAGTATCTAGTATTCGTTCATCTCCGTCTGGCCCTTCACTGAGGGGGTATTCCGGATACTCGTATTCGCTGTAGGTGACACTAGAGTGACTGCTATTGGTGATTGACTGAATGAATGATTCATTATTGTCTATGGAGTTGTTTCCTGAAACTAAACCAGGCTTGCTTAGTTCCTGATGTTTAATACCGAAGTATTGTATGTTTACTGTCTTTTACAGTTATCTGGGTCTAGGTGATCAAGATTGACAATTGATTTGGAAAATGGGTAGATGTCACACATCTAACATGTCCGCCGCGCGGAACATGCTTAGCCAGTAGTGTATTGTAGGTAGATGTCACACATATAACATGTCCGCCACGCGGAACATACTTAGCTAGTACTATATTGCAGGTAGATATCACACATCTAACATGTCCGCCACGCGGAACATGTATAGCCAGTACTGTATTGTCGGTAGTTGCAATAGATGTAATGTACATCTAGCATAACCTTAGCAAGGTGTATGCTTTTCGGTATTGTAGTTGATAGATGTCACACATCTAACATGATCGTAACACGATACATGTTTGTTACCGAACAGTAGTTGCAATAGATGTAATGTACATCTAGCATAACCTTAGCAAGGTGTATGCTTTTCGGTCTTGTAGTTGATAGATGTCACACATCTAACATGATCGTAACACGATACATGTTTGTTACCGAACAGTAGTTGCAATGGATGTAATGTACATCTAGCATAACCTTAGCAAGGTGTATGCTTTTCGGTATTGTAGTTGATAGATGTCACACATCTAACATGATCGTAACACGATACATGTTTGTTACCGAACAGTAGTTGCAATAGATGTAATGTACATCTAGCATAACCTTAGCAAGGTGTATGCTTTTCGGTCTTGTAGTTGATAGATGTCACACATCTAACATGATCGTAACACGATACATGTTTGTTACCGAACAGTAGTTGCAATGGATGTAATGTACATCTAGCATAACCTTAGCAAGGTGTATGCTTTTCGGTATTGTAGTTGATAGATGTCACACATCTAACATGATCGTAACACGATACATGTTTGTTACCGAACAGTAGTTGCAATAGATGTAATGTACATCTAGCATAACCTTAGCAAGGTGTATGCTTTTCGGTATTGTAGTTGATAGATGTCACACATCTAACATGATCGAAACACGATACATGTTTGTTACCGAACAGTAGTTGCAATAGATGTAATGTACATCTAGCATAACCTTAGCAAGGTGTATGCTTTTCGGTATTGTAGTTGATAGATGTCACACATCTAACATGATCGTAACACGATACATGTTTGTTACCGAACAGTAGTTGCAATAGATGTAATGTACATCTAGCATAACCTTCGCAAGGTGTATGCTTTTCGGTATTGTAGTTGATAGATGTCACACATCTAACATGATCGTAACACGATACATGTTTGTTACCGAACAGTAGTTGCAATAGATGTAATGTACATCTAGCATAACCTTCGCAAGGTGTATGCTTTTCGGTATTGTAGTTGATGGATGTCACACGTCTAACATGATCGTAACACGATACATGTTTGTTACCGAACAGTAGTTGCAATAGATGTAATGTACATCTAGCATAACCTTCGCAAGGTGTATGCTTTTCGGTATTGTAGTTGATGGATGTCACACATCTAACATGATCGTAACAGATACATGTTTGTTACCGCTGCATCTTGATAGACCTCCTTGGTGTTTGGACATAAAATGTCAGTGTTGTATAGTTGACTATACTTGGCTCCTACTCTTCTTAGACCTCATAGGAAATGCGTCATTCGCCACACAGAGGTTATGTGAACTTGTTCGATGTAAATCGCCGACGAAAGAGCACTGTTTAACGTATCGCACAGGAAACCGGAACATGCTTAGCCAGTACTGTATTGTAGGAAGATGTCACACATCTGTAATGTCCGCTACGCGGAAAAAACTTCTCCAATACTATATTTTGCCAGTACTATATTGTTGGAAACATATTGCGCTCCCTCTCATTTTTGACCTCACAGGCTACAACTGCATAACTGTACAGTGTACATGGTCTAAGGACTGTGATATGACAGCAGTGTATGACAGGTTATGTCGCAAATTGAACTATTTGTAGTTGCATAGAAAACGATCATGCGATGTTTTCTCACCTGATTTTTCTTTTTCCCTTTGTTCCTCGTATTTATTTAGTCCCTTTTTCAATTTTCTTATTTTTTCTTCGGCTTTTCTTTTGCCCATCCTGAAGATTAAAGGTGAGAAGAAAAAACACTGTAAGCAACGCGTCGCACAGAAAACCGTAATGGAGATGTAGACAGAGTGGAGCAATGTGTAGGGACACCATAGATTTTGTTTCTACACGATTTAAACACTGTGGCAACATCAAGCAGAAGGCTTATCTATCAAGTAACTGATCTTGAGGAAAATACTCGAAATAAAACTAAACATTTCATACTACATTTCACTACCGTTATAAATTTAAATCTTTCAAAGTGAGTAGCACTATACCGGTTGTCAAAAATACATTTGAAATTAATGAATTTGCAAAAAATCAATATCAGATAAGCAGGGGGTCTACCCAAAATCGCAAAACTGGCAAGTGGTCTACGAGACAAAAAAGTTTGGGGACCTCTGATCTAGATCTAGAAGACCGTGAAAGTCAATGCGGTAAGCGGTTCAATGAATTCATAGAATTTGCAATTGGGAACGTAAAAATTATTTAGAATACTCTCCATGTCACTACAGACGTATTACGTCTGTCTCATTAGTAGAATATTAATATATTTATTAATGACGCATTCGTTAAAAATATGTTATATAACGCTAGATACGATTTCATAAATAGTAAATAAAATAATTAAAACAGGAAAACGTAAATCATTTGCAAATTTTATTTTGCAATTATGTTTATAGGTTTTATTTTTTTTCTGCGCTGTAGATCTAGGTTTCGAGTTCTCGTTTATTTCTAAATTTGCGACATTGCAGTAACACCCCTTCAACGTCGCGTCGGTCTGTCTAAATTAAGAACTAATCAATCGATTTTCACGAATATATATATGAGGGATTGGAATTACTTTACGCTATAATGCTATTATAGTCTAAGATCCGGAATTACAAAAATATACCCTCATCTGTTAGTTGAATAAAATAGTGTTGTAAAGGACAATATAAAGAATTTAAAAATGTAATATCTGCCAGGATAGTCCTGCTGCCATTTACATTAATTAATTAATTAATTAACAATAATTTTTTTTATAATTTTTCCCATCGCAATAAATTTTGGTTTACCTATATTGTTTATTTCAGGCTGCATAAATTTTCTAGTCAAAACCTTAGTGTCATATGTTATACGTGCATTTTAATAAGGATTAATTGTCGAATAAAATGGGGAAAAAGCTATCAAATCGGAAGTGCTGTGTTGTTGATTGTAAAGATACACCAACTAAACATCCAGAATCACAATTCCACCGTTTTCTCGGATTTTCTTATGAATTAGAGAGGAAAAAAATGGACTGCAGCTGTAAGTCGTCAAGGGTACCTAATTAAATTTTATTTTACGTTTTTAATCATAATTAAATACTTGAAAAATATCATAATTGTTATTTTGTTAACAAAATAAGATTTAAAAAATTTAGAAATTAAAAATGTATATCGTTTATGTAGTTTTTTTTTACTGATATTTTGCGTAAATATTTTTTTATAATTAAGAATAACGCTGGTTTCCATGTCTTTGTAAGTTTTGGGTGAACCACTTTTGAAAAAATCAAACACGAGATGGTGCGAAGGTCGCGTGTCAAAGATACTTTCCTAGCGTAATTATCACCTGTTTATACCTGCCTGCAGGTAACGCTCGCATAATGCAATTAACATTCGATGGAAAAAATTGATTGTTAATTAATTAATTATTGTTAATGGCAGCAGAACCATCCTGGCAGAGATTATATTTTTAAATTCTTTGTATTGTAATCAGCCTTTACAACACTATTTTATTCAATTAACAGACGAGGGTATCCAAATCTTCTTGATTTTCGGGCTTGTATGCCGTGGTCCATTGGTATTTCTACCGGTATTCAAATCTTTGTTTGCCGGAATTGGTAGAAATATCAATGGACCACGGCATACAAGCCCAAAAACCAAGAAGATTTGGATTAACACCGGCCGTGAAAGCCTACACACTTGGATAAGACGAAAGTATATTTTTGTAATGCCAGATCTTGGACTATTATTAAACAGGCGGGAAACGTCCGGTTAATACGACCAGTTAGTGAAAAATTTTCTATTTTTTTATATTAAAATTCCACGCTCAGCATCTATGGCTAAATGCGTGGGTGAAAGGTAAGTAGAATAATAAAATAAGTTTCTACAGTATATATGCATGTACTTTGCACTAATATTATATTTCGTTGTTTGTATCTAATACACTGAACAAATTTGCATTTCAATGAATACAATTATGTGCTAGGTTTGTCCACAAAAAGAAATGTAAAGAAGAGGTTGTCTGTCTGTTTTCCTATCAAACCTCTATCCAATTTCAATGAAATTTGATGCACGCATCAACTCAAAGAATAGGTTAACAGCGCAGTAACTATAGGGTCTGGTAACTGTGCCCGCGGCAGGGGCGCAAACCTGGGAGAGCGCAATCAGTAATGCTATTATGATTGTTTTATTTAAATACTAGCGGTCCCGTCCGGTGTAAAAGAACGAATGGGGAAGGGAGGAACATGAGTACACACATTCATATTAGTTTACCGAGATGAATGTTGTGTCCAAATTTCATGATGATCGGAGTTACCGTTCAAAATTTTTTGTCGATAAAAAGCAGTATTTATACTTTTTTTAACTAATATTTTTTTTTTAATTAATTAAATAAAATTAAAATAAATTTTAATGTAAGCCTTAGAAGAAAGCAATGTAGAAAATAAAAAAAAATAAAAATTTATTCGCCCAACGTAGGGCTCGAACCCACGACCCCGGTATTGACAGTCTTGTGCTCTACCGATTGCGCTAGCCGGCGTTGTATTCTTACATCGCTAATACGAGTATACTTAGTTAGTGCATTTCACCTGAATAGAAGCTTATTTTTTAGATACATTTGGAACATTTTTCATTAATGCTCCGCTCCTAATGGTCGTAGCCTGATTTTATATAGCCTATAGCCTTCCTCGATAAATGAGCTATCCAACAAAAATTTTTTTTTTCAATTTGAACCAGTAGTTCCTGAGATTAGCGCGTTCAAACAAACAAACAAACTCTTTAGCTTTATATATTAGTATAGATATAGATAGCGGCCCGGCTCGGTTTCAACCGGATGCGATAGATATAATTCTGCAAAATGTATGTCGTTTGCGGCCCGGCGTCTGAACTAATAGCAAATTCTACCAGATGTCGCTACTTGGTACCTAAACAGGTTTTTTTTTGTATGCTTCTGAACTAATAGCTTTGAGCAAATTCAATTGTGACACGATATAGATATACTTTATATATAAGAATAGTCTCTCTCTCTCCCTGTTTTTTGCAATATAGTGTAAGTTTGACCAAGCAAGACACATTTACAAAATTTCATTAACAAACACCGTGACACGAGATTTTTATATATAAAGATATCATTCAACAAAATTTTGAAAACGCGAAATCAAAATCTTGCCATGGATGTCGATGAATCTTGCTACGATACGGCGGGTTAATATAAATAATAGTATGTATATTTTGGCGAATGTGACATTTATCTCATTTTATAATCGCTATACAGGTTTGAAAATCACCTATTTGATAGGGTGCCGTGCAAAAATGTATTATTCGTATGCAAAACTAACAAACAATTGAACTGATTTTCAGTAAAATTCGATACACTTAATATGGGGCTAGCAAGGTAGGTGCATTAAACCGCTCGGTCACATAACGCGCTTCGTTTAGGTATTTTACTCTGAGTGGTATATACTGAACTAGCGGCCCGGTACCGCTTCGTTCGAATTTGTAGATTTTTATCCGTTTTTTCGTCGACTTAAATTGATATCCACGAAAAGCGCTTAACTAAGCTAACATGAACCATTTAAAATGTCTGACACCTTGAATATGTTCGACATATTCGAGGTGTCAGACATTTTAAATGGTTCATGTTATTTGTCAGAGAACATTATTTTAGCGTTTTGGTTAAAGTTTTTAAGCTATCCAATTAAAAAAACAAACAGTATCTATAAATTTTTCTTTCGGAAAATTTAGAGGGAAAACGCCCCAATATCAAAGAAAAGTCATAGAGGAAATAGGTGTCAGACTAGGCCTAATAAAGTCATATACAAAGTTTGGGGTATGTACCAGTAAATTTTCTCTGACTATTAAAAGATAGACACATGCCATCGCGGACTTTTCTGCAGACCTATGTAAAAGAGGAATAGTTCCACCATACAATGTTTTGTTATATCTCAAAGGGATTGGGCAGTGTTTTAGATGAAAGCTCCCAGTCGGCTTGATTTTTTCCACCTTCAACAAACACCGTCATACCAATTTACACAAGCCATTAATGAATTATACACACAAACCTTTCTCTTGAATCACTCCGTCCATTGATGAAAACCGTATGAAAATCCGTTCGGTAATTTTTGAGTTTATCACGTTCAGACAGACAGACAGACGCGGCGGGGGGACTTTGTTTTATAATATGTAGTGAAAATCGTCACGTCGTTTTTTTATTTACTGAGTTAACTGTCCACCTGTAGTTTGAGTTAGTGATAAAGACTATAATTTGGAGGAATTCTTAGAATTCAATTTTTACCTGTGACGCTATATTTAAGCATTTAACGCAGAAATACCGGCAAACAAAGTTATTTACTTGTTATTTTCCTCGAGTGAGGCCGCGGGTTCAAGCTAGTCTCATAATGAAATTTTAAATTGTGAGAATACTAGAAACGATTGCGTTTATATAGTATTAAGACATTTAAATGTTCCCCCTTTCCAAGGCAAACAGCGATTTCGGTGTTCGCTCAATTGTTATAAAAGCTAGCGCATGAGGTTATTAGTCGTCCATAGAACAAATGCCGCGCGACAATTATTACCCAGAATTGCAATAATAACAAAATATATCGTGAAGTTCAGTAATTAACATGAAGGAAACTATTTTTGTTATTCTTTACGTTGGTTTCGCATTTCTATTTCCTGCGCCATCTGGATTCAGGTAAGTCGATCGCTTTTTTATACAATAATAATGTCTAAATCTTATTAACGTCTGATTAGAACTCTTCAATAAATAAAATTATCGACCAATTTTTCAGACAATATATTAACCAAAAATATAAAATTAATACATTAACGTTTCATTAAAATATAATTCGCTTTTTATAGAATTTTTCAAAATTAATTATGATTGTCAAAATAATGAAAAAATAATAACAAACAATTCTTTATTAAGTAGTCATGGAAATAATTGTGAGTACCTACAAAGAAAGAAAAATTATTAAAAACAAAAATTATTTCAAAATAATATTATATACAGGGTGAGTCAGACCACCCGTATCAGTCGTTTTTTTCGAAAACGGTTAGTCGTAGAGAGTTGTGTCAAAAATCTGTATTATAAAAGCCCTAATGAAGAATCGAATGGTAATATTTTTTCCCCCCGGAAAGGTCGGCTTCCCTGTTAGTTTGCTCCGGAATGTTCAGAACTCCGGAATGTTAAATGGCACGATAGGTCAAAAGTGGTATAGTTGAAAAGATCTTTAAAAAATAAGCAAGTTTTGTAGGACATCTTTTTTTTGTTACTGCAACCCCTGTTAAATAATATTCGTTTGAAATTATTAAATTAACATGTCAGAATAACAAACTTAATTTTAAAAGTCGGCATTTAAATTTTCTGTATCTAATTGAGCATTGAGAGAATTTGTTTTGATTTTATATGTAACATTTCCGAAATATTTCTTTTAAAAAAATTAGTTTCATTATCTAAAATTTTAATATTATCCCAATTAATTTTGTGGTCAAGTTCTAATTTGTGTTTAGTTATTACATTATGTTTGTCAGGGATTAATTTGTGATTATTTTGATGTTCTTTTATTCTTGTTTTAAGAGCTCTTTTTGTTTGACCAATATAATTCTTAGCACAATTTTCACAATTAATTTTATATACAACATTATGCTTTTGAAATTTAATAATTTTATCTTTTCCCTTTTTAATAATTTTATCAAGTTTATTATTAACATTAAAAACAGTTTTTATATTTAAATTTTTAAGAAATGAACTAAATTTAATTATTTTTATATTTTTTAGATCAATTCTGAAGAAGGTCCAAATCCGGATTGAAACGTTAATGTATTGATTTTATATTTTTTGTTAATATATTGTCTGAAAAATTGGTCGATAATTTTATTTATTGAATAATAATGTCTACCAATAAATCATTTCCGATTTCTTAATTGTGCCAAGGAGTCGAAATTTGTTGTTACATCAATAAATATACAGTGTAAACTCTATATAGCGAACTTCTATTTAACGAAAAACTCCTTAAAACGTAGAAATTGTTAAGGTTTGTTTGGTTAAATTGCTAAGGTTTGTGCGGTTTACATGTTACTCGTATAATATTGGAACAATCTATATAGCGTAACAATCACTCCCAATAGCGAACCAATACATTATTATTTAGATTTCAACAATGGGATTCTTCGAAGTGTATTCATTTGTTTGTTGTAATTGACGTGAAATTATTAGAAAAAAATGTGAGCCGTCGCGGGACGCCTGGCAGATGTGAAACATCGACATTATTTTGTTAAAGTACCAGTTTCAATAATAATATTTTGTGACCCCTGTGATGATTGTTGGGTACTGAAATATTTATAAATTCAGTAAAACACAGGTTATGTGTACCGTAGTAAACAACACTGTATACCCTGTGGAGTATACACTAACTGTATATGTTACCGGCCAAACCCGATTTCAGGACAAACTAGTTTGGCCTAGGCCAAACTAGTTCTACAAACCAGTTTGGCCTAGGCCAAACTAGTTTGTCCTAGTAAGAATAGTAGGCCAAACTAGTTTGTCCTGAAATCGGGTTTGGCCGGTAACACATATATATATGTCGCCGGGATATTGTCAAACCCGTGATATTATAATTTCACTTAGTGAAATTATAATATCACGAATCTTTGTCAATCGTGATATTGTAATTTCACTAGTGAAATTACAAAATCACGGATTTGACAATATCCCGGCGACATATATATACCATCATAGAGCGTGGCGATGCGTCGCCACGTCAGAAATCTGGTTTTACGTGCACCTAAAGATGTTTCACATCAAAAAAATTATTTAACGAAGATGATCCCACTATATCCCAAGATATGATTAAAATACAGCGAAAGATACAATTAAAATATCTACTAGTATAGTAAAAAAAGCCAAACAAAGTTAACAGATTATAATTTTGTTAGGTATGTAATTTTTTTTCACTTAATTTAATCAAAATTAAAACCACTAATTCATAAAATTAGATATATTGTTTTTTTTCCTCTCCGTTCAACGAAAACTCTTTATATACCGCAATAAAATTCTCGGTTTCTACAATTTCGCTATACCGGGTGTTTTTTTGAAAATTTTAAAAAACAGTTGAATAAAAAAAAAGTTCGGACGAAAGTTGTTGGGTCTCGAGGGGGAAATCGTTTTGATACAATAACCACCCCCACCACCTCATCCCTTAGCACAGTAGGGGGGCGGTACTTTTGTTTTCAAATGGGAACCCTCATTTTTAGCATCGATTTTTTTTGTATGTGAAAATGAATAACTTTTGTTTGAATTTTTTTTAAATTTAAATTTTAGTTTTTTGCTAATCACTATATAGTTAAGTACGCGGTGACAAAAGTGCCTTGCAACTCCCAAACGGATGATAAGCACGTTTTTGTATAGTTCGAGTGTCGTTCTCGAAATCCGTGTTGTCGAGTAGGGGTCTGGCGTCCGGCGTTGAGCGGCTATAGTATTTTTTCCGAATTTTGCCCAGCGGTTCCAAAAATCATTTCCCAAACGGATGAAAATTACTGGAGGGCATCTACGCAAACCCCCAATTACCGGAAAAATATTTTCATCCGATTTGATCCTTGCCGTAGCCTGCAGTACAATTAAATGGACCCAGACTCCGAAATGAAAAAAATCATCAGCCGCATGCATGCAACCGGACTGATATGAATGGTTATTATTTATGTTATTAGAAAAAAAAGTTTTCATCCAAAATGCGCCTGGCTAAACTATGCCAAATAACAAAAAACCCCGCCAGCGCGCGTGATTTTGATCCCGGAGTTCTCCGTAAATTTTCTGATAATATGTGGCTATACATATATACTTTGGTATCAATCGGCCTATATAATAACCAAATTTAATTCACGAGCAAAGCGAGTCAAACGCTAGTAAAGAGATACTAGCTAATTTGTAGATGAAGTATGCGCTTGGAGCGTTCACACGGTCCAAAAGTCGGAGTGTTCCCTTCATAATCGTCAAATCAGAGGAAAATAGTCTCATCAATGTTTAGGACAATAATACACAATTTGATTGTAATCGGCCTTTCCACATTAAAGATTGAACATTCAGATCCTGCAGTTTCCCGTGATAATTAATATATCGGAGCATTATTATGGATGATCTGGACTTGACCGCAACAAATTTGGATGAAAATAATTTTTCGATGTTCTGTAGGTGTCAAAGAACCTGTGGGCAAATTTTCATCCATTTGGGAATTACTTTATCAAATTTGGCCCATTTAAATTTTGGAAAATTGTTACAAAGCGATCGCGATACATAGAGCAAAAAAAATTTTTTTACATATTCTCAGACACGAACTATATCTCCCTGCCAAATTTCAAGTTCAAATGAGGAAATTTTTTCCCCCCCTTTTTTCCATTTTTTTTAGAGCTTCTGGAAGAGCTCTTTGCAAATATCAAATCGGATGAAAATATTTTTCCGGTAATTGGGGGTTTGCGTAGATGCCCTCCAGTAATTTTCATCCGTTTGGGAAATGATTTTTGGAACCGCTGGGCAAAATTCGGAAAAAATACTATAGCCGCTCAACGCCGGACGCCAGACCCCTACTCGACAACACGGATTTCGAGAACGACACTCGAACTATACAAAAACGTGCTTATCATCCGTTTCGGAGTTGCAAGGCACTTTTGTCACCGCGTACCTAACTAATAATAATGATTTTTTTTAATTGGTAAAAAACTTCGAGCCGAATTCGTTACCATGGAGCGTTTTCTCGGGAGCCTGCTGATTCTTCAATGTGTTATCTGCGGTCATTATTAGCGATTAGCAAAAAAACTAAAAGTTAAATTAAAAAAAATCAGACAAAAGATATTCATTTTCGCATACAAAAAAAATCGATGTTAAAAATGGGGGTTACCATTTAAAAACAAAAGTCACCGCCCCCTCTGTTAAGGAGTGCGGTGGTGGGGGTGGTTATTGTGTCCAAACGATTTCCCCCTCGAAACCCAACAACTTTCGTTCGAACTTTTTTTTTATTCAACCCGTTGTTTTTAAAGAAAAACATCCAAAGTTTTCAAAAAAACACCTGGTATAGAGTTTACACGGTATATTTAAAATCCGGTAATAATAAATAAACTGGTTTTATATTATAGAAGATCGTGTTACATTGATTTGATCTCTCTTCATTGACAAAAATTTAATGGAACTGATGATATTATTTTTTATTTTTTTAAATACTATATTTGACGGTATTAAAATTTCAAACTGCCTCAAGATCTTTTTTTGCAAATAAATTTTGCAAAGCTTGGGTAGACCCCACTACCCTTCAGCCAGGTCTTCGATTTTGTGTTCAGACATTACAAAAGAAGTGTCACACAAATTTTCACGCTGCCTAATGCCGAAAAATGTTTGATAAAACTAGAGATTTACTGTTTCAACTAGCCTTCACTTGCGGCTTTCGGTTTTTTATTTAATATTGTTAAGCCTCCTTTGATACAATATATCACATTCCTTAATATCCTTTATAAAACGTGACAATCACATTATTACTGTTGGATTTTTAAAAGAAGACCGGTCTATGGAATGTAGTCCTATGACCTTATTGCAGAAGAGCGCACATGTATTTTATATTAGTAAAAGGTAATGATCCTGGAACCGCTTCTATGCAATAAGGGAGTCCAGTCGACCAAACGTGTCGCAATTGTCGTACCGCGATAATTGTACTATTGCCATAGCTGTACGACTACACAGCGACACTTGCTAACAGTACAAAAAAATCATACACCAGACAGTACATAGGTGTGCGTTCACGGACTAAGTTGAGGGGTGTTGTCTGAATATCATCAAAATGGAAAGTAAAAAGGGAAAAACAGTTAGAAGTGGCGCTAGGGAGCTCATAGCGAATGTAATTAAAATGTGCGAGTTAGAGGCTCAAAATAATGCCTTAAAATTTAAAGCTATACATTGTTTGCATGCCTTGCTATGCGCCGCCTATGAATTCCGATAATTTGGGAACACATCAACGACTTCTTGCCCTTTCCCCACCGGTCTTCTTTCGCCGATCGCACAGTATTTGTATTGATTTAATTATGCGGACACAAACTTCATTGTTAATAATTTTAGCACTTAACGTTGACAAAAATTACCTCATCTTTATAAATAACATAATTGTTTTCACATTTGCGTGAAAAATGTCAGTTGAAATCGACAATTATAAAAAGATTATAAACAATATAACACCATTGTTTTAATTTCTTTGTTTTCGTTTCGTTTTTTAATCTATATATCCCACATTTTTTAATTTGAAATGTTATCATAATCTTATACTCTTCAACACATAATTAATCATTTAAAAATAGACAACGATACTTTTGTTTAATTGTTGTTGGAAACCTACATTTTAAATTCGCAACCTTAAAATAGATCGATTGGTTTTTTATAGCCAGACGAGGCCACGAGAGATAGTGTTCTAGAGGTTCATTCACAAGACATTTCAACTTATATTGCCAATATTGATTTAACTTCGTTAATTTATCAGCGTTGCCATATTATTGCTTGATGGACTACGATACAATCACTGATGTCTCTGTGAACAATTTCACAGGATAATGTCCTAATTCAGATATTAACAGTGCTGACATGTAGGTGTTAGCGAATTGATGTTTCAACAAGTAGATTTTTTTTAATATTATCCGAGTCAGAACATTTTTTTTATAATCTGCGTCCTGTTAGTACTCAGTCTAATATGATGATGGATTAATGACAAGAGTGTGACGTCGCCCAATGGCGGCACTCAACGCACTTCACTTAATTTAACTGGTAGGTCGATTACGATGGTGTCTTTTTAGTCTTTGTTTTGTTGTACTATTATCTGATAATTTATGGCAAGCTGATTGGGCTGGTTCTGCAGTCTATCCTGATATCTGGTGCTGAGGCGTCGGATTTCTTCTTTGACAGCTGATGTTATTAGGTTATGGTGAAGGGTGTCGTTGGTAACGTACCATGATGCAATGATGGAACTTCTATCATGCACAGTGTGGTTGACTGAAACCGCTGAATTGTGGCAAAGCTTGATTTACTGACTGCACCCCGTAATAGGCATGATGACAGTATAAAAGAATCAAAGAATAAATGGTTTAGAAAAATATATGTTGAAAGGATTCTAAAAAATGACCCAGTGTAAATATAAACTCTCCATGGTAGACAATGAATGAATAAGTTAGGGGTTATGGTTTAATACCCTGTTAATGCACGTCATCCTAAGATAATTTTTGTGCTTCCTCTTGTCCTGGATCTACTCCTCCAATAGTTTACATCTCCTCATGAAGTCCAGAAGATTGGTGACTAGATTGTCCTGACGAATTACTCCGCTCTCATCAATGTATCCAAAGATGGTTGTTCTCTTGTAGGCTAGGGCCTCACATTCGAACAGTAAATGGTTTGCTGTTTTGTCCTCCATTTCGCGAAATCTATACTGTGTCGATTCCTGGCGCATCCCCATTGTGTGTAGATGCTTTCTCAGGAGTGCATAACCGGTTAAGAGCCCAACCACTTTCCTGAGTTTAGATATTATACTGAGTTTGAATGATATATAGTGACAAAGTTAGGAGCATGTACAATAATAAATTTATAAACACCGAGCGTTTGTAATGTAAATCAGCTCAGTTAAAATTTATTGTATTTTTTTATCCTATAGTAGTGGACGTTCATCATCAGTGAATAATAACAAATCGGACAAGATCAAAGTAATCATAGACACTGATGCGGGGTCAGACGACGCGGTGGCTATCATCGTGGCCGTTCACGAGATGATGAAACGAGACGACGTCGAAATCATCGCCATAACTTGTGTGGCTGGAAACACGGAATTGGCCAACGTGGAGATCAACGTGTTGAAAACGCTTCACACAATCAACGCAACGCATGTAAGTTATTACTATTAAATATTAATGGAAATCGATTGCAAAGACATGCGCGGCTAATACTTGATATTAAAATATTTTTTATTTATAGATCCCCGTGTACGCAGGCGCCAATGGATCTTTGATAATAACTCCTCCGCCAGAGAATTATTTTGGATTCGATGGTTTTGGCGACTTTGACTATCCAAACCCGCCGTCGAGAGAGGAAATTCAAAAGGAACTTGCCGTTTTTACTATTTTGAAGCTCGTCAAAAAATATCCAAGTAAAAAGTATATTGTATAACACTTATATAATGACCACTTTCAACAACAAAATGTGACGATCCAAAGGTGCCCGACATGGACAACTCAGTCCAGAATAACTCCGATCAGAACAACTCGCTCAAAATAACTTAGGTTAAAATAACTTTTGTCCAAATCGACTCGGCGGAAAAAGAACTCGGCTCAAAACAACTCCAGGCAAAATCAACTTCGGACGAAATAACCCCGGTTACAATGACTTGTTTATAAGTGAATTTGAGACTACAACTTAAAACTCACATTTTCATGAAGATTGTAAACCATCGCTTTTTTTATAAAGGGGTATGCGAATTGTCTCGCAGTGAAACGGGAAGGAGCAAATGTGGAGTTTTTAAAAAAACAATTCCGAGGTGAACGATAAACGGGTATGCGAATTGTAATTCCGGGGTGAACGATAAAGGGGTATGCGAATTGTCTCGCAGTGAAACGGGAAGGGGCAAATGTGGAGTTTTGAAAAAAACAATTCCGGGGTGAACGATAAACGGGTATGCGAATTGTAATTTAAATGAAAATAATTTGAAATTCGATTGAATGTAATATTGTGTAATGAGTTGAAATTATTATTGATGTGTTTGTGCTCTGAGTTGTTTCATCTGGAGATGTTTTGCCCGGAGTCGTTTTGGTACTGAGTTGTTTTGGTCCTGAGTCGTTTCGTCCAGAGTTGTTTTGTTCAGAGTTGTAAAAAGCAAAGTTGTTTGGTCCGAGTTATTATGACCTAGCACCGATCCAAATCTACAATTAAATAACCCAATGACTTTTGATAGACTCCAATCACGATTTACATACTGTACAAGTATGTTTTTTTAACATACTAGCTATACCCGGCCACGCGTTGCAGTAGCTCAATCTGGTTTGCGCGTGTTGCCGTAAAATATTTAGTCTAGCGTGTGTTGTTTTAACGTCCAACAGATGGTGCTGTTTAAAAACAGCATGTTTTCACCTGCTACAGGTGCAACATCTAGGTATATAATAAGTATATTCGAATGCAACGTTTTGTCAAAAAGTTCAAAGCAGTCGGTGAAGAATAATCGAAGATTTAAGATTTTGAACAACCATTTACATTTTTATTTATATAGATTTCATTGTTCTATCCAGGTGAAATAACAATTTTGGCATTGGGACCGATGACTAACCTCGCTTTAGCGACCCGGTTAGAGCCAAAGTTTCTGAACCTTGTGAAGGATATTTACACGCTAGGTGACTGGATCAATCAAACATCCACATCGCCAACATTTAACTTCGGCACTGACGCCGAATCGGCGTTCATTGTGTTTAACTCGACCGATGACCGTGCCAAAGGTGTCCTCAACTATTTGCCGAAAGAAGCCAGATACGAAACCGCGATCGACAAGGTGAGTTCCAAACGAAGAGATTTTTTTTGCCACGATTTTGCATAACCCACTTTGGAGCACCATGAATGTTTCATGAAAACTCAAAAATATCATATATATTAATACGCGAAGGTTTAAGATGTTTGCCTCCCTTTTTAGAAAAAAAAACTCACAATTTCTCCACATAAATTATATATCATTTTACAGATAATTGCTTGGTCTACTGACATCGACAACTAAAAAATTTATTATTGCTTTTGTTTTTGTAAATTAATTAAAATACAGCAACGCTGAACAACGTCTGCCATCTAACGGCTTTAATTTTGAAACAACGTCAACACTTCGATCTGTCATCTGACCTTCATATTGCAGTAATACAACAGACACAATACTGCATACTGCCATCTAACGGCTTTAATTTTGAAACAGCGAGCAACGCTGCATGATGCCATCTGACGGCTTAGCTCAACGCTTTTGCTACTTGCGCCTCTATATGACAATTTTAGTAAAATATTTCTTCGATTGGTTATCTGAGCTTCATATTGTAATACAACAAAAAGAAGAACGTTATAAGCAGTGTGCAAAATTAGAAACGAATTGAATGCCTGCAATCATATTTAAAAAATAATATTGTAAAGTGATAATTATTATACTTATTTAGTGTGAATAATTCGCACAGGTCACTCTAGTATTCATAAATACAGTTAAAGCAATCTGGCTAATACATGGTAATACGTGCTAATATCAAAGCAAAAGTTTGATTGGCTGTATGCTATACGAAAGCGCCGAAATTTTGAAAAAAAAGATTTAAAAACAAGAAAAATGAAGTGAACATTTTCGCTATTATGCCAAAAACTACGCAAGTTAAAACTTGGTACTAAAACAGTTTTTCTCGTTTGCTTCTGAACTAATAGCTATGAGTAAATTCTATGAGACGTCCCAACATGTTACTAAAACAGTTTTGTACAAAATATAAAAGCTGTCATATAGCGTAAGTTGGACCAAGCAAGACACATTTACAAAATTTCATTAAAATCGGTCCAGTGGTTTCTGAGATTAGCGCAGACGAACATAGTGGCACGAGATTTTTATATATCTGACAAAGGCGCCTCACGACCGTTCACATTTTTATTTTTTTTTGTACAGGAATGGAGAATCAACGTGTTGGGTAAATTGAACACATCTTTGGTGGAATTTATAAACAAAGTCGAGAACAAAGTTTTGTCGTTATCGGATCACAATCGATGGGTGTGCGGCGACGGCATGCTGGTCGCGCTCGCGCTGCGTCCTCAACTTGGTTCTGGTTATCAAACGCACCACGGCGACATATTGCTCAACGCTGGCAATAGGACAGGGGTTGTTGTCACGGACGCTCCGTTTTCAAATCCATATCGGAATTTCGTAGCACCGAAACACTTCGACAACGAACAGTTCAAACAGATGATACTAGACGTATTTGGTTAAGACTTTGTATAATGTTTCAAATAGTAATAGTAATTTATTTATAGTATTTTAGGAGTAATTAGGTTCTGTTTTGAGTTCAAAATAAAAATGTATTACCATTGTGAGTAAGTCGTAAGACCTCAAAAATAAGGATATTATACCCGATACCGGTATTGTTTTCAAGAAAAACTAATTTAATTCTAATCTTAAAACACCAATTAATAATCCTTGATATTAACGTCAATGGTGTCGTTCTGATCAGGTTGTAAAAAAACACTAATTAAGCATTTTTGATTAGAAACATCTAATGGTGCATTAGATTAGATTAGATTTATTTGGGATGATAAGGCACTTGATATCTCACAAACACTGCTACCTAAAAGATCTTTTGTGCATCCCCTAATAGTGTTATTCCCAGTCTGGTAGAATGCTTTTTATGAACCTTATTACCTTACTGGGGGCTGCTCTCCATAATATGTCCTCAGGCTTTGGAAAAGGCCTGTTAAGATATAGCAGCGTTTTGGAGAGCACTGCTTCACATTCACATAGGATATGTTCAGCAGTTTCTTTTGCTTCTTAATGGCGCATTAGGTTTGGGAGTAAAACCGTGCAACTGACACGACGCTGTCAATGGGACGTGTTACATCTCATTTGCGCTTGCTGTGTGTATGCGTTGGACAACTGTGTGTTAGTGCTTGTTGTGTGTATGTGTTGGAGTGGCGAACATGGCGTTTGTTGATATTATCATATACTTTTATTCTAAACTGAGCATAGGAATAAAATCGCAATCGAACCATTAGGGTGCAAACATAAATACTTCCCTCATTTTTAAGCCGTAAGCACTGGCGTATCCAGGAAGGCAAAACAAGCACGGGGGACCCGGTTTAAGAAATTTCTAATTTGCCCCCTCCTGGGCCAAAAGCTGGGTACGCTCATGTCAACGTCATAGAAAAAGACAAAGTTTTTGAAACAGAGATACTTTATTCAGATTGAATGCAAGTACATCAATCAACTCTATCATCGGAGAAAACAGGGAATTAAAAACTTTCTCCAATAGTCTTCAAGGATCGTAATTGCTCTATTTACTTAATTAAAGTCAACTTCATGTAAACAATAAACTCCATTATCCGACGGTCGTAATTTTGAAAGAAGATATAGCGGATAAAGATCAGTTCTGCATTCTGTGTTTGTTATACGTCGCGTAGAACAATAATTACAAGAATATTATTTATTCTGTTGCAATAATTATGGGGATATACAAGAAAAAAAGAATGTAAGAAAACAAAATCAAAAGTGCTTACCTGGTGATGATGGCTCTGAGGTCTTACAAAACTCCGTTCGCGACTTATTCCGAAATCCTGTACTTTGCTCCTCCTCAACTCTCCACCTCCTTGACCCTGCTGATTGTTGTTGCTCATTATCGATTGTTTAACTAACAATTAATTAATCACACCACTTTGAAACACTAACTAAACACTCATTCACTTTAATGACTAGAATTATCACAATTTTCAGTTTATTATTTGGTAAAAAAATGTAGAAAGATGACACAAAAACTTGAATTATTAAAAATACTTTTTCTCTCACTTTAATAAAAACACGAAAAGCACAAATAAAACACGATTAAAAAAACAAATACTTCTTAAAAATAACTTATTTAAATATTAAGAATATAACACTTGACTTCTGACGTGTTTCAGGTGCTTTTTTACGCGAGAAAACCTCACAATTTTAAATTAAAACATTCACCTTTGTTTACGAAGCACGCTTTTTTTATTTAACACGTAATATTTATATAATCGCTTCCCACATTTATATAAGTACGTTAAAATAATTTGTCACAACAATTAACACAATTGTTTAATTTGACGAAGAGCGCGTTTTTCGAACAGCGGGTTTAACGTCACAGTAAATTAACAATTAGCACGTTTTAATTAATTCTTCAGACATAACTCGAGTTTGCTGAATGTTATTACATATTTTTATATTGCGATTATGTGAGGTACTCGGACATCTGTTCGGTTTTAGAACACCAGATCGCGTCACCCACGTTATAATATGACCTGACAAGGCCGTTGTGTCGTCACTGACAGTTACTTGTTTGTTGTGTAGTGTTTTGTTTACATGGCCTAGCTTCAGCACTGGTTCATCAGAGAGTTGTCGATAAAATATCTGAAAAAATTACGAAAAAAACTCATCAAATACTAATAATATATTACAAACAAAAATTGAAACGGGGTTTTGTGTGTAATTTCGTTTCTTTTACTGGTTTGCGAGTATTTTGTATGATACCAAGACCGGAAAAGTGTTTCCAAAATTCTCTTTGTTTGCTGGTGCGGATTCAGAATTTAGGTGGGGACTTTGAGGTGCAGCGGCCTAAGGTAGGTACATTTTATCCAGTCACAAACAAGCGAAATAACAAAGTTTCTATTCTACCAAAATCGATTAGTTAATATTCTGTAAAATAGTAACAGGACCTCTATAATTTCATTTTTATTTTTGTGGATGTTTTCAGGCTTTCCGGGTATTTATATGACACATAAACTAGGAAAAATGTGCTTCTAGAATGTTTGTTTGTATCTGCATCTCTTAAGAACGGGTAGACCGATTTTGTGTCCTTTTTCATTTCAGCATAAAATAGAGAACTAAGTAAAAAAATCATTAATTTCAGTAGGACAGAAATTGGAAAAAATAAGTCATCAATTAAGCAGCTAGACTATTACATCGTCATGAAGCTATTTACCGAAATTCGGCATTTTTAACGATTGAAATGACATCAAAAAGTTTAAGCATCAGCGTTGTGAATCACAAGTTGGACATGAAACAGTTCTGTCCGTTCAGCTGTAGATATAAATATTCGCGTTGACTCACTTTCCCAGTTTTTGCGCAGGGGATGGGATCTGACCTGTTGAGTAGAAGGCCCGCTGAGCTTTTACGAAAATATTATTATGACACTGTGTTTTCAAACTGCTAAAACGCAAAAACCATAATACATTTAGACTCTAAATACGTTACAGATCGCTTTCATATACAGAGTATGTTCTCTGATACAGACTGTTTCCCTACAAAAAAATGGATGCGTGTACTTATGTACGCGCGTTAGAAGTTACACTTCTTTGGCGTGATTAAAAACAAATTTTTAATTTGCATGCAAATAATTCGTTGAAACAAAATAATAAAATGACTAAAGAGATTAGCATTAATACAGATACGCGCAGCGAATACGATCGCTACCTCTAGTCTGTTGGTAGCCTTTTTTCTAAGAGCAACTTCATAGTGTTGATTTTGAAGCTCATCGTAAAAATTCACTCTCATAATTTTTTCGTAACGCGCCAAAAGAAGCATAACTTCAAAACTTATACATTTCGAGGCTTAAATTTTGAATTCTTGGTAACAAGATTTTAATAAATTGATATCGTCCTTCATTCAAGTAAAGACGTATCTGCCACTTACGGTATGGTTACGCCACTTCGTGAGAAGAAAGTCAAGCTCAAGAGCTGTTGTTCGGTGGCGTATCTCAATTATTAAACGGTTCTATTTAGCTTGACCTCGTATATTTTGTTAGTTACTATCTTTGTTTCAAATCTTGCGACAGCTTTTTCAACTACTTCCCGTTATCTGATTGAGTTGAAATTTTGCATACGTACCTATGTAGTTCCGATGACAATACAATATTATAATAACTAACTGGCCGGTCCGACTTTCGTCCGGATGCAAATCGCAATTTTAATAAAGCACAGTAAAAACTTACAATTAAATAGCTTTTTAAGTTAAACGGTTTAATTGTACAATCGATAATGTGCTAAAAACTAGAAAATAATTTAGTCAGCGTAGGGGGCTTTGAAGAAGACAGTTGAAAGTTAACTGTGATTTCCAATCTCAAATATGAAAATTTTCTACTAAATGCGCTACACGATTTTATTTTTGTTTAATCAAAGCCCCCTATGGTGACTTTTAATTATTCAATTTTGCTGTCTCGACGTGAGATGAGGGACGATGTTCATAAACTTTTGTCCGTGGCTTTTCATTTTTTTTGCCCGTAGATTCATTTGTCATTGAGGCAATAAAAATCGATAAAGAGTTATTTTCACGATATAAGACGAAAAAAATGCTAACTTTAAATGTTAAATTTTTTTGTGAAGATTATTCGTCCCTGCAAATACCCCCTGCACCCTTCATCTCAAATCTTTTCCCCTCGCCTAAAAACGGTTCGCGCTCTCCCGACGCTATTTTTAAAGCTAGAGAGTTCTGGTAAGCGCCAAATGAAAGACAAAGAATCAGACTACAGATCTTTCAGGCGAATTTTTTGAAAAAAAAATCCTGAAAAAACTTACAACCTTTTGAAAAAAATAATAAGTTACGTAATATTTCACACGTAGGCGAAACTGTTTTTCAAAAAATTCGCCTGAAGGATCTGTAGTCTGATTCTTTGTCTTTCATTTGGCGTTTACCAGAACCCTCTAGCTTTAAAAATAGCGTCGGGAGAGCGCGAACCGTTTTTAGGCGAGGGGAAAAGATTTGAGATGAAGGGTGCAGGGGGTATTTGCACAGACGAATACTCTTAAACTGATGTAGGAGTTAATAGCAATTAATATTGAATTAAATATTTTTAATAATTATGGAAGTGGTCTGACATCTATTGACGAAAAGCCGAATAAAAAGTTGTTGTTTTCTTTGTTGTCTATATTATATCCATGCTCCATGTAAGACATACCAACGTACCATCAATAAATCATATAAGCCGTTCCAAAGAGCGTAAGCTTTGATCTTTTCTCACCGCAAAAATATAGCAGTGGCAGTAGCTAGAAGCGATCGTGACACCGTTGCATTGATAGTTGAAACACAGACCACTTGCGCCGACTACCTAATAAAGACTCATTTATTTTATAATGCGTAATTGTTAAAATATGTTCTTTCTACAGACTGTACAAAATACATGCATACATTTAAAATCGCAGACTTCCACCATTCCAACCCACAAATGGGGAATGGTACTAGTTTAGGTCAAAAAAAACTTTTCAAAACTTTACATCTTTTCGTTTTGAAGTCCCCCGAATCCAAAAAACATATTTTTGGAAAAGCTCGATACAGGCCAAACGGATGAACGGATTGAAACCAAATTTTTGGAAGAAATTTGATACCTAAATATGAAGTTTTTGGGGAAAATCGGCGCATGCCCAAAAGAGTTATATGCTATAACGTTGTTTATATACTTAATGGATACTTTTCATAACGGTTTATTATTCTATTTATTTTTTCAAGAAAGTTTTGTTAAAAAAAATGTTTTTTAAACTTTATACTTATAGTTTCGAAAATATTTTGAAAATAAAAAAAATCTGCTGTTCTTTTGTTTTTGTAGATCTGTCAGAAATAAACTATTAAGCATGCTTCGATTAATTTTTACATGACGTGGAACATATTATGTAGGTAACCATGGCAACGAATATAGCAAATATATTGATTACTAGCCATTACATGCGTCACCTCACGCGATATCAGAAATTTTATTTTCTTTGTTAAATATACTAGGTATATCAAATGTCAACATTTTAAAGTTGGAATGGTTCCGTCGCCCAATTGGCTGGAATTTTTTTTATATACTATTTATTTTGACTTTCAAATGACTGAAAAACTACACAGACGTTTTTTTCCAAATTTTAAAATACCTAATAGATTAGTTAATTTGATCTTGCATTTTTATGCAGTTCGTGTCATTTGCAAAACAAATAATTTGTGATAAAACGCTATTTTTAAAGTGAAGCATCTTTAGTGACGTATCTGTTTGACATTTCTTGTAACGTTAAAGGGAAAATGATTTAACGGCGGGACATATAAGAAAAATCTTGGTAACGCAAAATTAAATACAAGAGAAACCTCGGTAACGCAAAATGGATAACGCAACAATGAAACGAGTTCATAACTCGAAAGAAGTTTCACTTCCGCTGTGAGCTTAAGTGGGTCTGTAAGGCCTCTTGTTAACGACAGCGGATAACGGTCCGATTTTTATGACGTTGGCGACGGGCCGACGCGCAGTGTTCAATAGGTTAGTGTGGGTATTTGTTAACGCGACGGGCATGTAACCGTTGCAACAAAACTCAACGGATACCCGCACGTCGCCTCTCGATGCAGTGGACCACATAATTTCATATAAGTCTGATGACGACGACAGATGTGCGCGCACGTTTTTACCTATACCTACCTTGTGCTGCTCATTGTGAATATGGAGTTAAAAATTGATATTGATATGGATTTATTAATTAGCCTTGTTCATAATAGGCCAGTGTTGGGACAAGACTTTAGAAAATTACAAAAATAAACAAGCAAGACATAACGTACTTGCACTTCTTCGCCCTTCAAGAACTGATATCGATAACAACGAACGCGCTCACGTATATTAGCGGATCGTGTACAAAGGTAACCGTTTCGCGTCGGCCCGTCACCCGTTGACTAAAACGGTCGTTATAACAAGAGCCCTAAGGCATTATTCTTTTCAATGTATAAAGTCCACTGCACACGAGACTGGTTTTGCCGCTGAAATCATTGCTGGGACTTACGCTGGTTGCCGCGCTGGCTACGAGGATGGAAATAACGTCACTACGGGTTCACGGCTGTTTGTTATGAGCAAGAACCAATCAAGAAACAGTAGCTTGTCACGTGAGCTACATGAACAAACGCCTACAAAAGAACATGGCGTCACAGTGTGTGTTCTGTTCATCTACACACCCAGCTTCAAAACACGCATCACGAAATCCAGCAGCACAGCACGCTTGAAACCTAGTAGCCAAATCTAGCAAGGAATCTAGCTGCAAAGCAGCCTCGAGTACAACGAACTTAAAACTGCTCTGTAATAGCTGGAAAAACATTAAAATTCTACTTTAAATCTTGATGTATCAATAACTTTACATCCCGTATACACAAAGAAAGAAAAAAAAGATGCACATTGGAATCTATAATATGCATTCCTGTCACGTTCCAGAGTTCCTATTGTTTAAGGGGACTCAACACCGGAAGTAGTAGAAATGAATGGTTACGTCGAAAAACAGTGGCGTAACTACAACACCAGGGGCCCCCGGCTTCGTGGGGCCCAGCGACAGGACTCAGAAATAAGTGGATGTACAACGCATCATTCTACAAAAGTATTTTGTTAATTTCAAATCTACCGAAATCAACATAGTTTTTATTTAGTCGTTTTCAGATTTGTTATTCCTTGCTCCCTGTTCAGGATATCTCAACAAAAAGGAACGTCAACCTGTCTTAATTTTCAGTATGCTAGAGGGTTCACGAAATTTGTAGTTAGGTAGCTGGTTGAGTAGTTGAACCGTTGCCTTTTGATACTAATGAAAATATATTAGAATCAGGCCTATTCTACTAATAGATAACCACGGTGATTACCAAGTGCTTAGCAAAATAAGCACTCCGGGCAATCACTTGTTTGTTTTTCTCTAAGCTAATTGACTACCTAAATAGCATGTTAAACATTAGTGATCACAAACAGCGTTTATAAACATTGTAATCACTGTAGTTTCGTAATAACAGTGATTAGAACACAAATAGTACAATAATATTATTTGAAACAATCACATTCATATACCCGATGAAGTCAGAAGGGCAACATTTTGAGAAAATCGATAGTTTTCATATTTTTAATTTACATGTAGTTCATTTGCTAATTGTCAAATTAAAAAAAAACGGTCAATGTTGAGTCATCCACGGAGATACCACCTCTGAGAAAACAGAGGCAAGTAACATGCCTAATAAAAACTATGGAGGGTAGAGGTAAGGAGGACTCTCTTATATGGCAGATAAGTTGAAAAAATGCTGTAAATAACAGTTCAAAAATCGTCCGGAATGGCGCTAGCGCTGCAACCGAGTATAAAATGAATTTAGCAGTTATTTACTCTCCATAGCAGTTATGTACGAATTGAAGTGCGCTGAGTTGGAAAATTTAGTATTTTTATTGATTTGAGTCGTTAATAACACTAGCAGTGTTATTAACGACTTCATTAACGATTTTATATAGTACTGCAGTGTTACACTGCAGTATACAAAATCTAAACTATTTACGTATAATTTACTTTTCTATCCAACTCTAATAATTTTTGGCGCTTGCTTTAAAATTTACCCTTTTGCGACAGTAGCGCCCCCCTAATTTAACGCTTTTTGACGGACACTTTTTCGTACACAGAGATGGTTCTTCTTAACCTCTACCCTCCATAATAAAAACGCTAAGCGTTTATATATGAGTTTCTGCAAATATGTTTAGCCCAGAGGACGCAGTTTGCCCCATCAAGCCCTATTTTCCAGTGAGTCCCCACTATGTATACAGTGTAGCTGTTTAAAATTAACAAAATTGATAATTCAGATCTCCTGAATCTTCATCCTGGATCTGATGTTATCTAAATATCACATTCTGATTTACAAAAGTATAATAGGCTATCTGTAGAGTGTGTGTATTATAATAAACGACTATATTGTATAATTGTAATAATTATAGTAAGTTATTTTACATAGTTGTCGTAACCACGTAGTTTTGGGGCCCACGTAAATACTGCATACATTAATATTCATGTTTCACGTCGCAACGATGTCTATTTATATGGGGCCCCTTTAACAACAAAAAAAAAAGACCGTGATTATATAGCTTCTTACATTTCACTCACTTTCTCACAGTTGATAACACGAGTAGGTAAATATTTTGATTTATCAGCTGCACTGCCCTTGGAAGCCCAGTTAAACAATGGATAAATAGGTATATTTATTGCTTGGTTGCAGAAAACTGTCAGAAAATCTGATTTGAAAACAACTTTAGATTGTGACTAAATGTCTAATTAATTACAGGTGCTTGCAGTGGGCAAGTACAAAATACTTTGGAAGGATTATAGATACAGTATGCAAGTGATACACAGTAAACAATTACATCTTGTTGTTATTTGTGAGTCATTCACAGTCAGTTGATGATTACCTCATCCGTTTACTGATTTTATACATAATATAATTCAAATTAATTATCTTGTATTTTAATTTTAAATAGGTACTTTTTGCGGCATGTAAATATTTAAAAGTAAACAAAAATCATGCAGTTTCCACCGATGTAAAATTTTACTAACTCTTTCAAGTACGGTGGATACAGATTGAACCACCGTTTTCTAGTCTGTAATGGTACAGTGGTGTTAAATATAACCCACCACTTATTGATTCGGTTACTGACTAGGTACACCGGTTTAAATCATGTACCACTAGTGATAGCCATTGATTGGAGTATAAAGATTTGCCTGGCACCATTTGTTTTGATAGTGGCAGTTGGTATTTGAGTTGAACGCAATTTTTCATATACTTCTACCACGTGCGTATTATACAGGTTTTATAAAAGAAAGAATAGTTGTTTTTTTAAAATTATTGATTCAAAAATTGAGTGAAATATACGGAACTGGGCCAGTTGAAGGTAAGTAATTATTTTTTTTATTGTTTATAGTAGCTACTGTTTGCTACAATTGTTAAGAAACACCCATTGTTACAATGCTATCAACATAGAAAAATTAGTTTATTTTTTCACTCACAGCTCTCACTACTGTAATGGTTCATATCTAGCGTTAACTAATATAATTGGCTCTCGCATGATGTGAAAAAATCAGTTACCAATGCTATAAATATTAGAATGATAGTTTGATAGTTGTGTCACTGTAGTGTAATGTAACACAGTCCGCCGCGAGAGTGGAAAGATTCGGGGTTCGTATCCCGACGGTGACATTGTTTGAAAAAATAAACTAATTTTTCTATGTTGATAGCATTGTAACAATGGGTGTTTCTTAACAATTGTAGCAAACAGTAGCTACTATAAACAATATATATGTATAATTACTAACTGTAACTAAACTCATCTAAATTTTTTTTTATGTCTACATACTTTTCAGGTGTCTTTTTTGCATTTTTTTTAGTGTTCATAAACTGTCCCACCATACCGTTGGTAAAATGAGTCGACGGAGGGAACCTTTGCCATTCAATTTAGTAAATATAAATAGGAAAGATTTACCTAAATTTAAATCAGACAAAGATTTAAAAAGAGGAGAATATGAGTGGCACACGAGTAATATTGGGGCCACTGCAATAAAATGGCGTGATAAGAGACCCGTCCACCTGTTATCTAATTATCACAATCCTACAGAGATTACGGAAGTTAAAAGAAAGGAAAAAGATGGAACCACTGTTCAAATACCATGCCCCGTGTTACTCACAGACTACAATAAAAATATGAATTTTGTCGATAAGTTTGACCAGAAGAGAGCATACTAAGGGGTTGATCGCAAAAGTCATAAGTGGTGGCATAGAATATTCTTTTTTTTCTTAGATGCAGCATCGGTAAACGCGTTTGTTATTTATAAATTGCATAATGCTTCGTCTTCGCTAAGTCTAAAAGATTTTCGAAGACAGATTTCTGAAGGTCTAGTTGCCAATACATTCGTGAAAAAAAGATCTTTGCCCCTGGAACTTTCCACAACGCTCAAAAAACACAAGCCTTCAGTATCTGAGACTGTTAGATTAACTGAAAGCAGTCACCAGCCGATAAGGACCAGCCGTAGCCAATGTGCCCATTGTAGCACGAAGAAAAATGATATTCGAACTAATTGGCAATGTAGCGTGTGTCAAGTTCCCCTATGTTTAGGGAAAACAAAAACCTGTTTTCAATCTTTCCACAGAAAATAATTTCAAAAAGACTGGCGAAGTCAATGAAAACTAATAAGAAATGTTCTGATTTTGTTTGAACCCTGTTATTTTCATTTTATGTATGGTGGTGCAAAAAATGAACCTCCGGCTAATTTTTTTTTTAGTTGAATTGTTTTTTTTTTCTTCATTAATTTATATTCAAAATAATGTATTAACTCAAGATATGTACTTATATTCTGTTTTTATGATAAAAAATTTTCGTGTACCTGTAGGGTTTTATTTTCAATAAAATTTTCGTACCTCAAAGAGTTAAATTATGAGATATGATTAGGGTGACCATTTTTATCGTAACCATATAAGTACTTTAATTATATACTTACCGAAAATAGGAATAAAATCGCAATCGAACCATTAGGGTGCAAAGATATATTTCTGTATTTTTTAAGTCGTAAGAACTCGTTGGCTCTGGTTGGTTAACGTCATAGATAAAGACATAAAAGTTTTGATAAAGAGAGATATAAATACTTCATGCTAATATTACCGCATTATATTACGATCATAATAATAATTTAGATATATGAAGCAATTTACTATTTACTCAATATGAGGTGAGCGAAGGCAACAAAGCGTATCTACAATATATCTGCGTCTCTTTTTTCGAAGTAATTCTTTGGTTATTCCGACAATATATATTACCATGGAGAATATCCTTCTTTATCAAAAGTTTTATGTCTTTATC
The DNA here is from genome assembly GCA_963575645.1 of Xanthostigma xanthostigma. Classification (NCBI taxonomy): domain Eukaryota; kingdom Metazoa; phylum Arthropoda; class Insecta; order Raphidioptera; family Raphidiidae; genus Xanthostigma; species Xanthostigma xanthostigma. The sequence goes on from OY754469.1 coordinate 14,291,819, forward strand.
TATGGCGTTAGCCAATCAGAACCAACGAGCTCTTACGACTTAAAAAAAGACAGAAATAAATGTTTGCAACCTAATGGTTCGATTACGATTTTATTACTATTAGCTCAAGATCCCGTAACACTAAAACCCTATGGATTTCCGAATTTGGTGGAGTGGGCCGGACCGTGATTTATTTTGAAATATATAGTCAAAGTATCTACCTACATTTTGCTTTTCTTCTGATGTCAGCCGAAATTGAATTTGGTGAAATACATATCTAATGTGGGTGCAGCCTGACACATAATATTGCGGTGACCATTATTATTTAGCAGTAAATTCTTGTCATAATAGACGCTGACGACCACAAGTTACAGCTAATAAAGTAACCGCAAATTTTGAGTAACTTGTGGTTATAGTGGTTTGTGTATAATTAAAAATATTTCACTGTTTATTCTGAACGCGTCCCAATCAATTTAGAATCTAGTGTGTTGTCTGTTCCCGGCCTGCTGCTGTCTTACACTTGACGATGACGAATCAAAACTCTTTAGGCAAACATCATCATCGGACTTTTGCGTGAACACAAAATGTAAATAAGTTAAAACTGACTCTAAAAATACTGACGCTAACACTGTGATGTCTATTAAAATAGACAACAGCGCGATCCACGAGCTCCTGGAGGATTTTGTTTCGCTTACTGACAACAGACTTCAATACTATACGCTAGGAAAGTATCTTTTGACAAGCGACATTTGCACCCTCTCGTGTTTTTTTTTTTTTTTTTTAATTCTAGTTCTGTCAAAACCTTAGTTTCATATGTTATACGTGCATTTTAATAAGGATTAATTGTTGAATAAATTAGGTAAAAAGGAATCAAATCGGAAGTGCTGTGTTGTTGATTGTAAAGATACACCAACATTTAGAATTACAATTCCACCGTTTTCCTGGATTTTCTTATGAATTAGAGAGGAAAAAAATGGACTGCAGCAGTACCTACGTCGTCAAGGGCAATTAAATTTTATTTTACGTCTGTAATCATTATTAAATATATGAAAAATATCATAATTGTTATTTTGTTAACAAAAATAAGATTTAAAAAATTTTGAAATAAAAAAAGTGTATCATTTATGAAGTTTTTTTACTGACATTGTGCGTTAATATTTTTTATAATTAAGAATAACGCCGGTTTCCATGGGTTTGTAAGTTTGGAGTGAACCAGATTTTAAAAAATCAAACACGAGATGGCGCAAAGATCGCATGCAAAGATACTTTCCTAGCGTATTAGGTTGACTTAATTTATTTGTCTCAGAAATGTCCATGCAAAAAAATGAATTATTGAATTATTGATCTGCCACTTGTTCATTGTTACACTGACTCCCCTATATGACAAACTAGCAGCCCGTCCCGGTTTCACCCGGGTGCAATAGATATAATTCTGCAAAATGTATTTCGTTTGCGGCCCGGCGCTAATGCAAGATTCCGATTTCGTGCCCTCAAAATAATGTTGGGTAATACAATATTTACACCCCCTTTTGACCCCATTAGAGGTTGAATTTAACAAAAAACGCTGAAACAGGGGTTTATTATTTTTCATGAAGAGTGCAGCGTATTTTGAATTCAATGTCTCTCATTTTAACGATTTTTGAAATATGGCCATTTTATCAGAAACCTTTACACTCCCTTAGGATGCGAGTTTCAAAAAATCCTTTCTTAGCGGGTGCTTACATCATAAAAGGAGCCTACTGTCCAAATTTCAAGTTTATAGCTAAAGTGGTTTGACCTGGGCGTTGATGAATCAGTCAGTCAGGACAAACGATTTTATATATGACAAATATATCTGTATCAGGCGCTAATCAGTGGCGGATTATTAGCAGGCTGAAGCCTAGGGTGGCAAATTTTAAGGGGCGGCAGATTTAGTTCAAAAATTTTTTATTTCGATTTACAAAATTTAAAAAAATTATTGTACACACACAAAATACGAATTTCGAAAATGGAGACAAATTAAAATATTTAACAAAAATCGAAATATAGTCCTATATATACTGCAGTGCTACCTAAATACTAAATATTTCAACATCTCTACATGAACAATAAATTGCTAAACGCTTTTTAAAATATACTTTAATGATCATAAATTTTTAGAATATCGCAATAGCGATTCGATATTATAATCGAAATTTAGTTATTTTTACATATTTTCTTCACTGATAATTACTATAATTTTTTCTCCATGTACCTACTTATGATGAGATCTGCTTACACAATTCAATCTTGATATAATATTGGTGCGGTCTAATATATGATTGCTGCAGCAAATTGTCAAATTCAATTTCAGAAAATTATTTCTTTATGACTAAAAAATACTGACTAAAATAATCAAGGATCTGACACGGTACCTTAGATCTCAATGATACTAAAAGTTGATGTAACGAGGATGATGGAGCACAAATCATGAAGTTGGAATTTTATTGATAGAAAATGTAATTGATATGATTGTGGACTAAGGTATTAAAATTCAGAGGCGGCAAAAAATTGAATAGCCTACAGCCGGCAAATCTGTAAATCCGCTACTGGCGCTAATGCTGGATGTGTTATTGCTAAGATTATTTAGGAAGTCGAAGGGGCCCGTTTCTTCTACACACATGCTTCCAGTCAATAACATTCACTCAACTTACTTAATTTGTAGGTTGTCGTGGGTCGAGCTCTACCACGCATTGTAGTCGGAATTTATCTAGAGATCAGCGCCGTTTGCAATGAACACCGTGTCGCGTGTTTGTCGACTTGGCACGCTGCGATCTCTGTCGTTTTGTTCACTGGAAAAACATGACGGATTAGTAAAGTGTCTTCCGCGTGTGGAAGGACTTCCGCACAGTTCAGTTTGGTCTTTCCACAATAGAAGATCCCCACTCGGGGGAAACGTTGGAATGTGGTTTTCATTCCAGCGTTTTATGGGAATTAGCACTCCGAGGAACCCGAGCTCGTATACCTATCGGTTTGGGTATGTTGGCTGGCAGATTCTCTAATACACATAGACGCTGATGAGTGATGATATTAGCTGTTGAGCGTCTATAATCTACAATATATTAATAGAAATTTCTACGGAGCCTGGGATGATTAAACTGTGATCTTACGGATCTTACGATGATCGGTCAGTAAGATGAAGCTACACTGAATGTAAAGAGGTTCCTTCAAAACATTCAGAACAGGCTCTTGAATAAAATCTCATTATCAATAGAAGGCGATCGGAATGATCAAGGCTAACTTAATCTGAGCATAATTAAATAATAAGAATGTAAATATCGCATTACTAAAACGACAGCCATAAAGATTGTTTGTGCTCATAAACAGTTCAAACTGTTGGGTTGTCATTGTTTTGTAATAGGTATGACCGTATGTCATCATGGCTATTGTCTAATGTAAACCCTAATTTTATTCGTTTGGATACCGATGAACGCATCTATTGTATTTTGAATTTGAATTTACTATAGTGCGAGATCCGGTAGTAGAAATATATACCCTCATCTGTTATTTGATGATGACAAAGATGATATTTTAGATAATATATGTTACGGTCTATACCCGAATTCGGTCAATGACCGAAATAAATGCGCAAAACTAGTTTTGACCAACGAATATTGCCCAAACCCGAAATCTTACATTTAAACGGGTATTGAGTGTTATAAAATGAGAAAATAAGTTTTTCGCATTTTCAATTGGACAAAACTAGTTCTGTCCATTTCTGAACGGACAATACTATAGTATGGCATCGGAATCTTCTTTGAGTTTTTTAATTAATTTTTCTACATCAACGATACTTATTATATCAAAGTGATTTATTCTTCTGTATTGTTTAACATACATAGGTTTTAATTCAACTTTGCTTTGTTAACCTCACTTAGTGTAGTAAGGGAATTATGTTTCGTCATAAAATTATGTTTCAGAAGCCTCCAATAGCCGAACTAGTTGAGACTCGAATTCACCTTGCATTTTTACTTAATTATTACACTGAATATCCCATCCATTATCTTAATTATAACATTCAGGAGAACAATTCAATAGGTAAATAAGAACATAACCATACTTTTATACGGGTTCGGACTTTGATTGAATGAAACAAGCAGAACTAGTATTGTCCATTCAGAAATGGACAGAACTAGTTTTGTTCAACTGTAAATGCGCAAAACTAGTATTGCTCATTTTATAACACTCAATACCCGTTTAAATGTAAGATTTCGGGTTTGGGTAATATTCGTTGGTCAAAACTAGTTTTGCGCATTTATTTCGGGCATTGACCGAATTCGGGTATAGACCGTAACATATACATTGATAAATCGCACCTGGATTACCATGTTAACAATATTATACTTCCAGAACTTTCGGCTGATTCCAGTGGCGTTCGTAAGCTGCAGGGAAAGTAGGCAGCCTGTATTTTTCCAATTCCTTGTGTCATATTATCTTATCTTAGGCTCTATTTTTATGATTAACAAATCGGGGAAGTTGATCCAAAAAAGTTAATTAGAATTTATTTTATATAACAGCATCGGTACCCGATTTAGCTAGGCAACCTATGTGCAATTTATCAATGTATATATTATCTAACATATAATTTTTGTCATCATCAAATAACAGATGAGGGTATATTATGTCTAATACCGGATCTTAGACTACTACTACAAATAATATAAAATTGGAAATACTCAGTGGTACTTGAACCACATAAGGGTGGCCGTTTAATGATCTTCAATAAATACATAGATACAGTATGTCCTTTACACACTGATATTAGAAAATACCAGTGATTTAAAAAAATAGTTTTTTAAAAAACCTCGCAACTTCCTGTTATCACAACAAGATGATTTTTATGAGTGGTCAACACGAATCTCATTTAGCTTGCCTGTCCAATCTGATCTAAAATAATGAAATAATCTCTAAATTTAAAACATTTGGCACTGTTATTAATAACAAGACAGTTGTTCTTTGTGAAGCGGCATTGAGGTTCCTCGTTGCATTTGACAAATGAATTGCTTCGTAAATTTAGTGCGCGTGTTTTTTATAAAAATAGTTAAGAACCTTGGGAGGCTGTGGGAACCACGACCTTACCCAGTTTGCCCAATTCTCCCGATTACATCCACCTATAGAAGCGCTGCACTTAATACTTTTCTTCTGAATCAGTATTAATTTCAAATGTAGAAAAGTCAGGATTTATTCATCACAGTTTGAATTTTAAGTCACAAATTACTAGGTTACACGATCGGTCTAACAATTCACATTTTCAAATTATAATTAATTTTAAAGTAAAACTTCTTTACGCACGCTTGACTTGGGGAGTAAGCTGGCAAATGCGTGACGAGAGATTTACGGAAGTGTGATCGGGCAAGGCGAACGGAAGTTGAGAGGGAGATGGAAAGAGGATGACAAATACTTCACTGGCTAATGGCGCCATCAGGTGGCCGAAAATATAAGTAGTACTAACAATAGAATGACACATACTTTACTTGCCACTGGCGCTATCGTGTGACAGAAAAAAGTTTTGTAAACCTACTTAACTTGCAGAGCTAAATAATATTTCATAAAGATTTACGCTTAAAATCCAACGAGTGCTAAGTAATTGCAATGTATTACTTTTGTTTCCATTATCTTTATGTTTATATTTCTTTCTTCTTACATTAGACTGTTCATTTCGTTCCTGAACAATTTTATATATTAATATTTTGTTCGATACAACAAATTATGGCAGGAAGAAGTTTTAATTTAGTCGTGTGGTCTAAACTCTAAAGCACACTAGTTTTTTTATAATACACTTAAAATATCAAAAAAGAGGATGCCAACCGGAGAAAATATGAAAGCTTATAAGCCCAGTTGGATTTCACAAAGCGTGAAAATTGTTTCGTTTTTACGACTAAGTATTTTAAGATGCTTCTTTTGTGTAGTATTTTCGACTTCATTGCAGTTGACGCACAACTTATCGAAACAGAATACTTGACACTGGTTCAACAACAATGCATATAATATAATATTATTCTTAAATTAGCAACGACTCAGTCAACCGAATTATTTCTTGAACTCAACATTTGTTTAAAATGACGTGAGCATATAACCGCACGGACAGTTGATTTGATAAGGTAGTTGAGTTGTAGGTAAATAAGTATTGAAATCAAAGGTGCGCCATAGTGCCTGAAATTTTTACTATAATAGGTAATGGAAGACATTTTTAACCATTCCTTTATAAACATTTTTCGGCATATATGTAGTTGAAGCGAGCTTCATATAGAGAGCAAATTATTTAGTGACAACATATTGTAACGAAACACCACTGGAGGCGACATCAATACGCACATTGTTATCGGAACCGCAACAACACGCACATTGTTGTCGAAGAATACCGACGCTTCGAGAATGTTTCAGAATGCAACTGAAGCGGAGCAGCAACAGGCAGTCAGTCAGAAGTCAGTTTAGAAGTGAACAGTGCGCGAACGACATAAATAAATAGACGCTAAATAAATAAATTGAGAACTGTGTAAATAAATAATAAATAAGTGTACTATAATATAAATTTTGGTGTGATATAAATATTCCTTGCATATAGTGTTGTTATTAATGCTTAGAATTCACACGTTGTTTTCCCGTTATTTATTTTATTTCATTTTTGCATTATTATAGAGAAGTACTTTTTAGTTTGTTTTATTAACATTTTTTTTTTGTAAATAAATATTTTTACCACCAACAAATAACAGTTTTGTCAGTTTCGCTATACAATATTTTCAACAACATTTAAAAGTTACAACCAATATTGTTTGGAATTTAAGTTGTTTATGAATTGTAGATTATAGACGCTCGACAGCTGAGGTCATCAGCGTCAATGTGTGTATTAGAGAATCTGCCAACAAACATACACAAATCGACTGGTACGAGCTCGGGTTCCTGGGAGTGCATAAAACATTAGAATACTAACTACATTCCAATGTTTTCCAATCAGGGAAAGTTGCTTGTATGTTCAGCAAGGCAATAGTAACTTATTTTCGACAAAAATTCGAAACGGGGAGTGAATTAAATGCTTCACGGTTAGTTGTGAGAAAAAATTCGGGGAGGATTTTATCAATCAAGTTGGATTAAGTTAAGCATAAACAGAAAATAACTAAACTACAAAAACAAGGCTGTCGAAAAATCCGCGCTCTGAAATAAGTCCAGATCCGCAGGAAATCACCTCTCTCGTTGGGGTGTAAGGTGGTGGGTATTCGACTCGCGCTCGGGAATTCCCCTCTCCTCCACAATGTAGAAAAGTGTACACTGCATATTTAAAACACTAAAGTAGCCAACGCATCGCGTGGAATCCTATTCAAAATAAACGTAAATTAATCACGAATCGTGTCCGACTATTGGATGCATTCTTGTTCCCTTCAAAAACAGTCACGATTTATAAATAGATAAACGTAAAAATAGACGTAACTACACAGAGTTGAGAGTTAGTCCGTACCCCGATATAAATAATATGTACCAATTGTACACACTACGATGTCCAGTAGCGTTGCCTAAAGCGTTCAAACTGAGATGCCCGATCGCTTACCAGAGGCAATTGCCACGCGGTCTACTCTACTTTTTGCAAAATCACCATGCTTGTAGAAAATGATACGCTACACGCCGTTTCCAATAAGCACAATCAAACGCCTGTATCTCTTCCGGTTTACAAATCATAGGCGCTTAAAATTTTCCAAAATTAGAAGGACTTTGGAATTTTTATTAAATATTTGTTCAGTCATGGAAAGAGTTAAATTAACTGTTTTTCATATTTACAATGTATTATTCGATCTCTGAATGAATTTTAATAAACACGGTGTTGCAATGGCTCAACATTTTTCAGAGTATTCATAACGGATCATGAACACACTATAAGAATGAAAGTGAGGTTACAACCCTGCATTATTTAATCTATAAAATAAAACAGATGAATGTGTGTAACGTTAGTTTTATTATTTAGGAACAAATTATAATATATTAAGGATGTATATAACATTTTTGAATTCAAAGATTTTTGCCTAAATTTAAAATATGTTATAGAATTAGACCTCCTGCATCGATTAAAACCAAAAAATAGATACCTTACCGACCTTTTTTATGAAAAAATTCATTTTAAAATCACCATTCACTCAATGTTATTTCTACCGGAAGTGTTAAAAATTTTGAGAAGATTAAAACATTCATCATTTTATTTCAATGATTTATGATTCAAAAACTTATTATCAGTTTCTTTGTACAATTTGCGATTTTTCAAGCCCAAAAAAACGTGGGGTTACCGGCAATTTCACGGAAATATTTTATTTTGAAAGTGATGAAATCAATTCTCCGAATCTTAATCTTAATTAATGGCGGATGTAATGAGACAATGAGGCAACGTCGCGTTCCTGCATGTCGATAATAAAAATCGCATTTATGAAATGGCATATCACGTGAACCAACTGTCAATTATTCTGGACCTGTCATTTTTGAGATTTATGTGCATTTAGAACACAAAATGCGTTTATATGTCGGATAAACGCTGTAATGTAACAAAAGTATGTAAAAGATTTGAGATATTTATTTTTGTTTGGCAAACTAAAATGTTCGTACAGATTATCTGCAATTAATTTGAAAAAACTTTGCTTTAACAAAAATCTGCCAAAAGTAAACTTTAATTACTGACTTTATGTATCAGTTTATTACTTTGCGTAATGATAATTGATTTCTTAATCACCACTTTGATTGCTTGATAATAATTCATAATAAAAAAACTTTCTTTGAATTTTGATTTGACATTTTTATTTATTATTATTTTTATAGTATCCATAGCTTCAAATTTTTGAGGTCAGAAATTCTATCTCCACGTTATGTTTCCGAGTGTCAGAAGACCACGTGGACAGCCATGTTGCCTGATTGTTTTTGACTAAAGTCACAGTAGTAAAATTAAATGTTAAATATTTGTTCATAATATTTAATTATAGGAAAATTTTTAGAAAATCTACCATAAAAAATGATTAAAATTAACACAAAGTCTTCGCAAATGAAAATTTTTATATATTTATGATTTTGAAAATTTAATTAGATGTACTACACAATTTGACCTTATACACATCCTTAAATATCAAATTGAAAGAGATACAGGCGTTTGCCTGTGTTCATTGAAATCAGGTTATTTTATTCTATAAACAGTCTCACTTTGAAAAATATGTGCACTGTTTTAAGGTACTTGTCCACTTTAGAATTTCCAAATTAATTTATTTATTTTTTTGCATTTCTTAACTCCTTAGACCTTTAAAAATCAACTCCTAAAATATTTTTTAAAAATTCAGGTTCTAACAGTACAGAATATAACTCAAAGTTTGCGCGCGCTCTCAGCTGTACACAGTTACTCACGCAGCTATCCAATCTCTCGTAAATACGGATATTTTTAGTTAACATCCAACAAAAAGAGGAGGAGGCCTTCAATGACAGTGGTCTACTGTTATATGGTCCCGGGATAACAAATTGACTAATTGTAAATAATAAAACTTGATTTGTTAAAAATATTTGATAAATATGAGAAAAAACTTTTAACGTGTTTTTCTCAAAACTATTTTTTTTCAAATGGCCGACAGTTAATCTCCGGAACTACTGAACCGATTTTAATAAATTTTGGCGCGTTTTGTTTATTGACATGTTTTGTATGCCAATTCATCTCAATTTGGCCAAAAAATGAAAATAAAAACTTTAAGCAAGAGAAAAATAGCGGAAAAATAGGCCGATTTTAACGGGTTTTTTTTAAACATCCGCCATTTTTTTCTTTTTTAGGATTTTTTAGTAAATGAGGTTTATTGGCACGTAAGAAACCTTTCTTTTTAAGATACTGTTTGATTTTTTTGTTTCGGACTTGCTGATCCTGAGATTGATTGTCGGCCATGGAACAACTTTTTTTAAGGGCTCGACTTTGGCGCTCTCTGGATATTATTTAAAAAATGAAAATTAAGAAAACTAAATTATTTTTGTACTTCGGGAGTATTAAATAACATTGTAACAAAAGTTTTATATCTATATCTAATAAGGGAAGATGAGAAAAATAGATTTAAATTAAATTTTTATTAGCCTTCTAAAGTGGACAATAGAAAACTTGTAATTTCGACAACAATCTAAATCACTCAGAACTTTAGCGAAATTCGCCATTCCAATGAGCACAAGCAAACGTGTGTCTCTTCTGGTTCAGAGTTATAGTCGTTTAAAGTTTCAAACAAAAAACAATATTTAAATTCCTATGACTTTTAAACATAAAGAGATACGTTATAGAATTAGAAAAAAATGTTCTATAAACATTCTCGGTTTCAAGAATTTGTGAAATATTTCGCTTTTTCTATTAGCAATCAATTAGTCATAGAACAGGTTGTCAATTTTGATCTTTTCTCGTCGTACAGGATATAGTCTTTGACTCTTTATATTTTAAGAGAAATTTTTTTTATTGATTATAACTAATAAATAATCGTATTGTTTTAAAATTTATCATGTTTACAAACGGAAAACAAATCAACTGCATGATTCGGATTTCAGATGTTTCCCATAATTTCATCCAAATCGTTAAAGTTAAACATTTTCGTGAAAATATGTGTAACACATCTTTTGTAATATCTGAACACAAAATCGAAGACCTGGCTGAAGGACAGCGGGGCCTAGCGAAGCTGTGAATTTTTAACTTTGCGAAATTTTATTTTCAAAAGAAGTCCTTGAGGTCTTTTGAAATTTTAATACCATCAAAAAAAGTTCGTTTAATAATATAACAGAATTATATATTAACGCCATCTGTCAGTATAAAAATGAAAAGTCAAACTGTCTTTGAATTACGTTAAATAATGTTTCAGTAGATTATCTGTCTCACGAACTAAGCGATCTATCGATCGCCTTGATTACGAAACGCATAAATTAAACTAACATAAACAAACGTACGCAAATGAGACTTCGTTGAAAAAAAAGAAAAATCGAACAAAAATCAACACTGAAATTATCTTTTGAACTTTTATAACATGAGTATGATCTAAAATTAACTCGCATTAAATATTATTATAGCACTTCTAGTATACAGGCTCCAACTCTACTCGAACATTGTATTTCTAAACCAAAAATAAAACATTTTGGAGTGTGAAAATAATTCAAGAATTTATAAAAATTAAACTACTGAACGCATTTCAGTGAATTTAAATAGGGTTCTAGACTGATAGTAAAAACAAAGTGAATAAAATTAGAACAGAGACGATCCGACCAAAATTGCGATCTGTAGAGTTCGGACATACGTACAGACTATATACAGTATGTAAACACGTAAGGTGCACATAGGGAAATTAACATTGGGAAAAATGACTGGATCAGGGTGGGCCTTGAAATCTTGTTTTTCAATTTGACAGATAATATTCTTTTGCAAAATGAATGTGTATACTACCGAAGAAAATATTCAAATGATTACAACATAATCCGACTTTTTTTATTAATCGTACATTAAATTCCCAAAAATACTTAAATATGGTGCGAGATCAATTATCTCCGCCTATTCGTGTTGAACCTAAAGACATTGGGTCACTGATTTACCAACGCGCATACGTCATACCAGTCAGACAATTTTTGAATGAAATGTTTCCAAACAGATGGAGTTGTTTTTTTGTTTTATTTTTGTACAAAAAAAAAATAAAATAATGATTTATAAGAGCTTTTTTTATTAAAAAAGCCAAGTAAAATAAAAATAAATCAAAATAAAATAGAAATCCTCAAGATAATTCAATATAGAAATAACAATTAATGCAGTAATGGCTAACTCTGATCCAAGTATTTTTTCCCAATGCTAATTTCCCTATGTGCACCTTACGTGTTTACATACTGTATATAGGTATGTATACTATAATAACATTGATAATAATAATAATTACTATATCAAGCATTCTTTATTTACTCAATGTTCGGTGAGCGAAGGCAACAAAGCGTATCGAAAATATATCTGCGTCTCTTTTTTTGCGAATTTATTTCGCAAAATAATAACTGCCCCCCTTTATTTCAATCTTAGCCACGCCCTGTCATGAAGTTTCGGCTTATGTTTTGGAATTAGACATGGTTGGACAACTCTGACAGTTACGACGCCGGTTAAGCTTCAAGTTTGAATATAAAACAAGACGTCCGAAATGTTTTTATACGATTAAAAATACAAAAAGTTATTTTGACATGTAAAATTTTTTATCTGGATAGGTTTTTAACCAATTCAAACTTCTTGAGTTAGATAAAAGCGACTATTTTTTTTTCAAATTTGGGGTCAAACGTTTTAAAAATCGGTTCAGCTGTATAGGCTGCGAAAGCGAGTGTATTCAGCTATGCTGAGGTACCGAAATTTTCATAATGAACATTGTTACAGGTTGGAAAATATTTGGTGAAAAACAAAAATGCTGTAATAGCTGTTATGTGGTACTTAATAGTTATTGAATAATTGGCAAACATATACCAGTTACAATCACTACCCGAGAATTTGCAAAACCGACTATAAAATTCCAAGCAATAATTAATAAATCAGTGAAATACAACCATTCGGTGTTTTTTAATGTTGACTAATAACAAAAATAATATTTTTTTTTTAATTTAAACTGAAATTGATCTATTGACAATCAATACACATGTTGCAATTTTCTTCACTCTTAATTATTGTTATCTATATAAAAATAAAATAATATAAGCGCCTCCGAAATGTCTAAACTTTGCATTGATGGTTCCTTACAGTTGAAGGATTAAATATATTATTAATTGGTATAAATATTGAGGAATATTTTAATCCTTAGTGAGGGATATCATTTTACAAAAATCAACAATAAAACGCGCCTCGTGCTTTCGTGGCTGAATATATACAGAGCTATTTCCAAAATTGGTTACAGCATAAATATAGAGATTAATATAGTCTAATTTTTCAAAAATCTAAAAATAAAACAGTAGAACGCGCACATTTCTTCTTTATTGTCTATTTTTACGCAGAACAAAACCTCTGTGTTTAGAGAAAAATCGCATAACATGTTTGGAATCGTGAAAATTAGTTCTAAAATTAGTATAAGCAACAAAACAGAGAAGTTAAAAGAAAACAGAATTTCGCATGTCGCGTCTATATTTAAAATTTTTCCTCGCCGATCTGACAAACTCACCAGAAAATGTGAAATGAAAAGTCGATGGCACGAAAAGTCCATCGTGGTTTTTTTTTTAGTCGATCGGTCGATTTTTCGCGCACATTTTTACAGAACTCTAGGATTCGGTTTTGTCTGTATTTTTTCACAATTCACACTTTCCGTGTCGTTTTTTTAAATCGTCATGTATGGCGTCGGTGAATATACACTTTGGTTTGGGGCACGGTTAGAAGTTAATTCTGGTGACGGTCGACGGGAAATGCGAATCGTTAGCAACGAATCGATTCGCGCTCTTATATACTGGTTCATTCACTGAACCGTTTTGCGAATGGACCATTTATACTTGTATTCTATAAGCGTTACCGGCTAAACCCGATTTCAGGACAAACTAGTTTGGCCTACTATTCATACTAGGACAAACTAGTTTGGCCTGAAATCGGGTTTGGCCGGTAACACCCGTAGGATTAAAAGCAATCGAACCATAAGTAAAGATATTGTCTTTTTGAAGTGAAAACTTCTTTAGCGGCGTTGTACACTTTTTTTGTAATGGGTAAAAAATGTTAAACTCGCGTCAGAACTAAAATTCGTAAGACCTGATCGAAAATGCGTAAGACCTGATCGAAAATTCGTAAGACCTGATCGAAAATGCGTAAGACGAAAACTTTTGTACACTTTTTTTGTAATACGTTAATATTCAAGTTTTCACTTTTGCCGGCACTCCCGGAGTGCAACCCGTCTTTTTTTAAGCCGTAAGCATTGGAGTATCCAGGGGAGGGGGCAAAAGAAGCACGGGTGACCCGGCTTAAGAAATGTTTAATTTGCCCCCCTAGTGGGCCCATGTAACGTCATAGAAAAAGACAAAGTATGCAAGTACATCAACTAATCCTATCAGCGGAAAATCAGAAAGAGATACGCTTTGTTGCGTTCACTCACCGCACATTGAGTAGATAGACAATTATTCATATATTTAATTAATACATAAGTATATGGAATGGACCAATACTGCCGTGAAAAGGAAGAAAGTTCGAATACCAAAATTTACGATTTGAAGTTTTTTTAGTTCTATAATCTATGGTCTTCTTTTTTAGCATGGAAATAATTTGTATCAAGCTGATTTTTTGCTTAAACGTTGCATCTGAAACTTGCCTTATTAATTAATAATTACGCGTGTCAAAGGTCACGAAAACTTGCTTTTTGTAAAATTATCTCGTCCTCGAAGACGATGAACTTCTCGACAAAAACATCTATTACCAAATTTGTAGCTGACGCAATTTACTACAAAGCAGTTTCAAAAGTACCTATACCATTCTTATTGAAAAACTGAACATTTTTCAGTTAGTAGCGCAAATGTTTACAAACTATATACGCAGCATCTAACATCCAAAAGTAGTAAAATAATTAATACAGAAGAACCTCTTTAAGTCGAAAACCTCCAAAACTTACATAAATGTCTTGTTCCCTTGCCTTCAGTCTCAAAACCTCGAAATCTCAACACTCTATACGTCGAAATAATCAATGTGTCCCTATAAACCATCTTGGTACATACGAGTATTTTCCCTCCATAACTCGAAATAATAAATTGGACCTCTGTATCTCGAACTTGGCAACTTAAAATTAGACAGAATGAATCTTAACATCTACAAACATCTTACAAAATCCGCCTAAGTAGAAATCCTTCATAAGTCAAAAACTATATAACTCGATTTTTTTGACGTCACTCTTGAAATTCGACTTACAGAGGTTCCACTGTATGTGTTTTTTCTAAGTAAACGAAAGTTTCACTTTTATCAGGTACCTAAATTGGGAATTGATGGCAAATTCCCCGTAATTAATAAAAATTGTAGGTATTATTAAATTCATCATATCAAAAGCTTTATCGATTGTTTAAAAAAATCACTAACAAATTTGGATGACTGCAAAATTTAAAAATTACAGATAAGTTGAATGATGCGATTTAACCAAATAGGTACAATATGTAATAAAATAACGTCAGTCGTCACTGGGGGTAAAAAGAATTGAAGTAATCTCTTTATCGCCACTGAAGAAAAATCTAGTTTTTTTTATGTGAGTTTTCAATACAGATTTTTTGGTAGATAAAGAAAAGTGAATCGTTTCAAACGTTCACAGTAATTGTTTACGAACGATTTCATTCGCCTCTTATTATTAATTCAATTTCTCCCACCAACAAAATGACGAGTGTACACTTTGAGGTGTGGGATTCATCGTTCACACAGCGAAACATATTTTTAGAACAACGACTGCAGCAGTACTCTTTTGCATTTTTACATTACGCGCTGATCTAATCGCCTTCTAAAACTTCTTAATGTAGAGCACTTACAGTAATTAGTTAATAACTAAACATTACGACTTACCAATTTAAAGTATCACTTCTGTATTTGAATCTTATTAATTAATATCATGAACTGTATCCATTGTTTATTTTATTAAAAATTTAAAACTCATTTGTAATTAATTTACCGCTAAACATTTGTCATCTGTCAGGCATACCAACTCTTTCAAGGAGGTTTAACACAAAGTCGTCAAACGTCCGTTAGGTCTATGATCCATATTGACGCTTGTCTATGGTACCCTCTATACGTTTGTCAAACAATTTTTATAACCTATAAATATCTTGAAAATTGAAATAAACACGAATAGTATACGATTAGACCACAATTAAAACAAAATAATATCGTTTAGAAGTGTTAGATATTATAAAAGAAGGAATATAATATGGCGAAACATCATCCCGATTTAATTTTTTGTAGAAAACAACCCGGTGTTGGTAAGTAAATTATATTATAAACTTTTTTTTTTGACAAATTACAAGGTTATGCTGTATTAAAACGTTTTATTTTGATTACAGCTATAGGCCGTTTATGTGAAAAATGTGATGGAAAATGCGTTATTTGCGACTCATACGTACGTCCATGTACGTTAGTTAGAATCTGCGACGAATGTAATTACGGTTCATACCAAGGGCGATGCGTTATTTGCGGTGGCCCGGGAGTGTCCGATGCGTATTATTGTAAAGAATGCACAATTCAGGAAAAAGACGTAAGTATTACACTTGACATATATAATTCTTGTAACTGTACGAGACATTAAAACTTTTTGTTTTGATTTCAGAGAGACGGGTGTCCTAAGATTGTTAATTTGGGCAGTTCGAAAACAGACTTGTTCTACGAGCGTAAAAAATACGGCTTCAAGAGACGTTAATTGTGGTGTTATTTATGTAATATTTGTATGTTTTTTTATAAGTAATAATAAATTAATTTTTAAATACTTTTCATTTAAAATTATTAAAGTCCATATACAAGATCAGGTTTGACTGCGGTACTTCGAGGTTTTCCGTTATCCCTCGAAGTAAAAACGCATTTGTCGACTTGATTTCAGTAACAGAAAAAATGACGTCGTGGATCAGAAGTTAAATAAAACCTAAACTGAACACTCACCTATTTAAGTTCCATCAGGATCTGAAATGAACAGAAAAAAAAATAGTTTAAAAAATAACTACAATCATATATATTAATACGCTAAGGTTTAAGATGTTTGCCTCCCTTTTTAGAAAAAACCTCACAATTTCTCCACAGATAATTGCTTGCTCTACTGACATCGGAAACTAAAAAATTTATTATTGCTTTTGTTTTTGTAAATTAATTAAAATACAGCAACGCTGATTAACGTCTGCCATCTGACAGCATTAATTTTGAAACAACGTCAACACTTCGATCTGTCATCTGAGCTTCATATTGTAATACAACAGACACAATACTGCCATCTGGCGGTTTTAATTTTGAAACAGCGAGCAACGCTGAACAACGTCACAGACTCACAGCAATGCTGCATGATGCCATCTGGCTTAGCTCAACGCTTTAGCTATTTGCGCCTCTATATGACAATTTTAGTAAAATATTTCTTCGATCTGTCATCTGAGCTTCATATTGTAATACAACAAAAAGAAAAACGTTATAAGCAGTGTGCAAAATTAGAAACGAATTGAATACCTGCAATCATATTTAAAAAATAATTTTGTAAAGTGATAATTATTACCTATAGGTACTTATTTAGTGCGAATAATTCGCACAGGTCACACTAGTCAGAATTAGTAGTATGTATTAATTATAAAAATAATATTGAGGAATGGTAGAACTGATTTTGTAATAGATACAAAAGTTCAAATCTTTGATTAACGTCTGATTAGAACTCTTCAATAAATAAATTGGTCGATAATTTTATTTATTGAAGATACAAAAGTTATTACAAAATAAATAAGGTAATAACTCATTAGCCTTATTTGTTGTAAGTTGTAACAAAAAGGATTTCTTTCAAGAAAAAAAATATTATTTAGGTGTTCATTACGAACGTATATTTCTCTATACAGATTGTATCAAATCAAAACGGTCCATAGGACATTCTGTGTGTAAGACAGAGACGATATATAAAGATCTAAAGCAGTAAGTAAGAATGAGATAAATGATCGCTAATATAGTTACTGTGGTTACGTAAATAAATAATTACGTACACTGTAAATCTTTTTTATCAATAATTTCACTAGTGAATACTGACATTTGATAAAATTGCGTTTTTTACTGTAGAAAACAAAGACGAAACTATTAGATTGTATAACCACAGTAACTATAAGCGATCATTTATCTCATTCTTACTTACTGCTTTATATAATATCGTCTCTGTCTTACACACAGAAGAACCTATGGACTGTTTTGATTTGATACAATCTGTATATAGTTAGGGTTAGGACCAACTGTGGACTGTTATATAATACTGTTTTTACTGTCAAAAAATTTTATTTAACGAATACAAATTGATAATAGATTTACTTAAATTAATAAAAATAATTAAATATCTTCGAGTTTGTAATGCACAACCCAATTCTTAAAACTAATGTTATTCATCTCCTCGGATCGCTCTGTATTTGTTTAATTCATTCGGGAAAGTTCGACTTAATTCCAATAGCATGTTGGCTTTGAATTTACGATACGCGTCGATTTTTCCTTTTACCTGTTCGTTTTTAGCAAGTGCCTTTTCGATACAATCTTTTGTGTACAGTTGTGGATTTCGTCCCTGATCAATGTAACTGGAAAATAATTAATCATTACGATAAACTAAAATGCAACGCACATAAAGTCAATTGTCCATGCAAACTGCTATTAAAGTTACTTGTGTTTTAGCATGTTTATAAAATGCAGTTTGATTCTAATTAAACTTACTCAAAAACTTCCAGTGGTACTCTAACATCTTCGACTTGTGATTTCAATTTGTCGACTTCCTGAAGACCATGAACCAAAGACTGTCTACAAAAATACAATAATAATACAGTTTTAAAAAGTTTTAATGAAATACAAAGTATTTACGAACAGAAGACTTACATTTTCTGATTAAGCACATTTTGTCCCTGTGGCTGGAAATCACTCACAATAATTCTTATTTGACGAACGTTTTCAATAAACATCTCCAGTTGAGTCTCGAGATTTTCTAAGGATGCTGACGAAGCCATTGCAATATTTATATCTTTAAATTGTAATAAAGATACTATCTAAATACTTTCTATGTCAAATAAAATCCACTTGACAAATGCGAACCTCCGTGAAATCAGATGCACATACAACTCAAAGTCAACAACTTTTATATGCCAAATATTACTAAAGTATTTGACGTTTCGCGAAAATTTACGGCTAGCTTCACTGTAACTTGAAGTACAGATTCGATAGTTTAAAGTTTCTACATTCTTGCACGTGTGCTATTAAAAACTAGCTAAAGAAAAAACTATTTTTAAACACATTTAAAAAATGAGTACAATTCTCGAAAAAATCGCTGCCATCGAGGGCGAGGTAAGTTTCTAGAAAATGCAAGTAGGGTTACCTGAAACGGGATTAACCTACAATCAAAATTGATGTTTACAGATGGCACGAACTCAAAAAAATAAAGCAACGGCCGGTCACTTGGGTCTTTTAAAAGCCCGATTAGCTAAACTGCGTCGAGAATTAATAACACCGAAAGGCGGCGGCGGCGCCACCGGTGAAGGTTTCGACGTTGCCAAAACTGGAGACGCCAGAATTGGTTTTGTTGGTTTTCCATCGGTCGGAAAATCCACATTGCTAAGTAATCTCGCCGGAGTCTACTCAGAAGTGGCGGCTTATGAGTTCACAACCCTTACAACGGTGCCGGGGTGTATTAAGTACAAGGGGGCCAAAATTCAAGTGCGTATTTTTGTCACAGCAATAGTATTAATTACTTTATATGAGTATTGAAGAGAATGTGTAATGAACGACTGAGCTTTTTGTAATATTTACTTGGGCAATGAAACCCATGCAAAAAAGCCACACTCATAATATTCCGTAACGCTACAGTACATAATGTGAACGAAGTGTAACACGTAAGATAGATTGTAGTTATACACGAAATTGGATTTTTTCAGCTTCTCGACTTGCCTGGTATCATCGAAGGAGCTAAAGACGGCAAAGGTCGTGGTAGACAAGTAATCGCTGTGGCGAGGACGTGCAGCCTTATTTTTATAGTTTTAGATGTTTTAAAACCGTTGCAACATAAAAATTTAATTGAACATGAATTGGAAGGTTTCGGTTTGAGATTAAACAAACAGCCGCCAAATATTCATTTTCGAAAAAAGGACAAAGGAGGAGTTAATTTAAACACGACGGTAATATAAAACAAAAAATAATAATAGAGGACAGCACAGGGAGTGTGTTCCGAAATAAAACCCAGTATGCTAATGACGTCACAAATCGACGCCATACTGTTGATTCATTCCGAAATTTACTGGCCAGCGCGCTGACGTATTATTATTTCCCTCGTCTACCAAAAATAATTGTTTACCTAGTTGAGAAGACATTGCAAATAACAAATAATAAAATAAGAAATTCCACAGTCTGATGTACACACGTCCGGTTAAATATTTATGCTGTCACACCTGTCTCACCAGTACAATATGGTGGCATACCAGTACAATTATGGCGTCGGATTCATGACGTCATTAGCACTGGCCAGTATACTGGGTTATATTTCAGAACACACCCAAAGTGTCTCATTAGTGTTATGTTTAAATAAAATAAAAATTATAAAAGCTCTAATGGATGCTGGATTTCTAAGTTGACCATTGAGTTTGCATTAAAAAAATAAATCAATAACGCTTTTCATACTCTCTTCGTATTATAGCAGCGAAGTGATCATACAATCCAATAAAAAGTAAGAAATGTACAAGCTAATTATTGCGTTCGTCTCACTATTTAACTTTTTAGGTTACGCAAACTGAATTAGACTTGGATACCGTGAGAACAATTCTGTCCGAATATAAAATCCACAATGCTGATATTACATTGCGTTACGATGCCACAAGCGACGACCTAATCGATGTTATTGAAGGGAATCGTATTTATGTTCCATGCATTTACTTGCTTAACAAAATCGGTAACCGTTTTATGAAGTTGTTTTACGAACGCGATGCTCTCGATATTTGACCTGCTCGTTTTATTTCAGATCAGATAAGTATCGAAGAGCTCGATGTGATCTACAAGATACCGCACTGTGTTCCCATTTCAGCACATCATAGATGGAACTTTGACGATTTGCTAGAAAAAATGTGGGAATACCTGAAACTCGCGAGAATGTAAGCATATCTTACCTCATAGAAGAGCATACGGAACATAAAAGTATCTAAAATTGTTTTGTTTTCCAGTTACACAAAACCGAAAGGCCAACTACCCGACTACAGTTCTCCTATTGTACTCCACTCCGACCACACAACTGTCGAAGACTTCTGTAACAAGCTTCACAGATCAATAGCTAAGGAATTTAAATAGTAAGTAAGCATACAATTAATTGTTTTAAAGGTATTGTTTTATGAGCATGGTTGTTTTTGTTTCGCAGCGCTCTTGTTTGGGGATCGTCAGTGAAACATCAGCCGCAAAAAGTAGGAAAAGATCACGTGCTTTGCGATGAGGACGTTGTTCAAATTGTCAAAAAAGTTTGAACATCATTTTATTTTTGTTTGGTTCGGTTTATTATTAACTTGACTGGCGAGGTAAAATTTACGGAATAAACTTATAAAAAATTTTTACAGCAATTTTCATAAATCCGCACAAATGCCCAATTTCAATTATTTGATTGTATATTCTGCAGTTTTTTTTTAAACAAAAGACAGCTGCTGATGTAGTTTCGTTACAGTATGACAAAAAGTTTTACTAGTATTCAATAATGCTGGAAGCAATACTTAAATTTTAGTTGTTCTGTCGTACTGTAACGAAACTAACTTCAGCAGCTATCTTTTGTTTTCAAAACAAAGTACTGGTTACATCAAAAAGTACTTCTATATATTTCTGTGTAATTTATGATCACAGCATTAAAACAGCTATTGATACTCTGTAAGCATTATGGTTACATACTGATAAATCTGAATTTTGAAACATCATAGTTTTTTTTTTAATTTTTTCACCCAGTCTGTATGTATCTATATGTAATTATAAAACAATAATTAAAGCTGGCAAAACGGCGACCAACATGTTCTAGCCGTTTAATCTACATTTTAAAATAGTTCGACGCTCGAAACGTTAAAGATTATTTTTACAAGATTATTCATTCTCGGAGTATCTCGAATTTATTAATATCTACAAAGAGGAAAGCAAAAAACACGAATATTACAATTAAAACTTTACACTTACACAATATTAGTTTGAAAATGAAGGCTGAGGTTAGATTTAAAATATTCTAAATTCGCAGATAGGTGAAGATATTTTTAATGAAATATTCCAAAACGTAGCACTTGTACAAAAATATTTAGAATACACATTTTGTACTTTGAATAAAAACTCAGTTGACACATTTTGCGAAAAAATTTTAAAAGTTTCTTTAGTCATTAACGTCAATTCGAAAACACTCTCTGGTGTATTGTACCGCGAATATTAATAATCAATTTAATAAAATTAAAAATCACAAATTGAAAAGTTAATCATTATTACACAATACATTTATGGATTGTGTAATTTTCCAATTCTGAAAAAACTACCTTGCTAGTTACCTAAGACGTGACATTGTATTATAATAAAAAACAAATTGATGCTTCAATTATATGTTTGCAAAAATAAACAGATTTTTAAACAACTCTTGCATAAGTTTATTGACTGAACCTAGATGTGGAGACGTTTTATTTTAAACTGATAAAGATAGTCTTCAAAAATTTCATGGGGCTGATTTTGTAATTTTGAGGTGATACCAACCCCTTGAATGAATGAACAAGTCAGGAATTATGACTAAGTAGCCCGTTAATGCACTGCATCCTAAAATAATTTTTGTGCTCTCTCTTGTCCTGGATCTAGTCCTCCAATAGTTTGGTTCTTCTCATGAACTCCAGAAGATTGGTGACTAGATTATCAACAGCTTACCTCTACCATAGATGAGAATATGACACTTCAAAATTGGTTTTCCCGCTTGTTTTCCTTTAAATGGTTTCGTTTCTGTTGCAATTAGTAACCGTAACTTTCCTAGTATATCTATTAGCTAGCAAGCAAGCAATAAAATACCGACAATGCATTTCTTGACGTATTGCAATAAAAGAATGATTAACGTTCGTAGTGATATTATCTAATTGTAATTTTTAAAATCTGTAATTTAATTTATAGAGCACGACATTGTAAATAGTAAGCAACATATTTAAATTAACTATATAATCTATTGTAGGCAGATCTAGACGGGAAACAGTTTTGACTATTCAAAGATTTACAAGGTCACTGAACAATGTACAATCACATTCGCGAGACATCGCGGTTGCAATTGCAGACACTCTTCTCTCACGTCAATAACATTTTTATCGCGAATTATCAACATTGAGTGCAAAAAATTATTCAAAGTCTAGAATTCTTTCGGGAAATATCGCATCAAACTCACTTATACCTACAATTAATTAACTAAAAGATTTAAAAAAAACGATAGGAAAGGAGACAAGTCATATCTGATATTTTGTTATAAAGGTGAAAAAATTAACAAACCTCTAGGGTCGCTTATCAATAATATTATTCTGACCTCAAAACAGGTCTCAATTTAATCAAAGAACAAAAAGAAAAAGAATGCAACATTTACTTCTTTTATATGACCTCTGCATACTCTATAAATCAGTGGGGAATCCAACATACAGGGGAAATTCAAGACAAACACGTTTCTCAGAAATGTTCGCATTAATATTTTACAAAAGAAAAATATCGATTCTCAAAGGAATTTACAATGACTACAGGTGCATAATTCATAAATTAATAATAGTTGTTTCGTATGTTTGATTATAAACAATTCCAAATTCACAATATTTTGTAGGTATTCTATCATAAATATGCAGGTAAGTAGGTCCTTGAAAACTATAGAGGGATAGTAAATATTTTTTTGAACGACTCATAAAATAGCTGCTTTTCTTGCCTGTATAGCGGTAATAAAATGATTTTTTCGTACTAGTGCGTAAAGTAAAATGCAACTTTACCAATGTCAGTTGCCAATTAAATCCATATGAGGGACAGAGAAGCAAAGTAGACGCTGAACTGTCCACATAGACACAAATATGGCCAAACGTGAACTGTCAACAATATTACAAATAGACTTATTATCATGTGAAAATCAGCTATTTTATTGAAGGTACGTATAAAAAAATGTAGTATAATATGTATCGTTGTAATGTTATTGTTTGTTAATAACACAATGTCATAACTCGTCATAAAATTATGCATTACAATCTTGATACAAATTACTATTTTGGTTCAAAACCAGAGTATGTGTTTATACATAAACAATCATTTGTCACGGTGTAATATGCGACTGTTAAGTTTGTTTCAAAACATCTAAACAAACGAATACATGTCTGAAATGAGTTATAAATAACAATGAAACAAACGAGTCTCGCAAATGTGATTATTTTGTTTCCTTTGGTTATTCCAGTCATGAAGTAATAGTGGGGAAGAAATACTAAACAATTTTGTTATTGCACTTAAATGATAATGATTAAAAAAGTCATTTTGTATAAAAGTTGAACGCTTGATGATAATTTTGTCATTAGAAATCGGGTCATCAAACGGAGTAGGTGTATTAATGGTCTCCAATTATCATATAATTTCTACGATTTACTACTGCGTAGGAAAACCAATTCAGAAGCAGTAGTACAAAAAAAAAAAAAAAAAAAAAAACAGTAACGCTCGCGCAGTTATCAGTTATCAATATGTGGTTGAGTGGTTTGTTTCTAAGCGCTATGTTCGGGATATTATCGGCCGGTGATATACCGAATATAAAACTGGTAGAACACCAGAATCCGATTGTTACAACACCTC
The DNA here is from genome assembly GCA_963575645.1 of Xanthostigma xanthostigma. Taxonomy (NCBI): domain Eukaryota; kingdom Metazoa; phylum Arthropoda; class Insecta; order Raphidioptera; family Raphidiidae; genus Xanthostigma; species Xanthostigma xanthostigma. The sequence goes on from OY754469.1 coordinate 14,316,270, forward strand.
TTGGAAATATAGAAGGATCAATTTTAACATCAAGACTCGGAAGAAAAATTTATTCTTTTAGGGGAATTCGCTACGCTAAAGCTCCAGTGGGAGAGCTGCGGTTTAAGGTAAAATATAATTTTATATACATTGTAATTATTTGTTTATGCATCACGCAAAAACGATTTTCACGAAACTTGCAACATGTTTTAAAGTTTATTCAACTTAATACGTAAACATCGATGTGTTATATTAATGTTTCATTTGTGCAAAGAATGGATGGTCAAGTGCGAGTATAAATCATGCGCAGATTGTTTCGTACTGCAACTAACAAATTAAGTAATATTCGTAATCGCTTACTAATTTTTTTTTGTGAAAACTATAAATGTTAAAAATGTCGCTTTATTTTATGTATAATCTTTTCTAGTCTATCAGTACGAATAGTTTCAAAGTTATTTGCAAAATTTGGATATAGGGGTATGGCCGTAGCCCGTAGGGGGATGTTCGAGTGAACATTATCGCTAATTAAATTAATAGTTTCGTTACAGAACAAAAACGTAAAGTTATAAATATACACATAAAAAGCTATAGTTTACTATTAAAATATGAAAGAAACAGTTAACGGTATAATAATGCAATAAGTATTAGAAAAATTTATTATTCAAACAGCGTCACAGTCGGGACTCAAACCCGAACCTTTCACTACCGCGGCGGCTGAATTATTATATTTTCCACAGTGACACAATATTTCATAATATAATAGCAAAAATATAACTATTTATATGGTATTTTCGCTAATATTTCAAAACTACGCGATCTTAAATTAAAAGAAATGCATTTACGAAATCTTTTCACGATAAAAATGTTTCAGCCACCAGTTCCTGTAGAGAAGTGGCAAGGTACGTATAACGCCACAGCTGACGGGTCAGCCTGTCCCCAGCCAACAGACACGCCGGACGAAATTTCTGAAGACTGTCTTTTCCTTAACGTATACACCACAAAGGTACGATTGATTATTGAATTCGTGACGTATAGATTGTTATTATGTTATTAATTCTTAGTTACCAAACAAAAGCGAGAATCCGAAGAGACCGGTAATCGTCTACTTCCACCCCGGTGGATTTTATGTCTTGTCCGGAAGAAGCGACGTTATTGGACCGCAATATTTATTGGATCAAGATATCGTTCTAGTTACGAATAACTATCGGTTGGGTTCATTGGGTTAGTAAGAACAATCTTTTAATAATTACGCTAGCGGTCCGGTCAGGCTTCGCCCGAATTTGTAGTATGCCTATTAAAGATAGACATTACGCTGCAGCGAACTTTCTTATAGAATAATAGTCGTATATGTCCTGTGTTGTTTTTTATTTTTTACTCATTTACTAATAAATTAAGTTATTTATTAAAATCAAATTACTTTGTAAACTTTCATAAAGAAAATATTTCGCATTCCTTGAAGAGGTCCGCATAAGATGCCCGTTCGCGTGTCGGCAAGGTTTGGCACTGCGATTTGAGTTTGGTTTTAAATTTTAAAAACGCTTTTCGTTAATCAGGATTCATCAGCACGGGCGACGAACTGGCGCCGGGGAATAACGGCTTCAAGGATCAAGTCGAAGTTTTACGTTGGATTAAAAAATATATAGCCTTGTTTGGAGGAGATCCGGATCTGGTTACAATAAGCGGGTACAGCGCCGGTGGTTTCAGTGGAGGTTTACATATGATGTCGCCCATGTCCAAAGGTATTAAATTTGTATTCACCCGACCCAGTTAAATTTAAATCTACTTTTTTTGTATCGGTGGAATTTATTCTAACAATTATTTTAAAGGTCTATTTCACCGAGTAATCGCTATGAGCGGAGCTACGACGATGCAATGGGAACCTCAGCACCATCAGTTTGATTTGGCTCAAAAAACGGCAAGTCTTTTGGGCTGTCCTACCGACACCTCGAAGAAAATTATCGACTGCTTAAAAACGAAACCGGCTACAGATATCGGCAATTCTCTACTTGGCATGGTTGTAAGAATCGTTTGCTTTTTTTTTTTGTTTAAAGTTAGGCTCGACCAACGTCGATTATTAAAAGTAAAATTTATTGCAGTAACAATGTCTCACAAAATTATTTTTATCAAAAAAAAAAATCGATATCTGGATATTAGGCAACCACAATAATTTGTATCTTTAAATTTTGGGGGCATTTTATATAAGTTACAAAGCTCGGTATTTCATGTCTAATTACTGGCATTATTTAATAAATAAAACATCGAATATATAAACTGGCAATAAATCTATTAAAAAAAAACCTATGAGCTGGTGACAAAATGTTCAAGAAATTTAATGTGATTTCAGGAGTTTGGTACTGATCCTGTTCTGAAATGGAAGCCGATAATAGAACCTGATTTTGGTCAAGAACGATTCTTAACCGAAAACCCAACAGTCCTCGTTCAGACTGGCCGTTACTACAAAGTGCCGTATTACGCTGGAATCACCGACTACGAGTTTGCAAATTTGGCGTATAGTTTGAACGACACAATGCTCTCCGAAATGGATCAACACTTTGACAAAATCGCTCCGATATCTTTCCTGTATGAAAGAGATACCGAACGATCAAAAGAAATTAGTAAAAGTTTGCGAAAGTTCTATTTTGGTAATTCCACAATTGACAAATCTCAAATCGCACCGCTTGGAAAGGTTAACAAATTTTATAAGTTCTTATAAATTTAAAGTTTAGTAGATTGCGTATCGAGGGCGTAATGACGACGATTTCGACCCATGTGACGTTATGTTACACGAGTCAAAATCGCATTATTTCCATTTTCAGTATTTCGTAGGTGTATACCAGATGCTTTTATATATACACCAAGTATATGAATAAAATCGCAATCGAACAATTGGGGTACAGAATATAATTCTGTCTTTTTTTTGTCGTAAGAGCTCGTTGGTTCTGATTGGCTAACGCCATGTATAAAGACATAAAACCTTTGATGCTAATATATTGTCGGAATAACCAAGGAATAACTTCGAAAAAAGAGACGCAGATATATTTTAGATATGCTTTGTTGTCTTCGCTCACCGCACATTGAGTAAATAGACAATGCTTAATACAATAATTAATATACAGATTGTATCAAATCAAAACGGTCCATAGGACATTCTGTGTGTAAGACAAAGACGATATATACAGATCTAAAGCAGTAAGTAAGAATGAGATAAATGATCGCTAATATAGTTACTGTGGTTACGTAAATAAATAATTATGTACACTGTAAATCTTTTTACCAATTAATCAATTAAAACAACTACAAATAAATTTATTATGTTGCAGGCGGTTGAATTACCACCATAAACCCATTTAATTATTTGGATTTTTTCCCCAACAGTATAAATAGCGACTTTATCAATAATTTCACTAGTGAATACTGACATTTGATAAAATTGTGATTTTTACTGTAGAAAACAAAGACGATACTATCAGATTGTATAATCACAGTAACTAGTTATTAGCGATCATTTATCTCATTCTTACTTACTGCTTTATATAATATCGTCTCTGTCTTACACAGAGAATGTTCTATGGACTGTTTTGATTTGATACAATCTGTATATATGGTGTATATGTCGCCGGGATATTGTCAAATCCGTGATTTTGTAATTTCACTAGTGAAATTACAATATCACGATTGACAAAGATTCGTGATATTATAATTTCACTAAGTGAAATTATAATATCACGGGTTTGACAATATCCCGGCGACATATACACTACATTAGCATATGTCGTCGCGCTGTGTATACTGTTTACAATTTCGCAGGTTCGATCTCAACAAAAGTAATATGAAATATTAAAATCATGAATTTTATTTTTTTGCCCGTTATAAGCGTCCGGATGTTACTGATCTGAAAACGGCCATTTTACGACCGGTTTACGTGCATGAAAGGCAACTATTTTATATGGGGATAGTACAAAAAAATATTTTATTTGATTCTGTTTGTTTTTCTAGTTGTACGGCGACAGTTTAATAAGTTTCGGAGTAGACAGAATGGTACATTTGGTTGCGGTTACAAGCGAAAAGCCGGTTTACTATTACCATTTCTCGTACAAAGGAATGTTAAGTCATTTCTATTTGCCGGACACTAATTTCACCGTTCCGTTAGGTAAAAAAATCACTATCAATGCTTGGAAATTTTTTGCATGAGTTTTATAAATTCTGTAGAAAACAAAAAACGATAACAAACAAAACGAACACAATTAAACGTTTATTCTAGGTCCCGTTCATCATGATGATCTGATATATCTGTTCTACAATTCTCGATTGTTTCGGATGTTCCAACCAACCGATCCGGACGTAAAAACCGTTGTACGTCTGACAACGTTATGGGCAAATTTTGCAAAATATGGGTAAGAAATATCACATTACAAATTTCAATCCACCACCTATTCGGAACCCAAAGGAATGGTGAGACCTCTGGTGAGAAATGCGCCGAACTGCCCTAAGGGGGGTTTTTGACAGGTAAACTATAGAGGTATAACGTAAACATTGATTTAGAAAAGCGTAATGGAGGCTAGACCTAGCCTTTCTAAATCAATGTTTACCTTATAGCTCTATAGTTTACCTGTCAAAAACCCCCCTTAGGGCAGTTCGGCGCATTTCTCACCAGAGGTCTCACCATTCCTTTGGGTTCGAAATATACTATGTTTACTATGGTTAATACCATATGTTAATACTATGATCATGAAATTAACCATGGTTACAACGCTTCTGTTAAATATTTAATAATTTAACGCAAGCGTTTGACGAGCCAAAGCCGCATAAAAACTTACATTCAGGGACGGATGGGCTCAACTATTCCGGCCCGGAAAAGTAAGATTCCGGCCTCGTCAATATGAACGGCATTTTTTATATACACAGGACCGACGCTAGTTCTTGCCGCCCTGTGTAAAGTGAGCGTGTAACACTCTCCCTCTATCCGCCGAATTAAAAAATTATAGCTTACGATTGTGAGCGCTATTACAACAGACAAAAAAGCATTATTAATTTTACCTTGGATATCTATTAAAAAATAAAATCATTCTAGTAAACAAAAAAGATATAAACTACCGGTCTCGGTGGGCCCCGGCTTACCGGGAAAACTCCCAAAATCCCTGCGGGACCATCCGCCCGTAGTTACATTTCAAATACAATTGTTTTTAATGTTTTTTATAGGAATCCAACACCTGAAAAACTGACAGTACTCGATAACGTGACGTGGGAACCTTTCACGCTGGACAATAAAAAATACCTTGAAATCCAGTGCACACTGCACATGAAGTATAACTTATTGCGCGATAGGTTCAATGAATGGAACAAATTATTTCCATTGCCCACAAAGTAAAATTGAGTTTGGCTCTAAAAAGCCAGAAATTATTTTTATGTCATAGCGTGAAACATTCGTGGAAAATAAAAAAAATCAATACTTTTTTTATATGATATGTTTTTATTGTTACAATATTATAACCTCAAAAACTTATTTAATGGAAATAAGAGTTCATGGTACCTATTTTTGAGTGTCGAATAGGAATGATATATTATTTATTCAGTACTTTCGAATAGGTATCCATGCACCTTTTTTTTGGAATTGTAGTTTTTATATCGAGAGAATGTTTTATAAAAAAAAATATAAACAAATACAATAACAAATGTGTAATAAAAAAGACCACCACATCTAAACATAATTCAAGTACTGAAAAGTGAAAATATATTTTGATGCTATTCGATGGCAGGCAGGTCACAGTGACCATTTCTCTTTTGTTTCTCATTATGACCTCTGATGTGGAGCGTCTATAATTTACAATATCTATCTTTGGCTCCTTACAATAAATTAAGGTAAAATACTTGAATTATATTTTGTAAAATTTACTAAATTTGTCCTCAACCAATAAAAAAAAAATTGTAATACTAAAGGTATGGCTCCAGGATTTACAAAATATATTTAAATATGAAAATATATTTTGGTTTTAACAATACCAATAGGCAATAATTCCAAAACAAACTTGAAAACACATACCAAAACCAAAACTGTCACACCAAAAACATCTCCCTCAAAAATTGGAAGAAATGGTAAACATATTTGCGCAGTCAAACATATGAAACTGTATAGATGAATTTTAATTTTTTGCCAAAAAGCGTTCTGAAAGAATTACTTTCTTTCCGTTAAAATACAAACCAAAATAATGCATACATATATAAATAAATTTACCAGTTTCTACCTAAAAACAGTTGCTCAATTAGTTCAATAAATTTCATCAAAATTATTCGGAACATTCAAATGTTTCATATAAAACAATTGAAAAAAAAACACTAATGCTCATGTGGACAGGTATGTAAAAGTTGTGAAGTTATGCATCCTGTCTTTTGAAAAATTAAACGAGCATAACTACTCAATTGTTTTGTGCATGTGACTAAACTTTATTTGGCACTAACTAAACAACTGGTGAACTTATTGAGTAGAACTATCAACTAACTAACTAACTAATGGACGGAACAGAACAGTAATACTGAAGAGAACTGAAATCGTAGAACTTTGAAAATTCATTATTTAAAATACAAACATTCAATTATTCATCGTCGAATAAACTTTTTGATATCGATAACGTATGTTTGACAAATGAAACCCGTCGCAATTTGTACATTTCACAGTGAATAACGAATTTCCAAAAATCCACTATACACAGAAATTATATAAATAGTTTACTTAAAATACTTTTTTGACTAGGAATTGAGAAATGTATACGTAAGGATTAAGGAATACAAAAAGTCAATAGAAAAACAGTACGAAAATATAAAACTCATCAAAGCGTTTACAATAAGTTCGTCAAGCCTACCGTCCACTATAAGAACGCTCAGAAAATTATCTGCAATACATCGTATTCAGTCGAAAGCGTACAAGGTTGCTTTCTATAAAAGATAACGTTGCACAGTGTAATATTTTATAAAATAGTTTTTCCGACAGTGGACGACAAGTTTAAGCACAGAACCGAAGATCTTAAATAATATCATCTGCACCGATGCTGTATTAAGTCTGAAGAATTGCAAATAGTCGACATCGACGAATAAACGGCTGCAATAAGTAGTGATGTGCCGGATCATTAAAAATGTATATCCGCGGATACGGACCTGAATACGGATTTTTGGTTTCAAGATCCGCGGATACGGATCTTAACTTTCTTAGAGTACGCGGCGGTAAATATTGCACATCGACCTTTGGAAAGAGACTATCTGTTATGGGAAAAAGATATTGACCTCTTTAAGAGTTAACTCTCATAACAGATTGTCTCTTTCCAAAGATCGATGTGCAATATCTCATAGTATAGTATAAAAATAGTTGATTTAGTACCTTTGAGTTATGTACTATTAGTATGGTACTCACTACGATAAATGTTTGCAATATAAAGGTGCCAAATACGATTTAAAAAAATAAAAAATAATCTGAATGGAATTTAACAGGTTTTCATTAATACCTAATCACCTATATATTATATAAAATTTCATCTATGAATTGAAAATTAATAAGGTAGAATATCCGTAAAAGATCCGCCAAAAACTAATGGATACGGATCTTTCTTCTCCCTTGAATATCCGCGGATACGGATATCCGGCACATCACTAGCAATAAGGTCGTCTCACATATCAAAATTTGATAATTTTGAACAGTGCATTTCACTTCTCGTGTGTAAACAAATAACATAAACCAACTTTTTCGTTTTAATATACTTCCTCTTAAATGCAAACAAGAATAAACCAAATATATATTATAATAGCAGCCCGTTCCGGCTTCACCCGACTGATTGTCTATTAAAGATAGATATATTGGGCTGTCGCGAACTTTTTGAATTGAGTATAGCCGTGTTTACCCCGCGTTGCCGACAATAACATCCCCCTGTTAAGAGAGCATGATGAGATATGGTCTAAAATCATCCCACATATTTTATTTCGATATTCGTGGAAGTAAAAAAAGTTTCTGACTAGAAGCATTTGTACACTGCACGTCGTATGAAGTCAGAAATAGAATGACTCGCAACTGGATGTTTTACGGCCTATATGTACCGGTAACATACAACATAAGCGCGGGAGAAGAGGGAGTACCGATCGACAACACGTTACGATTTTTATGGGTGAGGCAAAAGTCCCGGAACGGTTGAATATCTCGCATACTACGCATCATATCAAAAAAAAAAAATACGTGTCAAATATTTTTCGCAAACTATTTTTTGATACCACACATGACTCCCCACCCCCCATCCAGTTGGTGGGGGGAGGGGCAACTTTAAAATTTTAAATAGGAACCCCTATTTTTTATTGCAGATTCGGATTCTATGAGAAAAATTACATCAATTTTACTTCGATCGTTTTTTTCGATTCGCGACCGATGTCGCGGTAATCGCGAAAAACTTAAAAAATCAATCCAATTTCGCAATAATGGATGACATTCCATTCACAATTTCGAAGTTTCCCCTCTCTCCACACACTGGCTGGGGGGTAGGGGGTCATGTGTGGTATCAAAAAAAAGTTTTGCGAAAAATATTTGATACGTATTTTTTTGTTTTTCGATTTTATGCGTAATATGCAAAATATCCGACTTTTCCAGAAATTATTGATTTTTTAAGTTTTATTCGCGATTACCGCGACATCGGTCGGGAATCGAAAAAAACGATCGAAGTAAAATTAATGTAATTTTTCCCGTAGAATCCGAATCTGCAATAAAAAATAGGGGTTCCTATTTAAAATTTTAAAGTTGCCCCTCCCCCCACCAACTGGGTGGGGGTTGGGGAGTCATGTGTGGTATCAAAAAATAGTTTTGCGAAAAATATTTGACACGTATTTTTTTTTTTTGATATGATGCGTAGTATGCGAGATATTCAACCGTTCCGGGACTTTTGCCTCACCCGGTATATGTATTTGTATAGAAGTATATGCCAAAAAATAAATATTAAACTAATTCACTTTGCGATAAAATAGTGAAATAAAACATAGCCTATAGCACTTCTGGAATCGTACGAAACATTTCAAAAAAAGTTTCTTCGAATTGTTAAAACACACATACAAAGAATTGTATATATTAGTATAGATTTTAAACGCTGAGCATAAACCGTCATATGATGACATAAAATTAACTCGCACTTCTGTGTCTATAGAAAGTATCTTCCGCGTGGTTTGCCTTCAATTTGACAGATTAGTGGGGCGACCTCATTCTAAGGTTAATTTTCACGTGGAGGAGGATGAGCAAGTTTGGCAAGAAGAAGGAATGTTGTATCAATGTAGGCACTTACTAAATAGTTTAATATAACTTACTTAATGAGGTATTCTTTGCGCTGTTGTTCCAGCAGGTTCTCCAGATGAGTGCAATGCTCCTGTAGGGTCGCATGCTCCCGTGTCAGTTGCGTCAGCGCTTCGTCTTTTCTTGCGATCGCCACTTTCACTCTGTGAAAATATTGATCGATTAACATTCCGTTCTACAGAAATTGTACATCGTGTTACTAGGGCAGAAAGTTGGCGATTGCGACGAGTTTTTGAAGTTTGCCATTGAGCGAAGAGCACAGTTTTTTTTTTGTAATATTGGTGCATCATTAAATAATTACAAAAACACCATAAATTGATACTGTCAGATATTGTTTACAATAATCGCGTTTAATGACACCATTTCCGCGTACTTTCAACCCGAAAAGAGTTTCCCAAGGGACAAAAACATTTTACTTTCCATCTGTGCTCGCGTGAACTTTATTTTAAGTCAATGGGCGTGTTTGGTCGAAGTAAGTACTTACTAAATTTAGTAAGTCACTCACTATACTTACAAAATTTTCGGCCGGGACACAAAATAAGTGCTATAGCAGTAAGCATGGCTTAATATAAGACGCCATTTTGCTTATTGTTGATGTAAACAAAACAGACAGGAACAGATCTGTCATTGTTCAGATACACAAGCACTCAATATAACAATTTAAGACGTAAAAATTAGTTGACAGTGAAAAAATGGTGTATATAATAACGTATCATAGAATTTTCTAAAATGAGTTATAATGTTGCGTTAAACCAGTAAGCCTGTCCTGGCCGAAAAGCGCTATAGTCAGCTTGTAAGATTTTAATTTTTCTAAGCTAACTGGCTTACTAAGTTTAGTAAGTACTTACTTCGGCCAAACACGGCCATTGGCATATGAAATCCTCGAAAACAAATATGTAATGAATAATGATGCATTTTCAATGCATGAAATGCTACATTAATTTTTTCTAATATCATGAATGGTGCTAATACCATTAGGAATTGGGGAAACTAGTAAAAAATATATTACCTAGTATAAATTTGTTGCAATTCTTTATCTCTCTCGGTTTTTAAGCGCTTTATTTCATTTTCGTGTATTTTGACTTCATTTTGAAACTCTTCTCTTATGATATCCTTCATTTTGTTTCGTTCACCGTTAAGTTTATTTAATTCGTCTTTAGTTTGTTCAAGCTGTTGCTCCAACCTCTTACTTGTCGACTTCAAATCAATAAGTTCATCTTCCGTCACTGTCAGTTTATTTCTCATTTCATTACACTTTCTTTTGGCTGTCTCTTCAGATGCTTCCAAGTCCCTTATTTCACTTTCGTATTTTTCTGTTAAACGTCGCAATCTGTAAAAAATAAATTTAAAAATAAATAACAACATATATTAGATATTGTGTCCATCGAGATAATTATTAATAAAAATCGCAGGATTGTGGACAAAAAGTTATTTATTTAGTTTTAAATTTTCACATTTGTACTTGAAAAAGTCTAAATCTATAGACGAAATGTCGTACACTAAATAAATAACTTTTTGTCCACAATCCTGCGATTTTTATTAATAATAAATAACAACTGCAAAAGCGGCGAACATCAAAAAGTCTTACCTATTTTCCGCAGCTTGTTCGACGAGCTTCTTAGCTTCAGAAGCTTCGCACTCCAGTCTATCAATAACCAACTCTATTTCTTTATCTCTTTCCTTTCTGCACTGTTCTCGCAGTTCTGTTTCTTTTTCGTTTAATATCTGCGCCTGTTGTTTTTTGAAATTGGTTCGCCAACTTTCATTTTCCAATTCCAAGTTCTCTTTCAAACATTTCAGTTCGTTACAGTGGCGTCTAGTCATCACCTGAAACATTTCTAAAATCAGTTCTACCCGGCAGTGACTCCATATTTAAAGTATTCACTCAGGGCCGGATTTAAAGGTGTGGAGACCCTGGGGCAACGAAGGAGTGGAGGCCCCTAATTATTTTCCAAACAAGTTAAACCATTTTTTTCTTTTGTAGACGAACACTTCTTGTACCTATTTAAACAACATTGACCATTTCGATTTTACGTACTGACATTGAGAAGTTAAGTGTCTTAAACATCTTTTAAACATCACATAGAAGTTTCACTTGTACCGCGTGACTTTTCACGCACCCTCTTGTTTTATATAATTTTGCATATTATTCGTTATTTGTTAGAAAATTTTATCTAGAAATTTCTATTGTTGAGGCCCCGGGGCTTCAGCCCCGGTTCCCCCCCCCCCCCTAAATCTGACCCTGTATTCACTAGATGTAATATTGAATTGCATCTATTGCTGGTCAGAAATCATGAAATAATAAAATTAAACTTACTTGAATTTTCTCATCGAATTCAGCTCTTAGTGCTTCGATGGCACGATCGCGTTCTCGCAATGCGTTCTGTTCGCGCGTTAAACAATCCGCTTCTCGAACTGCAAATTCCTCTTCGAGTCTCTGTTTTTCCTTCGCAATCTCTACCATCAACCTTCTCCTCTGCTCCTGATAGCTTTTTTCTTCCGACTCGGACAATTTTTCCAGTCGATGCCGCATTAATTCCCGTTCCTTAGCAATGGCGTCTTCTTTCTCGGCCGTCAGTTGATCCCGCAACGCCTCGCACTGCTGCTGCGTTTTGCGCGCGGCTCGCATCTCCAACTCCTCGATCTCGCGCTTGTGAATCGATCGCAAATCCGATACTTCCTGCTGATATCTGGCCGTCATCGCTTGCAGTTCCGGCTCCAAACCTTTCACAGTCATCTCTTTTATCTTTTGAGTTTTGCCTTCGATCCACTTTTCTCTACGTAGTCTCTCGGCCGCCATGTGCATTTCTTTGACGCGTTGCAGTTCAACGCTATGTCGATGCTCGGCAGCTTTCATCGAAGAGGCATGGCGATCTTCTAGAGCTCGCACTTCCTTTACCAAAGTCTCGCACTGTTCACTCAAAGTCTTTTTATCGGCGATTAACTGATCGATGAATTTTTGATGCCTTTTGACCACGTTTTCGAACTCGTCTTTCTGCGCTTTTAATTTTTTTCGGTGTTCCTGCTCAGTTTGTTTGGTGGTTTTTTGGGCAACAGTGTGCTGTTCGGATAACGTATCTTGCAATAGTTTCACGCTTGACTTTTTCTCCTCCAGTTGCAGATGCATCGCCAGCACCTGATGAGCCAAATCGACACCAGACAGGGTTAAAAGATCATCTATTTTTGGAATTTTCCCACTTTGGAACACATTTTCGACCGTGTTTTTTACACTGTGCGCGCGTAATTTGGCAGTATTCAAAGTTTGTACACAACTTCGGTCTACTTCATCTAAAAACGACAAAATCTCCTTGTAATTAGATGATGCAGAATATAACGTTGTTGAAGAGGTATTGTCGGCGTTCAAAAAATCTGTAAGATCATCGAACGTTTTCGAAACATCATTTTCCATTGATATGCTTGGTTGTTTTGGAGACGATTTATTTTCTTCTTCTTCGAGTACTTGCAATATCGTGACAATATCGTCATAAGCTGACGCAATGGCGTTTGTGCTGTTTTTACTTTTTGCTGAAGAAGAGTCACGTTCCGGTTTCTCAAATATCAGATCATTTCTTCGCTCGGGCGAGTAAGATTTGTTCTCGTGGTTTTGACTGTTCATCTCATGCACTGACATCCATGACAAAATGTCTTCGTTATTAAACGCCGCTTGAGACGGCGAAGTTCTTGAAGTAAAATCTGTCAACGAAGGGGATTTTTCTAATTTTCGACCGCTATTTAATATCTGAGGTGGCGGTGAATTCCTAGATCTAGCGGGAGAAACTGACTTTTCTCTTCTTTTGTTTAACCTTTTTGCCGAGCTCGGCTTTGAATTATGTGCTTCTCCCATATTTGTTTTCTTGTCATCACTAGCGGTAACGACACATTTTTCCGATTTTAAAGCGATATCAAACTGATTTAATTTACTATCCAACGATAAAAATTGACTTTCAGTGTTAGAAGCCATTGTTTCCTCAAAAATTAAAGACAAAAAATCCTTATCTTGTTTCAATTTTGCGTCATATTCATCCAACGAAAAATCATCTTTGATTTCGGAAGATTTTTCAGAACTTTCTTGTTTCTGACAGCCATTTTCATCATCGTCGATTCGACACTTGACTTTAATGTTTTCACATTTCTTATCAGACTGCTCGTTTGTCTCAATAAAATTATCGTTTTCTAAAGTTTTCGAACCGGTTCGACACTCTTCCAAAACCAAACTGTTTTCATTTTCCTCTTCTACCAAACACTCCAAACCGAAATCGTCATTTATATTTTTATTATTCGGTTTTCTAGCGCTTAAATTTGCTTTAGCTAAGCACTCGTTGAATTCTTCTTGTTGTTTTCGTAAATTTTCCAAAAAGATATCAGTTTGTTTCTCCGATTCCTGCGCTTCCGCACATTCGTTATCGTCCGTCAACCAGCGTTGAAACGACAAACCTTCCGGTATCGAATTTTTATCATTGATTTCATTAATTCCGCAATTTTCATTTTGATTATTCTCTTCGATATGCAATAAATTCTCATTTGAGTCCATTTCAACGAATCTATCTTTGGGTTCCGTTACTTGATTTAACTTCATGTTCTTCTTTGAAAATAAACTGTCATGACAGTAAATCATATCGTCATCTGGTTCGATATCAACCGGCTTCGTCTCACTTTTAAAGTCGTCAATGTCTGATATGTAATAATCGTCGATTAAATGCGAAGGCTGAGACGAAAAACTAACGTTCGGTCGGTTTCTTTTATAATTCGGCAGAGGCGGTTTAGTTTTAACACCGGGTGTCAATTCCATCACATTCTTTTGTGCGAGGTTTTGAATTTTCGTACCCAGACTTACTTCTGAATCGGGCGGATCTTCCGATTTTTCGCTTTCAATGTCATCGGATATATTGTCGGACGAGTTGGTTGGTGTTGTTACTTCCGGATTGGCCCACGATCTCATAACGGGCTCTGACAGCAACGTTTCCAACAACTGCGAAGACGGCAAAGCGAGACGCGATGCGTTCATTACGTTATTTACATCGTTGATGGCTGTTAAAATAAAACAAATTTTAACATTTAAGGAAGTACCCTCGATAAATGAGTTAACAAACAGAAAATTACGAAAATTTGCAAATATGTCAAAACCTTTTCAAAAATGACTCAGTTAATGTTTTGTGTATTTTGGTTGACTTTGAAAAAAGATATTGATAATTTTATTTCGCTGCACTTAACATGGAGTCTTATGGGAATCTGTGATTTTGACGCACTCCATCATTTATTACGTTGAAATTGACAAACAGATTTTGATAAAAATTTTCAGGAAATATAAACGAATATTCTATGAACATTTTTCTTTTTCCAAAACATATAAAGCTTGCTTATGTTAATAGAAATGACTAAAACAAAGCCGAGCTTATTAGCAATTCATAAACATGGCAACACCGCAATATTATAGTTTGTGGCGCGTCATTCAAAGGTAAGTTACGAAACTGCAGCAGTTTTGATATTGTAAAAACATACGTAAACTGAGTAAATGCTAAAAGCATAGTATTCCAAAAAAATGATAGTATATTATTATTTCCGAAATGACAGGAATTAAGAAAAGCAATAAAAAATCGAATCGATTTACCCACTTCACTTTGTCGTACTCGATTATCGTACACTTTTTTAGAAACTTTTCTTCCCTTCCAATAATATCTTTTTTCGCTCATTTTTATAAATTAATGCGAATTTGACACTGCGTGCTGACTTACGCTGCGTACATAAACACTTGTAACTATGGCAAGGCATGCGGTGTTGCCAAATTATATACTACGTTACTCAAGTAGAGGACTGAAATTCTTTGACTTACTGCGTACCGAGGGTACTTCCTTAAATTGAAAGTTAATTTTTAAACGATATTTTTCATTTTTTGATATGAAAAATTGCATACCATTATCGGCGTCATTTCCATCATCATCGCAGCTATTCCTGCTAACCGATACAGGAAATTTTGCCGCTAGTTTTGATCGACGCACGCTGTGGGTGATAAAAGTGTCGGCTGATTGCGGTCGAAGCCACGATGTCGGTTTCGTCGTGTCGTTTGTTTTATAAGCAGAAAGTTCGGGCATAGCAGACATCGGTCTTCTCGGAATGGGTGATAAAAGAGAACGAGCGCTCGCTCTGCCATCTCTGGGAGTAGGCCGAGCCGATAAATTAATCTACAAAATGAAAACATATTTAAGAATTGACCAACACTGGAACACTAGGGTTTTAGATGTAAATCTGCTCTAAAAAAATTGTTGAATAATCAAGAAATAGGTTATAATTGTTAATAAGGAAATAAAAATGTATTTGTAAATAAATTGTGATTGACTTTTGAAATAGATACCTGAGAGCCACTCAATTTCAAATTCAAAGTATTGTTATTAATATTTTGTTGACTTGATTTATTAGTTTTTTCTATACGAGCCATAATAAATAAAACATCAACTCATTTGAAAATCCATTTCACTGACAGCTCACATAAACAATCAATAACACTTGTATCTAGGAAATGCGCGTTTTCCCTATCAACGTCTCTGTTACTTCCATTTTTCAACACACACAAAATATCTGTTTAAATTATCACAACAGCAGCCGTGACCCCTCAAAGAATCGAAGCTGTTTTGCAAGCTTACTATTCACAAATGTCAAAAGAAATAAGGAAATGACCAAATGTCAAACAATGTACAGGGACGTATTGAGTACAAAAAATAATTAGAAAATCAGCCAAAAGTTTATGGTGTAATTTAAGCATCGCATAGTTTTTTAGATTAACGGAACCGATAGTAGGTTAAATATCTCACGAAAATATCCAAATGCGTACAAACGTCCTGCTAAAACGTGAGATAACGCAGTGCTTACTGCAAGATTCCCAGTTCCTGGTAATAGTTTGTCAGTTTTTAAAATCTATCATATCTAATTCACAATGAAAAACGATTCCAAATCGAATATTTGCCGTGCTTGTATGTCCGAAAACACAATTATGGTGTCGTTATTTGATTTCGTTCCGTCTTCAAGCGACAAAAGCAGTAATGCCGATATGATAATGACGTGTACTTCTGTGCAGGTAAATCATTCTAACCGCTCTGTTTTTGTGTTGACACTAGTCCTTAGTGTTATACTAGTTATTAAGTGAGTTGTTAGGAATTAATAATCTTTGTGTATTCTTTAAAGATAGCATCGGGTGATGGCTTACCTGAGGAGATTTGTCTTGACTGTGCCAATCATATCAATCAATGCTACTTATTTAAATTGAAGTGTGAAAATTCTGACCTTGCGTTAAGAACGAAATTTGGTATAACGGAATTAAAACAAGAGGATGACAACAAGGACGAAGTGCAACTGATCATTTCGGAAAATGGATTGATAAAAAAAGAAAGCCACACAGATGTTTCAGATAACGATTTTGAAGAAAGCGGATACTTTAACGGTGATGAAACAAACAGCGACTGTGTTTTGGAAAAGGAACGGCTATACGATTTTGTATGCGAGATGTGTAATAAATTGTTTCAGTACGAACGACATTTGAAAAACCATTTGAAAAATCACAAATATAACAGAAAGTTCGAGTGTAAATTGTGTTACAAAGGCTATTCAAAAAAGGTGTCGCTCATAGCACACGGTACGTCGCATTCCGATAAAATAAAGAAACATAAAAAGAAATCTTACTCTAAAAAGAAAGCAATAAATAAGAATGAGAAGAAATACGATTGTGATAAGTGCACTCGGAAATTTATCGAAGAAAAACAGTTGATCAAACACATGAATGAAAAACATATGTGCACAGTTTGCATGAAAAAAGTTATCGATTTAAAAATTCATTTAAGGTATATCCCATATTTGTTATTTTTAAAAATATTAATAGATGGCAGTAAAAAACGTATTTTTTACACAAATGTACACAGTATTTATTTTCTTGAAATTGAGTGGATTACTTTATGTATAGTCCAACAATTTATCTATAATTTGTATTCATAGGTCTCATAATGGTGAAAAAACATTCCTATGTCCGACATGCGGGAAAGGGTTCAGTCAGATAGGCAACCTAAAACAGCATATGCTCCGACACGATGGTATAAAATCGTTTATTTGCGACGTGTGCGAGATGAGTTTCGTTAGCAAAGGTTCACTGGTTGTTCATCAGCGAATCCATTCTGGTGATAAACCGTATCAGTGCGACATCTGCAGTTCGAGTTTCGCCAGGTCGGACACACTCAACAACCATCGAGAGTTTGTTCATTTCGGCAAGAAAGGTTACGAGTGCGATATTTGTCACAAAAACTTCTCTTATTCGCATTCGCTGGCGTGCCATAAGAGGATTCATTCGGGCGAAAAGCCATTCAGCTGCAAGTTTTGTGAGAAGACTTTCACTCAAAAAACGACACTAACTACGCATCTCAGAATACATACAGGTGAAAAACCATATGTCTGTAACGCTTGCGGACAAGTGTTTGGGCAAAGGTCTACATTGAGGTCGCACAGAAAGAAAGAAAAACATTAACTGCATCTCTGCGTACAAATAATGGTAATACTGTGTGTGTGAAAAATTAAATATAAGATTTTTTTATGTTCTACTTGAACGACAATGTTAAAATTTCTAAAATAAAAAATAATTATCAATCAGTATTATCAATCAGTATTGTTTTTATTTTCCTTTTACCTATAAATATTAAATGAATGCATGCATGGCATGAATTCAATACTGGTACAAACATTGGACGTGTTCGTTGGTTTCGTCTTTTTAGATTTCCATCAAAATACGAGAATCGCACACGCAGTTTAAAAATTACTCCACGCGTGCAACTTCCGTCATATTGATGGAAATCTTCAAAATGAAGGAACCTCGGGCATACCAATATAATGTATGCAATAAATAACCTTTTCTGTAAGATATATTTCTTAGTTCACTCGTATTCATCTTTCAAGAATGAACTGTTTCACAATATGACAGTGAAATATTTTTAAAAGTACATAGTTGAACTTCACAAATTAAAGAGATTTAAGAATTATGATGGTGCTGTTATTTTATTTATTAAACTAATGCTGAAAATGAAGAATAAACCGAAAGAAAATTTGTGCCGCTCTTGCATGTGTGAAAATAAGGAAATGGTATCGATTTTTCAATTCCACGAAACTTCAAAAAATGAATACAATCACGCTTACATGCTAATGGCTTTCACTTCCGTACAGGTAACCGATAAACTCAAAATTAAATTATTGCAGAATTATAGTAAATAGTAATGTATTGGCTTTGTTCGGCAGATATCCGCAGGAGACGGATTACCCGAGCTAATATGCTTAGAATGCGCCGATCAAATCAGTCAGTGTTATTTATTCAAATTAAAATGTGAAAATTCCGATGTGCTTCTAAGAAAACAGGAAGCAGATTCGGAATTTTGCACGACGAATTACGACAATTTGATGATTAAAATTGAAGATAATCAAATAAAAGAGGAATATCAAAATGACTTTTATGACGATATTAATTTTAATGACGATTCCACTAGCGAACCAGAAGATGAGGCTCCCAACAAAAGCCATGGTGCTGATATATACACGGTTAAAAAAAAGTATACGAAAAAATCTCTAGATAAAAACGAGAATCGCACATCTAAAATTAAAGCAAAAGATAGATTTAAATGCAAGACTTGCCGGAAATCGTTTCTTTACGAACGCTGTTTAATTAAGCATATGAAAAATCAACACGATATAAGTCTTGAGAGCCATCGGTCCAAAACACCACGGTGTAAAGCGAAAGGCGATAAATTGACTGAAGACAGAAAGGCAGAGAAAAAGTATTGCTGTGACAAATGTCCGATCAGTTTTTCTGAAGAAGAGCAACTCACTAAACACATTAACGAAAGACATTTTTGTGCAATCTGCGTAAAAAAAGTTAAATACCTTAATATTCACTTAAGGTATGGTAGCAGTAATTTACCTGCTGCACTGAGAAAAGATCAAAATGCGAATAGAATCACACTCACACTTCTTGTAAGCGTTTCTTTTTAAAGGGAAAGTTACAGAAATTGAATGAATAACAGTGTATCTCAGAATTCGCAAACCACAGACAAAATCAGCGCTTTAACTAGGATCTGGTGACCGGAGCACGCGTCAGGATTGCAAACCCTGAAACGGCGCAATTTTGTGGGCGTGAAATCAGAATCTGGCCATGGGCGCAGATGAATTCAGCACAAAATAGTTTATAAAAACCACTTGATAACCCACTTTAGGGCAAAAAAAGCACAACAAATCAAGTCACAGAAGTTTTGATCTTTTCTCACCGCAAGGGGTTTTGCATAACGATAACCGATAATAATTATTTGTATTATGGAAGTGCGAATTATCGTTTTTCAGATCACATACTGGTGAGAAAGCGTACCTTTGCGCGCTGTGCGGTAAAGGGTTCAGCCAGCAGGCCGGCTACAACGAACACATGCTACGTCACAGCGGCATCAGATCATTTACGTGCGATACGTGCGAAATGAGTTTCATCACGAAAGGTGAACTCGTCTCTCATTCACTCAAACACTCCGAGAACAAACAGTTCCAGTGCGACATCTGCAGCTCGACGTTTTCCAGATCGGACACTTTGTACGCACACCGGGAGATCGTGCACTTTGGCAGGAAGAAGTGGGAGTGTGACATTTGTCGCAAGACATTCACGCAATCGCATTCGCTTGTTAAACATAAACTGATACATTCGGGTGAAAAACCGCACAGTTGCAATTTTTGCGAGAAGAAGTTTACGCAGAAAGCCACATTGATTGCGCACCTTAGAACACATACGGGCGACAAACCCTATGTCTGCAGTACGTGTGGTCAAGTGTTTGGGCAACGATCGACGCTCAGGTCCCATAAAAATAAAGAAAATCATTGAAACTTTCTATTGTGACATGCCATCATCAATAAATTATGTACAGTTTTAATTGTTTTATTGGAACGAAATAATTTTTATTTAGGTAACTTAGCAAATGTGGTTTAATATAAACAAAATAAAAAATAAAACGCTTTGATGTATTTTTTTGCGGTCATAACTTTGTTATTAATTAGTTAAACGTAGTCCGTAAATATGAGTGAATATACACGAGAATCTAAACAAGTAAACGAACAAATTGCGAAAAAGATGGTGTCATAGTTTTCTATTCGAGGTTATCAATATTTTAATTTTGCAAAAAAAAAGAATGAAGACTAATCAAACAGAAAATGTGTGCCGTTCTTGTATGTCTGAAAATACAGAAATGGTATCAGTTTTTCGATATGACGAGTTTTCAAAAACGAAATATACTCATGCTGACATGCTAATGGCTTTCACTTCTGTACAGGTAAATATTTAAATGTTTTTGTTTTTGATAACCGTCATCAACAATAAATTGCAAGATTTGTTAACATTCTAAATACAGGGGACTAATGAGTATTTGCTTCACCGCAAGGAAGGAGTTCGGTTTCAAGACACCGTTATATCAGTTTATTTTCTCAATGACCTTTGCACACTTTTTTAGCGGTAATCTGGTATTTTTTTAAAAGACCCATTCAGTCAAGTCTTTTCTTTCTTTTAATAAAGATATCTTCGGGCGATGGTCTGCCGGAACTAGTCTGTTTGGAGTGTGTCGATCATATAAACAAATGTTATTTATTCAAACTTAAATGCGAAAATTCCGATAAACTACTGCGAAAAAATATTAACCAGGTCGATGCAAATCCGTGTTTTAATGCAACGGATTATTTAACAATTAAAACGGAAGAAGCCGAACAAATTAAACAAGAATGTGATTTTTACGATAACGACAATGACGATTATATTTCAAATAACGAATCTTTCAGTGAGGAGAAATTTGATGAAATTTTAGCTAAAACCGATCGAAAAAATAAAACGGTTAAGAAAAAGAAGCGCACCAAAAAGTTTTTCGATAAAAACGACAATAGCTGCTCAACAAAAAGGTGCAGATTTAAATGTGACATCTGTCGGAAATGTTTTCTTTACGAACGGTGCTTAATAAAACATACGAAAAAATTGCACAATTTGAGTATAGAAAGCCGCCGGTGCCTTAAGAAATCTTTTTTAAAATCACAAAGTAGAGTGCGGACGATTAAAAACACAACCCGCGAGGAAGAAAACCAAGATAAAAATAAAACAGACGCGATATACGGTTGCGATAAATGTAAGTCTAGATTCAATGAAGAAGATAAGTTGTCGCAGCATATAAACGAGAAGCATGTGTGTACCATCTGCAGGAAGAAAGTCAGACACTTGAATATCCATCTCAGGTGCGTTATTTTGTTTATTTGTTGTAGCGAAAAAAGATGAAAATGTAAACAAATTCGCGTGAACATAGGTAGAGAGAAGAAAGTTTGATAAATTAAATTAACACTAACGAACTTTTTACAAATTATTGTCGTTCATTTTTTTTTTTTTCATAAAATAAATATGTAAGTCAAAATTCACAAACTAGACTAAGGCCTAGCACACATGAAGAGCGTTCAACGCGCGTTGGCCCAACGCGCGTTTACAATTTCTATACAATTGTATATAACTGTTTACATGATAACGCGCGTTCAACGCGCCACCGACGCGCGTTATCATGTAAACAGTTATATACAATAATTGTATAGAACTGTTTATATGATAACGCGCGTTGGTGGCGCGTTGAACGCGCGTTATCATATAACAAGTAATTAGTATATTATTGCACTATTCTGTTATCAATTAGGCCTAGTTTATATGAGAGGCGTTTAACGCGCGTTGGCCCAACGCGCGTTTACAATTTCTTTACAATTGTATAGAACTGTTTATATGATAACGCGCGTTGGTGGCGCGTTGAACGCGCGTTATCATATAAACAGTTCTATACAATTGTAAAGAAATTGTAAACGCGCGTTGGGCCAACGCGCGTTAAACGCCTCTCATATAAACTAGGCCTAATTGATAACAGAATAGTGCAATAATATACTGATTACTTGTTACTTAAAAGGTAGCGGTTGTTTTGATATTTTCTTGCTGCAACAATCTAAGCTGTGTTTGGTATATCAGTGCAGTGTAGATAACCCAGTGAAATTTACAATGAAAAGTGTACGTTAGGTATATAATCCATGGCTACACTTTTGTATCACAAACGCAATAGTATCAACACTTAGGTACCAAACACACCATTCGTAAAGACACTAGTTATTCGTGATTTGGTGTACAAGTAGTTTGGAATTATTAAGGTGTACATTTATACTAATACTAGCGGCCCTGTACGTGCTTCGCTACGTATAAAGTGAAATAATAAAACAATTTATTTGGAACATCTATCTATCTATCTATCTTTAAAACACTTGCTCTATTTCGAGCACTCCGGCTGCGCCGTCGTGCTCGAAAAAGAATAGCGTAAAGTATTCGTGGATGACTGGTCTTAAAAACACTTGCTCTATTTCGAGGGTTCACTCCGGCTGCGCCGTTGTGCTCGAAAAAAAAAGCATTTGTTTTAAACGATATTCAGTTTTTTTACATCCTTGATCTAGATATATGGTTGTTAAGTTCGTTGCGCCATCTATTGAATATTCACTCAATCCAGTCAACAGGTATCGCCATCTTATATGGTTGTTAAGTTCGTTGCGCCATCTATTGAATATTCACTCAATCCTGGAGCTAACATAATTAAGACTGTCAAGTCAAGGAATAGACAAATAATTTGCAATAAAATAATATTGCGACTATAAATTGAAATGTAAGCTATCCTATCTTTCAAGTTGGGTCGAATTGCACACGGTGTGCAAATCAAATTTAAAATCGGTTCAGTAGTTTAGGAGTTCATCGCGGACAAACATGTGACACGTAATTTTTATATATAAAGATTATAAAGAGATAAATTTTGTAAGTTTGGATGTAGGAGGTAATATCCCAAACTACTCATCCGATTTCAAATTTTTTTTCACCAATATTTAGTATGGACCTTCAGAGTGGGCATAGGCTATATATTATCGCGTTAAAATAAAAGCGCTTTTCATGGTGAGCAATTTTGCAACATAAGTCGACGAAAAAACTGGCGAAGTCAGACTGGGCCGCTAGTTGTTTGATATTCTTACACTGTCGATCGCTCCAACCGTTAATGCGAGACATTTTTTCCATAGATCACGTTGATAACCTCAACTGTTGAGCGTCTATAATTTACAATCTATCTTTCACAGATCGCATACCGGTGAGAAAGCGTACCTGTGTGCGTTATGCGGCAAGGGGTTCAGTCAACAGGCGGGGTATAGTGAGCACATGCTGCGTCACAGCGGCATCAGATCATTCACATGCGATATCTGCGAAATGAGCTTTATCACCAAAGGAGCGCTCGTATCACATTCTATCAAACATTCCGTCGAAAAAATCTACCAATGCGATTCGTGTGTTGCCGTATTCCACAGACCGAGGTCACTGAAGCAACACAAAAAGTTCATTCACGGCACCAAAGACACACACGAGTGCGACATTTGTCATCAAACGTTCGGTTATCTCCGATCGCTGCGTCGACACAAGGTTATCCATACGGGCGTCAAACCGTATAGCTGTAATTTTTGCGAAAAGACGTTCACACAAAAAACTACTTTGACATCGCACATTCGAGTTCATACCGGTGAGCGACCTTACTTTTGTAAAGTTTGCGGACAATCTTTCGGGCAACGATGTTCGTTGAGGTCGCATAAAATCAAAGAAAATCATTAATTTTGTAAAACAATTCGAAAATATATTTTATCTAATATAATTTGTAAGAAATTTAAATAAAACGAAACATATTCATATGTAATTATTATGAAATACAAATGAATGCATAAAATATGGTCTGTCATTTTGATTGTATTCAACTGTCAATAAAGATTTCAAATGAAAACTGCGCTTTATGAATATTTATTAATAACAATTATACGTATTTTATGTCAAATAATAAGACTTCTGTTGGTATATCACATTTAAATGTAATAAATAATCGGAAAGGTCAGGGCACAAAAAAAGTTGCGGATTTACGGAAGAACCTTAATTCTTAATGAAAACAAGATTAAAAATGAAGAATGAATCTAAAGAAAATGTATGTCGCGCCTGCATGTCTGAAAATTCTAAAACGGTGCCAATTTTTCGAAATGGTGACGAGTCAACAGTGAACAGTTGTGCTAGCATGATAATGGCGTGCACCACTGTACAGGTAAACGATTTTCACGAAGCGGGGCGTAAACAAACAGTTTTGTCGCATAAAGCGTATGTAATTTCAAATCACAGAAAACTTGGTTACCTGTGATTTTGAAATTACCAGACGTCTTGAGCGGCACTGCTATGTAGTCTTTACTGTTGTGCAATGAAATGCTTTTTTCTTATTTTGTACGTTTTTATACCCACCAATGTCAATAAGCCATACAAATAAGAATTATGAAAGATAAAATTTGTCACGTATTTATAATATTTCTTAATAAAATATGCATGATAACATACGCATAAAATCATATACCTGTTTAAGTAGGTCATCCAAATTTTAATTTAAAATTATTTAAAAAAAACTAATACTAACAGTTTTTATAAACTAATGTACATTTTTTCATTTTAAAATGCACACTTCAAAAATCCGTGTGTGTGAGCTTATGTGCTGCTTGCATCAACTGCATTTATTAGAGTTTAAACGACGATAATTAAATAATTGCCACAAATTTTTACACTTTCAAGGAAGTCAGTTTTAATTTGTTGTTCATATCGTGTTTAAACTCTTCACAGGAGTTTGAATCTGAGGTTTTTAGAATTGAGAGAACTGTTCACATTATTAAATTTTAAACTTGTTTATTAACGTTTGTGGGTTGAAATATATAAATTACTTGAAGTTGGATGGTTTGTTTATTCAGATTAATCCGGGAGATGGATTACCCGAACAAATATGCGTCCAGTGTGCCGATCAAATAAACCAATGTTATTTATTCAAATTAAAATGTGAGAATAGCGATACGGTCCTTAGAGAAAAATTCGGTTTGACAGAACCGAAAGAAGAATACGACACTGTCGAATATATGGAACAAATACTCAAAACGGACAAAGATCAAATTAAAGAGGAAAGCAGTAATAACGATGACAATGAAAACCATTACGATGACAATGATTACTTCAATGACGATAATGACGAGTCCATGACTGAAAGCGACCCTCCACCGAAAAAAACTGGCAGCGGTAAATTAAAAGACGAACTGAAATGCGAATTCTGCGAAAAGAAATTTCAGCGCAAACAACATCTGAAAAATCATACGAAAAATCACACGCAC
This sequence comes from Xanthostigma xanthostigma, assembly GCA_963575645.1. NCBI lineage: Eukaryota > Metazoa > Arthropoda > Insecta > Raphidioptera > Raphidiidae > Xanthostigma > Xanthostigma xanthostigma. Next base: position 14,341,822 of record OY754469.1, read on the forward strand.
AATAGAAGTTTCGAATGCGAAAAATGTTTCAAAGGTTTCAGTAGGAAAGATTCGTTGATGTCGCATAATTTACTGCATGCAGACGGAGCCAAAAGAAAATCACAGGAGAAAAAGAAGAGGGCATCGATTAAAGTAGAAAAGAAACACGGATGTGATAAGTGCAGCTGTAAATTTGTTGAAGAAAATGACCTGATTAAACATATGAACGAGAGACATATCTGCACTATCTGTATGAAAAAAGTGTTTGATTTAAAAGTACATCTGAGGTGAGTTCAATCGAAAAATTTCGCCGAGCATTTTCGTGACAAAGTAATGTATTTCATTATTGAAGGAGATTTATTTGGTTGAAAAAATAAGGTTTACCAGAGTATCGCTTGTGGCCAGTGTTTCGAAAAATATATTTTCATCTTCAGGGCTTTAATGCAAGTTGAGATGTTAAATTGTGCAAATTATTGTAATATACACGATCATTTACATTATGAATTTCAACAGTTTTTAAATTTAAAAATATTATAAAACAGTTTTTTTGATAAAATAAATAGATAAAATAAATAAAAGTACAATATTTATTTTCACATTGGACAGAACAATTTTATCAAAAAAACTATTATGATATTTTTAAATTTAAAAACTGTTGAAATTCATAATCTAAATGATCATATAATATATTACAATAGTTTGCACAATTTACCATCTCAACTTGCATTGAGGCCCTGAAGATGAAAATATATTTTTTGAAACGTTGGCTACAAGCGATACTCTGGTGAAGCTTAGTTTTCAATTGTTCCTCAACTGAATAAATCTCCTTCAATACATATTTTTGGAACAAAACTTCTACTAACAAGTATTTCATTATATTATTATGTTAAAACGTGTGCCGTATGAACATTTTAATTAAAGTTTAAGACAAATCAGAAATGATTGCTGTACGAATTGAAACATATCACTTCATAAGAGAACTATTAAAGACCGCACACACGCATAAATCTGCACAATGTCGCATAAACTAGATCGGCATAAACCAGCTAATTTTAGTGCAGGTTTCGTAATGTACAGTAAACATTTTGCAGTTTTCAAATAGTTTTATCAATGCAAATTAATTAATGAAAACGACACATCACTTGCACAGTAGAACGGTCCAGCACGAATATAGACAAAATTTGCAGGTGGCTGGTTGTAGGCGCTGGTCTAATGCGCACAACTCCATTAAATAACATGAGCACCTTCATGAACAGGCTTTTTTGCTCCGTGCTGTGCAGATTTATGCTTGGCAAGTGTGCGTGGTTGAGATTTTTTTTTTTTTTTTGAGATACGCCACTTCCTAACAGCGGTGACGATGTGTTGAACCCTGAAAATCTTCATCATACGATATAATCAATTTTTTTTTATTTTGTCGAAATGCACTTTGAGGCTAAATTTGAAATAACACTATTTATATTCGTATTGTTGGTCTCTACAGGTCCTTTTTGAATAGTCTTTTCACACAATACAGTGTAACCTCTTTATAACGAATCTCAAGGGACCGAGCATTTTTTTCGTTATAAAGAGTTTTCGTTATATGGAGGGAAGAAAGAAAAATAACCAAATTTCACCTAATTCGTTTATTCCAAGCACTATGCCTGACGTTTTTTGCTATGCCAATATTTGTTTTGTATTTTATTAAGTATCTTATGCATGACTTGGGATGTGATGGAATCATCTTCATTACACAATAGGAATTTTTCGATAAGTTTGTCAGCATCAAGTGCTTGTTGAATGTTGCTGATTGTTCAGAATCGTCCTCTTTACGTCTGTAAATATTTGCTGACGCCTAAATGTGAACATATTTCTTCGTAATAGAGAATGGCCGTTGCGCTATAAAGAGGGTATTAATGTATGGGCTTTAAGGTAAACCAACCAAATTGTAAACATTTCTACGTTATAGCGAGTTTTTCGTTATAACGAATGACGTTATAAAGAGGTTACACTGTATTTATTAAATAATTATATATTGATGGCACAATCAACCATCGTACACACATCATAACCTTCTACTACCTCTCCACTTAATAACTATATCAGTCTTATACAGTGTGTCCCCGGATTGAGTTCACAATAGGTGAGATTGACCAAAAATTTTCGAATTGGAATTTCATATTTTGGGATTCCGCCCTGCTTAGTCTTAAACTTATTTTTAGTTTACTTTCGATTTTTTTACATCAAGTAGGCCTTTACAGTTAAGCAAAACCTTTTTTCGTTTCAGGTAAAGTACCTTTTCCGTTCATAGTACGCAAAAGTGTCACTAAGAAAAGTTGTTCACAATGGAAAATTATGGCGTTATGCAAATTTTCAGAATGATCGGCCTACTTTGATAAAATCCGCTTTTGTTTTGTTTTGTTTGAAAAACAATCGCGTGGAGGAAGCCAAATACAGTAATTGGAGTTTAATTTATTTTTTTGATAAACTGTGAAAATTTGAATTTGAACATTTCTAATTACTCTATTTTCTCATCTAAGATTTATCGTGTAATCGTTAATAATAAATATTTTTCTCCTCTTTTCTACTTCTATTATCAAAGTAGGCCGATCATTCTGAAAATTTGTATAACGCCATAATTTTTCATTGTGAACAACTTTTCTTAGTGACACTTTTGCGTATTCTGAACGGAAAAGGTACCTACTTTACCTGAAACGAAAAGAGGTTTTGCTCAACTGTAAAGGCTTATTTGATTTAAAAAAATCGAAAGTAAACTAAAAATAAGTTTCAGACCAAGCAGGGCGGAATCTCAAAATATGAAATTCCAATTCGAAAATTTTTGGTCAATCTCACCTATTGTGAACTCAATCCGGGGACACACTGTATATACTTAAAATTAGGTTATTAATTGTAAAATTGTTTTATGAAATGTGTTCACAGTCAAACTAAGTATTATTGTGAGCATAATTATAATTTATTGCTGACACTTCATAAACAACAAATAACGTTTTATTTACTAATAACGAATTACTTAACATAGTATGTATCCACTACAATTTTCATCGATTCTTGTCATTTAACAATTCTAATAACTCTTCAATAAATAAAATTATTGAAGAGTTCTAATCAGACGTTAATCAAAGATTTGAATTCTAATAACTATTGCAGATCACACAATGGCGAAAAGACATTCCTCTGTTCCACGTGCGGCAAAAGTTTCAACCAAATTGGAGGCTTGAAACAACACATGTTATATCACAGCGGAATAAAATCGTTTGTGTGTGAAGTTTGTCAGACGAGTTTTGTGACGAAAGGCTCGCTAGTCAAACATTCGCGCATCCATTCGGGCGACAGACCGTATCAGTGCGATATATGTAGTGCCACGTTCTCGCGTTCGGACACTCTCAACACGCACAGGGAGCTCGTGCACTTCGGCAAGAAGAATTACGAGTGCGACATCTGCCACAAAAACTTTTCACAGTCGCATGCCCTCGTTAGACATAAACTGATACATTCCGGTGAAAAACCGTACAGTTGTAATTTTTGCGAGAAGAAGTTCACGCAGAAGACGACGCTGACGGCGCACCTAAGAATCCACACGGGCGAAAAACCGTACCTGTGTAATACTTGTGGGCAAGTGTTCGGCCAGAGATCGACGCTAAGGTCACACAGACACAAGGAAAACCACTGAATAATTATTTTAATTTAGTTATAGTACTAAGCTCTTTTAAAAATAAATCTTTTTTGAATTTATTTGATAAACTGTATTTTTTATTATTAAAATTTGAAAGAAAAAAAAAATTGGTTGTCTGTAAAGTCGGTTTACGGACGATAATTTTACGTGATAACGTATTCCGTAATACATAACCTAAATTTTAGTAGCTGTCAAACTTGGGCCGAAGCATACTGCGCTCTCGCTTGCACGCACAGGGTCAGGCGGAACGTTAGGAACGTTACACTTTTTCGTGGGTGCAGCTGGTGTTTCATCAATTTATAAGACGTTATCATGTCAAAACATTGTCTTGAACACAACTGAACTGTAGAATGTAGTCAAAGCTGTAAAGATTACACACAGGCTGGATGTGCACTTTGAGCATTCTATTTTTGCAATATTATTAGAATTTATAGTAAGTAATACTAATAAAGAAATTCGTGCGAAGTATATCAATGAAGACGGCAAGGGATGTTTCAGAAAAATGATAATTTTATGTTTACAAAAATATGGAACGTAAAAGATGCATAATTGTCAAAACATTCACAACGCAATATTATTTTTCTAAATACGTTGCATTAATTTGAAACCAGAGTTTTTGTCATCCAGACGTTCTCAACTTGTTTTTGAGCGGAAAACCTTGCATGGTCTCCAAATATCAGTAAAATAAAAGAGTGACGTATAAAATTTAGTAATTAAAATGGAAAATAAATCAAAAGAAAACGTTTGTCGCACTTGCTTATCTGAAAATGCAACGATGAGATCAGTTTTTACTTGCGAAAAAGTTACCGACACTACGGAAAGTAAAATAATATCAGATATGATAATGGCGTGTGCATCTGTGCACGTAAGTATTTATTATATGTAACGCTTGACGTATGGCGTTTAATTTGAATATTTCTCGTTATAACTTTGCTAAATCAGCATGTATGATATTATGCTTTATTTTTATAGATAAGGTTAGGAGACGGCTTACCAAATAATGTTTGTTTACAATGTGCGAATAAAATAAACGAATTTTATTCATTCAAATTGAAATGCGAATACTCGGATAATATTCTACGCAAGTCGCATTGGTATAATGAATTGAAAGATGAATTCGACCCGGTCGATGAAAGCCAAATAAAAGACGAAACGAATTTTTATGATGACGATTTATTTTCACCCGAAGTCACTTTAGAAACTGATAAAGCGAATAATATCAAAAGCGAAAAAGACGACGACGACGACGAACACATCGACGTCACCCATCCTTGTAATGAATGTAAAATAACGTTTGAAAAAGAAAGCTACCTTAAAAACCATTTAAAAAACCACGAAGCCAATAAGCCGTTCGAATGTAAGATATGCGGAAAAGGTTTTTCGAAAGCGTCGACATTAAAAAGCCATCGGAGCTTGCACGATGCCAAAATCGAAAAGTCGAAAGAAAATAAACGCGAAAGATTGATTAAAAGAGAAAAATCGCAAGAAATAAAACGCGAATCGCCCGTTTACGAAGACAGCGACTTCAAAAACGATGACGGAGACGACTACAACGAAGACGACAAGCCACTGAAGTCCATCCGAACGAGAAGAATCAAAAAGACAAAAAAACAACACGCGTGTGATATCTGCTTTAAAAAGTTCACGAAATCAAGTCACGTTATTAGACATAAAAAGACTCACGAAGTGATCAAGCCGTTCTCGTGTGAAAAATGTGATAGGAAATTTGCTCAGGAAACGCAGCTGACAAATCATATTGAAAAAATACATTTGGGCATTAAGGGTCACGAGTGTAACATATGCTTAAAAAGAGTTAGCAATTTGAATAGTCATTTAAGGTACGTACGCGATTTTTGATCTCCAATTCCATACTTTGTAACTGCTTACCGCGCTTTATTTTATTGTATTGTTTCTTGAAATCAGCAAGGCGCAAACGTGTCAAAAACAAAAATATTATAAATAAAATAGTCTAAAACACCTTGTAAGTGAAGCATGACGCAATCTTTCTGGTGCCCTGTGCAGTGATTGATTGTAATTTAGTTTGTTACAACAATGGAGCAAGCGGGCCCCGGGGCCCCTTTTCCTTGCCTACTTTTTAGGGGTTCGAAGGTGTCCACATTCGTTTCTTACTTTTTGGAGCCCTTCCACAAATTACCTCTAGAATTGTATGTAAAAAAAACCCATTGAAAAAAATTGTATAATAATAAGTAATGGCCTTTTTAAAGCACTTTTTAAGGAAGTACCCTCGATAAATGAATTAACAAACAGAAAATTACGAAAATTTGCAAATATGTCAAAACCTTTTCAAAAATGACTCAGTTAAATTTTTGTGATTTTTGGTTAACTTTGAAAATAGATATTGATAATTTTATTTCGCTGCACTTAACATGGAGTCTTATGGAAATCTGTGATTTTGACGCACTCCATCATTTATTACGTTGGAATTGACAAACAGATTTTGATAAAATTTTCAGGAAATATAAACGAATATTCTAAGAACATTTTTCTTTTTCCAAAACGTATAAAGCTTGCTGATGTTAATAGAAATAACTAAAACACCGCAATGTTATAGTTTGTGGCGCGTCATTCAAAAGTAAGTTACGAAACTGCAGCAGTTTTGATATCGTAAAAACATACGTAAATTGAGTAAATGCTAAAAGCATAGTATTCCAAAAAAATGATAGTGTATTATTATTTCCGAAATGACAGGAATAAAGAAAAGCATTTTCATAAATTAATGCGAATTTGACACTGCGTGCTGACTTATGCTGCGTACATAAGCACTTGTAACTATGGCAAGGCATGCGGTGTTGCCAAATTATATACTACGTTACTCAAGTAGAAGACAAATTCTTTGACTTACTGCGTACCGAGGGTACTTCCTTAAATTCTACGTAGGGGGGGCCCCAATTTTACTTCTTGCCTCGGGGTCTCTGAGGTTCATACTGTTTTCAGTACACTTGCAAATGTATATACATAAAATATAATGTCATGCAACTGAGAACAGCTGGCTTCGCTTATCTATACATAAGGCAATGGCGTATTGTGATTGTGTGTCGCGCGTGCGCACACACTAGCACAGTCACAGCTACATGCTCGAACTCCCATCAAATCCATACCGCGGCGCGCGAGCTAAGATGTTTTCACATCGGTGAAATTTAATTTAACGTCGCAAACAATTATTTACGTGTAAAGTAACCATAACGCCGATCATTGCATTTTCCAGGTCACACAACGATGACAAGCCGTTCCTGTGCAACACGTGCGGCAAAGGCTTCAACCTGATCGGCAATCTAAAGAAGCACATGATCCGTCACACGGGCATCAAGCCCTTTGTGTGCGAGTACTGCCACAACGGCTACTCGAGCAAAGGCGAGCTCGTTTCACACTCTCGAACTCACACTGGCATCCGGCCGTATATTTGCGACGTGTGCAGCATGAGCTTCATGCGCTCCGATGTACTGCACAAGCACAAGGAGGCCGTGCATCTCGGTAAGAAGCCCTATACGTGCGACGTCTGTAACATGAGCTTCTCTTGGGGACACCATCTGGTGAGTGTTTGCCGACATACTTTTATATATCCACACCTAGTTTTTATTGATTCAACTGTTCTAACTTGTATAATAAGGAGGTTGATGCGTTACAGTCCCAATCAAAAGTAAGTCGAATTCTAAATGGGAACTTTTCCATAATACATTTTTACAAAAGATTATAAGTTGATGATACCAATAAATTATTGTCATAAAGGCATCAATAAATAATTTTTTTTAATATTAATAAATTATTTCAGTATTTTACTTAATGGACTAACTTTTGAATTTTTTGTACAAAGTTAGGTTAGAAAAAATAAATTTATGTAAATATCTGTATTTTACATATTTTTTGCAGTAAATAATTAAAAAAAGAAATTAGAAGTAATAAAAATTACAATTAAATCATTAAAAAGTTGATAATTCAGTTAAAATTGTTAAAATTGGCAAGAATAAAAGTCCATAATCGAAAAGTTCTAAGGTTTAATAATTTCTTTTTATTGATTAAAAGTCTCCTAATTAAATTGGAAAAAATATTAAAATATGTGTAAGACATCGATGCTTTACATAGTTAGTTTTCGGAACTGCTGACATTATTAATGGTTATTTGCAAAAAATTAAAATGTACCGTTTGCATGCTAGGTTGACATATTTTCCACAAGACTACATGTAAAAGTTTTTTTTAATTTTTAACTTTATAAATCTAATGATTTTGGATTTTTTACAGAAAATTTTGTCGTTAAAAAAACTTTATTTCAGATTTTTTTCATTATCCTCGTAAAACGGCTCAACCTCCTTAATGAAGAGTTAAGTAAAAAACGTATGGCAAATACACTAATAACGACAACAATACGTCATCATTAAGCAATAAACAGTATTTGCTAGTTATTTTGTTGCTTTGTTGTCGGCGTCATACGTACCGAAGAGTCTAAGAAATTCGTTCTTTTGTTTGTTGGAATTATCTTTCATAATATGTTCAGCTCAGCTGCTTATCGATAAGTTTTCATATTCTTGGTTGCCCACAAACTTGCAAACTATGAACATGAGGAGTAAAAGAAAATCTTTGTGTATTGACGATAAAGTTTTATTAATACGCACAATATTCTTCTCTCAGTTTAACAACTCTCAATAAAGCAATAAAGTGCACACTACCTTGAGTGTCGCTATATACAGGGGCGGATCTAGATATCACGGGACCTAGGGCTTATTGATGTTCGATGTATCCCCATCTTTTGTTAGATTAAGAATCTTTAAATAGAGGTTTAAAATTCAGCTTATTGACATTAAAATCAGAGTTCAAACTTCGTGATCTAATCTATAAAATAATTTAAAAAATTGGCAAAATTGACTCTAAAAAATGCCAAATTAATCCAAAAAAACTTTTAAAATTCACCCAAATAGTCGTCAAAATTCATCCAAACTTTTACCAAAATTCACCCAAATAATCGTCAAAATTCAGCAAAACTGTTATCAAAATTCACCCAAAAAATTGTCAACAATTCACCCATGATAATGATAATTATTAATTCTATTTTACGATAAATGCTCATTGTTAATGAAATGTATTAAAAATAATATTAAATCAAATTTTGTGGGCCTTTGACACTTGGGGGCCCAGGGCTAAGCCCTATTAGTCCTTATGTAGATCCGTCTCTGGCTATACAGTATGTAAACACGTAAGGTGCACATAGGGAAATTAGCATTGGGAAAAAATACTTGGATCAGAGTTAGCCATAACTGCATTAATTGTTATTTCTATTGAATTATCGTGGTAATCTTGAGGATTTCTATTTTATTTTGATTTTTTTTTATTTTACTTGACTTTTTTAACAATAAAAAGCTCTTATAAATCATTATTTTAATTTTTTTGTACAAAATTAAAACAAAAAAACAACTCCATCTGTTTGGAAACACTTCATTCAAAAATTGTCTGACTGGTATTACGTATGCGCGTTGGTAATTCAGTGACCCAATGTCTTTAGGTTCAACTCGAATAGGCGGAGATATTTGATCTCGCACCATATTTAAGTATTTTTGGGAATTTAATGTCCCATTAATAAAAAAAGTCCGATTATGTTGTAATCATGTGAATGGTAGTATACACATTCATTTTGCAAAAGAATATTATCTGTCAAATTGAAAAACAAGATTTCAAGGCTTACTCTGATCCAGTCATTTTTTCCCAATGTTAATTTCCCTATGTGCACCTTACGTGTTTACATACTGTATAGAGTTCACACTGTATTTAATCGTATATTTCGTTTTTCCGTGTTGCAGGTGCGACATAAGCGTACACATACAGGAGAGAAGCCATACGGCTGCAAGTTCTGCGAGAAGACGTTCACGCAGAACAACAGCCTGACAGCTCACATGCGCATTCATACGGGTGAGAAGCCGTTCATATGCGATGACTGCGGCCAAGCGTTCAGGCAGCGCTCGTCGCTCAAGACGCACAAAAATATACACAAGAAGAAGATGGCGATCGCGCTCAACGTCATTCCGCCAAACATGTAGTAATACCTCCACCACCCTATTTTATTTAGCGTAATTAATTAAATATAAATGTGTTTTAACGAAAATATAAAATTAGTACTTATATATACGATGTCTTGTCATATGTTTATACCATTTGACCAGCTCCGTCCTGTTTTACGATTATTTTAGGGTTTTCATTTGTTTTAATCTAGACTTCAGAATGCCGCGTATTTAAACTGCGACCTAATATTTTCTTTATTCTGATTTTCATAATTGAAATAAACAGCAGTTTCACAATTTTGAGATTCAAAACTTGTAAAAATAGCATACCTACGTAATTTTTATTGATAACTAGCGGTCCCGCCCGGTGTCACCCGGGCGCAAAAGAACGAATGAGGGGGGAGGAACATGGGTACGCACGTCCATCTTAATTTACCGAGATGAATGTTGTGTCCAAATTTCATGATGATCGGAATTACCATTCAAAAGTTTTTGTCGGACGGAAAAATTTTGAGTTATATTTTGCAACATTTTTCATTGATGCTCCGCTCCTAGCGTGATATTATATAGCCTATAGCCATCCTCAATAAATGGACTATCCAACAAAAAAATGTTTTTTCAAATCAAACCAGTAGTTCCTGAGATAAGCGCGTTCAACCAAACAAACAAACTCTTCAGCCTTATATATTAGTATTGATATAAAACCACGAAGTCTGTGACTAGGAGACCCAGCTCGAGCGTAGCGGTGGACTGATATCTGTCGCATGAACCAATATGGCGTCAGCTACTGGGTACTAACCCACACACGTTCATGGCTTACATATGTGTGTAGTGTCTGTGAAGTTAAACAACTTTGGTAAGTATGGCGAAAACAGGTTGAAAGAACCGAAGTTTTTTCAGGTAGTGATAACGACGCCATCTCGCGTGCGCCAGAAAACGGTCCATCTCGAAACACAGCAAGCATATAAGAAGCTAGCTCTCCTGGTTACAGACTTCGTGTATAAAACTATAATAATAATTAATTAATCAAAAATATGATAACTCCACCCCACTGACTTCCTCGCTCGACCATATTGATTACGAATTTTTGTAAACTAGCCTTTCTAAAATGTTCTACAACATAGCATATGGGCTATGTGCAGGGAGGCGGGGTTACAAATTTTTCGATGCGAGCGTTTGTGGTGAGCACTAGGGGAAACTTCAAACTCAAATTTTCCGTGTGTCAATGAGCACTGTTTATTAAAAGTCAAAATAGTTATAATTTTATAAAGTTTTTTAATTACAAAGAAAACATAGGAAAACTAAGCGATCTGGAAATGCTTGTTGTGTTCCGGGCTGTTGCGCTGATGGCGATTTAAGTAAAATAAATACCATTGACGCTCTAATTTGACGTTCCGCTGTCAGTGTAAACAAATTAACATCAGTTTTTCTTATTACATTTCTTTTTTTGACACATCATGGCCAACTAAAGTTTTTGACTTATCACCTTAGAAACATGTCGCGATTTCCATTAAAAGTGAGTTCAATAATTCTCTATTACCCACTAGCGGCGCTAGTAGGCTTCGTGCACACAGCTTATACATCGATTTATGAAATGTGAACAAAATCGCAAATTTGGTTTTTGTTCGTCTATCTTTATTTAGGAGAGTAGGTGGAAAATATAAAATGACCATTAACAAGACTTCACTCCCAAGGTTGCTTGACGTTAAAAATCAACTAAAAATCAGTTTTGATTATTTTCTCAACCTAAATATGATTAGTGTATCGCGAAAATTCATTCCAATTCCGTTTGCAATGTATAGATAACGAAAATCCATTGATTTCATAGTATTATTATGTAGGTAGTAGCAGATCCAGTGAAATACTTTTAATATAATAATATGAGTTACATTACTCGAAATGACCAAATTATAAATCCATATACAGAGTGGCGCAGAGGAAACGCATGTTTTTCACCTAAGCATAACATTTTATATTTTCAAGATACTGTTGTTTCAATTACAGCTAAATGAAGTAATAATAATGCACTTTTAAATCAATTATGGAAAATAATGTCAGTCGAGTGTCGCCCTGCTTCGCGGTCGCACATCTCCAACCGCTCTTGGAAATTGTGCATCACATTTAAAATCATTTCTGGCGATTTCTTGACGAATAGCAATTTTCAGTCCTTTTTGTGGGGTTACCTTAAGTCTAAAGTGTACGCTAACAAGCCCCGTACGTTACAGGAACTGAAAATTGCTATTCGTCAAGAAATCGCAAGAGTACCACATGAAATGATTTTAAGTGTGATGCACAATTTTCAAGAGCGTTTGGAGATGTGCGACCGCGAAGCAGGGCGACACTCGACTGACATTATTTTCCATAATGGATTTAAAAGTGCATTGTTATTACTTCATTTAGCTGTAATTAAAACAACAGTATCTTGAAAATATAAAATGTTATGCTTAGGTGAAAAACATGCGTTTCCTCTGCGCCACCCTGTACTACCCAAAATTTATTTCACCCCCTTAAGTTTCTTGCGTCGCTAAAATTACTTAATTTTCGAACGTCTATAATTAGGAAATATCTATTCACCCCGTTAGGCGCTCTTGGAAAAAATAAATAAATCACAATTATTTCACGGAAAGAATTTTTAATTTTTATGCCAAACTGTTTCGTTCCAAGAATTTTTCAACATTCTGGGAGCATTATCTAGTGTTCTCGTTTTATCGAGGTATGATTCAATGACACTAACGAGTGACTTATCAAATCTGTTGCACAACGAGCTGTGATCAGAGAGGCGGAAGTACTATTTCCGCGAGGGAGAACCAAAATATAATCGGGGCTGTGTACTAAAACTGCCTGGCTGATGGATGGTCTTTACTGTAGATTGTAGAAGCACAATACCGATCGCGCTACAATGATTCCAGTGGCGTGCGCTTGAAGAACCAAGATTTGCGCTGCGCTGATAGCTAGTATAATACGCGCCAAGGATCTAAAAAGGTTCGGAAGCTAGTCACAAACAGCGTCGCAAAGGCACATTTTAGAGCCGTTGAGACTCCCACCACCTCCCAGCTGCGTGCACGGAACGTGCGCTCGTCGGTGATTGGCCGTGATCGCTCGTTGCCTTTGTCACTTGTCGCTTTCCTGCTTTAAGGCCTAGCACACATGAAGAGCGTTCAACGCGCGTTGGCCCAACGCGCGTTTACAATTTCTATACAATTGTATAGAACTGTTTATAATATGATAACACGCGTTGGTGGCGCGTTGAACGCGCGTTATCATATAAACAGTTCTATACAATTGTATAGAAATTGTAAATGCGCGTTGGGCCAACGCGCGTTGAACGCCTCTCATATAAACTAGGCCTTAAGTACACTCGAGTACGCTATTGTCAAGTTGTTATTGTTATTTTAGTTTTGTTGAGTTGCGAGTTTGTAGTTTTTCAACAGACTGTACAAGCGCAAGCCCGCATTCGCATCTAACTTCCGAGCCTTTTAGATTCGTGGCGCGTATTATATAAAAAAATCGCGATACCGCTACTGGCTTTGGAGGAGGGTGAAAGGTTGGGCGGAAAACTAGATTTTTTTTTAGTCATCGGTGATCAGTCGTTGACAGTCAAATGTGTTTTAGATCGTCCACAAACACGAAGGCAATGAGGATGGGCTCTGCCAAACTTGACAAAACTGTTCTAGTTCGTGGTAGAAACTATTTATTTACAATAACAAACGTTTAACATCACAAAAAAACTAAAGTACTTCTCTTTATAACGTAACAGAAATGAAACTAATAAAATAAAAGAATAAGTAATAAAGAATATAAAGCCACTATTTATGTACACAAAATATTTACTACACGAAACACAAACATTTATTAAGCACACTTATTTATTAATTATGTACAAGAAATTATTTATGTTAAACCAGCTTTATATAATTGAAATCAATGGTTTATTATACCGCACTCCGTACTAGTTATTACACAGCTCATTAATCTATTTATCTCAGCAGTTACCTCAGTACTGTTTACGGTACTGACTGAATAATTTATATCACAACTATTTGTCGATTGTTAAACACACTGTATATGACCGACTGTGTCACTCAGCTCGCGCACGCCGTATTTATAGGTGCTGGTTACGTCTTCGAACGATTTCTTGCACGTTCCAGAAAAATCTACCTGTGTGCGTCATTGTTGTCGTCGAGAACATTCAATAGAACACATTAGCGTCTCAGCTGGGGGGAACGTGTAACAATACTTTATGTCGAACAATTGTTTGACAGTTTTCCTGATAACTTTTTGGGTCCCAGACCGACCCTGCTATAAAGGGTATATGTATCAAGCCCTGTGTATATAACGTTCACGCACCAATTTAAAATGGTCGCGTGTATATAGTTTATGGTAAACATAATTATTTATAAATTATGTCTACAAGTCCTCTTGTCTTTTCATTTTATCTCCGCCGCTGATTATGAAAACTCTACGTATTATATGGACATATCATAATATGGATATGTGTAACTAATTCACTGGATTATTCAACTATACGTGTAGAAAAATACCAGCGCACATCAAACTAACTTTTATTTAACGAGACGTGTTATCTCGGAGCGTTTTGAACCACTTGCGATGCGAATGTTAAAAAAGTTAACAAAAGAAAAATTGGTTTATAAGGGACATGACAATAATATAAAATATTGTCTGAAGACACAAGTAATTCAAGAATTACAAGGCGCGAAATTCTATAAAATATACCCCGGCGTAATGTTTGAAAATTGTTGTATATTTTTAACGACACTTTGAGCTTAATAATATAATTAAATTAACTTAATCTACGAAAAAAATTACAGTTGAAAATATTGCAACACAGAAAGGAAAAAATCATTTTAATAATTTATTAATAATTAGTCACAACCAACTTTTTTATAATTATTCCCCTAAATTATTAAAATAATTATATTTCCATTTTGGTACATTTCAATAAAAACTTTCTTTTTATTATTATTTTATTTTTCTTGTAATAACATATATCTCTGATGCGCATGCGCCGATTTTTCCCGAAATAAAATACAAAAATTTCTTGTAAAACAGATAGAATAATAAGCCGCTATGAAAAGTATACCATTGTTATATAAAAAACGTTATAGCACATAATATCTCTTGCGCATGCGCCGATTTTCCCCAAAAATTAATTACAAAACTTTCTTGTAAAGCAGATAGAATAATCGACCGTTATGAAATGTAAAGCATAATTATATAAGAAACAACGTCATAGCCCATATCTCTTTTGCGCATGCGCCGATTTTCCCCAAAAAATTTACAAAACTTTCATGTAAAAATAGATAAAATAATAAGTCTTTTTAAAAACTATATTATTATTATATAAAACAACATTATAAAAGATATACTCTTTTACGCATGCGCCGAAGTTCCCAAAAAACAATAGGCCACTTCATATTTGCATATCAAACATCCTCCCAAAATTTGGTTTCAATCCGCTCATCCGTGGTGTCGGAATGGTAAGAAATGTCAAAAATGACGTTTGCATCTGTCAAAGTATTATGTTCTAATAATTAGTTATTCAAATTGTTAACTCAGAAGGCGTTGCATTTCACAAATATTTGAAATGCCATCCGTTTTTGAACAAATGCAATCGTTTTATTTTAAGACAGAACAAACGTAATCTTTATATTACCATATTAAACCGTGCAACAGAGAGAGATAACCGAAAGATGTTTGCCATCGATTATATCAAATTGAATTTATTTCTAAATAAATTTGTATAAAAAACCTGTTTTGGCAAATTCTGTTGTACGAAATTTATGTAAAATTTTCTCCTCTTTCGTTTAAGACAGGTTTCGAACCGATCTGATTTAAATTGAGTGAGTTATAAGCAAAAAACTTCGTTTTTTCTTTATTGCTCCCCTCTGGGGTCAAAATTCAAAAATCGGGCGACGTTAGGATTTAAGTTACCCGGAGACGAATCGAACAAAAAAAAGTTTTTTAAAATCGGTTAAGGCGTTTGGGCTGTACGCTGGATACAAAAAGCGTGACTCACAGATTCACAGACAAAGCGAGTACATATAAGGCGCTTTAGCTTACGCTAATCGCGCCTAAAAATATATTTCAGCTTTAACAAATCTATTTCGACTGAAAACAGTCCACTTACGAAAACACACCTAAAGATCGCAATTTTTGACAAAAATCAAAATTTCTCAGAACTTTTGCAACATCACGTTGCTTTTCGAAAATGATACGCTCATTCCAATGAGCTCAAACGTCTGTATTTCTTTTGGTTTAGAAATTGTATCCGTTTAAAGTTACCAAAGAATCACAAAAAAAATCGAACTAAAAGAGAAACAGACGTGCTCACTGGATTCAGGACAATTTTTTCTATAAACATTTTCAATCTCATTGGCGTAGCAAGAAGAGGGGGCAGGTAGGCCTGGCCCACCCTATAATATTAATTGTTCAGGTACAGATAAATCTACAATAATCTACGTAGTTTTTTTGTCGTGAAATTTCTCCAGAAAGTCAACGTCGATTTCGCTACTATTAACAGTTTTTAAATTATGTGTCAGTGGCAGTTGATAATGGTAGGTAGAGTCGAAAATTGGACCTCCTATGAAAAAATCGTTGCTACGCCTATGTTAAATTTCAAAAATTTATTAAACATTTCAATTTGTGCGATTTGTTTAAGATGTAGCTTAAGTATAAAAATCCATTTATAGGTATAATGTGTAAGCTCACAGCTTCATGTAAAGAAAGGATACGAAAAGTTTGAGATTCCCGGCGTAAAAAAAGTATCTACTTTTCCCACTCGTGCATATTTTTTCTCTATCCAACATCGTTTGTTACGTTCCATACGCGCGCGATGTTCATTTATTCGAACCATAACAATAATAGAGTGTCGGCGATGATTTGATGTTCAGTTGTTTCCGCGCGCTGCTAGTTTGTTTCGCTTCTATTAGAGTGACCAGTGGAACGAGGGTTTAATTTAAACAGAAGATCGTGTAAAAAATGAATTAAACCAAAGATGATTATACGTGTTTGGGTGATTAAAATATTTGTGTTGATAAATGATATAATAAATTTAAAAAAATAGTTTATATCAAAATTAGTGATAAATGTTTGCAACATCAATATTTATTATATGAATCAACAAATGGAAAAGCCAATAAAGATAACGAATTATAAAAACCAAACTGTGACATTAAAATTCTAGTTATGTGTGATTTTAAAATGTTTTTATTATTTTTGTGTAAATCAATTGTTTTTCTTTAGACTTTTTAGTGCAGACTGCAGTGGAATGTTTTATTTTTAACAAAAATCAGGTAAGCACGCATTTACAGAATTTATATTATAATAAAATCATGAGGAAGGCTGCGAGTAACTAAAATAAGTTACACGATGTTTTTTACTAAGAACGGTAAGAAGGCAACGATAAAATAAGAGAAAATATATAACTATAATAATATTGTTATTTTTTTAATGCAACAATCACTGGGACAGCAAGGTCAAACTTAAATCCATTTTGATAGGTACAGAACAGTATTAAAACAAAAGTCTTGTTTTTGTCTACCGGTCTTGCAATTTTATTAAAAAGAAAACAATCTCTCAAAGAGAAACAATTAATACAAACAATTTTAAGATTAGTATCAGGAGTCAGAATATCGGATATGAATATCCTGGCCATAGAAACTAAATTATTTCCATACCGACTGCCCGTTCACCAAAATTTTGCTCCAATAAATTTAAGTGTTGAATGAATGAATTAGGGGTTATGGTTAATAGCCCGTTGATGCACGTCATTCTATAAGATTTTTTTTGATCCCCCTTATCCGGAATCTAGCCCTCTAATAGTCTGGATCTTCTCATGAACTCTGCACGTCATTCTATAGGAATTTTTTTGCTCCCCCTTATCCGGAATCTAGCCCTCCAATAGTCTGGATCTTCTCATGAGCTCCAGAAGATTGGTGACTAGATTATCCTGTGGAATTACTCCGTCCCAATGTATCCAAAGATGGTTATTCTCCTGTAGGCTAGAGCCTCTCATTCGAACAATAAATGGTTGGCTGTTTCGTCCTCCAATTCAAATACTATACCTACTTATAGTATAAATTCTAATTTGGACCAATCTTTAAAAAATAACATTTTCGTTAAATTAATCCTGGCCGTTTTTCCGTAATGGTTTGACATTTCAATTTTATTTATCTAAAAACCAGTAAGTTCAATCAACTGACTGTAAACAGATAGGCATGTTCAAATATACATTTTATTAAATAATCCTTGTTTTAAATCGCTATAACTGTAGAAATTAAAGCAGAGCGCATAGCGTGACCCCGTAATTTGTATCCGTCTATATCTATAGCGAGCCTTCGTAATCGGAATAATCGGAGGGGCATCACTTTGATTGTTTTATGATTAATGATGATTGAGTTTAGAGTTAATAATAAGCTACAATGACCTCGGCACTTGATAAGTTTATTTACACTCCACGGATCCGAAGTGCTTTATTAAAAAGTGGTCACAACAGATAGATATTGTAAATTATAGACGTTCGACAACAGATATCATAGCAGCCTGAAGTGGTCGTAACAGACCTGTTACAATGTGTTTCCGATATAGTTTGTTTCCCGATCAAGTGTGACATCGGACTTTTGAAATTTCTCAATGAGAAATCTTACTGTTCATGTTTTTTTTCTTCAGTATTTTGCGAACCGCCCATGAAAAATCAGGATTTATCGTTTTTCAAAGAAAAATTGTAAATGAAAAAGCACATGTCACATTTGATTCATGATTTACTTCTAGTTGTTTCCTCCTTGAATTAAGTCCTGTTTGGAGTCGGTATATGATTCTGGACACTCCATCCAGAAGGATGGAGCGTCCACAATAGTAATACCAAACAGAATACAAATACAGGTCTTTTCCTTACGACGGAAAAGGCCTCTAATCGAAAAATTGCTGTTTCGATCCATGGTTTTCCTCAATAATTTTAACAAATTCGGAAGGATGTTTCCTGATAAAAGATGATGATCAAAATCCGTTCTACTAAACACTCGAATTTATTTTATTGACGTGATAACGTCTTATAAATTGATGAATCACCAATATTATAAATTGATAAAACACCGGCTGCATGTTCGAAAAAGTGTAACGTAACGTTCCTAACGTTCCGCCTGACCCTGTGCGTGCTCTCGCTCAATTTAAATCAGATCGGTTTGAAACCAGTCTTAAACGAAAGAGGAGAACATTTTACATAGATTTCGTATAACAGAATTTGCCTAAACAGTTTTTTTATACAAATTTATATAGAAAAATATTTTATACAAATTTATATAGAAAAATAGCTGTATAAATGCAATGTTGTGTAATGCATGGCGCGACGCGGTCGGTTGTCTTTGTTTGCCGTACATGGAAATTAGAAGCAAACGTATGTCTTGTCTTAACATGAAAACAGCTGCATTTCTAATGTTTAATTCAATTTTTTGACATTAGTATATTGTGAAATGCAAAGCCTTCTAAGTTAAGTATTGGAATAACTAATTATTATTAGAACATAATACTTTGTAAGTTGCAAACGTCACTTTTGACATTTCTTATCATTCCGACACCAAGGATAAGCGGATTGAAACCAAATTTTGGGAGGTTTAGGTTATGTATTACGGAATACGTTATCACGTAAAACTATCGTCCGTAAACCGACTTTACAGACAACCAATTTTTTTTTTTCTGTGCTACTGACAATACATATAGAAGAGTTCTCAGAACCTGATAATAAACAACTCGGATATCTGGCAGATTTATAAAATGTAATACACCTATCCCCCGATTTACACGGTAGATACGTTCCTGAGAAAAACGTGTAAATCGAAATTAAAAATTTTCAAGTCAAAACCGTGTAAATCGAAAAGCTTGCAGAAAATGCATAATTTTGCTATTTAACAATTGTGATTTTTTTCAATATTTTTAGGTGTACACAGAAATAAAAATAAAATGCATTGACAGGTTCTGAAACTGTGAAACTTTCACTCAAATACAATTTTCCGTAGATAAAACTTCAATTTTATGCGAAGAAATACAGACATAGTGTGCGTGTGCAGCAAGTCAGCACATAAGCTCGGGATTCCCCGTGAGATGTGTACACAGCGCACGTGTTCAATCACAGTAGCATTTAGTAGAGTGCGATAAAAACAAAAAAAAACTTATTTGGAAAACCGTGTAAAAGCGAAAACGTGTAAAACAAGTACCGTGTAAATCGGGGGATGGGTGTACTATATAGGAAGATGGGTAGATACTTCTTAGTAGTAGTAGTAAAAAATTAGACTTTGAAAAAACTTAATAAAAAAAACACTCTTTTATAGCAATGTGGATTAAAAATTATTTTTTACTTTTTAGTTCACTTTCGTATAAAAGAATGTTATTTTTAAACTCTAATTTTAACTATAACCTTAAAAACCAACACTCAAATGACTATGTTTATATAAATTGTTTGTATATTTACAAATATTTATATAAATTATTGCAATTTCAAATTATTCAGACGTCTGGAAGTGAGTGAAAATTAAATTGAAAGATTTCATTAGATAGATACAAACATGCAGGTGAAATTAATAAAAGAGTGTGTGTAAATACACAACTACTTTTTGATATAGATATAGGTACTAGCTGCGGCAAAAGATGAAGCCACCGCGTCATAGTGACGTGAACGCATTGCGCCTACTTTATAGCTTGCTATTGACTGTTGTGCGTCGAGTGTTTATTATTTTATTCTACCGCTATAAATGGATATGTCGAATTTATTCCACACGCCACTGTCTGCGGGCAAGTAGGCGTTCACTAGCATATTATTGATGACGTGCCTGGCTTCAACTCTCACCGCGGGTAATATACGAACATGTAAAATACCAGTGCTAATTGTTTATTTATTATTTCGAGAATGCATTTGTTACTTAATTTAACGGTTCGGCGCGGGGGGGTGGTAGCGCCGCGGTGCGTGAGTGCGTGACTTCGTTAATAAGGCGGAATGCATGAATGAATGTACTATGCTGTCGGCTCCACGCCCCTCGTGTTATGTCACAATCTCGTGTCATCGTACAAAATATTGTTTGTGTCAATTCCCCAGTAGTCAGTACCCATAATCCAGCTTTTCATTAATTAACTTTTATTACAATGCCAACAGAGCGGTCATCATCACAGATTCTGACCAGTGGCGTAACAAAAGGGGATATTAAATGCTATTGCTTGTGTTCAGTTGCCTTGAATTTATCGTAAAATAAATTTAAAAAAAAGAGAAGCCGTCGTGGGACGTCTGACAGATGTCAAACATAAATTTAATCAAGTTACAAGCAGCGCCACTTAAATGACTATTCTATAGTAACTAATAAATAATAATACTATATAAATAAATTTATTCCCGCAAAAAAAAACAATATAGAATGTATACTAATACAATTACTTTAGGATAGAATATTAACCTATCCAACTTGGCAGAGCCAGTGCTAGGATAGGTTAAATGTATGTTAAATGTCACCATCAACAAAAGGCGTGTTATAATCCACCGCATACACACAGCAAGCGCTAATACACATTTTCGTGCAGTCATCTAACGGAATTCTAATAATGCATTTGCATGTTTTTACTCCCACCCAAACGCGCCAGTACATGTTTCACATCAAAAATATTTTAATAATATTAATATTTAATGATACTTTCAGGGTAGGATATATAGCGTATTGTTTGTGTTAGGCTTCCTGTCAAAATCGACTTTTATAAAAGCGAATCTGCGGGCAAAATTGACTTTTGTGGGAGCGATTCCGCGCGTTCAGGCTATTAATGTTGTTATGGAGTCAAATTAAAATTTGTGGATTGGCCCCATTAGTAAATAGTTAGGAATACCGTGTTCAAAATCTGTAGGTACGTCTGCAAAATTGTTTTTCAACATATAATTCTGCTGTGGGGAAAAATAATTGAAATATACGCATTTTTTAACACGTTTGTGGTTTTGGCATACCAGAAATTCAACGAATAATCATGATAAAAATTTAAAAATAAACATTACACATAAAACCACTTGATAACATGGAGAGACAACGGCGTAGATATTTTTTTTTTTGAGGCGGGGGGGTAAAACAATAAAATCAATATTTTTTTTAGATTTATTAACCACGAATGACCTTTTTTTAACAACCCAACTCGAAAAATTGTGAGCCAAAAATCATTTTTCGTTTGTTGTGTGATGAATCCTGGGGGGGGGGTAATTCCCTTTTTTCGTTTGTTATGGTGGGTGCCTGCGGTCTGATGAATCCTGTACCCACCCATATCTACGCCCTTGTGGAGAGATATCACTTCCTGAAGGAACGGGTGTTGTTTTCTAAAAGCATTTATTTTGGCGATTCATTTAATTTTTAATGTGCTTTAAGTTCACATTAAATTTGATACGCGCGTAAGTTGTCGAAAAAAACTAATCTACTTAAAATGATCAGCGATTAATTTATTACACCGGGGAGTTGAGAGTCCATTGCTCCGTTAACTGGATTGTCGATAAAACCGCCGCAAAGTTTGAGGTGCGTCAAGGGCTAGGCTTGTATAGTGCAGACAGCCCACCGAGCTTCCTATCGCGCCGTTAAAGATAACGCGCTGCTGTCATTTGTTAAATTATAGTCGAAATAATTATAAAACGATACGAAATTAGGCTTAGTTTGCTGAACTTGCTGTCTACTTCTGTAGTTTGCCAAATTAATTTCTGTAAAGTGTTTTCGTACACGTAAAAGAAATCACCCACGATGTAAGAGTAAACCCAACATATTTAACGTTTTTGAAGTGAAACTTTTTCAATCTTTCTGCACGGGCGGACTGTATAGAGTGAATCGAATTCTACCAATTTTCTAGGCCAGCGGTCGGCAACCTTTTGAGACGGAAGAGCCAAAAGTTACAATTTACAAAATTTTCCAGTTTTTAAAGAGCCACTAAACATTTTCGTTTCAGTATTATAGTATTTGCGTATATAGGTATAATATATATATCCGAGGACGATACGTCGCGATGGGGCCGGTGCGGGTGAGACGCGAGTGGAAATGGCTGAGAGATAGACATGGTACTCAATCATGAATCGATTGGACGATTTTTAAGGGTTTATATAATAAAATAATTATTTTTTTCGTATGGAACTGGAGAGCCGCAACTTTACATCAAAAGAGCCGCATGCGGCTCGCGAGCCGCAGGTTTCCGACCCCTGTTCTAGGCTGTTGTTTTTTTTTTATTTTTATGTGACACGTTTAGTGCCATATCTTAGGCAGTAGCTTGACGCCCTCTCATGCCACAAAATTCACACAAGGCAAAACCAGAAGTACTAAATAAAAGGTAAATTTGATGAACGGGTTTAAAATGCCGTGGTTTCTTTAATCTTAGGAAACTGCCGCTTTAGGCAAATTTCAAACAGCGCTTGAGTCATGGTTCCCTAAGACTTAGGAACCAACGTTTCAGCGCTGAAGTTTGCATTTTACAATAATGTAGATTTCACTGTCTTGTGGCGTTCCTTTGCTTCGGGCGCTCGTGACGCGGTTCATTCCTGCCAAATCTTAGATGCAGCGCTGTATAATATAACTAACGGCCCGGTCAGGCTTCGCCCGAATTTGTATAGATTGCCACCGTTTTTCCGTCGACTTATGTTGCAAATTTGGTCTCTACGAAAAGCGCTTTTATTTTAACGCGATAATATATGACGGGTTGACCGTTGAGAGCAAAAAGTATTTTCAAGTCGCGGGAAAATGTTCGAGTGCAAAAATGACACGCGTGAGGTTTGCGGTCAAAAATGATGTGGAAAAATGTACTTGGCAAAAACGACCCTATGTCAGGGGTGGCGATTGACGAACCTTTCTACATCAACGTGCCATTTTTTTCAAATTTTTTTAATGTAGCCATGACGTGCCGACAAGCAGCCAAAGAAATTGAGTTGTCAAAAAAATGAATCAAACATAGATGAAAAGAAAAATTTCGATAATACACTGAGCGTCATGAAACTTTTTCGGATTTGTTATTTGGTGATAGTCGCAATTGTTTTCGGCGTCTAGTATATTTTTATTTATTTCTATTTTGCACCTCAATCAATGCCGTGCCCATAATGATCTGTCGCGTGCTACCTGTGGCACGCGTGCCATAGATTCGCCACCTCTGGCGTACGTTCATCCTGAAGGTCCATTCTAAAAAATTTTGAAATCGGATGTGTAGTTTCGGAGATTACCTCCTTTTAACACTTTATAATAGGTATTAGTATAAAGATATAAACGTAGCAAAAAATACAAACATCAATTTTACGGTACAAGAAATATTGTTATCGGCGATCTAGAAATTTCTTATATAGAAACTTTAACCGAAGAAATCTACAAAAGCAGCGTTTCAGTGCTGTGCACGATCATTTTACGGGAGCTATCGGAACATATAGTGTGAACAGTACTTTATTATAATATTGGCACGCGAGCAGGCAGTAATGATTTTCTTTTTAAAAAGCATGTCGCAGTTTCACCGCTTGAACACTAATAATGGGCAAAACAGTGCAATTAACTTTTACGGAATATACCATAAAAGACGACTAATGCCTTATATAGAAATCACAGGTCCGTATTTAAGAGTCAATTATGGCACTTGCTCTACATCAGACTTTCATTAAATCAGCTACTATAGGGACGTTGGGAATGGAATCCGGCCAAAGCGTCGGTAAATGTTGAATTTATTGAATACCCGCGACTTCGTCTGCATGGGTTTTGATTGTTTTGCGCGGAACCCTAATTAATTTTATAAAATATACCGTATATACTTTCATATGCATTTGGTAAAAAGCTGTTATATTTTGACATTACAAACAGACACTTTAATTTTATTTATTTGTATAGAATCTATACAAAAATTCCAGCCAATTGGACGACGGGACCATTCCAACTTCAAAAATGTTGGCATTTGATTATAATAAAGAAAATAAAATTTCTGATATCGTGTGAGGTGACGCGGGTAATGGCTAGTATTCAATATGATATTTGCTATTCGTTGCCATGGTTACCTACATAATATTGTCCACGCCATGTAAAAATTAATCAAAGCATGCCGAACTAGTTTATTTCTGACAGATCCATAAAATAAAACAGCGGCTGATTTTTTTTTATTTTTAAAATATTTCCGAAACTAGAGTTTAAAAAAAATTATTTAACGGAACTTTCTTGAAAAAATAAATAGAATAATAAGCCGTTATGAAAAGTATACCATTATTATATAAAAAACATCATTATAGCATATATCTCTTCTGCGCATGCGCCGATTTTCCCCAAAAACAATAAAGCTCTTCATATTTGCATACATCCTCCCAAAATTTGGTTTCAATCCGCTCATCCGTTTGACCTGTATCGTGTTCACAGACAAACAGACTAACAGACGCACAGAGTTTTTCCAAAAATATGTTTTTTCGATTCGGGGGACCTCAAAACGGAAAGGTATTGTAAAATTTTTGAAATGTGATTTTTGACCTAAACTAGTACCATTCCCCACTTGTGGGTTGGAATGGTAACAAATAAAAATTTTAATGCGCCAATTTATATTGGACAAACAGTAATATTTTTGCTTTTAATAATAATTAAAAAAATGCGTCTCAGGCCGCGATTTTACCAGGCATGGTATATATATAGCTGAAAGAAAAAGAGAAATGAAAAAAATACTTATCATTATAACACAATTGGGCTTTTGAATGAAATTTTTTTTTGTCATAAATGGAAAGATCGTATATAAGTTTTATAACAAAACTATTTTTCTTTTTTTTATTTTCGTTATAATTCAAAAGTTATATCAAATTAAAAATAAATTTTTGTACTCAGTTCCGAGAACGCGCCGACATTTCCCGAACATAATGTGACGTCATAATGTTAATTTATATTATTATAATAATAAATAATAAATTAATTAGTTATATTTAATGAAAAATATTTAGTTTCTCATAAATTACAGTCACAATATTATTTTGTGAAAAAAAAACTTCCATTAATGCTTTGGCATCTCGAACCTCAGCTAAATTGAACCGAAAATGTATAATTTTTTAGAAAATCTGTGATCATAAATAATATCTACAGTAAGTATATTAGCAGAATTGGCTTTTATAAAAGCTTTGATTACAAAATTTTTTTATACTAAATTTAGGATAGTTAGAAGCCCCATTGATAGTATACTGCGTATATACATTTTAACATTATGACGTCACAAGTGTCAAAAACAATTTTAGTGCGTTTGCAGTCACGTGATTTTTATTTATATTTTATCAATTTCAAATTGCTTATAATTAATTTAAAAAAAGTTTTTTGAAAGTTTTTCGCATCGATTATCAATATTATTTATAATAAAGTTTTAAAATACAATAAAAAAATCGATAATTATTTTTTTTTTCAAAAGCCTAATTGCGTAGGTAAGAAAAACGTCGAAGTACGACTTCGACCAAAAAACTAGTCTTCGGTCGGACTAGTTGGGACGTAAAAACACGACAATTTATCTCTTTTTAGTCGAAACTAAACATACCTACTGTGAAATCTACACAGCAGAGTTTCATTTAAAGGCGGGGATGAATGTGAAGCGTTTCACATTTTTTGTGTGTCATGAAAATCAGGACTTGAAGGACTTTTTGAAATATGGAGTTCAGTAGAACTAATGTATTTTCAAAATATAGGGACTAATCGACTTCTGTATTTTCAACTTCTTCTTCGTCGTCCTCACTTCGTGGCAGTCATAGCTCAATCAGAAAAAAAAAACTTTAATAATTTGAGGTTAAAAGTCTTTCCATTGGCTGAACAGCTCAGGAGAAGACAACACCATGCGAGAGAAGTAGGAACTAGAAACTTGAAAATACATGGAAAAAGATGGTGTTGAAAATATTTATTAATGTGAAACATATCTAGTGGCGCGTTTGGATGGGAGTAAAACCGTGCGCTTGGCGCGAAACTTTTATGAGACAACGTTTTATGGGAGTACGTTACATTTGTGTGCGTTGCAGGATTAAACATGGCTTTAGTTGAAGGCGACATCTAGATAACACGGCGAAATTTAGTTACTAGTTTTTCGTTAGATGACAGCGCGTAACGCTTGCTTTGGGTATGCGTTGGATTATAATTTGGCTTTCGTTAAAGGCGACAAATAGATGACAGGACAAAATTTAGTTACGGGATGAAATTTAGTTACCGGGTGATATTTAGTTACTAGAATTTCGTTATTTGACAGGGCGAAATTTAGTTACTAGAAATTCGCTTAAATTTGTTTCACATCTGCCAGGTGTTCCACGACGGCTCACATTTCTTTTTCTGGGCTTTACTTTAATACTGAACGGCGAACTTTAGTTAAAAAATAAGAATTTTTAGGCTCCAGTGACCGGACTTTCCATTTTGGCGCCTGCTAACCGTATAGGCTGTGTGCACGAAGCCTACTGGCGCCGCTAGTGGGTAAAGAATTATTGAACTCACTTTTTGTGGAAATCGCGACATGTTTCTATGGTGATAAGTCAAAAACTTTAGTTTGCCATGATGTGTCAAAAACAAGGAAAACTGATGTTAATTTGTTTACATTGACAACGGAACGTCAAATTAGAGCGCCATTGGTCTTTATTTCACTTAAATCGCCATCAGCGCAACAGCCCGGAATACAACAAGCATTTCCAGATCGATTAGTTTTCCTATGTTTTCTTTGTAATTACATAACAAACTTCATAAAATTATAACTATTTTCACTTTTAATAAACATTGAGCACTGACATATGGAAAATTTGAGCCTGAAGTTTCCCCTAGTGCTCACCACAAACGCTCGCATCGGAAAATTTGTAACAACGCCTCTCTGCACATAGTCCATAGTATTAAACGATGAATACGGAGATAATACTGCTCTGCTCAAATCGCAATATGAACTTGACGTTATATACTAAATACTTTATAGACAGACGTACAATATGTAATACTGTACGTATTTAAAAATGAACTATACGGATGCAGTCATCTTTTGTGTACTGTAATTGTGTAGCGATTATCGCTCCACTGAATAGATGTCGTATTTTAAAAACATTCATTTCAAATCGCACGGCACTGCAGAACCAGACGTCATTATCTCGAGCATTACTGAAATTAAAAACACCAGCACCGTCTCTAATGGTTCTTATAAGAAAACTAGCGGCCGTCCCGGTCTCACCCGGATGCGATAAATATATTTTGTGTTATCGGAAAAATCTGCAAAATGTAATGAAAACGACTGCAATTAATGTCTGAACTAACAGTTTTGAGCAAATTCTACCAGATTTGCTTCTGAACTAATAGCTTAGAGCGAATTCTATCAGATGTCGCTGCATGGTAGGTACTAAAACATTTTTTTTGTTTGCGTCTGAACTAATAGCGTTGAGTAAATTCTATTTGATGTCGTTACATGTTACTAAAAGAGTTTTTTGGCGAAAACATCGTAATTTTGTACAAAATATTTAATAAAAACTATCCTATATAGCGTAAGTTGCACCTAGCAAGACATATTTTTTTTGGAGATTTACGCGGCCATAATTGTGACACGAGAATTTTATATAAATATAGGTATATAGATATCGACGACCAAACACAAAACTGCTTCAGTTAAATTTTTATCCTCAGATGGAGTTTTTGAATTATTTTGAGAAACATTACATATCTTTATATATAAAATTCTCGTGTCACAAATTTTGTCCGCTCTAATCTCCGAAACCACTGAACCGACTTTAATGAAATTTTGTAAATGTGTCTTGCTTGGTCCAACTTAGACTACGGGATAGTTTTTATTAAATATATATTGTACAAAATTCCGGTGTTTTCTCAAAAAAAAAAAAACTGTTTTAGTAACATGCAGCGACATCTTATAGAATTTTTTTAAAGGTATTAGCTCAGAAGCAAACAGAAAACTGTTTTAGTACCAAGTTGCTACACCTGTTAGAATTCGCTCAAAGCTATTAGTTCAGAAGTAAGTCTGGTAGAATTTGCTCAAAGCTCTTAGTTCAGACTGTGTGTCGAATCTCAATGTCTTGTAATATGTACGTCTATAATAATCTATATATATGAATAATCCACGATCCGCCATTGGTAAATGTTCTTATTATTTATGAACTATGAACGATAAGGTAGTCTCACATATGAATTAATGAAATGACACAGTAAAAAAAGAAAATAATAGAACAGTTCCGTTATAACGACTGGTGTTTTATAATTATTAAAAAAAGGCAGACACACACTCATGAATTTTAAAATTGATATTGTAACAGTTATTTATGAGCGCAGTGCAGTTCAATTTAAATTTGCCCGCATATCCATAAGCATTAGGCAGGCACGATCCACTTTAGTGCTAATTAGGCTGTTATTTTATAAATTATTAATTATTGTTGTTTTACAGTTATTTAAACCGAATTGTAATTTTGCTGCACTGTGTTATATTTATTGTTTACGTTTGAGTAAAATTAACAAAGCACATTTAAATGTATTTTTGTCACGAAGTTGTCATTATTGTGGCAGACGAGCATGATGGTTATAAAAATTATTGGTTAAGTTACCCATGCACAGGGCCGGATTTAGGGGGGGGGGCAACCGGGGCTGAAGCCCCGGGGCTCCACAACAGACATTTCTAGATAAAATTTTCTCACAAATAACGAATAATATGCAAAATTATATAAAACAAGAGGGTGCGTGAAAAGTCACGCGGTACAAGTGAAACTTCTATGTGATGTTTATTATCTATACGTATGTTTTTGAAAAGAATTTGATTTGTTTCGCAATAAATTATTGGAACACTTAAAAGAAAAAAATGGTTTAACTTGTTTGGAATATAATTAGGGGCCTCCACTCGTTCGTTGCCCCAGGGCCTCCATACCTTTAAATCCGGCCCTGCCCATGCAGCTGCTGATGAGCTGTCGAGGAAAGGATCGTCAACTCCATATATTGGCCCAGAACCTGCCCTGGGAGTGTCCAAAAGCACAGTACGGGGTCAAATAAGGAAATGGATCAAAAATCAGCACAAGACATCATAATGGAAACAAATTTCCGGGCAGCAACATGGCAAGACTTTTATTAAAGAGCCATCTCGAAAATGAATTAAGAACTACTACAACTCAGTAGGAACAATCTTCGTCTCGTGGTAGGCCACCTGAAAGGAGACATCCAAAGAATCGGACTGTTTAACGGGAACTTATAGTGCAGACAGTGCAATAAGGAGACGGAAACGGCTTATCATATTCTGTGAGAATGCGAGGCTTTGGATCGTAGAAGACAGATAATTTATGGACAATGTAGTTGTAGAATGCGTCCAGGACCAGAAGATTATTTCAATCACCCAGTCCACGGACTGTACAAACTAGGAACGAGGATACTGGACCGAGTGATATAAGAGATTGGGAGATAGAACAATAAGCCCAAGAAGCTGCACTGTTCCCGGTGATGTAATACATTTCATTCTTAGGACTGTTAAAATACCTAAATTAAATCCTCTAAACGAAATTCCCTAATTGATGATCACTGCACCAATAGCTAATTTTTTTTAACGAACAAGAGTATCTTGTTCGTTAAAAAAAATTACCCATGTAGCTATTGGTGCAGTGATCATCAATTAGGGAATTTCGTTTAGAGGATTTAATTTAGGTATTTTAACAGTCCTAAGAATGAAATGTATTACAACTGGAGGCAGGCCTTGAAATAAAATACAAACATTTATTTTTCATTTATTTAATCGATTAAATAAAAAAAAATAAAATGACTTTTTAAGATTAAGTACTTAAGTGCAGTACGCGCCACGAATCTAAAAGGCTCGGAAGTTAGATGCCAATGCGGGCTTGCGCTTGTACAGTCTGTTGAAAAACTACAAACTCGCAACTCAACAAAACTTTAAAATAACAATAACAACTTGACAATAGCGTACTCGACTGTACTTTAAAGCAGGAAAGCGACAAGTGACAAAGGCAACGAGCGATCACGACCAATCACAGACGAGCACACGTTCCGTTCAGGTAGCTGTGTGGAAGGTGGTGAGAGTCTCAACGGCTCTAAAATGTGCCTTTGCGACGCTGTTTGTGACTAACTTCCGAAACTTTTAGATCCGTGGCGCGTACTGTAACTGTATCCATGTAAGGAAAGATAACTACTTATCTATTAATTCTCCGAATATACTCGTGGTGCGTCGAGTTAGCTCGGTAAATCGAGTTGCAAGTGAACTCGAGTAAAATTTATTTTTACTTGAGTATCGAGTTAAACAACTTCACTCAAGTAAATCATGCCTCGAGCCGCATCACTATTTTAATTCAGTTTATTTTTAACAATATTTCCTTGTTTTATCCACAGAGAACTGTGAATAATTTCTCTTGATTTATTTTTAAACGCAATTTCCCTGTTGGATCTTTTAATTTATATATAAAATGCCAGTGCATTTTGTTATTATATTATCAAATAAATGGACGGTATATATGATATGAAGTCTTTGCATACCAATATGTCTGTGTCATTTTTATATTATATTTTAGTCTACATACATAATAATATACGTTCTATACAATCTACACGGTTGAAGGAGATTATACCGGAAGGAAGTGACTATGTCCCGCTTTCATACGTCTGCGCGGGAGAATGTCAACCAACAGCTGACGATTTGTTATTTTTGAAATATAAAAAAGCAACACTTTTCAAAAACGGCCCATCAAAATAAAATAAACTACTACAGATGACCTTGAAAGCAACCACAACCGATTAATTTTCGCACCAATAATGATGTTATTCTGAACCATTATTGTAAAAATTAGTAGCGCTGTTTATTTGTTGTCTATATATAGATTATGTAATTGTAACATTTTGGAATGGAACAAAAATCACGTTATTATTTTAAAAACTCCGTACTTAGAGTTTTTAGGAAATTGAAATGCCCTAAGGCCTAAACGATGCTTTCTGTCTGATCTCGTTTGCTTGAGAAATTTTCTAATCTATATGTCGCCGGGATATTGTCAAACCCGTGATATTATAATTTCACTTAGTGAAATTATAATATCACGACTCTTTGCCAATCGTGATATTGTAATTTCACTAGTGAAATTACAATATCACGGATTTGACAATATCCCGGCGACATATATATATCATTGGCCGCCCTAATCTCCGAAACCACTGAACCGATTATAATGAAATTTTGTAAATGTATCTTGCTTGGTGCAACTTACGCTATAGGATAGTTCTTATTATATATTTTATACAAAATTGCAGTGTTTTCTCAAGAAAACTGTTTTAGTAACATGTAACGACATCTTATAGAATTTACTCAAAGCTATCAGTTCAGAAACAAACAAAAAACGGTTTTAGTCTCAAGTAGCGACATCTGTTAGAATTCGCTCAAAGCTATAAGTTAAGAAGCAAATCTGGTAGAATTTGCTCAAAGCTATTAGTTCAGACGCCGGGCCGCAAATTTTTGCAGAATTATATCTATCGCACCCGGGTGAAACCGGGACAGACCGCTGGTCTATATAATAAACACTGAAAGTTCATTTTTAGTAAATAATAATAATCTGAATTCATGATAGTGATTTTGATAGCTGAAAACCGCACAACACATTTTGTAATAAAACTAACATACAATCATCTCTTTTACCTCAACCGACGGTTAAAAAAACCCACAATTTGCATAGTACACATACAAAAAATATGATACAAGAACTAAAATCGAAAAGCTATTGCACTTGTAAAAATGACGTGTGAATTCTCTGGCAGGAAGTGGCAGATAAAAACAACAGAGTGCTGTTATGCTATTGTTTTGTTTCAATTTTTGCATCATAACATAATAGTTAAAGATTTTATCATAAGTAACTAATTATTTATTGTTGTAACTTGTAATATAATAATATTAGATTGTCGCCGATTAGTAAGGTATTTATTTATTACTATTAATGTAATACGGACGTTTCGTTTGACCTTCAATTTAAACATTAGCGGCTGCCAAAAATAATAACCGACCAATATTTTGAATATTTTTGCACGCTAATTAAACGAAGCAATCGCGCTGCTTTAAATGATAGAAATTCAGTGTTTGATTGGAAAAAATATCATGGTACCTATGTAATATACTGCCAATTGTTTAACCTTCCAATACGGGCGTGTAATTGTCTAAGTCGAAAATACTGCAAGTTGCAACAATGCTGCGCAATAAAATATCTACATTCGTTTGTTTAAGTGGACAAGTCAAAATGCAAATTAAACTATAGAAAGTCTAAATTAAAATAAATCATAAGCATGACCAGCAATGCATTGATATGAAGACGTTTTTTACACAATTAAAATGTTTTAAATGTGAAATATTTATAATATATGTAACACCGTAATGAAGCCGTTAATTATTTACATTTTCACTTTTTAGTGTCGCTTTTGTTGGAAAAGGAAGACAGAAGAACGTCATGGCTATGCAAATGCAATCTACAACGTCAACAGCTGCTTCACGCAACAATAATAATAATAACAATAATAGCAAAAGAACGGCGTGTAAAGAAGTGACAAGTGAAGATCGCGACAAAACAATGGCGGCGAATTCACATCAGGCCGAAAACAATGGCGCAATTAAAATTACCGGGTATTTAGAGAAGAAAGGGAAAAAAGTAAATATATAGTAATTTTATTATTACCATCAACGATTAAAACAATACTAACCTCACGCGTCACATTTAAAAGTTTTGCTAAACGATTTTCTATTGTTATAATTACGCGTGTATATTCAATTGTTTTTTTTTTTTTTTTGTATGCAACTGCATTCATTTTATTATTATTTTATGAGTTCAATGACAATAACATCAAATTTTTTTTAAAATAATAAGTTAAATTTCGTAAATCACATTATAAATTTCACTGCGCTTAACTTTTATTATATTAAAATATTCCATGCATGAAAGAAAAAAAATACTATTTTATTTTACAGAAACTAATATCGACATGGAAGTGCTATTGGTTCGTTTTGGAAGGACGACTGCTTTTGTTTTACAAATCACAAGCCGATTACAGCAATTTGTCGCCGTGTCGCGGCTCAATCAACATGGGGCTGGCCAACGGACTTAGGTCCTTCATCTGCAAGTCGCAGAACTATTTAGGAAATTATATATTTGAAATAATCACGCACACAAATAACAGAGTGCTTCTTGTAAGTAAACATGTACAGGAATAGTTAATTTTCAAATTTAAACCCATTTAGAGGGTACGAAAAATCGCAAAAATTATTTAAAGTTTTCTACGCTTAATATATTACATACATTATCAATAACTTATAACTGAACAAGGTAGTAAAATTCGAATTTTATTCTACATCGCATAAGTAATCCCGAAGTTACGCGATAAAGACAAAGATCGCGTAAATTGAATTCGCGTAACTCGAGGTATAATTGAAATGCAGGTGAAGCGAGCGAAGAAAATAAGCAATCGCGTAGTTTCGAGTTCGCGTAAGTCTCAGCATTACTGTGTTTTCAAGGGACCCCGCACAAACCTTATGGGCTTTGGTTCACAAGAAAAAGTGCCCATGAAAAACCAATAGATTTTTAGCTACAGATAATAATGTGTCTAGCGAGATTTTAGATATAGGGATATTCACTGAATTCACAAACCTGTTCCATGGTCAACTTTTGTGTTTTTTTTTTTTTTTGAAATATAAAAATAGTGGAAAACTAGGTGTCATACTCTGTATAAAATAATATTGTCATAATCGGATTCAGCACACTCGAAAACATATTTCTAGAGCTTAGGATTTTTTAAGAATGTGAATTCAATGGATATCCCTATATCCAAAATCTCGCTAAGCATATCTATAGCTAAAAATCTATGGGTTTCTAGGCTATGCGCCCATGGACACTTTTTCTTAGTGACCTTTAAACTATAAAATAAAACCATTTTCAATTAATTTAACCGAGAACCAAATCCCATAATGTTTGTGCGGGATTCTTGACTGTTCTATACGAAAGATTTATTTAATTTTTCAGAGAACTAAAGACAGGTCAAACCAAGAGCTGTGGCTGCAAGCGTTACTCAATGCACTCGGTCAGGGAAACGGTACGGCCCACCCTTCGGGACCGTTAAATCTGAACAGATTCCGCTACTCGCTCGACAGCCTCGTTCCAGTCGGCGGAGGCGCCGACGGCGGAAAACTCAAAAGGCAAAATACGTTACCGTGGCAGCCGAGGAACACGTCGCTTGCTAGAAGCGACTCGCTAATCAAACGGCTCAAACGAATTGGCGGCAGAAGTACCAGCCTTGAGACCGTTGTCAAAGAGCAGCACACCGACAACTCGAAAACAAAACTTTCGAGAAATAACGGCGAAGTAACAAATTTGGTCGATATTTTGTATAGGAAGGATGATGATGACACTGGTAGGTTACACCGTGTTTTATTTCTGCGTTTTTTTTTTTTAATATACGGTTTGTTGGCTTCTACGTCTGTAATACGCGTAATTAGCCATGACTGTGGTATAAAATTAATGTAAAAATTTTAGTAAATAAACAAAAATACTTTACATAAAACACTGGGATACATGAAGGATGGACAAGGGATTTTCTTGGAAGGAACCATGGAGGTATTTCTGCGTTAATTTACCATAAAAGACTGGTCACCAAGTGAACACCACACAGAAAGGGGCGTGCCGTTCAAATTACATAACACTACTCGCTAGCCGATCAGTTCCCTGCGGTGTCGTTTTTTTGTTTTTGTTACGCCCTCGAATGAAATTAACTCTCATCGTAGCTAAAGCAGTTTCATTTCAATAAAACAAACTCTTTCAAGTATATTTACTTTCGCGCTAAGTGTTCCAAAATTTGTAGTGCAAAAGAATTTTTTTTTGTACCTTTCGTAGTACGGAACCCAATAAAGTGTAAATGTGTTTATGAACTAGCTTTTTAATACAAGTACAACAATACGATCGGAAATCCAGTATCTGTTGTAGATCCGGATAGCCGTCGTATTTTAGTTGTTTAATATTTTAAAAAGTTAGAAAATTTTTCAGAATGTTTACAATTAGTGTTCTGTCATGTTTGGGGCTCAACAATTTCTAAACGAAGAGAGATATTGACGTGAATGTTTTCTCGTTGAATTCATCTATACTAATATATAAAGCTGAAGAGTTTGTTTGTTTGTTTGTTTGAACGCGCTAATCTCAGGAACTACTGGTTCAAATTGAAAAAAAATTTTTTGTTGGATAGCCCATTTATCTAGGAAGGCTATAGGCTATATAAAATCAGGCTACGACCATTAGAAGCGGAGCATTAATGAAAAATGTTGCAAAATATATCTCAAAAATAAGCTTCTATTCAGGTGAAATGCACTAACTAAATATACTCATATTAGCGTTGTCAGAATACAACGTCGGCTAGCTCAATCGGGAGAGCACACGACTGTCAACATCAGGGTCGTGGGTTCAAGCCCTACGTTGGGCGAATAAATTTTTATTTTTTTTTTATTTTCTACATTGCTTTCTTCGAAGGCTTACATTTAAATTTATTTTAATTTTATTTAATTAATTAAAAAAAAATTATTAGTTAAAAAAAGTATAAATACTGCTTTTTATCGACAAAAACTTTTGAACGGTAACTCCGATCATCATGAAATTTGGACACAACATTCATCTCGGTAAACTAAGATGAATGCGTGTACTCGTGTTCCTCCCTTCCCCATTCGTTCTTTTACACCCGGGTGAAACCGGACGGGACCGCTAGTCATTCATAAAATGAAAGGCACAAACAAGCGCATATTTTTAGATAAGTTAAAATTTAATTCTGTAATCTCATCAAAAATAAAGCCTCCTATATCCTGGAAAGAAGTAAGAAAAGACATAAATTTGAAATTTCCTACTGCAAAATATTTGAACACAAATGTGTTGTTTATTACAGTTACCAATAAAAACGAAATTTGATTAAAAAGTTTATTTGGTTATAAACAAAACAAACGCGATAATGACGGCACTTGCAAAC
This sequence comes from Xanthostigma xanthostigma, assembly GCA_963575645.1. Taxonomy (NCBI): domain Eukaryota; kingdom Metazoa; phylum Arthropoda; class Insecta; order Raphidioptera; family Raphidiidae; genus Xanthostigma; species Xanthostigma xanthostigma. Next base: position 14,378,439 of record OY754469.1, read on the forward strand.
ATCCTGCTAAGTCCAGTAACGGTTTTTTTATAGTTTCTATTCTGAATGAAAGATCACTTTTTAGCAGTTGTAATTTTAATATTTTAAGAAATGAGTGTAGCGTGTCTATTAATACAAATTTTAAAACTTATTTTATAGATTCTACATCTGAGCCTCAGACGCCCGATTCCTCTAAAAAAGACAGTGATAAAGATTGTTTGATAGATGAGAGATTACGAAAAAAGAAGACAGTGGAAACAAATGAAGTTGAAACAAGAGATAAAAGTACCAGCGAATATTTAGTGCGCAATTCGTTATACAGCGAAGTATCAAACAGAAAAAGCAACAGAGTATCTGAAACAAAAATTCGCGAAACAAAAGAACAGCTGGTGCGTAATTCATTGTATGACGAAGTCTTAAAAAATAAAACAGAATCTGTTCCTAAAACAAAAGTCTGTAAAATAAAAGAAGGTGCCGGTAAAGAACAATTGGTACGCAATTCTTTATATGAAGAAGTTTTTATTGATAACAGTGAAAAAGTTCCTGAAGCAAATAACAGTGACACGAGCGAAGAATATGCAGAAATAGACGACGAAGAATACGTAGTTCTTCGAGAAGACAAAAAGAAAACAGACGAGAACGAAAATTGTTTCGCGACCAAAAAAGAAAACGAATCTATCGACGAAGACGACGATATAGAATATTACTGTTCGTACGGAGAGATTGAAAATATGAAGCCCAAACGAGAATCGGACGAATCGCATCATTATTGTTACGCTGAGATTCCGCCGCTGCCGACCGAAGACGAACCGATACTTCCTCCGAGACCGAAAAACAAACATTTTGACGATTGCGGGAACAGTTCCGAAGCGACTTCTACGAACAGTACTGAGTACAGTGAATCACCCAAAGATAAAAAATCGAAATTTGGCGGATTTCAATTTGGGTTTGGTCGTGATAAAAAGAGCAACAAAAACAAAGTGTACGAAGAAATCGACAAAAAAGAAAGAGATAAGCCGAAGAGGTCTGAAAGTTTCTGGAACCGCGTCATGTGGAGGAAAAAAAAGAAAACAGCTAACAAGAAAAGTGGTGAAAATCTTTATGACTGTATTAAATATGAGGATATCGTGAAGGAAATCGACAACGACTTGGATGATAAAGACAATCGAAGCGATGAGCCAGAAGTAAAGACACCGTTGGGAGACAGAAAAATGATTCCGGGTGGACATGAAACTTTACTTCCAACGACGCTGATGGAACTGAGACAAAAGCTAGTCAAAAGAAATTCGGTTAACTGCGATGAAGTTAGTACCTTTAAAATATTTATATTAAAATTATAAAATTTACACAAATTCGATTTTTATCCAATTCCACTTAATAAATAAACGATTATTATAAAATGCATCAGCTTATATTATTATTATTTTTATAATTCTGTGCTCAAACAGCGGGTACCGGATTATTAGTTACGAGTATGTAATTTACTTTTCATTAATAATAGCTCACGGTAGATAAGACTCTTTTTGTGTTTTTCATTAATAATCGTAGACTCCAAAGTAATATAAATTACCGGGACTGTATTTGAGAAAAAAAAATGATAGGGCTAACAGTATAATTCAGTTGCAGGTCGAAATTGAACACGAAGAAAAACCAAAAATGGTCGACAACGATGAGACCGTGAATGTGATAAAAGCTGAAGAAAAAACACCGATTAAAACAGACAATAATATTTACGAAGTTATTGGTAAGTCATTTAGAACAGTCGAATGAAAGAATAAAACATAACGAAGTGGTGAAAAAAGAGGTAGACCTGGCAGCATTGTGCCACTCATGCACTAATTTAGCCGATCTATTTTGTTTCACACAGATATTACTTTGGTCTTTTTAATAAATGTAGCGCCTTTTTTGTGTCTATTTTTTTCATTTTGAAACATTTTTTTTGGTCACTTCGAAATTATATGGTTTCAATTTTCTGCAATTTGTTAAAATGTCACGGACCGTTATTTCAGTATTGCAAGTTTCGAATGGACATTGTAGCAATGTTGTTTCAAAATCAAAAACAAAGCCCTCATTTACAACTTTTAGAACATGACGTGTGTCAAGCCAACATTTAGGTAATCCAAATTTATTACTTCAGGAGAAACGGAATACGGGGCAAAAGAATAACAATTCCGTTTATCCTTAATATGTTTTGAGAAAAATAATACAAATCAATGGCAAATTATACACACGAACATTTAGATATTGAAAATTAAAGACGTCAGACCTACAGATTTCAGGTTATATCTATACTAATATTATAAAGAGAAATAATTTGTATTTTTGTTTGTAATGAATAAACTACTGGACCGATTTAAAAAGTTCTTTCTCTAATAGAATGATACATTATCACTGAGTAACATTGGCTATATTGTTAATCGAGTTAAATTAGAGATCCCTAACGAAAACTCGAATAATGTAACCCAAGGTGTAAAAAATATATAATATATAAAACTCAAAATTTGTCCGATCGACAAAAACTTTTGAACAGTAACTCCGATCATCATGAAATTTGGACACAGCATTCATCTCGGTAAACTAAAATAAACGTGTGTACTCATGTCCCTCTCCCCCCCATTCGTTCTTTTGCACCCGGGTGAAACGGGGACGGTCTGTAAATTATAAATTCATTTAAATTATGCACATTTTTCAAACCAATTAATCAGCGGCTAGGTTGCTAAAAATAAATGTACGTTTTGCCACTCATTTTAAAGCACGTTTGAAAAGTTTGTAAACTTACAGATACGTTGAAAGTGAAGCATAATTTTAAAAAATAGAAATACAAACGCATTATAAATATACATATTTTAATTCACTTACATAATAAAAAACTGCTAATAACGAAAGGCTGCTGTGTCACAAATAGTACAATCACCCATTCACAATTTTGTCCACTTAAAATCTGAAAACAATTCGTTTTTATTAGAGCTGAACACAACGCTAAAATACTAATTATTTCTTTAATAGTTTATTGAACACTACACAAAATTTATACTTCTATCGTTTGACTAATATTAATTCAATGCTTTTATGTTACGTAATAACGAACATGTTCAGTGTTGTTTTCTTACGAAACAAAAGAATTCAAACAAGCGCCAATCGTTTACAGATTGTTTTGTGCACTTAAGCGGCCCACACACAGTCGAGTATACTTCAAGAGTTACTGTGATTACACGATCCTAAAATTATAAGTTTATTACAAAGATATATCTGAGTTTGAATATTCATATTAAAAAGTTTCATAATTTTATCAAATTAAAACAGAATCGAAGTTTACTCCATAATCAAATATTTGATTAACGTCTGATTAAAACACTTCAATAAATAAAATTATCGACCAATTTTTCAGACAATTATATTAACAAAAATATATAAATTACTCCATAATCCTATCGACAAAGCACGGGCAACATTAAAGAACAAATAAATCTAGATTTACTCGAGGCACACTGCGAATTAAGACCACTGCACACGAGGCTAGAAACGCTGCTAGATTCCTTGCTAGATTTGCCTACTAGTTTTCTAGCGCTGGTTTTCTTCAAGCGTGTTTTGTGGATAGATCTGGTGCGCGCGCAGTGACAGTTCGAATATAAACACAGAGCAAAACGTGTCTGTTGTCTGGCAGAATGACGCCATGTGGGTGTTCCAGTGCCCACGTGAAGATATTACTTTCTGATTGGTTCTTGCTCACACCTAGCAACAAATCTAGCAGGGAAAATAGCCCCTGTTCTAATTTTAAAACCTATCTTCTGAGCTAGCAAGGCAGCCCGCAGTGACGTCATTTCCAGCTTCGTACCCAACCTACCGGCTAGCAGAACTCCTAGCAGCATTTCTAGCCTCGTGTGCAGCGGCCTTTAATCACTACAAATCTCTACGTTAATGAAGGTAAACCCAAGGTCGTTAGATACACAGGTCAACTCGTTAATTGATGACGTCAGCTGGAAGAATAAAAAATAAATAAAAATTGACTCATCCTCCACTACTGTCCAGCGGAACGAGATCATCTCGGTATCTAGTACACTTGGCTAAACCTAGACTTGTTGTGCTTTCTAGTTTTATCAAATTAATTAAACTACAATTTTATTAATTCAATAATAAATTCTAGACGAACGGCCGGGACTACCGCCGCGACGCGGTCCTAAACAGCGTTCACCTTACCATGACATTCCTCGTAGCAGCACGCTCAACCCAAAAACCAATCCGTATAGCTTACCGAGCTCGTCGACTCAATCGCTGGCAGCGAGTTCCGATGAAATCGAAACGCAACTTCCCGATTACGGGCCGGTTAACAAAAAGCTGTTCCACACGCTCGAAACAGTATCGGAAACGCGAGTCAACACCGGCACGGCAAACGTATCCGATCTGTACAGCGAGGTCGACAAATCGGCCAAGACTCGCAAAGTGACGAACATCGATACAGAAAACAACTCGATATCGGAACTTACAGTTCGACAGCTGATCGAAAAATTTAATTTGAAATCGTGCATCAGCGTCGGTAAAATAAATGTATGTCAAATGGAGATAAGAAGAGAGAAGTCGCAGAGTGATGACGTCATCCTGAGAAAAGACAAGTGCAGGAGCTGTTCGAACCGCGATAACGTCGACAGTACGCATAGCGATACGACTTTGCGCCAACACAGACAGTCTGATCCGGACGAAATTAATCGACTGCTGAACAACTTGAGTAATATCACGACTGCGCCGCTCATGCAGCCCGGCGATACGACCAGTCTTACATTTAATGTCAGCGGACCAATGAGCGATGAGCAGGTAATTTGACAAACGAAACAAAAATGAATCACTTAATTTGTTCTGTTCATTCAACCGAACTAAAGTGAGGTATCAAAATAGTCAAAGTGAGTCATTATTACAGTACGGTCAGTGCCGGATTAAGACTCCTTGATGCCCTAAGCATTTCTTGCCTATGGGCACTGGTCTCTAACAGCAGTCTAAAAAAATTCTAATATTATCTGTCTGTCATGTTGTTTATAATAAAAAATAAAATTGTGAAAGTCAATGGGCGTGTTTGGCCGAAGTAAGTACTTACTAAATTTAGTAAGTCACTCACTATACTTACAAAATTTTCGGCCGGAACACAAAATAAGTGCTAACGCAGTAAGCATGGCTTAATATAAGACGCCATTTTGCTTATTGTTGATGTAAACAAAACAGACAGGAACAGATCTGTCATTTATCCATTTGCAACTATTTACATGAATTATTGATAAATTTAGTACTGTCTGGTACTGTCAAGTATATTCTGTCTATGAGGTTATGTACGGGATATAACGTAAACCAGTGTTTTGAGTTATGTCAAGCCAGTAAGTCTGTTCTGGCCGAAAAGTGCTATAGTCAGCTTGTAAGATTTTAATTTTTTTATGCCAACTGGCTTACGTTTAGTAAGTACTTACTTCGGCCAAACACGCCCATTGATAGAAAAAAATTAAAAAGCATACAATTTTAGGGAAACAATTTGAATTTTACAATCAATGATCTCATTGAAAATTTGACTGATGAAAATGAGAAAGAAATCCTTTCCAAAAATGTTTATTTTTAATTAATTAATTAAGCGCTTTCGGACAATTATTAGTCCATCTTCAGAAAAAAAAAAATTTTTCTGAAGATGGACTAATAATGTTTATTTTTAATTAATTGATTAAGCGCTTTCGGACAATTATTAGTCCATCTTCAGAAAAAAAAAATTTTTTCTGAAGATGGACTAATAATTGTCCGAAAGCGCTTAATCAATTAATTAAAAATAAACATTTTTGGAAAGGATTTCTTTCTCATTTTCATCTAAATTTCCAAATTTATGTGCGTATTGAATAATGAAAATTTGACTGTATAAAATCGGTCCTTAGGCATTTTTATACAGTTAATTGAAAAAGAGTTAAAAAAAATGTAAAGTTAAAAAAAAACATTACGTTTTGATTTAGATCACATTTTTGAGAACATGACAAAAAGAAAAAAAAATTGTAGAAACGGTTTGGTGAGGTGCTTTTCATTTAGTGATTTTTGGTGTCCCCTGAGACGTGATGCCCTAAGCAGTTGCTTATTTTGCTTAAAGGTTAATCCAGCACTGAGTACGGTTCGCGTAATGGAGCGGCAAATCTATGTAAAGCATAAAAAATACGCCGCTTATATTGCATTGAAAATTACAGTCGTATTTTCAGTTGATTTTACTCGCGTATTTTAAAGTTTTTAGTGCCTACTTCCCAGTGTCTCATCTTACGTTGTTTGTTTGACAGTGGATGGCGTTAGGTCCGATAAGGAGACGGCGCCACTCCGAACCCGATTACGACGTACCGAGGTCGCATCGAAATCGGCATTTCATGCCTCCGATTCCTCAAAGACCCAACGAACCGATAGACGAAGCCATACCCGCTACGAGATTTTTCGGTCCGGTACTGACAAACGCGTCATTCCCGAATTCCAGGTTCGTGTTTAACTCGATATTTATAACTAAAATAATTGGGCTTTTGAATGAAATTTTTTTTTGTCATAAATGGAAAGATCGTATATAAGTTTTATAACAAAACTATTTTTCTTTTTTTTATTTTCGTTATAATTCAAAAGTTATATCAAATTAAAAATAAATTTTTGTACCCAGTTCCGAGAACGCGCCGACATTTCCCGAACATAATGTGACGTCATAATGTTTTAGTCAATACACATGTAGAAGCCATTGATAGTATACTGCGTATATACATTTTACCATTATGACGTCACAACTGTCAAAAACAATTTTAGTGCGTTTGCAGTCACGTGATTTTTTTAAATATTTTATCAATTTTAAATTGCTTATAATTAATTTAAAAAAAGTTTTTCGAAAGGTTTTCGCATCGATTATCAATATTATTTATAATAAAGTTTTAAAATACAATAAAAAAATCGATAATTATTTTTTTTTCAAAAGCCTAATTGTGTATCATGAGCTGAAATATACATTTTCAGGGATAGCATAGAACTTGCTAGCACTGTGTGGTCGCCGAGCATAACGCCGGATTCCTTGGAACCGGTTGCGTTGGATAATCAACACAAACCACGACTGAACGCACACGAAGAATTAAGTAGAAGCCTAGGATCCGAAACAATTCAGCATAACACAACGCTTGTTTGTATAGACGAAACAGACGGTGACAATTTTAACGCAAACAATAGCCTTCAAGACGATATCAATAAAAATAGCACGGCGCTTATAAGCAATTGTTATTTCGATTCGCTTGAAGAACAATCGACTGTGTTTTAATTTCACTCGATGCTCGTTTGTGTTATTTTTTAAAAACATACTATTTTTTACGAGTAATGAAGTTTTAGCACAAAACAAAACTGAAACGTATCTCGTGATAGAAAGTAGTGGCTTTATTATGATGCGAATTTCTGTAAATAGTTGACGATTTGTCCTTAAAATTAAAAAAAGTTTGACTTTAACCGTTTTAGCAAATTGTAAATTAAGTAAAACCACAAAAAATTTTTAAATTAAATTAAGAGTATAGTTATTTCAAGGAAGTATAATTTGATTACACAGGAAAAGTGAAGTCGAGGATGTTTTTGTAAATTACATCAGGAATAATTTGTAGTATACAATAAATTTTATATTTAAAGTTATGTTTTATTATAAATTTTATAAAGAAAAAAATATACGCTTTAAAATAAATTAACAATATTTTACCACAACATCAACGTCTCCTGCCGCCGTGTTTTTTGCCGCCTCCTCCGCCATGACGATTCTTGCCGCCTCCCCCGCCATGGTGGCTTTTACCACCTCCTCCTTTATGCTTTTTACCAGCATTCAATCGTTTTCTGAAACCGCTCGCTTCTTCTGTATCGTCTTCATCATCATCGCCATGTTTGCGCTTTCCTTTTTTCCCTTTTTTGTCATCAAGATCTTTCATTTCCTGTAAAAAAAATTATTTGACTGTTAAAATTCAGAATAATCATTTTGATCTTTTCTCACCGCAACCGATGTAGCTTAACACTGTCTCAGTGGTAGTGACGAATTAATTGCATCATGGAATCAAACTAAATTTTTATGCATCATCGACAACTGTTAGAGTTACATTTAATTCTTCGGAAATTGTAGGCAGTAACTAAAGGCCGCTACACACGAGGCTACAAACGCTGCTAGATTTGCCTACTAGTTTTCTAGCGCTGGTTTTCTTGATTGCTGTTATGTGCTCGCTTCACACAAATAGTATATTACATCACAAGGGCTGAGATTTCAACTTTAAAGGCCCGTGTGGTGTATACAATTTTTCTTCATATCCGCTCGAAAGTATGTACTTTCGTCAGCGGGGACGAAAGATTGACATTTACTTCCAGTGAGAACGGCGGGAGGAAAAAATTTCTCATGCGTATTTATACTCGTAACTAGGGTTACCGCTGTCATTTAATATAATAAATAACAGGGAGTAAATGTCAAACTTTCGTCCCTGCTATAAGGGACGAAAGTACGTACTTTCGATCAAGGCATGAAGAAAACGTCTTTTCAAACTTGTTTTGTGGATAGATCTGGTACGCGCGCAGTATAAACACAGATCAAAACGTGTCTGTTGTCTGACTTTGAGCGGAATGACGCCATGTTGGTTTGTGGGCGTTTGGTCAAGTCGCCCACGTGACAAGATACTGCTTCCTGATTGGTTCTTGCTCATACCTAGCAGCGTACATAGCGAGGAAAATAGCCCCTGTTCTAATTTTAAAACTTGTCTTGTGAGCTAGCAGGCCAGCCCACAGTGATGTCACTTCCAGCTTCGTACCCAGCCTACCGGCCAGCACAAGTCCAAGCAGAGTTTCTAGCCTCGTGTGCAGTGGCCTTAACATACAGCTTCACAAGTTATGTGCATGGACCAATGTAAGAACAATATGTTTTACATTGTTTTATTACTTTGCCGCTTCATTAAACTTGTTAGTAACTGTGTATTACTCACTGACAATTTCTAAATTGAACTATAGTAAAAAGTCTTACCATTTTAGCGCATCTCTGTGCTTCGCTGACTCTTTCTTGCAGGACCATGACCTGGGCTTCCTCAGTTTTATACAAAGGTAACTTCTTACTAATCAGTTGTTCTATCCTTTGATACAGTTCTATATCATACTGAAATCAAATAATCCATTTCAGTAAAATTTCACAATGCAATACCTCAACAAAACTTATTCTTTTTTTTATCAGAGGTAGTGACGAAACATATATATTATCACAAATATTCAAAAATATAATTTATACATCATAAAAAAAACTATTAAAAAAAAAACTTGGGTCGCAGTGCGAAACCCTGCCGACAATATAGTGTATTTGCTTACAATGGCAGTGTGACTTTATTATGTGAATTTAACCCTTTTGTTTTTGAACAAAATAAAAATTTTAACCCATTAATACATCCATTAAAATAATATTTTTCTTAATTTCAATATTACTATCAATTTACCAAATTAAATTCACCCTTCACTAAGTAAATCCATATCTACAAACTAATGTTTTCATAAAATTTTCAAGTTCGGTTCTGTCGGGCCGATTTTAATAAAATTTTGGTAGCATATTTTAATCATTACTAAAGGGTTAAATTTCAATTTTGAAACGATTCGGAGAAATTTCTCGGTATTTTTGGGCCCAAAAATATTTTTCAACTCCTAAGACCCACCCTTAAAGTGGTCCGATTGAGCCCATTTTAAATAGGCTTCGCGCGGTGATAGATTTCAACATGTGGTCCAAATTTCATTACATTTCCAAAAATAGTGCCAAAGTTTTCAAATAAATAAAATTGTCGACCAATTTTTCTCAGACTAATATATTGACAAAAAATAAAAAAATAACAAATCAATACAACATAAGATGACGTTTCGATCCGGCTTTGGATCTTCTTCGGAAAATTCTAAAAAATATAAAAATTAATTAGTATTATTTTTATATTTTTTAGAATTTTCTGAAGAAGATCCAAAGCCGGATCGAAACGTCATCTTATGTTGTATTGATTTGTTATTTTTTTATTTTTTTGTCAATATATTGGTCTGAGAAAAATTGGTCGACAATTTTATTTATTTCAAGAGTTCTATTCAGACGTTAATCAAAGATTTGAATAGTGCCAAAGTGTTTGGGAGGCTATGAAACGTCGAGAAATTTTGGTCCGACCCCTAGGTCCCGCTATCCCATCGACGCCAATAGTGTCAGTGCCTTATGGCAAATACCTACGCTAATAAAGAAAAAAACTTTTTTTTTACCTGCGTTACAAACGTGATGGCTCTTCCCGATCTGCCCGCTCTGGCAGTCCTACCGACCCTGTGAATGTAGTCCTTACTATGCGTTGGAATGTCAAAATTTATTACAATATCTACGTGTGGAATATCCAAACCGCTACAAACACAATTTCAATGTTTATTTCACAAAATGTTCACCGATAAAAATAGTTATTGTAATAAAAACATTACGTATAACGAAGGAACTCGTTTTAATTACGTATAATAATAAGTTCGTTCCAAGCAGCCGCGAACGGTAATAAAACCGTACACAGTTTTGTTACTGCGCAAGACTGTCTTGCGCAGTATCGATTTCCGAGCTCGTGCGCAAATTAGTCTTGCGCAGTGACAAGACTGTGTATGGTTCTATTATCGTTCACGGCTGCTTGGAACGAGCCTGTTATTGAAACAGATTTTGAGAATTGCCTCAGTGGTAGTGACGAAACAAATAAATTATCATTATATTGATTCAATTAGTATTTTATACATCATTGGCAATATATCTGTCGTTATCACAAGTAAAAAGCAAACATTTAACTACAGGCCAAACGTTTTTTATAAAACCTCCGCAATATTATTCAATTTCATATTTCAAAATAATCAGAGTGGAGTCTAGATTATTCGAGAGTAATGACTGAGATGGAGTACATCAGGGCTGGGCAAATGGCGGCCCCTGGGCCAGATCTGGCCCGCGAAGAATTTTATAAATTTTAGAAAAATAGTAAAGAAATAGCAAGGGCCAGAACAGACGAAAAAAGGACCTAAGGAACTTTTTTTTTTGCTCTCCAAATGCGAAAATAGAACGTGAGGACCTATTTTTTGCGGTCAAATTTTCATCAGCTATGTGGCCCGGCGATCAAAAAATTTTCCCGCTCCTGGGGTACATGGATAATTAAAAATCAGGGCTAATTCAAAATGTATAAGAACAAAAATAAACTTCAATTCATACAAAATAAATGTTCTAAATTATTTCCGTACTGTTAAAAGACATACTCGGGCGACGAAAAACACGAAAGTCGTCCAAAACTAAACCTATACTCGAAAGTTTACTATCCATAACCGAGGTCATTAGCATTCGATGTACTATATTAATACTGAAGTTTGTTATTGTATTATCACCCATTAGACACAAGCCGTTGTGTTGATGGCTCAATAAACATTTAAAGACATTATTTTACTTACCGACTAGCTACATCTGTGGAAATCAGAATCGATCGATTTTTTGCTCTGAACTTGGTAAGAGCCGCTAACCGTTTATTCTGTGACATTTGACCATATAAAGGTATCGCAGTGAATCCAAGACTGCGCAGCATAAGCGCTGTTCGGACTGTGTTGTTACAGGTACTGCAGAATATCATAAAACTGTTGCCTGCTAATTCGTTCAAAATGTAAACCAAATAGACATCCTGAAATATAAATAAAAATACGGTCAATGAATGTTTTCATTTTTATTCAACTCATGCGCGCTATTCATGTTTTATCAAGCCTAAAAACCGAACCCTAAATAGCCATTTACCGACTGGTGACAATTTCTTGTCATAACTCAATGAAAATTCCTACTAGCTCGGCCATTGTGGAGTAATGAAAATAAACGAAACTATTTTCTGAGTCGTAACGAAATAGTAGGTAACAACAACTCCCTGTTGTTACCCATTGAGACTAAAATTGAGAGGCCGAATGTTTTCGACATGGAGTTTATTCATAACCGGCTAACCTCAAACCAAAACATTGAATCGTGCTGTTTGGTGCTGTTAGTATTGACAGTTTTTTTTATAAAGAAATAAATAGATATTTACAACATATCATTAATAACAATAAATAAAACATGAATAACGCGCAATTGTTGAACAAAATTATGGGCGTAACTTGTAGGCTAAGTCATGACCTGTCAGCGCCATGAATGACTTAGACTACTAGTTACGCCAATAACTATTAAATGCAGAACTAATTAAAAATCTGGTAAAATTTTACTGAATGGACGGTTTCGATTTTGGCGAATTGTGAAACGCACGAAACTTCATTACAAGGACACGACCCTGTAATTGTTTTTTAAAACGCCCTCCCCTTTTCACTGCACTTCTTCAACTGTCCTATAGTGATAGACAGTTTCGTGCGTTTCATAATTCGCCAAAATCGAACTTAGTCAAATTTTACCAAAAATCTTTACCACTGTCATAGAGCAACTGGTAAATTGTTCCGAAAAAAATGTTGGAAACTTACCTTAAATTTAACAGGTATAAATAAATATGACTGCTGCAACTTATCAACGGTTTGATATTTTGTCGATACTTCCACTTTGACAGGATCACGTAGCGATGCTCTTTGTAATTTGTTGACTTTCTTTGTCATTGTTGCCGAGAACAAATACGTGACACGTTCTCTCGGAATAACTTTGAGTATTTTATCGACTTCGACTTCAAAGTCCATGTTTAAGATTCGATCGGCTTCGTCCATGACAAGGTATTTTAAGGAACGCAGGTTGAAACCTTTTGTGTTTTCCAAATGGTCGACTAAGCGACCTGGAGTTGCGATGATGATGTGCGGTTTCTTGGCTAGTATTAGTTTCTGCGACATTTCGTCCATTCCTCCAACGATGACTACACATTTTACGCCGATACTCGTTCCTAGGGCCTCGAACTGTTCTGAAATTTGAAAGGCCAATTCTCTTGTCGGTGTCAATATCAGCGCGAAATATCGTTGTGGATTTTGAAGTAGAGACTGAAGTATTGGTAAAGCGAACGCTGCCGTTTTTCCGGAGCCTGTTTCCGCCAATCCGATTATGTCTTTGCCTTGTAACGCCAAGGGTATTGCTTCCCTCTGAATTTTCGACGGTTCTTTCCATTTTAATTGCCTACACGCTTCACACAAAACGTCAACTAAGCCCTAAACAAATGAAATCTATATAAAATAAGGATTTCCATAAAATGAGTCGCACGTGTTGATGCTTCTGGAACTATAACCTAACATTCTGCACTTACCAATTCTTCCCATGTGACACTGTTCTCGGCTTCTTTTTCTGTATTTTTCGCGTCAATATTATCTGTACTTTCATCTTTCACAGATTCATCTTCAACATCAGCTTTATTTTCTTCGACTAGTGCTTTCTCTTCTTCGACCATTTTGTCACTGTAAAAATCCAATCAAATCAACTGTCTTCAGACATAACCTATGTAAAAGACGGCTGCAAACCGGTTTGAAGTTATCTGAAAAACCAGTGCCCCTCAAACAATTTCAACTACGATTGGACGACTACAAGGTAAAGGGAGGTTTTTGTTCTAAAATAATAAATACCATACACAGACAAAAAAATCATTGTATTTTGTCTCAGGTTACCATTTTTGTTCTTTCACGCTGAACACTTCACAAATCTCTGTACAGTATTTTTATTTTATTTAAATGTGCGATTTTATTTAGAGAAGCACCTTATTTAAACTTTTACACTCGTTTCGGTCTTAATTCAAACATTGCACGGTTTGTAACTTTTCGTTTATTGATAAAACCCAAACTATCTTATATCGATCAACGTTCGATCGATCAGATAAATAAATTAAAAGATTACTCCTCGAATAATTCTAATCAACATATTTTTTTTTAAATATAAATGATCCATACAAATGTATAATATATAATATTATAAGCTTTATGAATCGTATTCTCTAATTGAAAATAAATTATTTATGTGTATAAAAATCTAAAAATTACTTTATTTTAAAGATCAATAAAAAAAAGTAACTTTTTTAAATAAAAGTAATCTTTAAATAGATTTACAATAATCGATCGCTTAGCTCAATATATTTCAACGGGAACATTAAAAACATTTGGAATAAAAAATTCTCAAAATTTTCACTATTCAAAAGGTGTTGAATAAGTTAATAGTACATTCAAATGACAATGTTTTAATGTAAATATTTGTCAAATGTATACTATAAACTTCGTTAAGTCTTATATTTATAATTTTATTACAAATAATAAAAGTAATGTTCCTACAGAAATATAATCACTTGAAGCACGAAATTAAATAATTTTAAAGTATGCTGCATGTCGAGAAAAATAAATTTACACTGATTACATGATAATATAGCTTATTATGCTACATAAATTGCGCATTCCGCGGCCATTTTCTATTCGAATTACGTGATTCTCTGTAAGTTCGCCCGCAATGCTCTTCTTTTTTACCATTAAAAACAAAGGATTATTATGTTACGGAGTACCTATTTTACTGTCTTGTTTCTAAGCGATTTTCTCTGTAAAAAATCAAAGTTACAGAAAATTTACATGAACTTTTTTTGTGTAATTCGTATGGAGAATGACTGTCGAGATATGTGGCAAAATTTTATAATAAAGAACGTGTCACGAAACATAACTTTTCTAACCAATAACAAACAAGTTCCCTTTGCAAAAGTAGGCTTCTTTACGGAAACAAACTCACAGACCACCGATGCTAGAAATTTTTCAAAAATATAATCATACTTCTCCCTTTTCATTTTTAGATTTTCATATTAATAAATCCTTTTATCTAATTTTGAAACAAATTGAATAACGTTTATTTGCGAAAATAATTCTAGAAGAAAAAAAAAACTAAAATGAAGTCAATGATTACGAGATAATATTAAAAACTACAATATACATAATGCAATAAAAAAAAGATGATCAACCGTAAAAATTAAGAGTCGATAATAAATTTTAGAATTATTTTCTTATAACAGAACAGTTTTATGCAGTGCCCAAGTACGTTTTTCTACAAAAGAAAACAATATGACAGACTGTAGTTCTATTTATATTGTCCGATCAGAATATTTTACATTAGGAATGGTTCCGATCGACTTCGAAATAAAACAGTATGAAATTTAATAAACACGCTCTACAATCGATCAAACTATTTTTAATTAAGAAGACATACGAGTTACCGATTTCATAAAACTGTAATTAACAGTAAACATCGATGACACTGTATTATTTGACACGAAAAAAAAAAAAATACTAACATTGGACATCACAGATACAGAAACATAATCATCGATGTTCAACTGTTAGCGAGATTCAATTGTTTGTATTATAGATATAATGTAAATGTAAAAGAAGACTAGTAGAAATTAGTACAATAATGCATTACCCGCCATAAAATACAAGTCAAGAAATCATGAGTCATTATAAATTGCGTCCAGTTGTCAACAGCTCTGTTCAAGCATGAATTTAGTTTGTTTGTTGAAATTCTGAACCCCTAAAGCGTCTGTCGTTAATACAGAACTCTTCGGATATAACTGCGTGTTTGTTGGTCAAATTTTCGGACTCCCCGGATTGTTCAAACCTAGTTCCAGCAATTCTAGGAACCTACAACTACTAGAACTGAGTTCAAACAGTTCGAGAATTTCATGAACAAACGCAGTTGTATTAAAAGAATTCTGTATTTTACCGACACATGCTTTGACAGTTCAAAACTTACCAACAAACGCACAAACTGTAGATGTTTATGCGCAGGCGTCGCACAGTGATTGTTTCTTACTGATACTTACGATTTATAACGGAATAAAACTCTGTATTAAAACAGCAATGGCGGAATACAAGTTTGTACGCAATATCATCTAGTCTTACGATAAAACAGGTACAAATGACAGCAGAGCCAACAGTCTGATGCCAAGTGATAAAATTCTAATCGATTACCTAACGCACTAAAAAGCATTTTTTATTACCCCATGTGCGTATTTTACACACGTCATAAATGGATATTTTGATTTTTATTTCTAACCAATATCTGGATACAAATAATTTGAAAAAACATCGGTATTTTAAGATCATGATTATAAATCGTTCAAATTGATTTGTCACTTAAATTACTGAAATAAATTATGCGGAATTCAAAATATTTATTTTATAATCTAAATATACATTAAACTCAAAAAGTTAAACAATTATCAGCCGATATTAAAAATAACAGCAAAGTAACTTTCTTTTTTTGAAAAAAAAAATCAATATTAAACAACAGTATAAGCTGTAGTCATAAATTTCAAATTGATTTTAATATATAAAAAAATATCCATTTACAATA
This sequence comes from Xanthostigma xanthostigma, assembly GCA_963575645.1. NCBI lineage: Eukaryota > Metazoa > Arthropoda > Insecta > Raphidioptera > Raphidiidae > Xanthostigma > Xanthostigma xanthostigma. The sequence continues at coordinate 14,394,733 of OY754469.1, forward strand.
ATCGAAATGAATAATTTTAAAATATAAATAAAACTAACATTTTTTTTATATATAAACAAAATTGAATCACTTTTGTTTGATTAGAAAAAAATAGTACATGATAATTTTTTTTCTGATACAACTGCCAAAATATAATAAGACAAACAGTTCACTCTTTATAAATTATGTTTTCTATGTTTTTTTTTATTTCTTTTTTTTCAAATATTAACAAGGTTTAATATGACTTTTTTTTGAAGTCCGTAAATATAAAATCATTTATTCAAACGTTTACTATAGTCTTTATTGTATGTAAAAACAATAATTTGTTATCGAACAATACATTTTTCTCAAATTTTTGCATAGGATTGTATTTACAGAGCACCAAGCTTGGAAATGATATGAAAGAAGAAAAAAACGAAAGATATTTTTCCTCTCATCGGGAAAGTTAATATTTTTACAACTTTTTGAGACGACTAGAAAAAAAAACAATGTCATGGAACAATGACTCGACTACAAAGTTCGTTGTTTTCTGCACAATTGAATGTTACACAATTTTTTTGTTAGTCAAGAAGCGCATTTTTATCACACAGGCACTTGAAATAGCTGGGATAATTTGCAAGGCCAATTTCATTCAAAAACCAGTTTAATGATATGCACAGAAAACAAACGAGCGCCAGTATTGATTAATACATGAAAAATGTGGCGGTGATTCTCATTTTTTTTTTGTTTTGAGGTAGTTTCAGTTCAAGAAAACAAATTACAGAATTTTATTAATTGTTTCGGTGGACTTTTGAGATAAAATGGAAACAGAAATTGTTTCTAGAGTGCAGCTTAATCAATACATTAATCTTTTTGCATTGTAAAATATTTACACAAATTATATCACAACGGATTTAAGTTTTAGAGTAACCTGCCATTCTAGAAACGATCTATGTACGAGTTCGGGGCAATAGAATTTGTTATTGAGACGTCCGAACAATCTAAAAAAATAGTTTAATCAGTTTTTAAGACTAGATTTAATATTTAAAAAGACGTCTTCAAAATTCGTCGCCCCGTACACATGAGACTAGGAGATAAAAAACATTGACATAATTTTAAAAGGGAAATCTAAATAATGAAAACGATTGAAAAGGATTTCAAACACTATAAAAACGAAGTTTTTTCGTGTCTACCAGTAAAAATAAATTTAAAACACAATTTTGAAACAAAATTATGCGTTCGTTTCGATGTTGATGAATCAATATTAATTTTCAATTTTTTGAGCTTAGATCGATCACAGTAAAGCAATGACACAGAATACATCAATGAAAATAGAACACTGATTTGTCAATGTCGATGCGAGACAACAAGTTTGAACACGGAATTGGTAATTTCACGGAAAATCGACGCATATTCCAAGCTTGGACGAAACTTCTACTCTTACTGTTAAGTGACATTTTTTTGAGATCATGTTCATCATAACCATAAAATATTAGTGAGTATGTATACAGTACCACTGCCATGCCCGATTATATCAGATTTCCAATTTTGCATTGTCGTTGGTATTTGTTCTATAACAGATCGAGGTCGTACTAAGTATTATTAAAAATGCCATAACGAAACATAAAATGCCGTAGCTCCATACTGTACGCGCATGTCGGCAATACAGGGCTCTTCGAACGCAACTGCGTATTTGTCGGTCAAATTCTCGAACTCTTCGATTTTGGTTTTGGCAATTCTGGGAGACTAGAGCTTCTAGAATCAAGTTTAAACGGTCCGAGAATTCGACCGACAAAGACGCAATTATGCTCGAAGAGTTCTGCGTTGCCGACAAGCAATTCAGTACTTGTCAACAAACATCTAATATATGAATATCATTTTATCAACTTTAAAACAAACAAACGCAAGAAAGCAACATTTGTATTCTGTAACGTATCTTTGGAAAGAAATGCTTGTGTCTGATTGGCGACTATAACAATGCAAAGTTGGGAATTCTGTTTTAGATGTTGGCGAGCTACTATTGCGTCCGCAGCATTCAACAATTAACGGCCAGAATGCGGCGAATGCAACGGCTACTGACCAGAATTTCTTAAGCTAATCCGGTGCGATAAATAATTACAACCCACATTAACTGCCGATAGTTGAACTTTTATAAACAAAAGAAAATATATTCACGTGTAATAAATGATACACGTTATACACATTGCTTGTGGTTTTTACTAAGATTTCATTATTATTTCGTAAATAAAATAAAGAAACATTCTCAATACTGGTAATGTTGGCACATTCGTTTGTTACAAAAAGAAAACATTGAAAATCAATTTCTAGTGTACAACGTTAGCATCGTGTCAGTTTCTGCCATTAAGGTAAAATTTATTTAAAAAAATATTCTTAAAAATGTAACTGGATACAGTTTGAGGCATCAAAAACAAAAAAAAAAGATAACATTTGTGTGTGAAGTTTCCAACAAACGCCAAACATACTGTGTAACAATTTAATCAAACGTGCAAAAAAAAATCCTCTCACATAATTCAAGCCTGGATACACTTTTGAGATAATATAAACACGTAAAAGAATGGAAAAACAGTTGAATTAGATTTTTTAACACTCTCTTGTTTTGTTGAAAAATATACGCAACTATATTCAGCACAAAAAACGTTTACTAAAAAAAATCTCGTTCCGCAAGTTTATAAAAAAAAAACAAAAACCATTTCAATAATACAAATTAGTTTGGTTGTTTTATACTGGGTTATGAATGCACTGTAAGAAAATGGTTAAACAATGAGCTTAGATTGTGACCACACAAATTTCTTTATACAAAAAGCAATATACAAGTTTTTAATTGATCCTGTTCACAAATAATCGATAAATTGAAATGATACTTTTTTAAATACTATTGTATACATGTAATTAATATGGTTTTTCGGACAATTTTCTTTTCGAAACATTTTTTTTAGACAAAATTTGGCTTGAAAAACGATCTCGTTTTAGTCATTTGTTTAAGGGTTTGACGACAGTCAACTGTTCCTGAATAATATAAAAACGGTCAATTATATGATCACAATCTAAGATCTTTGTCTAATCGGATTTTCCGACAATGCGTCCATCAATCCACCATCAATTTTTGTCGAACACTGGAAGCAATGTTGTCGTAGAATCATTTACAACACGTCAAATAAATGCAACAGAAATTGGACTGAACTAATATTACACAATATACACTAATTAATGAAATTGGCCCGTTAAGTAAATGCTCAAAAACAAATGCTCATCACTTCGCATCACATATAGAAAAAAAAAATAATGATAAAAACACACCCCGCACAATCGATAATACAAAATCACTGCTAATTAATATTTAATTTAAAAATTATTTTATTTTGACTCAACAATTAATTCGAATTACATTGTTCTCAATATTTTTCGATTTTTTTTCGTTTATGGTTCAAATTTAATTAAGAAATTATTTCCCTGAAAAAAATCCAACTGCTGCTTTCTTTTATTAGGGAAGAATAATCACATTATACCATATTATTATTATAATTTTTTTTTTAATTAATAAAATTGTAAATTTGTATCTGAGATAATAATATTTATAATATTATTATTATTTTTTTTAATTATTAAGTTCTACACAAATAGACTGTACACTTTTCATATTTTTAATAATCTATATACCACAAATTTAAGACTTTTTTCATCAAAAAATGTTACTGTTTTTTACAAAAGTGAAAATAACAGTTTTGTTTGTTGCACGGGGAACATTTATTTATAAGAGTGTCTTCAACGATGTTTCATTTTGTACTGGGGGCTCTTCTGCCTTTTGCAATACGTATCACTCACGTCTCCGAATGACTCAAACGTGTCTCGTTAAAAAAAATAACAAATGAAAACAGAACGAAAAATCACTAGCATCGTGCCCGTTTTCAACACCATATTTAGTAGTCCTTTTCGACGGCATATTTTTTTTTTTAAGAAAGAACAAACAATCGATAACCTGTGTTCAAAAAACAATTTAAAATGTGTGTTCATTTTTTCGATATTCGTGACCGTTTTAATGGGCACATTAAACAAAAATATTATGTTCTATCGACAATATCACTTGTGGACGTGGAAAATATCCGGGCCGCGTCGCCTCCTCCGTTGCTTTTGTCGTAACGGAAGCAGTGCATCAGTTCAGGTCTCTGTCTTCTAAATACTTGTATTCGAACGTGAAACCTTCTTTCTTCCGTTGGCCCCACTTCTCGTAATCAAAATAAATGTACGTTCCCTGCAGAAGAAAAAAACATGTCTAAAGCCTTATCTAGACCAAAATAGAGGTTCGTGAACTGTTCAACGAACATAGCATTTACACCAAAAATTCACATATTCTTGTTCGCAATAATTGTAAAATTCTCGAGAGTTCTGTTGAGAATTCATCAAGGGTTCGCGTTTTATATACAAGATGCCACCGAGTGAAGAAAATATTTTGACAGCTTGTGCTGCCTTCTTATTTTTGTAATCAAAATTTTTTGATCTCACCAATTTGGATGGATCTTATATTCTTCAATTATTATTAAACTGATTGTATCCTCTTCTGATTACTCCATATTTCAGAAATAAATATAAACTTATCTCAATAGATAATTAGATAATATCTGTTCACAAACATCGCACAACAACAAAATGACGTTTAGACTAAATTCAGTTCGCAAACTGATCATTATTTGTGTTCAAAGCGAACCCTTTGATATACCGCCTCTAGAGCGAACTCTGTCGAACTTGTAACAAGTCTGAGATTATTTGCGAACGCACCAAGCTCGCATTTTGCTCATGAACTGTTCACTGACTAGGTCTAAACGCGGCCTTGTATTCGATTGTTATACCGGGTGTCCCATTTTAAAGGAACACCTTGAATAACTTTTACAGTTTTCATTATATGGAAAAATGTCCCGAATAAAAGTTGTTTGGTTTGGAGGGGGACATCGTATAAAGACAAATACCACCCCCTACTCTCATCCTCTACGCAGGGATGAGGGTGACTTTGACTTTTTTAATAGGAATACCTGTTTTTTATCATAAATTAAGATTTTTCTAGAAAAAATATGCAACATTTGCAGGGGGCGGTGTTTTTTTGTATGTTTAATCGATGACCCTTCCCAAAACAAACAACACTTACCTCTCATAATTTTTTGCGCAACGTCGTTGTTTAGATATAAACATTTAATGGAAACCGATTTTTGACATACATTTTAAGGGTTGAGGGAGGCATCGGGTAAAAAAATGTTTCAGACGGATGTTGCATATTTTTTCTAGAAAAATCTTAATTTATGATAAAAAATATGTATTCCTATTTAAAAAGTCAAAGTCACCCTCATCCCTGCGTAGAGGATGAGAGTAGGGGGTGGTATTTGTCTTTAAACGATGTCCCCCTCCAAACCAAACAACTTTTATTCGGGACATTTTTCCATATAATGAAAACTGTAAAAGTTATTCAAGGTGTTCCTTTAAAATGGGACACCCGGTATACTTAATTCATAGAGTTACAAGGACAATTATGTTATGTAAGCATTACCGTCTCAAATATTACAAAGTAAAATGATCAGTCGTTTTAGGGACAGTGATGAGATTTCTCACCGGGCTGCTGTGACAACGCAACAGGTTAGCTGTCATGAATTCTCTATGCTGCCAAAAGACATTCATTGTTTTAAGGGTGCATTCGTTTTGGGCGCTTACACGCTTTCAGCGCTGTCAAGCGGTGTTTTTAGTGTTTAAGTTGATGCTGTAAGCGCTGACAAAGCGCGCTTATGCTTAAGCTCAATGATAGGCACAAACGCTTTACCTCTCGAGTTAATGCAGCAAAAGAGTCAGCGCCAAATCGTGCTAATTAGTAAATCGAACACGGCGTTTGTTTCAGGAGTTTGATCCGTTACAGTCCCAATCAAAAATAAGTCGAATTCTAAATGGGAACTTCTCCATAATACATTTTTACAAAAGGTTATAAGTCGATGATACCAATAAATTATTGTCATAAAGGCATAAATAAATATTTTTTTTTAATTATAATTAATTATTTCAGTATTTTACTTAATGGACTAACTTTTGAATTTTATGTAGTTAGGTTAAAAAAAATAAATATATGTAAATATCTGTATTTTACATATTTTTTGCAGTAAATAATTAAAAAAATAAATTATAAGTAATAAAAATTAAAATTAAATCATTAAAAAGTTGAAAATTCAGTTAAAATTGTTAAATCTGTCAAGAATAAAAGTCCATAATCGAAAAGTGCTAAGGTTTAATAATTTTTTTTATTGATTAAAAGTCTCCTAATTAAATTGGAAAAAATATTAAAATATGCGTAAGACATCGATGCTTTACATAGTTAGTTTTCGAAACTGCTGGCATTATTTGATTACTACATGTAAAAGTTTTTTTTAATTTTTAACTTTATAAATCTCCTAATGATTTTGAATTTTTTACAGAAAATTTTGTCATAAAAAATCTATTAAAAAAACTTTATTTCAGATTTTTTTCATTATCTTCGTAAAACGGCTCAACCTCCTTAAAATATCTTAACCTAACTTTTGTGTGCACTGAAAGCAAGTAAAACTTAAAATTATTTTTTCTTTGAAAAATGGCAAATTCATTGACCACATTATACTTCATTAATATAGAAGCTCCATTATTGCTTGAAAAGTTCCTAAATTATTTACATCCGCCATAATGATGCCAACTGGCACTTACTCGCGCTTATCCCAAAGCGAACGGTATTTTAATGAGTAACATTAGCGTTCAAAAGCCAAGATGAATGATAATAAATCGCGCTTTTAAGCGTGTAAGCGTCCAAAACGAATGCACTCTAAGTGAGTCAATAAATGCGCACAGATATCTTTATGCTTTTCAAGAAAAGTCCTAGCTAGATCGATTTATCACTCTCGAAAACCATCATTTTATAAATTTCATCAGAAGTGTTAGAACAGAAACATACAAGAATCGTTCGCACTTTAGTGTAGGGTATTGACACGAACCTGTTCAAATTCCTCGTTGATAATTTTGGGTTCCTCATGTCGTTGGAACCACATCATGTACTTTGTATGGAAGCGCCAACTCTGTTTCTTGAGTGCCTTGGCGGCCAGGTACTGCGCTTTCGTGCCCTCCATGTAATAAAATACAAAGAACAACGTTTCCGTCGACAGCCTTTGGTAAAATTCCACTGTGTCTGAATGCGGCAACGGAGACTGAAACCGAATCAGAGAAGTCCGGTTTTAATGTCCAGAACATTTCTTACTGAATTTACACTATTTTGAGTTGAAATAGTTATTGGCGTAACTAGTAGTCTAAGTATTATGGGCGCAACTTGTAGGCTAAGTCATGACCTGTCAGTTGCGATGTTTTCAGCACGAGTCTCCGGTGCGCAGTATGCACTCGCTTCGCTCGTCATGACTTAGCCTACAAGTTGCGCCCATAATTTTATTCAACAAATGCGCGTTATTCATGTTTTTAACACGGTTATACGTTCATATAAGGTATGTATACAAATATCTATTTATTTTTTTATAAAAAAATTGTCAATACTAACAGCACGATTTAATGTTTTGGTTTGAGGTTAGCCGGTTATGAATAAACTCAAATTCGGCCTCTCAATTTTAGCCTCAATGGGTAACAACAGGGAGTTGTTGCTACCTACTATTTCGTTACGACTCAGAAAATAGTTACGTTTATTTTTATTACTCCACAATGGCCGAGCTAGTAGGAATCTTCATTGAGTTATGACACCAGTCGGTAAATGGCTATTTAGGGTTCGGTTTTTAGGCATGATAAAACATGAATAACACGCATGAGTTGAAAATAAAGTTTTAGGCATTTTCAGTTCAGTGCAGACTGAAAGATATTAGATTCGTTTGTAAACAATAAAAAAACAACTGACCTGAGGATAATACGATGGAGTCTGACACGGATTCCTAGGCAAATACGTTCTCAGCCTCTCAGAATCGGCAGGTTGAGGCATATGGAAGTACGCAGCTTCCATCATTTGGAACTGACACTGGTGCTCTTTTTGCAGAGGAACTGGGCCGAGAGGCGCTACGCCCAATAACGGTGGTATGTGCGCCTCGGACGTTTGCTTTGTTGTTGTTTTGTTCGACGTTGAATCAAACAGCGTTCGACTGTTCGGTTCGCTCGGTGGTTGCTCTATGCCCGCCCGATCGATCACTTGTTGCGCTATCGTCTTCAAAGATGACATGCCGTCTGTGGGAGTCTATAAAGTTTAAACCAATATTAAAAAAAATACACGTCCACACACATAGCCTGTAGCTATTGAAAATTCAATCGTTCCAGATGCAGCAGAAGTCGCGATTCTCTTTGTCTATACAAACAAATGACAAAACAATAATAATAATTGAAAAATGGACACTACTTACATAGAAAGTTAACTGATAAAAAGCAATTTATTTTTAGTTAGAAAAATATAAATAAAAACTTTAAGTAGACTAAAGTAATATTTAAAAAAATATTTAGTAGTTACAAAGAAGACATTTAATTTCTAAAATGCATTTTATCGAAATAGCATCTTCTTAAAATGACTTTCGTTATATAACAAAATAATTATTATATGTCATTGCAGAACTATTATGTAACTTGCGTATTTGTAAGCATGTTATTTAATTGTTGGCATTTCGACATTCAAGTGATGAATAAAAATTTAGGTGCAAGGTCAATGATATAATAATTATTTTGGACACATTTTGATTTTTTACTGGCGGCTACATTTTTGCGCTGGATATATGAAAATTTAATGCGGGTCCAGTACGATAACTGGATGTTCCCAAATTTTGACTTTTTTTTAAGTCATAGAAAACGCTAAATTGACGTTCCAAAAAAAAAAAAAAAAACTTTGCGGATTATTCACAAATTTCCTCAACAATACGTAAAAACTGTTCGTCTTTTACTATCATTTTTTTAATCTAACCAATCAGAAATCACATATACACGTCATAACAACTGGTATAGAATAAGGCCTAGTTTATATGAGAGGCGTTCAACGCGCGTTAGCCCAACGCGCGTTTACAGTTTCTATACAATTGTATATAACTGTTTACATGATAACGCGCGTTGGTGGCGCGTTGGACGCGCGTTATCATGTAAACAGTTATATACAATTGTATAGAAGTTGTCAACGCGCGTTGGGCTAACGCGCGTTGAACGCCTCTCATATAAACTAGGCCTTACTGTATTAGTATCTCACTTTGTATACGGGATCCTGTAATTGTTTTTTTAAAGAATTCTCCCCAAAACGCCCTCCCTTTTTCACTGCGTAAAAAAACGCCATCGCATTGACACGACCTCGTAATTTTTTTTAAAGAACTCCCCCAAACGCCCTCTCCATTTCACTGCGCAAAAAAAAAAAAACGCCATCGCATCGACACGACCCCGTAATTGTTTTTAAAGAACTCCCCTCAAAAGCCTTCCCCTTTCCACTGCGCAAAAAAAAAATCAATTTTTAAAAATCGATTTTCCGCACTTAAAACGGCTAATAATACTGTTATATGTAATTTAAAATAATAATCGTGTATTTCCAATTGACATTTTACGCATCGAGATATCGTATTCTAACCATTTAATGCTGTTACAAAATTCTGTACCCGTTCAAATGTTTCCTTCTAGTGAATAGTTTGCCATCTATTAGAGTCAAATCTTCACTTTACCTTAGAGTTGTTAATGGGTCCGTTCATTACTGCGACGTGCGGAGCGGCCGGCGACGGAGTCGTGTTTCCCCTTTGCGGTACGACGGCTGCCGCCGGCGGCGCCACTGTGACCATTTGCGTTGACAATGGCGGCGACGCTCTACTGCTTGTCGTACTCGATTGCGGACTGACACAATTGTTGTGCGTCGTGCTGCTGGTGCCGCTGTTATTATGGGGCTGCTGATGATGGTGATTGCTGCTGCTGTGGTGCTCCACTGAATTCATGACCGGCTGAGCCTGCTGCTGTAACGATTTGCTGCTACTGTTCAACGACTGTGCAACGGCCGAGAGTTGCTGCAACACATCAACATACGGTTGATTTCATTTAATAATAGCTGTTTGCCTTTGTAAAGTTATACTTCTTTTGGCACGTTATGAAAAAACGATGAGTCTTGCGATGTATCATCAATATTAACAAGATGAAGTCGCTCGCAGAAAAAGGCTATCAACAGAATAGCGGCTGTCAATAGTACAGAGGTAGGACCATTGAGGAGGATAGAGTATGGTAGAAACCATCTTCGCATGCGCGTAGCGTCTAATAGCTGTATTTATGCTAATCTCACTCCAGTCCTGTTTTTATTTTAATTCAACAAACTACACTGACCGGCAAAAAAAACGCTACACCTAAAATGATGACCAGTTTCAAATTGCAATAACTTTTGAACGTATTGCTCGATTTGAATGAGTTTTTTTTTATTTGAAAGGTCTATGCTTTGTCAATATTTCTGTACGTGCTCTGCCCATTTTGGCGCTCTTCCATTTCGGCTGTAAAGAATAACGCTAATGCGCGTTTTCTTCATACACTTTGAAGCTTGCTGTGGGGTAACTTTGGTGTTAAAAGCAATAGAAACATGAATAAAAAAAAACAAATTCTCAGAACAGACGGGGCTACAAGTTCCTTTTGTTTAAAATTAATTTCTTTTGTCGGTGTACCCCACAGCAAGCTTCAAAGTGTATGAAGAAAACGCGCATTAGTGTTATTCTTTATAGCCGAAATAGAAGAGCGCCAAAATGGACAGGGTACGTACAGAAACACTGACAAAGCATAGACCTTTCAAATAAAAAAAAACTCATTCAAATCGAGCGATACGTTCAAAAGTTATTGCAATTTGAAACTGGTCATCATTTTATGTGTTGCGTTTTTTTTTTGCCGGTCAGTGTATTTGCATGCAAATTAAAAATTAGTTTTCAATTAAGTCAAAGAAGTATAACTTCTAACGCGTGTTACATAAGTACACAGACTCATTTTTTTAAATTATGTAGTAATAAATACGTTCTTTTTTCTATGATCAAAACTATTGTAAGCTGTGTTTTTGCGTGAAAAAAAAATATAATTTTTATTAAGAAATTATTTTTCATAGACAATGCACCTGGACCCCCTGAAATGGCCATCCTGTATTTCTTGGGTGGAATCAAAATGCGCCAAGTGGAAAATTATTGTGTGAAATAAACATGTAATAATAAACTCTGATAAAATTGTGATTTTCTTCTGCCTAATTCTTATCGCATTTTGTTAAATTGCATCTTAACAAACGTGAAATCAAATTTAACGGATTAATTCATGACGTCATCTTTCTTGAATGTAGCGCCTGCAGTTTGTGACGGATTACTGCATTCGTAAATATTAGATTCTAGAGCTGTAAAAGTAACGAGGAATTGTGTACCCGTATGTATTCGTTACTTAAAGAACCAGTACCCGTTACTTTCGTATCGTTACGTTACTCGGTACTTTTCATACGACATACAATAGTGTACTTAACAGCATCAAGCAATAAGCATGTAGCTTCGCACCAAAGCGCGTCGCATATATTGTGATACGACATGAGTCATGACTTCGTACTTTATGAATACTTATAAGTATAGCACATTGTGTTCGTATAACCGTATCAAACGAGTCGGTCTGACATGGATACGAAACATGCGAGTAACGAAATGAATTTGTAAGTAACGATTCGTTACTTCGAGTCAGACGATGTACCCGTTACTCTGTAACGAATACATACGGTTTGTTACAGCTCTATTAGATTCTGTCTCATAAACGAGTTCTCAAAACAAGATGGGCACGTTACTTACTTCTCTGTGTTGCGAGGGATGAGCCGGCGTATGGAGTTGATGGGAGACGTTTGACAGCGATGTATTGTTGTGGTGGGATGATGAGTTGAGGGTGCTCGATGACGAGTTGCCGCTCACTTGAATGATGCTCGACACTGACGTGTTCGATAAGGTTGTTGAACCGTCTGAACTTTGTGCTACGAACAACATTTGTTTATTTATGACTAGTTCTTCCTCGCGAATTAATTCGCGTGAACGTCGGTTATGTCTGGAGACACGCTTTCCGGAGCGTGCACTTCAACTTGTTACTATTTGAATGAATTGTTTTCGAGAAAGTGTCTCGTAATAACGCAGGACGTTCACGCATGAGACTTGATATTAGATAAAAATAAAAATTTTTGATATTCGGCAAATAAAATCGCGTAATTATCATTCCTCAAAAATTCAAAGCCTGTTATCGATCATTTGAAAAAAAATATCAACGATTAAAAATCAAATATTTATTAGAAGGTTTTATGGGAAAGTGGCAATTTTTAACACGTTGACTGCCGTATGAGACTAGTTGGTCTCACGACAAAAATGGCACTATATGCTGCGCGATATGGACTCACAACTTCGACCGATGTATTTTGTCGTGCGAAACCGCATTGGACTCCGTAAATGCATTGAATTATATGGCACTGAAAAGAGCTCGGCATGACGAACCTGATACATATTTCGGCCTGTGCGTACGCGAGACCAATGTGGCTTCATACGGCTATATCCACCTTTTGTGCTAAAAATGTATGTTATATAAATTTATGTAATTTTTATGATTTCAAAAACTTATTTTTCGTGTATACCTAATTACATAATAATTAAAAAACATATTATTTAACAATATAGGAGAACGCAAATATTCTATATTGTACAGGAATGTGTGGTGACACATTGGTCTCATCATAAGGCAAAATTGGCTTTTATAGCTGTTGGGTGCCGCGTGAGATCAATGTGTCACCATATAAAAAAAAATTTTTTTTTTGTTTATAAACAAATAGAAACCTCCTAAACACTTGAAATATTGTTTTTTAAGATTTTTTTTACACTTTAAACAAAAAAAAAAAAGAAGTGGCGTGTGGGACCCGAATTTTTCTATGCTATAGCGGCAGTCAACGTGTTAAGTAACAACTATATTAATAGAATTAGTTTCCTTTACAGTAAAAAAAAACAAAAACAGTTGACTTACATGCGTTGTGTTTGCTGTTAGCCGGCGTATGAGCGCCAGCCGCCGCAACGGCCGCAAAGTTCCCGACGGCCGCCACTTGTCCAGGTGCCGTCGTCGATGACGAGCCAATATGATTCTGTAGAATAGCCGAGCTTGGCGAACTGTTGTTTGGCGTTTGTTGTTGCTGTTGTTTGCTGGGTGTGCTCGATATGAGCGGCTTACAAGTTACAACCGATGGACCGGTGCTGCTGTTGACGCTCGTGTTGAGCGCCTGTTGAGGTTGTAGCTGCTGTTGGTTGCTGGTAGACGTGTTCATCAGCTGGCTTGAATTCGTCGTCACCGCGTTGTTTGTCGCCCTCACTGCCGTTGGTTTCACCGGCTGTAATAATAATAATATTTTTATTCCGTAAAAACTTACAAAAAAGTGTGGAACAAGTCAAAGGGTGTGTAACATGTCAATTCGAATGCATAAAATATTCCTCTAACGAATAGAACGAATAATGGATTAAAAATTTTAAAAGTGTAGTCTTATATTTGTTTAAAGGCTGCAATATAGCAATATCATCTGGGAGATGATTATAAGCTTTTATAGCAGCCATAGTTATATTCTTCTCAAACAACGCAGTGTTATGAAAAGGGATTGAGAGGCAGCTCGCGGCACGTGTGTCATACTTAGAGTAGTCACTATTTTTTTAAAAAAGGTGCAGATGTTTTTTCACAAACACAGAGAGCTCAAATATAACTAGGCAAGGTAGAGTTAGAATGTTATTATTTCTGAAAATATCACGACAATGAGCTCGTCTGTGAAGTTTAAACATACATCTAATTACTTTTTTTTGCGCTACAAATAGCTTAGTTAAGAAGGGGGAAAATCCCCAGATGATAATGCCATACCGCAGCCTTGAAACAACATATGCATTATAAAATAAAATTAAAGAATGTAAACTAACATAGTCTCTTAAAACAAAAATTGCGTAATGCGATGAAAGCACTTTTGAGACTAGGAAATCAATGTGATTTTCCCAGCGAAGATACTGGTCTATATGAATTCCAAGGAATTTGACACAGCTCGATAAAGGTACTGTGCGGTTATTTTGCCTCACAATGACAGAGTAGTTTAGTCTAGATTTAGAGTACAATACTAGAGCTGTTTTATCAGAATTTAGATTTAAGGAATTTTTAACACACCACTTATCCATTGAGATAATAGCTTTATCAGCCTTTTTTGACAAGGTGTCCAGAGATGAACCTGAAACTACCTGTGATGTGTCATCCACAAATTGATAAAGTAACTGCCGTTTTGAGTCTATCTGGCATGTCAAATCATTGATATATATAATAAACAGTAAAGGACCAAGTATGGAGACAAATATATTTTCCAATTGATACTTTTAATTCATTACTATTTTTTGATAAATTGAAACATGAGACTCTTTAAACAATTTTACGGAAAGAGATTTCATCGTACCTTGGGAGTATCGTCTTTCTTCTTCTTGTCGGCCAATTCTGTCGTAGAGCTGTCACTCGAATGGTTGTGTACAGGCTGCGTACAGGACAATGGGGCACTGTGTGAAGGCGAGGGCACAGGTGAAGCTCCGGACGTGAGCGAAGTTGGCGTACCGCCCGTATCATTACTGTTATTACTATCTGTCGTCGTGGATGAAGGAAGGCCTACGCCACTCAGTTCTACTTCGTCCAAACCGATTATGTCATCGTAAATGTATTCATTTTCCTCAAAGTCTGGGTCCTGTGACGATTCAATGTAATACTCGATGTCGTCTTTGATTCTTCTTACCTGAAATACGGGAATTTATTGAGTAACATATTATGTGAAAAAGACACTTTGGCTCTCCGCGTGATATTTACCTGGTTAACTTCTACGGACATATTATCCAACATTCGAAGTAACGTTTCTAATTTCCGTATATGAAATCGGTGTTTGTCTAGTTTCATTTTGAGTTCTTCCATTCTTTCTTGTTTGTCTTTATCTAATCTTTTCTTCTTACCAGCAAGTAACGATTCAATTTCAGACTCAAATTGATCGATCTGCAATAAATTCAAAATGAAATTTCAAATAATAAACATATACCTATGTTCAAATATACAAACTGTATCGATTAATTAAATTTCAAAGTAAGAAAGCCGTCTTCTAACCTGTAGGTTAAGTGCGTCTATGGAGGCGACTAGCCATCCTGCAATTTCTTCTCGTTCTTTTTGTGCCGGATCCAACTTTTGAGCAGCACCTAAGCCTTCTTTCGAATACGCTTTTGTTTTTGTCTCTCTTTCTACCACCTTAAATCTCTCCATTTGCTGCAAAAATAAAAAAAGTAGGCAAGTATTATACCACAAAGGCTGCTGAACACGATCTAATAAACGAGTACTCACCGTTTCAATAAGCTTCCTGTAGTCAAGAAGGACGCTTTTGTCCTTGATCTCGCCGGACGCAATCCAACTTTTGATTTGATCTCGAAGTCGCTGTAACTTTTTGATCTCCTTCTTGAGATCGGCCTCATATTTCTCCTTCTGATTACTATTGTTTGCATTGTGTACTTTTTGCCAAATGTCTTCAAACGTTTCAACTCCTTCTGTTACTTTTTTTAAACAGCGATCGATTTCTCCTGCAAAATATTATTTTTTTTTAAACAGCACTTGTATTTCGTAATCAGAGGTTACAAAACAGCTACGAGTAACTGGACAGGTATAATATGATCGTTCAAACAAATACAGGAACTATAAATCTACTATTTATGTCAACAACTTTCATCAATTTCAATATTTATCACACGTGCAATACATCAACAGGAATGTTTATATTGTACTTCACAGGCTTTAAGATTCTTAGGATTAATCTACGGTACAGAGATGATTTTGGCACCAAAATTTAAGCAAAATATTGAACCTTGATAACTGTAAACAGGTCGGGATGAGGTCAGGAATTCTCGCAGCAATTTCTCTATGTTTTCTCACCTTGCAACTTTCGCGTCGCAGCCATGGCTATGTAAACATGTGGAGAAATAATTCGTGCATAGTCCAAACATACAAATATTCAACACAATACAAATATAAATCAGTAATATTTTGTTGTATTATCTTTTAGATTAAGCTTTGTCCACATATAAGATGGCTTCCAACACCAACTATAGCAGTGCGCACTGTATTAATAGAGATACTTCCGTTGCACAAAGGGGTACAATTCTTACTGAGCCTTTACAGAACGAAGCGTTTTTCTTTCTTAATAAATAAATATAACAATCATATAAGAGTGTTTAGTTTACCGTTTTATTTCAATGTAAACAAGTATTAATCAATTAACAATATGAGTTTTCAATTAAAAACGAATATTTTTCTTCCTTTTACAGGAGTTACGACAGCCGTTGCGTGTATCGGAATTATTCCGATTGACAGTCTAACTGACAGGAGAAATCAGCTGTTATCAAGGTTTTCAGGTTAAGCAATTTTCCCGATGTTTATTTCATTCGAAGGAAATATGTATTTAATGTAAAAACAATCAGTTCAATTGATATACTTGACATTTAAACACCATCGCGCATAGCGCCTTTATATTCGCAAAATAAATTCTATTTTTATTAATGAAATATATTGCTTGCGGTTTTTTTTTTATAACAGGCCATTATTCTTGTAATATAGTTTTCAGAAAAATACTTTTCAGAAGCAACTATTTTTTGTATCATAGAATAGGAAGTTCATTATTATCGCCAGTACCCGAACTAGTGATAAGCCGAAAACGTATCCACTATAGCAAATAGCCTCAATTATACATTGAGATTGAAGCATATTTTTGTACCCGCTTCCTGGACACAATTTATTTATGACTTATGGGGGGGGGGGGCACAGGCGGTATTGAATTGTCCAGTTCCTCTGGTCCTTTAAAATCTGCAAACGGGTTCCTGGTTGTATTTCACTGGTTTATTACATTGGGGTGGATCACTATAATAGTGTACACTCTACAACTACATAATCGAAAAAGAAACATACCCATAATTACCTTATTTCAAAGATTTTGGAAAATGAAATCAATACAGAAAAATCGCTAATATAAAATTTATTTCACTGTGAAAGCATATTTCAGTAAATATAAGTCACTAAAATTAATACTCTATTAAATTACAAGACTACTTTGACAAAGTATATTAAATACTTACTAATCTGAAATAAAATCTATAAATTAACTACATTACATTATTATTTATGGACTTTCCTGTCATTATCAACAATTACTTTAACCTACTTTAAAATATATCCATTTTTTATATATTATTACTTATATATTTCTTTAATTACTTTATCTATACTATATTAATAATTCTAATTCTAATAAGTATCATTGAAACAATTTGGCATTTGTTTAAAAATATTAATAGTCGCAAATGTTTATTCGCTCAAGGATTCATAAATATTTTTTAAAAATATTATTGACGCATATTTAAAAAAAAACATAAGCTCACGGGGGAAGTGAAACTTCTTTAGAGTTATGAACTCGTTTCACTGATGCGTCATCCACTTCGCGATAACATGATTTCTTTTATATTTCCCCGCCGTTGAATCATTTCTCCTTTAACGTTACTGAAAACAAGTCGCTAAGGAAGTTTCACTTTAATATAAAATTTGAGAAACAATTTTTTAAAAATTATTTACATCAAAAGATGTACCTACTATAAAAAAATAGCTATTTATTCATGCTCTATATACACTGAAAACATATTAAAAAAAATAAGTATAGGTATATGTGATGTGACGTAATTTTTAGGTCGCGACCTGATTGCACTATTTTTAATAAATTAATTGTCATGAGAATATCGATAATAACTAACCACAGAGGTTGAGAGAAATAAATAAAAAATAAATAAATGCTTTGAATAAAAACGCGTAAATAATACTGATGAAAAAAATTGGTTGTCTGTAAAGTCGGTTTACGGACGATAGTTTTACGTGATAACGTATTCCGCTCCAATATCATATTTAATAATACATAACCTAAATTTTAGTAGCTGTCAGGCGGAACGTGACACTTTTTCGTGCATGCAGCCGGTGTTTCATCAATTTATAAGACGTTATCACGTCAAAAAATGTCTTTTGACTAATTAATTATTAATCATTTGAGGACATAGTATTATTCTTCATTTTATGCTATGGAGAAGGATGGTTTCAATAGTTTATTCCTTGCAAATTTAGCTTTGTTCAATTTTAATTGATTATTGAAAACAACCGACAATCGATTATTAAATTGTCAATGTATACAGAGCAATCATTCAATCAATCATCTTCAAAATCGAAGATAGGTACTCGTGTTTAATGTTGAGCAATACTTACATCGCTTAACAAGCCTAGAATAAAAATACTTCTTCACTGTTGTATAAAAATAAAATATTTGAATAAATAAAATATTACCACTGTTACAGTAGAATAAATTCCCTAGATAAAACCTCTTTTTTAAGTAAATAGCAAGAAAACCGTTTACTGTGACATTGTATCCCAATGGGCAACAGAAGAAACTTCTAAAACCGATACATTAATTGGGTACAATATTTCTTTGAACTTTTGGACGCAAATGGAAAGTATTACATTTTTTTAGACGGATGTTTAAAAATTTCAATTAAGATACAAACAAAAGAACTGATTCAAATCTTTGTAAAAGAATTGATTGTTTACTTTATTTTTTTATTTATGACTTCTGCACTAATTTCAGTACTACTGCACGTTGAAACTATTATTTCAAATAACTAATTTTCTTGCAATATACTTAAAACAACAATTATTTTTTCTAATATTAAACATCATATATCTTTATTTGTTCTTTCTTCAACGTTTCGTTGTTGCACGGACGTTTCTGAACCATCGTCGTTCGAAGCCGACGGTTCAGGAAGCAGCTGTCAACTGCCATCGAACACAAAAGAAGACTCGATGTCGCACACTCTCGATCATCTGGACGGACAAGAACTCGCTAGCGATCGAGTGCTCAGAGCCGAGAAGCCACTGTTGCCTGATTGCAGACTTGTCATTGAACCTCTGTAAACACGCCGTTTTGATTAAAATGCACTGGCACTTTTCGTCGACAGCTACAGCATTACGAATTGTTTGATACTGACGGATATTTACAAAAGTGATCATAAAAAAAGAGACTGTGTATTTTACACTACACACTACAAAAGCAAAACTGTTGCAATTGTAAAAAGAAGTCATGACCGTAGATTACGAGGCAGCCACTATACCTCTCAACCACTATAACATTGTACGGCCGATTTTTATAGTTAACAGTATACATACATTGCAATGTTTTGTTAGTTTCTATTTCATGAATCGATTTTTTCCCTACCGCGCCAAAGTTTTACTTAAAAAAAATTAAAACATTGTATTGCTGATTCCAAATGTAAAAATATTAGCGATATGAAAGAACATTAATTTATCTCACCTGTAATCGACGGAGCGCAGCTGTTCAAAGAAGTACATAACCTGTGCTTTGTGACTTGTGAATGAATCGATAATGTCCTGGTGTTGATGATGGAACTTCCACTGAAGTATGTAGGTGCCTACATTAGCCATGACGTGCGATCCTTGAATACTCTCGCCGTCGTGACAAATGGCCGTCAATTCAACTTTGTGGTATTCTTGATTTTCTTTCCAGGACTTCTCAATGACGGAACGGTGTTGTTCTGTATCCACTTTGTTGTTATGGTGATTATGGGACGCTCCTAGTATCGCAGTTTAAAATTATAAGTTTAAAAAACGCTTCAATTTCACTCTAATTAATTATGTAATGTAACACACGCGTCCCGACCTTGGCTTCCGTCTCGGTGCCGGTCTAACAATAGCACACAGAAAGGCGACATGAGGCTTTGTTGTACAAGCAGGAAGCCAAGCTGCCTTGTATTGCCTGAAGAACTGGATGCTTGCAACACAAAGGAGGCGGGCGGAATTGCGTAGAAAGAATTTCGTGGCCGAGAATGTTTGACACATGCGGCGGCAGAGGATATAAATAGAATGCGCCTACAGTGAGTAGGGGAGACGTGATTGAGACGCAATGAAGTGACGACGTGGATAACGATTACGAAATAAATAAATATAGATGTGTGGTTATTAGACCATTAAGTGCAAATATAAATTAGAGTGTTACAGATAAATTTAGTGTATATGTTATTCGCAATAGCCGAAATCGGCCACTGCCCAAAATTTTTGCCCACGACGCGTTGCGGGTAAGGAAAGCGTTTTCTGTTAGTTTTTGCGGGGCATGGGTAAAATTAAACGCCCACAACGCGTTGTGAGTAAATGCTCGTACCCACTACACGAATTAAAAGTTTTTGAAGCGTCGCATCGGTTTGTGGGCATTCCAATCTACCCACGTTGCGTTGTGGGCGTCTCTTCTTACACACGATGCGTTGAACCTGCTAAGTATGGCTTCCTCGGGATCAAAACAAGGATTTCTTCACTGCCTGTGTTTTAAAGCATGCGGAACAAAGGCATGTTCTTGTGTCAGGAAAAATATTAAGTGCCACTCAAAATGTCACAAAAGCAATCCGTGCAATAATAAGTAGAGCGTGGAAGAAAAACTTTGTGAATTTTTTGGTATATACTTTCATATTTAAATGAACTCAGTGTTTATTAGGTATTTAGATACTATACATGTTTTTTGGAGTTAAAACTTTATTTTCATTATAATATAATATGATATTAGTGGTATTATTAAAAGCTATTAGAAAAATTGTTATTATTATTATAACGCATCGTGTGTAAAGAGACGCCCACAACGCGACGTGGGTATATTGGAATGCCCACAAACCGATGCGACGCTTCAAAAACTTTTAATTCGTGTAGTGGGTACGGACATTTACCCACAACGCGTTGTGGGCGTTTAATTTTACCCATGCCCCGCAAAAACTAACAGAAAACGCTTTGTGAGTATATTTCCTTACCCGCAACGCGTTGTGGGCAAAAATTTCGGGCAGTGGCCGATTTCGGCTATTGCGAATAACATATATGTTATGGACCATGTGATAAATAGGTCATTATTCATAATGTCCGGACAGTTTGAAAAATGTCCAATATGAGAGGGCAATGTGATAAAAACTATTCAAATAATTAAATTGACCGGGCATTATGAATAATGTCTTTACCTATTGGGCAGAATAATAAATTGATACGTTTTATTAAATTATTTTAATGTTGACATACATTATTATTATAAAATCATTATGGTACGAATTGCACCTAATAACGAATTAAAAATATAAAACTAATATTAGTTTTTTTAAGGATAATCAGTCAGCAAAAAACAGTTAACAGTTAACAAAAAAGTAACTAAAAGGCAAACTAAATTATTTTTTGTAACAACAGTACCTACTGTAAAAAATTAAAAATAAAAAGCGATTTTAAAAAGTAAATTATTTAAAACTATAAAATCAATTTAACAAGAATCAAATAAAAAACAATCTCAGTTTTAAGATTAGGTAATCATTTATGATTTATAAATATAAAATGAATTAAGGAGTAGGTACCCAATTTGGAGGAGTTGTTTCTTGTTTATTAGAACAATTGCCACAGTTGCTTTTCTTTGCGACAACTACATATGTCAGACTTACTGATTGGATAGCGCGTGTCACATGTTTGTTGTGTTCCTGCTTCCCTCGCCTTGCCAAATGTACCTAAATTATCAAATTGTCCAACAATCACATAACAATATTCATAATGAACAGACCGACCAGACACTGTGATAAATAATGAAATTTAAATGATAATATTACATGGTCCGATTTGACTTGTAATTATTCATATTGTCCGGGAATTATAAATAATGCCCTGATTAATTACATGGTTCATAATACATATTGACATTCAGTTGTGTTATAGTGTATAAGGATTTTTATAGTGTTAGTGACGTGTTTTGGTGTATACGGACTTGTATAGTGTTTTGTGTATTATATATATGGACTTTAAGTAGTGAAGTGTTTTGTGTGCGTAGACTATTAGTAGTGACTTTAAATTTTTACTTTATTACTTAGTTGTTTTTCTGTTACGGTATTGTTTTGCTTTATTTTTTTTAAGAGAAGTACTTTTAGTTTGTTCGTTCATTTATCTGTTTATTATTTGTGTTTGTTAACGTTTTTATAAGTGTAAATAAATATTCTCCACCACAGATAGAACAATTTTGTTACAGTAATACTGTATATTAAACTTTATTGTTAATAATTAGGGGGTGTGTCTTCTAGGTAATTGGAGTTTTATTGTAACAAAGTTTTAATCTACTGTTTATTATTTCTGTAAAATAATTTCATTTCTAAACGGAACTTTATTTTTCTTAAGGGTTTTTTTTGGTATTTTGTATGATACTAAAACGGAAGAATATGCTGTCTCTCAATCTGTTTGGTGGTCACTCAAATCCTAAGATTTTAAGCAACATTCGGGTGAAATACAGTTCCTTTCAAAACACGTTCCATACCTGCAGTTCCTTCTTTAACAGCGACTGGCACGCTAGTTCTGTAAACGGTAAAGGCGACATCTTGACGCATGACGTCGAAATCCCACGTGAGAACGCTTCCAGGATCTTCGTTAACGACAAGTACCTCATGTACCTGTCCTTTGTTCAAGCTAACCGAATGATAAATTGAATCTTCCGATAGGCTACCTTCTTTCTCCAACCAAGAGTCGGTCATGTATAATGACTTTGGTACTAAGCCGCCTTCATGTACCTTCGTCTAAAATATTGTAAACTTCTTGTAATTCGACTAATTATTTTTCACATATTAACTTCAATGTGATAATGAATTGGTAGAAATAAAATGATTTTTCTTCATACTTCGGTCGAAAGCACGTACTTCCGGCATCAATTTTAAGGCAGAAAGTCTAACAGCTATGCACTGGTGGGATTACACGCACTGATGTCGGAAGTACGCTTTTTCTACCAGCTATAAAGAAAAATAGTTTTAACGCATATCCTCAAAGCTGTTTGCTTGGAATTTATCTGTGTATTTATATAGTTAATCAGTAATTAATTAATGTGATTAATAAACGTATTTTCGACAGATGTATGAAGAAAAATAGTATACACCACACGAGCAGAAGGTTTGAGAGTCTTGAACTGCTCGTTATGATGCCTGGGGCGAGCTGAAGGCATCATCACGAGCAGTGCAAGAATCTCAAACTTTCTGCCTTTGTGGTGTAATATACTATGTTGTTTTGGATTAAATTGCATTCAAATCATGGAGGATAGAAAGAAGGGAGAAAAACGATAGTGTTGAGGGTTAGTAGAAGCTTTACGCGCGGCGTTGTAGCTATGGCCTCGAGTCACTTTTTAGACGGCAAATATATTTAAAATGAAAATTGAATTTTGGAATTCACCACGTGAATTTAATAATAAAGTGACCTTGAAACACTTACCTTGAACCAAATACAAATTCCGAAAGGTCAATTAATTTAATAATACATTATTAATCTTTATTAAATTCGAAAACATTAAAATTTGAGGAGAAAATTTATTGGAGACTAGTCATTTTAAGTGTCCCGTGCAAAACGGAACACTTACGGAATCATTTTGGTGTCCGTCCGTCTGTGTGTCACCGGTGATTTTCTTCGAAACTATTTGACGTAAAAATGTTTGAAACGAAAGTGTGGTGTAAATTGATTGTTCGCAATCCGCATCACAGACAAGAATCAACAGAAAGTGTTCTAATAATATGTACATGTGTTTGAAAGAAAAAAGGTGCAAAAGTAATAAATTGAGACTGTTAGGCCAGTCGTACACGGGCCGCTTCAAGCAGCCGAGACTGACTGCTTCAAGCAGCGAGATATTTTCTATCGTAGTATCTCCATAGAAAATATTCGAAGCAGTCAGTTTCGGCTGTTTGAAGCAGTCGGTGTACGGCCGGTCTTATTGTGTTTAACATCGACTAGAAATAAATTAAGCATATTAAATTGCAGTTACAAGTGCACGGCATAGGGCTAGGATCAAACATTTTCGAAAAAAAGTGTACTTGTAAGTTAAAACATTTTTAAAACTTTAGGCTAGAAAATGTCGCTTAATACAGTTCAAGAATTAATATTACTGTAGTTCAGGCGACACCCGTAAATTGCAGGACATAAAGAATAAGGGAAAAAAACGTATTTTGCACTGACGTGTATTCATTATAATTGTGGCGTGTGCAATGGCTAAAAAGAATAATGGAAAAAAACGTATTTTGCACTGACGTGTATTCATTATAATTGTGGCGTGTGCAATGGCTAAATACAAGACGAATCGATTTGTTTAAAAAGAGCATATTATGGAAAATATTTATTTTCAAAAAGTTACACGAACAATTTTGCAATACAGTGTAAACTCTACATAGCGATCTTTTATTTAACGAAAAACTCCTTAAAACATAGGAACTGCTAAGGTTTGTTTAGTTTACATCAGGCCTGACCAAATGGCGGTCTGTGGGCCGGATCCGGCCCGCAGTAGACTTTTGTCCAGCCCGCGAAGCATTTTATAAATGATTATTAAGAGCGAAAATAGTTTGTCAATATAATTTGGCGCATAAAAAAAATTTCGAAAAATATTAAAGGCCATAACAGACGAAAAAAGACCTTTTTGTTGCGGAAATGAAAGGGCTTTTTTTTGCTCTCCAAATTTTTGTTGCAGAAATGAAGGGACCTTTTTTTTTGCTCTCCAAATGTTTGGCCCACGGTCAAATTTTCATCAGCAATGTGGCCCGACGATCAAAAGATTTGCCCGCCCCTGGTTTACATTGTTACCCATATATCGAAACACTCTATATAGCGTAACAACCACTCTCAATAGCGAAACAATACGTCATTATTTAGACCCCAATAAACATTAATTTCAATGAAAAGAAACGAAAAATACAATTAAAATACTGGCATAGTAAAAAACGACAAAGTAACAGATTATAATTTTGTTATGTACATATTTTTTCACTTAATTTAGTCAAAATTAAAACCACTTATTTGTAAAATTTTATTGGTTTCTTTTACTCTCCGTTTAACGAATACTCTTTATAACGCAATAAAAAACCCGGTCCCTTCAATTTCGCTATAATATTTTGTTTACATTGTATTTATATCTCGTAAATAATTAATACTTGAATGATATTTGCGACGATCTGAATGATCCGAGTCCTCTAAATATAGTAACAAAATAGTTAAAACAAAGAAGCTACAATTCTGAAACAAATTCTTACGCAAACACACTCTTCCGCGCATGTCATATAAAAGTGATGAGGAATGAAACCATGTACATCTCTAACGTTAGGCTGCGGACAATAGTTATTTTGATTTTGAAAAGTTGTGCCAGTTCAAACTGAAGTTTTGACACGCAAAATATTAAAAAAGAATACAATTTAAAAACCAAGAGATTTTCAACCCTTCGAAGCATTCTTAAAATGCGATTTCCTTTTTTGTATCTTTTTGTTCACGATATACTGCCTTGCACTTAAAAAAATTTAGTTTTGTAGCGCGAAAATATCAAAACAAACATTCTTCTGTTAAAGACAAATTTTGAGGCTCAATACACTGAATAAAATATTGTTTAAATTACAAGTTTACCCTTTATTAATATTTTAATAAATTGTTATAACTTATACTAAAAAACATTACCCTTTTTCTGGGGCAGTTGGGTAATAATTGAGCCTGAAGAGGAGAAATATTTTTGTTGAAATGTCTAAAATTTGATCAAGAAAGGCTTATAGTTTGATCATTCTTAAAGATAACTGATCATTATAAATCTTCCACATAACATTAGAAGTAAATAGACAGAAATTCTCTGCGATAATGGGATCTTCTCAAAAATTATAGTTCGCGACATGTGATTTTATCTCTTCTCAACATAGTTTGTTTCATCGTATATTTTTTTCTTCATATTTTCATGTCAAGAGACAGTGGATAATGCCCAAAGGGTTAAAAATCGAAATAGAGACACACAAAAAATACACCAGGAAACCCACTCTGTACAACAGTGTAAACAAACTAGAATTAAGGCAAACAAATCTACCAACCTTGCACGGTCCGCCAAGAAAATCCGGAACTACATCTTTTGGAATATACTCCGTTAAACCTCCATTTTCATGAAGATAATCATTTCCTCCATAAAATAAGAACTTAGTCCTCGTATTTTCATCTAATGTTAAAAAAAAACACAGTTTTAAATATCAATCATCTATTTTTACACGCTTTATATTAACTTCACTTGTAAGTTTGTATGTATGTATGTATGTTTGTTTGTTTTTAACTTTCGTTTGGACTACAGCAAGTGGTTTATTACTGTAGTATATTCTTCTTAGCAGCCAAAGCTGTGAGTTTACACATTGCCAGATTACAAAAACATATTTTACCTATGAAAGTGCTGACTAGGGTCCACAGAATCGGAAACACTCTCGGAGCTCTGATAATCAGCACTCGTCCCATCGTTTCCGGATAATTGGCTTCGACGATTTCGATTATTCGCAGTAGCGCTTTGATTCCCGGCCGCCACAAGTGACGCATATTGAGTCCTTCGAGGTCAACCAGCAGTGTCCAAGTTGAAATCGGTTTGCCTGATACTTGAGTGGCCTCTTCCATTAAACGTAGACCTTCTTCACACACATGCAGTGTCTGGAAATGTATGCATAATCTATATAAATTGTTTGGATCTAAATAACACGTATTGTTTCGCTATTGAGAGTGGTTGTTACGCTATATAGTGTTTCAATATATGGGTAACAATGTAAACCAAACAAACCTTACCATTTTCTACGTTTTAAGGAGGTTTTCGTTAAATAGAAGTTCGCTATACAGAGTAGTGATGTGCCGGATCGTTAAAAATGTATATCCACGGACACGGATCTGAATACGGATATTTGGTTTCAAGTTCCGCGAATACGGATACGGATCTTAACTTTCTTAGAGTACGTGGCGGAAATATTGCACATCAACCTTTGGAAAGAGACTATCTGTTATGGGAAAAAGTTATTGACCTCTTTAAGAGTTAACTCTCATAACAGATTGTCTCTTTCCAAAGATCGATATGCAATATCTCAATATAAAGATAGTTGATTTGAGTTATGTACTATTGGTATGGCACTCACTACGATAAATGTTTGCAATATAAATGTGCCAACTCATTGTCCGTTAGCCTGCCAGGTTTACAAATAAAATAAAAATAAAATAAAATACGTTTTTAAAAAATAAAAAATAATCTGAATGGAATTTAACAGTTTTTCATTATTACCTAATCACCTATATATATAAAATTTCGTCTATGAATTGAAAACTAATAAGGTAAAAGATCCGCCAAAAACTAACGGATATGGATCTTTCTTCTCCCTCGGATATCCGCGGATACGGATATCTGGCACATCACTAATATAGAGTATACACTATATTTACAATATTTGAAGATGTAGTTATTTTGCACTTTCAAAATTATACAGAACGAGCACTTACCAATTTTAGCAAACCGTCTTCACCGATGGATTTTAGTAGACCCTTAACATCCATTTGGCCTAACCGCAACAGATATAAAGGACGTCCATCTATATCAAGAGAAAAATACACAAATTACTTTTTTCAAAATTTACTAGCGGAGTTCTTGCAACTAATATAAAGTACTTCCACTACCAGTACAAAGCAAACGCTAAAAGTAATACATTACGTGCATGATTTTGTTTAAATTTCGACCTTTCCCACAAAAACAGCCTTTAAATTTTACGTTCCAAAAACACGATATGTAAAACTGTTGGAACTGTATTAGACAATTTAATAAATTTTAACTTTCAATTACCTTTATCGTGATGATGCCAACCGCCAGGAAAATAGTCCTTGACGACTTGTGGCATTTCATATTCGGATAAAATTTTATCGACCTGATGTTTCTTTCTCCAAACGAGTGACTGAGACAGCATTTCGCGCGCCTTCTCAACGTTGAAATCGCGTGCGCGCAAAAAACGCAACAGTGTCTGATCGTTCGGAACCTTTCCTTTAAGTAGATCAGTAACCCATTTTCTTAACTGTACGAGGCGAGATTCTTGTAGGACGGTCAGTTCACCCAGATAGCGCTGAATGTAATCAGTTTCGAGTTGGAACTGGGCATTTTTATCTACAGAAAATATTTTTACATCAAGTTTTGATCGTAGGAAGTTTAAAAAATATATGACCTCAAAATCCTGCTAAGAATAAGAATATATTTACTCTAAGTAACATATTGTATAAACAGGACGGTATGTGATCATCGGATTAACATTAAAAAAAAGTTAGAAATTAAAATTTGATATTTTTGTTTCTAAAAATACCGAATGTTTATCGTATTCAGAATGTGATTAAATTATTGGTAATCATCCGATTTCGATGAATTTTTTTTTAAAATCTTCGTTTTTATGGCGGATTTATGGAAAAAAATACGAAAATTGAAAAAATCAATATTTCTCACAGTTTCATGACTTTAAATGCAAAAAAAATTGACTTTCTACATATAATCCTTTATAACTGTTTCTGACGTCGTGGAATCAAGTTCGTATATTTTTTTTCGCAATCTACATAAAAAAATGAATATTTTGAAAAAAAAATTTTTTCAAAAAAGTTATTTTTTTTTTAAACGATAAAGGGGTATGCGAATTGTAATTCCGGGGTGAACGATAAAGGGGTATGCGAATTGTAATTCCGGGGTGAACGATAAAGGGGTATGCGAATTGTAATTCCGGGGTGAACGATAAAGGGGTATGCGAATTGTCTCGCAGTGAAACGGGAAGGGGCAAATGTGGAGTTTTTAAAAAAACAATTCCGGGGTGAACAATAAAGGGGTATGCGAATTGTAATTCCGGGGTGAACGATAAAGGGGTATGCGAATTGTCTCGCAGTGAAACGGGAAGGGGCAAATGTGGAGTTTTTAAAAAACAATTCCGGGGTGAACAATAAAGGGGTATGCGAATTGTAATTCCGGGGTGAACGATAAAGGGGTATGCGAATTGTAATTCCGGGGTGAACGATAAAGGGGTATGCGAATTGTCTTGCAGTGAAACGGGAAGGGGCAAATGTGGAGTTTTTAAAAAAACAATTCCGGGGTGAACGATAAACGGGTATGCGAATTGTAATTCCGGGGTGAACTAATTTTTTTCATAAATCCGCCGTAAAATGGAACATTTTGAGATCGAGATCATTGAAATCCATCTATTTTTCGATTTTCTAGAGCCAAAAAACCAGGTGACCGTGAAAGTAAATAATTACCAAATTATTTTAGAGCACACAGTTCGCCATATTGACATTTTTAGGTATTTTGCAAAGCTAATTTTATTACTTTACAATAAAATTAAGTTATCGAGTAAAAAAAGGAGATGCTGTTAGAACAATTACAATAATTCGTAAATTTTGCAATATTTCGAGGGCCGAGTTTTGATTGTTACCTCCAGATGCTTTGCTTGTAAGCGGCGGATGAGATTTATTTATAAGATCAGAAGCCGAAGATCCAAGAACCATTTCAGTTGAGCTCTGACTTTCGGTGAGATCAGAATTATTTGCTTTACAACCATCAGATTCAGTCCATTGTGGTACGTCGGTTATGCCTTCGTCGGCAAGTATATTTATGAAATGTTCGATTATTTCTTTACCTGAAATCAACAGAGATCTCATTCAGGTTTAAATTGGAGCTTACAGTATTTTTCTTCGATAAGTCAACACTTCCTCAATTCGATGTGCCACAATTCCCTCTACCTACATATAAACCGACAGGACTAACACAGTAACCAATAACAGAGATATTAGAAACAGGTATTTTGGAACCGTTCCGCAAACAGTACAGTAACGTATTGTAACAGATCTGAAAAATACCCGTTACTTAAGTCACGGTATAAATAATCAAGAGAGCTGTAAAAGTAACGAGAAATTGTGTACCCGTATGTATTCGTTACTTAAAGAACCAGTATCCGTTACTTTCGTATCGTTACGTTACTCGTTACTTTTCATATGACATACAATCGTGTACTAACAGCATCAAGCATGTACCATCGCATCGAGGCGCGTCGCATACGTGATACGGTATGACTTCGTTCGTATAATAGACGGAGAGCTGGCTACGAAGAAAATGGGTGACTCGGTGCAGAGCTGAAAATTTGCAGAATAATAGGAGATAGTACAAGTAAGTAGGGAAAAAATTGCCAGAAGGCTAGGCGGAAGATAAAGAGCCGCCAGAAGGCGCTAATGTTGCGAAAAATCAGTGCACTTCTGGCAATTTCTATACTTACTCTGTAATTCAAAACTAGATTATATATTATACATTATATAGTTATAAGGGCATACTGAAAATTCAAACATGATATAATAATTACATTTGACAAATATTCAAAATTATTAATGACATTTTGATAGAAATTAAATTAAATTAATTAATAAAATTACGTTGTTATAACAACGTAATTTTATTAATGAAAATATATGACGATTAATTTTATTTCTATCAAAATGTCATTAATAATTTTGAATATTTTGTCGAATGTAATTATTATATCATGTTTGAATTTTCAGTATGCCCTTATAACTATATAATGTATAATACCTATATAATCTATTTTTGAATTACAGAATAAGTATAGAAATTGCCAGAAGTGCACTGATTTTTCGCAACATAGCGCCTTCTGGCGGCTCTTTATCTTCCGCCTAGCCTTCTGACAATTTTTTCCCTACTTACTTGTACTATCTCCTATTATTCTGCAAATTTTCAGCTCTGCACCGAGTCACCCATTTTCTCCGTAGCCAGCTCTTAGTCCATAACGTATAACCGCATTAAACGAGTCGAACTGACATGGATACTAAAGATGCGAGTAACGAAATGAATTTGTAAGTAACGATTCGTTACTTCGAGTCAGACGATGTACCCGTTACTTAGTAACGAATACATACGGTTTGTTACAACAGTGCGATACTGTACACGCATATTCAAGAGTTTAAAGTGAGAAGCTAAAATAAAAAAAAAAAAAACGACATTCTATACACAAATCTTACAAATAAACGTTAAAATGATCAAGTACCATTTTTTTCGCGAGTAAAATTTACTCACCCTTAGCAATATTCTGCGAATACTGTTTCATTGCAAGTTTTTCGATCGAATTTTCAAATCCGAAGAAATTCTTAATGTCCAAAGTAGCCGACTGTTCAAAACATGTCCAGTCTGCATTTTCTGGATGTACCTAAAATTATTCGGATTCGATTTTTTTCTAATAACTATTCAATATCCAATTTTATTTTTACAGGGTGGCCACAGAAAAATTATTTCAAATTTCCCTGATAATTCCAGGTTTACCAGGAAATTTATTATACTTTTCCATGTTTTGAATTTCTTATTGTATGATCGAGATATTTAAAGTTTTGATTAGTCATTTTTTTATACTTTTTCAAATCGAAATTGAGCATCAAAACACTTTTATCGCATTTTTTTTGAAGCCTACAAAACATCTCTTAATCTCTTAGACTAATGATGACACAGTAAGCCTTCTTTTTACTGTACGATCATTAGTTAGAGATATCGATGGTAAAAAACCAAAGGTTACTTTTTACTTAATCACCAATATCTCAGCGATAAATAGTCGCATAGCAAACAAAAAATACCAAATTTAAGCTTGAACACCACGCTCAGGTATTCATAAAGCTTGGAAAAACTTTTTTTCGAGTCTGAAGGCAGTTTTAAAACAACAAAAAATTTCCAAAACTAGAAATTTTAAAATCCAAAATGCTATTTTTCCATGATACTTTGTAAAATTCCCTGATATTTCCAGGTTGCATTAAATTCCCTCATAATTCCAGGTTTTTCAGGTCTGTGGCCATCCTGTAATAACTTATTTCAAAACTTTAAAGTTTTACTGATTTCTTGTTCAGTTTGATGTTTCTTTTTTTTAACTAACAAAAAGTTTTATATTGATCAGTTCAATCGTTTTCCATTATTACGCAAGGACAAAGAAGCAAACCTTATTTTTTTCAAGTCGATTAAAAATACTTACAAAGTATCTACATTTTTCTAAAACGATGACCCTCGATGAAAAGCTCTCATTGTGTGCTTCGATGTTTAAAACACGTTCGCGCCTGTCCAATATATTTTTTTGAATAAAATAAACATGATCGACGCCTATAATCTGAAAAAATAAAATCGTTCATTCCATTACAAAAATCGATTGAGAACGAATTCGCAATAATAAAATAATTTCATTACGTAAACGTATAATTCTTGAAATAAATAAAATTGTCGACCAATTTTTCTCAGATCATATATTGACAAAAAATAATAAAAATACAAATCAATATAACACAAGATGAGGTTTTGATCCGGATTTGGATCTTCTTCAGAAATATCTAAAAAAATATAAAAATTAATTAGTATTAAGTTATTTATTTTTTTTAATTTCAATCTTTCGCGAATACTATTAGATAATAAATAACTTAATACTAATAATTAATTTTTATATTTTTTAGATATTTCTGAAGAAGATCCAAATTCGGATCGAAACGTCATCTTGTGTTATATTGATTTGTATTTTTATTATTTTTTGTCAATATATGGTCTGAGAAAAATTGGTCGACAATTTTATTTATTTGAAGAGTTCTATTCAGACGTTAATCAAAGATTTAAACGTATAATTTTTATTAAAAACTCGCGGTCCGTCCCGGTTTCACCCGGGTGCAAAAGAACGAATGTTGCGGTGGGAACATGAGTACGCACATTCATCTTAATTTACCAAGATGAGTGTTGTGTCCACATTTCATGATGATCGGAGTTACCGTTCAAAAGTTTTTGTCGGACAGACAAATTTTGATTTTGAGTAATAGAAGACTAACGATGTATTAATTAGGTATATAAAAGTTCGGGCTCCTAGGAGTGCTAATTCCCATAGAACACTGGAATGCTAATTATATTCCAATGCTTCCCCCAAACATTGCAATAATTGTAGTTAGCATGTTTTTTCTGAGGGGCGTTACGTTAACAAGTCACCTAGTATAATACGCGCCACGGATATAAAATGTTCGGAAGTTAGTCACAAACAGCGTCACAAAGGCACATTTTAGATCCGTTGATACTCCTACCATCTCCCAGCTACCTGCACGGAACGTGCGCTCGTCGATGATTGGCCGTGATCGCTCGTTGCCTTTGTCACTTGTCGCTTTCCTGCTTTAAAGTACAGTCGAGTACACTATTGTCAAGTTGTTATTGTTATTTAAGTTTTGTTGAGTTGCGAATTTGTAGTTTTTCAACAGACTGTACAAGCGCAAGCCCGCATTCGCATCTAACTTCCGAGCCTTTTAGATTCGTGGCGCGTATTATGACAATAATAATGCTTCTCGTTCTATGAGTTCATTTTGGTTTTGAATGTACATGATGAATTAATATCATTTGTTGTGTTGTTTGCAAATTTCGTTTAGCGGAAACTACAATCACCTTTTGGATAATATTAATTTGGTTACTAAAACGTGAGTTGAATTTTTAAATATGTTGATGTTTTGTAATACTGTATTTTTTTCTAGTCATCGCCATCAATTCTAGATTCCATTTTTGGAAAACATAACGACTCTGAGGCTTTCAAAATACAGTGTAAACTCTATACAGTGAACTTCTATTTAATGAAAAACTCCTTTAAACGTAGAAATACTAAGGTTTGTTTGGTTTACCTATATATTGAATATAGCGTAACAACCACTCTCAATAGTGAAACAATACGTCATTATTTAAACCTCAACAACGGGATTCATAAAAATGTGGACATTTGTTTGTTGTAAAAATAGTAAAAAACGACAAAGTTAACTGATTACAATTTTGTTATGTAATTTTTTCACTTAATTTAGTCAAAATTGAAAACCACTTATTCGTAAAATTACATTGTTTTCTTTCACTCTCCCGTTTAACTCTTTATAACGCAATAAAATAACCGGTTCCTTCAATTTCGCTATATAGAGTTTACACTGTATAAACAAATTACAATAAAAAGTACTGTACGAATTTTAAAAGAAGACTGGCCTATAGAATGTATTATGACCTTATTGCAGAAGAGCGCACATGAATTTTATATTAGTAAAAGGTAATGATCCTGGAACCGCTTCTATGCAATAAGGGACACAATGGTACAGCGACTTCTCGCCCTTTCCCCACCGGTCTTCTTTAGCCGAGCGCACTGTAGCTTTCTTTAAAATAACATCCATTGTATGGAAGGTAGAGGGTAAGGAGAACAACTCTGTGTATGAAAAGTGTCCGTCAAAAAGAGTGAAATTAAGATAGCGCCACCGTAGGACAAGTATCAATTTCTCTCTGGTGATTCTGTAGGTTATATTTACCAAATAATGTTTGACTACGTTAATGATTGAAGTTGTATTTACTGTGAATATATTAACTACTCTAGTCGCCAAAAATATTAAATATTTCTTTCAGCACACTTCACTTCGTCTACAACTGCTAAGTTTACATTGAACACTTTTTATACACTAGCGCCGTTCTGGTCACTTTTTGAACTGTTATTTGACGCTTTCAGACGGACACTTTTTCAGTTTTACTCCCAAATAAGATGGTTCTCCTTACCTCTACCCTCCATAATCCATTGTAACAACTTCTCTACCTTTTTCAAGATGTACGGCGCATCAACGTTGAGTTTACATCGCCGGATTGTTGTGCGAATGACGCCGTTTTCTGTTTCGTCATCCTCCGTGATGGAGCAGTCGAGCACAACCGGGATTTGAGGGCATCGCGGGAACCGACGTTCGTACGCCTGCGAAAAAAGATGGCTTTAAATCGGGAGACTAGCTGGCTATAATAATTACGAACATAAACGGGACATTTGTCTATAATTTATTATTGGACAAAAGCTGCGTGCATATTTCTCTTCTGTGTTGTGTTTCAAGTAGAAACGCAATTTGCAAATCCCTTGCTCCTAGATTTTTGTCACAATACAATAGAACACAACAGAGAAATATGTTCGCAGGTAACGATTTTTGATCAAGGTCGTATCTGCTTTTTACTCAGTTATTTCCAGAGATATTTATAGCAGGTATATAGCTGCTTTAGCACTTGGAGCAAACGTTTTTTCCCTTCTGAGAGCATGCAACCACTTCTTTTTCAGTTCCAAATCCTTTGTAAATACAATATCTTTATAATTTGAACACTGATAAACACAACATGTCGACATTGTCAATGATTTATTTTAAATAAGATTATTTTGTACACAGTACTATGGATGGTGAATAAATCGAGATGGTTATATAACTGGCGCCTCTAGCTGTCAAGTTTGGCAGTGCCCATCCTCATTATTTCTTCATCATTACACAATACTCTTCGAACAACCAGGAAGATGTTAAAAACACCGCGGTTAATATACCCCTCATTTTGAATGATTGAAGAATTTCAGGGTGACCATATGCATTGAACGTCTGAGCATAGGGCATAGAGGGACAATGCCCTACATTAAAAATAGCCTTACACTAATATTTCGCTAGTTTGTGTTCTACTTCAAATTTCTGATGTCCTTCCTAACGTTTGGTCCTAGCTACGGCTCTGCTGTGACAAACCGTGTACTAAAAAATAATGATTCCGTTTTTCTTTTTGAGGTACGGAACCCTAAAAACGGTTACGTGCGAACCGAACTCGCGTGGAGAGGGTTCAGTATCATTCCGTTTTTCGTGAGAATTTTAAGACTTAAGATTTTCGTTTAGGTCTTCGTGCAAACTATGAGTGATTCTCCATAGTCCCCATTTTTTCAAATATTAGGCTCGGTAGTTTCGAAAATAAGGGACGGGTGCTCCATTCCCGAATATTTTCTTTGATATCTTTTAAATTAAGTATGCATTTTAAAATTATATAAAAAGTATATCGGTATTTCCTCAAGGTGAAATGGTACGAACACGTCTCGAACAACGGACTTTGGAAACGTGCATGTCTTGAACAAAACTGTATAACTATAAAGCGTAGGAAATGGAATTGGATAGGACACACGCTGCGAAAGACAGATGACGACATAGCGAAAAGATCCTTGAATTGGAACACACAGGGATACCGAAAAAGAGGAAGACCAAAAATATCCTGGAGAACTGTTCGTGAAGAATTATGGAACAAGGAACTACCTGGCTTCAAGTCAAAAATATGGCAAAAGATAGGACTAGATTCAAAATCCCTATGTTCCACTTAGGAGTTGGAGGAACTTATTATTATTATTTTATATTTCTCATACCGAGCCCTATCATTTGAAAAAAGATATTTTTCAAGTGCATCTTGAAAAATATCTTTTTTCAAATTTTTTATTTGCCCTCAAAATCGGAAAATGTTTATTTACGCTTTACGTCCGTGATTGGGTCCAATTCTACTTATGTACCAAGTTTCAACTTTTTTCGTTCAGTAAATTCGGAGAAAATAAGACACAGACATGGAACCCTAACAATCGTTATTTTCTGTTTTTTTACTGCGGAAAGAAAAACGTAATTAGATTATGTACGTATTAGCTCAAAATCAAGAATGAAACGAGATTATCGTATTTCACTGTGATAATTAACAGATACTAAATTGCGTAATGATCAATATAATTTCATTTCTATACGAAATCAAACCTTCGTGAAAATAACGAGCTGAGAGTTGAATATTATCCTTCGAAATTCGAGACGAGAACGAGCAAATCAATTTCTCACAGACTAGATACGAAGCATTAGTTTTGAACAACCAGCGTGAACGAAAATTATATGTAAACAAATAATTGATTGTTTTTAAATTAGTATTTTGTTATCGCGAAATGAACTGTGAATGAACGTTGCGCTTATATTAGAGTAGAAATGATAACTCTTTGTTTTTCATGAATCGCTTATCAAAATGCGTATTAAAAGTTGTTTTGTGATAATGTTCCGGTATTTACCATTTCTCATTGATTCGAGGCACTTCGAGAAATTTATATACTTATACAAAAAAAAAAAATGAATTCCAGGATAGGATAAGATATTGTAAATTATAGACGTTCGACAACAGAGGAAGCGTCCTTCTAGGCTTCGCCTGCTGCCACATTTGATAATTTTTGCCGCACTTGTAGACGAAACGTCAGATAGAAATATCAATGGACCACGGTCTACAAGCCCGGAAACCAAGAGATTTGGACTAGTATAGCTTGCGCGCTTTGTGCGCCTCGAAATATCCTTGTAAGACATTGATCGAATGGTTCGTGTTATCGTAAGCAGCTTCACGATAGAAAAGTGAACCAATCAGGAGCTCGGAAAGTCGAACGAAAATGACTGCCTAGATGTGGAGAAACGGCAACTTCACTCTTGTTACCTTGCGAGTTGCGTTCTCCTTTTTCTCTTTTAGATTCTGCAATACATTATAGTGTCGGTAATTTATTACTGAACAAAAATCTGCCGATAGTTCAGTGAGAAATTTAGTACGGTGGACCTGTACAATTGATTTAATATAGAGACAACTTGTTTCAAATATAATATTACAACAAAAAAACGTCAGAGTGTTTATATAATTTTCATGTTTTCAGAAAAAATACCTACTTAATTAATTCACGGAGTCATGTTGCAATTGATTGGATAATTCAACGAAGCAGTTTTGGGAAAATTCCTAACCAACAGTGGTGTATTAATACTTAATAATACATTGTCACCACAAACGGGAGATTCGCTTGTAATAATCAGTGCCGTAACTGGTCTGGTAACCGGGACACGCGACAGGGGCGAAAATCTAGGAGGGCGCAGTCAGTCATTCGATTAATTTTGAGGGCGCGGAATCAGAATATAATTGCCATGGGCGCCAATGAATCTAGCTACGGTACTGATAATAATTTATTTTATCACTTGCAAGTTACCTAGAAATTAATTTTCGATATCTGAAATCTTAAAAATTACTATTGGCGTAATAGTTTAGCTAAAATTAAACAATGAACTTTATCGATTACACTCCAATTTCGGCTGTCCTCCCGCTTTGGCCTTCGGCCCGCCTCTGCTATCTCTGTGAGTTCCGGTTTATTCCGGTGTAAAGAGCTCCACCTTCAGTTTAATTGATGGTCATCGTTGTGATAATCTTCACGGTCATTTTAATGAGCTGGTTGTTTTCTGGTTATTTATAAATTATTGTTCTGTTTTTATACTAAAGAAAATAAATTAACCCTCAATGCTACTTTACACGGCTTTCTCTACTGTACGACTACATTTTTTATGGTGCAATGAAGAGAAATTTTAGAAAATATATTGTAAAAATGGATGCGTGTACCTAGGTACGCGCGTTAGAAGTTATACTTCTTCAGCGTGATTAAAAACTATTTTATTTTATTTGCGAATAAATAATAATTGGTAAGAGTACGATAACTTGCTATGCAAAATATCCACTGGAAATTCACAATTATTGTTTTATATAACATATAACAGCGTTATTGGTCGTTTTAAGTGCGGCAAATTAATTTTTATAAATTAATTTAAAAAAATTAAATATGGTATAGTTAGTATATTATTAACTATAGCGATCGCTATCTTGTCCTATGTAGTGATAAGAAAAGAGAAAGTTATATATACCTGTACCTATGATAAACAAAGATAGAAATATCAATTGGTTGGAATGAAATACAATTATTGAACGTTCAGGGCAGAGTCGTATTTGGAAATTTTAATTTATAAAACGAATTTTAAATTTAAAACTCACATTTTCATGAAGATTGAAAACCACCGCTTTTTTTGATAAAGGGGTATGCGAATTGTCTCGCAGTGAAACGGGAAGGGGCAAATGTGGAGTTTTTAAAAAAACAATTTCGGGGTGAACGAAAAACGGGTATGCGAATTGTAATTCTGGGGTGAACGATAAAGGGGTATGCGAATTGTCTCGCAGTGAAACGGGAAGGTGCAAATGTGGAGTTTTTAAAAAAAAAAATCCGGGGTGAACGATAAACGGGTATGCGAATTGTAATTCTGGGGTGAACGATAAAGGGGTATGCGAATTGTCTCGCAGTGAAACGGGAAGGGGCAAATGTTGAGTTTTTAAAAAAACAATTCCGGGGTGAACGATAAACGGGTATGCGAATCTAAATACGACCCTGCTTCCATAACACAATCGAAAGCTGCATTCAAAGTGAGATAGTTATACAATAATTCTACACCAGTTGCTATGACGTGTATTTGTGATTTTTGATTGGTTAGATTCAAAAAATGACAGTGAAAGACGAAAAGTAGTTCCATTTTTTCACGTATTTTTGAGGAAATTTGTGAATAATCCGCAAAGTTTTTTTTTTTGAACGTCAAAATTTAGCGATTTCTATGACTTAAAAAAAAAAAATTCAAAATTTGGGTGCATAGTGTTATCGTACTGGACCCATAATAATTTATTAAAATGAAATAATAAAAGAACTGGAAGTGAGATTAATACTGGGTGTTTTTTTTTAAACTTTAGACACCTTTAAAAAATAACGGGTTCAATAAAAAAAAAATTCGAACGAAAGTTGATGGGTTTCGAGATCGTTTGGACACAATACCCACTCCCACCACCTCACACCGTAGCAAGGCGAGGGGGTGACTTTTGTTTTTTAAACCCCCATTTTCACAGTCAGATTTTAGACATTTAAACAAGTTAATTTTTAAAAAAATCAGACAAAAGATGTTCATTTTCACATTGAAAAAATTCGATGATAAAAACATCCAAAATTAAAAAAAAAAACACCCGGTATAGTTAGTAGACGCTACGCGCAAGTGCCCATGGTCTCTACCAATATTCTATTTTCCTCACTGAGTGAACCGAAAAACTACTACAACTATATATGGACAAAAACTTAGACAAGTCTATGGGCAAAAGCATGTTCATTGGTGTAAGTGAATTATCAATACATCTGTTCTGTTGGTAGCCTTATTCCGCTAGCAACTTCATCCTGTTAATTTTGATGTTACAGTGTGCGCGCGC
This sequence comes from Xanthostigma xanthostigma, assembly GCA_963575645.1. NCBI lineage: Eukaryota > Metazoa > Arthropoda > Insecta > Raphidioptera > Raphidiidae > Xanthostigma > Xanthostigma xanthostigma. The sequence continues at coordinate 14,434,532 of OY754469.1, forward strand.
AGCGTAAAAACCCACTCTTATATCACTTTTTCATAACGCGCCAAAAGAAGTACAACTTGAAAAAGTTTTTCGAGACAAACGATTCTTGAACACTTCTGTTTTTTATTTTTAAAGCAAAGTTCTGATGAAAGAGAAAGGCTGCTAAAATAGAGTGTTGTCGAGAAAATTATCTGATCGGCTAACCATGCGTCATTACGGTTTGCAGTAATTGCATTTTCCGTGTAATATCACAATAAATCAACATTATCTCTTTGAGGTGTCCGGTCTCATTCTGCGTAATCTTTCATATTTTAAAATTAATAAAAAAAAAACACGTTTAAAATTATTATTATTAAAGCTAGTACATTTTTTGCATGGAGAAGAAACTAGTTGAGCTCCCGCAACGCAATATGGCAAAAGTTTTCGTTTTAGACAATAAGTAAATGTACAGCTTACCGCTGTATTTATTAATTTTTTATCTGCCAAAATCAGTTTTGTTATAATTTTCAAATTTCTTCCTTACTTCCTGTTCCAGATATCTCGCAATATTGACAAACTTTTTCTTCCATTATTTACGGCGATAGGAGGGGGGGGTGTCACTTTTCTTTTCCGTCGGCGAGTTCAAACAATTTACAATATGCTAGAACCCCAAATGCCTGGAACCCCAAATTTATAGTTACGCCACTGTAGGCAGTTTTGAAAACAAGTGTTAATTGAAACAAATGTTATTTTCGTCCAGGCCAAGTTACAGAGGTGGCAAACTTAAAATTGAGTTGACGAGTAATAATAAAAATGAAACGTCGTATTTTTGACTTTCTTTCCCGACTGAACTGATTTTAATGAAATTTTGAATATATATAATATATACAGTAGAACATCTGCAAGTCGAACTTCAAGGGAAACACCAATTAATTCGAGTTATATATAATTTTCGACTTATGCTGATTTTGTAAGGAAATATTCGACATGTAGAGGTTAAGATTCATCTAACATTTTAATGATCGAGTTGTAAAGGTTGTAAAATCAAACATTTCTATGTTCGAAATAGAGAGGTCCAATTTATTTTTTCGCGTAATGGAGGGAAAATATGTACCGAACAGGTTTATAGGCACTCACTGATTATTTCGACCTATAGAGGGTTTAGATTTCGAGTAAAGAAGGTTTTGGGATTTTGCAGGGAAGGGAACAAAACTTAAATAGGTTCTACTGAATATAAATATTTTTAATAAGAATATAACTGCCTGGTTCGGCTTTGTCCAGGTGCAAATAGCTATTTAGGCTAATTGCTCTATATTCCCAGATTTAATTCGGCCAGCGGGTCTGAGGTTACGCAACGCTTTTAATCCAACAGGATTTACAATTTTGTCACTTCATTTGCCTTCAGAAGTAAATAACATTTTTCATTTTATTTTTACACGACCAAACAAAGAAAGGATTACATATTATAATTTGACTCATTGAAAAGAAATAGCAAAACCAGTTCAGAATAACTTCAAAGTTAGTCATATTCCAAACGAGCAAATATTGGTCATTAAATGTATTTTGCGGAAATACGACGTATAAAACAGCCGATAACCGAACGATAACCGTGGACTTATCGCCGCACCGTAGCGACATAATAAACGTAGTTAATAATATTGATAACCGACTGTTAATTATTGTTAATTAAAATACTCGATGGCCTTGCTTTTTAACTTGTCACATCGCAAAACAACTGTAAGCATATGAGTATACTATATCCACTTACTTTTGTGTTTCACCTCCTTAATGGTTTCCTAAGTAGCCTTATTCTTTATCAAAAAATGTATGTATATGTTACCGGCCAAACCCGATTTCAGGCCAAACTAGTTTGTCCTAGTAAGAATAGTAGGCCAAACTAGTTTGTCCTGAAATCGGGTTTGGCCGGTAAAATATATAATTAAATAGACGCAGTTTTCTCGGTATAGCGACGGCACTACCATAACGTAAAAAAGCGGCATTCATTTATTTCTATTGCACAGGTTTTTTGTTACGTCACTCACCGCCATGTTGCGGTCGCCATCTTGGACTGCAGCTACATTGGGTCCGTATTTTTCCCGCTCCGATGTCGGTCCACGTCGGAAGAAAAGCAAACACCAAGATTTTAATGTAGGTGCTTCACTGCTTACATTGGCAAGGGAAGTTCTATTTTCTTTCCAATGTAGGCATCTACAATCTACATTATAATCTTGCAGGTGTTGGCTTTTGTTTCGACGTCGGCCGACATCGGTTCGGGAGAAATACGGATTCAATCTTGGTGTAGCCTTACGAAACCCGGTTACTACAATATCATAATGGCCCAATGGGGCTAGTTTGAGGATTTACTTACTGAAAAGTGCACAATACACATGTTGGATAAAAATATTGAAATCAAGAAAAAACTATGATTTTAAAGGATGTATTAATGGGTTAGATTTAGGGAATGCAAATCCCGCGGATCCGCAAAACCGCAAATGCGGATCCCGCATGAAATTACCGGGATTAAAAATGCGGGATCCACAAGATTTTATTTTTTCCAGCCCATCTTATAATAAAACGAGAAATGACTCTTTTTGAATGTGAAGGAAACGGAAGGAAGTATCTGGAAGCAATTTACAACTTTGTTAAGTCCGTTCCACCTACTAGCGTTGAATCTGAACGCGCATTTTCAGCTGCTGGCTACACATGCAGCAAAATACGATCAATTAATGTAAAAGATGAAACTTTAAACACCTTATGTATACTCCGAAAACAATTTCAGAAGCAAGTGTCCGAATCTCATTTATATTTTTTTGGAGACTTTCATTCACATAACATAATTTAGATTTTTGTCATTATTTCTGATCAAAATTTAATTATACTATTTGTATCTTCTAAGTAAATTCTATTGTTTCATTTACAGACTTAGAAAATAATGTTGTGGGCTAATAATTCTAAAATATTGTACAATCCTGCAAATCTTGCGGATCCGCGGGACTGATGGTCTCAATCTTGCGGATTTGCAAGATTATCTTTTGGGTGCTGGATTGCATTCCCTAGTTACATTTTATATTTTGTTCAAAAACAAACATATAACAAAGCCACAAAAGCCTGTATTCGCAAATACGCTATATTATTGGATGGATTTGGCACCGAGAACTACGACACGACTTTTTTTTAAGGCTAAGGTCCCAAAAGTGATGCGTAAAATACTTTGCTGCGGTATAATTTATGTCTTACGTTCACGTGTCTTCAATGTATAAATTAAAAACTTTCAACTCAATTATATTATATCGATCTGTACGCACGTATGTAGTTTCTTGAAACAAAATTAAACTCAAAAGAAAAAAGCTTTTAACGATTTCTATATAGATGTGTTTTCAAAGTTCGTCGTGCGACACAAATAAATAATAAATCGACGTCAATTTAAGTTCCCACATTTTAAGGTATTTTGCTTCTTTTGAAGTTAAACATTTATTTAGAACAGTTAATGACACGTTAGAAAAATTAAATATAAATAATCAACGTAATGAGATATCGATAAATTCTTAAACAAAACTTGTATTTAAAATGTTACTGTTTTTGTTGTTCTTTTCAAATTAATTGTTTTTGAAGAAATGGTCAATTTATAGCTAACTGTTATGAAATTAATTCTAAAGCTCCTGATTCATGACACCTCACTGCGAAGCGATCTTTATTTTTTATTCTTAGGAAAAAGTAAGATTCAAGGTTTTTCATTAACAATTTCAAGTTAATATATTGTACACACCATGTCGTAACGAATTACTACTATGCAAATAGACTGGTTAGTATGTGTACAGTGTAGACTATAAAAAAACATATACGCGTCAGTTGATAACCTCCCTCTTTTTTGGAGTTGGTTACCAAAAGAAATGTATGCGTGTACCTATGTACGCCCGTTAGAAATTATACTTCTTTGGTGTTAATTAAAAATACCTGTTAATTTATCCAAATATAAAAAACTTCAAAAAAAAATTAACCTCAACCAGTGCCAATTTAATTACTTAATATAATTTTGTATGTAGGTACCTATTTAATTCATTAAATTGACGCGACCTCAAAACTTTATTATTTTACGCTTTTTAGTGGCATTTTTCATTTTTTGGTGGATTTGTTATAATTTTTCGCCTTCTTCCTTAACATGTTCTTACTAAACTGCTAAATCGATTAAATTAAAATTCTTGTGAGATCAATTTAATATAAAAAAAAATCGTCAAAATCAGTTCACAAAATAATGCCGAATATATGAGGTAATATATTATGAAACACAATCTATTTTTGAAGTTAGTCAAAACGACTGAAACAAAAAAAATATGGTACCAATCCGTAAAAATTCTGAACAAAACGGTGTCTAAAATTTCCGGTTAAGCCCTCGAGAAGTTATGGCTCATCAAACATTTAAAAAAATATACATATATTACATACGAGTACATGACAAATTAGTAACTTTTCTTTTTCTTTGAAGACGATTAAAAAATTACTCTATATCTTGTCGATACTGTACTTAATGTTTATACTTTATCCTAGCTCATGGAACTGAATTCCATCAGAAGTGATGAAACGAATAAACAGCTTGTTTGTTTATTGTATTAACTTTGAAACAGAGGTCAACATTTACACCAGCGTGTTCTCGAACTATCACAGCAACAAACTTTCAAAGAATAATTAACAATGCCGTCGAGCACTAAAGTTGTTCAAAAAATCTTTGCTCATTGTTTTATACCAGCTGCGAACCCGACTTCGCTCGGATCAAGTTATGTGCTCTTTAAATTGCAGTTAGAGTCAGGGTCGGACTGGCTCGGAAGGACCTGGGTGGCTCCCCACAAGCCCGGGGCCCGAGACTGGATAAATGGTAGATGGGATACTATCAGAAAATAATGATATATACAACTGATTAATTATATATCAACGATATATATTACTAAGTACAGTTCTAATAATTATATTCCAATAATATAACAAATATGGAGCTAGCCAATCAACATTTTTTGACGTGATAACGTCTTATAAATTGATGAAAACACCAGCTGCACGCACGAAAAAGTGTAACGCCGTAACGTTCCGCCTGACACTGTGCGTGCAAGTGAGAGCGCAGCATAAGCGATAGAGAAGCACGATCGGCGTCGGCTTGTACGCATTTCTTCTCGCGTGACGTCAGAGAGTAGTGTGCGTTCAACATTTTTTTTGGCTGTTCCAGCGAAAGCTACATCTGACAGATGGCCTTTGTTTTATAAACCGTGGAAATTAAGACTTAAAATCAAGATATCTAATAAAAATGTCATAAATTATCGAATTTTTAAAGCAATTTTTCAGATAATACATCGTTATTTGTTCGTTTTTGCATGGATATTTCTTGTGTCATATAATTATTACCGATTCATCCAAGCCAAAGTATAACTGAACGCACGATAATGGATCTGCATTTCATAACAGCAGATAAATTATACGGTTTGTTAACAAATATATAATATATATACATTCTTTTAAATGTCTTTTATAATTGCTTAAAAATATGTATTTTGCTTTGGTTGATCAAATTATTAGTCGGTAAAAATATAGTTTGACAGCTACTAAAATTTAGGTTATATATTATTAAATATGATTTTCGAGCGGAATACGTTATCACGTAAAACTATCGTCCGTAAACCGACTTTACAGACAAGCAATTTTTTTTTTAAAGAGGAGAACTGTCAGCTAACCATTTTCGATTTTTTCTTATTTCATTTCTCTCTAATTGTATGAACGAACTATCTAGGATCTAGTTTACAATTAGGTCGCGCGGAACCTATCTTACCACGCAAGCCATGGGCCCGTGGGGGGCCCGCCCAGGATGGGGCCTGGCTGGCAAACGTCACCTCGACTATATGACTAGTCCGACGCTGGATAGAGTATAAGTATAGGTATTGGCTTGATATCAATTAAGATAATAGCAATTTGTGACAGATTTCAATTCAGTAAACCGTACCGAAGAGTCATATATGATCACTTTATAAATGACTTAAGTGGAACGAAACAGTATTCAACAGTAGACTGTTTTATTGAGAGAGACGGGATGTGCATTATATGAAAAAATTATTTATCATTAACGATTTGGATTCGTTACTCGGCTACAGCGTTTCCGTCATATTTCCAATTTTGCGACCCACGTCTTTCCTGACTGTTTTCCGTGTAGATGGGGCAGCAGCATAACACTTCTTGAGGTGGCAAAATATCCGAAAGAGCGAACTTTTAAAACAGGTTCAGTTAGAACTAAGCATTCTTCTGCACCGGATAAAAGATTATTGTTACGCTCCCAAATTACGTTCATTAATAAATTATACAGAAATTATTAATTTGAGAATATGGTCCAGATAAAAAATTATTGGATGCGCAATTTATCAAAATATAAATTAGTTTTAACCAGTTATTCACTATTAACGAAACAGACTATAATCTGATAGATAACATAATAATAACGGAGAGTCGGTCAATGTTTTAATAACAAACAATTTCAAAAATCTACGTTGAATACAAAAGCAATTTTCGTGTTAAACATGTTGCGGTTATATTTGTAACAAATTTCATTCATGCATCAAAAATCCACTTTCCATTATTACGTAAAAATTAGTCCGTTTACCTAGATCGAAATTGCAGCATGGTTATTACGTGTTTACATCGTTAATTAAAAATGAGCAAATCAAATTTACTTTTAAAACTGTATAAATTGTCAATATTGTCAGCTTTGACGCAATTATTAGTTCCCAATCTTTACCTAATGGAAGGTCATTCAAACAGAAACGTCAGATTTCTTTAATGTTTGACAGTTGAGATGTTAAATTGAAAACAAGGATTATAATTTCACTGAAAATAGTTACTTAATGACATAAATGTTTCTTAGAAGGAGATATAAGATAACTGGTAAACCGTTATTATGTTTTTAATAGAAAAAATAGATGAATTATGTCAAAAAGTACTTGAGAAGATTTGTTATTGCGTATATAAAATGTTTCACTTACTGTCATAACCAATTCAAATGGATATTTATACACCCTTACAGGTGACTGATACTCCTGCACCATTTTAACTAATTGTTTAATTATAAAATATTGACATTTGACACAAATTATTACTTAAAAAGATAAACACAACCACTCCTGTCATTAACTTTCAACCTACTGATTAATATAAACTTTTAAGTTGGTTAACTTGAAATAATACGCAATCTACTATTGATATAGTAGGTGTGGTCTTAAAATCTAGGAGGATCAGAATTCTAAGCTAACAACCATATGTCTATGGTAGTAGCAGAACAAGGCGTCTGGCGTGTTAATGTAAATGTTGGTAGTAGCTGAGTTTTGGCGCGTACGCTGCACAGGTTACGTGTTATAGGTTATGGTTATTGGATTTCAGCCTCAATAATAGTTATAAGAAAACTGATTTTTCTAAAGAATTAGTCATGAAGACTATTAAAAAAGTGCAAGCAACAGTTTCAACAAATGAACAACAGGTACGTTTCATATGATTAAAAATAACAGTTGTTAACTCACTGATTTTAGAAGACTATAGTAAACAAAAGTTACATGCCACTCTAACATTAATTTTTCTTTATCGTTTTAGGAAAACTTGAAAAATACCCGCAGGACTCTTAAAGTTTTACAGCAGTCAGCTGTTGATAAAGAAAATCTAGCAGGCCGACCATCCATGAAACCGATAAGTGATACGATTGATAAACCCCATTCCAAGAAAATCAAATTAATAGAAGATGGCACCCAAACCGGTAAAGATTGGAAAGTCACAGCAAACGATTTGACGAAAGAATCAGAATCGGAAAAATTAGCCGAAGAGAGACGTCTGGCTTTAGAAGAAACGCTGTGTGAAAATCAAGACTTACATGAACAGATAAATGCTTTAAAAGAAAAACATGAAAATGAAAAGCGAGAATTATGTGAAAAAATCGATATGTTGAAAGAACAGAATAAAATATTAAAAGAAATGTGCGACGAACATAAACACCTCGTTGAAGTGTTGACTGAAATGCTCGAAGAAAAAGAAGTTAGCGTTACCGAATGTGCTGAAGAAGTAAGCGAACGAACCGATCGTAACGAAGTTAGCGTGGCAGAAGAAGCTACTGAATAAAAACCTTTGCGTGAATGTGTCCTTTGAACATTAAATATTCAAAAACAAATTATATTAATTTATTTTTTTATTATCATTAGAATGGATATCACTTTCTTTTATTTGTAATGTATATAATATGACAATAATTATATTAATAAGTGTTTGCAAAATTAACAAATAAACTGCCTTAATTAAGATCCGTTCATTTTTATTTATAGTCCAAGATAAGTATGAAAGTTAATTCGACAAAAAAATAATAAAAATACAAATCAATATAATATGGATCGAAAGTTAATTCGGTTTTACATAAAGAAAACATGGCCTAAAACAGTGATTCCCAAAGTGGTCTATATCGACCCCCAGGGGTCGACGACAGCTTGCAAGGGGTCCATGTCAGCGGGAAATAAAATTGAGGGTCAACGATAGTGAATCTCCTAACAAAAAAAGAAACCAACTGGACATCGTTAACCGAAGAGATTTAAGACTAAATCTAACTAAATTGATGCCAAATGAAAATTTATTATTAAAGCATCAGGTTCATCCCTCACACTAAAAGCATTTATTTTTTGCTTAGTTATTTTATGTAACAGAAAGTAAATTTTAATTTGATTCGTTTAATTTGAATCTAATTAATAAATGTATAAAACTAAACATTTCACAACCGTTATAAATTTAAATCGTTCAAAGTAAGGAGCACTATTATATCGGTTGTCAAAAATACATTTGAAATTAATGCATTTGCAAAAAATCAATATCAGATAGGCAGGGGGTCTACTCAAAACCGAAAAACATGGCAAGTGGTTTACGAGAAAAAAGTTTGGGAGCCTCTGGCCTAAAAGAATAGATACAATTTTTTTTTTTTTTTTGACTTCGCCTGACTTGTCTTTGGCCAGTAGCCGATTATATTAGATTTTCCAATTTAGTATTGGTTACAATTTATAGCCTAATACCGCACTCTTTTTTTGTTATTTACAGTTGTACAAACTGTTGAAACAATTGACTTACAAATTAAGTAAAACATTTGACTTTGACAATTCAGAAACTTTTTGATTGATTGTTAAGACAATTATTGTTTGAACAATGAATAACTTAATGAATTTCAGTAAGTTTAGTTTATTTAGATATATATTATACATATTTTTTAAGTATTGAACTAATTAAAAACTTGAAATTAATGTTTTTTTAATTATTATTCATAGATTCTAATGAAATCCCAGAAAAGCAATTTATTTGCAATTTTCAATCAAATGAATATGATATACCTAATTATGGACAAAATCGCAGGTAATCATCTTATCAACAATTTATTTATTACTACAAATAATTTGTTAACTATAAGTTGTTGGATGTAATAATTTTGATTTATTTTTCAGCATAAATACAACACGGGTTTCTTCATACCGATACCCTATTTCTAGGCCATTGTTTAATCAAGTCGATATACCAACAAATATTTACTCTCCTGCTCAATATCCTACCAATAATTATTTGTTACAAGACAACAATCCACATTATATGCCACAAACACCATTGGTTGAATATGGCAACAATCATGTGCAACAGCAAAGTTCTAATTTCCGAATGGCTGTTAGCACAGACTTTGCACATCAGCCTCGAAACTTTCCCGCTCAAAACGTATGTATCCATGCATCACTAAACATTTCTTGACTACGAATAATTCATAATACTTAAAAATTTGAAAAAGAAATCAGCCATGCACTTGAAATTTTGTTACATAATTTTATTGTACAAATCTTTGATGAACGTCTGAATAGAACTCTTCAAATAAATAAAATTGTCGACCAATTTTTTTCAGACCATATATTCAGCCCCGGATCTACGATTTTTTCGAACCGGGGCAGAAACTTGATAATGGCGCCCCCTCTCTCCAGCATTTGAGATAAATTACTTAAAAAAACTCAAATATATAATGGTTGGTATTTTTCATGAACGGCAAACCGTCAGAAAACAGTCAGATAGAGTAAATCGGAAAAAGGACAGATTAGATGTGGTTTTGGCGCCCTCTAAAATTGCCGCCCGGGGCGGGTGCCCCGATTTGCCCCCCCCCCCCAGATCCCGGGCTGCATATATTGACACAAAAAATTATATAAAAATATAAATCAATATTGATTTATATTTTTATATTATTTTTGTCAATATATAGTCTGAAAAAAATTGGTCTACAATTTTATTTATTTGAATAATTTTATTGTATTTGAAGAACTGGTAAAATGTCATTAGGATTTTTCATTTATTATAGAATAATAATAAATTTAAAGTTTGGGTAGGAGATATGACCAAATAACTAATTAGAGATCAGCTGTTGGAGACAAAAAAGAATAAAAATTGGTTAATTCATTGAAATCATTTTGTAATAGCCTCTAGTTAGCGAATATTCTGCACGATGTTTGGCAAAATGTATCTGGTTAACAAAGGTTATCGGAACTGGGTACATTTTGGCGCCACTGACCTCAGATGTCTAGCATCTATAATTCACAACAATGCAGTACTGTCTATTAATTCAACTGACAAGTATTGTTTAACAATAAGACGTGATTTTTGTTCAGAGTGAATATAAGCTTACGCTGTTCTTTAAAAAAATATTTGTCTATCAATTTTCAGAACGCAAATCGCAACGTAATGTATTCAAACCCTGATATTCAAGTTACACCTGTAACCAAAGCTATAAAACCAAATTCCCGCTCGGATGTACAGAATAACGTTGATAAAAACATAGAAAAAAAATGCTTGCAAACTGAAAACAAACAAACTGAACCCGATAATGCGAACATTTCACGAAAACGCCAGTGGGATTTGAGCAATGACGTATCGGAGAGTAAAAAAAAGGTTCTTTTTCTCTTGAATGGATCTATTTCAGTTTCTGATATTAATCCCTATAATTCCAGGCACTTAGGTCAAATATATACAGGATGAGTCAGACCACCCGTATCAGTCGTTTTTTTCGAAAACTGTTAGTCGTAGAGAGTTGTGTCAAAAATCTGTATTATAAAAGCCCTAATGAAGAATCGAATGGTGATATTTTTTTCCCCCGGAAAGATCGGCTTCCCTGTTAGTTTGCTCCGGAGTGTTCAGAACTCCGGAATGTTAAATGGCAGGATAGGTCGAAAGTGGTATTGTTGAAAAGATCTTGAAAAAATAAGCAAGTTTTGTAGGACATTTTTTTTGTTACTGCCACCCCTGTTAAGTAATATTCGTTTGAAAATATTAAATTAACATGTCAGAATAACATTCTTAATTTTAAAAGTCGACATTTAAAATCTAGTTACCTAATTAAACTATGCCACAATAAGTTTTCAATAATTGCAATTGTTTTTTTTTTGTCGGAAAATACTTCCAGGTACTCATAACATATCTAGAAGAGCTCCGCAGTGTTTAGAAGTAAATTGAAGTCAGTTTGAACATTTGTGACATTGTTTAATTAGGTAACTAGATTTTAAATGCCGACTTTTAAAATTAAGTTTGTTATTCTGACATGTTAATTTAACAATTTCAAACGGATATTACTTAACAGGGGTGGCAGTAACAAAAAAAAATGTCCTACAAAACTTGCTTATTTTTTAAAGATCTTTTCAACAATACCACTTTCGACCTATCGTGCCATTTAACATTCCGGAGCAAACTAACAGGGAAGCCGACCTTTCCGGGGGGAAAAAATATCACCATTCGATTCTTCATTAGGGCTTTTATAATATAGATTTTTGACACAACTCTCTACGACTAACAGTTTTCGAAAAAAACGACTGATACGGGTAGTCTGACTCACCTTGTATATTATATGTAGCTAAGCACCATACAACATCTTATGAAAAATCTCCAATCTATGCGGGATCTTATCTTTTTAATAATTTACCAAGACATATAAGCCAAAGTACAAATATTAGACAATTTGGAATTGAGCTCAAAAAGTACCTCACTACAAATTGTTTTTATAGTATAAATGAATATTTAAATTCTTAGCTTTTAACTTGATTTTAATTTGACTATTCACATCTATACTTAATATAGCTAGGTGAAATATTGTTATTATTATTATTATTGCCATTTTATGTACGTCTGGTTGTGGATAAATACTATAGACCAAATAAATCCTGAAATAAGCAGACGATTCGACAGCTCAATATACTTAGGCTATTCGCACATGGGTCCACTGTTTTGCAACTTGAGTTTCAAACAAGTTGAAGATGCAACTATTGTGCAATCGGTTTGCAATCGCTTGAGGTCCACGCACGAGTTGAATCTGAATTGCTAAATATGATTGCTCCTACCTTACAGAAGACAAATTTTGCAACAGCTTGCAACCGAATCTGAATTGCTAAAGATGTTTGCTCCTACCTTACAGAAGACAAATTTTGCAACAGCTTGCAACCATGTAACTGAAATTGCTTCTCGACCAGCAAACACAGTCGCCCGCGACCCGTTTGAAACTAATTTCAAATCTGTCGTGTTTCTGTCGACCAATACGCGGCACTCCATTCTCTGAATCGGTTTGAAAGTCAAACTGCAAAACAGTCGACCCATGTATCTAGACTTATACATAAACTAGCCGCTACCCGTGGCTTCGCACGCGATTGAAACGAAACACAGATGCGTTCCCGTTATTTGGCCTAGTTACTCATTTATCGACGTCGACACTCGCTAAGAATAGATTTTATGCAAATCCTATCCAAAACGAGCTTTCACCTACCATCACATATTCTATCTCCCTCCTTTCTCTATCTTCCTCTCTGCCTCTGGAAATATTATACTGTCCTTTCCATCTACGCAACCATTCACACATACCCACGTAGCAACTCACATCCATAGTATATGAGATGGTAGGTGAAAAATCCGTTTTGGATAGGAGTTATATAAAATCCATTCCTAGTGGGTATCTACGTCGAGAAAGAAGTAACTATGCCTTTCAAGTCAATCAGGCTTATAGTTTTGGAGATCTCGTGATGAGTCTCGCTTGTATTAGAGCTATAACAAACCGTATGTATTCGTTACTGAGTAACGGGTACATCTTCTGACTCGAAGTACCGAATCGTTACTTACAAATTCATTTCGTTACTCGCATCTGTCGTATCGAACTGACATGGAGTCAGTTCGACTCGTTTGATGCGGTTATACGTTATACGAACGAAGTCATACCGTATCACGATGCGACGCGCCTCGATGGGATAGTACATGCTTGATGCCAGAGAACATACACTTCTTGATGCTGTTATACACGATTGTATGTCGTATGAAAAGTAACGAGTAAGGTAACGATACGAAAGTAACGGGTACTGGTTCTTTAAGTAACGAATACATACGGGTACACAATTTCTCGTTACTTTTACAGCTCTAGCTTGTATATAAAATATACAGATGAATAACAACGTTATTATTTTCAGTTGTTCTTCCCTGAAACGAAAGTATTCACAGGGACTATAGAATACATTTTTAGATGGAAAAAACTCAATTTACCGTTTCACTGTCTGTATCAGACTATCGGTACGAACTGTGTTCATAAATGTTATTGTTTCCAAAAACAATACTTAAATAAATACAAATTTTAAATTATAGCAACGTGTCTTAATATAAAGCAAGGGATCCGTCCATCGTCCAAACTGCTGCTCATACGTGAAGAAAAAGGACCGGTTATGCAAGTTATATTTTATGAAATGGACAACAAATTACCGATCATTCGATGCGGCCAGTTGATAAGGTAATTGATACAGTCGTATGAACTGACTGAGCTTATAGTATTTGGGGATATATTTGGGCGATTTCTTGTTGCAGATGCGTTGGAAGAATGATTGGAGCCAACAAATTACACGCTTTGAGTATCAGAGAGGCTCAAATAAACGACAAAGAAGCACTACAAAGACTCACATTCATATCGAACCATGCAATCAATCGGAGTCTTAAATCCGCACAATAAAATGTAATAATATGTGGTTTTTAAATGTATTTTTTTTGTTTTCAACAGTTGTGATACCAACATGTCGCGACATTGCTATCATCCAGTGTACTAATTGATCAGTGGATTGGTATTTTATTAAAATTATTCCATGTATGTATAGACACTGGTGAGCAACAATGTAACAAGTTGACAAGATTTTTTTTCTCCTTAATGTATTATATACGTTCCTTTGTTAAATAATTATGATTTATATTTCGTTAATACAACTATGTTATAAAATAAGAAATAAAGTTTTTTTATTGACTCATCAACACACATCCGAAATGTGATTTTCCGCTATTCTAAACTACCCTCGGACGAAGCTGGACAAAAGAGCGAGTTTTTAGTGTATTTGCCATAAGGCACTTGCATTATTGGCGTCGGTCGGATGGTGGGGCATAGGGGTCAGACCAAAATTTTTCGACGTTTCATAGCCTCCCAAACACGGCACTATTTTTGGAAATATAAATTGTGTTAGCACGATAACTCTCGACACACTTAACCGATTTAAACGAAATTTGGTCTACATGTTGGAATCCACCCCCGCACAAAGCATATTTAAAATGGGCCCAATCGGGCCACTTTAAGGGAAAAATTTGTTTGGGTCAAAGATACCGAAAAAATTCTAAGAATCGTGTCAAATTTAAATTTTAACCCTTTAGTAGTTATTAAAATGTGCTGCTAAAATTTAAATAAAATCGGCCTGACAGGACCAAACTTACAAATTTTATGAAAACAAGTTTACTGATATGGATTTACATACTGAAGGGTGTATATAATTTGGTACAGATGGTAAATTGATATGTAGTATTGAATTAAGTAAAAAAATGTTGTTTTAAGGGGTGTATTAAGGGGTATTTTTTTTATTTTGTCGAAAAAAAAAGTTATATTCATACAATAGAGCCACACTGCCTATAAAAGCAAATACACTATATTGCCGGCAGTGTTTGGCACTGCGACCCAAGTTTTTTAAGATCAATAATTGTGAGTATATAGTAGTCTCACTAATCCGGCACTATTAGAAACTAGGAGGTGTCGGATTATTGGACAGTTCGAATTGTATAGAAAAATTCATAATATGTAAATAAAATAAAGCGAGCGAGCGCGGAACGAGAGTAGGGAGGCGTAAGCGGAGGGTGCCGGATTACTGGACGTATCGAACTACTGAAGTGCCGGATTAGTGAGACTCTACTGTACTTTTATCTATATCTTCTGAAAAAAAATTAGTTTTTTTTTCCGATAGACTTTTCAGAAAATGTGTAAATCAAATTTAATACGATCGTTAGTAATACTGCTATAAAGTTAATACATTTGCGTTTTTTTATTGTACATTTTTCGACAAAACTCAGATATCTTTTATACAAAAAATATGTTTGCATTTTATTTTATATTTGTCGATAATTAATTTGATAAAGAAATCTGCTAAAAATAAAAATAGTCACATTGACGTATTTTATTCCAAATAGTTAAATAAGCCATTTTTTTTTGTTTGTATTTTGTCTTAAAACATACATTATTTATCTGTCAAAGGTTGCAAAAGGTGACCATTAGAAAAAATGTTGTTTTGAACTCGAAACTGTGAGAAATTGATAATAATTGCAATTGCAAAGAAAATATCACACTTATATTTTCTGTTACAAATATTCGAATCTCAACCGTACCATTACGTAACTAGCGGTTTTTAAGCGACCGTAGTACGTTATCTTTGTTTTTTTGACCAGGGAACCAATATGTCGTACGCGATGCTTATTCTGTCGCTAAAGCCTGAAATATATGCAGCCCAAATTACATTTTTGAGATAAAACGTAAAAATCACGCTGAATCGAATAACAAGGGCGTAGATATGGGGGGTAAAGAGGGTAATTACCCCCCCCAGGATCATAATAATAAAAAATAAAAACTGATAATAATACGAATACCTGCAGGTTAAAAAATAAAATTGAGAAATACTTTTTGAAAAGGAATATGTAAAATTAGTTTAGGAATTAATATTTTGCTTGATATCTTCCTTCTTGAGTATTCTTGTGTGATATTAATAAAACTTAAAAAAATATTGATTTTTTGCTTTACCCCCTCCCCCCAGAAAAAAAAAATATCTACGATCTTGGCTGTATATCCAATAGTTCAGAAATTTTGGCGTTTTATAGTTTGTGAAGAAAAAAATATATAATGGCTTCTATTCCATCTACTAAAATAAAAGAGATACAGAAGTAACAGAGCTGCAGATGACCGTAAAGAAAGCAGTGCATTTTTTTCTATTAAGTATTATAGTTAATATAAAACGTATTGGAAAGCTGTTAAAAAAATTCGCAATTTTACAAAATACAGAGAAACTTAAAAAATCAAGAGTTTTGAAAAAATCTTTCAAATATCTCTCAAGTTGGCAGGCTTTAAATGAGAAAAAAATACGCTAAATCGAATGGACACAAGCGGACACCGGCATCTCTCTTAGTTTTAGTTTAGAAGTAACAACCGTTAAAAATAAAAAAACTTATAAAGACATATTAGTATAATTTATATCTCCGAAACGAAGCTAGATACAAAGCATTGCATCCAGTATATGTATCAAAATCTAAATATCAATCCGATCTGAGAGATTTTATTTATTATTTTTTTTTTAACTGTAACGATTTTTTAATAAAAAGTTTTATATTATAAATATACCCGCAATCAGGAAACCACTGACTTGAATTTAGGAAATTTGCATGGGAAAAGAATGTTTGTGGGCCCTTCAAACAGGCTTACAGAGGACTCAGTAGACCTAAACTCAGGAAAGTGGTTGGGCTCTTAACCGGTCATGCACCCCTGAGAAACACGATGGGGATACGTCAGGAATCGACACAGTATAGATATTGCAAAATGGAGGACGAAACAGCTAACCATTTACTGTTCGAATGCGAAGCCCTAGCCTACAGGAGAACAACCATCTTTGGACACATTGATGAGAGCGGAATAATTCCTCAGAACAATCTAGTCATCAATCTTCTGGAGTTCATGAGAAGATCCAAACTATTGGAGGTTTAAATCCAGGACAAGGGGTAGCACAAAAATTCTACTAGGATGACGTGCATAACAGGCTATTAAGCCATAACCCCTGATTTATTCATTCATTTATATGATAAAACGGACATTCGATAGTTTAATACAAAAAATGTGGCTCTATTTAGACTTTAATTCTTATACGCTGCATTTTCTGAATTATCATCTGGTAAAAACGCGAAATAACCAGAAAATACAAAAATAGTTGCCTTTTGCACCTTTTCTGTACACAAACATTAAAAGAGCGATTAAAATATTTACATTTCATAATTTTAAACTACGTAAAATCCGTGTCTGATGACTGATAACCGAAAAAGATTGTTCTGTAATGAAAATGTCATACAAATAGATTTAAGGCTATTTACACAACGAATGTTTAAGCTTCGGTGTACCTATCATAGCATGTTATAAAACAAAGTCCCCTCGCCGCGTCTTTCTGTTTGAACGCCATAAACTTAAAAACTACCGAATGGATTTTTATACGGTTTTCACCAATGAACGGAGTGATTCAAGAGAAAGGTTTATGTGTATAATTCATTAATGTTTTGTGTAAATTGGTTGAAATATGACGATGATTGTTGAAGATGTCGGAAAAAATCAAGCCGACTGAGTGCTTTCATCGAAAACGTTGCCTAATTCTCTTTTATAGGTCTACAGAAAAGTCCGCGACGGCACATGTCCTTCTTTTAAGGATAGCTTACTATACCTACCCATCGTGAATATCAATTTTGTAACGTAAGTCGACGAAAAAACGGTGGCAATCTACGAAGCCGGACTGGCTATACAAAACTATAATATTAGATAAAATTCTAACGGGACTATCGTTGTTATTATATTCACTCCTTGACAAAATTAACTGGACATTAATTAATAACTGTCACATTTTTAGTATTAGGTAATGAGATTATTGGACTGGAAGTAGGCTTAAATTCTGACGGTACCTTAAGTTTGTAAAAATGATCAGACGGTTTCGAAAGAGTATGTTTGGAGAAAGATTGGCTGCATGCAAATATTCCTCCAATGAAACCCATCGGTGACGATCATACGAGTAGAGTAGACAAAGAAAACGAGTAATCTAAGGTGACGGATAAAAAATGTTCTGGGAAGACATTTTTAGGATTGAGCGAGAGCATTTGACGCCCCTATAGTAACTTTTGGCGTCCCATAATAATTACAAAAGCCTCTACTGCTATTGCGAAAGAAACTAATAAAAAAACGTCTATGCATAAATGACTCAATTAACAATCATTGAGCGATCACTCCCCACGTCGATAAATTTATAAATAATTTGTTTATATTTAATTATTGTGTTTATTTTGATTCAAAATTATTATGTCACAATTGCAATCTGAACTTTACCTCTTCTTCCATTTATCGATTCCATTAGGTAAT
Source organism: Xanthostigma xanthostigma (assembly GCA_963575645.1). Lineage (NCBI taxonomy): Eukaryota > Metazoa > Arthropoda > Insecta > Raphidioptera > Raphidiidae > Xanthostigma > Xanthostigma xanthostigma. The sequence continues at coordinate 14,452,983 of OY754469.1, forward strand.
GTTAACATTCTTTATTAGTTTTTCGTGGTCTTGAGGAATTTTGTATTATAGGTATCTGCAGTTCAGTTCCGAAAAAATTGTAAGCAATGACTTAATACTTAGTTACTAAGAAGCGGCAAAGCGACCAATGTAAAGAATTTTTGTTTTTACATTTGTCCATGCATAAAAAAACTGTGCTGCTCATTGCGTAATTACTTACTGCCTACAATTTCCGACCTCGGTATGGTTCAAAAACGGCTGAACTGATTTTGATGACACTTGGTACGTCATAAAATTAATAAACTTCTAGTATATTATGGCCCTTTTTATCTGCTATGTTCGATAGGGTTCTCGTTTGAAATCTAAAATTCATTTACTCAAGGTAGATATAAAAAATATTCTAGACGGGTTCAGTTTTTTGGTCACCACGTTTCCTGGAATTTATTCGAATTTATGACCCCTTCACTAGATAGTTAGGTAATCATAATGTATGACACACATTTTTATATAAATAGGAAATTAAATAGATCGTTATAATCATATCAGATTAAATGATTACTGTAATCGATAGTCACTAGTCGCTAATTATTATGTTATGCATGCATAATTGAAAATTATAAATTTAATACCTACATCACAAACATTACAGACAGATAAATACAATAAAACTATAAAATTATTCTAAAGTAATGCTTTTGGAAAACTGTAAAAGGTTTTCCCAACATAAATGAAATGTAAAAATAGAATCAAATTGATAAGAGATGTATTTTTAGATTGTTTTGTTTGAATATCCCAAGTTTTAATTATATACAAATTAATAAAAAAAAAAAAAAAAAAAACAATACAGTATAGGATTATTTCTGTTCAAGTTACCTATATATAAGATATCATTACAAGGTAAATATTTTGGAAATCACAAAGTTTATAGTTTCTAAATTTGACTATCAACCTCCACCTGATTTGAACTAAGCCCCGGAATTTTTATAACTATTACAAGCTTTTTTCGGAGACATAAAAATATGGCATTTCGCGTGGTGACAGAAACGGAACACTTATGGTGGAAATGACGGGTCTGACTAATAGAAAATACACTTTCCAAAAATAAATGATAATCATTTTATCAATATTTGCATGCAGCCGACTTTTGAAACATTTCATAAGACAAAAGAAGAATGACATTTATAAATTTTAATATCTCTGAAGTCCTTAGTTCAGGACGACATTGTACAGTCGCAGTCTGTATATAAACAGTTTTTCACATCTTTCGTTTGCAAAAGTTTTCTTATATATCCATTTTATGAAAATTCCCTAAACTTCATAAATAATTGTGTGAATTGCTGAGAATATACATATATCTATATATACAGTAAGAATAACTAGTTTAAAGTTTTATAGGTATACCTATTTAGTTGAATTTTAAGTTTCTGACATTAACAAAATAAGCTTCGTCAATTTACTGACTGATCTAAGAGATTACGAGTTTTTTGCTCATCGACATCAATTGATAAAAAAATTGAAATTTTTAAAGTTTTGATGGCCGAATTATAAAAAGGTGACGTGATTTTGTTTATACAAAACACGCTCAGCTACAGAGGCTATATGCGGGGGTGGGAGTGCAAACAAGGGCGTAGATATTTTTTTCACACAAGAGTACTCATGAAGGAAGGTGTCAAGTAAAATATTAATTCCCAAACCAATTTCACAATTTTTTTTTCAAAAAGTATTTCTAAATTTTATTTTTTAGTCATGTATTCGTATTATTTTCAGTTTTCTTTTTTTCTTATTATGATCCGGAAGGGGGGGGGGGTAATTACTCCCCCCATCTCTACGCCCTTGAGTGCAAATGCATATAATACAATGTGGTACTGCATGAGATGTAAATAAGTATGGAACTGAGTAAAGGCCGCTGCACACGAGGCTAGAAACGCTGCTAGGAGCTCTGCTAACTGGTAGGCTGGGTACGAAGTTGGAAATAACGTCACTGCGGGCTGCCTTGCTAGCTCAGAAGATAGGTTTTAAAACTAGAACAGGGTCTATTTTCCCTGCTAGGTATGAGCAAGAACCAATCAGGAAGCAGTATCTTGTCACGTGGGCACTTGAACAAACGCTCACATGACGTCATTCTGCTCAGTCAGACACAACAGACACGTTTTGCTCTGTGTTTACTGTTTATATTCCAACTGTCACTGCGCGCGCACCAGATCTATCCACAAATTAAGCTTGAAAAGTAGTCTTGTGTGAAGCGAGCACTTAACCGCAATCAAGAAAACCAGCGCTAGAAAACTAGTAGGCAAATCTAGCAGCGTTTCTAGCCTCGTGTGCAACACAAATTAGTAAGTAGGTAAGTATAAGTACAGTCTTCAAAAGTTCAAAGTATCTTATGTTTTTATGTGTACTAAAGTATAGCGACTGAAAAGTGTCGTTCCGAACCGAAGTCCAGCACCGGTTTAGCGAATGTTCAGTCACTTTATTTACAAACATTCAAATCGCAAAGACGTGAACACGTGCTCACCGCGTGTACAGAGAGTTGATTGAGCCTACGAATAAACCAATCGCGTACAAGAATTAAAATCCAACTTCTTGCAAGAAGTCTCGGTCAAAAGTACACACATGACGCATGGATCAGCGTGTTTCCAGCAATAAGAGCACTAAATTAAAAAGATAAATGATATGCACATCGCACTACCATAAGCAATAAATCCTATATACCTTTCTTTCTCACCGAACTGTCTATTGATCCGTACTGGAAACAGACGACTATATACAGAGTGGGCTTAGCAAGCGACAGTCAGTTGTTGAAAAACAGTCGAAGTGTGTGTGTCGCTTAGCGTCTCGTTTGTTTTGAAAAAACGAATTTTACATATATTTCTTCCTTAATTTTGTGATATTAATTGTTGATTTTTCAAATTTTATTGAAAAGTTTCTCCTTCCAAAAAAATTAAATATTTCGTATTGGATAGGCTTGTGACTGCACAAAGTGTGTGTTACATAAAATAAAAAAAATTGTGATATTTTTGATAGATTTGCTACTATTAACAACGTAAGTATTATAAGCGACATAGTTGATTTTTTACCCCATTGTTGATGGTGGTATATTTTTTTCGGTTAAACGGACGCATCTGCGTTTTGAATGCAAGCGCAAGTTCGTAGACCCTGAACCAGTCTTGTTTATTTTTAGAACAACCAGTTAACCAGCTAGACAACGTTAGCTACACTCTTCAACGGCTCGCTTTTCAATACTTTCACCCTGAAGAGTGTCAATTTCTCTTTAGAATTTTCTGGGGAATTTAGAACTTACTTACATTGAATAAAGTAATTTACTAATATGAGTTTTGCTGGTAAATTATGCATTATTATCCCATAACCATTTCGTTGAAAAACACAAGTTGAAGTTTAATCTGGCTTTGGAGGAAGTAATTTATGGATTTCTGTAACATACTTTTATTGAGAAGAATTAACGGTTTTGTGTTCATAAATTACTATTGAATGTCAAACGATAACTGTTTATTGAAGGAGATTTATTTGGTTGAGGAACAATTGAAAAATAAGCTTTACCAGAGCTTGTGGCCAACGTTTCGAAAAATATATTTCCATCATCAGGACCTGTTTATTATTATTAAAACTATCGTAGATTTAGAACAGTAATTAATGTATTAATAACAGTCGTGTTTTTCGTAAGAATTTAGACTTGTAATATCTATGTTTATAAAATTTATAATGTTTAAAATACTAATTGTTGGTAAGTTAGAAGGACTCTTGATAACATTGCTTCTTCGTTTAAACCAAGTTCAAATCAATACAGTTCTGCGGAAATAGTTATTCTGCTTCCATGTGGTTTTTTATTTCTGGTTTTAATTTTAGAAATATTTCAGAAATGAATCATCATATTCTTAGATTTCTAATGAACGATTTTAAGAATCCAAACATTAATGGAATATTTTATGTTTATGTTGAATAAAATAATTAGATAACACTGATAAATTTAGACTATATAATATAGGCCATTGAATGATTAGTTTTTTCAAGTGCAAAAAATCAAATAGCGAACTTTGATCTGGCGGAATTTCCAATATTATCTTTATTTAAAGAGTATGAATTTGTAAATTTTAAAACTATTTTTAACGTTCTTTACGTATTTAAAAGAAACCTTTCAATTAACCTTGAGACCCTTTTAAATGAATGATTTATTAAAATTGCCACTACAGGTGGGTTAATCGGGTTTGGAGGTCAGGTAAAAGACGAAACTACCTGCAAAAGACCGCAATAACATTGAAGGCTCTGAGTCGGATGACATTACGTAACTGATGCAGTGGCGTAACTAACACAGGCCCTGTTACCCTGTATGAAAGACTAGCCGTTACCCGCGACCTCGCACGCGATCGTGACGAAACACGGATGCATTCCCATTATTTGGCAAAGTTACTCCTTTCTCGACGTAGACACCCCTAATAAATTTTAAAATTGATGACATTCACGTGATCAACGTCCCGACAAACCTTGTAAATGACACCCATGTTGATTTTTAGACTATTTACCCCTTTCCACCCTTTGAAGGGGTTGTTTTTAAAAAGCACGAACACGTGTTTATTTATTTGTTGACAGGAGTAATCCTGCGCATTTTCGAACTGATATATACCTATCTTATATGATCTCTCCATGCAAATTTTTAACCCCATCCTTTTAGGGTAATGAATTTTCAAAAATCTGTTCTTAGTGGATGCCTACGTTGTAATAACTATCTCTGTGCCAAGTTTTAGTTCAATCCGTCCAGTGGTTTGAGATGCAAATTTTGAACACCCGTTACACCCTTTTAGTGATAGAATTTTTGAAAATCCGTTCTTAGCGGATACCTGCGTCGTAATAACTATATGTGTGCCATATTTCAGCCCAATCCGACCACTGGTTTGTGCTGTGAGTTGATAAATCAGTCAGTCACGGTTTCCTTTTATATATTTAGATTGCAAAGTTGGTAATAGATGGTTAAACGGGGAGGATGGTGATATCGGATATCTTTGTAGGCTCTAACATGCTTTCACTCAGAGTAGTGGCGTATTTACCCAAGGACCAAAAGTGCTCTGACCCACATCAACAAACTGCTTAATTTTTTTCATTATTGAAAGACTTTTTGCTTTTTTATCGTTAATTTGTGGGGCGGCAAACCTAACAGAAATAGACCTAGGGCGCCAAATCTTAAAATACGCCACTGACTTCGAGTACTTTCGGCAAGGATTTTTAAAAATTTATTCTGATTCTCATTGCCGCTGGGCCCCGTATCATTTGCTCCACTCATGATATAGATCAGTTGCTGTTCCACTGATTGGACATAAAATAATGTCAAATGATCACCACATCTCGATCTATTTTCACAAAACAATTGTAACACATCTTAAAGTCGATCCAATGTAGAACTTGGGCTAAACACCATACAGGTTTTATTTAAATCGAGATTATCATTATGGGCTTTATAATATATAGTCAACTAGCGGCCCTGTACGTGCTTCGCTACGTATAAAGTGAAATAATAAAACAATTTAATTGGAACATCTATCTATCTATCTATCTATTTTATTAATTGCTAGCTATTTTAAAATATACATGGGCGTATATGTGTGTATGTCGAGCACTCCGGCTGCGCCGTCGTGCTCGATACCTTATCCTCAGCAACACGTGGTGGTTATGCTATTGAATTGTAGCTTATATGAAACGTTGCGCCATCTATTGAATATTCACTCAATCCAGTCAACAGGTATCGCCATCTGTTAGAATCCTATGGAGCTGAGCACTCCGGCTGCGCCGTCGTGCTCGATACCTTAACCTCAGCAACACGTGGTGGTTATGCTATTGAATTGTAGCTTATATGAAACGTTGCGCCATCTATTGAATATTCACTCAATCCAGTCAACAGATAATTATGACTGTCAAGGAATAGACAAATAAATTGCAATAAAATAATATTGCGACTATAAATTGAAATGTAAGCTATCCTATCTTTCAAGTTGGGTCGAATTGCACACGGTGTGCAAATCAAATTTAAAATCGGTTCAGTAGTTTAGGAGTTCATCGCGGACACACAACGTGACACGTAATTTTTATATATAAAGATATCACTCATCAAAATCGTCCCTGTTATGCTTTTCTAGAACTGCTTGAGCAAAAATGAATAACTGTAAAATAAAATGTGGAGTATAATAAATAGTTATTTAAAATTATCAATGTCACAATATTTAAATATCAATATTTACATATTTTTAATGCATAAAATAGAATATGCGCGGTACGTAATGAATAATGCGAAAGTCCATAAGACAGATTCTAATACATAAAATTTTGCATATCTAAGACTTCTTACGCAATTATTAGTAGCTATTGGAAGGCTTCTCAATTAAATAATCTAGATGCAGCCAGTTATTCTCACGTGTCCTCGCGGGAGAGAAAAAGATGCTTCTTTTTACTAAAAATCCCGATTACTGTTGATTGCTAGTGTACGCTGTGTCTTAGAGTCTTACACATCTTAGTTCCTCATATAAACAGAAACGTTTTAAAATTTTACTTCTTAGAACAATTTTATCACTAGGTATTATCACTCATTTTTATGTTACCTCCTCCGTATACAATATACGTGGTATGCATTACTGGAATTCGAAGTTTTAACTTGGAAGTATATCTCGCGGTACGCTGCAAGTTTCTTAAAAATACCTTCAACGGTTTTGAGTTTGTAAGTTCTGTTTCCCATAAGAAGAGTGTCTAGGTCGAAGTGAGCGAATTATCAACGTGATTTAATTGTTGTTTCCAGGAAGATGATGTCTACAAATTCTCATCTCCAGGAAATCGCCCAAGAAGAGCCGGCAGCGTTAGCCAACCTTCAGAGATTCTGGAGCAACCCGCTACGAATTCAGTCCAATCCGTTGACGACAGTGTTCGAAGAAGCCGAAACATTCAATGAACTATTCCCACCTACCAGTGACGTAAGTTTATTTTTTATTAAAAACCAACTACAATATCGAATGTGTAACCTCTCTGAATGATACCGCACTTGACTGAGTGAAAAAACCTTATGTCTAGCTTCCCAAAAATAGAAAATATTTTGGTGACACTTGAACTAGGTGTGTACGTCAAATTTCATGTCGATTGCATATATAGTTTAGTAGCGGTCCCGCCCGGTTTCACCCGGGTGCAAAAGAATGAATGGGGGGGACATTAGTACGCACGTTCATCTTAGTTTACCGAGATGAATGTTGTGTCCAAATTTCATGATGGTCAGAGTTACCGTTCAAAAGTTTCTGTCGAACGGACAAATTTTGAGTTATATTTTGCAACATTTTTCATTGATGCTCTGCTCCTATTATAGCCTTCCTCGATAAATGGACTATCCAACAAAAAAAAATTTCAATTCGAACCAGTAGTTCCTGAGATTAGCACGTTCAACCAAACAAACTCTTCAGCTTTATATTATGTTAGTATAGATGAGAAAATCAATGACAAACAGACAGACAACCGAAGTCTTAACATTCCATTTTTACAACCTCAAAAAAAAGCTAACATTGAAATAAAAAAATGCGCCTATCATTAGAAATAATTTAGTTCTTAAAATAGTTACAAGTATCACAGAACACAAATGGCATCACACGGCCGCGTACGATTACGTCAAAGACTCGAGTCCTGTCTCCATTTAATTAAGGGCGATTGTCAACTGTTCAAAAGATCAAACATAAAACAACGTGACGCAGTCATCTGTTTCAAGTACAAAACGTAAAGAAAAAATGCAATAAGAATGTTGTTCGTCAACAACAGTTATTCAAAGTCCAGGTTTATATTTAATATTCGAGTTCAAATTATTGCCAATTGAATTATTTTTAGTTTGTTTTTGTTGATTCAGGTTTTAATTAAAGTTATGTACGCGGCTTAATTTTCAATAGGGCTAAACATGACAGGGGCTTGTTCCTTACTGATTTTAAACGCACAAAATACAGTAAAAAAAAATTAGAAGCTTATAATTTCCTTGTTTTTTATCATAATTATGTAAAAACAAGGATATAGATACATATCTGAAAATGATATACACTGTGGTTAACAGCTATAATCGCGTTTAGTTCATACAGATAATTTATTTCATTTTGCAACACACATGGTTGGATTGGGCCGGAAGGGACCGGGGGTGATTCCCCACAAGTCCAGGCCTGAGACTGGATAATAATAATAATAATGGTAGATGGGATACTATATCGGAAAATAATGAAATATATTAATTATTTCCATTATTTTTAGTAAAAAACCCAATAAGGATTTAATCATAATTAACTTTTAACTTCCCGCTATGAAAATTGAAAACGTCAGTTGACGTTGCGTGTTCGAGTTGCGCTATCTTTATCTCCGTCGCGATCGCGTCGCGAATCGATATAACGCACCTCTTTCGCATTATTTGAAAATTTGTACCGAATCGATCGAGTTTTTAAGAACATCTAAAAATTAAATTTCATTTTTTTGATATCTCTTTAATAACCCTATGTTACAAGCATGAAGTCTGTAACCAGGAGACCCAGCTCGAGCGTAGCGGTGGACCGATGTCTGTCGCATGAACCAAAATGGCGTCAGCTACTGGGTTACGCATAATCGTTCATGGCTTACATGTGTGTCTATGAAGTTAAATAACTTTGGTAACTATGGCGAAAACAGGTGGAAAGAACCGAAGTTTTCCCAGGCAGTGATAACAGCGCCATCTCGCGTGCGCCAGAAAACGGTCCGTCTCGAAACACGGCAAGCATAGGAATCTAGGTCTCCTGGTTATAGACTTCATGGTTACACGATAAAATAAATTCTCTGTATGTGATACCGCAGTCTAAACAAATCAACTCGAAGATATTTAATTAAGTAAAGAACGATCTTCAATTAATTAAGTTGTTAATGATAATCTAATTAGTCTAACGGTTATCTGTATAATGTGTTGTTGTTTGACAAGCACTATGTCCACTATGTCCGGTCTACTGATAGTGTCCGCACGGGTCAGAGGGGAAATGCGGGAATCGTATAGCTATGACGCACACGGACTGAATTAATCTGATCAGCTACTGTCCTATGTCCGAATTGATTACCATTTACTGTTGGATTTTTAAAAGAAGACCGGTCTATGGAATGTAGTCCTATGACCTTATTGCAGAAGAGCGCACATGTATTTTATATTGGTAAAAGGTAATGATCCTGGAACCGCTTCTATGCAATAAGGGAGTCCAGTCGACCAAACGTGTCGCAATTGTCGTATCGCGATAATTGTACTATTGCCATAGCTGTACGACTACACAGCGACACTTGCTAATAGTACAAAAAAATCATACACCAGACAGTACATAGGTGTGCGTTCACGGACTAAGTTGAGGGGTGTTGTCTGAATATCATCAAAATGGAAAGTAAAAAGGGAAAAACAGTTAGAAGTGGCGCTAGGGAGCTCATAGCGAATGTAATTAAAATGTGCGAGTTAGAGGCTCAAAATAATGCCTTAAAATTTAAAGCTATACATTGTTTGCATGCCTTGCTATGCGCCGCCTATGAATTCCGATAATTTGGGAACACATCAACGACTTCTTGCCCTTTCTCCACCGGTCTTCTTTCGCCGATCGCACAGTAGAGTGCCCGCGGTGAGAGATTAAGCCAGGCACGTCATCATTAATGTGCTAGTGAACGCCTGCGTGCCCGCAGACAGTGTCGTGTGGAATAAATTCGACGTATTCATTTATAGCGGTAGAATAAAAATAAACACTCGACGCACATGGATCTCCGAAACAGACAAAGCTTAAAAGCGGGCGCAATGCATTCACGTTACTATGAAGCGGTGGCTTCATCTTTCGCCGCGCGTACTCTGCCACCAGATGAGGACGAATGTGTCCCATTTTCCTTGGGTTGGAATCTACGTTACAAACAGATAATAAAACAATTTTTTTTTGAGAATTTTTCGGAAATTTTTCCTTTAAACATAGAATAATCCCGTTACTGAAATATGTCATCGCTAAACGGTTTCGGCTGATTGACATCCTGTAGTCGAATCACGTTCGCTGGTTCTTTAGACTTGAATCATACGATAACTGGTATATACATCTCATTCCATAGACATAACTGTCTTTACGCGCGAAAGTGATGTACCTACTGGATAGGTCCAGCTTTGACGTCATCATATGGCGCCCAAACTTGGCCGTTTGAAATGAATGCATTTTTTAAATTCTTGTTTGCAATTAAGAGAAAATGTTTGTATAAGCAGTATAAGGAATAATGTGCACTGTTCAGAATTATCAAATTTTGATAGGGGAACGATCCTATTCCAGAGGAGCTAGCAGTATATGTGTGCTAAGTATCTGATTTTCTAGGTTCCATAAAAACATTAAATTTGATGTTTTTTTTTGTAATATTTTAGCTTAAAATTCTTAAATTAATGTAAATTTCTTACTCGAAAAAAATTTCCATCCTATGTTTAAATAATGATATTGCACAATATCTTAGTACAGTACGCGCATTAACCGTAACCTTTGGATCAATTAGTTTTAAGTGTTTCGAAACGTAAACATTGATTAATCAGAGTTTTGGGGCAGATCGAATGACCCGTGAACAGTTACCGAACACGTTTCCTTGCGTGCTCCTTTTACGTCAATTAAACCGGCTTTTTCGATTGTAAAATAATTAAATGTCAACGATTTAACACGTGAAATTGTTTGTTTTAGGAAAATTTAGATATTAGATAATGACTGTTCACTTCTTTAATTACTTTGTAAACGATAAGTTATGATTTGTAAAGTACGCAATCACTTAAAAAAATTGAAAGATTAAAATAAATCACTCTAAAGGGTCTCCGAAACGATCATTTGCGATTGTCAATGTTTACGTGAATGGAAGTTTCAAATGGTGGGCAGTTAGTTGAACTTCAACTGCCCACCATTTGAACCTTCAACTGTTGAAGGTTCATTCGCGTACGCCATCGATTGCTGAACTGTGTTGAGAAATTGCCAAAAATCAAAATTTTTGACGTGATAACGTCTTATAAATTGATGAATCACCAATCTTATAAATTGATAAAACACCGGCTGCATGTACGAAAAAGTGTAACGTTCCTAACGGTCGTAACGTTCCTAACGTAACGTTCCTAACGCGTAACGTTCCTAACGCGTAACGTTCCGCCTGACCCTGTGCGCGCTTTTTGCTAATTTCTCGCTCAATTTAAATCAGATCGGTTTGAAACCAGTCTTAAACGAAAGAGGAGAACATTTTACATAGATTTCGTATAACAGAATTTGCCTAAACAGTTTTTTTATACAAATTTATATAGAAAAATAGCTGTATAAATGCAATGTTGTCTAATGCATGGCGCGACGCGGTCGGTCGTCTTTGTTTGCCGTACATGGAAATTAGAAAATAACGTATGTCTTGTCTTAACATGAAAACGGCTGCATTTCTAATGTTTAATTCAATTTTTTGACATTAGTATTTTGTGAAATGCAACGCCTTCTAAGTTAAGTATTGGAATAACTAATTATTATTAGAACATAATACTTTGACAGTTGCAAACGTCACTTTTGACATTTCTTATCATTCCGACACCAAGGATAAGCGGATTGAAACCAAATTTTGGTTATGTATTACGGAATACGTTATCACGTAAAACTATCGTCCGTAAACCGACTTTACAGACAACCAATTTTTTTTAATTTGCTGTCAAGCCCGTAGTAAATATTGATAATAGCTTCAATTACCTGAAGTAAACGATGATTTTTCGCAGTAAACATTGTCAATCACAATTGATCATCTCGGAGCTTGCACTTCTTGTAGGTGTTGTGTAAAAAATATTTTTAGGTCATTATTCTTATCTATTACAATTTACGCAAAATTATTAACTAAAGGAATAATATTTTTAGCGTTCTTAAAATAATATGTAAGGGTTAAGCTGATTAAAAGACTCGATGAATAACATTTCTGATGAAATAATGGAACCAATATTTATCACATAGTAACAATAGATTTATTATTATTAATTATTTAACAAACCTCCGACCTCTTAAACTTGCAGTGCTCTGCTGGGGGCCTTTACAATAACACGTTTCTTATCAAAGATGACCAACAAATATTATTTTCTTTATAGATCGACTATCGTTATTATTAGATGATTAATGAGAAAAAACAAGTTTTTGATTTTCCCACTTTGCAAAAATTGTACGTACATATTTTGGCGAAATTCTTCTCCTGAAAGTGAAAATCTCTTAAATTGATTTTTTTTAAACAAATCTGCTTGAAATCAGAACATTCTGGATTCGTTAGACAGAAATGCAGCTGAGATTAATCAAATCAAACGATGCTCCGCCCATTTGATGGGTGTGTTGGACAAACTCATTATTGTCGGAGAAGCCTCCGAAGTGCGCGTATCTTCATCGAGATCATTGTCTTTAAAACGTAATTCACACACAATAATGAGAATGATAACACGCTCGAACAAAAATCCGTTTCCTAAAGTTACACTAACTAAAACAGAGGAAATAAAAATATATTTTTTAAAGAAAATAAAAATCCCGATTGCGCAAACATGACACTAACTAAAAGGAAGGAAACGATTCGGATAACCTTCTCAACACCTTCTAGATTTTAAAAAGAAACAAAACTGTTGACATACACAAGCTGCTATAGCGTAATTGAGGGGTCCCGTGTATCAAATTTTGATAATTTTGAACAGGACATAACGCATACTGTTTCTTATGCATAAACAAATAATGTTAATCAACTGTTTCGTTCTTATACCCTTCTTCTTAATAATAATACCATAGTGTTTTAAATGTTAAACATAAACTACCATATGGTGACATGGAATACAGACACATTTTTTTATCCGTATAAATTAACTTTCTCATGGTTTGCTTTCAATTTGACAGATCAGTGGGCGTGATATAGCCATCCAATCAAAAGCTGATTGAAAAATACACACTTTGGGGATATTTTAATCACAGAACTTGCTTCCGAAATATTCTCCAAAAAACTTAAAAAAATGTGAGATGATCCAGTTGTCTAGTAATTGTTCAGAAGTAAATGAAAATCAAAATACTTCCAGAGTTTCGAATTATTTTGTGTATATAATCCTATACCTATCAATAATATTTTTTTACAGGAAGGTGAATCGTCCAACAAACCATGTGGAGCGGGGTCGTGCTCTATCCCACCGCCGCCCATCTACGCCTGCTGCGAGGACAGCGATTGTGAACCCTGCGATGAATGTGAAATCCAGGTACGATTTTAACATTTATTATGAGATAAAACGCAATATTTAGGTTTACTGCGCCATATCACAGAATAGCCATATTGAAGTAGCGATAAGATAAACGAGATTATATCAACGCAGACATTTTTATGTATGTAATTACAACTTTATTGAATGACAAATATAAGAATTTATTTTATCGTTATTTTTGATTATTAATATTATAAAAAAATATGATTTAATCTAATTTTTTATTGCCATATCTAAATATCCAATCAATAAAAGTGTAATAAAATTTTGCTTTGTTTTGTTTCTTTTTTTTGAGTAAACAAAAGCCAGCTATAGTCAGTTTTCGCATTGTTCTGTTTCAGTTAGACATTTATAATTAGTATCAGAACCGTATCAAAAATATTTTATCATTTTTACAACTTGTTTAAAAACAATTCCTTTTTTATTGTAATTTTTATTTCGCTTCATAGAATAGCGGTGAATAATAATTAGTATTTGATTTATTTTAAAACATACATTATTTTCCATAGAGTTTTTTATAGTAACTCTCTCGTAATCTATACAAATTCCAAGATAAGGGACAATCTAACTTTGAAACAATAAATGCGATAAAGAAATGAGTATTTCAAGGAAAATAATAACTATTAACTGCGTAGTGCATATATTGAAAACGGTTTCTTGAGATTTTAATTTTTTTTATTTTTAAAAATGTCCCGTTGTAGTGCTCTTCGTATATATACCTAGTTTTTGTTCACAAAATTTAGTTTCTGATTAAAAAAATCTAATACTTATATGGAGTCTTTCACGGCCGACATTGTTCCAAATCTTCTTGGTTTGTAGGGCGTGGTCTACTAGTATTTCTACCTAACGTGTCGTCTACAACTGCGGTAGATATTATCATAGGCGATGTGGTAGTGGGCAGGTCGCCTTTGATAATGTTGATCGCAATTGTAGACGAAACGGCAGGTAAAAATACCAATAGGCCACGTCTACAAGCCTGGAAACCAAGACGATTTGAAATTCTATTAATTGTTTTGCAAAACGAATTATTCACGTTATAAGCAAATTGTTTAATTTAGAGTGGTTACTGATAACGTCAAAATGCACAATCAGTTTCGATGTTTTTTATGCTGAGCGATAATTAAGTGATTACATACCTGTCTACTGAATGATATAACACGTGTAAAAACGATACAAACATAATGTCTGGCGTCAAAAGACCAAAGTCTATAACTTCGCCGTGTCAACTTATTCCCTGTATACTCATTATCACAAATGAAATGATAACATCGCAACGTCTTGAAACTGTACTTGGCCAGAATAAATTTATACCGTATTTTTCGGTCTATAAGACGCACCTCAAATTTATAAGATGATTTTTAGAAAAATATATTTTAATGTTACTTTCGGATCATCATTTTTATTTATTGTTAACATAAAAGAGCCGATTTATTTTGAAAAAAATATTTTAATGTTACCTTCGAATCTTATGGTTCGAAGGTAACATTAAAATATTTTTTGAGCCCACTTTTCTATGTAAAAAGGTGCGTCTTTTAGCCCGAAAAATACGGTAAAATCTAATATCTAGACGCTGGCGAGGCGAGACAGTGCGCTACAAGATCAGGCGAGCGTTCCCAGTAAACATTCGCGTTCGCTTTAGTCTCGGTATCCCTCGGCGAATGTGTGACGGTTTCGTGTCCGTTTGCTGGCTGCTTGGAACATACCTACAGCTGTTCAGGCGGTCGAAAAAAATAAAAAATATATTCGTCCATCCATCTGAACGTATAGAAGAATCTTTCAGATTCACCCTAACATTTGGAGTAGGGGTGTCCACTTAAAAAATACATCGATGTTTTTTTTCGATGTAATACATCGTGACTGTGCATCGATATTTTCCGATACATCGGCTAGAAACATCGATGTTTTTTCAAAATCGAGTACTTTTTCTAACTTTACATCACAAAGCTGTAGTCAACCCCCTGACCCTCCATAGAAACAAAGAAACAACACTTTTTAATCATCTACTACTCCTATAACAGCACTGTCTATGTAACTAAGAAACGACTTTCCATGGAAACTTTCGGTGATTCGGTTGTTGTTTAATTAAAATAATAAAGATAATGTGTGAGAATGTTCTTTGTTATTATTACAAAAAGTACAAACAAAATAAAAATCATCCACAATTACAGAAATTCCTATTTCCAGTGTTCTTTATCTTTATCTATCATTGATTCGATGTTTTCTGAAAATACATCGAGTAAATCAATAGCTTTTCAAAACATCGGATCGATTCGATGCATTGTATTGTAAACATCGAGTGAATTCGATGCATCGATGTATATCGAATATCCCTAATTTGGAGGGTAAAAAGTCCATCCGGCGTCCGGTCTTCAAACTGACAGGCTTGCCGGACCGTGTATAGCCCATCTTTAGTCGTGTATTTCAGATTGGACAGACGATAGTTTTATATCAAAGAAATATAGTTTGTTTACATGCAATCAACAATGTTAACACACTTCAGTAAACATTGTGCTTTGCTATAGATTTTTTTAAATTCTAAATTTAACTTGTCAAGGTCAAGTTAACTGTTCATCGATATATAAATGATCGAAAAATGATCATTAACTAACGAATTAGATACGAACAAACGAATTCAGTTTCTATGTAATGTTCGTTATTTAATCAATTTTTGAAGTGAAATTTCTTTAATGACGTATCTGTTTGATTTTTTCGATAAGTTTAAAGGGGAGAAATAAAAGAAACCTTGGGAATGCAAAATTAAAGGGGAAATGATTCATCGACAGAAAAATATCAAAGAACCTTGGTAATGCAAAATGGATATCGATGAATCGAGTTCATAACTCTAAAGAAGTTTCACTTCGCCTGTGAACTTCTATGGGTGAGGCTTACACGTTTTTTATTTCAGTGATTAGGGTGACCAACCGTCCCGGATTTTCTAAAACAGTCCCGCATTAATGTGTGTCCCGAAAAATGTTCCGCATTAGAGAAAATGTCCGGATTTATTATGTGAATTTTACAATATTCGAGTATATTTTATTCGTGACTATATTATGACTATACGAACGCATTCATTTATCAGGAAATGTCATTCGTCTTCGCGTTTGTTACAGAAGTAATTTAAGCTACTAAAAAAAGGAAGTCTTCTCAGCGAACTGAAAACATTTTATGTTCCGCATTGTGTTACAATAAAAAATGGTCACCCTACTCTACTGATCCGCGTTACAAAACGAAATTTCAAATAAAACGCACACATTTTTAACTATCAGCGATTAGCCGTTCGAGAGTTTAATTTTACTGACATGACATGTAAACAATTTACAAAATTGATGTATCTAATTTTGGATCGTTTATATTTTATTTGTTTCCGACGTACAATATTTTTGGCACGATATCAATTTTTTTTCGAGAAATTCAATAGGAATGTTTACTTTTCGGTCCTATAGTAATTTCAGATTTATTATCAGTCTTTTTATAATTGTCCCGGATTCTTTAAA
This sequence comes from Xanthostigma xanthostigma, assembly GCA_963575645.1. Classification (NCBI taxonomy): domain Eukaryota; kingdom Metazoa; phylum Arthropoda; class Insecta; order Raphidioptera; family Raphidiidae; genus Xanthostigma; species Xanthostigma xanthostigma. The sequence continues at coordinate 14,469,705 of OY754469.1, forward strand.
AAAATGAGAATTAGACTAGTTTTTAAACGCTTTATATTAGTTTGGGTTGTAACTAACTAACTATGTATGTATGTATGCATGTAACGGAATCTTTGAGCATAATTTTCACCAATTTCCCGAAGTCTGATTAATTTGAAACTTTGCATACGTATCAAGGACCGATGACAATGCAATAATTTGATAACAGTTTCCCATTATCCTTATTAGGACCCCCAGGATTAATAAATTCTTTTATAGATCCTCAAACTAAAAAGTGAAAAATAAATATAGTTTAAAAAAAACTAAAAAACACGCTTTATATCGAACTAAAAAGTAAAAAATAATTTTTTTAAAATAAGCTTAAAAAGCGTTGGGCGCTCGATGTATGAAAATGTGGAACAAAGCGCCCCACGCTTTTTAAGCTTATTTTAAAAAAATTATTTTTTACTTTTTAGTTCGATATAAAGCGTGTTTTTTAGTTTTTTTTAAACTATATTTATTATCGGTCGATATTTATTCTTTTTTGCGTGAGTAGACACACATTTTATTATTAATGCAGTCGCGGGGGGTATATGTTTCAATAAATTCGCAGTTGGCGAGACTGAAGCATTTCAGGGTAATCACCATATTATTCATCTTACATCAGATGTCAATAGAAAAAATAACACTGTCTCAAAAGTAGAATTTGTTTTCGTGTTTTGTTTTTTTGGCTACAAAGAGATATGAAGATCGATTGCGTATAAAATAAAAATGTTACTCCTAATTTCTACACATAAATAAGTATATATTTTGTTTTCCCAGACAGATTTTTTATAGTACAATGCAGTTTGCAGCAATGACCTTAAATCTTAATATCTGACGCATATTGTTTTAGTTTTAGTATTTTTAAATAAACCTTTGGCATAACTCCACTATATTAATTATACTGTGGTCGCTTTAAGAGTATACGTCCCTGCACCCTTCATCTCAAATCTTTTCCCCTCGCCTAAAAACGGATCGCGCTCTCCCGACGCTATTTTTAAAGCTAGCGGGTTCTGGTAAACGCCAAATGAAAGACAAAGAATCAGACTATAGATCCTTCAGGCGAATTTTTTGAAAAAAAATTCCTGAAATAACTTACAACCTTTTGAAAAAAATAATGAGTTACGTAATATTTCACACGTAGGCGAAACTGTTTTTCAAAAAATTCGCCTGAAGGATCTGTAGTCTGATTCTTTGTTTTTCATTTGGCGTTTACCAGAACCCTCTAGCTTTAAAAATAGCGTCGGGAGAGCGCGAACCGTTTTTAGGCGAGGGGAAAAGATTTGAGATGAAGGGTGCAGGGGGTATTTGCAGGGACGAATACTCTTAAATGACAGCTTATTACATTAATGTATCGTTTCATTTTGCTTTGTAATTTGTATGAATTCACTTCCGAGGTTAAATGCCTCAAATTAATTATATATCGAGTTTGTTATAAAACTAACCTGGTCTCAAATGCAGTTATCTTGTCGCCATACGGCCACCCCTGAGGTGTGTATAAAGAAATCAGCCAGTCAGCATACACGAACCTACTGGTACGAGCTCGGGTCCTTGGGACTGCTAATTCCCATAAAACATTGAAATACTAATTGCATTCCACTTAATAGTGTCAGGTTCTTCTGCCGGCGTGGAGGTATTGAGTTTCTTGTAACTCTATTCCTCTACACTCTACAATCTCCACCTCCATAGCGGGGTTCATAGATGAATGTCGATTTCTAACAGAAAGTTTGTATTTTTTAAAAGTTCAAAACATTTTTTTACCGAAACCTCATAATATTGCCATCGTTGTTTTAATTTTAATAAAGGTAGCTCCCGTTGCCGTAAACTATATAAAGTGTAATGCTACGGTCAGACGCGCGCCACGCAGCCTGGCAAGCAGCCCGGCAAGCGGCCCGGCATGCAAGCCCGGCGCGAGCGGCGGGCCAAGCAAGCTATTCACACGCACTGGGGCACGCCAGTTAGTGCTAGCAAAGTAAACATGGCGGGAAATGTAGAACTTGATTGCTTGACCAGTCCGACATATTTGTTGTATTTGTAATCTATTGTTATGTAATCGTCCGCACAAATTAAGTTAATTCAGGTCGTCCTTTTGCCACAAAGTCATACGCAATACTGCCCGATGCGTGCGTGTAAACAGGTACACGAGCGCAAGCACATTCAACATTCAATTCACTTTGAACTTTGTCGAAAAACCGACACTTTCCCGGTTGGCGGCAAGCACGTGCACGAACAGGCAAGCAAGCCGTTTACACGCTTGTGCTCGTGTTCGTGCCCGTTGAATGTTGCTTTGAACGCGAGCGTGTAAACGCACCATAACGTTTCGCCTGACCCTGTGCGTGCAAGCGAGAGCGCAGTATGCATCGGCCCAAGTTTGACAGCTACTAAAATTTAGGTTATGTATTACGGACTACGTTATCACGTAAAACTATCGTCCGTAAACCGACTTTACAGACAACCAATTTTTTTTACAAAAAGCATGTTTTCATCTGTCACAGGTGCGAAATCTATGTATTAGGTTTGTAAAAATTCCAAATCAATCGGTCAAGAACTTTTGGAGATTTAAGATTTTGAACAAGCGAACATTACATTTTTATTTATACAGATCGACTTGGAATGCCCACGAATACTTACCAAATTAATATTCTAAAACACGCTTCTTAACTTAAATATCCGGTAATATTACCTTAACAACTTATAATTGTGTAACAAAACACGATCGTATAGTTTTCAACGGCAATAAATTGTCTAAAACCTCGCTAATGGCCTTAGTTGTTGATGCCCAAGAGGAAGTTATAATATTTGATTAGTAAATCACTAAAATCGTAAATTACTGTTTGCTTAGCAAGTTTATTTCAACAGAACCTGTTAAAATATAAGTTTTATACCATGTAGGAATAAACCTATCAATAATGCTATAAAAAGTTAACGTTTAGTGGGCGGTACGTTACAATAGAACGCCGCATTAACAATAGGAACAGCATTACTGAAAAAAATCAACATTAAATTACAATTAAACCGTACAATTTTAATTAACTAAAGTTTAAATAACCGATTTTTGAAAGTAATAAATCATGCCTTGAGAATCATTCAAAGCGACGCGGCGCTTCCATAATCCATTGACATTGAGTATCTTCGCCAAAAAGTCAAAACGCGAACACAGTTCGTATGTATTCGGGTGTGATGCGCATACAAGTGCGTCGGAGATGCACGTATACACATTTTTCATACCCACACAAATGAGTAGCGACTTGCAATGACGTACTTACTGCGTCTGAGGCGAACTTTAAAGATGTATAAATAAATATATCAGGTACCTATTCGAAACTTCCGTTTACTTGAAGCAGGAAAGTAGACAATGTCCCTCCATTTTTCGCATGTTTTACGGCATGACTTGAACAGTCACGTAATTTTGGCACATGCAAAAATCATACAGAAAGTCCATTCGAACGATTAGAGGTGAGTTAGGGACTCACTGACTTTTCCATTTGCGATTTCTAAAATTAACTTCTGGGATACTAGTCAACATTTGTATTTTGGCGTCGGCATTTATCACGTAGACGTCGTTCGAATAGGCGCCTAACGACGCCGCGACGCCTTCTAATTGCTCATTTAAACATTGTTAATATTGTTTCATTCCAAATTAATAATAAATCGTTAATTTAAAAGATGACATAATTAAACTTAAGTTTATATTGATTTTTATAATTTTTGGTTGGTTTTGTGGTTATTTAATTCTTTAAATAATTGTTAATCACAATAATGACATTAGTTATTTCACCGATGGATTTTTGTGTCTCCGATTTTCAGGTGAATTAAACGATTGTTAATAAAAAGTTGTCAAATAGAGGGGAAATATGTCCAGTTATATTGATTGTGTGCCTATATCGGGGTTTCACGCGTTTTAAATGTTGCGAAAACTATTTGCTAGTTGGGTTTCTGAAAATAATGAAATTGTGTGGAATTAATGATTGATTGTTAAAAAAAAACACATTCGTACTACGGAAATTTAATAACCATAAGATAAAACATTTCAATTGTTTTTGTTTGTGAATATAATTTAATTTTAACAAAAACAATTTTCTGTTAACGTGCAATTGTTGCTATTTGCTGACATGTTGACATTTTATTGTTGCCATTCAGCTGTTTTTTCAAACATGTTAACATTCATTTGTTGTCATTCTATTTCATTCAAATGTATAATCGTTATAATGCAGATTTTTTAACGGATTTGTTATAAAATTTTATTTAGTTTCACCTGTCCGGGTGTCTGTCTGTCCGAAATCAAATCTTGCAAGTTAAATTTGACCCACTTCCCGTTATCCGATTGAGCTGAAATTTTGCATATGTATGTAGTTCCGATGACAATACAATTTTATAATAACTAACTGACCGTTCTGGCTTTTGCCCGGCTGCAAATCGCACGTTTAACTACTTCACGTTATTCGATTGAGCTGATTTTTTTTTTCATTTTCTTTCAGGAGCAGTTGACGCAGAATGTATACGCAGACATCGTAGCCGGTGAACAGCCCCCGGTGACTCTTGATGCAGGCGCTTTAGGAGACATTCCAGCACGTTATGTAGTTCCTGCGTTACAGCCACATCAGTTACCCGTTATTGGAGTTTATATTGACCCTCGAGTAATCACCGGGTTTAGATATCGCGTCAAACCCATGCAGGTAATTAATCGTCCCGGGTGAAAAAAAAAAACAGATATTTCAACTAGTGTTTGATTTTACACTTAAAGCACGCCACTCACAATCCAATGTTGCAGCCAAAAATTATAGGTCGTATGTGTGTGGTCTCACCGATTTTTAACCAAATTGTATTGCAATTGTATTCGACATAATCGTACTGCAGTGTTGGATCGTGAGCGGAGTTTAGATTAATTAGGTAATTTTCCGTTGTCAAATTGAGTTACTTTTGTTGGGTTGCAGAAGGGATTGTCAAAAAATTTGATTTGACAATGGCCTTAGAATTTAGATTGTAATTATATAAATACAGTTTCCATACATCAGGATCAGTCTAATGTCGTATTCAAACTCTCTGTTATAGTCCGGGAAGTGATGTCAAAATTCATCAGTGATTTATCTCCGACTCAAATGTAATTGATTGAAGAGTTTAACCATTACTCTGTTCGAAATCGAAAGTCAGTCAGCGCACCCGCGGTGGGTGTGGCGTAGGAGGCTGTGAAACTCGTCGGAAAAACTATTAAAAAAAGTGATAAATCTGCTGATGAAAATTTGTTAGATTGTAAATAATTGATGATTAAACGTGAAAATACACGTCAGTCACTTTCCCGACGGGGGAAACATCGTCAGTCAGAGGTTTAAAGCCGAAAGTGACTGACGAGTATTTTCACGTTTAAACATCAATTATTTATAATCTAACAAATTTTCATCAGCAGATTTATCACTTTTTTCATAGTTTTTCCGACGAGTTTCACAGCCTCCCACGCACACACCCATCGCGGGTGCGCTGACTGACTTTCGATTTCAGAGTAATGGTTAAACTCTTCAATCAATTACATTTGAGTCGGAGATAAATCACTGATAAATTTTGACACCACTTCCGGACTATTATCTAGAACATTAGATTGTACTCACACAAAAGCAAATGATTGTTCTACATAGAAAAAGATCGCTTTTCAAATTAAATTTTCATTCAAATGCGTAGAAAAATGTTGTTTTGAAGTGAAATTGTACAAAAAAAAAAACGATTCTAAATACATGTATACACAGTTTAAGACAAATATTGTTTAATTGATCAATTATTTTTCGAGCAGGATTTAAAACTTGGCAATGCTCTCATATGGAGAAATATGTATGTTCACAATCTAAGGTCATTGTCAAATCAAATTTTCTAATAAATCCTCACCTCGTAAAATTTGCGATGTTCTTAGTCGTTTTACATTAGTTAAATTATTTTTAAGTTAAAATCTGTTAATATAAGTAAAAAATGAAATCAAGTGCGAAGGAAGCTTATATCTTGTTATAGTGCAAATAATCGTATTGTTCAGTCATATTCATAAACAAAAATTTGAATCTTCAGGATTTCAATTCCTGTCCGATACAAGAAGCAGCCTTGTTCAATGGCCGCGCTTTGAGACTTCTTTCCATCGGCAGAGGCTACGCGCGAAGATTCACGTTTGAAGCAGACCCCAATTGTTTAAACGATAATGACAATTATTTCTGGAGCGACTCAAGACTAGAAGGGTTCACGTTTGAATTGGAGGTTGTTTCTCCGGGCGACAAATTTACTGCGTTTGATGCCAATCACTTATCTCAGGGAACCCTCGAAATTATTGCACTTGAGGTAAGATATTCAATCGCACTGTTAAAGATAATTAACTTTCTGATAAATAACCACTTGTTCTTGGATTAAAAATTTAGAACTGAGTGTTTGTATTAAACGATCCATTGAATGATATAAAAAATGATGATCTGACGATTTCGGTTACCCTCAAGTGATTTTTTTTTAATTACAGGAACCTCAAGTGGAGATTGGCAGTAAAGTAACTAAAGACATTGTTGAAAAACACGTAAAAATAAATTGCCTTTGTAAAGTCGAATGGTACGAAAATAACGGTGCGGCCAAAATCTTACCGTTGACTGGAGTCGCGATTTGTTCCAAATCTAGAAACAACACGTCGGTTGTTACTAAAGTCATTAATGTTAATGTTGGCCGTCATCGCAAAGGTTACAGTCTGACTCCTGGAATCCAGAGAACCGATAGGCGATTCACCGTTCGCGGCAAAGACATTGGCGACATTCCTACCGAATACATTATCACCGGATTAGAGGCATATGAATTTCCTGTTGTTGGTACGTCCTAAAATAGTTTTTGTCTAGTTCGATACATCAATCTTTTTCATATCAAAGCATTCCTTAGAAATTGAATTTAATGATGCACTCGTTAAGCTATTTAATTTTTTACTTTCTGTCACTAGTTGAACATTCAAAGTAAGTCTAAATGATTTAAATATTATGCTATAGGTCAAAAGACAACTGCATTAGAATATGACGCCACTTTTACGCTTGGTTTTATTCTGCGAACGATTTACTATAATTTTGAATGGAAAATTTGCGTAAAAAAAAAATTGGTTGTCTGTAAAGTCGGTTTACGGACGATAGTTTTACGTGATAACGTATTCCGTAATACATAACCTAAATTTATATAATAATTATAATAATTCGAATCTATGATATTGCATCTTTCGCTTCAAATTTAGGTTAATTTTATTTATTTAAATTACTCACCATATAATATAATTATTGTTTTTTTTTTTACTTTCTTTCTTTCGTATTTATTTTAAGTCTCAAAGATTAGCTGTCATAATATTTATAAAACAATTGTTTCACTGTTTATAATATAAAATTCCAAAACCTACTTACAATATTTAAGTATTTTCATACGTCAAAAAATTGATTTTTATAATGATAAAATTTGTAAGAAAACGATTTTTTCGAGAGATGAAACCTAGCTAAAACGATTTTTTGCCCCCCAAAATCCCTTTTCAGTAAATTTCATCCAAATCGTTAGGGCCGTTTTCGAGAAAAGCACGCACAGGGTCAGGCGGAACGTTACGCGTTAGGAACGTTACGTTAGGAACGTTACACTTTTTCGTGCATGCAGCCGGTGTTTTATCAATTTATAAGATTGGTGATTCATCAATTTATAAGACGTTATCACGTCAAAAAATCTTTCATAGCTTAATAAAATATATTCATTGGTTATAGGTACTTACGTCGATCCTAGAGTTCTTCCAGGATTTTACTACAAAGTGCGTCCTGCCGATAGCAAATATAATTTGTTTGATGGAAAAGCTCTACGACTTCTCAATATCGGTATGGGTTACGGCAAACGACTAACTTTCGAGTCGGATTCGTTACTGAACCCAGAAAACTATTTGTGGAGTGACACGCACCCGGACGGACTTGGATTTGAACCCAGAGCTATCTTTACCGGCATGAAATTTGCAATAATGGCAGATGGACAAAGGTTGGGAGAAGCGTCTGTATTCAGAGCAGATTTACCGCAACAAGAGGAAAATCAAATTATTGTAAGTACATTATTTTTCTAACAGAAAATACACAAATAAAATGAGTGGCGCGAGAAAGACAAACTGCAAGCATGGCTGTCTAAATTAAATTGTGATGATTTTTACACGTAATAAGGACAAAGCAATCACTAATGTTTATGATTTTCATACAATCTTTTTCCCAAGTTTTTAATTCGGGACTGAGGGTTATTTTGTAAAATAAAAAAAAATTGGTTGTCTGTAAAGTCGGTTTACGGACGATAGTTTTACGTGATAACGTATTCCGTAATACATAACCTAAATTCTACATATAATAATTATAATAATTCGAATCTATGATATTGCATCTTTCGCTTCAAATTTAGGTTAATTTTATTTATTTAAATTACTCACCATATAATATAATTGTTTTTTTAACTTTCTTTCTTTCGTATTTATTTTAAGTCTCAAAGATTAGCTGTCATAATATTTATAAAACAATTGTTTCACTGTTTATAATATAAAATTCCAAAACCTACTTACAATATTTAAGTATTTTCATACGTCAAAAAATTGATTTTTATAATGATAAAATTTGTAAGAAAACGGTTTTTTCGAGAGATGAGACCTAGCTAAAACGATTTTTTGCCCTCCAAAATCCCTTTTCAGTAAATTTCATCCAAATCGTTAGGGCCGTTTTTCGAGAAAAGCACGCACAGGGTCAGGCGTAACGTTACGCGTTACGAACGTTAGGAACGTTACACTTTTTCGTGCATGCAGCCGGTGTTTTATCAATTTATAAGATTGGTGATTCATCAATTTATAAGACGTTATCACGTCAAAAATATTTAAACCATCGAAGTTTATTTACAACATAAACGTTTTTCTCATATCTAATTAGTTAAAAATGCTCCATTCTAGGAAAAAACGAAATCTGGAAGAGCGGTCATTACAAAATACATTCATGTCGATGTAACATGCCACGTCCAATTGGCTACAACCGGAGGAGGTTCAGTTGATAAAGAGTGGCATCTAATGCGAGTGTACGGGTTGGCTGTCGTGCGCAAAGAACCGAATCAACCGGAAGCCAAAGTAATAAGACTTGAAAATGTCGGCCTCGATTCACAACTGAACCTGTTGTTCTTCCAATCTCAAGCTGAACTCACCTTCCATCCACTGGAAAGACTTGAGTGATAACAAAACAACATCAGAAACAAGAATACTCTATGATCTTTTGTTTTTTTAACAATGCGACGACAATGTGGCCTTTCAGAGGAATGTCTATATGGCTAGTACAATAAACTAGAAAGAACGCAGCAAGATGGAAGTTTGTTGCCTCACAACGTAGATAAATTATTGATTATCGGAATCTTTTTTCTAAAAAAAAAAAAAATGGTGATAAATTCTATTCAACTAGCGTGAGAAATTTTGTGATCATAATATTGTTATTAAGCTCGTTTTGTTTGTTTATTAATTTTAACAGTAAAGAAAATGGCAACTATTTATTTAAAAGATTTCTATTATTATAACAATGGCTAGAATACATTTTACAATGTAGAAACAATCTTTCGAGTGGTTCCGGAAAATTCAATTTAATGTTCTGATTTGCTAATAAAACATTTTTAAGTATTATGCATAGATAATTCGACGACTGGATATGGAGACAAAGGTTACACATTTATAAATGTATTGAAGCCAATATAATGGTAATTATATAAACCAGTTATTGATTCCAAAGTTTTAAATGTATAGATGGCACATATATATTTTGATATATATATTTCATCAACTCGAATTGACTATGTTTTTGAGCTCGGACAGGCATTACCGAGTACAGGGTAGAGGGGCTTATTTTATAAGCGTTGAAAAGACTTAAGTTGGTTTTTTAACATATTCCTATTTTTTGACATAGCTTTTTAACTGAGAGCAACTATTTTTAACTGGATAAAGACAAATAAGATAATGTTAAAGCTGGTGCCATTTTAAAATTTAGTATTATTATTTAACGTGGGATTTTTTTATATATCCCAAAGATCTATTTTATTATTATTATTATTTAAGTTTTTACATACCATATTTGATTAGTAGATTGTGATAGTTTTTTACAGGAGTATTTTTTTATTAGTAATTACAAAATAAGTCATACTGTCATTATTTAAGGAATAACGCGTATTCAGTATGTATTTGCATATTTTTTAAAAAATATTTAGGAAGACTACTGAGTCAACACCTATGAGTTTGGAAAATTTTGGAACACATGAAACTATCCACTGCACCACCATCCCATTATCGTCTTTTGAGGAACTCTTCCCTTTCCCCCTTCCCTTTTCACTGCGCAAAAAAAACGCCATCACATCAACATCACACCCTTATCGTTTTTTAGGGAACTCTCCCCTTGTCACTGCGCAAAAAAAACGCCATCGCATCGACACAACCCAGTTACCGTTTTTACGGGAAAGTCACCAAAATCGTACGTGTTGATTCAGTAAAATTTTACCAAATATTTAATGCTATTCGTCTATGCTTCTAAACAAACTTAAGAAATGTTAAGTTTTTTATTTATAACCGTTCTCTTGAGAGACATTGCAAATTATAATAAAATACAAATTCTGACTGTTTTGTTCAACATTATTACAGTTCTAACTTCTGTTATAAGCAGTGTGAACATTCAAGTGAAAAAAATATTTTGTAATAAAATATATAACCAAACATTTAAAAACGCACCTACTTGTTGAATGGTATCATCGGAATTTGGTATCCAAATTGTTCTTAAACGTTCAGAACACACGTTTAATTAACTTTTTATTGTTCAAACAGCAAAATCAATGCACAAATGTTCACAAAAACAGTAATAAACAATCTGTCAAACCACGTCTATCACTTATCAAATTGGCGGCAAAACTGATTTCAGGTTAATGCCAAAGACGTTACGTAATTTCTAAAAAATAAAAAAAGGAATGTTTCCCTTTATGAATTCATTTCAGTTAATTAACAAATTCGTAAAGTTTGTTTACAAACATAGTGAATTGGCAGTGGGTATTAAAAATAAAATTCCATTGCAACAATATTAAATTTTTATTTTTAAGTTTTATGCACAATCGTTACTTCCTGTAATTAGTATTCTGAGAAAAATCAAATATTATTTGTTATAAATAAAGTATATTTGTATGTACACAACGTGCTTTTTATTTATCTACAATTTTAAAAACAATATATATTATTTCATTCACACTTCGCCTCACGACTGGAAAAATATTCCTTTTAATTCTGTATCGCATAATTTTCTGATATCGTCTGAAAAACAAAAAACAACAATTAAATATCAATCTTTATTCATTTGATTACTTTTCTGTTGTTTCGTAATTTACATAAAAAAAAATTGGTTGTCTGTAAAGTCGGTTTACAGACGATAGTTTTACGTGATAACGTCATAAAGAAACATTGATGAACTCTCTGACGTCACGCGAGAAGAGAGAGAAATGCGTACAAGCCGACGCTTGGGCCGATCGTGCCTCTCTATCGCTTATACCGCGCTCTCGCTTGCACGCTCAGGTTCAGGCGGAACGTGACACTTTTTCGTGCGTGCAGCCGGTGTTTCATCAATTTATAAGACGTTATCACGTCAAAAAATACGTGGAATTTAATTTTAAGCAATACATTATCAAATCTAAACTTTTCGGAATTAGTGAAGCAATTACTTATAATGGGGTAAAAATATTTACATAAGTAAAATAGATATATAACTTTCACATTTACCACTGACTTCGATGAGCGACGCGTTTTTGTTGTGAATCGCTACATAAAACTCTCGCATATTGGAGAACTTCCCGGCCACCCAATAATCGTTCATCGTCTTGACTACGGTTTCTCCGTAAAAACTTTGGCTTATTTTATCAGCATTTAGATCGGTGATCAATTTCAGTGCGTCCGATGATACTGTTACGTTACCCGATTGTTTATTATCTAAGTGAACTGTACTCTTATATGCTAAATTAAGTTTATTAAAGTAAATAAACCGCGGGCTGTTGTCTGATAAATTCGAATGCGTCGATATTTGATGACTGCAATATTCCGCAATTTCCGAGACTAGCGTCGTTAGTTCTGGACCCATGAATTCATCCAAGTCGCGAAATAAGTCTATTTTTAATTCGGTCGACGCTGTAAACAAAACGAAATATTGTCTCAGAAAAGTTTTTCATCGAAGGTACTTCGACAGGATTTCAAATCAATATTTTCATCATTTCAAATTACGACAGTCAAAGCTGCGAATAATTTCAAATCTTTGATATCGCAAAACCACAACTCACCATCAACGAATAACATCACTGAAGCACTGAGCGCCCTATAAACTATTAAATAGTAAGTACCATTGTTGATATAAACTTTGGGTACTTTTCCAACAGTCAACGAATCTTTTAGGTTAGTAGGTCCTGTGACGAACCTGCCGTAGTGTGTACTCGAGAACGGTGACGATTGGTGTCTCGGCATCGAACCACCTTGCAGTTCAGTCTCCATGTGAGCCGGTAACAGTGTACCGATCATGTACTGGTATACCGGTTGAATATCGGATGGTTCGATGCCACTCCATATCAAGTGATCGTTGTACATAAAAGCCGTAAACTTGATGCAGGGGAAGTCCGATTCAACCAAGTTGATAAAACAGGTTGCATTCAGGAATGTAAGATTGTTCAATGGAAGGTATTGCATACCGTCAAACACGTTTAAAATATCGCATGTGTTTGGCTTCAATGTTAATAAATACTGAAAAGAAATAACATTACAGCTGATTAACCGGATGCAAAAATGATGTAAGAGACATTAACAACAGTTGAGAGGTTTGTTTCACGCTTTTGACACTGACATCTACCGACTCGGTAAATTTTTGTATCAAGAACTGCACAACGAATCTGGATTTTTGAAGTTATACTTCGTTTGGCGCGTTATCAAAAAATTAGAGTGAATTATTAGGATGCGCGCGGACACTGTAACATCAAAATTAACAGGATGAAGTTGCTCGCAGATAAAGGCAGCCGGCAGAATAGAGGCAGGGAGTTAGTTTTTAATCACGCAAAAGACATAATTTCTAACGCGCGTACATGTTTTTTACACATTATCTTATCGCTAAGTTCTTGCGAAGTTTCAGTGATGTTGTTACTTGTCGATGTTAATATGTCGATGAATTTTAAATTGAAAGAAAGTTAAAACTAAACTGTTTTGAGTTGAATATTTCAAAACATTGTTATTATTTACCCGTGAATAGAAATGCTCCAGTTCCCGTTGAAGTACGTCCACTCCGTTATTTTCAACAATCGACGTGTATGTTCCCGAAAACAAACGAAACATTCGGTAAGCCTGTTGGAGCACAGCTTGATACACGGTATCCTGCACTTCATCTCCCTGGTATTCGTAATATTCCGAGCCATCTTTCACTTTACAGACGTACGGAACATTTACTGTCTAAAATAGGTAGTATAATGGTACACCAAAATCTACTTTATGAAAATGTCAATTCTTACTATTATAACGTACCATAACCATCCAATAATTCTTTTCCGGTTCAAAATAAAGCTGCCTTGTTTTCTGTGTATGCAAGGAACTACATGATACTTGAGTGTTGAAAGTTCTGTAAATACATTTTCTATAAGAAAATTTATAACTAACCGACGCGTGGAAGAATTTCAAAATATACAAGAAATCATAAATAATAATGGCAAATATGCCAGAAGTAAATATGTTAATATAATGATTGCGTCTTGCAAATATGGGACAATATTTAATAAACTTGAAAATAAATAGTGGGAAATGCAATGTATTAATTAAAAGTGAACATACTCTGTGAATTTAATGACCGCTTCAACAAGCCCAACATTTCTAATTTTTGTATCAATGTCAATACTTGTTGGAAAATAATACAGAACTTTCTTTTCTTCCTGAAAATTATGAACAAAATTATCTGATACACCGTTATCACTGTAAAATTGCATTGAAAAAAATAAAGATATAAATCTTAACCTCGCCTTCTTGAAGACAAAAAATGGAATTAAATACGTAAAAGCTTTGGATAATTATTTCCGATTTTGTAGACATTCTTGCATTTTCGTTCACACTGCAATTTCTCGCAATTCGACGCACTTAAATAATTTATAATAAATATTTAAATAATCGTTTATAACCTATTTAAAAATGTTTGACATTTTTATTTTTTTAATGACAGGAATAACGCCCATCGATCTACAACCCACTACACAAATAAATCAGCAATCCTCAACAACCGTGCAAAATTTTAATTGTTAAAAACAATAGTTTTCTAAAAACATCTACAAAACACTATAAAACACACTAAAAGCAGAATAATTGGAAACATTTATTATTATCTGTATTTCAAACACTGCTTTCAACTGCGCATAAATTAAAATGTTTAATTGTTGCTTTGTTTGACAGTCGCTGGATACACAAATAGTTCTACTATTTTTGCTTAGGTGGTAGTAGTAACCAGTTAGCAATAATATGACGATAACGCTTTCCAGGGCTGTAGCATTTTTATAAAAAAAATATAGGCTGTAAAATTTAAGTACGAAAACTTTCAAAACATTAGGTCTGTTCCAAGCAGTCAGAGAACGGTAACAGGACCGTCACCGTCTTGCGCAGTAGCTTAAACAAAACTGTTTATATAGTTTTTGAGCTACTGCACAAGACAGTCTTGCGCAGTAGCAAGACCGACGGTTCTGTTACCATTCTCAGAGATATCTTCTAACAAACCCTATAAATATTTCACAAAAACAGATTAAAACACATAATATAACAAACAATGATAAAATCACGACTATCTTGTTTGAAAATTGATAATTATTAATCATTTTTTTTAAGAGAAAGTGTTTTGTGATAAATATCAGTATCACCCGATGATGTCCTTGTAAAGTTGCGATTTTGTAATTAGTTTATTGAGATTGTTTTTTATTAAATATTCTCTTAATACGTAATATTCTGTCTTGAAAGACATCTGATTAATCTAGTTAGTTTGAATTTCTTTACGCAATTTGTAGCTTCATTATTTTTAAGTATTACATTTTTCATTAACAACCTATAAAAAAAGAAATGAATAGAGCGCAAATTTTGTGGGTCCACACCAGCGTTGCCAGTTTTTTTTTGCCAAGTCGGGATTTTGGAACTCTTTGAATGAAAACAGCGGGATTCTTTCGTCGAAAGCGGGACATAGTAAAAAAAAGCGTATATAATCAGAAGTTTTCAAATATTTATCTTTTTATTTGAATTAAAATTACGTTCACGTGGCAATAGATAGCAAAAATAGCCATAGAAAAAGTATTTTAATAAAAATATAATATTTTAAATCAGATTTACCCTATCGTTAAATAAGTAGTTGAGTCTTATTCGTCTTCAGAATAAAAAAAAAAAACAAATCAAAATCAAAAAAGTTTTATTCATTAGAAAAATATGGCGTTTCAAACAATAGTCTGTTGTAAGAACTAAATAAAGTTCTTACTAGAAATCAATAAAACACAAGCTTGAACTTTAAAGATTGGTAATTGATGTTTTCTCAAGAGTCGTTAGTGATCAATTAAATTTTTTCCAAAAAATAACAACCTTCAATTTTCCAGCGTAGCTAAGGAAAAAATAATTTTGACAAAATAACAAAAAAGAGAAAGAGAATTAATGTAACAAAGCTTGCTACACTGTGAAGTGAGTGTTACAAATTGCAAGAGAATAATTATTTATAAGAATTACTTATTCATGATATTTCTGTGAAGATTTAACGTCTTTTAAAGTTATCCCCGAGTTATCCCCGAAAAGCGGGACTGAGCCTGTCCCGCGCGGGACATTTAATTTTGATTTAAAAATCGGGACATCCCGCCAAAATCGGGACGTCTGGCAACGCTGGTCCACACCCAGTTTTCTAAAACCGCACTTACTCTGTTTGGGAGGCCCAAAAAATATATATAGCTCCTTAAATACTAAGAATGCGTTAGTTCAAAAAAATCGGCGAAATTTCTAAAAAAATAAAGAAGAAAACATAAATAGCTTTGCATATGTTTCTCGAAAATGCATACAAGCAGAATTAAACAGAATAATTAATGGAAAACTGAATTCGATATACGTTCATCCGCAGACCTGTATTTCTTTAGGTTTATGAGCCTCGAGTTTCCAAACGCAAAGAGCCTCATATCCAATTTTTATTATACGTTAAAACAGATTAAAATGTAGGTACGTTCTGAAACGTTAAATAACAAATGAGAGAGGAGCGACATCCCGGCGCATGTGTATAACGACGCCGCGTGAACAAGTTGAAAGCGTGCCGCGATGAGCGGAGTCAGTAACATTGTGATGACGCTCTATGCTCTACGTCATGTCCAGTGCGACGGAAACGACACGCGCGCGCGAATTTGAACTCACTTGTTTTGACGTTTTACTGTTGTTTTAAATAATATTGTTGTTCATGTGTATGTATTTATAGGTGATGTGTGATATGTTAGTTTGTTTACGTAATCAGTGAACAAAGGTAAATTTAATTTGATAATTAGCTTTCAATTGTTTAGTGAATTTCGCATATAAAAAGACTAATTAAAATGTAAGCAATATTAAATTAGAAAAATATGAAATAAATGAAATTTTAGTAGATTCTGCGAATTCTTCCATTCATACGTGCATATATATTTCTAAGCCGCTCCTATGAAATGCTGTCTTTTAAGTTTATTTTTTATAGTTTTTTAACTATTAATATAGAATAGAATATAGATAACTAATAAATAAAAAATACAGATTATCTATAAAAAAAATATTATTACAACTAAGGTAAATAATGATAATAATTATTGTGTAATTCAAAGTTTTATAATCGCAACAATTACCTACATGGTCTTCATAATGTTGAAAATCAATATTATTATTACTTATAATAAAGGACAATAAAAAATTAACTTCCATTTCATTTCAAAAGATTTTCCATTATGATGTTATAAAGTTCGTTTGCTAATAAAATTAATTTAAAAGTAAAAACAGGCGGCTTTTTTTTAATCCATAAAATATAAAATAATTAATAAACGTGCGTTGTAAATAACCAATACAAAAATAAAAATGAACATTCTGTTACTTTATTTTTCAAGAAGCCGTATAATTATTTTTCTTGGAAAATTGAAAGGCTGTTTTTTTTTTAATAGAATAAACAGCTTCTGATAATTGCGCTATTGTTTTTCTTCAAAACAAAACTAATTTGTTTTTTTCTTAACGAAATTAATTTGAGAGTTAATAAAAAAAGAATCAAAACTTAAAACGTAGCTTCTAAATAATTTAAAATTTTCTACGAGCTAATTGACAGCACTTCATAAATCATTGCAAATTGTTTGGAGTTGTTTGTTTCGTTTTTTAAACAAATGATTACACAAAATTTTGTTAGTGTCGAATTTGATAGTGATTTATCAAATAAATTAATTTGATGGTATAACAGTATTGATATTATTATTCATTACATTACAATGATGATATGATTATTAATATAAATATAATTATTATGAATAATCAGTATTATTAACAATAACTACATTGTTTAAGTAAGCATTGTGAATATATAAATCATGTAAAATAATTCATTTAACTCGCAACTAAATATCATAAATATGGTGGAGGCGCACTGACATATGGTGGAGGTGGAATGTCAGAAACTAAACAAAAGTTTAAGAACTATTCCTGTAATCGATTTTCAATTAATTATAATAATAATGCATTTTTAATGAAGACGACACCAATAAATATTTTTTTCTGTCTGTTCTTCATATTATAAGAAATATAATTTAAATAAATTGAACGTTTGGCATTTATTTATGACTTCAAAGGTCCAAATAATTATTTTTGTCATGAAAGTTATTAGTGAAACATTGTTCTTTAGTACAATTTTAACATTTTCTTGATATACTTGTGCATTTGAAGCTTATCACTATTAAATTATCTAATTATTTAAATTATCTACACAATAATAACACAGATCTGATCAGCATTCATCTGCTTGTAAAAATGTCGAAAATTGCTAATTGAGATGTATCTATATGAACCGCTTTATCAACGACTTATAAGTAGACAAAACAGCATTCGACAGTTAACTGTTTTGTTAACAGAGACGAGCAAGTTGCAATGGCGCGTGTAATAGTTGTCATTCATTGTTATTGTTATCATGTAATAACGTGAGAATTCGAATTTTGCGGTTATATGTTGTCGATTCGAAATTTACATTTTTTTTTGATGCTTAATAATTTAAATAATTTTGGAACAAACATTCATAAGAAATCAAAAACGTCTGTTCTATGAAGTCAGCCATAGCCAGTCGTAATATTTTACCGCTACCACTTCGCTTTATCAATCAAGTCTTTTTCGTTTCGTAAAAATAACTTTTTTTTAAATTTTTGAACTTGTGATTTTGCAATCTATTTGAACAAATCGATCATTTCAAATTTTTGAAAATGGGGCACCCATAATATTTACAGATCAATACTTTAAAATGTATTGATAAATACTATACTGCCTTAGGTACAAACCGGCTATTCTAATAGTAATGATTTGTTAACGAACTGATAATATACATTTAGAAATTCACGATAGAATATTTGGAATCACATGTTAAAAATTTCGCCTATATAAAGTCAAATAAGTAACGCTAAAATTTTTAGACATAATAATTATACTTTTAAGCAGTTGGTAAAAATTTTATTGAAAATAACACATAAATAAATAATAAATACATTTTAAAGTGTTACTTATTTTGACTAATTTTTTGTTTGTTTATTCAATATTTTAATCAAGTCTACCGTACCCTCCGTCAAAATTATAAATATAGAGATGTAATTAGTATAGGTTAGTGCATGACTTCAAAGAAAATCTCCAAACTATTAAACGATGTCCTTTATGTAAACAAGTTGTAAGTAATAAAAAAAGAGCACTGTTTTATAAATATCACAGAATTTCACATATTTCATTTTTATGTGCAAAATCGAAGTCTTGGAATATTTTTAGTCTTTGTATTTTCGCATTTAAATACATGTATCAAGGCGTTATCGGCCGTTTTCTTTTTATTTACACATTTATTGGTAATAAATCATGTCCAGCTTCATCATATAAGTATCGATGAAAATATTGGTTTGTTTGATTTGCACTTATTTTGAGAACATTACAAAAACTGCAAAATAATGGAGATTTATCTAAATTTTGAAGAATAACTTCTCGAAAAATACACGAAGCAGCTACAAATACTGGATTTTTGGTTCTATATAATAGAGGATATCTTCAGGGTGATCCTACGTACCTAAATATTAGTTAAACTGGATCAGTAATTTTTTTAAAAATATTGTAACCAAACTGTTGTAGTCCGTGGTGGAAATTATTTATTTACAGTAATAAATGTTTAACAAAACACACAAACGAAAGCGTACTTCTTTAACTTAACAGCATTAATAACGTTAACAGAAATAAAACTAATAGTTCTAAATCATAAAATAAAAGACTAAGTAACCGAGAATATAGAGTCACTAAATTATATACACAAAATATTTACAACACAGGAACACAACACAAAAGTTTATCAGCACACTTGTCTATTAACTATAAGTCATTTATGTAAAACCAGATTTACATAATATTATTGCACTCACTAAAGTTTATTTATCTCCACAATAATTTATGTCGTAATGCCAGAGCACTTGCATTAATACATGATCAACACGAAAAACTGACTGACTGATTACGCCAGTGATCCGCTCGCATTTTATAGTTTCGTCCCCCACCTATCGAAGGTTTTAGACGCATCTCGACCTTTTTTTAGATGGCCGCTTTTTTAAAGGAGTTAAAATTTTTAAGTTTTTATTTTTACTTTCTTTAACAAATCTGTCAAGCAAAACACCCATATTTTTATGTAATGTTTTGTAGATGTTTTCGTATTAATAGACAGAATCGACATGATTTGTGGTGACGTATATTATTGCAGGTGGTGCGACAGAATGTCCGACGAGGCGCTCGAGTCGGGCGGCGAGTGCACGGCCAGCGGCACGACGTCCGCTGGTGATGCACGTCGTCATCATCATCATCGCCGTCGTGGTCTGGCGCGGCGTGTGTTTGCCCAACTCTGTTGCACCAACGTCGGTTTGTTTGGCTCGGTGGTGGTGTACGCCTTGTTTGGGGCGCTGCTCTTCGAACACCTGGAATCCGACTACGAGATCGAGCAGAGGGGATTTATACAGCGCAGTCGAGAGGAGTGTCTCAAAGAGCTCTGGACCATAACAGGTGAGCAATTTGGTTTGAATCATACAGTGCATTCTACACGAGAGTATATGCAAAGAAAAATGTCAAATGTAAGAGAGTCACTTTTTATATTAGAGTTGGGTAGTTCCGGACCTGTATAGTTCCATGAGCTATATCTTTTGTCGAATACGATCAGATCGTTCCGTAAAATTCATTTTAGTATTCTCCTTCGTTCCTTTTTCTATCTGTTGTTACCGTCATTACGAACGATAAAGACCTACTACTGACCTTGTATTAGTCCGGGAGCCAGCAATCTTGAAAGCTCCGTGATTAAGGATAATACAATTTTTAATGAAAATTGAAAGTTTACACTTAGACGAATAAGATGCGCTTGGTCGGCGTGGATTTTATTAGCCGAAAATATTTTAAATAAACTTCCTCTTTCCTATATTAATCTATATAAAACTCAAAATTCAGGGAAGAAACCAGAGGTAGAAAAAATACATTACTCCGAAAGAAATGTCTTTAACGAAGCACAATGTATGATAGTATAATGCTCAACTGTATAATAAAAACTGGTATGCGCGATACTTTCGACTGTTTCTAAACACTCATAACAAGACATTTTTGAAATTGACATTAAAATACGTAAAATAATAAAAAAAAAACAAAAGGATTCCGTGATAATAGAGAAATTGTACCCCCTATCACAAATAGGTTTGCGGGACCTCTCCAGCTAAAAAACATTGGTCGGTCGGAATTTTTCTGAATAAGTACGAAATTTTGCACAAAATTACCTAGGAAAGATCAAAATCCACGATGACAGGGAAACAAAAGACATTCAATAATATATAATTTATTTAAAACATTTTCTAAAATCCACGCCGACCAAGCGCATCTTATTCGTCTAAGTGTAAACTTTCAATTTTCATTAAAAATTGTATTATTCTCAATCACGGAGCTTTCAGGATTGCTGGCTCCTCGCCTATATTATGCTTATTATGCATATCCTATCTTAGATTACAATATTTTGTTTTGGGGGGACGTGCTGTCGAGGCATCCAGGATTTTTATTATACAAAAAAGAATTATGCGGCTAATATTCAACTTAAATCCAAGAGAATCTGCAAAATAAACCTTTATTCTAAATAGAATCTTCACACTGCCCAGTATATATATTTATATAAAACAATAATGCACGCAAAATTAAGTCGCTCTAACTTTACATTTTGTACGGAAGTACATGAGCATAAAACAAGGAGCAATTGTAATCTATTCTTAAATAAATGTAATTATTCTAGATTTATGACAGCGCATTCGGCAGCTATAACTTATTCAATAAACTCCCCGACGAAATAAAAAATATCAACAGTACAAATATTTTTAAAAACAAATTGAAGGACTTTCTTTATAACAAAGCTTATTATAATGTTAAAGAATATTGTACGATTTTATTATAACTTTTAATGCAACTGTCTGAGTATGTATGGCACATCGTGCTTTTCATACAATAAATTTATGTATGTATGTACGTATAAAAAAAATCAACCAATGAACTCTACTTTTACTCAAGAAAGTATATGAATACGTCACTAGAATGTTTGGTTAGGGTGACCATTCGTTCCGAATTTTCCGGGACAATCCCACATTAAAGCCCCGTACCCCGTATTTACATGTTCCTTCGAAAATGCTACATGGTTATACAAACGTAATCACTCATTTACGTGGATGCTTATGGTTGTTGTAAGGAATAACTTAGGCTACTGTCACCTTATGTTTGGTTGGATATGTTTAAAGAAATGTTGCAATGTAATGAATGTATTAAAAGTTTGTACTGAAAGAAAATTTATTACTTATTTGTGAATTTAACTTTCATATAAAATTGGTAAATGTTAGTAGAAGTTTTGTTCCAAAAATATGTATTGAAGAAGATTTATTTGGTTGAGGAACAATTGAAAAAATAAGCTTTACCAGAGTATCGCTTGTAGCCAACGTTTCGAAAAATATATTTTCATCGTCAGAGCCTGCTGGTTAAGTTTATTTTTCAATTGTTCCTTAACCAAATAAATCTCCTTCAATAAAATTGGTAAATCTAAATAGTTTTGCGGGTACGTTTCCGGGAACTAGTTCTTTTGAGCTCCGGAATCGTTCCATGTCCAATCCGAAATTTAGTCAGAACTACCCAAATACCAAATACGCCTGCTCTCACTAAAAACTAGCCTAGCAAACTCGTATATTTTACCGATTTTTCGTGTAGACTTATTCATGGTTCGCCGAAGAATTTATCTATCTTAACGATCTATACATTCGAATATGTTTAATAGTTCCATCACGAAAATAAATCAAACAAGCACGACGACGAAGGCAATGTAAGACACGAATGACAATTGTATGTCATAATTTTGAACATAATAATAAGTAATGGCCTTTTTTACGCACTTTTAAAATTCTACGTAGGGGGTCCCAATTTTACTTCTTGCCCCGGGGCTCCCGAGGTTTTAATTACGGCCTTGAGTATAAAGCTCATGAATGCGTGCAAAAGTGAAATAAAAAAATTCCAGCCAATTGGGCGACGGGACCATTCCAACTTCAAAAATGTTGATATTTGATTATAATAAAGAAAATAAAATTTCTGATAGCGCGTGAGGTGACGCGGGTAATGGCTAGTATTCAATATGATATTAACTATTCGTTGCCATGGTTACCTACATAGTATGTTCCACGTCATGTAAAAATTAATCAAAGCATGCCTAACTAGTTTATTTCTGACAGATCCATAAAACAAAAGAGCGGATGATTTTTTTTTATTTTCAAAATATTTCCTGAACTATAAAGTTTAGAAAAAAATTTTTTTAACAAAACTTTCTTGAAAAAATAAATAGAATAATAAGCCGTTATGAAAAGTATACCATTATTATATAAAAAATAGCGTTTTAGCATATATCTCTTCTGCGCATTCGCCGATTTTCCGCAAAAACAATAGGGCTCTTCATACTTGTATACCAAACATTCTCCCAAAATTTGGTTTCAATCCGATTATCCGTTTGACCTGTATCGTGTTCACAGACTAACAGACGCACAGAGTTTTTTCAAAAATATGTTTTTTGGATTCGGGGGACCTCAAAACGGAAAGATATTGTAAAATTTTTGAAAAGTGATTTTTGACCTAAACTAGTACCATTCCCCACTTGTGGGTTGGAATGGTAAAAGGGGAATAATGTAATCAAGGTCATATTTGTAGATCTACTCACTGTAATATGATTAGTATTGATGTGAGTAGGTCGTATATTAAAGAGAAAATTTTAGTTCATGGTAGCGGAAATAAGCAACTGTAAACAGTTTAATCTCTGAGTAAATTATTTAACTTGAAGTGTTTTAATTAAACTTAAATCAGTTTGAGAATTTATATTAGCTCTGTTTGATGTGAAGCTCGTAGAATTCTAGTACTTTTACAAAGGCAGTTCTGCGACATGTATATCAAACAGAGCTATAGTGTTCTTAAAAAAATATTAGTTCAATCAGGGCTGTAGCCTCGAACGCTTAAAAGTGACTCCATTCCTACGTTATTTAAAACATTTAAGATACAGATAGGCATTGTTTACCTCTGGGAGTATTGCACGTGCTGCCATGTACAGAAGTCGGCCGAACTATTAAAACTTATCTTTTGTCTGCGTTATTTAGTCGATTCGTTTTACGTGTTCCGCGATTTCTGAATCAGCAATTCGATTAATTAGAAGCCCTTGAGAAGCCCTTGTGCGAGTTTCATTAATCTCGGCGTTGGATAAAATAAACATTTCACGTACAATTCACATGTTTTGTACAGTACTGCCAATTCGTCGACATGTCCGTGTACAACTTTAAACTACTAAAAGCACTAAAAACTTGGAGTTTGTTTTTCACTAAGAAAAACTTTGCCAATTTTGAAGTTTGGGTTTTCTAGAGGCAACTGTTGTTTTACGATAATACAGCGTGTTTAATGTTTAAAGATGCTCTATCGATTCCAAGCTGTGATACAATTTACTGTGTGCAATTTGTAAACTGACTGCAGGAATTAATATAATATGATACATGTTCTTAGTAATTGATTTTATGTAACTAAGAAATTCAAATCTTTGATTAACGTCTGAATAGAACTCTTCAAATAAATAAAATTGTCGACCAATTTTTCTCAGATCAATATATTGACAAAAAATAAAAAAATAACAAATCAATACAACATAAGATGACGTTTCGATCCGGCTTTTATTATCAAAACCAAAATTCCATTTAAACAATTTTAATTTAGTACGGCAAATCCTTCTTGCTAATTCTTATCCTCTTAAAATTAATAAATTTTTCAAAATTAGAATTAATAAATTAACAAAAAACCATAATCCACAAAACAATATTAATAATGTTGATTGTCCCTTTATTGTGATTCATTTTTACAAAAATATTTCTCAGAAATTTAATTCATTTCTTAAAAATTTAAATATAAAAACAGTTTATAATGTTAATAACAAACTAGACAAAATTATTAAAAAGGGAAAAGATAAACTAAACAAATTACAAAAACATAATGTTGTTTACAAAATTAGTTGTGAAGATTGTGATATGAATTATATGGGGCAAACAAAAAGAGCGCTTAAAACACGTATTAGAGAACACAGTAGCAATCTAAAATTAAACCCTGATAAGCATAATGTCGTTACTAAGCATAAAATTGACTATGACCATAAAATTAATTGGAATAATGTTAAAATTTTAGATAATGAAAGTAATTATTTCAAAAGAAGTATTTCGAAAATGTTATAAAATCTAACAAAGACTCCCTTAATGCTCAACTAGATACTGAAAATTTAAGTAAAATTTATGATATTATTTTGAAATAAAATTTTGTTTTTTAAATAATTGTACTTTGATATCCATGACTACGTATTAAAAAATTGTTTGTTATTAATTTTTCATTAATTTGTTTGATTCATTCTAACATCATCATTCGTGCAATTAGATAATAATTAATAACTTAATACTAATTAATTTTTATATTTTTTAGAATTTTCTGAAGAAGATCCAAAGCCGGATCGAAACGTCATCTTATGTTGTATTGATTTGTAATTTTTTTATTTTTTGTCAATATATTGGTCTGAGAAAAATTGGTCGACAATTTTGTTTATTTGATAACTAAGAAATTAATTATTGCTAGCTCTGTTAATAAACTCTAATGGAATGTCATGTATCTGTCTGTCTGTCTGTTCTGTCAATCGAACCATTAAGGTGCAGGATATATTTCAGTCTTTTTTTGTCATAAGAGCTCGTTGGTTCTGATGGGCTAACACCATAGATAAAAACAGAACTTTTGATATATACTCCATGATTGTCGGAGTAACCAAGGGATTACTTCGAAAAAAGAGACGCAGATATATTTTCGATACGCTTTGTTGCCTTCGCTCACCGCACAATGCTTGTTATATAGAAATTATTGTCATAATCCGATTTCAATGAAGTTTGGTACACGTACATGGGGCCTCTTAACTCGAAAGATAGCCTACTGTATATTCAGCTTCGTTTGCGTTATAATAGGGGATCCCATAAAAATACAAAACATTTTTTATTCAAAATCTACAACGACCGAACTGGTTTTCAGTAAAATACTCCGTATATTATGGGACCTTTATACTCAAAGGGTAGATATAATCTAGTGTAAAAATTTGAGTGGAATTTGATGACACATCATAAAAGCTTTAATATATATCACGCGAACGAAGCCGGCCCGGTTCTGGCTAGTATTTTTTAGTAAAACATAACCTGTTTAACATAAACAGCGTTACGTTGTAACTTATCTGTATAGAAGTTCAACTTTTTCGTGTTAATGAAACATAACCTATACAACATGAATCAGCTGTTCGTATAAATTGTCTCCATTATTATTTCTGTGATAACAGGTAACTCTAACATCTTTATCTTAATAAAACATAACCTAAACAACAGTAATCAGCTGTTTATCTAAATAACGCGCCATCTTGTCTATTGTTCTGGCTGTCAACTGATTGTTTTGTAGAATAATGGTACATCCGTTGACTTATATTACCCAGTTAGTATCTGTGTACGTAGTGTAATATATTATCCGCACATATTCAAGAGGACATGAAAACAATTTAAATCAGCAGCCGGCATTGAATAGTTTTAGTTGCAAGTCAACGCGCGTATAATGAACCACGATAAAAGCACGGTCTGTTATCTGTTATCATTGTGCGATGCACGCACAGACGCCGGACAGGGCTGTAGTCGGACCGAATTAATACCTCGCAATGCAAAAAATGATTTTTTTTTATTTGATTATGAAACTTGAGAGAGTCACCTGCATGCAGTGCTTTATAGAGCAAATGCAGATAAAAGACGTAAGTAATCATATTATAGATTTCAATACACTGAAATACAGTGTAACCTCTATATAACGAACTTCTATTTAACGAAAAACTCTTTAGAAATTGCTAAACCATATATGCTAGTGGCCGTAAGTGGAAGCGTGGCCCATGATGTGAGACAGCAAATGACTGTTTTCTATCTCTTTGACCCGTTGTGCGCAAGTGTGGCGGTCGTAGTGGCCTAGTGGGGCAATTAGTAAGTGGAATAGAGCAAGCCACCTCCCTTTCACAGCTAGTTCCATGTGCAAACTGACGCCACAACTGACGCGCATCCATTCACGGACATGCGCATGAAACTCAGAGTATAAATTGCTGCACCGTAGTGTTTAAGTCTTTCTCCCGATATTTGCTAGCAATATAGATGGTATTAAATATATGATTGAAACACTTTATATAGCGTAACAATCACTCTCAATAGCGAAACAATACGTCATTTTATTACAACAACGGGATTCTTAGAAATTCTTGATTTAGTGAGGACTGAGGATAAATGAGGAGGGACAAAGCGATTACCGAACTAAACATGTCTGTAGCTAAAAGTCTATTGGTTTTTAGGTTATGCGCCCATAGACACTCTTTCTTAGTGACCTTTAAACTATAAAATAAAACCACTAGTGATGTGTCCACATGACTCTTTATTGGGAGCTGGCTCCGTGCGCTCCGCTCACTAAAAAGGGTCGCTCAGAGCGAGTCGTTCAAAGGAGCGACACTAGACAGTACGCACTACACAAGAGTGCAGACTGCAAAGGTGTGAACTGTCATCATACATGCTCAGGAGTTACGTAGCATTGCACAGCACAATACACACACTCAGCTCTGAGCTCATTTTCATATGATTCTGATCTTATATTATTCGCATTTCGGATAAACTATAAAGTATAATAAAAACTTAACAATAATAATGTTTATTGTTACAATATTATATCTTTGTCAACGACGTCAATGTGAATGGTTTAAGTCACTGTAAACTTAGTACTATTACACTAAGTTAGAGTGTGTCATTCAACATTAAATGACTCAGCAAAGATAACTCCGTACGTGCAAAATTCACTAGTGACCTGTGCTGTGTGCGCTCTGTAAATGTGCGAATACAACAAAACAGTACAGAATAGCTCAGCACAGAGCAATGGCGCTCGGAGTGAGTCATTCACAAAAAAAAGACGGGAGTGCCGGCGGAAGTGAAAACCTAGATGTACTTAAACAAAATTTCGCTAGTAGCAATATAAGTTATATGCAGTGCAAAAAATTATAAGCTATAAGCTTTGACAAAACATTAGGAGATGTCGCTATGCATCCAGGTTTCGTAAAACTACACATTTATAAAATTACATGCAGCCATGGATGTAATTTTTTAAATTTGTAGTTTTACGACACCTGAGTACATGGCGACATCTCTTAAGGTTTTGTTAAAGCTTATAGCTTATAATTTTTTGCACTGCATGTAACTTATATTGCTACTGACATCTAGCGAATTTTAGTATATGTACTGCCGAAGCCAGTACGGTAGACCGTCTCAACAACTCGTCAGGCTCACGTGACCCTTACGCCTGACGCGTCAGATCTGACGCGAGTTTAACAGTTTTTATCCATTACAAAAAAAGTGTACAACGCCGCTAAAGAAGTTTTCACTTCAAAAAGACCGACTCGCTCCGCTCCGTGAAAGGAGTCGTTCATTATGAACTACTCGCTCAGGAGCGACACATCACTAAAAACCACTTTTGATCAATTTAACCGAGAGCCAAATCCCATAAGGTTTGTGCGAGGTCCTTTCATTAGAATTTTTGGCGTTTCGGTAGAACTACGCCCTTGTAAGAACAGACGAGGTAATCCGGTATACATTGTGATGCAAATGGAGGCGGCGGTGGCCAGATTCTATCTATAGCTATCTTGATTTATGTTTAACGCACTATTATGTATGTCATCCTGTGTGTGTACGGAAAATCAGGAGGAGCGAGGGGGTGCACATGAGGGCGCAATATGTGAAGATAACGCGTTGTGGACAGGTATTTTGCTCCCTTCTACAACTCGCTTCTATTAGTTTAGGTGCCTTCGGGCTATACAACAGAAAATCGGTCATGTCAACATGTGTCCGAGAATGTTTTATAAGTCACGCAGCTTGTTAGTCAAAATGAACGGTCTACCTTTGTCGTTATACAGTATACAGCATCACTGGTTAATGTAAGTATCCACCAGGGATTTTACAGATTTAGTTTTCACTGACATCTGCAGGTGCAGATACGGGTGCGGGTTTTTTAACGTCCACATCTGCCGAGGCGGATATGGAAATAATAAGAATAATATTTTTAAAGTTAAACTTGTTTAGATGCGACTTGAAAGTATTTTTTTTCGGAAGGAAGTTGCGTGTTTACAAAGTTTCCGCTATTTAAAGACATCGACTGATAGATGGCGGCATCGTAGAAACCATCTTGAACGAAAGATGAAACATAGTTACGGACGCACGCCAATTTTGTGATCGGTTTCCGCTATTTAAAGGCATCGACTGACAGGTGGCGGTATCAGAACGCATCTATGGAAAGCATAGCCGCAGACGCAAACCAATAAGCAAGTAATTTAATTTAAGAATGATTTAAATTTTGAGTGAATATTTCTAAAAAATTGAGAGTGGTAAAAGCAAAAGAAGTTTTACTTCAACCGCGCGTAAAGGTTTCAAGCAATCATGCTTTTTTAACAATAAATGCGACTTGTGAAAGTCTGATTGGTAAATATTAAATTTCAATAATCGGTGAAAAATGGAACCAATAGTTTTACGTTAAGCGCGCGCGCGCAAAGGTTACAAGCACTCTATTTTTTTTCTACGTATAATTCTTAATGAGTCACAAATATTTATTAATTTAGGTTAGAGTACGATAACTCGATGTACAAAATATCCACTGGAAATACACAATTATCATTTTATATAACTTAAAACAGTGTTATTAGCCGTTTTAAGTGCGGAAAATTGATTTTTATAAATTATTTTTTTTTTCGCTATGAATAGGTGAAGGCGTTTGGGGGAAGTTCTTTAAAAAACAATTACGGAGTCGTGTCGATGTGATGGCGTTTTTGTTGCGCAGTGAAAAGGGGAGGGCGTTTGGGGAGATTTCTTTCAAATAAAAAATTACGGTGTCGTGTATACAAAGTCAGATAAATACAGTAATTCTACACCAGTTGTTATGACGTGTTTATGTGATTTCTGATTGGTTAGATTAAAAAAATGAAAGTAAAAGATGAAAGCAGTTCCAGATTTTTACGTATTTTTTAGGCAATTTGTGAATAATCCGCAAAGTTTATTTTTGGAACGTCAAAATTTAGCGTTTTCTATGACTTAAAAAAATAAAGTCATTTGGACACATCGAGTTATCGTATTGGACCCATTAATTTAATTTCCTAACACCATGCACACTGATTTTAGTTAATGGTAAATACATCTGACTAAAAATTAAGTAACGAATCGGTCTATAGATTGAGTTATCGTTGGTAAAACAATGCCTTTTAACGCACTATTTAAAGCGTCGTAAAGCAAACAATTTATTTGCGTGATTTGGTTAAGTAATTAACGATCCCTGCTACTTGTTACTCTTTAGTTCTTAACCATTCCAGTTCCCTCCTGCTTACGCACTGCCCCCGGCGCTATGCCCCAATACACTGTGCAATAACACCTACGCTCGAGTGAAATACGATAACGTATCTCTACTTAAAGTAAAGATTGCCTTCATTATACAAAGCGGCCTATAAATGTTTGAATTTATTCGTTCTTCTAAATTTTATTTTCGTATATAAAAAATTCCAGCCAATTGGGCGACGGGACCATTCCAACTTCAAAAATGTTGACATTTGATTATATAATAGAGAAAATATAATTTCTGATATCGCTTGAGGTCACGCGGGTAATGGCTAGTATTCAATATGATATTTGCTATTCGTTGCCATGGTTACCTATAATCTACATAATATGTTTCCACATCATGTAAAAATTAGTCAAAGCATGCCGAACTAGTTTATTTCTGACAGATCCATAAAACAAAAGACCGGCTGATTTTTTTTTATATTTTCAAAATATTTCCGAAACTACAAAGTTTAGAAAAAAAATTTAACGAAATTTTCTTAAAAAAATAAATAGAATAATAAACCGTTATGAAAAGTATACCATTATTATATAAAAAACACCGTTATAACATATATCTCTTCTGCGCATGCGTCGATTTTCCCCAAAAACAATAGGACTCTTCATATTTGCATGAAAAGTGTTTTTGACCTAAACTAGTACCATTCCCCACTTGGGGGTTGGATGGTAAAATTAAGATTAAGAATAATAACAACAGGATAGCTACAGTTTATTACAATTGTTAAGAAACACCGATTAATCTTTACAAGTTTTTATTTAGTTTCACCTCTCCCGGTGTCTGTCTGTCTGAAATCAAATCTTGCAAGTTAAATTTGACCGACTTCCTGGTTTCCGATTGAGCTGAAATTTTGCATACGTATGTAGTTCCGATGACAATACAATATTATAATAACTAACTGACCGGTCCGGCTTTCATTCGAATGCAAATTGCATTTTTAATAAAGCAGACTAAAAACTTAAAAACATAATTAATAGTAAAAAAACATTTCTAAAAACAAGCTTATATTTAAATGCTTTAAAAAAAAGAAAATAAACTTCAAATTAAACCCATTCATTACATTATACAATTTATATGATATAAAGCTTGTCGCAAGATTTTCTGGTGTAAATAAACAAGGATACAATAGGTAATTTGATCTTGACACAAGTAATTCTAAGAAAAAATGTATGTATTTCATAAAATAAATTTGGATAGGGAAATCTCGCGGAAAAGCTTATATATCATACTAGCCGTTACCTGTTGCTTCGCACGCGATTTAGACGAAACACGGATGTATTCCCATTATTTGGCATAATTACTCCTTTCTCGACGTAGATCCCCCAAATAAATTTCAAAATCAATGACGTTCACGTGATCAACGTCCTGACAAACCTTGAAAATGACACCCATGTTGTTTTTTTAGACTATTTACCTCTTTTCACCCTCTGAAGGGTTTGTTTTTGAAAAAACATGAAACACGTGTTTATTTATTTGTTGACAGGAGTAATCCTGCGCATTTTCGATTTGATACATCTATTTTATATGGTTTCGGAATGCAAATTTTGAACGTCTGTTACTCCCTTTTAGAGGTTGAATGTTCAAAAGTCAGTTCTTAGTGGATGCCTACGTCATAGTAACTATCTGCGTGCCAAATTCCAGTCTAATCCGTCCAGTGGTTTGAGCTGTGCATTGATTCTTCATGACAATTTTCAACCCCCGTTACACCCTTTTAGGGATTGAATTTCCAAAAATCCGTTCTTGGCGGATGCCTACATCATAGGAACTATCTGTGTGCCAAATTTCAGCCCAAAACAATAAAGAAATAGATGCACAATTAATCCTTGTGTCGTTTTTGTGTGAACGTGTCTTAAACAGTGGTTAGTACTTGTAACAAAAAATCGATTTCTCTGCTTTGGAAAAATACAAAAAAAGCAGAAGAAACAGTAAACAATTTGAGTGAAACGCCAAATATTATTTTTATTATTGAACGGAAATGTCGACAATGAAGTCGTTGAAGCGTTTCCAGCGTCCCGAAACCAAATATTATTTGTTTGCATTTTTGAAATGAAAAAACTTTTCTCGTTATTTAAAATTACATAGTTACAGTTCCGACAATCAAGCTTGGTTAAATGCTATTTTTAAAAAATTATTTCAGGGTTATCCTAATATTCTTAGAACTAAAGAAATGCTACTGCTGTGATTTTATTTATCAAGTATCAAAACTGATATCCTATAATCTAGTTATAAAGTTTTGTTCTCCTCTCTCTAAATAGCCTGAAGGCCGCTGCACACGAGGCTTAATTTGGCGCTAGATTCCTTGCTAGATTTGACTACTAGTTTTCTAGCGTTGGTTTTCTTAATTGTTTTGTCTGGTGCGCGCGCAGTGACAGTTCAAATATAAACACAGAGCGAAACGTGTCTGTTCTCCATATATTTAATAACTTCTATATTGCTAGTGGCCATAAGTGGAAGCGTGGCCCATGAAGTGTTGTCTATCTCTTTCTTTTTACTTGACCCTTTGTGCGCAAGTGTCGCGTCTGTAGTGGGCCAATTAGTAAGTGGAATAGAGCAAGCCACCTTCCTTTCACAGCTTAATTCCATGAGCAAACTGACGTTGCAAGTGACGCGCGTCCATACACGGACATGCGCATGAGACGCAGGGCATAATAAGTGAGACAGACGTATCTGCACCGTAGTGTTTAAGTCTTTCTCCCGATCTTTGCTAGCAATATAGAGGGTATTAAGTATATTATGCTTTTGTCTGACTCTGAGCTGAATGACGCCGTGTTGGTTTGTGAGCGTTTTTTCATTTCGCTCACGTGACAAGATATTGTTTCCTGATTGGTTCTTGAGCAAGCAGAGGACATAGCAAGAAAAAATAGCCCCTGTTCTTATTTTTAAAATCTATCTTGTGAGCTAGCAGGCGATCCCGCAGTGACGTCATTTCCAGCATCGTATAGCCTGCCGACCAGCAGAATTCTGAGCAGTGTTTCCAGCCTCGTGTGCAGCGGCCTTTAGAGGATACTACCCCTCCCCTATTTTGAATCGCTCCAGCGTCCGCAGAGTGACCAGAATCACCGACTTTGAGAAATATTGATTCACAAAAACTACTTTTTGTATCATGATTGTGCGATTAAGTCACTTGTGGATCGTCACAGAAGCACAATTGATGTATCACGAGCGCGCGATTGTCTAAACACATTGCATACTTGCAGTGTCGCACTTCTCCATACCATTGATTTCAACGAGGCTACATTCTTGACGCGCAAGCGCGCGGATTTATTTTTCATTTCTTCAAACAATTTATAGAGTGATGAAGTATGTTCTCTGTCCAATTTAGCAACGTGATAGTTATCGATAACTACTTAGATCGAGTAAAAGTGCGATTGAATTTTCAAGCTGTCGCCAAGTCGGGCGATCGAACGATGTAGTTACTAAATCGCGCGTTTTCGATACATATGTGCATTGGTCCTAGTGTCCAGTACCGGATTAACCTATAAGCAAAGTAAGCAATTGCTTAGGGTATCACGTCTCAGGGGGCGCCAAGAAGCACAACTCAGAAAAGTATCCCACTAAACCGTGTCAACAATTTTTTTTTCTTTTTGTCATGTTTTCAAAATTTGATCTACTGATATGTCTTTAGTATAGAAATTAAAAATAAATAATTATTTATTTTTGAAAATAAAAACGAAAAAACATTACAATTAAAAGAAATTGAATGCTTAAGAAATAATGTTTTTTCGTTTTTATTTTCAAGTTTTGAACTTTTTTTTAATTGTATTAAAATGCCTAAGGTCCGATTTTATAGACAGCCAAATTTTCAATTTGAGCATTTGATTGTGAAAATCAATTTTTTTCCTAAAAATCTATGCTTTTTAACTTTTTTCTAACAATTTGATTTTTTTTTATAAACTGAACTGACCGTATTAGAGATGGGGGCCCATAAGCAAGAAGTGCTTAGGGCATCAAGAAGTATTAATGCGGCACTGCTAGTGTCACAGTTTACCAAAATAACGGTGTTAATTAATTTTGCAACTGCGCGTCGTGTCAACTGTACGTCCAACATTCATGAACCGCGGCCGCCAAATCGACCCTCCGCAGATGTCAGCGGCTGTGGCAGAAGGACCGCAGCCGATGATCGCAGTTTCATTTGCGATGACCGCTTCACTGGACGTTCTAATATCTCTCCGCGTTTACTGTAAAGCCGAATACACACTGTCTGAGTTGTCGCATTCAAATTTTGAATAACAATTCACAGTCGATCATCTAGTAAACACTTCAATGCATTTTTAACCACCTAGTATTAATGAACCACAGTCCACAAGCCCGAAAAATAAGAAAATCGGGAGTCTAAATTTTGATTACAAGATTTGACTCAAACTGACAGACTGACATTATTAGCGGTTATAAGACGAATTCAGCAACCTACAACACAAGGTCATTCAAATTATTTTATTTTTATATTTTATTTAAAAAAAATCAAAATTTTTATTTTTAGCATATTCTGTTCAATATTCAGAATATTCAAAATAGTCACGTATGTAGGTATCGAAATTACACCAGAAATGTCATCATTTCGAGCATCTTCCGTAGGTAGACCCAAGCAAAGGTTAGTGGATCCTTTAAAAGTGAATATTCCGATATGTTTAGATTTTTCGACATCGATTTTGCATGATTAGAATGACCTTGTGTTGTAGGTTGCTGAATTCGTCTTAAAATCACTAATAATGTCATCGAAAAAAAAAATAGGTACATGGTTTCGTAAAAAAAGTGAAGTTGACCTTAACGTAGCTTCAGCGCCTCCACCGATAAAAAATAGGGTGGTCAAGTATGACGGCCTTCTCGAACACTAAAACTTTTGTTTGAAACATTTTTGGATATGATCAATAGTTTGAGTGCTATTGCTCTGTAACACTTTATGTGCCTCACCCTGTATACATGTAAGAAATCACCGTTCGCGTAACGCTAGCAAACTCGCAAACAAACTACTGACTGAGATATATTTATATTTTATGCACTGGCTATGAGAGGAAGAGAGAAAAGAAATGCGCACGCACTGCCCTCTCTTTACGTTACGCATTCACCAGCTTACTCCCCAAGTCAAGCGTGCGTAAAGAAGTTTTACTTTAAAAATTTGTTATAAATACTTTTATTTAAAATTCAAAATATCACTGGGAATATATATATGTTTATTATTTTCACATAGGTAATTAAAATATAATAGCCTATACCTGCGTTTTTTGACCGCGGCCCGGTACGAGGTTTTAAAATTCCTCGCGGCTCACCTTATGAAAAAAAGATGAGAGGTGTCGTGGAACACCCGGTTAGAACGAAGTTCTTTTCGCTATTTTATATGTATCACATAATTTTTTAACTATAATTTGTCTGATAAATTATTCGAAAATTTTATTTATAATATAATATGATTATTAAACAAAAAATAATGTAAAAGAAAAACATATGTAAACATTTTTTTTTGTGTTTTTACAATATTTTTCGCGACCCGTCCAAATTTTTCTACGACCCGATGCCGGGTCGCGACCCACACTTTAGGAAACGGTGAGGTATACCAAATGCAACTAAGTTTTAAGTATCAGAAATGTGCCTACTTAGTTTGGTCCGGAAGATGACCACAAGTGAGACCTATGTCTGAAGGCGATTTGACATAATGTGAATGCGGCTTTAACAAATCAAACAGCATTGCGTTATTAGTTGTATCAGCGAGAGGGCAACAGTTGAACAACGACAGTTCGTTGTTATACAACAACAAAAAGACATACTGACCGAGTCCCTCGTGCATCGCGACTAGGGTTTGCAGTATGGGCACTGAAATCTAATTTGTATTTCCCGGTACCGGAAGGAGATCTAGTACCGAGAAATTCGATACTAGAGAAAAAATTCCAGACAGTTGGGCGACGGGACCATTCCAACTTCAAAAATGTTGACATTTGATTATAATAAATAAAATAAAATTTCTGATTCGCGTGAGGTGACGCGGGTAATGGCTAGTATTCAATATGATATTAACTATTCATTACTATGGTTACCTACATAGTATGTTCCACGTTATGTAAAAATTAATCAAAGCATACCTAACTAGTTTATTTCTGACAGATCCATAAAACAAAAGAGCGGATGATTTTTTTTTATTTTCAAAATATTTCCGAAACTACTAAGTTTAGAAAAAAAAATTTAACAAAACTTTCTTGAAAAAATAAATAACATAATAAGCCGTTATGAAAAGTATACCATTATTATATAAAAAATACCGTTTTAGCATATATCTCTTCTGCGCATGCGCCGATTTTCCCTAAAAACAATAGGGCTCTTCATATTTGCATACCAAACATTCTCCCAAAATTTGGTTTCAATCTGCTCATCCGTTTGATCTGTATCGTGTTTACAGACAAACAGACGCACAGAGATTTTCCAAAAATATGTTTTTTGGATTCGGGGGATCTCAAAACGGAAAGATATTGTAAAATTTTTGAAAAGTGATTTTTGACCTAAACTAGTACCATTCCCCACTTGTGAGTTGGAATGGTAAAATGTGTTAAATGCTTGTTGTGCGTGAAATTATATGTTGGAAATAGTTTTGAAGAAGTTTAATCACAATACAAATCACTGAATTACCCTACGTAATTCAATAAACTTTAAATATTACAATCTGTCTCAATAATAATCACGCGCTGTCATCTAACGAAATAGTAGTAACTAAATTTCGTCCTGTTATCTAGATGTCGCCTTCAACTTAAGTCACGTTTAATCCAACGTACACAAACGTAACGTCTTCTCATAAAGCGTCGTACCGTAAAAGTGTTGCGCTAATTGCACGGTTTTAATCCCAATCAAATGCGCATTAGATGTTTCACAACAAAAAAATATTTCTAGTTCATTATCTAATAGCTAGTGAGGAAGAGGGCAGCGAGGTCGTGAACTCAGTTACAACACACGCTGTTATAATTTGAACCAAAATTAAACATTATTTTTTTTCTTTACAGTACATTTCAATAAAAGCTCGTTTTTAAAAAAATACTTGTTTTATTTTTAAGCTTTTAGTTATATTATATATTATATGAAAAGAAAACGTTTTAATTAAAATCACCGCAGACACGCTCTCCCACCATCAAAACCGGGACTTCCACCACATTTTTTCATTTTTTCAAACTTGTTTTTTTAAAATTGTGTAAAGAAAATGTCAGAATTGTATTGTCATCGAAATTGCATAATCAAGTCTGATTACTTTGAACAGTGAATATTATTCCACATAGATACATGAACTATTTAAACCATTTTTTTTTGTTCTATCCTTCTTTAAATCGCAAACAAGAATTAAAGAATTATGTATATTTTAAATGGCTGAGCATAAAAAGCCATATGATGACGAAAGTACACTTATTTATCTATAGTATAGAAAGAGCTGTGTCCAAAAAATCTTACTCGTGGTTCGGTTTCAATTTGACAGATCAATGAGCGTGACACAGTAGATCTAATCACACACTTTTAGAATATTTTATGATAAGAAAAGCTTCCGAAAAATTCTCAAAAAAATTGTTTCATCATCTGTTTGGTCAAGGGGAAGTTTTTAGTTCGGGCATCACGTAAAAATAGTGGGAACGAGTTGTTGACAATGTCTTAAGCTCGAAGCCACCTTATAGTAGTAAAGTTTTTTTTTTATATTAATAATAATAATGCGTTTAACGTCCGTTTCTCAACTTCATGTCATAACATACGCCATTCGCACCATTACTATTTTCCATCAAACAAACTTCCCGTTATTTTCTACATTTTTAAATTTTCACTTAATTAATAGCAATGGGCGAATGCAGGAATCTTAGGACATTAGGATAAGGTAGGCAAATTTTGAGCACGGGAGCTTGACAGGTAATCGGCCATGGCTTTGAATAAGGATATTTATGTGGAATTATTGAGGGAAACCATGAAATACCTCAATAAAATGGCCGGTACAGGAGTAACCGTTTCTCGGCGAGAGGCAGCAGGAAAAAGTCCCAGCCACATCTGCCCCCGTTTGGATTCGAACCCGGTACCTCCCGAATGAGAGTCTAGTGCTCTCACCGCTACGCCACCCCGCTCGGTCCATCTTGATATTTAGTATCTGGAATTGTTGAGGGAAACCATGGAAAACCTCAACAAGATGGCCGGTACAGGAGTAACCGTTTCTCGGCGAGAGGCAGCAGGAAAAAGTCCCAGCCACATCTGCCCCCGCTTGGATTCGAACCCGGTACCTCCCGAATGCGAGTCTAGTGCTCTCATCACTACGCCACCCCGCTCGGACAAGTTTTTTTTTTAAATTGGAGTGTGTAGTTTGAAAAAAATATACAATGCGATTTATGGGTACCTATACATTTCATTGATGACTAAATCAGATAGTCGCTGTCAAGTGAATGCATTCATAAGTAAACTAACGGAATCCGTGATTGCGTCAGACAACAAGCTCTATTGTATGTTTAATTCATTGTTGTAATCCCGAGCTTTTGCTTTGCGCGATCCGCCATTGGCCCTCATGATCTCATCGTTTTACAATGCGGGCTGCAAATCTTTGCAGTGTCAGCTACAATCGGATTCAAAAACAATAATAAGCTGTTTTGTTACAAACTATTCCTAAAATGAAGGGTACACGGGGAGAAGGCGGTTTGTCAAAAAATGTAAATTGTGCAGGAGAGCATTTTGAAGTGTTTAAGATCGTACCATTTACTTGCTGATGCATTTCTTTCAACGCTTATAACTTTCGACCTAGCGTATTCTTGTCTAAAATGAATACACCAACAGAAAGGTACGACTTTTGGCTACAAGATGGCATAAAATAATTAATTTCGAATTTTTACTGACAAATCGCCTTCTTCCCGTGTACCCTTCAGATAAAATCTTCAATAATGTGTTTTCGTTATTTTTTGGGTTCCGTATCTCAAAAAGAAAAAAGGAACCCTTATAGGAGCACTTTGTTGTGTGTCTGTCAAGACTCTTGGGAATCAAAATCTATGGGCTATATGCCAGGAGGCGGAGTTATAAATTTTTCGATGCGAGCGTTTGTGGTGAGCACTAGGGGAACCTTCAAACTCAAATTTTCCGTATGTCAGTGAGCAATGTTTATTAAAAGTGAAAATAGTTATAATTTTATTAAGTTTTTTAATTACAAAGAAAACAGGAAAACTAAGCGATCTGGAAATGCTTGTTGTGTTCCGGGCTGTTGCGTTGATGGCGATTTAAGTAAAATAAAGACCATTAGCGCCCTAATTTGACGTTCCGCTATCAGTGTAAACAAATTAACATCAGTTTTTCTTATTACATTTTTTTTTGACACACCATGGCCA
Organism: Xanthostigma xanthostigma; assembly: GCA_963575645.1. Classification (NCBI taxonomy): domain Eukaryota; kingdom Metazoa; phylum Arthropoda; class Insecta; order Raphidioptera; family Raphidiidae; genus Xanthostigma; species Xanthostigma xanthostigma. Next base: position 14,509,302 of record OY754469.1, read on the forward strand.
ACTTAAGTTTTTGACTTATCACCTTAGAAACATGTCGCGATTTCCATAAAAAGTGGGTTCAATAATTCTCTATTACCTACTAGCGGTGCTAGTAGGCTTCGTGCACCTAGAGTCACGAAAAATGGCAACAAAAAGCGTGGTCAAAAGATGATGTTAAATTAATTTCTTTTCTTAAAAATTTTAACTTTAATTTTGAATAACTTTTGACGAAGTAAATTTATCGAAAAATCATAAGAGACCTTTTTTGTAGAACGTCCAATTTCCTACAAAACTATGTATTACTCATTTATTTCGAAGATTTTTTTAACACAAAAACTAAAAATAGGGGGCGAGCGTAAAAAAACAACTAGGCAAATAACGGACACCCTATACACAGTTAAAAAGAATCGATTCAATTGATCGATTATTTTTCGAGAATGATCGATTTATAATTTTACTTTGCTTTTCTTACGGAGGAATGTGTGTGGTCACAAACTAAAATCATTATTATTTTGCCAATGCTTTCTGAAGTCTAGCATTAGCCGCACTGACGTCATAAGTGCTGTCTCAAAACAGATTTTTTAGTTATGTACTTTTAATACTTACATCAGAGTGATCCTTATAAAAAAACGAGTGTGCTTTAGAGTTTAGACCACACGACTGAAGTAAAACTTCTTCCTGCCATAATTTGTTATTATTCACCCGAAAATTCACAAAATATGAACTTTAAATTGATTTTACAATTTTTTCACTTTAAACGTAGAATATTTAACTTATTGAACAAAATTTTAATTTATAAAATTGTTCAAGAACGAAATGAACAGTCTAATGTAAGAAGAAAGAAATATAAACATAAAGATAATGAAAACAAAAGTAATACATTGCAATTACTTAGCTGTCGTTGGATTTTAAGCGTAAATCTTTATGAAATATTATTTAAAGTAGGTTTACAAAACTTTTTCCTGTCACCCGATAGCGCCACTGGCAAGTAAAGTATGTGTTATTCTATTGTTAGTACTGCATATATTTTCGGCCACCTGATGGTGACACTAGCCAGTGAAGTATTTGTCCTCCTCTTTCTATGTTCACTAACTTATATCTCCCTCTCAACTTCCGTTCTCGCCCGATTACACTTCCGTAAATCTCTCGTCACGCATTCACCAGCTTACTCCCCAAGTCAAGCGTGCCTAAAGAAGTTTTACTTCAAAAATGATTTTGTCAAAGCGATCCTGACATTGCGGCTTTAAATATTATGTGTATTGTGTGCCCTTGAAAAGGACCGGAAATGCAATGCGGAGTATGAAATCAGTTCAGGAGGATTCAGTAATATTCATTAAAGGCGTTACGGTTCCACATTATATACAGCTATATAGCTTACTAACTACTCTGCTATGCTTATACAATAATTGTTGATGGGGTCAGCGTTATGTGCGAACATCCCATCGAAATATAGCTCTATTAGAGCTACTGACTCTCCTTGATATTTCAGTTTCATAGTAGTGAAATTACGAGCAAATCTGGACTTAGGTCCTCAAAACCTGCAGGTAGAGGCAGAAGATCAATGGAAAGGCAAATTATATTTTTTATGAGGAATGGTTTTAAGACCTAAGCATATATTATGTTTATCATATCCGGTGATTATATCATCTATAGAAAGTGTCAATCTTCATTAATTATTATTTATATATTGTATTATATCTATACATTTTTGAAAAAAAACCGGATATACCGCAAACTATGATAGTAAAGATTAACAGCAAAATGGCCAATAAATACACAGATAAAATATTATATAGTCATATATTTTTTAATTAAAAAATATATTAATATATAATATTTCATCTGTGTATTTATTGGTTATTTTCCTGTTAATCTTTACTATCATATTATATATTCTACAGTTGCTCTTGTGAATTTATTTATGTGTTTGTTTATTAACCTTTTGTGAAGTATTTAATTGTAAAACATTAAAGTTAGTGGAAGTTTTGTGTGCAATTGGGTTAGGATAAAACTTTATTATTTTGTGAAGTTTTGTTTTATGACGTTTACACTAACGCCATCTGTCGGATTTTCCGGTGAACGTCACAATATTCAACAAAAATACCAAGGAGTATAGTGCAGTGTGTATTTATTCTTCAACTAGCTATTTTACCTGATAATTTGGTTAATGGTGAATTGAAAGTAAATTTTATTGTAACGAATAAATTTGTTCCAAGATTAGTACAAATATTAAGAGCACTGTGGTTGAAAAATAAAAAATATAGAACTGTTGTGGTAAGAAGTAACTATAGGTACTATATTTTTTATCCAAGATTAGTAATTTAATAGTGTTTGATGAATATGGCGACGGGGATAAAATATCCCGTCCAACAATATGTGCAGCCCGGACAGCGGTCTGTCCGTCGAGAAATGCAAACCAATTGAATCCACTCTCAGCTTCATGCATGAGTGCTGCGCCCCCACCGCCTCAGCCCCATTGCATGAAGCTGTTAGCAGCTGCACCTTATTATATTAGCTTATACTATCTAATGCCAGTCTACTACTACTGACTATCCTATCTTACATTGAACCGATATATCCACTAGTTTTTGTTCTGATGCGCCGTCTTTTGTTACAACCTAACCTTCCACAACATGCTGTCGAATGAACAAAAAAAAAAACTTTTTTTGTTTTTCCGTTTACTTAATGTCGAGCGTACATAGCACCACTCTAATTAATAAGTTAATAAGATTAAACGATATTTGCACAACGGGCTATGAATCTTCAATTTTATTTTACTATGAAGAAAACTTGTTGAGTTAGTATTAAGTATTTATAAAATAGTACCCTAGAGCCTTAGACTGTAATATTGTTTTTCAGAGAAAACATGGTTTCTGCATACCCCTCTATAAAACAGTTGCTTTTCATAATAACACATTTAACACTAGTGCTGTAAAGTTACTCAAAGTAAAAGAAACGTATTGCGCTACCACTTCCAAAGTAAAAACGCGTCAAACCGCATGCCAATACAACGCAGCCCCCACTATTAGAAAAAAACTTATTTAAAGTTAAAACAGTGAATTATCTTAAAATTAAGTGAAAATCAGCTATTATTTTTATTATTGTGGTTTTTAAGCCCGGAAACCACGAAGATTTAGATGCATTTTCAATTTTGAAACGAGGTATAAACTTCTAGTTTGATATATTTAAGCTTATTACGTTATTCAAAGTTCTGCAAAAAGTAAGTTTACACGTTATGGAATGTAAAACGTGTCTACACAATTTTTCTACAATCTCAAATGTCTGAATCATCGTTGCCAGTTTTTTTTGGAACTCTTTGAGTGAAAACAGCGGGATTCTTTCGTCGAAAGCAGGACATAGTAAAAAAACGTATATAATCAGAAGTTTTAAAATATCTATTTATCTTTTTATTTGAATTAAAATTACGATTACGTGACAATAGATAGCAAAAATAGCCATAGAAAATGTATTTTAATAAAAATATAATATTTTAAATCAGATTTACCCTATCGTTAAATAGTTGAGTCTTATTCGTCTTCAGAATATATAAAAAAAAAACAGAAATCAAAATCAAAAAAGTTTTATTCATTAGAAAAATATGGCGTTTCAAACAATAGTCTGTAGAGTGAGTGTTACAAATTGCAACTTACAATAAGAGAATAATTATTTATAAGAATTACTTATTCATAATATTTCTGTGAAGATTTAACTTCTTTTAAAGTTATCCCCGAAAAGCGGGACTGAGCCTGTCCCGCGCGGGACATTTAATTTTGATTAAAAAATCGGGACGTCCCGCCAAAATCAGGACGTCTGGCAACGCTGGTCTGAATGGAGTTTTGTTTAAGGTTTTTAACTCTTTGGTGTAAGGTAGTGCCAAGAAGAAAGTACTGATATACGTTTGGCAATCGACTTAAGATTTTTTGAACACTCGTTATCAACTAATTAATTTTATTTTATTTCTTATTATAACCTGTTTTTTTTTGTTGTAAATTTTCAAGTAGGAGCTCATCAAACAAAGTGGTCACGTTTTACAAAATAAATTAACTATATTTGTGGATGGAATAAGACTCTGTAGACGTTGTTTTTATATTTTCACGTTGCTATGGCAATAACATGTTTTCAATACACTCTAATATAATTAATCAAAAGAAAACCAATAAAGTTTTTCAATGGAACGTCGATTTTCGCGACGGCTACTGAATACAGTTTTTTTCTTATCCGTGAAGAAAAGCAAAGAAAATTTGTGAGACGATATAATGAAAACTTTTACATACTTAAAACGGTGCTTCCCCCGACGGAGAATCTTTTTTTAGTTTATTCACATTAAAAATATATAGGTATAAATTGACGAATAAATTGCTGCCCGTTGTTCTCGATTCCGAATAAAGAAAGGTACTTCAAGGCAATCTAACATTTTTCACTGTGAAAAAGCGTGTCGCGCCATACGCACGACCGAAGTAAAACTTCATTCGTAAACTTATTATTCTAAACGTGGAAATTGTTATACAGATTGTATCAAATCAAAACAGTCCATAGAACATTCTGTGTGTAAGACAGAGACGATATTATATAAAGCACTAAAGCAGTAAGTAAGAATGAGATAAATGATCGCTAATAGTTACTGTGGTTATACAATCTGATAGTATCGTTTTTGTTTTCTACAGTAAAAATCACAATTTTATCAAATGTCAGTATTCACTAGTGAAATTATTGATAAAATGGCTATTTATACTGTTCGGGAAAAAATCCAAATAATTAAATGGTTTTATGGTGGTAATTCAACCGCCAACATAATAAATTTATTTGTAGTTGTTTTAATTGATAAATTGGTAAAAAGATTTACAGTGTACGTAATTATTTATTTACGTAACTACAGTAACTATATTAGCGATCATTTATCTCATTCTTACTTACTGCTTTAGATCTTTATATATCGTCTCTGTCTTACACACAGAATGTCCTATGGACGGTTTTGATTTGATACAATCTGTATACTTTTTTAGGGTTCCGTACCTCAAAAGGAAAAAAAGAACCCTTATGGGCTATGTGCAAGGAGGCGGAGTTACAAATTTTTCGATACGAGCGTTTGTGGTGAGCACTAGGGGAAACTTCAATCTCAAATTTTCCGTATGTCAGTGAGCAATGTTTATTAAATGTGAAAAGAGTTATAATTTTATGAAGTTTTTTAATATTACAAAGAAAACATGGGCAAAACTAAGCGATCTTGAAATGCTCGATGTGTTCCGGGCTGTTGCGCTGGTGGCGAATTAAGTAAAATAAAGACCATTGGCACCATAATTTGACGTTCCGCTGTCAGTGTAAACAAATTAATTATTTATATATTGTACGTCATAATTGATAAACATATAATTCTCACATACCTTTTATGTTACGCTATTTGTATAATGGTTTACAATCTGAATTTTATGGTACTTATACAAAATTAACATTAGTTTTCATTATAACATTTTTTTTGACACATCGTGGCCAACTAGAGTTTTTGACTTATCACCATAGAAACATGTCGCGATTTCCATAAAAAGTGAGTTCAATAATTCTGTATTACCCACTAGCGGCGCTAGTTGGCATCGTGCACACAGCCTATAGGATCACTTTGTTGTCAGTCTCTCAAAACTCTTGGAAATCAATACACCTATAAGGTATTTCCCGTTGACCTAGAATCATGAAATTTGGCAAAGAGCAATGTCTTATAGCACAATTAGTAAAGAGACAAATTCGAAAACCGTAAATTTACATCACAAAAAAAAATGTTTTTAAACCGCAACAACATGCTACGTTGCACGTATACAGTAACAGTTCTAATACAAAACAAGCGTGCGCTATACCGGTGCGTTTATACAGCACAATATGAGAACTCTCGCATACAACACGGTACGATAAGTAGACCAGATGTAGCCTCGAGGTACAATACAATTCAGAAGTCCATCTGAACTCGCTGCAATTACACGCTTAGTTGGCAAACTGACCGCGGCCTTTGTCTATACTCTATACTAATATATAAAGCTGAAGAGTTTGTTTGTTTGTTTGTTTGTTGTTTGAACGCGCTAATCTCAGGAACTACTGGTTCAAATTGAAAAAAAAATTTTTTGTTGGATAGCTCATTTATCGAGGAACGCTATAGGCTATATAAAATCAGGCTACGACCATCAGGAGCGGAGCATTAATGAAAAATGTTCCAAATGTATCTAAAAAATAAGCTTCTATTCAGGTGAAATGCACTAACTAAGTATATACTCATATTAGCGATGTAAGAATACAACGCCGGCTAGCGCAATCGGTAGAGCACAAGACTGTCAATACCAGGGTCGTGGGTTCGAGCCCTACGTTGGGCGAATGCATTTTTATTTTTTTTATTTTCTACATTGCTTTCTTCTAAGGCTTACATTAAAATTTATTTTAATTTAATTTAATTAATTAAAAAAAATTATTAGTGAAAAAAAGTATAAATACTGCTTTTTATCGACAAAAAATTGTGAACGGTAACTCCGATCATCATGAAATTTAGACACAACATTCATCTCGGTAAACTAATATGAATGTGTAATACTCAAGTTCCTTCCTTCCCCATTCGTTCTTTTACACCCGGGTGAAACCGGACGGGACCGCTAGTAATATTATAAAGAGGTAAAGCTTGTAAGTTTAAATGTAGGAGGTAATTCCGAAACTACTCACCCGATTTCAAAATTTTTACCACCAATATTAGAAATAGACCTTCAGGATGGACATAAGCTATATATATTATCGTGTTAAAAGAAAAGCGCTTTCCGTGGAGACGATTTTGCAACACAAGTCGACGAAAAAACAGTGTCAAATCTACAAATTTGGGCGAAGCCGGACCGGGCCGCTACTATGGAGTAGTATTTCGAGTCGGATGCGTCACTGTTGTTACAAAACAAAGGATATTTTGGAACTAGTCTTTTTGCGAAGCTGAAACATGTTGTTACCTACTGTTACATCAAAAAACTCGGGTCGCAGTGCGAAACCCTGCCGACAATATAGTGTATTTGCTTTTATAGGCAGTGTGGCTGTATTATATGAATTTAACTTTGTTTTTGGACAAAATAAAGAAAATTACCCCTTAATACACCCCTTAAAACAACATTTTTTTACTTAATTTCAATACTATATATCAATTCAACATCTGTACCAAATTATATACACCCTTCAGCATGTAAATCCATATCGGTAAACTTGCGTTTTCATAAAATTTGTAAGTCCGGTCCTGTCGGGCCGATTTTTTTAAAATTTTAGCAGTACATTTTAATAATTACTAAAGGGTTAAATTTTAAATTTGAAACGATTCTGATAATTTTTTCGGTATTTTTGGGCCCGAAAACTTTTTTCAACCCCTAAATACCACCCTTAACATGGCCCGATTGGGCCCATTTTAAATAGGCTTCGTGCGGTAATGGATTCCAACGTGTGGACCAAATTTCGTTTAAATCGATTAAGTCTGTCGAGAGTTATCGTGCTAACACATATATATATATATATATATATATAAATATATATATATATATATATATATATATATATATACATATATATATAAACATTTCCAAAAATGGTGCCAAACTTCTTAGAAAGTTATGAAACGTCGAGAAATTTTGGTCCGACCTCTAGGTCCCGCCATCCGACCGACGCCAATAGTGTAAGTGCCTTATGGCAAATACACTAAAAATATAACAAATTCCCATTTCTATAATATTTTGGTTATGTTTTGTTGGTAATTCATCACGAATCATTGTTTAAGCAAAAGGAAGAAACAAAACAGCAGAGTGCGGTCGAGCGAGTCAACCAATAGAGAGAAGCCGGTGTGTTTTATTCATTTACCTAAACAAATTAGACCGGTGCGTCAGGTTTCGGTATTTCCCCGGCGGTTACACTATCATGTAAGTGGCTTTGAGTCGAACGCACATCGACAAATCATGCACTGAACGATAGACTCGACTAATCCTCTAAGTCTAAAGTTTTCGGCATCTTAGTTGTACTTTGATGAATGTAACTTATATTTAGAATTCACTGCCACCAAGTTAGATTGATTCGGAATGGAATATGTAGAGCAGGAGTGTCAGACTTTTTGAAGTAAAACTTCTTTAGGCACGCTTGACTTGGGGAGTAAGCTGATAAATGCCTGACGAAATCGTTTACGGAAGTGCATCATCGCGACGGTGCGTGATCGTTCGAGGCGAAAGGAGTTGAGAAGGAGATATAAGTCAGTGAGTGCGATAAATACGGAGCATTAAGTTGGGAGGGAGATATAAGTTAGTGAGTGCGACAAAGGCGGAGCATTAATACAACTATTTGACGTTTAAAATGAAAACAATTGTTTTTTTGTATCAAAAATACAACATTTTAATCGAATTTTGCTGCATTTCGTAACGGGAAATAATATAGTTTAGTTAATAAATCCTTTTAAATAAAATTTATAAATTATGCTAATAAATATCTATATATACATATTTTGCATATTAATTAATCAAAAATTATATTTTGTAGATATGTGCTACAGAGTGAGGTTATATTATTGTGTTCGATAAACTTTGAGACGAACCGACTGCATATTATTGTTCGTTTATGAATTTAACATGAGCAAATTTGAGGTATTTACGCATTATTCTTAATAAATATATTTAAAATAATTATGCGGCAGGAAGAAGTTTAACTTCAGTCGTGTGGTCTAAAGCACACTCGCTTTTTTCTAAATGGCAATTTATAACATTTAGGGTGTGTTAGCGGGCCTATGTCTAAACTAAAAACTTAAACACATACTAAATTGAAATCTTTATTTAGTTTAAATCAATTTTCATATGAAGGTAAATTATCTTGAGCTTGAGGATCCAGACACGTGAGGTCTCTTGTTTTTGATAAACTCATTGATTTCAGGTGTCTAAAATCCTCACTGGATAGATTCTGGTCGCGGGCCCTATTGAGATGGCTGAGAGCCGGATGCGGCTCGCGGGCCGTATCTTTGACATAACTGATGTAGAGTATAGAAAACATTGAACGAAAAGGTCTGATTGTTTTTATTAAAAATAATTAAAAATGTTTAAACATGTTGATTATACAGTGTGTCCCCGGATTGAGTTCACAATAGGTGAGATTGACCAAAAATTTTCGAATTGAAATTTCATATTTAGGGATTCCGCCCTGCTTGGTCTGAAACTTATTTTTAGTTTACTTTCGATTTTTTTAAATCAAGTAGGCCTTTACAGTTGAGCAAAATCTCTTTTCGTGTTAGGTAAAGTACCTTTTCCGTTCATAGTACGCCAAAAAGTCACTAAGAAAAGTTGTTCACAATGAAAAATTATGGCGTTATGCAAATTTTCAGAATGATCGACCTACTTTGATAATAGAAGTAGAAAAATATTTATTAACGATTACATGATAAATCTTATAGGCCCCACTCACGATCAAACTTCATGCCACAGTTCAGTGTTCAGTGAAGTTGGACCGATTAATCGAAAGACTGACTGGCACCACACACAGTTCATGCAAACTGCTCAGTTTTTAAAATTTTTTGTGTTCAGTTTGGTTCAGTTGTTGGCATACACTCGTTGAGTATAGATATATAAGATATATTATATTATATACACCCTATAATATTATACTATAGAGTATAGTTCATTAATAAGAACTAAATGAGTAATTTAAATGGTGAGGATTGGCTGTTCATAGCTATAGGATTGTATTTAAAACAGAGAAATAAGAAAAAAAAGAAGAATATGGGTGAAAAATTGGTTAGAAATGCGTGATTCAAGAATTCATGTTTATTTGATTAATGAATTACATCTTGAGCCGCTTGATTGCAATAATTATTTACGAATGGATGAATTAACTTACAATTATTTACTGGAATTAGTTACCCTATTTATTAAGAACCAGGACACAAATATGCGAAAATCTATTTCTGCACAAGAAAGGCAGCAACATTGAGATTTTTGGCTTCTGGTTGTACAAAACACAGAACTCCAAAAACTGAACTGAAAAAAACCCACACACACAGCAGTTTACTTGAACACTGAACACTGAAGTCGTTCAAAAATCAAGATGCATTTGATGAGTTCATGCTTGACTTCAGTGTTGGTTTCAGTGTTTATTTGTCCCACACACTATCATGCTTCACTGAACTATAAGTTTGAACACTGAACTGTTGCATGAAGTGTGATCGTGAGTGGGGCCTATAGATGAGAAAACAGGGTGATTAGAAATGTTCAAATTAACATTCAAATTTTTACAGTTTAGCGATTGTTTTTCAAAACAAAACAAAACAAAGTGAATTTTATCAAAGTAGGCCGATCATTCTGAAAATTCACATAACGCCATAATTTTTCATTGTGAACAACTTTTCTTAGTGACACTTTTGCGTACTATGAACAGAAAAGGTACTTTGCCTGAAACGAAAAGAGGTTTTGCTCAACTGTAAAGGCCTACTTGATTTAAAAAAATCGAAAGTAAACTAAAAACAAGTTTCAGACCAAGCAGGGCGGAATCCCAAAATATGAAATTCCAATTCGAAAATTTTTGGTCAATCTCACCTATTGTGAACTCAATCCGGGGACACACTGTATAATAGTAGGTATCATATTTTTTGCACGCACCTCCTAAAAAATAGCTGGTTTTCACTTTATTTTCAAAATGTTTGAATTTACTTTTGAGCCCTTCTAAGTTATTAAAAAAAAAACTGATTGGGCAAATTCTGTTGCACGAAATTTATGTTAAATTTTCTCCTCTTTCGTTTAAGATAGGTTTCGAACCGATCTGATTTAAATTGAGCGAGTTATAAGCGAAAAACTTCGTTTTTCTTAAATTCATCCCCTCTGGGGCGAAAATTCAAAAATCGGGCGTCGTTAGAATCTAAGTTACCCGGAGACGAATCGATCAAAAAAAAGTTTTTTAAAATCGGTTACGGCGTTTGGGCTGTAACCGTGACACAAAAAAGTGGGACGTACAGACAAAGCGAGTGCATATAGGCGCTTTAGCTTACGCTATTCGCCTCTAAAAACAACAGACAGACAACCATTGTTTTTTATAGAGCTCTGTCAGCCCTACCTTTGTAAGAACCACCATGGTGAATGAACAATGTCATTTCGTGCTGTTTCGATATCAAACCGACCCAACATGTAGGGACAGTGGTTCCGTTTTCTTGTTTCTCAGTTGGGAATTAGGTTGACTATTACAACTCAAGGGACGAACCTATACTTTAAGTTCAGAAATAATTGTCAGTGACTAATTCTTAGTTACTACCAAGCTTAACGGAGCGGCAAAGCAATGAAACAATGCGGAGCATACTCGTTCTAAGTTTGTCTTATGCATAAAACTGTGCCGCTTACATTGCATTGTGAAGTATTAGCGTGCTTACCATTTAGTAGTCACTGTCTAGAATTTTAGACTGATATATACTTTGTTAGAGGGTAAGATACATGTACCGTGTGTCCATTTTAATGTACTACATTGTAACATGGGATACGCAAACATAACCTTTAACATCATTTCCTTTACACTCAAATTATGGTTTAAGGTTCAAGATGGCTATCTACCACTAAGTTCTTGGTAGAAGATAGTTAGGATTGTGTTATTTACTATCTACTTGGATAATAATATACATTATAGGGTTTTTAACTTAAAAAAAAAGAGATTATATTATACATTTTATTTTTTGTAGGTATTTATATTTGTTCAGCCGTAACTTTATGAGGGATTGGTCGATTAAAAAAAATTCGACGCCATTCTGTTTAGAAAGCTGACGAATCGATTCTCTATAATTTTTGTAATCGGTTCGGTCGTTTTAACTGACTCCAAAAAAAGGATTTTTTAAAAATATATTTTACCTTTTATTTCCAGCATTTGCTAACGGATTTTGATGATTTTTTTTCTATTTAACAGGACATACCTTCAGGATGGTCTCTCATAAGTTTTATTTAAATCGGATCAGCAGTTTCTTAAAAGGAAACCGTAACTGACTCAAACCACTGAACGCATTGAGTTGAAATTTGGCACACAGATAGTTATTATGAGGTAGGCATCCGCTAAGAACGGATTTTTGAAAATTTAACCCCTAAAAGGGTGTAACAGGGGTTCAAAATTTGCATGGAGAAATCATATTAGATAGATTGGCTTTATGGTAAAACGGTAAATGGATGATATGTTTTCATTGATTTCTCCAAAACTAGTCGGTAGAAATTAAAAAAAAAACTATTTAAATTAAAGTTAAAACCTTAATAAATTATTGAAAATAAAAAAAACCCGTTGTGCCCGACTAATTAAAAAGATATTTAATGAAAAAGATTAAATATATTTTTAATTAGTCGAACACAACGGGTTTTTTTTTGTTTTCAATAATTTATTAAAATTTTAACTTTGATTTAAATAGTTTTTTTTAATTTCATCCGACTAGTTTTGGAGAAATCAATGAAAACATAATATATCATCCATCTACCGAAATATAAAAAAAATCAAGCCTTTTGTTTAGGGCTATATTTCACTGGGACACCATGGCGGCGCAACTAGTCGCGCCACCGTGGTGTCCGTAAGCTACCAAACTAGACACCATACAGACACCAGAGTCGCCACACCCTGCGGCCACAGTATCAAATGCATTTAATTTATGTTTACTTTTTTTACTTATGAACCTTTTATCTATGTAGTTAATCTGTATTCCCGTGACACGTCATGTATTTCTTGATGACAATAAATATTATTATTATTATTATTAAAAATGGACCTAATTCATTAAGCTCTATTTTGCTCAACGATTTGCTCCTGTGTTCCAAACAAATCTACAACTTCCTCCCAACATTTCTTTTTCAAATCTCTTTTGGAATAATCTGATGAGGAATTATCCCAAATTGATGGTCTACTTTGAATTTTGATAATAAACCTTTCTGTATCATACTGCAATTAACAAACAAAACACAACAGTTCACAAGTGTTGCGGCTGGACTGGCGGCCGAGTGAGTGAGACACCATACAGCGCTATAGTAATTCGTGGTGGCGCGACCAGCCTGGTGGCGCGACCAATATATTCTGTGCATGATGTCTGAGCTGGTCGCTCCGCCAAATTGGTTGCGCAACCAAACTGACACCAGGTGAGTAACTCTCTATAGAGCTGTATACATTTTGTTGGTAGCGGCGACTGGTTGCGCCGCCATGGTGTCCCAGTGAAATATAGCCCTTAAAGTTGCCTTGGCGCCCGTACTACCTTAATCACGTGAATGTCATCAATTTTGAAATTTATTACACTTGAACAACAAAAAAATTCTAAAAAGTCATTGTTAGTTTCGGACTTTTAGTTTTCTCGTTTTAATTTTAGGTTCAAAGAATATAGTCGCAAAAGCTAGTTATTCATATTTTACTTTGTTTTCTGCGATTTAAAAATTTGTTAAAAGAATCATATGCCAAGTCATTGGCTTAACTTTTACACTGACGTTTCTAAAGCTACCAAAAAGATAACATTTGAATAGTGATGCCAAACGATAAAGTGTCATGCCATGTACACGCAGCTTTATACGACCGACGCAGTTCACACTTAGCAAACGTGCTTTACAAAACACATACAAACAAGAGATGCATTGTTCTGTTTGTTTCTATTGTTGTAAACATCTTTTTTTCGGGGCAGGCAGTCGGCGCGCGACAATGTTAGTTCCCAGAGGATAATGATGTATTGTTTTGCTCTGCGCATGTCCATTGGTGAGACTCACACATCCTGTTTGGATTCCAGAAGCCTTGCATTAATATATCCATGGTTACCGCGTGTTGATATTGGCCACGTTGTCGGAAATTAACAACGCGACAAAAACTATATTATAGAAAGAACAATCTAGAATAGAATTTCGACAATGTAAGTTATTTCATTTGTCAGTATTAATATTTTTACAGTGTTGTCGCATCTTGCTTGTCATGTAGCATGCAATATGTGCTCAAGTTTCGTCAAAAGTTAAAAAATATTATTGTAATGAGTGCAAAAAGTAAAACATAGCCTACTTGTTTCTTGCTATGAAACGTTTAATTTTTTCACCTATTTTTCTTTTGTTAAAAATTTATTGATACTGAAAATTGTTTGTTTGTATATTATTTTTATTTTGTCTCTTTATATGTAATTAGTAGGCAGGTCCAATTTAAGAAACCACTGGTCCAATTAAGGAGCCTGGTTTCCTAAATTGGACTTTTGCAAGCGTTTTTATTTTGTGTTAAATAAAATATCTACAATTATTTTTGACATATTTTGTCGATTTTTTTGGAAGATGATCATGAACTGCACTTTGAGGCACTATAGTCAAATTATCCGAAATTTTTGTTATTTGACCCCCAGAAATTCAAATTAAAAAATGGTCCAAATTAGGCGTCTCTCCCCTATGTACGTACGTATGTACGTACGTACGTATGTACGTCACGACTCTACAGATCGCAATTTTGGTCGGATCCCCTTGGGTTATATTTTATTCACTTTGTTTACTATCAGACCAGAACCCTATTTAAATTCACTAAAATGTGTTCAGTAGTTTAATTTTTATAAACAGTTTTTTTTATTATTTTTGACAGCTAATAGTTAAAATAAAAAAACAAAAATAATAAATATACTCAATTAATGTAGTATGATACGTAAAATAACTGCTACACTTCTATACCATAATAACAAAGGCGTTGTACTGCATCGGTGTGGCCGAACGGTTAAAGCGTGGTACGTCCAAGATGCAAGCTGGTAGTCAGATTCAGATTTTCGGCGTCTGACTGTCTGACTCCGAGCGGCGTTGGGTGTGGCCAATATGAAAGCTGGTTATCGGCGCAGACAGAGCATTCATATTAAATAATTACAGAGCTAACAGTACAGATTGATAATAATAATAATATTTCACCTAGCTATACTAAGTATACATGTGAATAGTCAAATTAAAATCAAATTAAAAGCTAAGAATTTAAATATTCTTTAAATATTGCAGCTTTGTTGCTGCTTGGTGACAATGTTACATCTAAATTAAAACCTTTTAAAAGTGAAATACATCCAATTAATAAATTAAGGTCGATTTACGGGGAGTACAAACACCTTTTTCCGCAATTACTTGCCGACGAAAACCGATTTTTTTAATATTTTATAATGAGTCCGGATACTTTTTACTTTATTTTGTCAAAAATTGAACACAGGCTTACGAAGAACTGGGCCAAATTCCACAAAACCCTTTTTTGAAATAAAATCCTCGATATCCATATTTTATAGCACCTAAAAACAACACTGTCAGACGCAGGTTGTCTGAAACCAGAATGTACAATTCATACCGGTAAATATCTGAGTCAGAGAGCCGGTGCGCCGGAAAACTGCGCGCTGGTGCATTATGGCCATTCCGATTTAGCAATAAAGGATTTTATGCACGCCGACTGTCTGACTCAGAAAACCAGCGTCTGACTACCTGACTACCAGCTTGCATCTTGGACGTACCTTAAGTCCTGTAATCCCAAGGTGCCGGGTTCGATTCCCGCTGACATAAGAGTTATTTTTATATTCCATTTTATTCCACTTAATTCCACTTAATATTTATATATTATATATAATATATTTCTCATATATTTTTTTTATTATTTTTTTTTTCATTTTATTTTTTTCATTTTAATTTTTTAATTGTTTTTTTTAATCTATTGAACATACCGCTAGTGTAGCGTTGGGATATTCTTGAAAAATAGTGTTTTGGGATATTGTGTCTATAAAATGCGTTCTTCGATGAACTAGAAAGTCAATAAACTAGGACAAGAAACTCAAAAAATCGGGATTTTGAGAGCAAAACCCGTGCATAATTGCTAAAAAAAATTTCTTATTTTACTAATGAAATTAAATAATAGGTACCTTGTTATAATTTGATATATTTATTAATATAATTAACTACTACATTACAAATTATATTACAGAATTATTTTAATCTATTTTCTCAATTTTTTTCATTATAATATAATGTACAGTGGAAAACTTGCGGGATGTGCACTTTTGGTTTTGCCAACTATTTATATTTTAAAAAATCTATCACGAATTGCATTAAAAATAAATAGAAACTAATTATTAATTATTTTTTTATATTTTTAGATCCGTTCTGAAGAAGATCCAAATCCGGATCGAAACGTTAATGTATTATTAATATTTTTTGTTAATATATTGTCTGAAAAATTGGTCGATAATTTTATTTATTGAAGAGTTCTAATCAGACGTTAATCAAAGATTTTAATTTTATTTAATTAATAAAAAAATGATTAGTTAAAAAAAGTATAAATACTGCTTTTTATCGACAAAAATTTTTGAACGGTAACTCCGATCATCATGAAATTTATACACAACATTCATCTCGGTAAACTAAGATGAATGTGTGTACTCATGTTCCTCCCTTCCCCATTCGTTCTTTTACACCCGGGTGAAACCGGACGGGACCGCTAGTCTCAGAATAAGCCCCAAGCACAATGCAATGTTTATATTTGATATTTAATTACGCTGACTTATATTACACGCGTTAGAATAATATATCCATATTCCATTGATAGACCGCCAGGACCGAAGGGGTTAAACAACTCTCAAAGGTAAACAGATTTAAAATTCACTATTCGAGTCTATGTCAACAGACTAATTACGAAGTTGCTCAGTAGGGCGTTGGTGGGACATCGCGCCAATGAAAACGCGGTCTACTGATTACTCTTAAATATAGCTGGCGCAAGGCGGATTAGTGATATTGTCAACGAGGAAGTTAATACGAGATATTACACACAACAAACAAAAGATTCGTGTTGTTCGACTGTTTCTTCAGTTGTTCGACTTTTTCTTAATCCCGTGGGACCGAGAACCGAGACGACGAGGCGCGATGCGGGGAACGGGGAAGCGAGAACACTTTTTTACTAATTGTTTTTTGTGTATCACAGCTTCCAGTTGGCCATTTATTGTACGACCTTGTTGCTTCTAGTGTTTTTATTTAATGAATCAATTAGATAGATGAACATTTACAGCACAGCTTTTGTTTCTTGTGGTACATGATTGGTGTTCGTACGTGTCAGGGGGGGGGGGTCATCTCATGTATTTTACCTTAATAATAATTTAAAGCTATATATCCAATATTTCCATAATATAATTAAAAAATAATTTCGAAAACTAAAACCCGACTACTAAAAAGTATGAAACAAGAAAATATTCTCATCTGAGGATAGCCGTGGCCGTATGCCACCTCATATATATGGTCATATGGCGCCCTCTAGATGTATACCGCACTTTACCCTAAAGCTTATGATCGCTTATTATATTGTTAAAATGTATTGTTTTGTTAAGGTAGGTGGCATACGACCATGGCTACCTCAGATGAGAATATTATCTTTTATTTTTTATGTGTTTCCAATTTGCTCATCCCTGGGACCAAAATTCAAAAATAAATGTAGCCTGTGTTACCCGGGCCATAATAGCGAATCGATTGACACCTTATTTATCAAAATCGGATGAATAGTTCAGGCGCTACGGTGGAACATCCGTAAATACAAACATACATAGACCGCTATACTTATAACTCTTCCTTTTTGGCTGCGCCGCAGTCGGGTAAAAATAACAACAAAGTAATGCTAACCTATGACAATCAATAAAACGTTTTATTCGACAGTAAAAATTGTGTTGCAGAAGAAATAGATTTAATCCGCGATTTTTGAGTAATAATCCGTTCGTTTCTATATTTATGATTCTCAGAATTGAACTTCAATTTTAAAAGACATTATTCTAAAACGATTGAGAAACATTTATTAAAAAACGCGAAAGAAAAATCCCCCGCCTCTACGAAATAACTTACTAACAGTGAAAAGATTTCGAATAAAATACACTTTCTCTTGTTTAAAAGAAAGAAATAGAGGTCCTGCAGGAGAGGAAGTCTTTATTACAAAAAAATTTATAACATATTGAAAATTCGTCCGCGAGAGATCGTTGGAACTTCATATAAAATATTACGTAATATAAATGCATACACTATCGTTCAAAAAGTTAACCAGAGTTAAAAATTAGGACGGTTCTAGATCTCTTCGAATAGTATTTTGCCAACGAACGCTTTTAAGTTGAAAACTGTCAGAAGCAGTACAGAACCTATCCATTCAGCTAGTGACAAATAGACAGGTTATAGACCAGACCTGGGCAAATGGTGACCCGCGGGCCGGATTCGGCCCGCAGTAGACTATTGTCCGGCCCGCGAAGCATTTTATAAATGATTATTAAGAGCGAAAATAGTTTGCCAATATAATTTGGCGCATAAAAAAAATTTTAGAAAAATAGTCAATAGCAACGGCCACAACAGACGAAAAAATACCTTTTTGTTGCGGAAATAAAAGGACCTTTTTTTTTTGCTTTCCAAATTTTTGACCTCGGGCAAATTTTCATCAGCAATGTGGCCCGACGATCAAAAGATTTGCCCGCCCCTGTTATAGACGATCAACAGCTGAGGTCATCAGCGTCTATGTGTGTATGCTAGTCAACATACACAAACCGACTGGTACGAGCTTGAGTTTCCGGAAGATCTAATTCCAAAAAGCATTAGAATGCAAACTACGCGTTCCAAAGTTTCCCGTAGGCGAGGCTTAAGGACAATTGAGTCAAGTTATTAATTAAAAAATAAATAAAACAGTTTAGAACTGCCGGAACTCAGAATTGATAAATAAATACACCTATTAGGCCTATCTATTTACAAATAATTATATTTTAAGGGTACCATATCTCAGAATCAAAAGGGTGGAACCTTAATAGGATCACATTTTCTCAGTGACGTTTAGGTTTTAAAATTAGAACAGAGGCTATTTTCCCTGCTAGATTTGCTGCTAGGTATATGAACAAGAAACAATCAGGAAGTAGTATCTTGTCACGTGGGCAGTTGAACAAACGCCCACATACCAACATGCCTTCATTCTGCTCACAGTCAGACAACAGACACGTTTTGCTCTGTGCTTATATTCAAATTGTCACTTCGCGCGTAGATGATCTATCCACAAAACGCGCTTGAAAAATAGTCTCGTGTGAAGTGAGCACTTAACGGCAATCAAGAAAACCAGCGCTAGAAAACTAGTAGGCAAAAAGGAATCTAGCAGCGTTTCTAGCCTCGTGTGCAGCGGCCTTAAAATGAATATTTATCAGCAATAATGAATTGGCCGGTAGTGTACATAATATCCGTTCAATTTTGCTGCTTCTCCGATTTGTATGGCACGAGAAAATGGCAGAGACACATTCTCGCGTCACATTACATCGATTGTTTTGCTAGCACAATATTGAAAATATATTTCTCAACAAAAATATGTCAGACATTTTAAACCGCGTATTTTATTAACCCACGTTCTTCTTTCCAAACGAGTTCGTGAGAAGTAGGTGTGGGAAAAATGGAAGAGACAAGATTTTAGGAGTCGATGTATTTTTATTTTAGTAGCTATATCCGTTCTTTTAGCTCATTTAACAAGAGTCTGACGGAAGGCGTTTTTCTCACTTTCAGCCGAAGCGCCAAAGTTGAAAGCTAAAAAACGAGTGTGCTTTAGACCACACGACTGAAGTAAAACTTCTTCTTGCCATAATTCACCCGAAAATTCACAAAATGTGAACTTTAAAATGAATTTACAATTTTATTCACTTTAAACGTAGAATATTTAATGTATTGAACAAAATATTAATTTATAAAATTATTCAAGAACGAAATGAACAGTCTAATGTACGAAGAAAGAAATATAAACATAAAGATATAATGAAAGCAAAAGTAATACATTGCAATTACTTAGCTCTCGTTGGATTTTAAGCGTAAATCTGTATGAAATATTATTTAAAGTAGGTTTACAAAACTTTTTTCTATCACCCGATAGCGCCACTGGCAAGTAAAGTATGTGTCATTCTATTGTTAGTACTGCTTATATTTTGGGCCACCTGATGGCGCCACTAGTCAGCGAAGTATTTGTTTCGGCCTCCTGATGGCGCCACTAGCAAGTGAAGTATTTGTCATCCTCTTTCTATCTTCACTAACTTATATCTCCCTCTCAACTTCCGTTCGCCTCGCCCAATCACACTTCCGTAAATCTCTCGTCACGCATTCACCAGCTTACTCCCCAAGTCAAGCGTGCGTAAAGAAGTTTTACTTCAATTATAATCGGTACCAAAATATTTTTTAAAGAAAATATTCCCCTTTGTGAAAAGTAAATGATGAATTTTATGTATACTTTGCTCAGGTATTCTAAACCAAACAATATTCTGGAAACAGCTCCAAACAAACTTGATATTTTTTAAACAAGATGTTTTGCAATTTTCCTAAGTATTTTTTTATACAATAAGAAGTTCATATTACGTAAAAATAAGTATACAATATTATAATAAATAACATAGGAATAAAATTTCAATCTTATCTCAAAAAATTCATTTTCTTTGCAGCGTAGGTAGTCTCGACAATATCGTTTTTAACACTTTATCACATTGTATATGCATGCTTAGATACAACAAACAGGGTGTTCCAACACATCTTAACGTTGAAAATCTATCCATGAATTTCTTAAGGAGGAACGAAAAAAATAACTAAACACAATTTTCTCGGCGTAAGTTTAAACAATGATGATTATTTTTAATATTCTGCATTGAAAGTCGACACTTAGAAAATTGTACACATCTCTACTTCTATACCCTAATATATAAAGGGTGTTTTTTTTGGAGGTTTGGTTTTGAAATTGGCAACACCGTTTCAAGTGACAGTTAATTTGACAGTTGACAGATGATTTGTGGTCAGTATGTTTTGCCATTTCACCATGAATAGACTTACATCAGTACAACGCTTGCAAATTGTGCAAATTTATTTTGAAAATTATGGTTCAGTTTGCCAAACTAACCGTGCGCTACGTCCATTTTACGGTCGACATAATCGTCCATCCGAGCAAGTTATTCGGAAAACCATGGATCGTTTTCGAACTACGCATACTCTAGTTGATAATACGCATCCACAAAGACGCCATACAGTGCGCACAGAACATGCCATTGCTGCTGTGGTGCGTAGTGTTGAGGAGGACCCGAATGAGTCAATACGCCGTCGTGTACAGCAATTGGGACTGTGCCCATCCACGTTGTGGAAGATTTTGCGTAAAGATCTTGGCTTACAAGCTTACAAGATCCAGCTTGTGCAAGAGTTAAAGCCGCGTGACCATTATGCGCGCCGTCGTTCGGTGAATGGGCCGAAAACAATATTCAGCTTGATCCTCTTTTTCAACGCAAAATTTTGATCTCACACCTATGGATTACTTTCTTTGGGGATACGTGAAGTCACTAGTCTACGCCGATAAACCACAGACGTTGGATCACTTGGAAGTCAACATTCGCCGCGCTATTGGCGATATACGGCCCCAGATGCTCGATAAAGTGATCGAAAATTGGACTTCCCGATTGCGCTTCATTCAAGCCAGCCGTGGCGCCCATATGCCCGAAATCATATTTAAACATAAATGGCATAAAATTATATTTTAAACAAAGCCAACAACGTGGCCAGCAACCTTATTTTTACGTGTTTTATTTCATTTTAAAGTTGTATACCTCTAAAAAAAACACCCATTATAAAGCTGAAGAGTTTGTTTGTTTGATTGTACGCGCTAATCTCAGGAACTACTGGTTCGAATTGAATTTTTTTTTTTGTTGTATAGTCCATTTATCGAGGAAGGCTATAGGCTATATAATATCACACTACGACCAATAGGAGCGAAGCATCAATGAAAAATGTATCTCAAAATTTGTCCGTCCTACAAAAACGTTTGAACGATTACTCCGATCATCATGAAATTTGGACACAACATTAATCTCGGTAAACTAAGATGAACGTGCGTACTCATGCACCCGCCTCCATTCGTTCTTTTGCATCCGGGTGAAACCGGGCGGGACCGCTATAGTTATCAATAAAAGCGTTTTTAATAGCCTGCTTGATGTCTCTTTAGCAAAAGTTTAATGTTTAGGAACGAACATGATTTTTGATCTATCAATACATTGTAGATAATCAGCATCTATGTGTGTATTAGAGAATCTGCTAGCCAACACACACAAACCGACTGGTACGAGCTCGAATTCCTGGGATCGCTAATTCCCATAAAAAACATTGAAATGCAAACTTCATTTCAATGTTTCCCCTGAAGGGGTTTTAAACAATTATTACACAAAGCTATTTTTATCATAAAAATATAGTATTTTTTCAATCAAAATCGACTTTCTATTTATGCATTACTTTCATACTAAAGAAAGTAAGTAATATTTTTATTTACAATAATCGTGGCTCACATGTTGCGCTCTCAGATTTCCCTTCCAGCCTCGGCGGTTTTATGCAAGCGATTGGGCAAACAAAATTATAAAGTCTAATATGCAAGATCACGTTGTATAAATAAAGAAAAAAGTGGAACGTCGAAAGAAAAGAGCATCGGAACATCGTACAGTTAACATAGATCGAGTACCGTATGTATAAAAGACATATTAGCTATGGCGTGTGCATTCTCTTCATTTGCTTTCGCTCATAGAGCTGTATATTTCTGGAAAGAGTGCGCAGGAACCTTTACAATGTCGAGGGTTCACGCATTAAAATTATGTTTATGATATTAAGCGAAAATTTTTCAACAATTTGGAAACTAATGTTTTTTGTGTAGTTCCGAAAATTATATTCTTAAAAATCTCCAAAATAAATATTACCTTTTTAAATAAGAAAATTGTTTAAAGGAAAATTACCCAGAAAAAAATTACAACAAAGTTAAATGAGAAATTTCAGGTACAGAGATAAGAACCTAAAATTTTGGCTAGTTTTGTTTGAAATTATTCTTTAGTGAAATATCTCTTTGAAATTTTCTGTCCACGGGAAAGAGAAACCCTGGTAACGCAAATTTAAAAAGCAAAGTGCATGAAGTCTGTAACCAGGAGACCTAGCTTCCTATGCTTGTCGTGTTTCAAAACGGACCGTTTTCTGGCGCACGCGTGATGGCGCTGTTATCACTACCTGGGAAGACTTTGGTTCTTTCCACCTGTTTTCGCCATAGTTACCAAAGTTGTTTAACTGCACATACACTACACACATGTAATGAGCATGTGTGCGTTACCCAGTAGCTAACGCCATATTAGTTCATGCGACAGATATCGGTCCACCGCTACACTCGAGCTGGGTCTCCTGGTTACAGACATGGGAAAGTGATATAACGCCGGGGAAATATAAGAGAAATCTTGGTAACGCAAAATGGACAACGGATCAATGAAACGAGTTCATAATAAATTTTAGATTATTAAACACAAAGGGATAAAGAAGTTCCACTTCCTCCGTGAACTTATGAAGGTGAGGCTTACACGTTTTTATTTTCATTTTTTTTTATTTAGAAACATTTGAGCTCATGCGAGCATTTATCATCTTCGGAAATGATCTTAACAGATGTTTCAATAATTATAGTACGTTAACGACATGAATGAGGTTATGATTGATTCGCGTAGACAAAACTCGTTCCACAACTCGCCAAGGTCATCCTTGTCAAGAATTTGTATAATCATAATCATAATTTTATTTATCCAATATTACATACAAGTAGTGTCCGACCGAAACTAGTTTTTACGGCCGAAACCGAAACCGAATATCGGTTTTAGTCTCAGTTTTGGCCGAAACCGAAACTTCATGTTTTCGTGGGAAAAATAAACATCATCTTAAACAGTCTTTATTTTTTTTTAAATTAATCATATAATAATCATTCAGCCTCTCATACTTTAACTATAATCATTAACTTGTCATATCATATTATTACCCCCCTTATTTCAAAATGCACAAATAAATATACTTTTTTTTTAATATTATGAAATGAAATAAAAGCTACAAAACAAAATTACTTTTTAGTAAAAAGTATTTACATAATAAATATGTTTAGGTAGGTACACACAACAAAAAAAAGAAAACACTCTTTCATCTTAAGGAAGTACCCTCGATAAATGAATTAACAAACAGAAAATTACGAAAATTTGCAAATATGTCAAAACCTTTTCAAAAATGACTCAGTTAAATTTTTGTGATTTTTGGTTGACTTTGAAAAAAGTTATTGATAATTTTATTTCGCTGCACTTAACATGGAGTCTTATGGAAATCTGTGATTTTGACGCACTCCATCATTTATTACGTTGGAATTGACAAACAGATTTTGATAAAATTTTCAGGAAATATAAACGAATATTCTATGAACATTTTTCTTTTTCCAAAACATATAAAGCTTGCTTATGTTAATAGAAATAACTAAAATAAAGCCGAGATTTTTATCAATTCATAAACATGGCAACACCGCAATATTAAAGTTTGTGGCGCGTCATTCAAAGGTAAGTTACGAAACTGCAGCAGTTTTGATATCGTAAAAACATACGTAAATTGAGTAAATGCTAAAAGCATAGTATTCCAAAAAAAAATGATAGTATATTATTATTTCCAAAATGACGGGAATAAAGAAAAGCATTTTCATAAATTAATGCGAATTTGACACCGCGTGCTGACTTATGATGCGTACATAAGCACTTGTAACTATGGCAAGGCATGCGGTGTTGCCAAATTATATACTACGTTACTCAAGTAGAAGACTGAAATTCTTTGACTTACTGCATACCGAGAGTACTTCCTTAAGAGTATTCGTCCCTACAAATACCCCCTGCACCCTTCATCTCAAATCTTTTCCCCTCGCCTAAAAACGGTTCGCGCTCTCCCGACGCTATTTTTAAAGCTAGAGGGTTCTGGTAAACGCCAAATGAAAGACAAAGAATCAGACTACAGATCCTTCAGGCGAATTTTTTGAAAAAAAAATTCCTGAAAAAACTTACAACCTTTTGAAAAAAATAATACGTTACGTAATATTTCACACGTAGGCGAAACTGTTCTTCCAAACTTTGGTCATTTTGTATGGTACTCTTGTTAACGAACTACAATAAAATTAAAATTAATAAGTAGGTATCTACCTACCAAATACAACAACTAAATAAATTTTTAATGCAAATAATACTTCAATCGAAAGTATCAAAATAAAAAAAGTTTTCTTTCAAACTGAAAAAAAAACGCGGAGCGCGCAGACATAAAAGACACTTCGTCGCTCGTAGCTGTACCGCATTTCAGCGCGAAACGTCCCGAATGTAGTTTCGGTTTCGGCCCTAGTTTCGGCCGGATGGGCAGCCGAAACCGAAACTAAGCCGACACCAGTTTTTTGGTCGAAACTAGGCCGAAACCGAAATTTCGGTCGGACACTACATAGCAGTTAAAATTAAACAGAGTAGTTAAAATTAAACTCTCTGTCCCATTTACAATGGTACTCCGTGACAGTAGCTAACTCTAGCTCTAGGTAAACCGAATCGTTTTGGCATGCATGCGACGATGGCACGTTCCAGAATCAATCACGACTGCTTCTTCTTATCACAGGTGCTGTTGATTGGATTTGTTATACGCTACCTCTTGCTTCAGGCTATGCCAAGTTATGTATTGAATCTAGCAGCTACTACAACATCTAATCTTCTGAGGTAATATACGACACATTCTAATCGAGTCATTTTCAAATGTACTTGGCATTTAATTGCTTATTTCTTCGAAAGAATATCGGAAATTTTAATTAAATAATAACCTTTCTTGTCTTTTATGTGTTCCAACTCTGTAGATCAGTTTTTTTTTAACTAACGGGAGTCGGATTGTCACCGGGAATACTGCAGCCTCTAGGACTTATTGTGCTATCTCCCAATCACGTCCTCGTTCCTTGCACTAGTTTGTGCAGTCCGTGGACTGGGTGATTGATATAGTCTTCTGGACTCATTCTACATTGTCCCCGTTAAACACAGTCCCATTCTTTGGAGGTGTCCTTTCAGGGTACAATGTCCTGTCAGGAGGCCTACCTCGAGACGAAGATTGTTCCTACTGAGTTGTAGTAGTTCTTCATTCATCTTTCGGGATGGACCTTTAATAAAAGTCTTGCCATATTGCAGCCCGGTTTGATTCCAGTATGTATTGTGCTCATTTTTGATCCATTCCCTTATTTGACCCCGTACTGTGCTTTTGGACACTCCCAGGGCAGGTTTTGGGCCGATGTATGGAGTTGACGATCCTTTTCTCGCCAGCTCATCAGCTTCTTCGTTGCCTTCGATTCCGGAGTTTCCCGGCACCCACAGTAAAGTTATTTTGTTGTATTCTGCCAGAACTCTAAGTTTCTAAGTTCTCTTATGCATTCCCAAACCAACTTGGATTCGCTTCTGAATTAGTAATGGCCTTCAGTGATGCCTGACTGTCTGATGCAATATGGATCCGATTATTTTTGCATTTCTTCCTATTGTTTTCATATTATACACATTGCAATATTTCAGATCAGGGATGCTCTAATCCAGGGCCACATAGCTGATGAAAATTTGACCGCGGGACAAAAATTTGCAGAGCAAAAAAAAAGGTCCTCACATTCTATTTCCGCATTTGGAGAGCAAAAAAAAAAGAAAAAGCTCCTTTTCGTCTGTTCTGGCGCCCTTGCTATTTCTTTACTATTTTTCTAAAATTTATAAAATGCTTCGCGGGCCGGACAAAATTGTGCTGCGGGCCGGATCCGTCCCGCGTGCCGCCATTTGCCCAGGCCTGCTCTAATCAGACATAGTGGTGACGATCTACCACAAAATATTCAAGAGGCAAGCCATCAACTAGGTTATATGCGCTGTTTAAAATTATCAAATTTTGATGTGTTGAACGTCCCTATTTTCGAATTAAAATGACGGCCGTAATTCTTTTTGCTGTATCAGATTAAATGTAGCTCGGACTGGATGTGTAATCTCAGAGAGGAATATTAAAAGAAAACTAGTTGTCATCCGATTCTCTAACTCGTCGGAAGGTTGGTTGCAAAATTTGTAACGAACAGATAGACAGACAAGAAATCAAGTTAATAAAAACGTATTGATATTCAAATTTTTCTTTAACGTCTGATTATATCTAATTTTAAATATCTAATTTTCAGACAATTTATTAATTTATTGAATTTATTAATTTTTTCAATAAAATGTCTGAAGATTAGTCGAAAATGTTAGTTATTGAAAAACGTATTAATATTAAAATTATGCACATCCCTGTGCCAGCAAGCCATAGCGGCGCGGGATGAGACAATGCACCTGTAGTGTTTTGTTTGTGCCTTGTATAGGCGACAGGTAACCTTCGGAGTGACGGTATAGAAGCTGTATAAGTAAGATTATCAGCCTGAAACACGTCTCAAGCTCAAAACACACAGTTCTTATTAACGTCGACTTAACGGTTGATATATACAATGTGTTCTGCATGAGTTGGTTAGTAACTGGATGTCATTTTTCGCACACGGTAAGGTTTCGATCCACTTTAAAATTTCCATTGGTAACTGAAATGTTATCGGATTTAGCTGAAGTTGTAAAATGGATTGAGACTTTAAAAAATAAGAAATTGGAAATCAGAAAAAAAAACTCGTGACAGTCTACCTCATATTTTCATCAAAAAAGAGAAAATTTTCAACCAGGGATCTCATCAAAAACTTTCGGTCTAAGCTCCAGAAATATGGCAAGATGAGGATGGACATGATACTCGAGGTAAAACAGCAATAAAACTACCGTTGGCAACAAAAGACATTTTCTTCATACCTCGATGAAAAGTGCATACTTTCAAATAGATGTAGGTATGTCTTGTAACGCTCGGCTCCTTTAGCGCTACTGAACTTATTAACTAAAGTAAATAAAAATGTGGTTTGCTTAATGAAAAAAAGTAATTATATTGAAAATAAAATCAAACACAAAAATTACCGTTTACAAAAAAAATACAATGAAAAAAATGCAATTAATAATACCTTTTTAATCAATAATTTCACAATAAAAAAAAATGTATATAACAAAAATTATTCTTAACTACGGCAGAGCCTACCAACTAATTATTACTATTGAACAAAAAAAAATGTATTTTTGACTCTCAGAGTCGTGACCTTCATAAGGTCACTAGAAAAATAAAACTGTAACATCTGGGATGTTACAGTATTTTCCCCTAAAAAAAAAAACAAAAAAAAAAAAGCTCTCATAGTGCCTTAAAATTCTTAATTACTAATATTGATATTGTCTTATAAATATAAAATAATACAGTTATTATATGTATAACAATAAATATGTCTGTTACTCGAAAAAAAAAATATATATATACAATTCTAGAGGACAAATTATTTTAGTTTTTTTTTTCAATACTAAAATATATTTTTGTTTTTTTTTTTATTCAGTATTTCAATCATAAAGTTCAAATTTAAATTTTCCCAATAAATTGATTAAAGAAAACAGAATTTTTTCTTTTCAATTACGATACTAATATTAAACCACGTTCAAAATAATAAAGAAAATCTACTCTATAAAACAGAGTCATTATTACATTGATTCGATTATGTATATGCATTCATTCAATTAATGAAAAGCATAATAGATAAAAAATAATGGTTATTTCCAAATGTCATAAGAAACATCTGGTGAATATATTAATTCTATTAGTAAAATTAAAAATCACCTCAAAATGATAAGCTCAAAATTCATAACTTTGTTACAAATATAATTATCATATAATAATTTTTTGGCATATAAAAATGCGTTCACATTATAATTTTATAAAAATAAAATTAATAGTAAGAATAGTGGTTACAAACTAATATTTTAACATTTACCGGAGTGGTAATTTTTTTTTTTTTTATATATAAAACGAATTTCATTCGTAGAGAAATTATAAGAATAAATAATTTTAACAATAAGCAGAATGTTCATAAATATAATAATTTAAAACCAAAAGAATTTCTTTAAACACAAGATAAATTATATTCAATATTTCAAATCGTTATTTTTCACAATCCATAAGATATTCAGTGTTTAATACAAGCATAATTAGACACATTATGCAATATCAAAAGCGATACGTTTGCCCTCGGTACTACTAAAAGCGTTCCATTGGATTACTGCAAAATATTGAAGAATACGGGTTTCCATCTTCATCTCTAAGTATTTCAGGTACATGTATGTACAGTTGTGCGATTTTTTCCATTGACGGGTTGCTCATTAGTTACATTTTTAAACATTTCTTTATCTTCGGTAAATTTTTTTCAGGATATTTTAAAGGTAATTTTTATAGGCTCTCGAAATATCATCGTCTTGACATCTCGTGGAACTCGAAGTATTTTATAATTAATTTTATCAATCTTTAGATAAACGTAGTTATTGACAATAAAATGATCACAATTGCATTTTTTTATACATATAAATATTTTGATACTTGTATATATTTTTTTTTCTAAATTGAAATCGAAATCGCAAACCAATCATTTTTATTTAACTAGGATTCTTAGATTACCTTTTTGTTTTTTTTCTACAATGAATTATAATACGGTCTTAATGAATTTACATTAAACGTACCCCTGACTTTGAATTCGGCTCGACAATGATATTCGTATTATCCGAAACTGCCCCTTTTACTTTAAACGGACCTTCATATATTAAACAAAATCGTTTTGTTAATGATCTTTCTACTACTGAAGGTAGTTTTTTCTGAAGCATTAATTCGTTTGGTGTGAACCCCGTTGAACTATTAAACCCCGACTTATTTAAGATATCGAATTTTTTTAGCAAAAAATCTAAAAATAATCTACTAGAATTATTATTATCTATGGTATAAATTTCAGATGATTGCATAATATTAAAACTGTCAGCGTGGCCTTTATTAATTTGTTTCAATTCTACTTCATCAATGCGTCCGATTTCTGGTACGATACCTACTAATTTTATTTCGCAAATATCTGAACAAAATTTATCTAGAATTGTATTACTAATGTCTTTGAATTCATCAGCCTGTAATTCTTCTTTATGTGTGACTACAATGTGTTCCTTTAATTTTGTTTCTGTTTTTTGTAATTCTTCCCCGATCTGTTTTATTTCTACCCCGTTTGGATTTATCTTTTCCCCTAAAATTTGTGTATTCTCTTGTACTGATACCCTACATATTTGTTTTATTTCTTCCCGTAAACTATTTATCTTCCCGTTTATCGACAATTGAAATATTTCGCTTTGTTCCCTACTTTCCCTGCTTTCCCGTTTCATTTGTTCGCTTATTTGTTCCAACATTATCATTAATGCATTGTTCCCAATTTCTCCCTCCATAATTAAATTAATATATACAAATCTATGCTTTGATTAATTTTAATTTAATGAATCCCCAGTATCTTTTAAAATTCATAATTTTAATGATTACCTAATAGCAAAATTTTTGATGCCATTTGTAATTTGAATTTCACTTTAAATCAATTCACTATATTCAAGTATTACGCAATCATCATTTTATCAAAACTAATCTTATACTAGCATTTTTTAATTTTAATATAACGCTTAAATTCGAAAATTAATAATTATATTTATTTATTCTTAAAAAAAAATAGTTCCAAGGTTCTTTCTTGGTAACCAAGAATCCGGTTGAGCCCCCAACTGTAACGCTCGGCTCCTTTTAGCGCTACTGAACTTACTAACTAAATAAATAAAAACGTAGGTTTGCTTGAAAAATAAATAATTATATTGAAAATCAAATTATAAAAAAAATTACCGTTTACAAAAAAAAAAATATAATAAGAAAAATGCAAAAATGATACCTTTATAATCAATAATTTAATCACAATAAAAAAAAATGTATATAACAAAAATTATTCTTAACTACGGCAGAGCCTACCAACTAATTATTACTATTGAACAAAAAAAAATGTATTTTTGACTCTCAGAGTCGTGACCTTCATAAGGTCACTAGAAAAATAAAACTGTAACATCTGGGATGTTACAGTCTCAGCTAACCAAATAAATATCATATTATCGTCATGTCATATCATATGAGCGTAAATTGACCATTTTTTTTTCAATTTAATTAAAGTTTCGTAATCTA
Organism: Xanthostigma xanthostigma; assembly: GCA_963575645.1. Classification (NCBI taxonomy): domain Eukaryota; kingdom Metazoa; phylum Arthropoda; class Insecta; order Raphidioptera; family Raphidiidae; genus Xanthostigma; species Xanthostigma xanthostigma. The sequence goes on from OY754469.1 coordinate 14,540,201, forward strand.
GATATTTTATACTGTAAATGTTTAATAACATTAATAAAATATAATAATATTATTTATGTAACAATGGGTGTGTCTTAACAATGTAGTAAAAACAGTAGCTAGAATTTAAAAATATTATTTATGTTTATTTTGAACATAATTCATAGATGTCTCATAAATTTAAAGTGTAAAATTCTAAATTCAGTGTATCAACGAATGGTATAAAAACGTGTGTCGCTTTATATAAATATCATGGGTCACGTAATCTGACTGTAGGTACTTATTAATTAAATTATTTCTATTCAAATAGAAAAATATACAAATATTGGAAAAACATTATGTCGTGTGAAACTTGACCTTGAAATTTTTGATCGCACGTGACGTGAATCTTTGCATATACTTAAAATAAAGCAATAACGCCGTTAACTTTAAAAGTGTATAATTACCTTTGAAAGTAGCATTGCGTGAGCCTTTTGAACATATAATTTGTGGCTGGGCTCCCCATAATATTTTTAATGAATGCTTTTCTCTTGTTTCAGGTATTTGACTTGCTAGTAACTGCCAAAGGTTGGTAAGAATTGAAATCCGTATAATTATTACCCTGCAACAAAAAATACATTTCAGATTGTGTTCAAGTAAAAATAGCTTGAGAACATATCACAAAACATATATACTTAACGTATATAAAAAGAATTCATGTGTTACCTCAAAACTCGAGAGCTACTGAACCGATTTGAAAAATTCTTTCTGCGAAAGTAATTTTATAATATAATAAGATTTCAAAACTTGCGGAGCGAGTTATCGAAGAATCTCGTTAGAGATTCTTTTCTGTGCTAAATGCCGACGTATCTCTAACGTATTCTTATACATTGATTTTGCCTAGCTCCCATATAACGCCGTGTATATGAGACGAGTTTCCAAGTTTTATAGTTCTGTGACCACGTGACTTTCATAGGACCGATTTTTCGTATCACCCATATATACTTCTGTACCACAATAACAGCTTATACGTCGAGTATGCCCGTGGACTAACGGTTACGACGTTAGACTAGTAATAACACTAATAACAGGGTCTCGGGTTCGATTCCCGCCGGCATCATTGGAAAATTTTTTTTTTTCTACTCCATTTTATTTCCACTTGATATTTATATATAATCATATTTTTTATTTTTATTTTTTTTTAATTTTAAATTTTTTTTTATATTTTTAATTGTTTTTTTTATTTTTAATTTATATTCTCAATTTTTTTCTCATATACATATTTTTATTTCTTTTTTAATTTTTAATTTTTTTTTTCTTGTTTTTTGAAAAATACACTTTCGTCAAATTTTTTATTAAAAAATAACAAAATATATGATTGAAGTTAGATTTAAATAATTTAATTTATTAAAAAACATATTCATCATAAAAAGTGCAACAAAAATTAAAAAGAGGAAAGTTTTCAAAGTGAAACTTCTTTTTTAATGCAAAATAAGTATTTTACAAATGATATGAAAAAAATTTTGTATTTTTAATGGTTGGCCTTGTTCATTGATTTTTTTCATGCCTTCAAAATTGGCCTTCATGGAATCTGTGGCCTCTTAATTCTAAAAATGCACATACCTATGTTTATTTTTTGGAGAAAAAATAAAAATAATGTCTCACACTTTGGAAAAAGACGTGAAATCTTAAAAAAAAACTTCGGAGAAGTAAAAACTTCGTTCTGTGCTAAATTCAAAAACTTGAGGCGACTGAATCTCAGAATTATAACTTAAAAAAAAAGAATTTCGAGGCAGACAAGAAATTGAAATCAAGCTCGAAATTCTGTGCCTAAGACGTCGAAAAAAAAAAGAATTTTGAGGCAGACAAGGAATTGAAATCCAACTTCGAAATTCTGTGCTTATAAAAGCTACAAGAGCAACAGCAAAAAAAAGTGCACAGACGGCGTTTTTTTAGTGGTAACTAAAGGAGTTATGCGAACACCGTCTTTGCATTTTTTGCTGTTGCTCTTGTAGCTTTTATAAGCACAGAATTTCGAAGTTGGATTTCAATTCCTTGTCTGCCTCAAAATTCTTTTTTTTTTCGACGTCTTAGGCACAGAATTTCGAGCTTGATTTCAATTTCTTGTCTGCCTCGAAATTCTTTTTTTTTAAGTTATAATTCTGTAATTCAGTCGCCTCAAGTTTTTGAATTTAGCACAGAACGAAGTTTTTACTTCTCCGAAGTTTTTTTTTAAGTACACTATACAAGCGGTAAAATTTTTAATCATTATTGGACGACGGACGTGTTTGCTTTATATTGTGTAACAACTCAGTTGTTACTTGGTTAATGTAATAAAAATTAAATTATTTCTTTATTCGCCGCCTCTGTCCTACATTATAATTATGCTTTATTTATTACCAAATCGTTACATAACTTATCATTGTGTCGACTTAAGCTCTACTAAAATTCACTTGAAAAATGTTTAAATATTCAATTCTATTATTAAAAGTTCAGTCAAATTTGATAAATCTATCGCTAAACTAACAATCTTGATTGAGGCGAGATTATTAATCCTTCATTTATTCCACAATCATAGGAATCTGTTAAACAAGTGAGCGTAAAATATTTCACAAACTTAATTCTAATAACACCAGCTAAAGCCGACACAAGACAGTCATTTCTGTACTACCAGTTTGCATTTTATTATTTCTTCTACAATATTATTAAAGTTTTTCAACTCATATTAAGTTGTGCTTTTTTAATATCATCGCTGATTGAACTATCTGATCGTCATACCCTAACAAACTTCCACAATCTTCCACCGTCGATACCTAATCTCTGCGAAGCTTCGTCACAATTGTTTAAGCGAACCGTACTACGATGACGACTAACTCCTTGGTACTTTACTATACAGTATTACGCTATAACAAATTGTGGTTTATAGACGCTTGACAACTGAGGTTATTAGCGAAATTTACAATTTAATTATTTTTTTATTTTTATTCATTTCCAAATTGCAATTTACAAAATAAATACACGAAAATACCAGACATTATGTTGCTAGGATTTTCTTCCCAACTTGGCTAGGTACGTGTAATTTAATAGTGTAAATTCAGACCTTCAAAAACAGTGTAAACTCCATTTAACGTCACTCGATATAACGGCAAACTCCTTAAAACGTCGAAATTACTTAACTCTAGTTGGTTTACCTTGTTGCTCATACAAATGATACACTCTAAATAACGACACACCCACTTTAAATAACGACAAAATACGTCATAATTAAGCAATAAACAGTACTTGTTTGTTATTTTGTTGCATTGCTGTCGGCATCATGCGTACCGAAGATTCTAAGAAATTCGTTCTTTTGTTTGTTGGGATTATTTTTCATATGTTTAGCTCAGCTGCTTATCGATAAGTTATCACATTCTTATAGTTGCCCACAAAATAGCTAACTGTGAACATGGCAAGTAAAGGAAAATCTTTGTGTATTCACGAAAAAGTTTTATTAATACGCGCAATAATTAAAATACTGGAGTAGCGAAAAACGTCAGACAAAGATAACAGACTATATACGCAATAAGCGTTGTAATTTGTGATAGTATGAATGTTTGTTGGTCAGTTGTATATTTTATATAGGTATTCTGAGTAAATACATATTATAGTAAAAAAATATTAATGGATTATTTCTTCTCTCCGTTTAAAGACAACTCTCAATAACGCCACAAAGTGCACAGTCCCTTGAGTGTCGCTATATTAGAGTTTACACTATAGTATTGCAAAACATGTTTTTTGAAATAATTAACTACATAATATATACAGGTGATTCCAAAGTTGACGTTATCCTTTTACCAGCGAATAGGGCTTCAACAAATAAGATTTTTTTTCCTTTAGCGCTTTTTCGAAATATCAACATCAACGGAGATGCAAGGTGTCAAAGTTTTATTTAAAAAATTAAAATTTATTAATAACTGCCAAACCACTTGAGATATTTAAGAAAAATTTTGTAGGTGTCAATAGCTACGTGGGAGAGAAATTCTTCAATAATAATAATAATAATATTTTTGAGTTGATCAGTGGCGCGCGTAGAAAAAAGTTGTTTAAGGTTTTTAAGAAAAAAAAATGGTACGCCACTAATTTTTGTAAAAATAAAAATTGTTATTGGATTCCTTGTTCAATTCTAAAAAGAAAAGCTCTTTTATTATTTTTTGATACGGCGCACTGTTTTCGAGTAAAAAAATAAAAACTATGACACCCTGTATCTCCGTTGATGTTGATATTTCGAAAAAGCGCCAAAGGAAAAAAAATGAAGCCCTATTCGCTGGTGAAAGGATAACGTCAACTTTGGAATCATTCTGTATAAACGTTTGGAAAAAAACATGTGTAGCCGAATGACATCAAACAATAACAATAATAGCGACAATAAATCGTTAATGACGCGCATGATATCAGCTGTCACAAATAATTCAAAACGAAATGTAAATAATGTAACGTGAAAAATGTGAACATAGTATATTATATTTGTTTGGAGTTCATAGTTTGGATTAAACATTGTACCTATTGAATAAATAAAAGAACTTTAGACCAAATCCAAATAAAAGTTTTCTTTAATGACGATCATTTCGAGACAATGAATCATTTTCAGTACTATAATATGTATACATATAGATTGATATATATTGTATTATGTATATCATAGTTCAGGGGTGGCGAACCTTTCTACACCAACGTGCCAATTTATTTCAAATTTTCACGTGCCGACAAGCAGACAAAGAAATTTAACTATCAAAAAAATGAATCAAACGCAGATGAAAAGATAATTTCGATAATACACTGAGCACCATGAAACTTTTTCGTATTTGTTATTTGGCAATAGTATTTTTTTTTAGACATCTAGCATATTTTTAATTATTTCGATTTTCGATTTTGCACCTCAATCAATGCCGTGCCAACAATAATTAATCTGTCACGTGCCACCTGTGGCACGCGTGCCATAGGTTCGCCACTCCTGTCATGGTTTATCTAATATATAAAATTCTCGTGTCACAGTTTTCGTTGCCGAACTTCTCCGAAACGGCTTGACCGATTTTGATGAAATTTTTTGTGCTTATCCGGTATCTATGAGAATCGGCCAACATCTATTTTTCATCCCCCTAAATGTTAGGGGTAGTCCACCCCTAAATTTTTTTTTTATTTTTTAGACAAAATTTTTAATTTCTATTTTTTTATGATACAACATACAAAAATACATACAATCCTCAATTTTCACCCTTCTACGATCAACCCTTATTTTTTAATAGCCATTTTAGTAATTTAATCATTTTTCCTCTCCGGTCGAAAACTGATCAATCGTCATTTAATTAGTTATCCCCGCCAGATGTCTACAGGTGTCACTTCGCCAACATCTATTTTTCATCCCCCTAAATGTTAGGGGTAGTCCACCCCTAAATTTTTTTTCTTCCTTCCCCATTCGTTCTTTTGCACCGGGCACGACGGCGCAGCCGGAGTGCTCGACATACACACATATACGCCCATGTATATTTTAAAATAGCTAGCAATTAATAAAATAGATAGATAGATGTTCCAATTATATATATATATATATATATATATATATATATATATATATATATATATATATTATACTGTTAGGCGGTACGAAGTTCGCCGGGTCCGCTAGTATACATGTAAATTTTTACAAATGGGTTTGTATTCATTGAAATATAAGGAAGGTGGTTTTGACGTGAAACATCCACTGATGTTATTAAAAACCTTCTGTAAAAATCCCAGGAGATAAGAACACTATGTATTTAATGCAACTTTAACAGCGTCTGGCAATATATTGTTCTGATTAGCTAAATCGTCGGGCAAATATTTTGTAAAAAAAAAAATTTGCAAACATCAAGGGGTGTTTCAGGATTCGAGTTTCCTAGCAGTATTGTCAACCTGGCCTCCCTCTAATTACGACATGACCTTGAAGTGTAACAGTCCTAAACACATGCGTAAAATTTGAGTAAAATCGACTCAGTGCGAAATCACATACATACAAAAAATATCGAATTTTTGCATCTACTTCGTTTCCGGGAGGATAAAAATCGAGATTTGATGTTATGAAGTTGTTGCAGAAGAAAAGGAAATTGTATTTCGTCGAGCTGTTTATGCGTTTTTGTGGAAGGATAAAACCGGGATGCATGTTTTTAGAAAAGCGCCATTACAGACCGTTATTCCTGTTAATATCACAGGTCACTTTACAATACATATATACCTAACGTCGTTGCGTGTTTGTTTATGTAACAGGGTTGATCGGAAATTAAAGGACCTCGCACAAACCTTATGAGATTTGGTTTTATTTTATAGTTTAAAGGTCACTAAGAAAAAGTGTCGATGGGCGCATAGCCTAAAAACCAATATATTTTTAGCTACAGATATGTTTAGCGAGATTTTAGATATAGGCAGAATTCACAAACATGTTCCATGTTCAACTTTTGTGCTTTTTTTATGGAAAAATAGTCGAAAACTAGTTAATGTTGGAAGGTGTCACCCTGTATAAAATAATAATGTCATATTCGGATTCAGCGTACTCGAAAACATATTTCTAGAGCTTAGGATTTTTTAAGATTGTGAATTCAATGGATATCTCTATATCTAAAATCTCGCTTAACATATCTGTAGCTAAAAATCTATTGGTTTTTAGGCTAGGCGCCCATGGACACTTTTTCTTAGTGACAATATTAAACTATAAAATAAAACCGTTTTCGATCAATTTAAGCGAGAACCAAATCCCATAAGGTTTATGAGGGGTCCTTTATTACTACAAAATGCAACCTACTCAAATAATTTTTGATCACTTCGTAGATTGAACGCGGAACGCAGACATAAATAAACCCACAAAGCATACATAGAATGTATGTTTATGTGGCATTATAACATTATAATCTCGTTTTGGTTCAGGGGGGCAAAAACTCACTGAATGCGGCCGCAAGCGCGAAACACTACCGAGTCTAAAGCCAAATATCGCTTGCGGCGCTTTTATGATATTATGTTTGTGGATTTTTTTTATAACCTTTATGTCATGCATTAACAGTTAAAGCTGTGAATTTACACACAGCAAAATTACACATCTCTGATCTTTTAACGTACGTTGTTTATACATGTTCTGCTACGTAATTTTTAAAACGGAATAACATGTTTAATTTACTATCAATCGGTTATCCTTTTCTTTTACACGGCGTGTTATGGACATTTAAAGATTGCGTATGTTCTGTCTTAAAATAAAAAGATTGCATTTGTTCAAAAACGGATGCCATGTCAAATATTAGTTAGATTTTTGACATTAATATTTTGTGAAATGCAACACCTTTTAACTTCGCGATTTGTTATTAAACCTATATAAATAGCGATATCTAAGCAATGTCAGTGGTTCAGTGGTAAAATACTCATCTGCCATGCGGGTGGCCCGGATTCGATTCCCGACAGATACGCAACAAATGTTATTTATATTTTTAGAGTTGCTAACCGGGTGTTCCACGATACCTCTCGTCTTTTTTTATTTATTTATTTGTTATTAGTGGCCCGGCCCGATTTCGCCCAAATTTGTAGATCGCCACCATTTTTTCTTCGTTGCAATACTGGTCTGCATGAAAATCGATTTTATTTTAACGTGATAATATATTGTCTATGTTCATTTTGAGGGCTCATTCTCAATATTGATGAAGACATTTTTGAAATCGGATGAGTAGTTTCGGAGATTACCTCCTACATCCAAACTTTACCTCTTTTATAATATTAATATATAGATAATTAGTGCGAAAAACATTATTTTTATCACAAAATATTTTTTTTTCCTATTGAAATAAATTTAATTATCGGCATTAGATCTCAATTCATATTTTTATACAGTCAAACCTGAGTCAGTGAGAACTGGGTAAGCGAGAAAACTCTCTAAGTAAGAGTAATTCCCAGGTGCCGTCTTTATAATCCTCTAAACCTCTATATAAGTGAGAAACAGAAACCTCTATAACAGAAAGACGTTTTTCACTCATGGACCTCTATAACTGAAACTACTACTTGCCTGTACCTCGATAAGCGATAGTCGAACGTATTAATCGTTCCAAGAAGAATGAGTCATAAATAGCTAACTAGTATAACTAACATTGTTTTTATATCATTGGTTTTTTGTTTTCTCTTTTAGTATCTATGTCGAATAATACATACATGTTCATCACTACATACTTGCTGTATTTTTATAGACTTTTACAAGTGAGAAAGGCCACTCCAAAACCACTATAAGCTAGAAACTCGGGTTAGTTAGAAACCTCCATAAGCGAAAAAGAGATCGCGGTCCCTTGAACTCTTGCTTATCTAGTTTGAACTGTATTTTTTTTTATTAATGGCAACCAGTTGATACTTTCACTAGTTTTCAGATTATAATTGGGAAACTGGAGTTACGTAAAAAGTAAACTGAAAATTTCATATATACAACGACATTACTATGTTAAGACGAACTGTTAAAATTTTGGCTGTAGCTCAAAAACGAACCGTGATACCGAAATTAACAACTGATTTTTTTCTCCCAGAAAAAGACCTTTAATAAATACATCCGGTTATCCTCGCTACTTAGATACGGACAAATGCAACGTAAAATCGGACACACTGTACAATTCAAATACCGGGTGTTCTTCGCGTTGCAAGTGAGACAGATCACAGTTCAGTGCATTGCGTTAGTCGCTCAGCAAACACAGCGGGTATTATCTGGTTCCCTCAGTCAGTAGCGGCAGTTTGTATGCGTTGTGTCGGTGTCGGTTCTTCCCCGTAACCTTGGGGGCTGATTTGGTGTTCCGTACGTTTCGTTGCGGCTACGTATAACGTTACGTAACTGGGAAAAGTGGAAGAACAGGTACGTAATGGCGGAAGAACATGTCTGCATAGCTAAAGAAAAGATTCATTGACTTTGTTTACGCATAAAAATTAGTTTTTATTTTTTTCCTTATTATTCCATTACTTCGAAAAAATTGAAAAAATTCCCGAGTATATAGAGACGGATAAAAGGCATTTTCTGACAAAATTTGGTGAGTGATAAATTTCAAAAACGTGGTCAAAAAAATTATTTCTTAAAAGTTTTAACTTTAACCTTGAGTTACTTTTGACGGAGGGAATTTATCAAAAAATCATAAGAGATATTTTTTGTAGACGGTTCAATTCCCTATAAAAAGTACGTTTGTTTATTTCGTTTAAGTGAAAAAATCCTATGTTATTTAAATGAGAAATGTATCGTCTTTAGGACACGTTTGAATATGAATATTAGGAGTTATTTTTGGTCTGATATTTTTTTTAGACTATAAGCTAAACATTTAGGGGGCGCTGGAAAAAAAATAAACAACTTGGTAAATAACGGACACCCTAATGTAGAGGAATGATTAAAAAGGAATACGAAGTACGAACCCTGAAGTGTATATCGTGGAGTCAAAGATTATGGTTGAGGAGCGGGTATGTAATGGTGGAAGAACGTGTCTGCAAATTCCTATAGTAAAGATAGATATTCTAGAATCTAGAATATAGACGCGGATTGATGATGGAAGAACAGACTTTTTGTAAATAAATGACTTATTTATCATAGCAACTGATAGTAATTAAATTTAATATTTAAGGAGGTTGATGCGTTACAGTCCCAATCAAAAGTAAGTCGAATTCTAAATGGGAACTTTTCCATAATAAATTTTTTCAAAAGGTTATAAGTCGATGATACCAATAAATTATAGTCATAAAGGCATAAATAAATATTTTTTTTAATATTAATTAATTATTTCAGTATTTTACTTAATGGACTAAGTTTTAAATTTTTAGTACAAAGTTAGGTTATAAAAAATAAATTTATATAAATATCTGTATTTTACATATTTTTTTGCAGTAAATAATTAAAAAAAGGAATTAGAAGTAATAAAAATTAAAATTAAATCATTAAAAAGTTGAAAATTCAGTTAAAATTGTTAAAATTGTCAAGAATAAAAGTCCATAATCGAAAAGTGCTAAAGTTTAATAATTTTTTTATTGATTAAAAGTCTCCTAATTAAATTGGAAAAAATATTAAAATATGCGTAAGACATCGATGCTTTACATAGTTAGTTTTCGGAACTGCTGACATTTGGTTATTTGCAAAAAATTAAAATGTACCGTTTGCATGCTAGATTGACATATTTTCCATAAGACTACATGTAAAAGTTTTTTCTAATTTTTAACTTTATAAATCTCCTAATGATTTTGGATTTTTTACAGTTTTGTCATAAAAAAATTTATTAAAAAAATTTTATTTCAGCTTTTTTTCATTATCTTCGTAAAACGGCTCAACCTCCTTAAACAATTTCGATTTATTATTTAGCCATTTTAAAAAATTACGCGACTGGAAATTAACCGGAATTGAACAGCAACATCAAAATATCGCAAAGAATGGTACAGCAGTGTGTCTAAGAAACCGGTTTTTTAAAAATTATTTATTCCAAATAATACAAACATTTTATTGGTTATAAGGAAAACTTAAAAAAATATTTATGAACTGATAAAAAATAAAAAATAGAATACCTATATTAATAATATTGTTAAGTAAACATTTTCATAAAATGTTTCACAGTCGTTCGAACTAAATACTAATTATATCTTTATTGGCAAACTTTGATATTTAAATTAGTAGACAAACGGTCAAAACCGCGACTTTCGTTTGCACAGTAATGTACAACGTGTAGGTAGATATTCACCAGAACTGCCAACCGTTGAAATTATCACAACATGCATAATATAAGTCCTTAGTCCGACACTCTATTTAAATGGTTTTGTGTACATAAATTTTAACTGTTTTAGTTAGTGTTTTGACTTGCACACAACGCAAATATACAGGATGTCTTCGACAATTAAATATTTTGATTATACAGTGTCCCTATATTAATATCCTTAAAAATTGAGAAAACCCTTTAAAAATACAGCAAATAGGCATGATGACAGATTTTGAAATTCCGTTCTATAATGTAGGTCACGTAACACGTCTACTGTTTCCGAAAAGAAACATTATTTCCGCAAATAATTAAAATTTAACGCAAATTATTACATATTTATTTTTTCTATTTTGAAATAATCGCGAAAACGCTTGTGACGTCACGCTTTAGTGACAGCTACCATTAGATGTTGTATTTATGGGTGTGAAGCTGTCGTGCAGAGGTATTTCGTAAAAGATATGTAAATTTACTTAATAATATGATTTATATTAAGTATTTTCTTAAAAGTAGGTACTTAGTAGTAAAAATTGTACGGTTTTCTTTAGTTGCAAGTTAACTAAACTCAAAAACAACCTATGACATAAGTGTTGTAAAATATCACAAAAAAACGAATAATCGACAAATCAACTAATTAAATGATACAGAACTTAACGATCACAACAAACATTTAAGCGACACTGTGATTATTTACTTCAAGTGTATATATTCTCTTTGATTTATGAAGGCGTGACGTCATTCGGTGTTTCAGTCAAAATAACCGAATGCAGTATTTTATAATTTTATTTTATAAAAACATTATTAATATCAATGTTTATATTAACACTGGAACATTTTTTAGAATTATTTATATATTTTTCTCCAAAACCATTTATTCTTTTATACTGCCACCACTATTCTCTGGGAGTCATTATAGACAAATTTTGTTCGAATTTTAAACGTCTTCTTAAGAACCTCTTCAACTTTCAAGACAAAATTGTATAGGGGAATGGGGGGCATGACGGGGTCGCGAGGTATGACGGGGTAACGCACAGTTACAAGAAACTAGACGTTTGCGAATTGAAATCAACAAGCCAATAAGAAGCCATACTCGATCAACGGTTAGCGCGACAGAAACAGTGCGTGGAAGTGCACGCGTTTTTCGTTTACAAACGAAAATCATGTTGAGTGTCTCGTCGATCTAATTTTATTCAGTTTGAAACGTCTTAATTGTAAGGTAATAATGACTATCCAAATGATGTCTCTTCTGGTATATGGTTGCTAGTGTTGTTTACTTTGTTGTGGTATAATTAAATAAAAATTCAATTAGTATTTTTATTTTTGAGGAATTATTTTTTTCTAAGTCAGCCTTTGGGGCAAGACGAGATATAGGGTATTGGGCAAGAAGGGGTACAAGCAAGTCACGCCTACTTTGAATAAGATATTCTTTTGCTTCTAAATCTCCTATCCGTGCATCCCCTAGTGATGTTTTGCCAATCCCTTCAGTCTAACGAGATAAATAGAGGAAACAATACCGGAGAGATAAAATAGCCATCATTACCTCAACTCCTTATAAAAATGAGCTAGACAATTTGAAAAAACCGAGGAAAGTATCCAATTCTAATGATCCTTGGCTCAAAAAAATGCTAAGAATAAACAAAATTGTGATAATAATTAGCCTACCCCATCTTGCCCCGTGGTACGGGGCAAGATGATTTTTTGCATGTTCCTAATAAATCATTTATTTAAAAAAAATGTAGTACGTTTATCTCCCAAAGACTATGCCAAATTGTACTCAGATTAATTAGATATCGTGCCATAAATAAATAAGAATAATAAACGTAATGATTATGCTGTATTTTTGATATTTCCCTTAGGTACCCCATCATGCCCCCCCTTCCCCTATCACAGTAGAAAAAAATCAGGTGACGTTAGGTCGGGAGATCTCGGAGGCCAAGGAAAAATTTCAAATCTAGAAATGAGGGTCGCCCGACACACTGTCGTGTATCTAGAATCTAGATACAAGAAAAAACATTACAAAAAGAAAATCTATATAATCTAGATTGTAGATTATATAGATTTTCTTTTTGTAATATTTTTTTCACCGATTTATCGTCACTACATTCTGTATACTGTAGTATCTTTGTCTATTTACGAATACATTACGTCGGTCGGTTATTTCCACGTCACCACCTATACAGCACACCACGTCCACATTTCAACGGCTGTTCTTCCCCGATGTTTGGTTTGCGGATTATAATGCTTGCATTCATTTGTCTGTGTGTGCGTCACGTGACTTTCTTATTTCGTCGTCTCTCGCTCTTTCCCGCTATAGCTTTTGTTTAATTTTAATTTACCTATTCTTTTGTTTCATTATGTTGGTGCGTTTGAAATAAACGTACTTTGATTCAAAAACCGATTAATATTTTAAGCTATTGTCAGGGATGTGTAGCCACTTTCCTGAATAGCTGAAATTTAACTGCTTACATTTTCCATCTACATGGCAGGCAAATATGTAGAGTAATCAGTGAAAAATGTTTGAGGATTTTAAGGGCCGCAACAAAATCAATACTATTGCAAAATGTAAATTGCTAACAGCGATTTAGCATTTTTAAAATTACGCTGTTTCGCCTTTTTAGACGTAAAACTTTTTCAGGAGCGTCTTGAGAGTAACTCATATCTTTTTTCGGATGGAAGTTGCTGTTATTTAAAGGCATCGACTGACAGATGGCGGCATCAAACCGCATCTGTAGAAACCATCTTGAAATAAATGTGAAACATAGCTACAGACACAAACCAATAAGCATAGCCAACGTAATTTAATTAAACAAGTGATTTAATTTGTGAGTGAATGTTTTGTAAAAGTGAGGGTGGTAAAAAACAAATTAAAATATTTTTTACTTCATCTGTGCGTAAAGATTTTACGCACTAATTTTTTTAAAATAAACTAATCCTAGTTCCGCCTTGTGTGACTTTGTTGGCATGACAGGACGTCAAGTCCTCGTTTCCATATAATGACGCCAGGACGCCCACTGCTTAGTACCTACAGGGGTCAGCAACCTGCGGCTCGCGAGCCGCATGCGGTTCTTTCGAGGTAAAGTTGCGGCTCTCCAGTTCCATACGCAAAACTTAATTATTTTATTATTTGTGCTAAAAACATTTGTGTTTTTATAGCCGCGCAGAATTAGCAAATCCGTCACATACAATTGCGAACGTCGATTTTAAAATTTTTTTTGTTAGATAATACGAATATAAGTAACATATTAAGTTTAAACGCCAATCGGAGCACCGCACGATGGTTAAAAAAAATGGCAAAAATCGTCCATATCACTTTTTGGCGATTTACGGGAAAACTATGCATTTGACAAATTAAGTGTAGGGAAATAAAAAATGCGCAATAAAAAGACGAATCGAATGAGTTTTTGTGAGCTCCGATCGGTCCAGTAGTTTTTTAGTAAATTGCAAAAAACTGCTTTTTTGGGCCATTTTTTTGAAATTTCATAACTTCCGTTCTATTAAATATGAAGACTTGAAACTTTAATAGAATATGTGTTTTATAAGCTTCAATATGCATACAAAATTTCAGCAAGATCGATGTTATACTTTTTGAGAAACTTTGAAAAAACCGAAAAAAGGCCCTTCCGAAAAGGGTCCCTGAAAAAGTTTTGGGCCAGCGTAGATCAATTTTTCAAACGTGCTTTTGTTCATCGAGAGTTGCTCTACAACATCCTGCAATGCCGTACCATTACACCTAGCGAAAGTGCGAAAAAAATTTAAAACGCAAAGAAAGCAAAAAAAAATTTTCAGTCAAAAATTTGCAGAATTTGCCATCTAGCCGCATTTCCAGCTCCCTTTTTTAAAATCAATTTTTTTCGCACTTTCGCTAGGTGTAATGGTACGGCATTGCAGGATGTTGTAGAGCAACTCTCGATGAACAAAAGCACGTTTGAAAAATTGATCTACGCTGGCCCAAAACTTTTTCAGGGACCCTTTTCGGAAGGGCCTTTTTTCGGTTTTTTCAAAGTTTCTCAAAAAGTATAACATCGATCTTGCTGAAATTTTGTATGCATATTGAAGCTTATAAAACACATATGTATTCTATTAAAGTTTCAAGTCTTCATATTTAATAGAACGGAAGTTATGGAATTTCAAAAAAATGGCCCAAAAAAGCAGTTTTTTGCAATTTACTAAAAAACTACTGGACCGATCGGAGCTCACAAAAACTCATTCGATTCGTCTTTTTATTGCGCATTTTTTATTTCCCTACACTTAATTTGTCAAATGCATAGTTTTCCCGTAAATCGCCAAAAAGTGATATGGACGATTTTTGCCATTTTTTTTAACCATCGTGCGGTGCTCCGATTGGCGTTTAGACTTAATATGTTACTTATATTCGTATTATCTAACAAAAAAAATTTTAAAATCGACGTTCGCAATTGCACTTTTTTTAGGACACGAATCAGCTAATTCTACCCGACTATTATATGAATAATAGTATATTGTACGACTAGTGAGAGAAGGAGAAGATTCCATGAGCGTGAAATTTGCCGCACGAGCTTAGCGAGTGCGGTAACACGCGAGTGGAATATTCTCCTTCGTTCAATGGTCGCACATAATATTTTATTCAACTAGCACGAGTAATATATAATCGAGGCCCTGATAAAAGAGGGAAAAATAATAAATCACTTCATTGATTGACGTACCCACCGCCCTCGATGCACACAAGATGGCCCTGACTTTCGCTGAATTGCGATGCTGTTTTCATATATACAAATCGCTACCGCGTTCCTATTGGTCCAGAAACTATGCAGTTATTATTCATTATTGTACGGATTCCGCTCGCTACTGCGTTCCTATTGGTCCAGAAAATTCATTATCGTACAGTACGGCTCATTATTAGCATTCTACGCGTCAACATGAAGTAATTTATTATTTCTCCCGAATTTAGCAGGGCCCCGAAATTATATATTACTCACGCGTGTTGAATAAATATTATTTCGTATTTATTTTAAATCAAAAATCAAATATAATACCTATTGTAACATTGAAATTAAAATTTTTAACGGCTCTTTAAAAATTAAGAAATATTAAAAATTGTAACTTTTGGCTCTTCCGTCTCAAAAGGTTGCCGACCTCTGGCTTAGTAGATAAACATTTTAATGTCAAAACGTTGTTGACGTAACGCGTCTCGTTTAAACCAACTATATCAGTAATCAATCCTAATTGATAATCGATAGATACAAATCGCTTCAGACTTTAGACTCGTTCGGTGATCAGATCGCAGTTTGATTTAACATCCACCGGAAGTAGTTATACACGCATGTGTACAGGGTAAAGTATAGCTTTTATATTGAATTACATAATCGGGTCACGGTTCTTCATACCGCGTGTTCTTACCGCCCTTATCTAAACATTCAAAGTGTCGCGGATTGGCGTTCGACATTGGCTTCCGAGCAAACAAAATAATAGTCAGCGATTCATTAATATTTCACAATTTAATACAAGATTTTATGCGTGAGACGGGTATATTTCGCATTGATTCATTGTTTTGCCGCTCCATTTTGTCAACTGCACTGTAATGATCACTACCTACTATTTCTGAACCGTAATTTAAGGATAACGACAGATACTGAGTATCAAAAGTTTAGAATCGATAATAATAGGTATAGAAAGTTAGGGAAAAATATATAGTTTTTATTTTATTCTAGCGTTCATACTGTACAGACGTGTTTTTTCTAATTCGATATAAAGTTATATTTTAATAATAATAACATCTGTATTTTAAAATATGGCAGATAACGAAATAATTACATTGTTAAAAAATATTCAAAGTGATATTAATGAGCTAAAAGGGGATATAAAAGATTTAAAGGAAAGTTCTTTTAATTTAAATGAAAGGTTAAGTGCAGTGGAGAACTCAGTGGACACACTCCAAACTGAACAACGTAAAATGTGGGATCTGATGAAAACACAAAACGATCGGCTTGAATTTTTAGAAAAGGATAGAAGGAAGAATAATGTAGTATTGTATGGAATCCAGGAAACAGATGAAGAAGTCACAGCCGAAACAGTAATAGAATTAATAAAAAACTTGCTAAAAATTCAGTGTAATGTTGATGATATTAACTATGCATATCGCATTGGCAAGCCATCTGATAACAAGTCTAGGCCTATACTCGTTTCATTTACAATTCGGTCCATAAAATATGATATCATGTCTAACAGGAATATGTTAAAAGGCACTAATATATATTTAAATGATGATTTAACTCTATTGGAAAGGAATCAACGCAACGAACTGTATGAATACTGTAAGGAGTACAAACAGAAAGGGAAAAATGTATCTTTAAGAGGAAACAAAATTTGGTTAGAAGGAAAGTTGTTGAGCTTGGATGAGTTAAAGGTCATAACAAGTGTGGCAAAGGAAGTTATGGAAGAAGAACCAAGGCCATCTTCTGGAAAGAAACCTAAAAGAACAGAGGCACGAATTCCAAGCAATCAAACGAATACAAAAAGCCAACGAAGTATTGATTCAATGTTTTTGAGATCACATTCGCAAAGTTCTTCGAGTTCGCAAGCTTCGCAAAAGGGTGGAAAAAAGTAAATAAAGTTGAAGCAAAAAATTTGAAGAGTCGAAAAGAGTTAAAATTATTAGGGTATTGGAATATTAATGGTTTTAATAATTTATTAGATTTAGAAAATTCAGAGTTATTTAAGTTAAAGAAATATGATGTGTTATGTTTAAGTGAAACCTGGCTGACAGATATACCAACTCTTCCCAATTTTCTCACAGGCTATGAAATAATTTATAGTGAAGCTGTTAAACAAAAAACTTTAGGTAGAGCAAGCGGGGGTTTAGTCATTGTTATTAAAAAGAAACTAAACGTTAAATTAAAAGAAATAGACAAATCAGACAAATGGTTGTTCATAAAACTTTTAATCAATAATTGTTCGATAATAATAGGAGTTGTTTATTTTTCACCAAAATTGGATGACAAAGCTTGTATAGATTTGTTCAGTTTATGTTTAAATGAAATTTCTGACAGAAATAAAGATTCGCTCATAATTGTTGGAGGGGATTTTAATGCTAGGGTAGGAGATTTGAATCAGCATGATGAAAACTCACTCGATAATGACAGGGTATTCTCAATAAGAAAAACTTTAGATGGAACCATAAATAAAAGGGGAAAAGTTCTAGTGAATTATATGGAAGAAATGGGTTTCATATTACTTAATGGCAGAACATTCAGTGATTTCCCAGCAAATTACACTTGTACCAACTATAATGGTAAAAGTGTCGTGGATACAATTTGGGTTAATTATGGCTGTCTTAACTTAATAAATGATTTTAGGATTAGTGATCAGTTCCTTTGTTCGGACCATTTTCTATGCGAAGTAGAATTCAATCCAACGCGATATTCTAGTGTTTGTGATGAGGTGTTAGAGTCTGATGAGAGAGAAGAAAAAGTTTTTTTAGAATGGAGTCAAGACTCAGCACAGGAATACTCAGACAGAATAACTCAATTATTAAGTAATGTAAATGACGAGGAAAAAACCGTTGAGGGATTGTATTCTACTTTGCAAAATACTGTTTATAAAGCTGCTGAATCGTCAGGTATGGTAAACTTAAAAAAAATCAGAAAAACAAGAAGTGTTATTAATTATACAAGTAATAAACCTTGGTTTAATTTAGAGTGTAAGGAAGCAAAAAATACAGTTAAAGAATTATATAAAACATTTAAGAAAGATAGTCAAAATAATTTAAGTTTAGTCAATTTTGTAAAAGCAAAAAGTGAATACAAGAAAGTAGCAAATAAACAAAAGAAAGATTATTTTGAGTCCATTAGAGTAAGTTTAAGGGATGTCAAAAATACAAAAGATTTCTGGTCAGTGATCAAAAAATATAGACAAAAAAGATCTCAAACATATAATATAGATTTAAAAACTTGGGTTCACTTTTTTAATGACATATATAAACCTAAAGTTAAATTTAATATTTCATTTTTTGATGTTTTACATCCTTTTCTGGATAGGGATGTTTCTCTTTCAGAATTGTCTCTTTGCATAAACAGCTTAAAAAATAAAAAAAGTCCAGGTCTCGATTTGATTTCAAACGAATTCTATAAAAACATGCCTCCCGAAGGAATATCTTTAATTTTAAACATGTTTAATCAAATTTTATACAATGAGTGTGTTCCTAATAGCTGGGCAAACATAGAACTATTTATGATACATAAAAAAGGTACCACCGATGATCCATATAATTACAGATGCATCGCTTTAATTAACACTATAACTAAGTTATTTACACAAGTGCTATCAAATAGAATAGTGACTTGGTGTGAAGATTCTAAAACTCTGAGTGAAGCTCAATCCGGTTTTAGAAAAAATAGGGGCTGTACAGATAATATATTTACTCTGAGTTCACTGATTCATATTCATTTAAGACACAGCAGACGAAAGGTATACGCGCTATTTGTGGATTTCAAACGGGCTTTCGACTCAGTACAATATGCAGTTCTTTGGAATAAACTTTTTTACCTCGGCATCAGTGGGAAAATAATTAGACTATTACAAAATATATACAATCAGGCTAAAATAACAATAAAAGTTAACAATGAATACTCAGAGTTTATAAAAGTCACCGAGGGAGTTTTGCAGGGCGACTCGTTGAGTCCTCTAATCTTTTCATTGTTTATAAACGATATAGAGAATCATTTCAGGCTCTTAGGATTGGAGGGAATTTCAGTAGATCATCGGAATGATATATTAATGTTACTTTATGCAGACGATTTAGTTATTCTATCTCATTCTGCGATCGATCTAAAAAAGAAACTGATAGCACTGGAATCTTACTGTGATAATAATCAGCTGCAAATTAATACTGAAAAAACAAAAATTTTATTGTTTCATAAGGGTAGGAAGCCAAGAACTCAATTTAATTTTAGATATAAAAATTCCGAAATAAACACAGTGAATCAGTATACGTACCTTGGCTTAACATTTACATCCTCGTCCCTATTTAATGTAGCTGCAAACAACATGGTTACGAAAGCAAACAATGCTGTTGGTTGTGTAAGACAGATAATGTGCTCTACAAAACTGGACTCCTGGAATGCTCGTGTACAATTATTTAACACTCTTATATTGTCAGTGCTTTTGTACTCTGCGGAAGTCTGGGGGCTTAGATATCCCGAACTAATTGAAAGGGTACAAGTAAGATTTTTTAAATCGTTGCTTTATTTGCCACGTAATGTTCCTGACTACATTGTTCGAATGGAAACAGGACAACTAAAATTGATAGTAGATGTTGTTAAAAAATCTCTTGTATGGTGGAAAAAACTACTCGCGATGCCTGATAATAGATACCCCAAATTATGCTATAACAAACTTCTGCAGTTGGACACAAGCATTGACAATATAGAAAAGTTTAATTGGGCATCTCAGTTAAAAAAATATGTTTTAATCGGTGATGGCGAAGATGTTTGGAATGCACAAGATTGTGCAACAGTGAATAACCGATTGCTTTCGATATTAAAACATATTGAAGGTAATTTAATCAGGGAAGACCAATCTAGAATTCAATTATCGGCATTTAATAGTCAATATAAATTTTTAAAGTTACATAGTGAAATTGAACCCTACTTGACATATCAAATAAATATAAACAAAATAAGAATATTTTGTCAACTCCGGGTAATGAGAGATGATTACTTTCGTATATATTTTAAGGGCAATTCGTACTGTTTTGATACTGAAAATATATGCAGCTTATGTAACTTATATGAAAGAGAAACATTATTTCATTTTCTAGTACGCTGTCCAATTTACAAAGGTATTCGAGTGCAATTTCTTACTGAAATTACAAATTTCACTGCAGATGCTAATTATGCACAACTATTATTAACAGCAAACAATTTTTCAAAAGTTAATAATTTATATTATTATGTTATAAATGCGTTAAAATTGAGATCGTTTATAATTAACGAATGATATAACTCGATTATTTATTTTCATGTTTTGCTATGTTTTGATACTCTGATCAGACATGTTTTGTATTTTTAGAATTTTAAAAACTATACACCTTATTAGTTATTAGAAGTAATACTATAATCAAACCCTTGTTATAAGATGTATATCTTCATGAACAATAAATTTATTATTATTATTATTATTATTATTATTATAGTTTTTATTTTATTCGATGAAATTTTATTTATTGAAAAAAAAAATTGGTTGTCTGTAAAGTCGGTTTACGGACGATAGTTTTACGTGATAACGTCATAAAGAAACATTGAACCATACTCGTAAAGTGTTGAAAAATAACTTTTTTTGTTTTTCACATTATACGTATACGTTTCCAAACATTTATTTTTACATATTTAAATAGTAAAATTAGAGTTCTAACCAACTGTAGAAACGGTTTTTAAATATAATGAACCGTTTTGAAAATACACGCAGTTTTAATAAACGGACGGTCGGGTGGTATGGAATGTGGATTTTTCACTCCCTGTAAGTATATATACGAGCGAACTGTGGCAGTCTATTGGAACTTTGTGTCTTGTGATCTTTAATAAATAGATTTTTGTAGCTGTCAAACTTGGGCCATCGTGCTTCTATATCGCTTATACTGCGCTCTCGCTTGCACGCACAGGGTTAGGCGGAACGTGACACATTTCGGAACGTGACACTTTTTCGTACATGCAGCCGGTGTTTCATCAATTTATAAGTCGTTATCACGTCAAAAAATTGGTTGTCTGTAAAGTCGGTTTACGGACGATAGTTTTACGTGATAATGTATTCCGCTCGAAGGTCAGGCGGAACGTGACACATTTCGGAACGTGACACATTTCGGAACGTTACACTTTTTCGTGCATGCAGCCGGTGTTTCATCAATTTATAAGACGTTATCACGTCAAAAACAGTATCTCTCTTATAACCGAAAATGTTAGGTTTAGAATACGACACTATTAAACTTCATTAGATATTTTGTAATTAAGCCACATTGTTAGAAGAATCTAGCTTCCTCCTCTTATTTTCTTAACTCAATAATACAGACTTTGTATAAAATGGATATATATAACATGATATAGGTTACAGAGAGATATTAATATGCGCTAAACGTTTTCGAAAAGTAATTGACAAACCCAGTATAATTTCTTACATTTAATTCGGTTGTGGCGTCAATTGACAATAATATAATTTACAAAATATCTGCAGGCATTTAAATAAGCGCAGTCGTCAGAATAGTAAATTTACTATTTTTTTAATTTCACAATTTTCTGAATAAAATTTTGTGAATAAAATGGTTTTTTCGAATAGTATCAGTTATTTTATATACCGATCTGTCTGATTATTCATCAGCGTGTGCTTATTGGAATCAGCGTGTTTTTTTCAATACGAACGGTGAATAGTTAAAAGTTCTGAGATTTCAGATTTCGTCGAAATTCACATTTTTACACGCTTTATATTAACTTCACTTGTAAGTTTGTATGTATGTATGTATGTTTGTTTGTAACCTTCGTTTGGACTACAGCAAGTGGTTTATTATTGTAGTATAATATGCCAGCACTGTAACTACAGTGGTTAGCCGTGCGGTTTAAGGCACGGGTCTTTGCTGACGTCAACTCTCGGAATCACGGGTCGTGTGTTCTAATCCCGTCCACGCCGAAAAAAAATTGTTTTTTTTTTCGGCAAATTTTTGACAATAAAAAGAACTAAAAAGTGGAAAAAATACTAGTATTATTGTGAAAAAAGCGTGGGGCGCTCGATGTACGAAAATGTGGAACAAAGCGCCCCACGCTTTTTTCACAATGATACTAGTATTTTTTATTCATTATTGTTTTAAGCTTATTTAAAAAAAAATATTTTTTACTTTTTAGTTCGATATAAAGCGTGTTTTTTAGTTTTTTTTATACTATATTTATTTAAGTTAATACTCGATATGCCTTAAAAATAGTAAAAATCGAAAACTCATATATGTTTCAAATTGAAAACCTCTGTAGAAAAAAAAATAACCTGAATCCAACGTGCACAAGTGGTCGACCGGGTAAAAGTCGACACAGCATCGCATTCTGAAGCAAAGTCAAACACAGTATGACATGTTTGTCTCATTTATACAATGCAGCTGATGTTATAAGGTTTGTTCTAGAGTCGCCGTCGCGTCAGTTAAAAAACTGAATGAAATTTTACTGATCTCGCAGAGTTGTTAAAATAGTCCAGGGGCGGATGGGCCTACAGAGATTATGGGAGTTTTCTCGGTAGGCCGGAGCCCGCTGAGGCCGGTAGGCTGATTGCCTATATTTTTACCATTCTAACCCATAAGTGGGGAATGGTACTAGTTTAGGTCAAATTCACTTTTCAAAATTTTACAATATTTTTCGTTTTGAAGTCCCCCGAAACCAAAAAACATATTTTTGGTAAAACTATGTGCGTCTGTTAGTCTGTGAGCACGATTAAGGTCAAACGGATGAACGGATTGAAACTAAATTTTGGGAGCATGTTTCGTATGCAAATATATGAAGAGCCCTATTGTTTTTGGGGAAAATCGGCGCATGCGCATGCTAGGACGATGTTTTTTATATAATAATGGTATATTTTTCATAATATTTAATTTTACAACAAAGTTTTGTTAACATTTTTTTTCTCAACTTTACAGTTTCGGAAATATTTTGAAAATAAAAAAAAGCTGTTCTTTTGTTTTGTATTAAGCATGCTGTGATTAATTTTTACATGACGTGGAACATATTACGTAGGTAACCATGGCAACGAATAACAAATATCATATTGAATACTAGCCATTACCCGCGTCACCTCACGCGATATCAGAAACTTTATTTTGTTTATTATACTATATCAAATGTCAACATTTTGAAGTTGGAATGGTCCTGTTGCTCAATTGACTGGAATTTTGTTTACTGTAAAGCGAAATTTAGAACACAAATCTTACATGGAATATTATGTTAAACATATTCATGATTTGTGCAGCGGAAATTCGAGTAAGATAATGGAAGTACATTATAAGTTCAACAATTAATTTAAAAAAAAATCCAGGAGTGTGTAGGAATAAACCTAGAGATTTCGACCGTTCTCTATGGCCGGTGTACGAATCTAGGTTGGCCTCCCAGCACGGTGTTGCTCTTAATCCTGACAGATGGGTTCCGTTCTGCTCCCGTTGGTCCTGCACTCACACAAATACATATGTATTACGCGCGATGTTCGGCTATCCTGAATATACCCGACCTTCCTCTATATGTATGAGATTCACTCAGCTCGATTTCCGCTTTCATATTTTTTGTTGTAAAATAAGTACGGTTGTTTTGTTTTGTTTTTTTTTTTTTTTAAACTAGCCATTCTATCCAAATAATCTCTTTTATAGGCTTCAAAACATTGCCTTATTTCTCCAGCTTGTTGTTATTTCATAAGCTGGAATACCCATTTTTTGCACACCGTGGGTTTTATCTCTGGAACCCCCGCTCTCAAATTAAAACTCCCAGGTTCTGTGATAATTGGTTCAGCCGTTTGTACGTTAACGTCACAATGGTACCAATTTACGTCAAAATTCACTTTACAAATTTTTACAATATTGTTTCGTTTTAAGATCCCATGAGTTCAAAAAACTTATTTTTGGAAAATGTATGTTAGTCTGTTTGTCTGTAACCACGATACAAATCACACGACAAAGCGGATCAAAATGTATAACATATAAATAGGACGAGCTCTATTGTTTTCGGAGAAAATCGGCACATGCGTACAAGGGATATGTGCTATAACGTTGATTTTTATATCATAATGATATACTTTTCGTAACGGTTTATTATTCAATTAATTTTTTCCTCAGTTTTGTAAAAAATGTTTCTTGCAAACTTCACAGTTTCGTAAATCTTTTAAAAACAAAAAAGAATCAACTGTTCTTTTGTTCTGAAGATCTGTCAAAAAGAAATTATTTAGTTTACTGACAAGCATGCTTCGGTTAATTTTTACATGTGAAACCATATTATGTAACCATGCAAATGAAAATCAAACATAATAATATTTATTACTAGCCGTTACCTGCGTCACCGCACACGAAACACTATTTCATTTATTATAATATTATGTCAAATGTTAGCATTTCTGAAGTTCTGTCGCCCTATTGGCTGCACTTTTATTTTATTAGAATAATTTTATTACTGACCGATTTATTAAAAATAAGTTTTACTGTAATATAATATAATACTAATATAATGCGCTTAACGTCCGTTTCTCGACTTTGTCATAACAGACGCCATTCGCACCATTTCTATTTTCCATCTATCACAACTTCCCGTTATTTTCTACATTTTTAAACTTCTACTTAATTAATAGCAATAGGCGAATGAAGGAATTTTAGGACATTAGGATAAGGTAGGCAAATTTTGAGCATAGGAGTTTGACATGGCCATGGCCTTGAATATGGAACCATCTCGATATTTATCTAGTGTTATTGAGGAAAACCATAGAAAACCTCAACAAGATGGCCGGTACAGGAATTACCGTTTCTCGGCAAGAGGCAGCAGGAAAAAGTCCCCAGTCACATGTGTCCTCGCCGGGATTCGAACCCGGTACCTCCCGAATGCGAGTCTAGTGCTGTCACCACTACGCCACCCCGCTTATTAAACATAAGTTTCACTGTCACTGATGTTTCATGACTTCATTGCGCCGAAGATGACATTTTCTTTACCTTTGCGAATTGAAATACCGGTCCTCCAATCCAGTTGAGTAGATATTGTAAGGTTAGGTTGGCACAATTCAACACATTTCGTTGTTTCGTGTGCTGTACTTGTTTTTTTTATTGTTCTCCGAAAGAATTATGAATGCGGCTGAATTTTATGACTCTAGGTCCTTCCGTCTTACACCTACTTGCACACATCGTCCTGTGGGTTGCCAACACAGCACGTACTTCATCTGTTTATCTCAGTCCATTTCCTTATTGTTAATTTAATCAGAAAACAGCAAGCGTGCTATCCTACGTTTTGGTTCACATGCTCTTGTTCCGACGCTATGTTAAAAATTTAACCACCGACATTTGATAAAATGGCAATGAAATATTTTTATGTCATTAGTAAACATAAAATGAAATTCGGTTTTTCAAGTAAAACGTCTTTACGCGCGACTTGAGATTAACTCACATCTTTTTTTCGAACGGAAGTAACGTTCTGTAAAGTTTATGTAGTTTACGCAGTTTCCGCTATCGTAGTAATAAGAATATTTCACAGATGGCGACATCAAAACGCATCTGTAGAAACCATCTTGAATGAAAGATGAAACTTAGCTACGGACGCAATCCAATTTTGTGCTTGGCCGAAGAGTTAACGGAAGTCGATGAAACACAAAATTATACTATAATAACAATTATGATTCATAAAACTTAACATTTATTACCATTCCAACCCATAAGTGGAGAATGGTACTAGTTTAGGTCAAAAATCACTTTTCAAAATTTTACAATATCTTTTCGTTTTGAGGTTCACCGAATCCAAAATACATATTTTTGGAAAAACTGTGAGTCAGTTTGTCTGTGAGCTTGATTCAGGTTAAATGGATGAACGTATTAAAACCAAATTTTGGGAGGATGCTTGGTATGCAAATATGAAGAGCCCTATTGTTTTTGAGGAAAATATACGCATGCGCAGAACAGATGTATGCTATAACGGTGTTTTTTATATTATAATGGTATATTTTTCATAACGGCTTATTCTATTTAGAAACGCTGCTAGATTCCTTGCTAGATTTGTCTATTAGTTTTCTAGCGTTGGTTTTCTTGATTGTTGTTAAGTGCTCGCTTCACACGAGACTATTTTTCAACTTTATTTTGTGGATAGATCTGGTGCGCGCGTAGTGACAGTTCGAATATAAACACAGAGCAAAACGTGTCTGACTCTGAACAGAATGACGCCATGTGGGCGCTTGTTCAAGTGATCACGTGACAAGATACTGCTTCCTGATTGGTTCGTGCTCATACCTAGCAGCAAATCTAGTAGGGAAAATTTCTAATTTTAAAACCTATCTTCTGAGCTAGAAAGGCAGCCCGCAGTGACGTCATTTCCATCTTCGTACCCTGCCTACTGGCTAGCTGAACTCCTAGCAGCGTTTCTAGCCTCGTGTGCAGCGGCTTTTAGACTCCAGAGTGGACACCGCCATTTTCTCTATAAGTTTTAGTTACCTACCAAACTTTATTATGAAACCAATGAACTATGATTTCAAAAAATTTTCACGTCAGGTTTGCATACATTTTTTTTGGCTGTCGTCTAAATTCTAAACTAATCTATCTCTCGAAAATTTTATCAATCCTGAATATAATTGATTTGTAATTTTCATTTAGATGCAACTGCTGTTTTTTGATGCATTTCGTCAATAACGATGGCTTCTGTGATAAAAATAAAAGCCATGTCGGGGTTAAATACTATACTGCAAGTTGCAACCGTCAACTTAATTTAGCGGCAGATGAATATGCGAGCCGCATGAATAATGTACAACATTTTTAACTGTGTCATGCCATTCATTTGAATTTTAATATTTTTAAAAGCAACGGTTTGACGCAAAACTCTACACTAGATAAACAATAACAAATATACAGGGTGCAACTGTGGACTCTAATGAAATTCTCAATTTCGCCCATCTGCATCGTGACGAATTTATTGTTCTATATTTAAAATTAGTAATTTGTTTTATTAATATTGTAATAAAACTGCGTTCTTTGTTGGTGGTTAAAAATGTTTATTAACAAAAATAAACGTTAACAAAAACAAACTAAAAAGTACTTCTCTAATAAGAATGAATAATAAAACAATAAAATAAATAACGAAAAATAAACGACTTCTAAAACAACAATAATAACACCAAACTACTATGTACAGAGAATATTTATATTACGGTTCTCTATTTATTTAGAACACTTGTGTCGCGCACTGTTCACTGCTACTGACACTGACTGACTGCCTGCCTTCCACGCTAGCGCTGTTTATATAAGTTCTTCAGCCGCATTCGAGAACATTTCTCGGTATTCTAGAAGCTTCGGCATCCTTCTATGCTGTTCCGATAACAGTTTGCGACAACAATACGCGCATTGCTATCTATGCGGTTCCGACAACAATATTAGTATTGTTGTCTACTCCGTCAACAAAGCACTGTCGCCGTCTCCAGTTTCGTCACGTTACAATATTTTATTATTAGATCTGTTCAGAGTGATTAATTAGACTGTAATATTTGCTTATGAAAATATATTATTTTAAAATCTTTAAGGAATAAAGAAGATTTTCAAAGATAATAATTGGCGAAACCTTTGTGTCTGAAGAAAACTATTACAATGTTACCGACATAGTTTTCTAAATCCAAAGACACATGGAGCATAGTCACGGAAGCCTCAGTGCGCGAGTTTGAGTCGTACTTGTCCAGTTTCTACACGCTTTATAATTTCACTTGTAAGTTTGTATGTATGTATGCATGTATGTATGTTTGTAACCTTCGTTTGGACTACAGCAAGTGGTTTATTACTGTAGTATAATATGCCAGCACTGTAACTACAGTGGTTAGCCGTGCGGTCTAAGGCACGGGTCTTCGCTGACATCAACTCTCGGAATCACGGGTCGTGGGTTCTAATCCCGTCCACGCCGAAAAAAAAATTGTTGTTTTTTCGGCAAATTTATGACAATAAATCGAACTAAAAAGTGGAAAGTAAATATAGTTTAAAAAAAACTAAAAAACACGCTTTATATCGAACTAAAAAGTAAAAAATATATTGTTTTTTAAATAAGCTTAAAACAATAATGAATAAAAAATACAAGTATTATTGTGAAAAAAGCGTGGGGCGCTCGACGTACGAAAATGCGGAACAAAGCGCCCCACGCTTTTTCACAGTAATACTTGTATTTTTTATTCATTATTGTTTTAAGCTTATTTTAAAAAAATATTTTTTACCTTTTAGTTCGATATAAAGCGTGTTTTTTAGTTTTTTTTAAACTATATTTTTATAATTACGTTTAGTGCATTTGTAGTCTGAACAAGTTTAGTTTTAATTACACAACAATGACACCGATTGTTGAAAACTAAATCATGACCGCAACACGGTTGCCAGCCTTAAGAGACATTATAAATAGCTGCTTCACTTCTCCGTGAACAAAGAGCTGACATGTATTAAAAGCTCAAATGTCAAATGCATACACCAGTGCCAGCTTTGATGTTAAATAGAACTTTGTTGATTTGCTGCATGGCTTTATCGTTGCCTGCAATGATTTAACACTTCAAAGATTGCGTAATAGAGCCTACGTATCAATGAATTAGCAATTAATAAAATATACCTATACTGGAGTTCATTATAGTGCAAGAGCTATCAAACATTTTTGGTTTAGGTGTTTGAGGTACAGTGAAAATTTGTGTAACACTTCTTTTGTAATGTCTGAACACAAAATCGAAGACTTGGCTGAAGGGTAGTGGGGCTTAACCAAGCCTTGGAATTTTTAAGTGTGCGAAATTTTATTTGCGAAAAATGTTCTTGAGGGATTTTGAAATTTTAATACCTTTAAACTTAGTATTTAACAATAAATTAGCAAGATTATTTTGTCGGGTCTAAAAATGTCTGCCAAACAGTTACAAAATTGTCTTATTATACGTGAATCCAAGTAAGACTCTACGGGCAGCTAGTCTAAAATAAATCTAAGTTACACAATTTTGAACATAATAATAATAATAATTGTAATATCTCATAGTTATCGTTATTACGCGAAGATTATTTGATTATCAACATTTATCAGGGTCAACAAACTTCGCACAAATGAAATAAAACCGACCCACATCAAAGTTAACGTATAATTTTAATGGATTATTTTATGCTGGGCGTAGAAAATGAAACCACGCGCATTCTTTATTATAAAATGGAGGATTATTTTGTTTTTACTGTACTGGCATTTTGTTTCAATAAAAATGCGAAAGAAATTTCATATTTATTCTTGTAGGTACTCCTGAACATGGACTGATTGTCCGAAACGATCGTCGAGAGAGAAAATATTTTGTAGAATTTTCAAATTTGTTATTAATCATATTCTACTAAGTGCCGAGTGAAAATTCAGTGCAAATTATATCGTAGCTAAACCTATAAAATATGTAAAAATTGAAAGAAAAGTATTTAATTTGAAGTTTGAAAATTTTTTTGATTTTTCGCATAAAATGTTGACCTATAAACATTTATAAATAATATTTATAACATAATTTATCAAACAAGTAGGTTCAACTATGAATAAAAATTGTTTTTCATATCTGGTAAAATTTTCAGACCAAAATTTTTAATAGTTTGTGAGATCACCCACAAACTTCGAAATTGATTTGAGAAAAACGCGTTTTAAAAAAAAATCAGGTTTGATAGTGAAAAAATTTGTAACGATCAATTAATATCTCAACCGAATATCGTTTTGAAATTTTGTGGGCATATTCTACATAATTTACGAAAATTTTTAAGCAAAAAAAAGCGAGTGACGTATCACGACTGAAGTAAAACTTCTTCCTGCCCATAATTATTTTAAATAGGTAATATATTTATTAAGAATAATGCGTAAATACCTCAAACTAGCTCATGTTAAATTCATGAACGAACAATAATATGCAGTCGGTTCGTCTCAAAGTTTATCGAACACAATATAACCTCACTCTGTAGCACATATTTACAAAATATAATTTTTGATTAATTAATAGGCAAAATATGTATATATATTTATTAGCATAATTTATAATACATTTAAAAGGATTTGTTAACTAACCTACATTATTTCCCGTTACAAAATGCAGCAAAATTCGATGAAACGTATTTTTGATACAAAAAAACAGTTGTTTTCATTTTAAACGTCAAATAGTTGTATTAATGCTCCGTCTTTGTCGCACTCACTATTTATATCTCCCTCTCAACTTCGATGATGCACTTCCGTAAACGATTTAGTCAGGCATCGCGATATGATGCACTTCCGTAAATGATTTCGTCAGGCATTTACCAGCTTACTCCCCAAGTCAAGCGTGCCTAAAGAAGTTTTACTCAAAAAGAAAATTAAAAATATTTTTGAGCTGTTACACTAGGTGCCCCTCTTAACACGTTGTCGATTCGAAATTACAAAAGTTTTAACTGAAAGCAAATCGAACTGGGAAAATTTCATTTCGGAGTTAAAAATTGGATTTGTCTAAAAAAAAGTCGCGTTAAGCCATAGCTTTCTATGCGACACAAGGAGTATAGTAGAGTGTGATGTGTCCTTAAGCCGGTGCTATATCCGCTTTAATACAGTTTAAGAAGTTCCAACGTGTGACACGGAGGTCGCGCGTCAGAGCGACTTAGACTAACAGTTCAATCGTATAAACTAGATTAATCCGTTATTCTAAACTTATGTTGTGTAATTCGCAACCGTAGATCAGGGTCGGATCAGAACTATCGCAGCAAATTGTCCATATACAGTAGAACCTCTGTAAGTCGAACTTAGGAGATGCAAAAAAATCGATTTATAGAGTTTTCGACTTATGAAGGACTTCGACTTATGAAGAACTTCCACTTAGGTGAATTTTGTAAGAAAATATTCGACTTGTAGAGGTTAAGATTGATTCTAATTTTGAGTTGCTATATTATATACAGAGGTCCAATTTATTTTTTCGAGTTATGAAGAGAAAATGTGTGGCTTGTAGGGATTCACTAATTATTTCGACCAATAGAGGGTTGAGATTTCGAGTAATTGAGGTTTTTGAGCTTGAAGGGAAGGGAACAAAACATTTTTTTGAGTTTTGGAGTTTTAAGCTTATCGAGGTTCGACTTAAAGAGGTTCTACCGCATTATTTTTTCATGCCTGTATATACCAGTCTGTAAAATGACACATTTAAAACTAGTGCTGTAAAGTTGCGCAAAGTAAAATAAACGTAGGTACCTAGTCGTAGTGCCATATAACCAGTAATCTAAACGCATGAGAATTGAAGGCAGCCTGCGATTTGAAGTGATCGTGCTCAAAACTGAACTTTCAAAAATGTTGAAAATTAAGTGAAAATCAGCTATTTTATTGGAGATACGTGAAAAAATACAATATGTACTCGTATCTCGTGCGTAATAGCCTGTGTGTGTGTTTAACTCTCTAGCTTTCGTTTAAAACACAATATTGTGACGCTCCGTAATAAAATAATCATTCACGTACTATATATCCATAAGCTACTATTAGCTGCCTGTTATTGAACAAAAAAGATGTCATCCAAATTCCCTATTCATTTACGGAGACAACTTTCACAAACTGTGGAATTGCACCAGGGTCGTAATTAGACATTTAAGACACGCTATAAAAATCAACAATGGTAACTTTGAATTTTTTTCCCGATAATTTCGGTTCTTTAAGGTAGTTCACTCGCGACAGTCGTAGACAAAAGTACCAACAGTTAG
This sequence comes from Xanthostigma xanthostigma, assembly GCA_963575645.1. Taxonomy (NCBI): domain Eukaryota; kingdom Metazoa; phylum Arthropoda; class Insecta; order Raphidioptera; family Raphidiidae; genus Xanthostigma; species Xanthostigma xanthostigma. Next base: position 14,572,289 of record OY754469.1, read on the forward strand.
AGAATCTCCATGCTAAAGACTTGTAGTTTTGTAAGAGACTGTACCCAACACATCTATAAGCTTTAATATTAGTGGAGTGGATTGGTAAAAAGTCTTGAATCCTGTATGTCTCGAATCGAAAAATGTTTCCTACAAAAACTGTAGAGTCGAGCTCCCCCGACATTTTGGTATAGTTTGAGACCGACTGTCGGAGCCCCCCTCCTAAGCTTTGCAAGAAAATTGATTGTTTCAGAATTTACCTGCGTAGGTAAGGAAAAGATATTTTGACAATATTACATAAGAGAGAGAGAGAGAGAGAGAGAGAGAGAGAGAGAGAGAGAGAAAGAGAGAGTTAACGTAACAATATGAGTTTGGGAGAAATTTTTTTTACTTTTCGCAAACAGTAGATATAAAAACGAAAAAAATGGCGTCGGGTTTAGGTCGATAAGTCAATTAGAACCAAAGTTAAGGGAGATTTTAAATAATTTCCTCTCTTGCCGGTTCTAATTGACCCACCGCGTCCTGCCTCCGGTGCAAAGAACGGGTTTTTAGTACCTTTGCAATAAAAAGAAGCTGAATGGTTTTTTAAAAAATGGCATTTAATTCTTCAAAATTTTTCTCAGTAAAATGGCAATATCTCGCGAACGGATTGTCTAATCCGACCCGGTCTGGAACGAGTTTACGCGGATTCTTTTTCTCTACAACTTTTATTGGAAAAATTCCCCCCCCCCCCCCGATAATAATGGCCGAGTTATGGTGCAAAGACGAGTTTTCCGGAACTTTTAAACGGTATTTCCCCCGCTGCCCCCTCCGACAGTCAGTCACAAACTATACCAAAATGTCGGGGGGCAGTTTTTGTAGGAAGCATTTTTCGATTCGAGACATACCGGTTTCAAATTCCCAATATACTTCATTATACAGGGTGTCCCACGACATTACTGCCATAGCCTGAGACTGTGTCAAAAATGTCTAATGAACATATACCCGGAACGCTATATCCTAACTGAGCTAGAAGCGTTTGAAATTTTAAATAAGTAAGCCCACTAATGCAGGTATTAGGTTCGGCTGTTGGTTTTGTTATTATTAAAAAGACCAGGTGGCTGTGAATCACCATTAATATTTATTCGTGCTGATCCTGAGACTCTTTGCAGAGCTACCAATTCAATTCTAAGAAGAGCTAGACTATGTATACAGCAACTGGGTGGATATTTTGAGCAACTAATTCAATAAAGCGATTTCTTTTTAAATAAGTACTAAATTTTTAAAATTACTGCCTACTACTTATCTAAAATTTCAAATGTTTGTAGCTCAGTTAGGATAGCGTTCCGGATATAATATGTTTATTAGACATTTTTGACTTGAAATCACCCTGGCAACACAGTCCCAGGCTATGGCAGTCATGTCGTGGGACACCCTATACATACATAGTTAGAATTTCAAGTACTTACAATAAAAATATTTTTATTTAAAATTGATTTTTTTTTAACAAATCGGTAAAAAAACAGTTTTTTTTTCAAAACATTCATAATATTTTAATTTTCAAAGCATTAGTTTTTAAGAAATATATCGTTTTCGAGATATTCTGGAATGACTCCAGCATGTTAATTAATTATGCACATTTTGATTGTTAATATCTCGTTTTACATAGTTGGTGAAAAAATTTTTAAATTAAATATTTAAGGCGCTTTTATTAACCTTATATTTCAATTTTATTAAATTCTTACGAAAAGCCGATTTAACGAGTGAACTACCTTAAAAACGCTTGCAAACGACAAGTTCGTCAGCCCCGGTTATGGCGCAGGACATGGTGCAGAACATTGTAATTAGGGCGCTGAACAGTACTAACAAGCCAACCCTGCTCCGTGTACTTCATTGTATTGGTTCTCTAATTATAATTGTTGTTAACTGTAACCGAATATATTATGTAAGGGCGGGTGGTGTGCGGGGGGGAAGGGAAGATTCAAGCTGCGTCTGCAATCATTGTTGCCAACGTATCAATTCCATTCAAACAGTTGTACATTGCTTGTTTATTTTAAGGATTTAACTTTAGACATTATATAACTAAGTATACTGATTAATTATTATTTCCGAGTTGAGTGTTGAGATGTTCTGTTTATTAGTGAAGAAATCTTCCTGACCATCTTGTACGTCTATCACCTGACAAGAAAATACTTGACCCTTAACTAAATGAGCCTATTCTCCGTCCGTCTTGTGTCCTAGGCACATTACGTGTTACTTCAATATGAAACATTTTTTGTGACTATTTGAATTACAAAATTCGATCAAAATTAATAACAATGTATGATAAATAGAGCCTATTAAAAGATTCAGGAACATTGATTTTCTATTCACCCAATACGAATTCCTTAAGAAGGCCTCCAAGCTTTTTTCGATCCAGGACCTCGCATGTAGACGGCTCTGTATTTATAATCACAAAATTGCGTTTAGGATTGATTTTGGAACAAAAAAATGCTTACTTTACAAAATTTTATAAATTATTTTATAATATTATAGAAATTAAAAAATTGTCTAGATTGGCCGATGTATTAATTGTTTTCCTAATTTTATTTTATGCCGGCACTTCACATGGCTATTTGTATTTGTGTATTTGGCATATTTGGCAAACAATTACCAAGTGTGGACAGTCTATTTGACAAAGTGTTGTACTTATTTGCCTATTTGACAAATAAGGCCAATACCAAATACGCGTTACCGTGCGCTTGTCGGTTTTTCGAGGCACATCAAAGGAGTTAAATAGGCAAATACGCAAATAAACCGTCCACATAATGACCATATTCAGAAGTGCACGCGCCGTGAACCTGTACGGACGTGCAGTTTTTTTGTGTCTGTGCTGTGAGCGAGAACTGGAACAATTACTATTGAAAATGAATTGGGACAATGAAATAGTGCTAAAATTCCTGGAATTTTGAACCTTGTGTTCTGCTGCCAAATGTTTGTGTGTTTGCTATTTGACTGCCATGTGTGGATGGTCGTATTTGCGTCTATTTGCATGTTTGTCTTGAACGTCATATATTTTGCCAAATACAACAAACACCCAATAGCGAACACAAATAGCCATGTGAAGTGCCACCTTTACACATTATTAAGATTATATTCATGCCAAGATTCTATAATAGAATCATTAGTTGGTAATTTATATAATTAATATTACACTTATTGTTTAAAAAAAAAAACAAGTCTACTGCTGACAAAATCAATTTTCTTGAATTATATAAACTTTATCCGCGTCTTTTTTTGTGGAACAGACTCTATGTGTAGTACATATTTATTTTCAGTGAACAATTTGATACGCGTTCTCGCTAGAGCAGTTTGCAATCTGCCATTTATGCTTGGAACTACATAAATCGAGGCATCGATTCGTACCTAACCTATGTCCAAACACTTCCTTGATTGTTTGTTTTAGTCATTACACGCTTTATATTAACTTCACTTGTAAGTTTGTATGTATGTATGTTTGTTCGTAACCTCGTTTGGACTACAGCAAGTGGTTTATTACTGTTAGTATGTTATGCCACTACTGTAAGAGCAATCGTTGACCGAGCGGTCTAAGGCACGGATCTTCGCTGAAGTCAACTCTCGGAATCACGGGTCGTGGGTTCTAATCCCGTCCACGCCGAAAAAAAAAATTGTTTTTTTTCGGCAAATTTTTGACAATAAATCGAACTAAAAAGTGGAAAATAAATATAGTTTAAAAAAAACTAAAAGACACGCTTTATATCAAACTAAAAAGTGAAAAATAAATATAGTTTTAAAAAAACTAAAAAACACGTTTTATATCGAACTAAAAAGTAAAAAATATTTTTTTAAAATAAGCTTAGAACAATAATAAATAAAAAATACAAGTATTATTGTGAAAAAATCGTGGGGCGCTCGATGTACGGAAATGTGGAACAAAGAGCCCCACGCTTTTTTCTCAATAATACTAGTATTTTTTATTCATTATTGTTTTAAGCTTATTTTAAAAAAAATATTTTTTACTTTTTAGTTCGATATAAAGCGTGTTTTTTAGTTTTTTTTAAACTATATTTATATTTGTTTTAGTGGTTGGAGGTCGGATTTTTATTTTAGGCTTCGGCCGTTTCTTTAAATGTTTGTGTCGTCGCTATTTTTCTATTTTTCTAGGGAAGGAATTGCACTTAGTTTGGAAATTCTATACACCTGGTTGCCAAATTTTTATGTCTCCTACTGGTATCCACGCTCTGCGCCGCTGAGTATGCTAGCCGGTAGTCGCCTAGTAGACTGGTTAATTTTGACTTCTTTTACATGAATTATTTTCGGCTGGTTAACTGTCATAATTACATACTGCAAAGATGCGCTATACTGCATAAACGGACCTTGTAGGCTGCGCAAAAACGTCACATTTCTTCGTAACGCCATTTCACCGAGTTACCAGGGCCGGATTAACCCTGTCCGGGCCCCTAGGCAACAATCCTGTCCGGGCCCTTAGGCAATGCAATCAGGTCTTTTCAAGTTGATGAAGGGATATGAGTAACTTCCAGATGATCGGCTCCAGGCATCCTGTTACTTCAATGTCTTATGTGATATTGAAACTTCATGATTATTTTGACTTGATGCTGCAGCATCGCCTTACCTGACTCGTTAGCTTTATTGAAATGGTCTTAATGAATAGGTTATAGATAATTAATTGATGATCCAGGTTTTTTGATGGGTCAAGAAAGAGAAATGAGACGTGACGTATAGTTATTTTAAATGTTATCTTGTTAGGTATGTATGAAGTATTTCATGAATTGACATGCGTCGAAAAAAAGTATAATGTTGGGAAATTTAATACAAATTTCCAATTAAAATTTTCGTTCAATGAAAAGTTTTGTTTCTTGGTGCGTGCACGGGCCCTTAGGCAGTTGCCTATTCTGCCTAATGATTAATCCGGCATTGCGAGTTACCCCTTCGCGAAATTCATAAAACGCGCCTAAAGAAGCGGGATGTGTGCGTCGGCCCTTAAAAATGAATAATTTTATTCGGACGCCGGATAGTTCTATTACTGAGTACCTACATATGTCATACGTTAACATAGCAAAATATAAGTTGATGTTTATGACATGCTATACGATTGCAATGGAAAATGATTTTAGAAGAAAAAAACTGCGGAGCACCCGCGAACCTCTCTCAATAGAACGTGCTCGGCTTCGTTGTTGTTACGGGAAAACAGATTTTCCGATTTGTCAGTTCGATAAATAGATTTCCATGCGATCCGACGTGTGCATATGACCTGACTCAGTGGCGCACATCGTAAACTAAAATAATTGGCAAAACCAAAAGTGCACATCCCGCAAGTTTTTCACTGAAAAAATAGATTAAAAACATTTAATTCAATTATGTTGACAGGGATCGAACCCGGAATCTTGTCACTACTAGACTAAGGACTTATCCACTTCCACTATGCCATGGCACTCTTGCACCCATGCCGCTGTTATCGTGGTTTAAAAGTATAGCACTTATTCTACGGTAATTTACTACAGTAATGTATATTGTTTTTTTTTACTACTAGTCAGAGTGCCCGTCGGCAAAAATTTTATTGACACATAGGTAATCTCCCCAAACTTTGTATATGGTTTCATTAGGCCTAGTCTGACACTTATTTCCTCTATGACTTTTCTTGATTTTCCCTCTAAATTTACCGAAAGATGTCGTTTTGACGACATGTAAAAATTTATAGATACCTACTGTTTGTTTTTTTAATTGGATAGCTTAAAAACTTCAACCAAAACGCTAAAATAATGTTCTCTGACAAATAACATGAACCATTTAAAATGTCTAACACCTCGAATATGTTGAATGGTTCATGTTATTTGTCACAGAACATTATCTTAGCGTTTTGGTTGAAGTTTTTTAGCTATCCAATTAAAAAAACAAACAGTATCTATAAATTTTTACATGTCGTCAAAACGACATCTTTCGGAAAATTTAGAGGGAAAACACCCCAAAATCAAGAAAAGTCATAGAGGAAATAGGTGTCAGACTAGGCCTAATGAAGCCATATACAATGTTTGGGGAGAGTATGTGTCAATAAAATTTTTGCCGACGGGCACTCTGACTATACCTATTGGCTGTCAAAAATAATAAAAACTAAAACTGTTTATAAAAATTAAACTATATTGAACACATTTCAGTGAATCAAGGCGATCCGACTAAAATTACGATCTGCAGAGCTCGGACGTACGTACATACGTAAAGACCAACCGACAACTGCTGTTCGTGATTTTCAATTACAATTTTAGTAGTAATTATGAATTCGAATCGATCTAAAAATGGTTATGTTTTATAGAACAGTATCTCCTCTTTTCAAAAAGCTACAATTTGAATAGATTTTGTGTGAAATTAATTTAGATGTAACTTGTATGAAGGAGTCAGTTCTAACATATTGTAAGTTATATACATTGATCGACTTGTTCGAGATATCGTAAGCAACTTCACGATAGAAAAGAGAGCCAATCAAGAGCTCGGAAAACTGGACGAAAATGGCAGCTTACACGGTGACAACCGGCAACTTCACTCTTGTGTTCTCCCTTTTCTATTTAAATTCGTGCGCCACTGATCGAATATTCATTGTCAGCCATGAAACGTATTCAGTTGTTCAGTGCAACGATAAATATGTCGTTCAATGAGAAACAGTATGTCCAATGAATAAACCTGTACACTGAACTAAAATAACTACTTCACCGTATAACATTTATTATTGCTCTTATACAAAGTAACGATTATTGTCAGCCATGTTGCAAAATGCAAATACAAAGTATACTTCAATGTTTAATAACAATAAAACTATATTCTGTAAAGCTAGTAGGGCTAATAATCTCAATTATCGAGCTTCTATAATATCTCTTAACGCTAGTATTTTCAAAGGATTCATTATATACAAGATTGTTCAAGAGATATTATAATTCGGGTTCGAAAATTGTTTTCTTCATGAAAACACTGAATTTCTGCGTTAGTAATGCAACGTAGACATTAAAACGTTGTCCCAAGTTTTGAAGTAAAACTTGAGAGTAACTCGAATCATTATTCGGACGGAAGTAACGTGTTTGCGCAGTTTCTGCTATTTAAAGGCATCGACTGACAGATGACGGCATCAAAATGCATCTGTAGATAGATAACAGCAATCCTAAAAGTACTACAGATTTTATATCACCATCCATTTTGAACAAACACACTCGTTCTGCAGCAAAGACTGACCGCTTGGTCGGCACAAACCGCTGTATGTGCCATTGTAGAGCGGCGGCCGACTCGGCACAAAACCGTTGTGTCATCGACGTCTAGGCTGCCGAGTCGGCCTTCGATCAGCGCAAACCGCTGTATGTGTCATCGCTCTAAACACGCTTTCACGTTTTTTTGTAGAACATTATAACGCAATATTAGTGATCTACGTGTGCAATAGGTATGTAGTCACAGCTTTTTTAGTGTAACGTGATGTTGTTTGTTACTTTATTTTTGGGTAAAAAAATAAAATATACTCTTCAACTCAAAAAAGTGTGATGTTTATTGGTATTAAATAATTGATTGAGTCCCAATTCGTCCGCTATATGGCTCGCAGCCGTAATTTTGATTAGTTTTAAAAATAAGATAAATTAATATTACTGTTCTCTTTCGCGAATAAATTGTTGGGCATCAAGCCTCGCCACATCCAAAAGAATTATGAAGAGAAGTTTTAAGAATTTATTAAAATACAATTTTTAGTTCGACGTCGTGAAACAAAAATTATTAACTGACTTCAAAAATGATTTTTAATTTTAACGTTTGGAATTTTTTTCATAGAAATTAGATTGCATAATAACTAGATTACGGCATTGAGCGGGTGCAGACGAAACTCAAACAGTGGCGTACTGTTTGGGAACGTAGCATAATTAATAATTAAATTAATTATGTTACATTAGAAGATATTTTAAATTTCTACTTTATTTTCCTGGCAAGACACACTCTTGGTACTTAGTTATTTTACAAAAATATTTATAAATAATAACTTATAAGCGTGGGTAGGTACGTACTAATTATTAAAAAAAATATTAAATTAACTCAGCTTTAAAATATTTTTGTAGCCACAGGGCAGTGGGTTTTTAAATAACATAACACAAAAGGAAGATGAAAATATAATTAGAGGATTTGTTGTGTTGTCTCTGCAAAAAAGAAAATTATAATCCGGTATTTTTCCGTTTTTTTTTTTTAAAAAAAGCTTCCGGCAACTTGGTCATTAGCCGTCTAATATTGATTGTTAAAATTGTGACATCGTTTCGATCGGAATCCAAGGTCACAAAATGTATTGCTTCAAGTTCAGGCCGCAATGAGCTCATTTATTAAGGCCCCCATACACCTCGTTCTTTTTTGGCAGTTTTAACCGCCGGGTAAAACTGTACGGTTAAACACGAACAACGGCCATCCCCATACACCTCGTTCTTTTATAGCAGTTTTAACCGCACGGGTAAAACTGTACGGTTAATTAAACACGAACAACGGCCATATCCACACAGAGGCGTTGTTTCGTTCAGTTTTTCTGAAGTCGTGGCATCATTAATACGATCTGCTTTGATGGATCCTACGACAACGTTAGCAGTTGCAGCCGCAGTGGCTATAAAATTAAAATTTTCAAAAAGAAAACGTTCAAAATGGACTAAAGAATGGTTACTTAAACGCAGGCAATTTTCACACGTAAATCTTCTAAATGAATTACGACTAGAACCAGGAGATTGGTTTAAGGCGAATGGACGAAGAAACGTATTTAGAGCTGCTCACTTTAGTAACACCAGATTTCTTGGATTGGATTCCTTTTTTTAATTCCTTTCGGAAGCAACCACGTAGAGAATCTATTTTCTTTTTTACACATTCCTTTGTTGCTGAATTATCTACTTCTCTTAATTTTATAATCATGTCTTCGTAAGCTTTATTTTTTTTATCCCTATCAGAATACTCACTAGATTTTATTTTCCAAAGGCACGAATGGCTTCGATACAATTGTATGAATTGAACGAGCTGAAACTTGAACCTGGGGATTGGTTCAATTACCTGAGAATGGACGAACATACTTATTTTGAGTTATTATTAAAATATAAATCAATACTCAAACTAATTACAATCATTTAATTAATATGACTTATTTGCTGTACGTCGCACCACTGAATAAACACGTCGATTCTTATCGGAAAGCGCCACACATTACGATTTGAAACGACAACCAGCAAACACGTCGTGTTTAAAATCAAGATTCGGCAGATATAAAAACTGCCGTGTTTCATCGACAGTTTTTGCCCATACACTTCGGTTTTGACCGACGTGTTTTATCGTGACGATGAAAACTGCCAAAAAAGAACGAGGTGTATGGGGATAATAATAAGGTCGTTTTTTGTTAGAATCTACATAATAAATAGATTATGAAACTATATTTTTCATAATTTTTTCAAAAGTGTTTACTTTTCAATGGAAGTTTTAAGATAGAGTTATGTCGCTACTCACAAATTATGAAGACATCATTCCGTCTGTGATTGGCTGACTAAAATCATTGATATCACGCCCATCGCTTTGCCAAATTGAAAATGATCCACAGGTAGAAGATAATTAATAGATAAAGAAGTGTGACTGTCGTTTACTTCAGCATATGACGATTTTTAATAGACATATATTTATTTAATTCATGTTTTCAATTAAGAGGAAGAATATAATAACGAAAAAATTGATTTACATTATCTATATCTATACATAAACTGGTGCAATTTACGCTATAAGATAGTTTTTATAAAATATTTTGTACAAAATGATGGTGTTTTTTCAAAGAAACTATTTTAGTAACATGTAACGACATCTGATAGAATTTACTCAAAACTATTAGTGCCTACAGAAGTAAAAAAAACGGTTTTACTACCAAGTAGCAACATCTGTTAGAATTCGCTCAAAGCTATTAGTTCAGAAGCAAATCTGGTAGAATTTGCTCAAAGCTATTAGTTCAGACGCCGGACAGCAAACGAAATACATTTTGCGGAATTATATCTATCGCACCCGGGTGAAACCGGGACGGACCGTTTGTTTACAATTAATAATAATAATAATAATAATGCAGCTTTATTCTGGAATACTGTGAATACAGTGTAGAATGCGTCATGTTAAAGTTACAATGGGTATTTATAAAAATCTATCTTAAAATAGTCATTTAAATTGTACAAAGTTTCTTCAATTAAAATGTTTTTAACATGTTTTTTTAGTTTAAGTGGATCTAAATTGAATAGTTTATATGGTAATTTGTTGCAGATTTTTGTGATTATATTGTAAGTACGATTTTGTACAACTGAAAGATTATAATTAATACCTACAATGCATGTACCTAAGAGGCATAAAATGCGCTGTTCAAAATTATAAAATTTTGATAATTTTGACGTGGCGTAAATTAACGTATTTTTATTTATATCTGGGAACAAGCCTATTAGTAGTTAATTTAATTAAAACAACGGATTATTTTATACTAGCGTCAATAAATTGGCGCATCACAGTGTTGTCGGATCTCGACATTTCATCGATTTGAATGAATGAATGGCATATTTTTTGACACATCAGAATGTTCCGTCAATATTTCACGTTTGTAACGAGTCCCCGGTGAGTAATAACTTTAAAATATATATAGATATATGTTTTGGAAAAAGGTGATGCATTAGACTGTCGCTGCTCCAGGGATGTTTATATCCAGGCGGCGATGATGTCGCTCTAAACAAGACTGTCAACTAATAAGGAATACGCCCTTACAAAATGTCCACTTCTTTATAAAACACAAAACAAAGTTTTGTTAAGTGTCAAGAACTACTGAACAAATTTAATGCACTTTCTGCACCAGTTTTATTTCTTGAGAAAGTTTTAAATATATAAATAACTAGCGGCCCGTTTTGCCTTCGTCCGAATTTGTAGATTGCCACCGTTTTTCCGCCGACTTACGTTGGAAAATTGATCTCCACGAAAAGCGCTTTTATTTTAACATGATAATGTATAGCCTATGTGTTTATCTGAAGGCCCATTCTAAATATTGGTGACAAAATTTTTGAAATCGGATGAGTAGTTTCCTACATCCAAACTTACAAACTTTAACACTTTATATAATATTTTCGCAGAGCATGCGATGTAAGGAGTTAATTATTGAAATTTTCGTACGGATCCCTAATTTAACTCGATTAACAATATAACCTATGTTACTCAGTGATAATGTAGCATTCTATTAGTGATAGAGTTTTTAATATCGGCCCAGTAGTTTTTGAGTTTATTCATTACAAACAAAAATACAAATATTTTCTTTTTATAATATTAGTATAGATTAGCATAGATAATTTGCCGGTCTGGCTTTGCCTGGGTGAAAATCGGATTAAATCTGCTATACAATGCGGTTTTTACCATTCGAAAGCGTAATTTCTTGAGGAAGATTTAGATCTAGATATAATAACTGTCCGGCCCGGTTTCACCCCAGACCCTAGCTACCCTACTGCTAATGTTATATGTTATACAGAGTGTTATATAAACAATTTTTTAAATTAAACGTTTCGCCTATATCTTTCAAAACTGTTTTAGGTGCATATTAACAAAAAAAAGTGTTTTTTTATCTATATATACAAAATAGTTGGCAAAACCAAAAGTGCACATCCCGCAAGTTTTTCCACTGTATGATAAAAAAATAACAATTAAAAAATATTTTTAATAAATTTTAAAATGATTTAAAAATTTAAAGAAAAAAATAATTAAAAATTGAAAAAATATTTTTTTTAAGTTGCAAAAATAAAAAAAATTAAGAACTATACATAATATAATATATAATTAATATCAAGTGGAATAAAATAAAACAAAATAAAAAGAAAAAAAAAAGAAAAAATCAATGATATCGTAAGGAATCGAACCCAGGACCTTGCCCTCGGGGATCCAACGGCATAACCATTACGCCACGGCTGCCTAATACGTGTAGTGGTGTTATCACGGTATACAAGTGTAGCACTTGTTTTATGGATTACACTATGTTTAGCCAGCAATTATTATATTGTTTTTAAACTATTAGCTGTCAAAAATAATAAAAAATAAAACTGTTTATAAAAAATTAAACTACTGAACACATTTTAGTGAATTTAAATAGGGTTCTGGTCTGATAGTAAACAAAGTGAATAAAATATAACCCAAGGCAATCCGACCAAAATTGCGATCTGTAGAGTCGTGACGTACGTACATACGTACGTACATACGTACGTACATACGTACAGACCAACCGACAACTGCTGTTTGTGATTTTCAATTACAATTTTAATAGTATTTATGAACTCAAATTGATTTAAAAATGGTTCTATTTTATAGATTAGAATCTCCTCTTTTCAAAAAGCTTCAATTTGAATGGATTTCGTGTGAAATTAACTTAGATATAACTTCTTATATGAACGAAAGTCAGCTCTGACGCACAAAGCGATAATAAAGCACATACCGCTAGTTTAGCGGTATGTGCAACAAAGTTCCTCCACCGCGCTTGCATGTCTGAACGCGATAAACTCAAAAACTACCGAACAGATTTTCATACGGTTTTCACTAATAAAAAGAGCGATAAACGAGGAAGGTTTTTGTATATAATTTGTAAATATTTTGTACAAAATGACGGCGTTTTGTCAAAAACCATGTAGCGACATCAGATAGACTTTGATCAAAGCTATTAGTTCAGACATTTCTGCGCTGTAGTCGTTTTCATAGACACGCCCTGAATAAAATACATTTTGCACAATTTGCCGATAACACAAAATACATCTATCTTTATATATAAAAAACAATTTTGTACTCGGGTGAAACCGGGCCGGGCCGCTAGTAAATAATAAAACAATCGTACTAAATTCAAACTATTAGATAATAAATTACTTAATACTAATTAATTTTTATATTTTTTAGATATTTTGAAGAAGATCCAAATCCGGATCGAAACGTCATCTTGTGTTATATTGATTTGTATTTTTATTATTTTTTGTCAATATATCGTATGGTCTGAGAAAAATTGGTCGACAATTTTATTTACTTGAATAAATTCAAACTACATATAGTTTATAAAGTCTTATGACTTTTTTTATAACAACAAATACAGACGTAATTACTAGGTAGGCTAATTAATATAATTAACCCTAAACACATTTCAAGGAACGCGTGTTTGGCTTGCAACAGTTATTTTCGGAACGAGCTGTGGATGCATAATTTCAAATCACAACTGGAGTCCGAATAAAAACTCGCGTCCGCTTGATTAGTTCCCATTATAATTCCACCGGTTCGTTTGCACAGTTTAATAAAACGTTCAGCTGACTGAATTATTTACACCTATCAACACGCTTGAGTCGCGCCGTGACTACCTAATAGCCAAAAATGTGTTTATTTGGTTATTTATTCAGCCATAATTTCCCGCTTGTTTTCAACTTCGTTTTTATTTTTCAAAACGAAACAAAACTCCCACATTATTGTAATTTTTTAAAAATTAAATTTATTCAACGTTTTATGCAAATTCAAATTTACATTAATACATATTTTTCAAAATACTGAATATTTATTTTCGAAACTCAATATTTGGACCACTTCATAAATGCTTTCCAACAATCCGTATAGAAAACTAATTCTGGCTGTTTGTTCGGGTATCACGTAAAAACAACTTGTCTGAAAAATTGGTCGATAATTTTATTTATTTGCATTTCATTTAATTCGAGTGCTCCAGAGGCTTTTAAAACGTTATAGAAGGAAAACTAATAATATTTAAGTTAATATAGGTAAACGTATTTTTTTGGATTTTTTTAAACTATAAATTTTAATTTTAAACTGCTTTAGACACGTTTTCCCACCATGAACATCGTTACTCCCACCACTTTTACCATTCCAACCCACAAGTGGGGAATGCCCACCACTTTTACCATTCCAACCCACAAGTGGGAAATGGTAAGTACTAGTTTAGGTTAAAAATCACTTTTCAAAAATTTTACAATATCTTTCCGTTTTGAGGTCCCCCGAATCCAAAAAACATTTTTGAAAAAACTGTGCGTCTGTTAGTCTGTTTGTCTGTGAACACGATACAGGTCAAACGGATGAGCGGATTGAAACCAAATTTTGGGAGCATATTTGGTATGCAAATATGAAGAGCCCTATTGTTTTTTGGGGAAAGTCGGCGCATGCGCACAAGATATATATGCTATAACGGTGTTTTTTATATAATAATGGTATACTTTTCATAACGGTTTATTATTCTATTTATTTTTTCAAGAAAGTTTCTAAGCTTTATAGTTTCGGAAATATTTTGAAAATAAAAAAAAAATAAGCCGATCTTTTGTTTTATAAAATTAGTTCGGCATGCTTTGATTTATTTTTACATGACGTGGAACATATTATGTAGGTAACCATGGCAACAAATAGCAAATATCATACTGAATACTAGCCATTACCCGCGTCACCGCACACGATATCAGAAATTTTGTTTTCTTTATTATAATCAAATGCCAACATTTTCGAAGTTGGAATGGTCCCGTCGCCCAATTGGCTGGAATTTTTTATTTTAAATATATAAAACAAATTTAAATTATATGAAATTGATCAAGAGGCCGTTTATTTTTTAAACGTAATTAAAATGGACGAGAGCCACCATTGACAAAGATGTGACGCTATTCAGTTTAATCGCAAAACTTCACCGGTGCGCAGATAAGAAAGCCTTTTGTTGATTTAATGAAATGAGAGAGTTTGTTTATTTTAACAGTGGGCGATTCAACAGATAAAAAAAACTTTTTCTTTATCGTTATTTTGAGACGAAAAGAACAATGTTTTAATTTTATTGTTAATTACTGACATTGGGACGGGTGTTTCATTAGAAAGATTACACCGTTGTATGAAGAAGCGCATTCCTTGTCTGCAGGATTGATGGAACGAAAACGAATCTGTGTCATGTTGGGTTATTCCCCGTTTCTTGAAACAGACCGCAAACAAGTGGTATCCTCAGTCTCGATTATAATCTGAGGCCTAGGACTGAATTTCGAGACTAGACGTCTTGAAATTCCTCGATAATATCGAGATTCATGCGAGATTATAGTTTCGTGATGTAGTAAAATCATATGGGATGCCAATGAAGCCGTGGCATAGTCATACCCAATAATTAAAATCGGCACTTTCAAAAAAATTAATAAAGAATGTGCATTAGGCTTGGGTAACTCAGATCTGAACCGGTTCAAAGAGCCGGCTCCGACAGAAAATCCGTGAGAGCCGGCTCACTTTTTTTATGAGCCGACGGCTCAACGGATCCGCATAACTCAGTGAAACACTTAATACACTGAAGCACTGTCAGCTCAAATGACTCATGCATCATAATATGTCTGGCTATGGGTACACTCTATACGCACAGGCGGTACAATGTTTTACTTAAGTCACAACTATTTAAGGTATTGTATTGCATATTGTAATATGCTTTCTGTAACATAGCAAGTAGCAACCTGAAAAACCCCGCCTTATAATATGTGAGTCAGTCACTGGCATAATATTAGGTGATATTGACTTGACTCAACCAACTCAGTGGCTCAGTTGTTTCGAATACGTATTCAGAACTCGGCTCTTTTTGAACCGGTTCAGGGAGCCGGCTCACATACGGGATCCAGATGCAAAGATGCAGATCACTAAAAAGACCCGTTTATCTCATCTCTAATGTGCATACATAGATTCGTTGGTTAACTTTATTTATTTCTTAAATTCACTATTAATCTTTACCAGGGGTAGGCAACCTTTGAGACGGAAGAGCCAAAAGTTACAATTTATAAAATTTCCCAGTTTTTAAAGAGCCACTAAACATTTTCATTTCAGTATTAAGGTATTTGCTTATATTATATAGGTATAATATATTTATATATATCCGAAGACGACACGTCGTGACGGGGCCGATGCGGGTGAGAAGCGAGTGGAAATGGCTGATAGATAGACATGGTACTCAATCATAGATCGATTGGACGATTTTTAAGGGTTTAAATAATAAAATAATTAAAATCTTTGATTAACGTCTGATTAGAACTCTTCAATAAATAAAATTATCGACCAATTTTTCAGACAATATATTAACAATAAAATAAAATTAAAAATTTTAAAAACCCACGACGAAAGTAAAAAAAGTAAATGTTATAATAGAAAAAGAATTAAATAAAATTCAAAAATCCCCCGACTAAGAAAATCTGTCGGGGGCTGCCATTTGGCTGCATTGAAATGAACTAAAATATTGCAATTTATTTTCTTCTATTCTTAATTCAGGGCAGCGAATGGCGGCCCCGCGACGGATTTTCTTAGTCGGGGGATTTTTGAATTTTATTTAATTCTTTTTCTATTATAACATTTACTTTTTTTACTTTCGTCGTGGGTTTTTAAAATTTTTAATTTTATTTTATTTTAAACTTTTTAGAGATTTTGTAAAAGTGTTTTTTGATCGTCTTGCCGAACTAGCGTACACAGTGTAACCATATCTGATACCCTAATTGTCGAATCGCGTTATGTGCGAGAGTGCTCATAATTGTGTTTTTAATAAATATCTATGTATGTGTATTGCTGTAAAAACCACTACTAACGAACGCTTGTTAGATCTGTTTGTGCGTAGCACTTTTGTTATGGTATTTTAAATGTACGTGTAATGCTGTAAAAAGCAGTAGTTCCGAACGCTTGTTAGATCTGTTCGTGCGTAGCACGTTTGTTACGGTTTTTTGTGCAGTGCAGCGCCCCCTGGGGCGTAATCATCGTAATAATATCTATCTAAGAACCATCTCAAATGAATTACAAACCCTTTACAGAAAACCGCATCTGAATTGATCAAACCGTTTTCCAGATAAATGGCGACATTGATCGAGTGCACAAACAAACAAACACACAATCTCTCACCCTAAACGCATATACATGCCTCCGTTCCGTCGTGGGTAAAAAAATATAATTAATACATTAACGTTTCGATCCGGATTTGGGTCTTCTTCAGAACGGATCTAAAAAATATAAAAAATAATTAATATTTAATTTCTAATTCGCTTTATATTAAATTCTGTCAAAATAGGTAATTAATTAGTATCAAAATATTTTTTTTTTCAATATTTTGATAATAATTAATTATTTTGAAAGAATTTAATATAAAGCGAATTAGAAATTAAATATTAATTATTTTTAAAATTTTTTAGATCCGTTCTGAAGAAGATCCAAATCCGGATCGAAACGTTAATGTATTAATTATATTTTTTGTTAATATATTGTCTGAAAAATTGGTCAATAATTTTATTTATTGAATAAAATAATTAATTATTGGTTAACTGGAGAGTCGCAACTTTACATCAAAAGAGCCGCGTGCATTTCGCGAGCCGCAGGTTGTCGACCCCTGATGAAGAGGAACATTTTGTTAGTTTGAATGTAGGAGGTAATCCGTTCAAAAATGGACAGAACTAGTTTTGACCAATTGAAAATGCGCAAAACTAGTTTTGCTCTTTTTATAACACTCAATACCCGTTTAAACGTAAGATTTCGGGTTTGGGAAATATTCATTGGTCAAAACTAGCTTTGCGCATTTATTTCGGTTATTGACCGAATTCGGGTATAGACCGTAACATATTGTACAATTCAGATTCAAAAGTAGCGAACACAGTCAAAATAACGAAACGCCATCTCTATACTTTTTCTGTGCGTGTGTGAAGGAGCCCTATTGTGTCGAGGGCGTTGCTTTCTGTCACTTTTGTCTGTCTCTGTGTTCATCTGCTCTTCTGTATTATAACAATTGAGATTATACACATTTGTTCGACCTTTAAAAGAACTCACTGGCTATGTGCTTTCTTTAATCATTCTTTGAACTTTTTTTAAAACTCTTTGTAGTTCCTGCCGCGATTCCAAAAATTCTATAAGCTTCTGTGTCAACTGCCGTACATAATGAAAGATTCGGATTGCAGAAAGCATTGTCAAAAACTCTGATTTGATAACGACGGATATTTCGTCATAAGAAAAGCATTTTAGAATTTCCAATCGAACCGGCTGAAAAAAATATTGAATAGATTAAAACAATATTTTTTTTAAAACTGTGAATCTAACTTACCAAATTTTTAAACACTTCCATGAAAACAAAACACATTTTTATTTTACATATCTCAAATTTTACGAAAAATATAATTTCATACGCCATGCGTAATCATTATTCTCAAAAGCGATTGTTACTTTTGTTTTCAATTTTTACTAAATAATTTTATAACTTGTGTGTTAATTTATGCGTCTTGTTTTTCAAAATTTTCAAATTTCCCTGTGGAATACATTTTGAGTTACCCTACTTGTGAGAAACGCTTTTGACAAATCTAGCAATAGTGTCGATCTGCATGAATATTCAAAAAATAATAATTTTCGATTTTGTAACAATAGTATATTACACCCCGGGCATCATGCCGCGCCAGTGCAAGAATATCAAATTTTCGGCCAGTGTGGTGGATACTATTTTTCTTCATATCTCTATCGTAAGTACTCTTATTAAATACATTAATTAATAAATTACTTATTAATTAAATAAAAACACCGATAAATTCCAACCATGCAGCTTTAAGGCTATACGTAAAAACACGAATGATAGCTAATCGCGGCTTTTAAATCGATTCGTTATTATGGCCCGGGCACACTTATTTTTGAATTTTGGTCCCAATGGGGAGCAAATTGAAAACAAATAAAAAATAAGTTCAAAAAAAAAATAATTTAGCTCAGGAGCGACACATCATTACATTGTGTCCCTTATTACGGTTCCAGGACTTCCAGGATCATTACCTTTTATTAATATAAAATGCATGTGCGCTCTTCTGCAATAAGGCCATGGTACATTCCATAGACCAGTCTTCTTTTAAAATTCGTACAGTACATGGTAACGTTTCCATAAGAACACGATTTTAATATGGGTTTGTTAAATGTAATTAAATAAGGATGGTTCGTTTCTTCCTTACCGGAGTGTATTTTAGTAACGGTCATTTAACAGAATCGACTGCGATAATTTATAAAACGTCGCTACCAACACACACATAACAAGACCACTAAAACCGCATCAATTTTCAATTTGCACGGCTGCCACTACTACGCGAACGAAGGAAAAAGAGAACAGAGAAATCCGCTATACACATTATAAGAAAGAAAAACCCGGCTTCATGTCTGAACAAAGATTAACAAAAACTGAAACTCCTATTGGATGTTCGAACCGGTCGGCTTGCTTCCTTTATAAATACTTATTGCATCAACATCGTTACCGACCATCACGGCGATGGGATTGCTGTTTTGACCAGATTAGTTTCTTTAATTTCATGTTACAAAAAGTAAATCCACCCGATTAGTTTTAAAAATATAAATTGAAGTTTGTGTAGATAGATACCTAGTTATTAATTTATTGTATAGTCCAAAAACAGAGTATAGTAATGCAGGATTATGAATACCACACTCACTTTAAAAATACACCACAAAAATACTTTAAAAATACAGATCTATAATAAAAAAATTGTTTTATGTAACTCTAAAAACATGAATATATAAATAAACATCGAAATAAAATATTAGATGAAAGGTCAACATTTAAAAATTTATTATTATTTACAACAATAACGAAATATGGTGCTAATTTTAACATTTTAATAAAATTGGTTTTATTATTTTCATCTTTTATTTGAATAGGTAATTTATTATATAATTTATACGCTGTATAAACTTGTATATGTTTAACAACCACCTGATAGATACGAGTATTATAGATTTTTTTTCATTATTTATTTTATCAAAATAACCATTTTCATTCACGATTTTAAGTAATTAAGCGTCATATAAATAACTGTTTTATTTTCAACTCAAATTTGTAGATTACTACCGTTTTTTCGTTGACTTAGGTTGCAAAATTGATATCCATGAAAAGGGAAAAATCGTCACATGCGCAAAAGAGATATATGCTATTATAGCATATGTCTCTTTTGCGCATGCGACTATTTTTCCCTTGCATTGCTATAACGTTGTATTTATATAATAATTGTATACTTTTCATAACGGTTTATTATTCTATTTATTTTTTCAAGAAAGTTTTGTTCAGAAATTTTTTCTAAACGTTATAGTTTCGGAAATATTTTAAAAATAAAAAAAATCAGCTGTTCTTTTGTTTTGTAGATCTGTCAGAAAGAAATTAGCTAAGCATGCTTTGATTAATTTTTACACGACGTGGAACATATTATGTAGGTAACCACGGCAATAGCAAATATCATACTGAATACTAGCCATTACCCGCGTCACCTTACGCGATATCAGAAATTTTATATTCTTTGGTACCTATACTATATCAAATGTCAATATTTTTGGAGTTGGAATGGTTCCGTTGCCCGATTGGCTGGAATTTTTTTACTTCTATTAACATCAATATTGACGGATTGACATTTATGTTCTACTGGGATACATAAGTTTGATGTAATAGAACTGTTATTTATGAGAAGAACTGATTTCCATTATGATACGAGTATTTGAACCATGATCAGACCATGTCTTTAATCTCGGATATAAAAAACGAAATAAGTAGAAGTCCAATCAGTTATAAATCATGATATAATTATAAAAAAATATATATAAAGAGCGTAAATAATGGGAAAAAAGAGGGAATGCAATTTTATATTCGCGTACGTGTGTATTTTCCACAAACAAGTGAACGTCAACTTGTGTCGTGGGATTTTTCCATCGCGACATCATATTATAAAAAATGTTAAACTTGATGAAGTCATTTTAAAATGTATATTAGAATCGGAAAGTATATACCTGTGTCAACATGTCAAAAGTGCTTATGTTGACATTTAAATAATATTTTATAGCTTTGTAATGTTTGTACAAGTCGTACTAAGAAATGAAATAAATGTGTCTGTAATAGGCATGATGACAGTATAAAAGACTCAAAGAATAAGTGGTTTTAGAGAAAAATATATGTTGAAATGATTCTAAAAAATAACCCACTGTTAATATAAACATTGAGATTAATAAGATTTTTAATAAAATGAAAGTATAAAATACTGCAATCGGCCATGTTGACTGAAGCGCCGAATGACGTCACGCCTTCTTAAAGCAAAGAGAATATAAACACTTGAAGTAAATAATTACCGTGTCGCTAAATTTTTTGTTGCGATCATTCACGTCTTCATCATTTAATTAGTTAATTTGTTATTTATTTGTTTTTTTGTGATATTTTATAACACTTATGTCATAGACTATTTTTGAGGTTAGTTAACTTTCAACTAAAGAAAACCGTACTATTTTTACTACTAAGTACCTATTTTTAAGAAAATATTTAATATTAAGCATATCGTAAATTTACATGCCTTGCTAAAAAATACCTCTGCACGACAGCTCTACACTTATAAATACATCACATGTCAGCTGTTACTGAGGCGTGACGTCACAAGCGTTTTCGCGATTACTTCAAAATAGAAAGATAAAAATGCAATATTTACTGTTAAAATTTAATTTATTGCTGAAATAATGTTTGTTTTTTCGGAAATAGTAAACGTGTATACGTACATTATAGAACTGGCTTTCAAAATCTGTCATCATGCTTATTTTATGCTATTGAAGGTTTGTCGGGTGCTTTTGAATATTTTTTTAAAGACAGGAAAGGGGTTTTTAAAATTTAGTATTGATACCAGCATCGCTTGAAATAAACCAAATTTAGTTCAACTCGATACCTACAATATGATGGCACCCTAACTTAAAAGTTTTTGGTAACTACTTTCAATCCAAGTACTCACCGATTTGGGACTGTTTCTTTTTTATCAAAAAAAAATTGGCATGAACCACTTTGCGTTGTGATTTTATATATACGTTTTGTGCTGTGGAACAAAACCCTCTGAAGAATGTTATAAGTGGCGGTTGCCTAGGCGCTCCTTTATATTAAAGAGAATGGAATTCTGGTATACAAACTGATTCACTCATTACAAAACTAAAGGTTTAAGATTTATGTGGATTTACTATTTTTACGTTAAGGTCCTGTTCTCTTCCTGTTTTCTTCATGGATTTGTTTTATTTAATATCAAACTAGCGGTCCTGTCCGGCTTCGCCCGGATTTAAACATTGCCTATTAAACACAACATTGGATAAGAATTAAAACAATGGCGGACAAAATAGTTTCGAAAATATTTCATTTTTGATAAAAAAATTTAAATATAAAAGTGATATAGTGCCCGCGGCGAGAGTTGAAGCCAGGCACGTCATCAATAATTTGGTAGTGAACGCCTACTTGTCCGCAGACAGTGGCGTGTGGACTAAATTTGACATATCCATTTATAGCGGTAGATTTAGCGGAAGAATAAAAATAAACACTCGACGCACATGGATCTCCGAAACAGCCAATAGCAAGCTAGAAGGCGGGCGCAATGCGTTCACGTCACTATGACGCGGTGGCTTCATCTTTTACCGCAGCTAGTATTCTGTGTGCCATCATTTGAAAGAGAGATTATAGACTATAGACGCTCAACATCTAAGGTTATCAGCGTTTATTCATCATTTAAAGATAGACATAATATGCTATAAAGTGATTATTTCAATCTACTATATGTATTACATTAAAGCTATAGTGATTTTGTATAACGAATAATGATTAACTTTTCTCGTTTATTTTTCGATGTACAGCGAAATTTCTTACGTATTAAATATGCAAGATACGTCTTGTTTTGATTTTGAAAATTTGAATTTTAAATTCAATACCCAAGATAATGTTTTGCTTTTTCGTGCCTTCATATTAAAAGCGCATAATATTTAAAAATTAAATTTTTATTTTTCTCTTTTGTGGGAATGAGGAGTTTTAAATTGAGAAAACAAACTCAACTGCGTTTTGAATGCGTATTTACAGTCGACACTAGTTTATCAATATCCAGATTTCTGTTATTGATATTAAATAGGGAAAAACCTACTTGAATCTTTGTGCTCATTGTTTTAATAGTAGTACAGTGTAAACTCCATTTAACGTCACTTGATATAACGAAAATCTCTTTAAAATGTCGAAATTATATATACAGGGTGTATCATAGAAAACGGAACATAGGGAAAACTCCATTGTACAAATTACGATCAACGATTACTTTGGCCACACATGAGAATGGGTACCAATGGTAACGTTGACTAACCATTATTTAATGACAATAATTGATAATAATTAATAATTAGAAAAATTAGATAAAATAGATACTTCAGTATTAAATGAATTATTTTTTTTATTTTCTATTTAGAAAATATTTTTTTAATTAATTATTAAACCAAACAAACAGTTAAAATACAAAAAATAAAGCAAATGTTCAAATAAACATCCATTTTGATTAACCAGTGGCTTAATCGGTTATAAAAACTTTGTCTCACTTTATCTAACATTACAGGAGTCACATTGAAACATACTTCGGCGATTTTGTCTTTAAGTTAATCGAGATTGAGACACCATCTTGAATAGAATTCATTATGCATTAAGGTCACGACCTTTGAATAGAGGGCAAAGCAATCTCTGATCTTAACTAATTTGTACTGTGTACTTTTCCCTATGTACGGTTTCCTGTGATACACCCTGTATATCTACGTGGATAATTATATTGACTAGTTGTAATATATACCATTTGGCAACTAGATATACAAAATATTATGGCATATTTTATAATGTGTCGATCGGTTAAAGCGAATAATGGACGTGGCATGATAAACGAGCGTCGACAGCGGACGCAGTCTCATTACAGTGGTACAGACTTATATAAACCAAAGCTTCCGCTGCAGCCAGCCGCCGAGATCCGCTTCTTCCAGACTCGAGGCCACTGTAGTATAATGCGCAAGAAAAAAGTTTTTAATTCAATCGCGTCGAAGAACCGCACTTAACGCGTATTTTAAAACACTTCTGCGTGAAAATTTGTTATCAAAGGCCTCGTACATTTAGTTGCTTATTTAAGAATTGTTCAGTAGCGTGCGTTGGTATATTTGTAAAAGTAATTATAATTGGACTTGACACCGGCAACATTCTGAAGGTCACAGATGTTTATTTGAAATAGCTTGTCTATTTACAAATGCTCAGTCGTCGGTTTAGAATTTAGGGGGAGGAGTAGGGTCGAACGGGTGAAAAAACACTTTTTTTACGAATTTTTTTTAGAGATATCGTTGAAGTGGATGTATTTTAATATTAATTTTCATATATTCAAAAATTATTTTTATAATAATAATAATTATTATAATAATCCGTTTCTCGTTTTTATGTCATAACAGTCATTCGAACCATTACTATTTTCCATCGATCACACTTCCTGTTATTTTCGACGTTTTTAAACGTCCACTTAATTAATAGCAATGGGGGAATGAAGGAATTTTTGGACATTAGGATAAGGTAGACACATTTTGAGCATAGAAGTTTCACAGGTAATCGGTCATGGCTTTGATGAAGGAACCGTCTCGATATCAATAACATAATAATAATAATAATAATGCGTTTAACGTCCGTTTCTCGACTTTATGTCATAACAGATGCCATTCGCACCATTACTATTTTCCATCTATCACACTTCCCGTTATTTTCTACAATTTTTAAACTTCAACTTAATTAATAGCAATGGGCGAATGAAGGAATTTTTAGGAAATTAAGATAGGGTAGGCACATTTTGAGCATAGGAGTTTGATAGGTAATCGGCCATGGCCTTGAATAAGGAACCATCTCGATATTTATCTGGAATTATTGAAGGAAACCATAGAAAACCTCAACAAGATGGCCGGTACAGGAATTACCGTTTCCCAGCGAGAGGCAGCTGGAAAAACTCCTAGCCGCATCTGCCCCCGCCGGGATTCAAACCTGGTACCTCCCGAATGCTAGTCTAGTGCTCTCACCGCTACGCCACCCCGCTCGGTCCATCTCGATATTTAGTATCTGGAATTATTGAGGGAAACTATGGAAATCTTAATAAGATGGCCGGTACAGGAATTCCCGTTTCTCGGCGAGAGGCAGCAGGAAAAACTCCTAGCCGTATCTGCCCCCGCCGGGATTCGAACCCGGTACCTCCCAAATACGAGTCAAGTGCTCTCACCACTACGCCACTCCGCTCGGTTTCAGTTCTATAACTTCGTCCTCAATAATTTGTGTCAGTGTTTTTAGTTTTTCTTCCCAAAATCAGCGAGATGCCGGATAAGAAATTTCCCTTCAAAAATCGCATCGAATTCGATTTGCCACGCACAAATAAATTCGAGTGTGACGCTACTGATTGAAGTTCAACAACGGCGTCGTTTTTTTTCTTCAGATTCTCGAATATTTAAATTAATTACCCAGAAGCGGTGTTCATCGACTTTTCAATATTAAATTATAAGGGAGATGATGAAAAACACGTTAATCTAGACGACGGAGGTTAGTCAAACGGTCGCGTCACTTGTACGTATACTATACTTCGTCTCTCTCACCTCGTCTCGCGCGACTTTAAAGGTCGCTGCACACGAGGCTGGATTTGCCGCAAGATTCCTCGCTACATTTGACTACTAGTTTTCTAGCACTGATTTTCTTTCTGACATGTCGAATTGATAGCTTATTTTTTTACGTTTAAAAATTGGTTCAACCATTGGACGGCGCACGCGGATTTAAAGTCAATGTGTCAGTACTTTTTACCCGACTAATCAGAGTGCCCGTCGGCAAAAATTTTACTGACAAATACTCTCTCCAAACTTCATTAGGCCTAGTCTGACACCTATTTCCTCTATGACTTTTTTTGATTTTGTGGCGTTTTCCCTCTAAATTTTTCCGGAACATGTCGTTTTGACGACATGTAAAAATTATAGATACCGTTTGTTTTTTTAATTGGAAAGCTTGGTTATGAGTTTAGCAATCTATGTATGTTTGTATTTACGGATGTTTCACCGTAGCGCCTAAGCTACTAATCCGATTTTGATAAATAAAGTGTCAATCGATTCGTTATTATGGCCCGGGTAACATAGGCTACATTTATTTTTGAATTTTGGTCCCAGGGGTGAGCAAATTGAAAACAAATAAAAAATAATTAAATAAAAAATAAGTTCAAAAACTAAAACCCGACTACTGAAAAGTATGAAACAAGAAAATATTTTCATCTGAGGATAGCCGTGGTCCTATGCCATCTCATATATATGAGGCCCCTCTAGATATATAGCGTGATGCACTTTCCCCTAGAGTTAGTACTGTTAAAATGTAATGTTTTGTTAGGGTTGGTGGTATATGACCACGGCTATCCACAGATGAGAATATTTTCTTCTTTCATACTTTTCAATAGTCGGGTTTTAGTTTTTGAATTTATTTTTTTATTTTTGAGAAAAATTAGTAAAATAAAACCATTACCTATTATAATTGAACAAAGAAAATTTTTAATCGACAATTTTATAGGTTTTGACCTCTTCACTTTAAAATTTCGTAAAAGAGTAATACCTACAGCCGGACTCATGTATTTTCAACACCATCAATTTTCAACTGATTTTACTCTCGTATTTTCAAGTTTTTAGTTTCTCACACAACGTGTTTTCTTCCATGCTGCTCAGCCAATGGAAAAATACGTTTGACAATGTTTAACCTCAAATTAATAACGTTTTTTTTTTTATTGATTTATGACTGCTACAGATTGAATATACACGAGTTCTACTGTAAACTTAATGTTATAAATTAAATTATATAATCAATATACTTCGGGATACACATTATAGAATAGAATAGTTCTTTATTTGTAGAGTCAAGTATGGATACAGTCGTCAAACACAATTAGAAAAAATCAGAATATATCTGAGATATTATAAGGCGCACAGTTCCCACAAGATGTGCTTTTAACTTTCTTTTAAACTGATTGTTTTTGAGACATTTTCAGCGCTGGATTTACAAGTAGGGGCTTATGCCCAGGGTGGCAAATTTCCAGGGGCGGCAAAATTTGGAACGTGTGAACAAAATTTTTTTCGCTTTACAGAAAATTCTTCGAAAAGTGTGAGCGTGTTGAAAACATTCATAAATACATTTTTTTTCAGTCAGACGCGTTTGCCTTTGAAAATATCTCGCAATTAATGAGCAATCGTTTTGTTTGTCAATTTATAATTTTTAATACAAAAGAGAATGTTTTTTGTCTAATTATCCCATTTGTAATAAAAAGATTTTTGACTACAAATGAATCATTTTATATTTATTTAAAAATTGTATACCGAACCTTTACCCCATTTTATGTAGGATTTAGGTAATGAGCCGCCATTTTTCACGGTGCCCCAGGGCGGCACTTAGGGTAAATCCGGCCCTGGACATCTTATTTCTTGCGGTAAAGAAAGAAGCATTTTGACTCCTGTATAAAACACTGATTTCTCAAAGAAGGCTCTTTTATGTTTGAGACTAATGTGTGTTGAGGGTAACATACTTATTTGGCTCTTTAGCCAAATGAGTCTAGAAAAGTTAAAACTTCATAGGCATAAATAATATGTTAAAATTTCGTTATTTTCAAAAATTTGCCGACATAAGTCCCTATTTTTAAGATTAAAAATTAATCGAATTATTCTTTTTTGAATTAGAAAAACTATCTCTATCAGTTACACGATCCAAAAGTAAATTATTGTATTGCTTGAATAAACCGTCGTTCTTGAAGCAGGAATATTCTTGTTTTTTTTTTTTAAAAGAAATTTCGAAATAACTTTAACGGTGTGGTTGTGCGTTAATGTTGATGTACGTCAGCCGCCAAAGCCCAGCGGGTTGAATGTATATAAGTTGGATTTGATGGATGCCTCTTGTTGAATATGAATTCAGATCGAACTCAACGTATTATGCATTTACATACGCTGTGGCTGTACGTACTGTTGGGGTGTACCAAACGCAAATAGAAAACCGCTATGCCGTCACGGTGGCCTACTCAAATCTCCATCGATATAATATATAGATTCGCGATAAATTTGGAAATTCGGCTATATACAGAATAGAGGTATTATAAATACTAAAATAGTTTAGTTTAGTTTAGTTTATTAATTCTCCAGAGACAATACAAACATTGTATGGATTTGTCAAATACAAAAAATCAAATATAAAAATACATCAAATTTCTAACGTAAGTATTTAAAAGTTACAATAAAAAAATATTTTGAATATTCCTGTATATTGTAAAAACTTCAAAAAAAATATCAAAAACATTCCAGCCAATTGGGCGACGGGACCATTCCAGCTTCAAAATGTTGACATTTGATATAGTATACTAAAGAAAATAAAATTTCTGATATCGCGTGAGGTGACACGGGTAATGGCTAGTATTCAATATGATATTTGCTATTCGTTGCCACCGTTACCTACATAATATGTTCCACGTCATGTAAAAATTAATCAAAGCACGCCTAACTAGTTTATTTCTGACAGATCCATAAAACAAAAGAGCGGCTGCCTTTTTTTATTTTCAAAATATTTCCGAAACTTAAAGTTTAGAAAAAATTTTTTTAACAAAAATAAATAAATTAAAAATGAAAAATATACCAATATTATATTAAAAACACCGTTATAGCATATATATCTTCTGTGCATGCGCCGATTTTCCCCAAAAACAATAGGCCTCTTCATATTTGAATACCAAACATCCTCCCAAAATTTGGTTTCAAACCGCTCATCCGTTTGACCTGTATCGTGTCCACAGACAAACAGACTAACAGACGCACAAAGTTTTTCCAAAAATAAGTTTTTTGGATTCGGGGGACCTCAAAACGGAAAGATATTGTAAAATTTTTGAAAACTGATTTTTGACCTAAACTAGTACCATTCCCCCCTTGTCGGTTGGAATGGTTTCGAAGATAAAAATCAATTTTTCGAAACATCGGCCAAAGCCCAAAAGCTAAACACTGGTCAAGCTACTTTTAAATTGTTAATTGTTAGAGAGATTGTAGATTATAGACGCTTAACAGCTAAGATCATCAGCGTCTATGTGTGTGCTAGTCGAAATACACAAATCGACTGGCACGAGCTCGGGCTCCTGGGAGTGCTAATTCCCATAAAACATTTGAATGCTAACTACATTCCAATGTCTCCCCTGAGGGATGTTAATAATTGTTAATATATTTATGCACATATATCTCGCAAACTTTTCAATGGGTCTCTTTGCTAAAATATATTCTGTGTTATACAAAAATGTGAACAGAACATGGAAATTGATTCGTATAAATAACACGGCTTGTTCAAGACATGGGGAGGGGGCTTGTCTGACAGCTAGACGTTATCGGCTCGATATCTATTTATTCCCAGTCAGTCGATGAAAAAAGAATAATTACCTACATAACACAACTTCGAGATTTTGACAAATATATTAAAAAATATTGAATCACTTATAATCTATTCGGTATATGACTTACTGCTTAAAGAGGTTGGGTCAAAAAATCAAAATGATTAACATTTGTTAAAAATTTGTTCTTCTCAGTGATATACATCATATTTCAAATTTTGAATATTATGGACTGTCCCACTCCCATTGTTGAAAAAATAAAATTCAAAATATATTTTGAATACATGTAATCAAATGGGCAGTCAATGAAATAGTGACATAAAACAAGAGAACACTTGTTATGTATTGTGACATTGTCATTGAATGATCTTGGATTGGTATTGTATAATCACTTAAGAATTTTTAGTTACAAAGGAATTGTATTTTTGATTTATAATTAATCATTGAATGAACATTAAAATAAAACGTTTAATAAAATTATAGTTGTATATATTTATTTAAAACAAAGAATATAACATTTGGCGACGAGGAAAACTTACAGATAAAAATTTAATACGCGTGTACCATCGACAAAATGCCTAATGATATACCGGCTGGTCAACAAGTAATTACGCAAAATGTGGGGTTATTGGGAACACTAAATGAATTTAATCCAATAACGTCTGATTTCAACATATTCCGGGAAAGAATTAAATTATTCTTTGCTGCCAACAACATCGTAGAAGAAAATCGTAAGAAAGCCATATTACTTAATTTACTTAGCGAAGATTGCTACAAACTTACAAAAAATTTATGCGTGCCAAATAATCCAGATGAAAAAAGTTTTGATCAGTTGATTAAAATATTGACTGAATATTACAGTCCAGTGAAATCCTATTTCGCTGAACGTTATAAATTTTATAACGCAAAAAGAATGGAAAATGAAACGGTAATGGAATGGTCTGCACGTGTCAAGAAATTAGCGGCTAACTGTGGATTCAAGGACGAACTGAAATCGGTGTTAAGAGATGTTTTTGTAACGGGAATCGGTGGTGGAGTTATTATGGACCGACTATTTGAAGAAGATGCTTCATCAGCCAACGCAACTTTAGAACATATGCTAAAAATTGCTCTGGCGAAAGAAGCGGCAAGAAAAGAATCCATCGCAGGGGACCATATTGTCTCCGTGAAAGAAGAAGCGGTTTTTTACAAGCACCATCGAAAAGCTCATCGGACAAATGAAAGATCCAGTCCACCGCAGATGGCGACAGCGTCCACGTCACATCCGGCTAGTAGTAATCAACAATCGAAGTGCATGGTATGTGGCAGACAAAATCATTTACAGGCAGTGTGCCGTTTCCAAAATTACAAATGCAATAAATGTGGCATAAAAGGGCATTTAGCCCCAGTGTGCAATGAATGGCACAAACAATTTCATAATATAGAAGCTGAAAATGAAAATCACTCAACTGACGACAGTAGTGATAATGATAGTTGGCAAAACCAAAAGTGCACATCCCGCAAGTTTTCCACTGTATGATAAAAAAATAACAATTAAAAAATATTTTTAATAAATTTAAAAAGATTTAAAAATTTAAAGAAATAAATAATTAAAAATTGAAAAAATATTTTTTTTTAAGTTTGCAAAAATAAAAAAAATTAAGTACTATACATAATATAATATATAATTAATATCAAGTGGAATAAAATAAAACAAAATAAAAAGAAAAAAAAAGAAAAAAATCAATGATATCGTAAGGAATCGAACCCAGGACCTTGCCCTTGGCGATCCGACGGCATAACCATTACGCCACGGCTGCCTAATACGTATAGTGGTGTTATCACGGTATACAAGTGTAGCACTTGTTTTATGGATTACACTATGTTTAGCCAGCAATTATTATATTGTTTTTAAACTATTAATTAGCTGTCAAAAATAATAAAAAATAAAACTGTTTATAAAAATTAAACTACTGAACACATTTTAGTGAATTTAAATAGGGTTCTGGTCTGATAGTAAACAAAGTGAATAAAATATAACCCAAGGCAATCCGACCAAAATTGCGATCTGTAGAGTCGTGACGTACGTACATACGTACGTACATACGTACGTACGTACATACGTACAGACCAACCGACAACTGCTGTTTGTGATTTTCAATTACAATTTTAATAGTATTTATGAACTCAAATTGATTTAAAAATGGTTCTATTTTATAGATTAGAATCTCCTCTTTTCAAAAAGCTTCAATTTGAATGGATTTCGTGTGAAATTAACTTAGATATAACTTCTTATATGAACGAAAGTCAGCTCTGACGCACAAAGCGATAATAAAGCACATACCGCTAGTTTAGCGGTATGTGCAATTCAGAAAATCAATTTTTTAATATTAAAACTGTACAAAGCCCAGAGGAAAATGTAAAACCAATTTATATTAAAATAACGGTTGAAAATGTCCCGCTAGATTTTGAAGCAGATTCTGGTTTTGCGTACGCGGCCATATCAGAAAAATTGTATTTGAAACATTTCAAAAACATAAAATTAGTAGCTAATGATTTAACATTGAAAGATTATGTTGGTTTTACAATTCAACCTCTGGGAATAGTTTTTCTCAATATTATCTACAATAATAATAAGTATATCCTTAAAACGTATGTGATAAAAAACGGAGGTCCACCTATTATAGGCAGAAATGGGCTGAGTATGCTAAAATTAGGTATATCTGAAATAAAATTCGCAACTGAAAATAAAATTGAACAATTATGTGAAAAATATAAAAAAATCTTTGAAAAGGGTTTGGGCACATTTAATAATCATAAGATAAATTTAATTTTGAAAAACGGAGCAATGCCTAAATTCATTAAACCACGACCGGTGCCTTTCGCTTTGAGAGAAAAAATCGATAATGAAATTAATAGATTAGTTTCCATGACAGTATTAGAACCTGTTGATTTTTCTGATTGGGCGACTCCTATAGTTCCCGTACTTAAACCTAATGGGGCAGTACGCATTTGTGGTGACTACCGTATAACCCTAAACCCACAGCTTGAAGTTGTCAAATATCCTCTGCCTAGAATCGAGTATCTATTTTCAAAATTGCAAGGCGGTAATAAATTTTCAATTGTCGATTTGTCTGAAGCATATCAGCAAGTCCTCTTAACAGAGGAATCAAAAAAACTGGTCACTATTTCTACCCATAAAGGGTTATTTGCGTATACGAGACTCCCGTACGGTGTTTCCAGTGCACCAGGAATTTTTCAAAATTTGATGGAACAAATCTTTATTATGCCAGGTGTGGTGTGTTTCCTCGACGATATTCTCGTAACGGGAAAATCCGATGAGGAACACTTGTCGAATTTAGAATTAGTTTTTAAAAAATTATCTGATTACAATTTACGAGTGAAAAAAGAAAAATGCCATTTTTTTCAAAGCAAGGTTAATTATCTGGGACACCTCATTGATAAAAATGGTCTTCATATGTCAAATGAGAGAGTATTAGCTATAAATAATATGCCGGCACCTAATACGATAAAAGAACTGCAAGCTTTCCTTGGAATGGTAAATTTTTATGGTCGCTTTATACAAAATGCGTCATTAGTTCTCAGTCCACTGTACAAATTACTCCAAAAAGAAGTTCAGTGGAACTGGTCCAAGGAATGCCAGCAGGCCTTTGATAAAGTAAAGAAATTGTTGATGTCAGCGCAAGTGTTAACACACTTTGATCCGAGTATTCCTATTAAGTTAACAGTAGATGCTTCGGCAACAGGAGCGGGAGCAGTAATTTCTCACGTTTTCCCAACAAAAATTGAAAAGCCCATCGCATACGCATCACGCGTCTTTACTAAAGCCGAATCAAGATACTCTCAAATCGAACGCGAAGCCTTGGCGTGTATTTTTGGCGTTAAAAAATTTTTCCAATATCTATACGGACAACATTTTACTCTGGAAACCGATCACAAGCCACTTCTAGCTATTTTTGGGCCGAAAAAAGGTATACCCGTTTTAGCTGCAAACCGTTTGCAAAGATGGGCGCATATTCTGTCAGCTTATACATTCAATATGCAATACGTAACGTCCAAAAATAATCGAGCAGACTGCTTCTCACGATTACCGGTAAATAACGAACTAGTTGATAACAAAAATTTTAATCCTAATATTCTTAAATATGTAGCGACAAATCTTACTATTGATTTTAATACCGTTAAAACTGAAACGCGAAAAGACGAGATTTTAGGCAAAGTAATGTTTTATATTAAAAATGGGTGGCCTAACAAGATGCCAGAGGAACAGTACAAGCCATATTTTATGCGTAGGAATGAACTGTCAATAGAACATGGGTGCATATTATGGGGATATCGCGTAATTGTCCCAAAAAATTTAAGAAAACCAATACTTGCTGAAATTCACAATTCTCATATGGGGATTGTGAAAATGAAATCGTTTGCAAGATCGTACGTTTGGTGGCCAAAGCTCGATCAAGCCCTAGAAAATATTGCAAGCAATTGTGAGATATGTCAAAAATTTAAAAATGACCCCCCTAAAGCTCTATTAGTACCCTGGAAGTGGCCCTCTAGACCATGGACGCGATTGCATATCGATTTTTTAGGACCAATATTTAATAACTATTTTCTCGTTATTGAAGACGCTACATCGAAGTGGCTAGAATGTTTTAAAATGGCAAATATTACAACTACCTCAACTATTAATAAATTGCTAGAAATTTTTGCTCGTTTTGGACTCCCAAGAGAAATAGTTAGCGATAATGGTCCGCAGTTAGTTTCAAACGAATTTAAAGAATTTTTGACAGAATTTAATATACGTCAGCGCACGGGCGCACCATATCACGCAGCAACTAACGGGCAAGCTGAATCCGCGGTCAAAATAATTAAAAATACTTTATTAAAGGGCAAAGCCGAGGCAGACGCAAAACAAAGTCCATTTAGAATCAACAAGATCTTAAATACATTTTTATTACAATATAGAAATACCGTACATACAACCACAGGTGAGTCACCAGCTAAACTACTGTTGAATAAGAATTTAAGATGTAAATTAGACAATTTATTGCCTTCAACGCAAAATATCGTTGAAGAAAATCAAATAAAGCAATGTGTAAATTTTCATGGTAAGAGAGAAATTACGTTTTGCGAGGGAGACGCAGTGTGGATACGTATGTACGATATTAATACAAAAGTAAAATGGTGTGAAGCAATGATTGTTGAAAAATTAGGCACGCAAATCTTTAAAGTGAAAACGCTGAGCGGAAAATTCTGTGTCAGAAATGTAAACCAGATGAGAAAGAAAAATAATGGTAACGTAAATTCTGATTATGTCGAAATAATTCCACAGTCTTCATTACTAATTGATTCAGTTGATAATACAAATGGGGAAGCTGTAATTAACACAGAAGGTGTTAATAATAACAATCAGAATTTTCCGCACGAACTAAGGAGACGTAGTCACCTGAAACCACCAGATAGGTTAGCCTACCATTAAATCATAAGGGCTGAACATTTTCAGTGAAACATTTTGTATTTGCAAAGAATTACTTTTTGTTTGAAACTTTTATTCTTTAAAATTAAGGTGGGGGGATGTTATGTATTGTGACATTGTCATTGAATGATCTTGGATTGGTATTGTATAATCACTTAAGAATTTTTAGTTACAAAGGAATTGTATTTTTGATTTATAATTAATCATTGAATGAACATTAAAATAAAACGTTTAATAAAATTATAGTTGTATATATTTATTTAAAACAAAGAATATAACAACACTCATAAAATCAAATATGTCATGATAGGATTAATTTCAAAAATAACTATGCTATGAAATATACATTTTCAAAGTTAACAGAAAAAAAAGAACTTTTCTCTGGATTAGTAATGAGAAACTAATAAATTCTCAATAAGGAAATGGCAACCATATACCTAAAATTAGGAGGCTTGTGTATAATAAAATTTTCCCCGCATCACGCCCCCCGCAATAGTGCCTACCCAA
The DNA here is from genome assembly GCA_963575645.1 of Xanthostigma xanthostigma. NCBI lineage: Eukaryota > Metazoa > Arthropoda > Insecta > Raphidioptera > Raphidiidae > Xanthostigma > Xanthostigma xanthostigma. Next base: position 14,607,464 of record OY754469.1, read on the forward strand.
CTTCCTTAAGTGAAAAAATATAATATTTTTCTGTTTTCTATCACTGCGAAATTGATTTCCTTTAGCAAGCAACTTTGAGAAAAAATCGATAAACCTTACCGACAATTTAATAAATGGTTCCAAACACGAAATGTAATTATTTCCTAATTATTTTCGTCATTCTGCAGCTTGCACTTTACATCACCAAAACAAAATAAACGTGTGAGCCTTTCTTAGATAAGCACATGATGGAAGAGAAACTTCTTTAGAGTCATGAACTAGCTTCATTGATAGAAGATGTGTGAAGATGATCCATAATGAAGGTGAATTAAAGAAACAATTACCATTCCAACCCACAAGTAGGGAATAGTACTAGTTTAGGTCAAAAATTTTACAATATCTTTCCGTTTTAAGGTCCCCCGAATCCAAAAACATATTTTTGGAAAAACTTTGTTTGCCTGTTAGTCCGTTAGTCTGTTAGTTTGTTAGTCTGTGAACACGCTACAGGTCAAAAATATGAGCGGATTGAATCCAAATTATGGGAGGATGTTTGGTATGCAAATATGAAGAGGGGAAAATTGGCACATACGCAGAAGAGATATATGCTATAATGGTGTTTTTTTTTTAATTTAATAATGGTATACACCCTGTGCGTGCAAGCGAGAGCGCAGTAATGTATTATTAAATATGATATTCGAGCGGAATACGTAATCACGTAAAACTATCGTCCATAAACCGACTTTACAGACAACCAATTTTTTCTTAACTTTTATAGTTTCGGAAATATTTTGAAAATAGAAAAAAATTAGCCGCTGTTTTGTTTTATGAATCTGTCAGAAATAAACTAGTTCGGCATGCTTTGATTACACATGACGTGGAACATATTACGTAGGTAACCATGGCAACGAATAGCAAATATCATAATATTGAATACTAGCTATTACCCGCGTCACCTCACGCGATATCAGAAATTTTATTTTCTTTATTATAATCAAATGTCAACATTTTTGAAGTTAGAATGGCCCCGTCGCTCATTTGGCTGGAATTTATTTTTTCTAGAATTGTTTTAAATTTAATTTACCTTCGTTTCATTGATGCGTTATCCGTTTTGCGTTACCAATGTTACTCTTTTTCACTTCAAAAATAATCAAAAATGAATACATTAAAATTAAAAAACCAAAACGTCATGTGATTATTATTAAACTAATGTCGTTTTCGACATCGAGAACTGCCCCAGGGCAGATCAGGCCGAATGGGTAACTATTGGATAAAGAAATTTGTATATGGTTTATTTAACCATTCGGCCTGCCCTGCCCCGGAGCAGTTCTCGATGCCGAAAACGCCATAAAATTGTTTATAAAAAAGCATTGTTTTGGAAATTGTATCAAATTGAACTCGAAGCTATTAATTATTCGATATTTTGTAACCATAAAACCTTAAAATCGAAGTTCATTGCCTAACAAATGACTGATGAAATAAATGAATGCGAATTGATACATTTTAATATTTATTCAGCTCTACAGGGTACACTTTTGTTATGCCTAAGCATTCTTCTACCTGGTAATAATTTTCCTTGTTTATACAACTAAGGAAAACACGGCTTTTCCAAACACAAGTTGTTAAAATATGACAAATATTTATACAGAGTTTTCTCGAATTGTCGAATTGTCTTCCACACGATTGTTTTACATCGTATTGGCAAAAACACGGTCGTTATTGAGTCCAGTGATCTCTACTGTATGGATTGTGAATGACAACCGTTGTGTGGAACCGATTTGTACAACGTTATATTATGACGCGGAATTTCAAGCGCAAGCTGTTGGAATGGCGTGCATTAGTTGTAACAATAATTCAAAATTCCCGTTAAATATGAGCCCTTATTCACCCGCATATTTCTCTATTACAAGCATTTGAATGTGTGCAAAATTAACTAGAAGTATAAAGTTAAACCTGAGTGAGTGAGAACTGGGTAAGTGAGAGTAATTGCCTGAAAGCATATATTTTATAACCCTCTAAAACCTCTATAAGTGACAAACAGAAACCTCTATATAAGAGAAAGTCTTTTTTCATGTACCTCTATAACTGAGACTACTACTTGCTTGTACCTCTATATGCGATGGTCGAACGTATTAATAGTTCCACGAAATTTAAGAATGAGTCATAAATGGTTGAACTAACTAACATTGTTTTGGTATAGTTTTTATAGACCTCCATAAGTGAGAAAGGCCACTCCACCTCTATAAGCTAGAAATTTGGGTTAGTGAAAACCCTCCATAAGCAGAAAAGAGATCGCGGTCCCGCGGTGAACTCTTGCTTATCCAGGTTCGACTGTATATCATTCCTTCACTACGGCTTGAGATTACGATTTCTACATATTTTTTAACCCAAATAAATAGTTCAAAATCAGGAAAAAATGACAAAATTTACAAAAATAGCATAAGTTTAACACTTTATATACAGAAAAAAAATTGAACAAATTACATGTTTCAGTATTTTTAACATACATGTGTAAAGGAAAATAAAAACTTTTTAACAAAAAAATTAAACCGCCGAAAAACTGAAAAGCAAAAAATAATAAATCTTTTTATTTAACTAAGTTCTATTTAAGTAGTTGAACGTATGTGACAGTCTAGTATATCTAATTCTAAGTAATTTTGAGTCGGCGTCAACAATCCTTCGCCGGAAATCTCTGAGAGTTCACGAAGTTAATGTCAGCGACAGAGCAACCCGAACGGGCACACACTGAGGGTACACGTCTTTGCGAGTGGTCGTGTGGAGAGCGCATGTTTAGATTGTTAATGTTTATCGCTGGAGATTTTACGTATCATTGTTAATTTGATTTGGTTATTTCTTTTAGTGATCTTTGTTCATTGATTGTTTGACGCCGACTCAAAATTACTTAGATATACTAGACTGTCACATACGTTCAACTACTTAAATAGAACTTAGTTAAATAAAAAGATTTATTATTTTTTGCTTTTCAGTTTTTCGGCGGTTTAATTTTTTTGTTAAAAAGTTTTTATTTTATAATTTTTTGTGGCTATATAATTTATAATTGTAATACACAACTCAGCATGGGTAGGAATTTTTTTTCCAAATTTATATGAGACCAACCTCGAGGTATACCCTATCCAATAAAAAAATAATTATCGAAATGGGACTACTCTGTAAAAGGTTATATTGTGTGGTCATACATTACAATCAGTGAGTAAACAATCAATCATCCCCTGTTTTCCTACCCTTAGGGTTGGAATTTTTTTACCAAATTTATATGGGCCCAACTTCGGGGTATACCCTTTCAAACAAAATAATAATTATCAAAATCGGACTACTCTGTAAAAAGTTATGTGTGGTCATACATTACAATCAGTGAGTGAACAATCAATCATCCCCTGTTTTCCTACCCTTAGGGTTGGAATTTTTTTACAAAATTTATATGGGACCAACTTTGGGGTATACCCTTTCAAACAAAAAAATAATTATCAAAATCGGACTTCTCTGTAAAAAGTTATGCGTGGTCATACATAAAAAAAAAAGAAAAAAAAAAAAAGAAAAATATACGTTACAGCGACTTGAGAACCTCCTCCGTTTTTGTTTTTCGTCGGTTAAAAAAAAACATGAGTCTCACCTAGATAAGCTCACGGAGGAAGTAAAACTTCTTTAACCGTTTAGTTTTTTTTAACTCGTTTCATTGATGCGTTATCTACTTTGCGTTACTTCTCTGAAGTTACAGAAAATTTCAGACAGATATTTCGCAAAAGAAGTTTCACTTCAAAAACTTTATCTTCCCGTATTCTTTATTATTTTATCAGGAAAGAATAGACTTGACTGTCATATTGGCTTATAAATAATTGATATGAATTTAATCTACTAGTAGCATCATTAGTGGAATTGCCTTATTGCGATGTTTTTGTAATCAGGCCGCATTTGAAATCGCCTCGCTGTCGCGTAAACAAACCCGAGCCAAGTAAGGAATGTTTCCAACACATACTTGCACAGGCCTATTGAATATGTTTATTCAATAACTGCGCCGAATCAAGGTAACGTTATATTTTTAGAAACAGCAGAAGCAGCTTTACGTTCATTTGTTGACGTACACCTATGGCTGTCAACATTTTCAACACCGTAAAAATATATAAGTCAATTTTCTCGCAAATAATAAAACATTTTTTTTGCTATAATCGATTAATGCCCATATTCATCGAACACTATTAAAGATAGAAGTTACTAATCTTGAAAAAATTTATTCGTAATTAGAATTAAATTTACTTTCAATTCACCAAACAAAATATCAAGTAGAAAAGTTAGTTAAAGAGTAAATATACACTGAACTATACTCCTTGCTCTTTTTGTTGAATATTTTGACATTCACTCAAAAATCCGATCGATGGCGTTAGTGTAAACGTCAAAAAAAACCTCTCACAAAATAATGTTTTATCCTAACCCAATTTCACACAAAACTTCCACTAATTTTAATGTTTTACAACTATACACTTCACAAAAGGTTAATAAACAACACATAAATAAATTCACAAGAGCAACTGTAGATATAATACGCCACGTTTATAGGTTAGGTATTCTGATCTATGTGTTGGCCATTATTATTTTATCAGACGAGTAAATATTTATACTCTCGAATAGATTTATGCTTGTAGTAAAAATAATTGTGTTTGGTGAATTGGATTATCGGTATTTATTCGGAGGAATAGCTACCTGAAGAACAAATGAACCGAATAAATAATTACTTACGTTCGGTGAATATGGTCATAAGTCAGGAATAATGACCATTTACAATTTTAAAACGAGAAGAGGTACGGATGTGAATTTGAAAAAGTTCTGAGAGATTTCGGATTTCGTCAAAATTAAGAGGATGCAGTAGCTTGCAGAACTAGGCTATCGTCAGGACTAAGGTAGTGAACCATTGACTTACACTAGTGGAGACATGCTTTGCCATATTTCGTTGCATATGTTTTTTCGATTGATTGAGTGAGGAGGATAGACTATGGTAGAGACCATGCGGGAAGCGTCCAACAGCTGTATTTACGCAAATCTCAAGGTCATATGCATGATTTTTTTTATATTTTTAATAGATTATTTAGTCAACCATAATACGGAAAAAAATTGATAATCATTTAAAAATGTAATATTATCATAAGAAAAAAAATATTAAATTCCACATTCAAAAATAGACAGTTTAAACAATCGGCCATGTTCGCGGGCTTGTGTGACGTCATTATATACGATGCATGCCAACCTTGATGTCAAATTGTCAATGTTCTAAATGAAGTTTATTTATGTTTTCTCTAAATACTGACATAATCTTACTGTGAGACGACACAATCGTCATGAAAACTGTTGTTGATATATACTCTGACCTCACGATGCGTTTTAAAAATTCGAAAATAGCGCTTATTTTCTACATTTCTTTTTTATTATTTGTATTTTTTTCAGTGATTAGATTAATAAAATAACCATTACGTTATGATCAAGAACTAAAATATATTTCGAAATAAAAATTTTAACCAATTTGGAGTTTTATGCATATGACCTATTGCATGCAAATTAAAAATAAGATTGTAATCTCGCCGAAGAAGTATAACTTCTAACCTGCATAAATAGTGCACGCACTAGTTTTTATTAAAATTTTACGCGCAAGTAAATAATTTAGGTTTCGCGTAGTCGCCAGTCGAGTAATAAAATGAAGGTCTTTTTGGCCGGATTGAAAAGATGTTAATTCTGTTGTTTTTTGGTACCGCTGGAAGTCGTAGACAGTCGTGCGGCTGGCACGACGTTTCCAATAAAATATTCAATACAACAGAATGTCGTACGGTTCGGATAGAAAGCGGTGGTCTAAACACAGCTACTGAATACATGCGGCTGCAGCTTACCTGGAACCGCCGCGCTGCCTGTATGCGTGCTTTTGTCTTAAAGCTGCGGTCACACGACTAGGTATGCCTCAAACAAGACCAATTTATAAGTTAAACAAATGTATTACCATTAGTGATGTGCCGGATCGTAAAAAATGTATATCCGCGGATACGGATACGGATCTTAACTTTCTTAGAGTACGCGGCGGTAAATATTGCACATCGACCTTTGGAAAGAGACTATCTGTTATGGGAAAAAGTTATTGACCTCTTTAAGAGTTAACTTTCATAACAGATTGTCTCTTTCCAAAGGTCGATGTGCAATATCTCATTATAAAGATAGTTTTTTAGTACCTTTGAGCTATGTACTATTGGTATGGTACTCACTACGATAAATTTTTGCAATATAAAGGTGCCAAATACGATTTTAAGAAATAAAAAATAATCTGAATGGAATTTAACAGTTTTTCATTATTACCTAATCACCTATATATATAAAATTTCATCTTTGATTTGAAAATTAATAAGGTAAAAGATCCGCAAAAACTAACGGATACGAATACGGATCTTTCTTCTCCCGGCACATCACTAATTACCAATTACCATACTCAACCCATGAGATACCGCAATAATAATGTTATTTTAATTGTTAACGATTTTAATAATTTTTGGCTGATAGTCCAGTGCATTTAGAAATATTTTATAGGTGTGACCCAAAAATTTCAGATACATTTTTTCTTTTGTTGCTCATTCGAAAGGGTCTTCGATGGAGATCTTAACCCTGAATTTGCGCATTCTCCAAATTGCCCTGTCCACCGCCATCTTGGATTTTGTTTTTTTTCTTCAATTGCTCATATCTCGCGTTCTAATAATCGCACAGCAATCGTTCTGGGGTCATTGGACTCGTCAGGATTTACTCTTTAATTGAATGTCTGTCAAGTAAAACTCTCCAATGTACTGGAAAAAAGTTATTAGCGTCCAAAGTTTAAGTTCTTTTCCAAAAGTTCTTGCGCCCGGTTTTTCCGCGCGCATCTCTTTCCAGTGCATCTGACACCCCCACCGATAGTTTACTATTTAAAGTAGACTCAATTTCCAATATTTAAAAAAAAAATTATACCGATCGGTTGATCTCTCGCCCACGAATCTACGCTCGAAGTTGCGCTATTCATTTCGTGCTATTTTGAAGCCTCTAATACTCGCGCTGCATTACTAATATAATGCAAATTAATTAAGAGCAATGATATATTCGTTAAATCTGTGCTAAGAAAACGCCTTTTACATCAATTTTTACTTAAATTTATAACTCAGATCAATAGAGTGGTGTGTGTGAGTCAGACGAACATGTAAATATTTTCAGCCGGAACGAGATTACCCCCCCCCATTTTCGAGGATGCGGAACACGGTGGTGATATTAAAATTTCTCTTTGGGGTTACGCAACCCCCCAAAATTGCCAAAAACCACCCCCGAACGGGGTTAAACACGCATTACGTTATTCCCTTTCCGAAAAAAATGTTTTTTCCCTGTTTTTGAGAATGATGAGCACGATGGAGTTGTTGAAAATTGCATTCGACTTTCACCAACCCCTCCGCCGGCCAAATCTCAGAATCCTCTGAAACGGGGAGATAAACCAATTTTGCTGGTGATATGAAAAAAAATTTACCAGTTTTGGGGATGAGAGGTGAAGGGGTTGGTGAGAATCGAAGGCAAGTTTCAACACCAGCACCATGCTCAGCACCCTCAAAAACATGGGAATACATTTTTTTCGGAAAGGGAATAACGTAAGGCGCGTTTAACCCCGTTTGAGGGTGGTTTTTGACCGTTTTGGGAGGGTTGCTCAACCCTAAACTGAAATTTTAATATCACCATCGTGTTTCGCATCCTTGAAAATGGGGGGGGGGGGTAATCCTTTAAGAAATTAATGTAAACCGCGTGTTCTTAGCACAGATTTAACGAAAATGTCGTTGGTCTTAATTAATTTGCATTATATTAGTTACAAAAGCGAGAAATGCAGCGCGAAGTGCGAGTATTAGAGGCTTCAAATGAATAGCGCAACTTCGAGCGTGGATTGGTGGGCAAGGGATCAACCGATCGGGATGATTTTTTTTTAAATACTGGAAATTGAGTCTACTTTAAATAGTAAACTGTCGGTGGGGGTGTTAGATGCACTGGAAAGAGATGCGCGCGGAATAACCGGGCGCAAGAGCTTTTGGCAAAGAACTTAAAATTTGGACGCTAATAACTTTTTTCCAGTACATTGGAGAGTTTTACTTGATAGACATTCAATTAAAGAGTAAATCCTAACGAGTCCAACGACCCCAGAACGATTGCTGTAGGATTATTAGAACGCGAGATATGAGCAATTGAAGAAAAAAAACAAAATCCAAGATGGCGGTGGACGGGACAATTTTGAGAATGCGCAAATTCAGGGTTAAGGTCTCCATCGAAGACCCTTGCGAATGAGCAACAAAAGAAAAAATGTATCTGAAATTTTTTGGTCAATTTCTAAATGCACTGGGCTATGAACTCTTTTAAAAAGTTTATATAGTTTACTTTGCTTTTTCAATTTACGATATTTTTTCGTTTTGAGATCCCCCGAATCTAAAAAACATATTTTTGGAAAAAGTCTTTGCGTCTATTTGTCTGTATACACGATACAGGTTAAACGGATGAACGCATTGAAACCAAATGGCAATATGAAGAGCTCTATTTTCTTTGGGAAAAATCGGCGCATGCACAAAAGAGATAATAATAATATAATATAATGCTGTTTTGTTATATATCTAATAATGGTATACTTTTTAAAATTCTTTGTTATTCTATTTATTTTTCCAAGAAAGTTTTGTAAAAATATTTTTTCTCTTAACTTTATAGTTTCGGAAATATTTTGAAAATAAAAAAATCAGCTGTGTTTTTGTTCTGCAGATCTATCAGAAAGAAATAAGCTAAGCATGCTTGTGTTATTATGTAAGTAACCATGTCAACGAATAGCAAATATCGTATTTAATAATAGCCATTACCCGCGTCACCGGACGCGATAAAAGAAATTTTATTTTCTTACATACAGAGCTTCTGTGGTTGAATAAAGTTGTTATTTATATTTCTATTGCCCCCTTATTTTTATTCAACGTCTTATCTAAGGGAGGCGGAAAACAAAGGCTATATCGTTCTAGAAAGTATGTTAAAGTGTGGACGCGTATTTATTTTGTTAGTGGGTAGATGCCTAGTATTTCTAACCATACATTAACATACCCTAGATGGGGGTGAGTGGTATCGCGACTTTACCAAATCCATACACGCGTTGTAAATTGGTACAGTGGAACGTCCTAAACAAATTAGAATTTTGTAAATACTGAAATCACTAATATTGTTGCAACAAACAATATGAAACAATTTTATTTTAAACTCGAAACGAAGACACCATATCATATTTTTTTTCTGTCTGTCTGTGTAATTGATTTCCACCACAGTTCACAACTCTTAAATTTCTAATCTGAGTTCAATGTATGGGCTATGTGCAGGGAGGCGGAGTTACAAATTTTTCGATGCGAGCGTTTGTGGTGAGCACTAGGGGAAACTTCAAACTCAAATTTTCCTGTATGTCAGTGAGCAATGTGTATTAAAAGTGAAAAAAGTTATAATTTTATGAAGTTTTTTAATTACAAAGAAAACATATAAGAAAACTAAGCGATCTGGAAATGCTTGTAATGTTCCGGGTTGTGGCGCTGATGGCGATTTAAGTAAAATAAAGACCATTGGCGCCCTAATTTGACGTTCCGCTGTCAGTGTAAATAAATTAACATCAGTTTTTCTTATTACATTTTTTTTACACATCATGGCCAACTGAAGTTTTTTTAGAAACATGTCGCGATTTTCATAAAAAGTGAGTTCAATAGTTCTCTATTACCCTATAACCTGACCCTTTTTCAGTGGAAAGAAGGTGCAGGTTAAATTATTTTATAGAAGTTTAATTAAAAAATGTACTCGTGTATGTACGTATTATATTAAATATATTTTAACAGTAATTATGATTTCTTATTTTATAATTGATTAAAATTATGTTGTTACATTTAATCTAATAATTAATTGGTTTATTAGCAATAGTCCACCCTGTTCTTACTGACTTATTTTAAAACTGATTTAAAGCGCGTGTCGACGCGGATATTTTTATCTTTTGAAATTTAACTGAAGAAGTAGATTTAAACTCCGAGCCAACTTTACTCTTTAAAGGCTAAAACCAGAATGCCTTTTTGAATTTAGAATTTTTAAAATATTTTAAAAATATCTTTGAAGTTGATTGTATAATTAATGATAAAGTTATTAAATTGATATTAAAACAGGGGTGTACTGAGTCTAATAAATTATGATTTATGATAAAATAATTTTATAATGTACGTGTCTAATTGGACCCGTTACAACCCACTAGCGGCGCTAGTAGGCTTCGTGCACTTAGCCTCTAAGGCTTTAAAGTAGAAAATTTTTTAAGAATTCGTTTTTAAATAATTTTGCAACAAACGACTGAGAATTGAATTCTTTGTAGACTAGTCTTACGCAATTTTTTTAAATTCATCACGTTCTTAACGAGGTTTCATTGTAATACGGGATTCGACTACATTGAATATTAATATAGAGACGGAATTATACACAACTTCGTCTATCTACAATTACATGTAACATCTCTATGTAATCTTCAAATGTTTTAGCCGTTGTTCATTTGTTTAATTTCTAAGTATCTCTCCTTGCGGGAGGCTTTGTGTTTTAGTCGAATATTTACTCAAATAACAGCCTTTGAAATGCGTTATTTATATGGAAAACTGTACACAATATTTGGATTTAATTGATGACAGCCAAACAATTCAATATTGATCTGTTTGGGAGTAGATAGATAGATAGATAAATATTTATTCATTAAATACCAAAAAATTAGCGTAGAATAAGCTTTTGGCCAATTAGTAAGCTATCAGATCATGGAAAAATTCGGGCCAAAAAGTGAGAATTTTTTTAAATTTTTAACTCCCAAAATTCGGATTTTTGTAAAAAGAAAACAGAAGAAGATTATCTCTTTCTGACCCCTAAGTGATAGGTTAAATCATTCCAAATTAGACAAAGTTTCTTCTCCCGACAAGAATACTACCGGTCCCTGTATTATTAGCGGCAATGAACTTCGGTTTGTTTCGAGATTGATGAAATTCACAAAACGCGCCTAAATTCAATAATGTGAAATTTTGCGTGCGCTGCAAAATTTTGAAATCAATTTTGTCTATGCAATTGAATATAATTTAACGTATAAAAACGTACGTCAAGTTGACATTCGTATAGCGGAAACAGTAATTATGTGCACGTCATTTTTGTTTAACTCTAATACGATTGTTAACATGTTTATTGCCTATCATTATGCGCTGTTATTTAATCACGGACTGCCTTTAGACGGACGGCGAGGACACGGTAGCATACTGCAAACACGAACGTTCCTCTTTTGTTTATTAAGATTCGTTTCTGTTCGGTTGATAAAAGATCAAAATAAACGTTCCTTTCTGATGTGAGTGCATGAAAAGTACCTTTATCTTTGATGTGGAGGCATTATGAACATTAGAATAGGTCATATGCATAAAACTCCAAATTGGTTAAAATTTTTGTTTCGAAATTTATTTTAATTCCTGATTATATCGTAATGATTATTTTATTAATCTAATCACTGAAAAAAATACAAATAATAAAAAAGAAATGTTGAAAATAAGCGCTATTTTCGAATTTTCAAAACGCATCGTGACGTCAGAGTATATATCAACAACAGTTTTCATGACGACTGTGTCGTCTCACAGTAAGATTATGTCAGTATTTAGAGAAAACAACAAATAAACTTCATTTAGAACATTGACAATTTGACATCAAGGTTGGCATGCATCGTATATCATGACGTCACATAAGCCCGCGAACAAGGCCGATTGTTTAAACTGTCTATTTTTGAATGTGGAATTTAATATTTTTTTTCTTATGATAATATTACTTTTTTAAATGATTATCAATTTTTTTCCGTATTATGGTTGACTAAATAATCTATTAAAAATATTAAAAAAAATCATGCATATGACCTATTCTCAAAAAAATCTATTTTTTTTGCATTTATTAACTCCTTAAGCCTTTAAAAATCACCTCCTAGAATTTTTTTAAGAAATTCGAGTTCTAATAGTATAGAATAACTCAAAGTGTGCTCAGCTGTACACAGTTGCTCGTGCTTTCTCTCTCCAAAATACCAATTTTTAGTATATATCCAACAAAGGGAGAATGAGGCCTTCAATGGCAGTGGTCCCGGGATAACAAACGTCGTCAAAAAGATTACAGAAGGTTAAAGGTAAAAAAAAAACAATTTTCTAAAAAATCCCGACATCTATTAATTCTACGACAAAACATTGCAAAATCTTAACTTATGAAAGAGGTTTTATGATTTTTTTCGTGGTAGTAACCATTCAGGAAATAATATCTAATTGTTTTCCGACATTAATAAAACTGTATTTGAATTTATGTCCAGAACTGGCGCCTTTACCTCAATTTAAAAAACCGAACTTTTAGTAATCAACAATGCCACAGTCCAGTAATTACAAAACCGTAAATAAAACAAACTTGTCAAATTGTCTGCAAAAGCGCTTAGTTTTTTTTTTAATAATAAAAGAATTGAATTTGAAATGTCACTCTAAAAAATATATAATCTCCGCAACCGTATAGCCTAGCCGTGTGCATGTATGAGTAAGTACTGATAATTGCTCTGTGAGATTTATAACCGTACCGATAATGTTTATGACGCTATTGAAACCGCAGCAGCCCCGTTGTTGTGGGAACCAGCTGACGCTGTTGCAACTATACAAATCTGTAACAGGGATGTACAGACATTATCTATCTAATATATAAAGCTGAAGAGTTTGTTTGTTTGTTTGGTTGAACGCGCTAATCTCAGGAACTACTGGTTCAAATTGAAAAAAAAAGTTGTTGGATAGCCCATTTATCGAGGAAGGCTATAGGCCAATAGGAGCGGAGCATCAATGAAAAATGTTGCAAAATGTATCTCAAAAATAGCTTCTATTCAGGTGAAATGCCGTAACTGCATATAGGTATCAATATTAGGTCATACATTCACAAGCCCGGCTAGGTCAGTCGGTAGAGCATGCGACTGTTAATATCAGGGTAGTGGATTCGAGCTCCACTTTGGGGGAATATATTTTTTTTTTATTTTTCACATTGCTTTCTTCTAAGGCTTACATTTAAATTTATTTTAATTTTATTTACGACTAAAAAATTAAATAAATCTAATTAAAATCTCATTTGAAAACTGTTATAACTATAGGTACCTATATAAAAATAATTATCCTACAGTGTTTTCAATTAAATATTTATTATATTTTATTAATTACAGTAATTATTGATTTAAAAGAAATTTATTACTTAAAAAAAGTATAAATACTGCTTTTTATCGACAAAAACTTTTGAACGGTAACTCCGATCATCATGAAATTTGGATACAACATTAATCTCGGTAAACTAAGATGAATGTGCGTACTCATGTCCCTCCCTTCTCCATTCGTTCTTTTACACCAGGGTGAAACCGAACGGGACCTCTAGGATCTACTTAAATAAAATATGAAATTTCTTTTTGGCATAAATACCATGGTACTAAAAAAAAAAAAATTATTTAGATTTTTGGAACTGGGCGAAAATTAAATTGAAAGATTCTATTAGATAGATACATAGGTAAAGTTAATACAAGAGTATTAATAAGGAAACACTTAGTGGACGCAGTCCGCTGCCAATATTAAAATTTGTTTCTGACAGGTCTACAAAACAGAACAGCTGATTTTTTTATTTTAAAAAAAATTCCGAAACTATAAAGTTTAGAAAAAAAAATTACGAAAATTTCTTGTAATAATAAACCGTTATGAAAAGTATACAATTGTTATGTAAAAACAACGTTATAGCATACATCTCTTTTGCGCAAAAACAATAGGGTTCTTCATATTATTTACATATCAAACATCCCCCCAAAATTTGGTTTCAATCCGCTCATTCGTTTGACCTGGATCGTTACAGACAAACCAACGCACAGATTTTTTCCAAAAGTGTGTTTTGTTGGATTCAGGGGACCTATTTTTTTAAAACAATTTACTGTTGGCCAAAAAACACACCGGGGCATATAATTAGAGTAGAGACAGGAGTGGCAAACATAGGGTTTAAAGTATTAAAGTATTAGGATGGTGGGTTAAAATACTGGAGATGTCAAATAAGAGAATACCGAAATTATGCTTTAATAGACTGAAACAGCTAGACAAGAATAGTAATAACTTAAGTAAATTCAACTGGGCGACTCAGGTAAAGGAACTAATTACAGACTTAGGCTTCGGCAATTTATGGAAAGAGCAAAAAAGTGAGAAAATTAAAAAGGAAATAAATAATATAATTATTAAATTTAGTAATAAATTAAAATTAGAAGATAAAGAAAGGGTGATTAATACATCACACAATCCACGATATCAAACAATAAAAATGCATCAGGGCACGGAGGAGTACTTGTTAAAAAAAATAAACATTGACAAAACAAGGGTAATAAGCCAGCTGAGGGTAATGGGGGATTACTTTGTAAAGATAGTTACACGGGGATATTGCTATAGTTGGAATCCAAACAAAGTATGTATGGTATGCAATTTAAATAAAACTGAAACTATTTTTCATGTCTTATGTGTGTGTCCGATATATGAATATAGCAGAAATAGATTTATAAAAAAATACATAAATTCAGGTAAGCTAGAAGAAAACAACTATCAATATCTTATGACTGACTTAGATGATAAAAAAATTAATGATATCTACTTTTACATAACTAATATGCTAAAAAATATAGTTTAAAAAAAACTAAAAAACACGCTTTATATCGGACTAAAAAGTAAAAAATAATTGTTTTAAAATAAGCTTAAAAAGCGTGGGGCGCTTTGTTCCACATTTTCGTACATCGAGCGCCCAACGCTTTTTAAGCTTATTTTAAAACAATTATTTTTTACTTTTTAGTCCGATATAAAGCGTGTTTTTTAGTTTTTTTTAAACTATATTTTATTTTTCACTTTTTAGTGAGGATCTATAAAAGAATTTATTAATCCTGGGGGTCCTAATAAGGATAATGGGAAACTGTTATCAAATTATTGCATTGTCATCGGTCCTTGATACGTATGCAAAGTTTCAAATTAATCAGACTTCGGTAAATTGGTGAAAATTATGCTCAAAGATTCCGTTACGGACATACATACATAGTTACAACCCAAACTAATATAAAGCGTTTAATAATAAGGATAATGGGAAACTGTTATCAAATTATTGCATTGTCATCGGTCCTTGATACGTATGCAAAGTTTCAAATTAATCAGACTTCGGGAAATTGGTGAAAATAAAGCGTTTACTACAGAGGATCTATAAAAGAATTTATTAATCCTGGGGGTCCTAATAAGGATAATGGGAAACTGTTATCAAATTATTGCATTGTCATCGGTCCTTGATACGTATGCAAAGTTTCAAATTAATCAGACTTCGGGAAATTGGTGAAAATTATGCTCAAAGATTCCGTTACGGTAGTTAGTTACATACATACATACATAGTTAGTTACAACCCAAGCTAATATAAAGCGTTTAAAAATAAGAAGTTTTATGTTATTTGAATAATAATATTAATGCTATCCGTCTGGCAAAGTCTACGATTTAATATTTGGTTTTAGTCTTATAACAATTTCATTTCTTGTATCAGCGGCATATATGTTATAATAGGCATAAGTTATTAGCAACATTGTACAACTACCCTGTAATAAATTAATTTTTCAAATACAGTATTAATAATAATAAAATAATAAATTCAAAAAATATTGGAAAATTTTGAAATGTGAATTTTGACCTAAATTAGTACCAATCCTCATTTATGGTGTTGGAATGGTAAACGTCGTTTTAAAAAAATTGCGCGGAAGGCGGCTATGATTTCAGTTTATATTTAATAATCAAATAAGATGACCATGCTTTCTTTAAAAATATAATAAAACAGGGGTGTCAGACTGATTTTTCTAAAAGGCCATTTATAAGATTTAGGGTATGTTAGTAGGCCAGACTCTAAATTCAAAACTAAAACACATACTAAATTAAAATTTTAATGTATTTAGTTTAAATCAATTTTCATATAAAAGGGTAAAATAATTATCTTGAAGTTGAGAATTCAGCAATTTTAAAAATACGTAGTGGCATCGAATGCCGTCTAAAATCCTCACTGGATAGATTCTGGTCGCGGGCCGTATTGAGGTGGTTTGAGGGTCGGATCACTGTAATACAAAACGGTTATATTGTTGAGAATATTTTCAGTTTAGTGAGAATTACGAACGTCGCCGCATATCTATTGTTTATCGGAAGTGCAGGATTGGCTCACCCAGTCGAATTTTTTCAACTTTATCGTCCTTAGTTTAATGTAATTATTATTGCCTAGATTGGCGGGTCGATGTTTAAACAATGGCATATTACGACCCCATCGTGCATTAATAAACATCATCAGTAGGCTGTGTATATTAATTAATGTCCCATCTGTATTGTTGCTTTAAAATCTAAATAATCACTGTTACATAATGCTAACAAACGAATCACACTAATAAACAGGTAATGACAGATGCATGCATTATGCCGAATGTTTCTCAATATAACAATCGAACTCATGTATTTTCAACACCATCTATTTTCGACTGGTTTTACTGTCGTATTTTCAAGTTATTACGAAAACATTGATTCGTGTATAAATATTGATGTGTTCAGAGAATCGCAGTGACTTCAGTAAATGAAATCCCATCAAAAACATAATAGTGAATAAATATAGTTTAAAAAAACTCGGGTCGCAGTGCCAAACCCTGCCGACAATATAGTGTATTTGCTTACACTGGCAGTGTGGCTTTATTATGTAAACTTAGCCCTTATGGTTTTGAACAAAATACAAATTTTAACTTAATACATCCCTTAAAATAATATTTTTTTTCTTAATTTCAATATTACTATCAACTTACCAAATTAAATCCACCCTGCACTATGTAAATCCATATCTACAAATTAATGTTTTCATAAAATTTTTAAGTCCGGTCCTGTCGGGCCGATTTTAATAAAATTTTGGTAGCACATTTTAATCATTACTAAAGGGTTAAATTTCAATTTTGAAACGATTCGGAGAAATTTTTCGGTATTTTTGGGCCCAAAAATATTTTTCAACCCCTAAATCCCACCTTTAAAGTGTCCCGATTGGGCCCATTTTAAATAGGCTTCGTGCGGTGATGGATTTTAACATGTGGTCCAAATTTCGTTAAAATCAATTAACTCCTTCGAAAGTTATTGCCCGCACCTATATATATATATATATATATATATATATATTTTAGCAAGTTATTTTTAGTCGTAAGAAGAGGTCCGGACGACCCCTGAGCTTAGCGACCACTCCCGTGAACTTACGACGTCAAATGGCGGTAAAAAGTCCACAACAAAATTTTGAGTGTGTGTGGACCCTTTTACCCGATTGAGTCTGACGAATAGTTATAAAACCTGTTGTGTCCGGTTAGGTTCAATGTCGACTAGGAAAGATTTTTTGAATAGCGAGATACGGGATTCGGTTGCCGGCAAGCGTTGTGATAGTATCGATATCGCATGGCTGTCGTTTTTTTTTGAGTTTGTAACGTTGGTTTCGAAATTATTGAGTACGGTGGCTAGAAAATTGGAGCCATCCTGTTAGTTTTCTGTTGGGAAAAGCCAATCTTGAAAAGCTTTGAGTGAAGTACGTATTATTATCGCGTTTGGAGTTGGATTTGATTAGCACGTGGCGACCGTTCAGCAATAAAAACGCTGTGATTCTCTTCCCGTTGACAAGAACCCCTGTACCGAGGCTTGGAGCATTACTGGATCGATCACTTCTGCTAGCTGACTCCAGTCCAGCTGTTTCGGAAAAGGGCTACGAGTCCTGGAAAGCCTTCACTGCATCTTACAGGTAGTGTGATAACATTTTGTGCTATATTACGTAACTGTTCAAGTTAAAATCTTAAATTGCGTTTGAATTTTAAAATTCTTTACCAACGTACGTCGCATCTTAAATTCAACTTTAAATAAAATGCACGTTTTTGGTTGACGTACGTCGTAACTGTGAAATAAGTTTGCGCGCGCCAGTACATGTCACTACGCTGTCTTCTGGATGCCATGTAACCTTACGCGAACTGTTCATCAAAAAATTCTCACGGTCTGAAATAATTACTTTGTTATTTTGCTTCTTGAATATGTGCTTAGACCGCGTTGGGTCATAGTTTCCATCATACGGATACTGCGTTTGTTGTTAAAGCTTAATATTGTGTTATGTCAATTCGTCAGTGGCGTACTGAACTTAACTGAATTTCAGATTAACAGTGTTTCATGGCCCTTCAGGCAGAACTATTTTTAATAATTATGATAGTATGAACTAATAGCTCTGTTCCAATAAAATTCAATTCACAATGCGCTTGTCGGTTGGTTAACATTTGGTTAAGTAAAGTTAGCAACGTTTAAGTAAAATATTTCGACATTGTGTTTTGTAACGATTTTAATGTGTTGTAAATTGTATATTATCGAGTAATTGGTATTTTGTATTGTTGATATGCGCTTTTAGCTTACGAATGAGGTTTGTCTTATTGTCGCTGTTAGAGTCGCGTTACGTTGATGTTGCCGCTTTGTTTGTAGTTTTGACGGATCGATTGTTGGACTGTGAACCTCATTCGTAGGCGATCTGAATGATATTTTTTTTAGTAGATAAATTGTTACCGTTATTACGATTATTGTGTATCATTTTGTATTTTACGTGGAAACTAATGATCGCCGCTTCACGGCACTGAAGTAAAATTTTATATAGTCGCTAATTGAATCAGTAGCGTACTGATATGGGCATTTTGCCAAAATTTATATGCTAAGTACCCTTGTTAACATTATTATTTATTTTATTAAATTTTTGAGTATTACGTTCGAGTTATTATTTTGCTGGCAGGACCCTTAAGATTTATTTGCAGGAGTGATCGATCCTGCAGTGACTCAAGCTAAGGTCCATATAGATCTGGCGCCCATTTTGAACGTCTCTCCCTTTAACATACAGCTTAGTAGTTGGGGTGACCTTTGCTTCGCTAACATCTCTCAAGGTAAGTGCCCTGTCACGTCAGTTCCGCCGACCCACGCCCAGCGCCGCTAGCAAGCTAGTCGCGGCTGAAGAGTGAGCTTGCTATTAGAGCTAGTGTCACTCGGAAAATTGCTATAAATTGGCGCCTGCCAACGTGGGGCTCGTTTTCTAGATTTTCCGTTTTCTAGATTTTTTTAGTTTTTTCGTTTTCTAGATTTTCCGCTGTTTCGATTTCTCGATTTCTAGATTTTCCGCTTTCCGATTTAACTTTTTCTGAATTTTCCGTTTTCACGATTTTTTTGTCTTCCGGTTCTCGAGATTTTTTGTGCGCTTTCCCGATGTCGATATTTTTGAGATTTTCTGATATTCCGGTTTTCTTGCCTGTTTTTGTTATGGGTAACTTTACGAAGTGCCGGTTTTGTTTTTGCATTGTTATCGTATCTCGATTAAATGTTCGTTTCTCCACTATCGGTCTTCGGTTAGTTAGCTTTTAGTTTTACCGTTTGCGAATGCAAAATTTTTGTGAGATAGATCTACCGTCTCGTTTCCGTCAAATTTTATCGCGTTTCCGGTTGTGAAATTTTAGATGTCGTTTCGTTTTCCGCAAGAAATTTTATCGTATTTTTTAAATGACAATGTCGTTCGACTTTCCGAATTTAATTTTAAAATTTTTTTTCTTAGATTCTATATCCTTGACTGTAATGCAAGTCAAATTTCCGAATTTTTTTGTCTCGTCTCGGTACCTATTTTCGTTTAGCAAAATTTTTGTAGATTTTAGATTCCAGTTCAATTGGTAGTTTCCGTATTGATAAGATTTTTTTAGTACCTCTCTCTGAGCAGTAACGATGTATCGTGTCGACGTTTTTCGCTTTCGAAATATCGCTTCGTTTTTCGATTTCGTAATTGCAACTATTTTCGATTTTGTGTGTATCGACAATGAGTTATGATTGGAACTTCATTTTTTTTTTTTGTCAAAATCGCGGCCAAAGTGTGGTTTTTGAATTATTAAATGGCGTTTAGTACAATTGCTAGTGCAATTTGAGTCCTTAATTGGATGTGTACTAGGGCTATACGATCTCATATTATGCGAACATCTTTGGCGAATCAACATCTTGTTGTGATTTCGGTCAGTTTGGTATTGGGTATTCTAACCCCGCCGGGAGTCTTTTGCAACTTCTTGTTAGTATACGTGCCCAACCGATCGAGTCCTGCGAGTATCGGTTAGTAAAGCTAAAATTTCAGATCTTCTTCATAATAATTTCACCATGAGCCAGATGTGTTGATTTTGACGACAATTTTTTTCTTTTTGTTTATCGTTTGGGAATTATGGATCCCGTTTACTGGTGTGACCGTGCCGGATTATAGTGCAGTGTTGCCGTCCAGTATGTGCAAGGTTACATCAGGTTATCGCGTATCGTTGGAAGGTTTTAGACCTTTGTTGTGGGGTAACCGTGCGATGGATTATAAGTGCAGTGTTGCCGTCCAGTAGGTTGCAAGGTTAGCACCGCGTATCGTTGGAAGTTGAGACTTCCGCATGGGCTGCAAATGTGTTTGGAAAATGCATTGCAGTGATTTCGTATCGTTTGGTTATTTTTCGTTTTTGAAGTTTCAGTTGCGATATGTCGATGTAGCAATTTGGACATTGTTGTGTTACCGTTGATGTTTAAGTGAAAAAATGTTTGACTATGCTCTGATCCAATTGTGACGGCGGGCCCACCTGTACACCAGGCTCTGTGTTTTTAACCCATCCTACCGAAGTTCGTTTTTTGGCCTGTCTCCACCTTAGGCCTTGATGTTTTGAACTTATTCGGAGACGTTAGCTCCAGGACCCGTCGGACGCATGATCACTTAGAGTGTCACTTAACTTCTCCTTGATGATTTTAGTTTTCTCACCTTGCGTGACATAGGTGTCAAGAAAAGGCCTGCGTCCTTTTCTTTTGGAGGAAAAGGGGGTGTATAGCAAGTTATTTTTAGTCGTAAGAAGAGGTCCGGACGACCCCTGAGCTTAGCGACCACTCCCGTGAACTTACGACGTCAAATGGCGGTAAAAAGTCCACAACAAAATTTTGAGTGTGTGTGGACCCTTTTACCCGATTGAGTCTGACGAATAGTTATAAAACCTGTTGTGTCCGGTTAGGTTCAATGTCGACTAGGAAAGATTTTTTGAATAGCGAGATACGGGATTCGGTTGCCGGCAAGCGTTGTGATAGTATCGATATCGCATGGCTGTCGTTTTTTTTTGAGTTTGTAACGTTGGTTTCGAAATTATTGAGTACGGTGGCTAGAAAATTGGAGCCATCCTGTTAGTTTTCTGTTGGGAAAAGCCAATCTTGAAAAGCTTTGAGTGAAGTACGTATTATTATCGCGTTTGGAGTTGGATTTGATTAGCACGTGGCGACCGTTCAGCAATAAAAACGCTGTGATTCTCTTCCCGTTGACAAGAACCCCTGTACCGAGGCTTGGAGCATTACTGGATCGATCACTTCTGCTAGCTGACTCCAGTCCAGCTGTTTCGGAAAAGGGCTACGAGTCCTGGAAAGCCTTCACTGCATCTTACAGGTAGTGTGATAACATTTTGTGCTATATTACGTAACTGTTCAAGTTAAAATCTTAAATTGCGTTTGAATTTTAAAATTCTTTACCAACGTACGTCGCATCTTAAATTCAACTTTAAATAAAATGCACGTTTTTGGTTGACGTACGTCGTAACTGTGAAATAAGTTTGCGCGCGCCAGTACATGTCACTACGCTGTCTTCTGGATGCCATGTAACCTTACGCGAACTGTTCATCAAAAAATTCTCACGGTCTGAAATAATTACTTTGTTATTTTGCTTCTTGAATATGTGCTTAGACCGCGTTGGGTCATAGTTTCCATCATACGGATACTGCGTTTGTTGTTAAAGCTTAATATTGTGTTATGTCAATTCGTCAGTGGCGTACTGAACTTAACTGAATTTCAGATTAACAGTGTTTCATGGCCCTTCAGGCAGAACTATTTTTAATAATTATGATAGTATGAACTAATAGCTCTGTTCCAATAAAATTCAATTCACAATGCGCTTGTCGGTTGGTTAACATTTGGTTAAGTAAAGTTAGCAACGTTTAAGTAAAATATTTCGACATTGTGTTTTGTAACGATTTTAATGTGTTGTAAATTGTATATTATCGAGTAATTGGTATTTTGTATTGTTGATATGCGCTTTTAGCTTACGAATGAGGTTTGTCTTATTGTCGCTGTTAGAGTCGCGTTACGTTGATGTTGCCGCTTTGTTTGTAGTTTTGACGGATCGATTGTTGGACTGTGAACCTCATTCGTAGGCGATCTGAATGATATTTTTTTTAGTAGATAAATTGTTACCGTTATTACGATTATTGTGTATCATTTTGTATTTTACGTGGAAACTAATGATCGCCGCTTCACGGCACTGAAGTAAAATTTTATATAGTCGCTAATTGAATCAGTAGCGTACTGATATGGGCATTTTGCCAAAATTTATATGCTAAGTACCCTTGTTAACATTATTATTTATTTTATTAAATTTTTGAGTATTACGTTCGAGTTATTATTTTGCTGGCAGGACCCTTAAGATTTATTTGCAGGAGTGATCGATCCTGCAGTGACTCAAGCTAAGGTCCATATAGATCTGGCGCCCATTTTGAACGTCTCTCCCTTTAACATACAGCTTAGTAGTTGGGGTGACCTTTGCTTCGCTAACATCTCTCAAGGTAAGTGCCCTGTCACGTCAGTTCCGCCGACCCACGCCCAGCGCCGCTAGCAAGCTAGTCGCGGCTGAAGAGTGAGCTTGCTATTAGAGCTAGTGTCACTCGGAAAATTGCTATAATATATATATATATATATATATATATATATATATATACATATATAAACATACTTTTCCAAAAATGGTGCCAAAGTGTTTAGAAGGCTATGAAACGTCGAGAAATTTTGGTCCGACCCCTAGGTCCCGCCATCCGACCGACGCCAATAGTGTAAGTGCCTTATGGCAAATGCACTAAAAAACTATAAAAAACACGCTTTATATCGAACTAAAAAGTAAAAAATATTTTTGACGTGATAACGTCTTATAAATTGATGAATCACCAATCTTATAAATTGATAAAACACCGGCTGCATGCACGAAAAAGTGTAACGTTCCTAACGTTCCTAGCGTTCCTAACGTTCCGCCTGACCCTGTGCGTGCTTTTCTCGAAAACGGCCCTAACGATTTGGATGAAATTTACTGAAAAGGGATTTTAGGGGGCAAAAAATCGATTTAGCTAGGTCTCATCTCTCGAAAAAATCGTTTTCATACAAATTTTATCATTATAAAAATCAATTTTTTGACGTATGAAAATACTTAAATATTGTAAGTAGGTTTTGGAATTTTATATAAACAGTGAAACAATTGTTTTCAAAATATTATGACAATTAATCTTTGAGACTTAAAATAAATACGAAAGAAAGAAAGTTAAAAAAAACAATTATATTATAGGTGGTAAGTAATTTTAATAAATAAAATTAACCTAAATTTGAAGCAAAAGATGCAATATCATAGATTCGAATTATTATAATTATTATATAAATTTAGGTTATGTATTACGGAATACGTTATCACGTAAAACTATCGTCCGTGAACCGACTTTACAGACAACCAATTTTTTTTAAAATAAGCTTATAACAATAATGAATAAAAAATACTAGTATTATTGTGAAACAAGCGTGGGGTGCCTTGTTCCACATTTTCGTACATCGAGCGCCCCACGTTTTTTTCACAATAATACTATTATTTTTTATTCATTATTGTTTTAAGCTTATTTTAAAAAAACATATTTTTTACTTTTTAGTTCGATATAAAGCGTGTTTTTTAGTTTTTTTTTAAACTATATTTATTTTCCACTTTTTAGTTCGATTTATTGTCAAAAAATTGCCGAAAAAAAAACAATTTTTTTTCCGGCGTGGACGGGATTATAACCCACGACTCGTGATTCCGAGAGTTGACGTCAGCGAAGACCCGTGCTTTAGACCGCACGGCTAAACACTGTAGTTACATTGATGGCATATTATACTACTGTAATAAACCACTTGCTGTAGTCCAAACGAGTTTACAAACAAACATTCATACATACAAACTTACAAGTGAAACTAATATAAATCGTGTAAAAAGGGAGCCACGTTCAATATTCAATACAAAAAGAGTTGAGATCTAAAAGGGTGCCAAGTTTTCATTTGGCAAATTCTCACACATATAAACATGAAGTTTAGGTATAAATCATAATGTAAAACACGAAAACTTGGCACCCTTTTAGATATAATTTTTTTATGTATCTATTGAATATTGAACTTGGCTACTTTTTTCACATTTATGTTTTTGATGGGATATCGTTACTTTTTGTAAAGAAATTATAATTATTTATTATTCAAAAGTGATTTGTAAAATTATTCCTTTTTCCTGAATAGTTTTCTTTTTCGAAAGACGCTAGGTGTTAATAAAAAACTATTTCTTGGAAAATATTTCAAATATTAAAAGTTCACCGTTTTCTGATTTTTTCCTTTGTATACACACATTCACCTAGCTGGACGCCAAATTTCAACTTTCTAAGTCATCTTGAAGTGGGTTAGGTTTTTAATCTATAGGTTAGTGAGTCAGTAAACCAGTCAGTCAGCCAGTGATAAAAATGCCGATTTTTAGACGTCAATATCTCAATAACCGTTTGAGCTGTATTTATGAAATTTTTGGTTCTAGTTAATCCAACGAGTTTTAATAAATAAATCAATTTTCATGTGTTTATGTTAAATAGATTTTGAGTTATTACGGGGTCAAAAGTGGCTCCAAATGGTTCGTGTAATATAACACATGACTGCTGCTTCCTTTTTCTTTGTTGAACTTGGCTTGACACGCTGCCGCGGGTTTAGATATCATTACAGTAGAAACCATCTATTTTCAACCTTTTAGGACTAATCGACTCATGTATTTACAACGTCTTCTTCATCTTCACTTCGCGACAGTCATAGATCAATAAGAAAATCAGAAAAAAATGTTCATTAATTTGAAGTTAAACGTTGTCAAACGCATTTTTCATTGGCTGCATGAGCAGCGTAGGAGAAGACACTTCGTAAGGACTAAGAACTTGAAAATACGTGAGTAAAATCAATAGAAAAGAGATGGTGTTGAAAATACAGGAGTCCGACTGTAATATATTTACAATTGATATTTTTGTTTCATCGTGTAGTATTCGAGTGAGATCGGCATAATTCGTCATCGTACGAATCAATTACCAAATGTACTCAAAATAATCCGCGAACAAAAGCTCGCCGTATTCAAACAATTGCCGATCACGCCCTCGACATTGATGTTTTAACACGGCGTCACAGCATTTCAATAAATAATATCATGCTACTACAGTGTTCGTTTATTATAGGATTACCGTCACGTCACGTCACGTTTGAGATAATTGTATTTGGTTTACTATCAAATTGTTTAATGTACCGCTGAAAATTTATCGTTTTTTCCATTTACCTTTAGCATTAGAAAAACTATATTTTCTTCATACCTCGATCGAAAGTACGTACTTTCGTCCCTTATAGCAGGGACGAAAGTTTGACATTTACTCCCTGTTATTTATTATATTAAATGACAGCGGTAACTCTAGTTACGAGTATAAATACGCATGAGAATTTTTTTCCTCCCGCCGTTCTCACTAGGAGTAAATGTCAATCTTTCGTCCCTGCTGACGAAAGTACGTACTTTCGAGCGGATATGAAGAAAAATCGTATACACCACACGGGCCTTAAAAGTTGAAATCTCGGCCCTTGTGATGTAGTATACTATTTCATGGTTAATCACAAAAGGTTGGTCAATCGATAAAATTGAGCCGATTTAAATTTTTTCTGTGTAGTAGTTTTGCCATATCTCGTAACATTGTGTTGTTTTTTCCCCGTTTTATTCCTCAGAAATTTTATAAAATCTATTAGTAATGTAAGTAAGTATTTGTTCTTAAATACCACTAGTAGATAGAAAAATTATTTAAATTATTTACTGAGAAAATTTCTATTATAAACCTTGTAAAATATTTTGTATAAATAAATCTTCTTCTTCTAACAGAAAGAATAATTAAAAATTAAAAAAAACTCGATTAAATAAAAAAAAAAACATTTGAAAATATATAATATCTATGAAGTGTTAAAAATAAACATAAATATATAAATAAACATTTTTTTAAAATGAAAGTCGAGGGACTGCGTAGTTTTGATTCCTTCGTTTATTTTGTGAAATAAACAACCTAAAACGATGTCAACTAAAAATTAAAATCAATCGAAATGCAACCCCTTTAACGTCGGTATAATCCGCTATCGAACACACATAAATAAATAAATGTGGTGGAAGTCGTGGGTGCGAATGGCGGGAGTATCGGGTACACATGGCGGAGGTAGAAGTTATATATTTTTCTTTAATATTTGAGTTTGTTTTTTTTCGGATATGCAAATAATCTCAAAGTTGAGTAGCACTTTGAGCTCCTGTTCGTTTTGTTTAAGTGAACAAGCGGGTAATCAGTTATCCGCTCTCTCTTCACTTTGTATTATATAATATCGACTGCACAAACGAATGGTCGCCGCCATGGACATAGCCAACTGGATAGCGCGCACGCCGTATCTTAAAAATGGTCGACAAGAGTGAGAGAAACGGAACGTGTGACGGCCATTTTGTATCTCTTTTTTACATGACTAGTTCTTACAGTGAAGGAATTTTGGTGCGCTCAACTCATAGCTCCTTAGTTGTTTAACATTTCTGATTTATTTTAAATCTGGAGTAAAGAACTAATTAGCTTTTATTTGGGCACTGAAATTCAGCGAGGTCAGAAAATATCTTTTTGGAGAAAAATGCCTAAAAGTGAGCAAAATTGTCACATTCCTGTGGGGTGATTTTACAAAACGTAAGCTTTCTACCTAAATAATAAGTAAAGTAAGTTCATAAATCAAAGAGGTTGTACCTAGTCACATTCACAATTAATACAACTTTGCTAAAATCTAAAAATCATAAAATAGAGGCGACACGAATTGTGTTCACATTCCTATCAGCTAAAATTATGTTAAGAACACCAGCAAATTAAGTAATGAGCGCTGTTGCCGAATTTCCGATACAAAGCCCGTAATGAATTGAGCTCATTGCCGCTTGAACTGCCGCCAATCAGCCATTGCAACTGTAACAATTATTCTGAGTTGCAGAAAGGATTGTCAAAAAATTCTATTTGACAATGACCTTAGGTGTGATCAGATAATTACAGTTTCCATACATCAGAAGCAGTCTAATATCGTATTCAAACTTCCTGTCACCTAGAACATTAGATTGTACTCACACAAAAACAAGATTGTTCTACATAGAAAACAATCGCTTTCCAACTAAATTTTGACAGAATGCGTAGAAAAACTTGGTTTCGAAGTGGAAACTACAAAAAACGCTGCTAAATACATGTATACACTATACACAGTTTAAGAAATGTGTCGTTTCAATCGATCAATTATTTTTCGAGCAGAATCGATTTAAAACTCTGCAATGCTTTTTATATTGTTGCGCGCCCCCTGTTGGGACGACTATGGCTTCATAGAATGTTCCAGACCACGACAACAACAACAATGGAAAGCAGGAAAAACCCGACCTTCTTAGAATAGCCTGGAGAATGCAATGCATGTAAAAAAAGTCGAGATGCTTTCAGAAACTTCGATAGGCGGGGGACGAAGCTATAAAATGCGAGCGGAGTGTTTAGTTAGTTAGTCAGTTGTTGGTGAGTTGTGTTGATATAAGTCTGGCGTTGCGACATAAATCATTCAGTTATACTTTGGTGTGTGTAAACCATTGAGTGAAATTATATAAATCGGGTTTTACATAAAAGACTGTTTGTAAATAATCGTGTGAATTTAGTTAATAGACAAGTGTAAATAAGTGTACTAGATAAACTTTCTTGTGTGTGTGTGTTGTAAATATTTTGTGTACATAATTAAGTGACTCTATATTCTCTGTTACTTAGTCTTTTATTTTATTTAACTGTTTTGTTAAACATTTATTATTGTAAATAAATAATTTCCACCACGGACTAGAACAGTTTTGTTACAATATGAAGAAATATGTATGTTTACAATCTAAGGTCCATTGTCAAATCAGATATTTTGACAATCCTTTCTGCAACCCAGCAATAATGTTTCATAACAACACTAGTAAATTAAAACTATATATTTGTATATTTGAACGACGCCGTCCTGTTCTCTAGGTCTATGGGCGCTGCGAGTTGCGCCGCCCCTAGTCCGACCTTGTTTCGGTTCACAATCGCTAATGAACTTGTTGGACTCGCCTGCGTTCATTATCTTTCTTCTAGTTCAATTGATAATAAACCGTTTATACGTGAACTGCTCGGATTTGCAAGCGGTGTTGTATGTAGTAGATTATTTCATTAGGTGAACTAATCGTTGAAATTATTGTGGTTTATAAATTTTATTTAGTAGCGTGGAGTTTTGTTTTTCTTCATCACAACGGAACTTTAATTTTGTGTTTGATAATATTTGTAAATTGGTTATATTTAAAAAGGTTTAAGATGACTTTCTCACTGATTAACACTATACACACAAAATGTGTTTGGTATAATAGTAATAGTAGGTGCAAGTTGGGTATACATGGTGACACGTTTGTACCTATAACATACACAATAGTGTTAAAAGTGTCAACACTTTTACCATTCCAATTCACAAGTGGGGAATGGTATACTAGTTTAGGTCAAAAATCATTTTTCAAAATTTTTCGTTTTGAGGTCCTCCCAATCCAAAAAATATATTTTTGGAAAAACTCCGTGCGTCTGTTAGCCTGTGTGAGCACGATACAGGTCAAACGGATGAGCGGATTGAAACCAAATTTTGGGAGGATATTTGATACGTAGGTACATATAAAGAGCCCTATTGTTTTTTATATAATAATGGTATACTTTTCATAACGGCTTATTATTTCATTTATTTTTTCAAGAGAGTTTCGTTAAACATTTTTTTTTATCTTCGTAGTTTCGGAAATATTTTGAAAATAAAAAAATCAGCTGTTCTTTTGTTTTGTAGATCTGTCAAAAAAAAACTAGTTAAGCATGCTTTGATTAATTTTTACATGACGTGGAACATATTATGTAGGTAACCATGGTAACAAATAGTAAATATCATATTGCATAGTGAATACTAGCCATTATCTGCGTCACCTCACGCAATATCAGAAATTTTCTTTTCTTCATTATACTACCTACTATATCAAATGTCAATATTTTTGAATGGAATGATCCCGTCGTCCAATTGGTAGGATTTTGACGTGATAACGTCTTATAAATTGATGAATCACCAATCTTATAAATTGATAAAACACCGGCTGCATGCACGAAAAAGTGTAACGTTCCTAACGTTCGTAACGCGTAACGCGTAACGTTCCGCCTGACCCTGTGCGTGCTTTTCTCGAAAACGGCCCTAACGATTTGGATGAAATTTACTGAAAAGGGATTTTGGGGGGCAAAAAATCGTTTTAGCTAGGTCTCATCTCTCGAAAAAATCGTTTTCTTACAAATTTTATCATTATAAAAATCAATTTTTTTAACGTATGAAAATACTTAAATATTGTAAGTAGGTTTTGGAATTTTATATTATAAACAGTGAAACAATTGTTTTATAAATATTATGACAGCTAATCTTTGAGACTTAAAATAAATACGAAAGAAAGAAAGTTAAAAAAAACAATTATATTATAGGTGGTAAGTAATTTTAATAAATAAAATTAACCTAAATTTGAAGCAAAAGATGCAATATCATAGATTCGAATTATTATAATTATTATATAAATTTAGGTTATGTATCGTCCGTAAACCGACTTTACAGACAACCAATTTTTTTTTTATTTAGTCTTTATCGCTCCAAGAGCACACACATTTTTTTCA
Organism: Xanthostigma xanthostigma; assembly: GCA_963575645.1. NCBI lineage: Eukaryota > Metazoa > Arthropoda > Insecta > Raphidioptera > Raphidiidae > Xanthostigma > Xanthostigma xanthostigma. The sequence continues at coordinate 14,637,433 of OY754469.1, forward strand.
TGTTACTAAGACTTTTGAATTTCTCGCGCGATTACAATGTTTGTAACAATCTACAAGGCAGAGAAGGAGAGAAAAATAGAGAGAGAGACAAAAAGGCAAAAGTAAAGTTTAATTAGACTCCAGCTATATCGTTCGCCTCGATAAAACAGCAGTGCATTTATTGTTGTAAAGTTGGAACGACACAATGCCGGCTGAATGAATTACTATTGTCGTCGTAGACGTAGAGAGTTACAGCCAAAACAACAGAATCTCACCGTTGACTGCATTCAAGCTGGTAATGAATGGAGATTGTAGTCGTCTGAGTATAGCTACAAGGTTATTGCCGTTGCATGCTTGTTAACGTACAAACTAATGCAGCAAATAAATTGAAGTTGTAGAATTAATCTACATTGAAAAAAAAACGTGAGCCGCCGTGGGACGCCTGGCAGATGTGAAACATCTTTTATTTATATATTTTATGAATTGTTTATCAACGCACAGTAATTATTTATCCACGCAAATCTGCATAATCAAACACATGTCGAACTATTAAAGCCATTTTCCAAGTTATGTTAGATGTCGCCAAAATGTTTATTTAAGTATTTTTTATTACTCATGCGGGAAAAGTGGTATCTTTACGCATGCTGTTACGGTTAAAAAGTGGCTATTTTCATTTGCGAGCGGAAACTTTATTTGTCGCACAGAAATTATTGTTTGCCGCACGCAAATTCAGAGAAAAAAACAAAATAATAACGGTGTTAATGTTAACGAAACAAACTGTCATTTGAAGCAGATTTGAGGTTAAAATTTTCGATTATGGACTTTTATTCTTGACAATTTTAACAATTTTAACTGAATTTTCAACTTTTTAATTATTTAATTTTAATTTTTATTACTTCTAATTTCTTTTTTTAATTCGTAATAAAATTTTAATTTAATTTAATTCGTAATAAAAAATAGTATGTGCAACTCGTGCGGCATTGTCGCGCTAGTTGCACAATATACTATTGTCATACATGATAATATTTACACCTAAAGCTTTTTTTAACACTTTTATATTAGCTTGACCTGTATAATGTTATGTAAAGGAATCTTTCAGCGTAATTTTCATCAATTTCAAGATGTCTGATTTACTTGAAAATTTGCACACGTGTCAAGGGCCGATGACAATACAACAATTTCATAAAACTAAATTTGAATTTAAAAATTTTGAAAAAAAAAATTAATTTGAAAATTTTGAAATAAAATACTTTTGATGTCATTTTGAGACTAAAAGTTAAGAAAATAAATTATAGTTTAAAAAAACTAAAAAAACACGCTTTGATAGCAATCTGAACTAAAAAGTAGAAAATAATTATTAACAAAATAATTCAATTATAGTAAAAAAGCGTGGGATGCCAATTACTATATTTTCATTATAACTCTAGTCTCTAATTTTATAGATAGCTCAATGAAATACTTGTAATATTTAATATCAAGCACCCCACGCGTTTTTGCTATACCTAATTGAATTATTTTGTTAATAATTATTTTCTACTTTTTTGTTCGGTTTGCTATTAAAGCGTGTTTTTTTAGTTTTTTTAAACTATAATTTAGCGTTTAACAATCTCCAGACTAGGGGCTATTTAAGTATTACGTAAACAAAGGGCGTCTTTGTTTAGCTTATTTTGCTTACTTTTGTATACTTTTGCTGACAAGGGGGGAGGGGGCGTCAAAAATTACTAAAATTCTGTTTATGTAATACTTGAATGCCCCTCTATCTTAAATTTTGATTTGGCAACCCTGTAAGTATTTTTGCACACTGAAAAAATAACAATTCAATTTGTTTCAAGGCGGGTTCAGATTAATTATTGATTTTTAATATAAGAATGTCGGGATTTTAGTAACGGCTAACTTCATATATGTATATTCGAATCAAATGTAGCGAGCGAAGGTGGCAGCAAATGCAAAGTTTAATTAAAGCCAACGTTTTTCACAATACATTAAACAAGTAATTTGTTTGAAAAGGGGCATTCGATGGCTACGATATTCTGAACAAGTTCACGCAACTTGTAAATGGTCTGCGGCCACTGCTGAGGACGCATCAACAGAGAACGGTCAAGTGAGCCGCACATATCAAACGTGAACTGTCAGATCATCGGCATTGTGCTGCGCTGGACCGAAGCACGCTCTACTGTATTTTTGTTTGAACCGAAGCACATTTTTTAGGCGTGACAGTTAATCTCAATTACATTGGAGCACTTAAAAAAATTTATAAACACAACTTTTATCACTAATATTCACAACTAACAAATGTTTTCAATAATATTCAAACCTTTGATAACGTCTGATTAGAACTCTTTAATAAATAAAATTATCGACCAATTTTTCAGACAATTATATTAACAAAAATATATATAAAAATAATTCAATACATTAACGTTTAGGTCCGGATTTGGATTTTCTGCAGAATTGAGCTTAAAAAATACAAAAATTAATAAATCCAAAATAAGCTAAGTAAAGATCCTCTCCCTCCCTTTGGTACTTACGTAATACTTGAATGGACCCTAAGTGCGATTGTAATTCGTGTTTCGTAAAATTATAAGTAGGGGAGGACGGGGTCAATTATAACAGTGACTACAAAATGCAACAAAATGAGAAAATGATTCTACTGTACTGATGTACATTCAGTCACCAGCGACTGAATGTATATCAATACAGTAATATCATGTTCTCATTTTGTTGGTAGATGTCACTAAAATAGTCACTGTTACAATTGACCCTTGTTACAATTGACCCCGTCCTCCTCTATGTTCCAAGCAGCCAGTAAACGGTAACGAAATCGTCATCGGCATGCGCAGTGACTAAAACCAAACTGTATTGTTTTGGAATACGTTTTAGCTACCTGCGCATGACAGTGACGGTTTCGTTATCGTTTGCTGGCTGCATGGAACATATTATCTAAGTAGTAAGTATGGTCGTGCTAAACAGCATCTATCTGTATAATTTCGGTCGAACGAATCTATTCCACTGAGTGCTTAGTGCGCCTTCAAACTTACAGCTTAATTTTATTGTTGTGTTCACGATAGGACAGACAGAGAGAGAAAGCTGTTACTACTGGTCAACTATCTCTGTCGCACATAACTGTTATTTTAAGTACATTGGGACTAATCGTATGAACGATTTGTTCTCTTTTTTTTAAATTATAACTTCTATCTTAACAGTGTTCGGTGAATAAGGGCATACACTATTAATGCCCTTATTTAAATTAAATTTTAAGCGTTGTGTTTTTATATAAACTAAAATGTATAAACTATATTGGCGCCGCCATCACTTCCGTAAACCAAATGTGAAATTTGTGGTTATTTTTATGTAAATTATGACAACAATGAAATGTTAATGATATAGTTGAAACTAGTTTTTCAAGTGAAAATAAAATTTGTCTATGTAAATTTTAAGTGGCATTTTATACGTTTTGTAGAGTTTCCACGGAAAATACAACTTACTAACAGTTGATAAATGAAGAGCACTATGAAAAAAGAGAAAACTCTTACAGAAAGAAAATTTGCATGCCACATTTAAAACTTTTCTGTTAAAGGACATGTCACCGTCTTTTGTTAAGCTTCTGTGTACAGATGGTCGCAAACTCTTCACCGATTGGCTACCTTACAAATAACAAAACAGCTGAACACGTCTGGCAGCAAATACATATTTATTAATAAGGATTATTAACGAAGGCATCGCCTATTTTATGAGGGATAAAAAATATTGGGTAATATGTATACCGTGCGTAATGATATAATGACTCAAGTGACTGTAAAAACATAATTTCACATTGGCTGTGGCAAACTGTGGCAAACATAACCTACAATTTCATTCTGGAATCTAGTCTAGTCCAGGGGTGGCAAACCTTTCGACATCTACGTACCAATTTTTTTCGAATGTAGCCATGACGTGCCGAAAAGCGATCAAAGTAAGTAGTTGTCAAAAAAAAAAATCAAAATTGATAAAAATAATATTTTTGATAATACATTGAGCGCCATGAAACTTTTTCGTGTTTGTTATTTGGTGATAGTTAATTGTTTCCGGCATCTAGCACATTTTTAATTATTTCGATTTTGTACCTCAATCAATGCCGTGTCAATAATAATCTGTCGCGTGCCAACTGTGGACGCGTGCCATAGGTTCACCACCCCTGGTCTAGTCAATTAAGAAGCGAAACAGTGATTCACAAGTTCTGGATGATGGCTTTCCGAATCACATGCTATTAATAATAGTATTGAATATTAAAAAATATGGTTATTTTTTTGAAGTAAAACTTCTTTAGCGACGTTTGAGATTTTCTGTAACGTTAAAGGGGAAATGATTCAACGGCGGGGAAATATAAGAGAATTCTTGGTAACGCAAAATGGATAAAGCATCGATGAAACGTGTTCATAACCCAAAAGAAGTTTCACTTTCTGTAGGTGAGACTCACACCAAAAGTTCCACGTCCCACACTCCCACCCTACAAAATATTAATGAACATTATTATGAATGCATTTTAGATCGACCTTTATAATACGTAAGTGGCGGTATACACAAAGCGGTCCGCGCGCATCCTGCATTATACATCTCCTTCTTCCTGTCACACAGGATCCCGCGGGACACGTTGCTCCTTCTATTGTCCATTTCAGTGTCATGTATGAACCGTATAGACCCGATTCTCTATTACATCCCTAACACGTGTAGAGTAACTGCTGGTTCATGTATTCACACAACATTGACACAGCTGTTACAATGCCATTATCCGTAAATGCGCCGAGAATGACCGAACATACCTTCTACATTCTTTCGGGGTCTGCTTTTACTGACAGACACTACATGTCCGTAAATAGGATTGTTACATTTTTCTCCTGTGTGCAGTTTCCACTAAAAGATTGTGTGGCTGCCAGTTGCTACCTACCCCTGTAGTTTCTAGTTTAAATTCATAAGACAGTTTCTTTCTTCCTCAATAAGTACTAATGTAAGATTATAGAGCATACCTTTTCTTCTTTTGTGTGTGTTCTCCTTTAATATATATAGCTGTTAGTATTATAATAATACGTTTGAAGAAAATTTATTTTGGTTGAGGAACAATTGAAAAAATTCCAGTCAATTGGGCGACGAGACCATTCCAACTTCAGAAGTATTTACATTTGATTTAGTATAATAAAGAAAATAACATTTATGATATCGCGTGAGGTGGCGCGGGTAATGGCTAGTATTCAATATGATATTTGCTATTCGTTGCCATAGTTATCTACATAATATGTTCACGTCATGTAAAAATTAATTAATTTCTGACAGATCTACGAAATAAAAAAACAGCTGATTTCTTTTTATTTTCAAAATATTTCCGAAACTATAAAGCTTAGAAAAAAAATTTAACGAAACTTTCTTGAAAAAATAAATAGAATAATAAGCCGTTATGAAAAGTATACTATTATTATATAAAAAACATCGTTATAGCATTATATCTCTTCATGCGCCAAAAAATTTATTGACTTAAATTAATTCTCTTGCCGTTAAAACTCAGCCTATAGCACTTCTAGAATCATAAGAAACATTAAAAAAAAACAAAAATACGTAAAATAGTTAAGTTAAATTCATTCAAATACATATACAGTGTAAACTCCATTTAACGTCACTCGATATAACGACAAATTCCTTAAAACGTCGAAATTACTTAACTCAGTTGGTTTACCCTGTTGCTCATACAATGACACACTCTAAAATCTAAATAACGACACACCCACTCCAAATAACGACTACAATACGTCGTCATTGAGCAATAAACAGTACTTGTTTGTTATTTTGTTGCTTTGTTGTCGGCACCATGCGTACCGAAGATGCTAAGAAATTCGTTCTTTTGTTTTTTGGGATTATCTTTCATAGGCTTAGCTCAGCTTATCGATACCTTATCATATTCTTAGTTGCCCATATGAATGAAATATATAAGAAAATTGTTGTAATTTGTGATAGTATGAATGTTTGTTGGTCAGTTGTAAATTTTATATAGGTATTATGAGTAAATACATATTATAGTAAAAAAAAGAAACGGATTATTTCTTCTCTTCGTTTAACGACAACTCTCAATAACATCACAAAGTGCACAGTTCCTTGAGTGTCGTTATCTAGAGTACTTATGTACAAAGAATGTATTATATTAGTAAAGATGTGCAACCTCTACCCTCGTTCGCAATCGCCAACTTTCTGTTCTCGTAACACGATGTACTGTTCCGCTGCCTATAATAATAATAAATTCCTTTAACTCCTAAGTGGAGCATAGTCCTATCTTTTGCCATATGTTTGACTTGAAGCCAGGTAGTTCCTTGTTCCATAACTTCTTCACGAACAGTTCTTCTCCAGGATATTTTTGGTCTGCCTCTTTTTCGGTATCCCTGTGGGTTCCAATCCAAGGCTCTCTTTGCTATGTCGTGATCTGTCTTACGTAGCGTGTGTCCTATCCAATTCCATTTCCTACGTTTTATAGTTTACTGCATATAGTTTCGTAATAAATTTCCGCACTGAAGTAATTTCTCCTGTGTGTATTTCCAACTATGTCTACTGTTACTTAGTGAGGTGTTCTGTTTATGTAAGTACGGACATTCCCCGTTCTTGCTTTGCACATCGGCGATGATGGACAGCACAGCAGGGGGTGCGCGTTGATCGTTCAGTTTCCTTCAGTTAATAACATTAATGTTTGCACAGGTATATAGTACTTGCATCGTAAGTGGGACGCTAGGACAGGGACGACGTGAGTTCTATGTACGTATTATGGAGGGTAGAGGTAAGGAGGTCTTATATGGGTCTTATATGGGAGATAAGTTGAAAAAGTGTCCGTCTAAATGCTGTAATCAACAGTTCAAAAATCGTCCGCAAATGGGCGAGACAGTGCTCTGGGCCGAGTACTCGGTGCGTATTAGGTATAAACATAGCGCCGAGTGCTCGGCCGAGCTAAGCGGCGAGACAGTAGCTCGGCTCCTGTTCTACGTACTAGGCCGAGTGTCCACCCTCCCGCTTCCCTCACTGTCTCGCTCGCTCACTCGGCAAGTCTGAACGTGCACTGTCTCGCCACTCGGCCACATGATTGTCGTCACGTCACCGCGCGCGCCTTTTTCTTGAGATATTTTTTGTTTAAAACAACTCTTGACTGTGCTAATTTCAAAACATGTGTGAACAGTTACTCGCTTAAATCACTGTCTCGGCCGAGAAACATTTTACTGTCTCGCCCGTTTGCTCGGTACGTGTGATCAAGGCTTCCATGGCGCTAGCGCTGCATCCTAATATAAAATGAATTTAGCAGCTGTTTACCCTCCATAGCAGTTATAAACGAATTGAAGTGCGCTGAGTTGGAAAATTAAGTATTTTTAATAACACTGCTGTATATAAAATCTAAACTGTTTACGTAGTCCAAAATAATTTGATAAATATAACCTAAAAACCTGCTGTGAGATAGTGTTGAGAGTGATTTAGTTTTTGTTAGCTTTTACTAATATTTTTTAGTCATTTTATAGTTTATTCATATCAGTATAATCGTTTATTTAGTACTAAATGCATAATAGCACGTTTAAAAATGATACTTAAATCAAAAAGTAATTTTATATCATATTATTTTTTCATTTTTGTTTTACTTTATAAAAGTTTGTCTTAAAACAGTGGAAATTCTTCTTTCCTCGTTTATTGTTCTATCCTACTCTAATAATTTTTGCTCTCCATACGTTTGCTTTACAATAATTTACCCTTTTGCGACAGGGGCGGTCCCCTAGTTTAACGCTTTTTGACGGACACTTTTTCGTACACAGAGATGGTTCTCCTTAACCTCTACCCTCCATAGTACGTATGTAGATGTGGTTCCCATTTGTGTACCGGCACTATCAGTCAATATTGATATTCAAGACGTACATAGCCTATTGCCGTGCAGAAAGGACGATCCGGGATTTAATTGAACGAATGGGACAGGTCAAACTACTTCAAATAATATTCAACTTTATACGGTAGTTTCGCTTCCGATGTCCACTCGTGGATTCGATTATTTTCGAAGTTTTTACATTTCAAATTTGCTCATTTGGTAATGGATTTGCTGAGGCATCAAGACGCGCAGTTCAAGGCTCTCAAACTGTCTGCCCTTGTGGTGTAATATTTTTCTTTATACCTCGGTCGAAAGTACGCTTATTAATGACATTAAATAATTAATTAATTACTTATTAATTACATAAAAACACAGATAAATTCCAAGCAAGCAGCTTTGAGGTTATACTGTAAGTACTTAATAAAGTTCTTACTAAAAATAAATAAAACACAGACTTGAACTTTAAAGATTCGTAATGAGTTGTTTTCTCTAGAGTCGTTAGTGATCAATTAAATTTTTTTCCAAATAATAACAACCTTCATTTTTCCAGCGTAGCTAAGGAAAAATTAATTTTGACAAAATTACAAAAAAGAGAAAGAGAGTTAATGTAACAAAACTTGCTACAATACGTAAAACACGAATGACAGCTGTTCGCGACTGTTGGACTGGCGTGCATGATAACTATTTTTCTTTGTAGCCGGTCGAAAGTACGTACTTCCGGCATCAGTGCGGCAATCCCGCACCAATGTATAATTTATGTTAGTCTTTCTGTCTTAAAATTGATGCTTTAAGTACGTACTAACGACCGAAATATGAAGGAAAATGTATTTGTGAAAAAATGTCACCGTCGGAATTGTCAGTCCCTATTCTTATTACGATATTATACCGTCCGAACATTTGATATTGAAAATAATATCGAAAGAAGTTTCACTTCTCCCGTGATCTCACACGTTTTATATTGTAACAAAACTGTTCTAATTCGTGGTGGAAAATGTTTATTTACAATAGTGAAACGTTAACGAAACGATTAAACACACAAACAAAAAAGTACTTCTCTATAACGTCACAAAAACAAAACAACAGTTGTAACTAATAAAATAATAGAATACTGAAGAATCCAAAGTCACTATACAATTATACACTATACACAGGAGCACACCAAAATTTATCTAGCACAGTTCTATTTATTTCGTACACTATTATTTACACAGTTCATTTATTTATTTGTCTCAGGAGATTATTTATGTTAAACTATTTATTTCAGCAGTTACCTCAGCACTGTTCGCTGACTGTTAATTTATCTCTAATCAATGTCGATTGTTCACTCTATGAAACACCATGTATGACTGTCCCTTGGTTCATATAGGCTCTGGATTGTTATTTCCGTTCTTGCCTTCATTGTTGGAGTTTGGCAACAAAGCCCTTTTTACCTACGTATATTGTTAGAACAACAATCAAGTCAATTGTTGTCTCCCACAACAATATGTGTCTCATTGTTAGATTGCCCCATAACGGTTTGTGTTTTATTGTTAGAATGACGAGCCGATTGTCGTCTCACGAAATTCTTTGTTGTCCCAACGGGGAGATTGTTACAATATTTTAAGTTGCGGGACCCTTATAAAATACAAATTGTTGCGAGCCTATGTTACGGCTAGCTGTAGTCGTGCTTACACGATATTAATAACATTAAATAGTTCATAACATGATAATATATTAGACACTTTGCTTAATGGGCTGTAATCTGGATTAGTTGACGCGACTGTAAGTATCGATATTGTAGGAAGCTGGCCGACCGCCGTTTCCGCAAACCAGTGTTGCCAATCTACATAAATAAACGTACTCCACTGTGCACTTAAACAGGCCGTTTCAGAAGTTAATAATACACTGGACGGGTAGGAAAGGAAGTTTCAGATACCTATAGACATTTTCATTTTGGAAATCCGTACCCGAAATTATCGGCAAATTTATAATAACTTATAAAAAAGTAAGTTCAAATACTACTGAATAAATATAGTTTAAAAAAAACTAAAAAACACGCTTTATATCGAACTAAAAAGTAAAAAATAATTTTTTTAAAATAAGCTTAAAAAGCGTGGGGCGCTTTGTTCCACATTTTCATACATCGAGCGCCCAACGCTTTTTAAGCTTATTTTAAAAAAATTATTTTTTACTTTTTAGTTCGATATAAAGCGTGTTTTTTAGTTTTTTTTAAACTATATTTATTTTTCACTTTTTAGTTTGAGGATCTATAAAAGAATTTATTAATCCTGGGGGTCCTAATAAGGATAATGGGAAACTGTTATCAAATTATTGCATTGTCATCGGTCCTTGATACGTATGCAAAGTTTCAAATTAATCAGACTTCGGGAAATTGGTGAAAATTATGCTCAAAGATTCCGTTACATGCATACATACATACATAGTTAGTTAGTTAGTTACAACCCAAACTAATATAAAGCGTTTAAAAATCACGCTCTAAAAAGTATGGAACCAGAAAATAGCCGTGGTCGTATGCCACCTGCTCTAACAAAACAATGCATTTTATAAAAATTATTATATATGGGAAACGCCGATTGTATTGTTTTACGCAACTCACTATCTGTTTATTACTTTGTATATCAAAAGCCAATTACGAATGAAGATAAGGTTCAATATTTTTATTATTATATAAGCTGACCGGTAATTGCTCTCGGGAGAAGAAACTATGACTAATTTGGAACAATTTAACCTCTATCACTTGGGGGTCATTTTAGAGAAAATCTACTTCGGTTTTCTGTTTACAAAAATCCGAATTTGGGAGTTAAAAATTAAAAAAAATATATATATTCCTACTTTTTGGCCTGAATTATTCCATGATCTTACTAATTGGTCCACCTTATTAAAGCTAAAAATCACGAAATTTACTGTTAGATTTTATGTCGTACATTAAAACTTACAATAAATAAAAAAATAAAATAAAAATTCTTCACAGAAGTATCATTATCATAAAAAATGACGCATTTCCGACCCACAAATGATAAGGTTAAATCATTTCAAATTAATCATAGTTCCTTCTTCCGAGAGAAATACGAGCAATTACCGGTCACCTATATAATCCTGACAGTTTGACGATATTAGAAAGTGTTGTTTACGAGACAAAGTTAACTTATCGAATTAATCATAGTTTCTTCTCCCGCGAGGAATACGAGCAATTACCAGTCATCTACATTTATAGCAGTGTTTGCTATTGTTATTGTATGAAACACACAGTCAAAAATTTACTCTCCAACAGTGTCACTGTAGGGACTTAGTTCGAAACTTCCACTATCGCGGCGGATGACTTAATCAGTTAGTCAACAATTTTACCATTCCAACCCACAAGTGGGTAGTTTAGGTCAAAAATCACTTTTTAAAATTTTATAATATCTTTTCGTTTTGAGGTCCCCCGAATCCAAAAAACATATTTTTGGAAAAACTCTGTGTGTCTGTTAGTCTGTTTGTATGTGAGCAAGATATATAGGTCAAACGGATGAGCGGATTGAAACAAAATCTTAGGAGGACGTTTGGTATGCAAATATGAAGAGCCCTATTGTTTTTGGGAAGAATCAGCGCATGCGGAGAAGAGATATTATATGCTATAACGGTGTTTTTTTTTTTTTAATAATAAGGGTACACTTTTCATAACGGCTTATTATTCTTTTTATTTTTTCATGGAAGTTTAGTTTCATTTTTTTATTCTAAACTTTGCAGTTATGGTAATATTTTGAAAATAAAATAAAATCAGCTGTTCTTTCGTTTTGTAGATCTGTCAGAAATAAACTAGTTAAGCATGCTTTGTTTAATTTTTACATGACGTGAACATATTATGTAGGTAACCATGGTAACGAATAGGTACCAAATATCATATTGAATACTAGCCATTGCCCGCGTCACCTCACGCGATATCAGAAATTTTATTTTCTTTATTATACTATATCAAACGTCAAGTGTCAACATTTTGAAGTTGGAATGGTCCCGTCGCCCAATTGGCTGGAATTTTTTTACATTAGACTGTATATTATCATAATGTTTTCGGATCACTCTGTTTAAACAATCACTGCTCGGTCAATGCAAGTGTCTACTTAGAGGTAGTGCACATTATAGAGAATAGACACTAATATACAATACACAACAGTAGTGTTCTCATACTAACATACACTTGCGGTGCCGGGTCAATCTCACAGTTGGCTGCTCTGCCGCTCTCTCATTGTAAGCTTTATTTAAGGCTTGCCAGCACGACACACCCACACGACGGGAAAATTGTCGCTCGCAACAAATCGTGCGTTTCGAAGTAGAGAAACTTGAGACAACTCTCTCCTTGGCGTTTTAACTCGACGCTTAATCGCACAGTAGACCACGAGTTTCATTTGTTTTAGAATTATAATATTTAAACGAAAAAAGTTAAAGTTTTTAAATTTTGTTATTTGGTTAGAGCTTGTTTTTGAAGTGAAAACTTCTTTAGCGGCGTTGTACACTTTTTTTGTAATGGGTAAAAAATGTTAAACTCGCGTCAGGGACACGTGTCCTGATCGAAAATGCGTAAGACGAAAACTTTTATTTATACAACGTTAGACATCTAGCGTTGAAATATCGTACATAAAAATGCAATCTATGATACAAACCATTTTGATCGAAAATTCGTAAGACGTTAATATTCAAGTTTTCACTTCTGTCGGCACTCCCGGAGTGCAAAAGGTTTCTTTTTTTTAATATAAGAAGTCATAGCACACTACTTTTTCTAGTATAAATTCACCTTTAATGTTTTTGAGTCTGTCCACGCACAGTTTAATCGTTTGTTTTTACTTTTGAAGTTATACTTCTTTTCTGCGCGCTATGAAAAATTATGGAAGTGAATTTTTACGATGTAACATAAAAATTAACAGAATGAAGATGCTTGCAGAAAAAGACAACCAACAAAATAGAGGTAGAAACACCATTGACATACATTGGTGGATACCTATACCTTTGCGCAATATCGTTATATTTGTTTTTCGGTTCACTGAATGGAGATAGAGTGTGGTAGAGACCGTATTCGTATGCGAGTAGCGCCTAATAGCTGTATTTATGGTAATCTCTCTCAGGTTCTTTTATTAGTTTTAGGCCAGTAAAATGACGAACTCAGTTTCCACTAATTCAAAAGTTACAAGAACTCGGAGCGGATAAGGAAGATTTTTAAAAATTAATAAAAAAATTCTAATTATTGATAATTTTTCGTATTTGTAAATGTTGGGTGTTTTTAGACATTTTCTTAGCAGTGAAAATTTTCAACTTCTCTACTTTAATAATTTTTAATTAAATTTTTATAATAAGTGGAGAATTTTTTTCGCGAATTATTATCTCTTTTACAATATTATCAATAAAAAATATGGCTAGTTCTAACTATTCTGGTGATACAAAAAACTGAAGAAACAGTTTTTTTCAAATAAATAAAATTATCGATCAATTTTTTTCAGACCATATATTGACAAAAAATATATAAAAATATAAACTAAAATAACAAAGGATGACGTTTCGATCCGGATTTGGATCTTCTGCAGAAAAATCTACAAAATATAAAATTTATTATAGTATTAGTTATTTAATATTATCTAATAGAATGCACGATGATTGAATGTTTTTTTACCTCTTTTTAACAAATTACAGTCACTGCACGAAGGTGCAATTTTGACAGATTTGACTTATCTAAATGTTCCCTCAAATTTGCATCCTTTTGCGATTTTTTGGAAACGTTTATGGTCAAATCATATTCACTTTACTGTCTTATTTTATTTCAATAAATTATTTGCATGCGAATTAAAAATTATGTTTTTAAACACGCCAAAGAAGTATAACTTCTAACACGCGTTTATAAGTAGGTACACGCGCCAATTTTGTTATTATTTTTTTAATTTTTCATTTTAAAAACATAATAGTTGTCAACGAGTACCTATATTTCTTTATTTATTTGTTGAAAAATAATGGGAAGTGCATAACCTAATTTTGGGTAATAAATATAGAAAATAGGAGGTTTTTCAAAACAACGTAAAGTATTTGTTAACTCAAGAGATTTAATTACAGCTCTTGTTATTTTTCAAGTGATTTGGGTAGTTTTTTTTGTGATCAACTTGTTTTCATAGCTCGAGCATTCTGAAGCCAGTGTCATTTTAACAGACGTTTCTGAGGATTTTTTTCATACGGATGCTTGTAATGAGAAATGCGGAAAATTGAAGATCTTGTTACAACAAAATAAATCAAATAAAGAGAAGAATGATAATTTGATGCCGTAAGTCAGTGGTACTCAACTTGTTTTTGGTTCACTTAAGTTATACGAGCTATTTTTCTGAAATTCTAAACTTGTTCAAAATCAATTTGCCGCCAGAAATTTTCAATTTAAATTCGATTAACACATTTACAGGAAACACTGCTAGAAACATTGCTGGGATTTATGCTGGCCGGCAGGCTGGCTAAGAGGCTGGAAATGACGTCACTGCGGGTTCGGTTGTCAGCTCACGAAATGGATTTTAAAATAAGAACAGGGGCTATTTTTCTTGCTAATACTAAATTTGAAGGTATTAAAAATTCAAAATGTCTCAGGGATATTGTTAGATACACGCTTCCCGTTGCGATGCCAAAGGATTTTGTGAGACAACAATCGGCCCGTCAATCGTCATTCCAACAATGACACACAGATTGTTGTCTAACAACAATCGGCTTTTCTTTTAAACAATGATACACAGATTGTTGTGGAGAATCAACAATCGACTTGTTCCGGCAATATACATAGGTAAATAGAGCCAAATTTCAAACAACAAAGATTGCAAAACAAGAAAGAACGATCCAGCACATATATAAATCACGAAATTGTCAGTCATACAGAGGCAGTCATACATTGTGTTTCATTGAGTTAATTATCGACAAAAAGTGATGATATTAATTAACAGTCAGTATCGTGAGCAGTACTGAGGTAACTGCTGAAATAAATAAATGAACTGTGTTTATAGTTAATAAATAAGTGTGGTAAATAAATTTTGGTGTGTTCCTGTGCTGTAAATAGTTTGTGTACATAAACAGCGACTGTGTATTCTTTTATTTTATTAGTTAGAATTGTTGTTTTGTTTCTGTTACGTTATAAAGAAGTACCTTTCTTTTGTTTGTTTATTTGTTTTGCTAACGTTTCACTATTGTAAATAAATATTTTCCACCATCGAACTAGAACAGTTTTGTTACAATATTTTTGGAAATAAAATTTTGCAAGGTAAAAAATCAAGGGTTGGCTGAGCCCTACTCTCCTTCAGGTAGATCTACGATTTTGTGTTCAGACATTACCCAAAAATGTTTGATAGCTCTTAGACTATTAGTAGTTGTACATCATGGCGTCGACTTTGGATGCGTTTCGCGATACCTACTCAAAGTTATCCGCTTAATGCGTCCTATTTCAATCAATCGTGTTCGGTTTCCTTGTCTTTAAATAGTCTCCTTGGTTCAATTCATCCGTATGAAACTGACGCAGTGCGTTGTGAACCCCCGTTGACGCTTTACTACGGATTCTTAATTAAGTACCAATTACGCAATAAAAACAACTCTGAACTTCTCTCTTAACGCTCTTCGACTCTTGTGTACACACAACATCATCTTAAACTTGCCATTTTACGTGCATTCATGTCCTTCGTCAAACCCGACAACAGTGGCGTCGCGTCGTACAAAATAAAATGGCATGCAAATGTTTAGTGTTCGTTTACTGTATAACGTTTGAAAAAACTGATTGCGAGTCTGTGCATAATGTTCCGGGAGGAATTTACCAAAGGAAAGGACTCCGCACAAACCTTATAGAATTTGGTTCTCGGTTAAATTGATCAAAAATTGTTTTATTTTATAGTTTAAAGGTCACTAAGAAAATGTGTCCATGGGCGCATAGTCTAAAAACCAATAGATTTTTAGCTACAGATATGCTTAGTGAGACTTTATAATATCCACTGAATTCACAATCTTAAAAAATCCTAAGCTCTAGAAGTATGTTTTCGAGTGCGCTGAATCCGAATATAACATTATTATTTTATACAAGATGACACCTTCCAACATTACCTAGTTTTCGACTATTTTTCTATTTCTAAAAAAAAAGCACAAAAGTTGAACATGGAACGTGTTTCGAATTCATTGGATATCCCTATATCTAAAATCTCGCTAAAAATATCTGTAGCTAAAAATCTATTGCGCTATTGGACACTTTTTCTTAGTGACCTTTAAACTATAAAATAAAACCCTTTTGATCAATTTAACCGAGAACCAAATCCCATAAGGTTTGTGCGGGGTCCTTTCAGGTGCGTATTCTCTTATAATACGCGCCACGGATCTAAAAGGTTCGGAAGTTAGTCACAAACAGCGTCGCAAAGCACATTTTAGAGCCGTTAAGGCTCCCACCACCTCCCAGCTACCTGCACGGAACGTGGGCTCGTCGATGATTGACCGTGATCGCTCGTTGCCATTGTCACTTGTCGCTTTTCTGCTTTAAAGTACAGTCGAGTACGCTATTGTCAAGTTGTTATTGTTATTTTAGTTTTGTTGAGTTGCGAGTTTGTAGTTTTTCAACAGACTGTACAAGCGCAAGCCCGCTTTCGCATCTAACTTTCGAGCCTTTTAAATTCGTGGCGCGAATTATAAAATAAAATTATTATTGCGTGCGCACAGTCGAAATATTTGAGTTTTTTAATATTTAAAACGGTATCGATACGAAGTGGGGCAAATAGGGCTGAAAGTTAGCGTGGCAATCTCCAAAAATGATATATTTAAAAGCGAACGTAAATTATTCGACCCAATCTCTGGTTTACCGCACTAAGTTTAGTTGCAAGTTTGGCGCGGTGGGGAAAAGCGGGGCTAATTGGCCATTACAGCAGCACTGCGTATATAACTATATTATGCTTGTAGATCGAGGTACATAGCTTATGATTAATAATATATTAGAAGT
Source organism: Xanthostigma xanthostigma (assembly GCA_963575645.1). NCBI lineage: Eukaryota > Metazoa > Arthropoda > Insecta > Raphidioptera > Raphidiidae > Xanthostigma > Xanthostigma xanthostigma. The sequence goes on from OY754469.1 coordinate 14,654,223, forward strand.
AACTTGCGTTTAAAACACGTACACTTGTATTTGCTTACCCTAAATAATATACAGGTGTGCTAGAAAAAAATTATAACACCGTAATAAATAGAAATATTATGAAACTGGCATAAACTGGTGTGTTTTTTTATTTATTTTTTTTTTGTTTTCGGTCCTATTCGCCATGGGAACTAATTCTAGTGCTCTCTGGTGGCAGAAAATAAAAGCTGTATATGCTCTAATCACATTTATATATTTCATTTGACAGTTAGTTTATTGTAATAGTGAACTAAAGAAAAAGAATTTATTCTCTTCTGAGATCTGTGCATATTATTGTTTCTAATGCATTTATATCATTGCTACAAATAAATTTAAAAAAGGATAGAAATTTAGGATTTAGTTAGGTTAAAAAGGATTTCATAATGACAGTTAACAAATTTTCATCATTATGGAATATGGAAAAAAAACTTTATTTAATGAAAAAAATGAAAAAAAAAATTGATGTAGGTATATAAACAGAAAAGAAAAGAACTAACCGATGAAGAAAAATCAAAAGTTCTGAAAATGTACTTGCTCCCTGACTATAACGTGATTCGCTTTAAACACCCTTCCTCCTTCTACTAGATGTGTTTTAGAATTACCCAAATACTTAATAATATCAGTAATATTTATTTCGAATTTATTATCCATTGTAAATAAATTATTTGACGTTTACTTTAAACTTGATTAAAGCATATACAGCTTTTATTTTCTGCCACCAGGGTGTACTAGAATCAGTTCCCAAGGGGAATTGGCTAATGTTTTAGCATTGGTCCTAAAAACTCTCACACCATTTCGGCTTCCTAGATCAAACGTGTGAACGGCGCAAACCGAGTTTGTTTCCCAGCATTTAATTAACATGGGAAAAACGACGTTTTTACCAAACATGGATAAGGTGGTAGAATTTTTTTTTATTTTTTAGCAGCATTTTATAGAGAATTAAATTTCCGACAAAAAAGGTCCTTAGTACTAAATCCGTGAATTCATTATTTTATTTTAATTATACGTTAAACATTAATATAAAATACACGTAGGAGCACAGTTTCCGTCATATTGTGTCCATAAACTAGCCCGCCACTTTTTTGTAGTGAGTGAAAATCTTATACTGCACCACAAGGGTCGAAAGTTTGATATCTTGCCCTGCGCGGAATTAAACTTTCGGCAAGTGTTGTTCTTCATATCTCGGTCGTAAGTACGCTTTCTAAATACATTAATTAGCTAATTACTTATTAATTACATAAAAACACAGATATTTTCCAAGCAAGCAGCTTTGAGGTGTTACGTAAAAACACGAATGACGGCCATTCGCGACTATTAGCTAAAATGTAATAATGTTGCTATGGAAATGACATCTAAACAATAGTTGATAGGTTGTTTTTTCTTTACTGCGTGTAATCCCACCAATGCTTAAATGTTAGACTTTCTGCCTTACAATTGATTCCGAAAGTACGTACTTTCGTCCCTTATAGCAGGGGCGAAAGTTTGACATTTACTCCCTGTTATTTATTACATTAAATGACAGCGGTAACGCTAGTTACGAGTATAAATACGCATGAGAAATTTTTTCCTGCCGCCGTTCTCACTGGGAGTAAATGTCAATCTTTCGTCCCTGCTGATGAAAGTACGTACTTTCGAGCGCATATGAAGAAAAATCGTATACACCACACGGGCCTTAATAGTTGACATCTCGGCCCTTGTGATGTAATATACTATTTTACTTTTACACCCGGTATACACGTGTACACCTTAACTCCAGTATTACCAACCGTATAAAGCATCCAACTGCTAAGGTACGAATGCGCAGAAAGTAGGCGCCGCTGCACCACTGTTAGATGTTGAAATTATTCAGAAACAGCTAATTAACAGCTTACATATTATATGAATAAAACAAAATAACTTTACTTAGAGTTAATCCCAACTTGACGTTCAAATGAGAAGGATCACTAAATCTGTTACCATGGAAAACGTAAGAGAAAATAGTGTTCATTTAGGACGGGCTCTGATTCCTCAGACGTAATAATAGTTCGGTCAAAATAGACAAAAAAAATAGTAGTAGGTTTACAATAATTCGCACAGAGCTTAAAATTGGTACAGGGCTTAGGTACACTACTACAAATGAAATTTCAAAAGTCCCCACCGAACCTATACATCTTCTAAAAAATGTATTCAATTGACATTAACATTTTTTATTTCTTCGGTTTTACCGAGCGGTGTAGTGTAGGGGTGAGAGCACTAGACTCGCATTCGGAAGGTACCGGGTTCGAATCCCGTCGGGGGCAGAAGTAGCTGGGACTGTTTCCATCTGCCTCTCTCCAAGAAACGGTAATTCCTGTACCAGCCATCTTGTTCAGGTTTTCCACGGTTTCCCTCAATAATTCCAGATAAATATCAAGATGGTTCCATATTCAAGGCCATGGTCGATTACCTGTCAAACTCCTGTTCACAAAATTTGCCTACCTTATCCTAATGTCCTAAAATTCCTTTATTCGCTCATTGCTATCAATTAAGTTGAAGTTGAAAAATGTAGAAAATAATGGAAATGTGTGATAGATGGAAAGTAGTAATGGTGCGAATGGCGTCTGTTATGACATAAAGTCGAGAAACGGATGTTAAACTTATTATTATTATTTCTTCGGTTTTGCAATAACATTTTATTTAAATCAGCACTGAAAATATTTAGCGCTGATGCAGTCGCGTTTTGTATGCGTGTTTTGTTGCTTCAAAGCGGCAACTTTCTCTTTCATAATTATCTTTGGGAGGTAATTAAACTTAATTAGGTGCTGGGAAAATTAAAAAAGATGTACGCTCTTTTCTACTGAAGCCTCGGGAGCTTCGTCTTTACAATGTGTATTGTTAAATTGAGCTCATCTCATTATTGCATAATCAGTGTTGAAATAAATGACGTTCAAGGTATGGTAGAGTCTCAAAATCATATTTTAGTCTCACTAATATACACCGTTTGTATATTTCCCGTTTCTCTATTTCCGTCTTTTACCTTGCAATTCCATTCGTTGAGAGCAACAAGTTGACCTGTTGTTGTCTTTGTTCCGCCCACACACGCAAGAGAGCAGAGCTCTAGCTCTCTTGTCGCTTCATTTAAGTCTTCTTCAACGTAAAGTAATTACTTCTTGAAATTTATTCTCTTGTGTTAAATATATGCTGTCCGTGACGCTACAGGCGACAGCCCGGTCACAAAATAAGAGTTCTCTACGTCTTGAATTCTAATGTAACAGCAATGGCGACAAATTATTTGATTCTGATAAATTTAATATTTATAATGCGATTTACAATTTTCTGACGTCTTTCCGGCTCAGTATTTTTTTTGTACATTAGCCACTACCCGTGATTTCTCACGCGATTGAAATGAAACAATGTTTTATACAACAGGATTACATTATGATTTGTTGGCTAGTTATCGGATGCTTGGAATTTCTAGAATAATCTAAAATTAGATATTTGACATTTTTTCAAATTTATAGATTAAATAATAAATCCCTTTAGGGGATGAATTTTCAAAAATTATTTCTTAGTGCTCACCTAAGTTAAGGGGGGCGTCTAGTGTAACAATTAAGAAAAAATATTTTTTTACTTAAAAATGTTTGAAATATTATATAGAATATGCCTACAAAATTTCAAAACGATATTCGTTACGATAATAATAATTGATCTAATTACACATTTTTTTCACTATCAAACCTGATTTTTTCGATTTTTCTCAAAACATCATTTTTGAAGTTTTTGGGCGTAATACCCTAAAAACTATTAAAGATTTTGGGCTGAAATTTTTACCAGATATTAAAAAAAAAACTTTTATTCGTAGTTTGGTAAATTATTGTTATACATTTTATTTATAAATGTTTATAGGCCAATATTTTATGCGAAAAATCGAGAAATTTTTTCACACTTTAAATTAAATACTTTTTTTTCAATTGTTTGTATATTTTATAGGTTTAATTATAGATGTTATTAACAAGAAATCTTTTTAATGGATTTTCCAGGTTCACTCTAAGGGCTGTAATTATTTCCTCAAATTGGATATCGCAACTGCAACGCGTCTGATAGAAATGCTCATCATACCGCCATTTTGTACCGAAAAAATTAATAATTTTTTTTTAAAAACTTTAAAAGATGTTCTATAAGGTGTAATTAATTAAAATATCATAAAAATATAGTTAGTCAAAAACTAAAATGTTTGAAATAAGCGTTTTTTTAGCTGTTACACTAGGTGCCCCCTGCAAAATTTTATATTTCCAGATGCACTCATCAGTGTGAATTTTATTAAGTAGATTTTTTACAACTTCCACTTTTTGGTAGTGTTTATTATAGGTATTTTAATTGAAAAATGTTATCTTTGAATTTTTTAATTAGAAAATGAGTTTTCAGTTTCGCCAACCTAAGCTTTATTAATAGCAACATTTTAGGGTTCCGTATCTCAAAAGAAAAAAAGGAACCCTTATAGGCAAGGCCGTAGCCAGAAATTTACTTCGGGGGGAGTCGAGCTCTGGACCAGAGACAATACGTAATAACTTTATTTGAAAATAAGCATACATATATTATAATTTTACAGAAATACCAATTTAATTAAAAGGCAGCCGACGTAGATTTCGACGAAGGAGTTTAATGATTCATTTAAATTTATTAACAATGCATTACATTTCGGTTTTACTCGTTCCGTAAAACGTGGAATCCAATTATCGTATCACAGGTCCGAAAGAAGAGTCTAACTTATTTTAGTGAGCGTGTATAAAATGGTGGGTTGGCATATTTAAAGTAGGTTTACAAAAATTTTTTCTCTCACCCGATAGCGCCACTGAGTATGTATCCATTCTATTGTTAATACTGCTTATATTTTTGGCCACCTGATGGCGCCACTAACCAGTGAAGTGTTTGTTTCGGCCACTTGATCGCGCCAATAGCCAGTGAAATATTTGTCATCCTCTTTCTATCTTCACTAACTTATATATCCCTTTCAACTTCCGTTCGCCTCGCCCGATCACACTTCCGTAAATCTCTCGTCAGGCATTCACCAGCTTACTCCCCAAGTCAAGCGTGCGTACCTAAAGAAGTTTTACTTCAAAAATAATTTTTTACACTGACTGATCAAAACCTTTAATGCTTACCTTTAACAACCTATAGAATCTTGTTTGGCGCGAAAGAAGGTTGCATAGCACAGTAAAGAAAAAAATCCCAAAATCAAAAATTTCTGATTCTATATAGAATTATTACATGACAAATTTAATTTTTATGAAATAACGGTACGGAATCATCGGAGCGCGAGCTCTATTCGCACTTGTTTGCTGTTAGAAAGGGATTATTTATAAACGTAAATAAAAATATTTCAGCCCAGTGATACATCCATTAAGCTTGCAAAACAATCATTAAAAAAAATACAAAAAAAGTTCGTATAAAATGTTTCTAAGCCCTCCGTGCTGCATATCACTCTAAAACTTTTAAAAGTAAATGGGTGCCGGGTATATACAGGATCCCCGTCGCGCTATTTTATGACAGTCCGGAGCCCCCGGGTCTGACCCGCCTCTCCCCCCTTTGCACGTTTACATGTGTGTTTTTAAAGTAACAAACCTACACGCATGCGCACTCGTCCGTGTGTGTTATCAGATAATATTTATCTGGATAATTTATAGTGTGGCCGCAAAGCAATAAAACGGTCATAACGCCGGGACAAAACCAGTGTATCGTGCATTGGAATGACTTAATCAACTCAACTCGCATGTACAGGCGATCATTAAATAGTCAAAAGTAACGTTAAATACAAAATAGCTTTTATGCTGGATTGAAAAAAGGATTGTCAAGTTGATTTGAGAATGACATTAGATTGTGATCATATAATTAGTTTCCACAAATCAGGTGTTGCCTAATGCCGTATTCAAACTCCCTTTTCTGAAAATTAACAAAAAACAAAGAAATATTGCAAAGGTTGTAATTTTTGGCATGAACAGTTATTTTTTCATTCATTAGACACTAAAGAAGACCACTAAAAATTTTAAATAAAAAGTTTTTTAATGAGAACCTCCTTCATAAAAGAGTCCCTAAAAACAATAAAATGAAGTCGGCACCAATTTAATTACTATCACGTTTTATGTACTTTTGTATAACATTAAATTGATGCCAACCTAAAAAATTTGTTATTTTACGTTTTTTAGTGACCCTTTTTTGAAGGAGATTCAATTTTTTAAAAGGTTTTATAGCATTTTATTTATATGTATGATAAAAATAATCGCTCAAAATTACTGTCTTGTATTTTTTATAAATGATTACTTCCGGTTAATTAGTTACTTTCTGTCTATTATTAGGCTGTGTGCACAAAGCCTACTAGCGCCGCTAGTGGGTAATAGAGAATTATTTAACACACTTTTTAAGGAAGTCGTGACATTTTTTCTATGGTGATAAGTCAAAAAACATTTATATATTGCAATTAAATTCAGATAGTAAACTATTAGACAGGGTGTCCCACGACATGACTGCCATAGCCTGGGACTGTGTTGCTGGGCGGATTTCAAGTCAAAAATGTCTAATGCTCATATACCCGGAACGCTATCCTAACTGAGCTAGAAGCATTTGAAATTTTAAATAAGTAAGCCCACTAATGCAGGTATTAGGTTCGGCTGTTGGTTTTGTTATTAGTATTAAAAAGACCAGGTGGCTGTGAATCACCATTATCATCATTCGTGCTGATCCTGAGACTCTTTGCAGAGCTACCACTTCAATTTTAAGAAGAGCTAGACTATGTATACAGCAACTGGGTGGATATTTTGAGCAACTAATTCAATAAAGCGATTTCTTTTTAAATGGTTTTTAAATTAGTATCTAGGCAATTCCTACTACCACTTATCTAAAATTTCAAATGCTTTCTAGCTCAGTTAGGATAACGTCTTCATTAGACATTTTTGACTTGAAATCACCCTAGCAACACAGTCCCAGGCTATGGCAGTCATGTCGTGGGACAGCCTGTATAAATAGCATAACATAAAAAGTACATGAGAATTATTTATAATCAATTATGATGTACAATTTATAAATAATTTGTTTAAACTGACAGCGTAACGTCAAATTATGGTGCCAATGATCTTTATTTTACTTAAATCGCCATCAGAGCAACAGCCCGGAATACAACAAGTATTTCTAGATCGCCTAGTTTTACCCATGTTTTCTTTGTAATTAAAAAAACTTTGTAAAATCATAACTATTTTCACTTTTAATAAGCATTGCTCACTGACATACGGAAAATTTGATTTTCCCCTAGTGCTCATCACAAACGCTCACAGCGATAAATTTGTAACTCCGCCTCCTTGCACATAGCCCATACCAACTCAATCCAGTAGGTCGCTATGAAAATAAAAGAAATATGCCAAAATTTGTTTGCAGACTAAACGAATCACCTCCAGTATAATCGTGTCAAGTTGTAGCAGAAAGCGCATATCACCTTGTCTAAAAAAAAATTAATACCAGATAAAAATACAATTTACAATTCACAATTTCACGTTGCATGAATAGTTTTTAAACTGGTAAATTTGGGCATAGTAAAGTTACTTAACCATACCAACAATTCATTACAACAACCCCGAAAATTGTGTTCGTGCCAAAATATATTATTTTGTAGTTTGGTGCAATTTTTATTGTTATCAAGACGACTTTATTAGCTGAAAAAAAGTTTTATTTAACAGTCAGTTTAAAAATTATATAAGGGCGTTCCATGAAGGGTTCGCTTAAGTATATAGCTTTAAAAAATTTAGTTTATAAAAAAAATAACAAACGACGACCTGTCCAAGTCTTAAAAGCAGCAATTCGTTTAGAATATTAGCCAATCTATAATGTGGTGGTGGTGACGTGACGAACTGGTGTAGGTACGGGTATGCTAATTAGGTATTGACAGACGATTTATTGCAATTATACGGGAAAATAATCGCATATAACTAATTTAATAACAATATCCATTATTCATATTTTTTAATTTTTAATTCTCCATCTCACTATAATTTTATCCAATTTTGCATTAAAACATTAATAAAAAAATATTTTTCCTTATTTTTAATCCATCAATAGAATGCCTTTTAAGCCAAATGTAAAGTCGAATTCACCCAAAACGCCTGAATATCTCAGAGAGATCAAGTTTTTTGAAAAAATGTTGTTGATGAAAGATGTTCAACTTGCTGTAATGTATTTTTCGGTCATAAAAATTCATCCCAAGGGGGTGCCCCGGTAGAAGAGCAGGGAGTAATGCCGAAATTTTAAATGGCAACCGCAATTTTTTTATTGGGTCGAGTTCTTCGGGCAAAAAAGCATCTTTCCCAAACTTTTTTTTGTTCAAGCTACAGAACACCGAGTACAAAAATAAAAAAATGAGGTTATATAAAGCTGTCCTCCATTCATTGAGAAAACCGGAGATGAATAGCTTTTTATGAGTAGACTTAATTTCTATAATTGTGAACTTTTTTCATGTTGAATAAAAATGTAAGCTGTTTATTTCAACTAAAAAACGGTCTATTTTTAATAATCAGGATTTTATATGGCTTTATGTAAAAACACGAAGTAAAAAGTAAAAGTTTAAAAGTTATATAAAATTCTTTAGTATAATCGAAGATATTTGTTATTTCTGGAAGCTTACTCTACATAAATATACAGACTTTGTAAAATGTTTTGCTAACTTTAAAAGTCTCGAAGGCAAAATTGACTAACTTAATTATAAAACTTTAAAAATCTAAATAATCTCATTTATATATAAATCAAGTCTAATAAAAAGTCTTAACACTTGATATTTCTTTTTTCAGGTAATGACGCAACTGTTTTACAATAATATGGTAAGTTAAAAAAACAATTAAGATTTTTAATTGATTAAAAACGCGTGAGTCTCACCCAAATAAGTACGCGGGGAAATAAAACTTCTCCAGAGTTATAAACTCGTTTCGTTTGATGCGTTGTCCATTTTGCATTATCGATATTATTTTAAAAATTTTAAATAGACATATCGCTAAAGAAGTTTCACTTCAAAAACAATGATAAAAAATAAATAAAATTATCGACCAATTTTTTTCAGACGATATATTGACAAAAAAATAATAAAATTATAAATCAATATTTCACTAGATGACGTTTCGATCCGGATATGGATCTTCTTCAGAAATAATCTAAAAAATATAAAAATTAATAATTTTCATTAATCGTCTATAATTCAAACTCCATTCTATGAGAAAATATAAGGAGATATACTAATTAATTTTTATATTTTTTAGATTATTTCTGAAGAAAATCAAAATCCGGATCGAAACGTCATCTATAGTGAAATATTGATTTATAATTTTATTATTTTTTTGTCAATATATCGTCTGAAAAAAATTGGTCGATAATTTTATTTATTTGAAGAGTTGTATTCAGACGTTAATCAAAGATTTGAATCATTCGGCGCTACGGCGATCAAATTGAAATATAAGCAGATTTTTAGCAACGACACGGCTACAAGATTCGTATTTCAGTATTTCTTGAGACAATGAAGTCCTGTAGGCACTTTCATCAACATTGATTAACCAGTTAACCGGACTTTACTCGTAAATATATTAATTTTTTATTTTTCAACTTTGAACAAAGCGAGCTTTATACTTCAATAAATTCAAAATCGAACTGAAAATTACGATTCTAAATGTATTTTCATAAAAGTGAAACGGTCTGCCTAAAATTGAATAATTTTAATAAAATGTTATCGTTGTTTAAACGCATGTAAAATCCATTTTATTACTTTGAAAAAGTATTCACTAAACAATCGATGTATCGTCGCTATTGACCTCAGTTGTCGAGCGTCTATAATTTACAATCTATAATTAATTATCTATAATATTCATTGTGACCGTGAAATGTTGCAAATTATTTATTTTATGGCCATATTCATCGAACACTATTAAAGATAGAAATTACTAATCTTGGAACAAATTTATTCGTTACAATGAAATTTACTTTCAATTCAGCAACCAAATTATCAGGTAAAATAGTTAGTTGAAGAATAAATACACACTGCTCTATACTCCTTGGTATCTTTGTTGAATATTTTGACGTTCATCCAAAAATCCGACCGATGGCGTTAGTGTAAACGTCAACAAAAAGTGTCATTAAAATAATGTTTTATCCTAACCCAATTGCACACAAAATTTCCACTAACTTTAACGTTTTACAACTATAAACTTTACAAAAGTTTAATAAACAACACATAAATAAATTCACAAGAGCAACTGCAGATATAATAGTCCACGTTTATAGGTTAGGTATTATGATCTATGTAGCGGTCATTATTATTTTCTCAGGCGAATAAGTATTTATACCCGAGAATTCGGACAGAATAAATTTTTACCTGCAGTAAACATAATTATGCTTGGTGAATAGAAGTATCGCTATTTATTCGAAGGAATGAAACAAATGAACCCAATAAATAACTACTTACGTTTGGTGAATATGGTCATTAATGTAGTTTTTTAAATAAGTCTTTACATCATTCTTATTCAGAGAAGTCTCAAGAAAAACTGAATAAATAACAGTAAAAAGAATTAAAAGCCTTAAGAACTTTTTCCGTGATCCTGTCAGTGATTTTCTCACGCTGTAAAAGAAACAAATGAAAAGCACACAAAATATTTTTAATTGCCACATCAATGATTTAATCGTTTATCGACAAACTTTTCTTCAACTCAAACTTTTGAAAACAAACATAAACAAGCGCTACTTATCGACGCGCTGTTTAAACTTATTATTAAGTTATATTTTAAAATCCATGCAAGTTTAGGTGTCGAAATATTTGTTTAATCCAGTTCTAAAGTCACACTCTCTTCATTTTGCTGCACACAATTGGGGTTTAGAACTAAAAAAAAACTAGTGATTTTAATTTTTTCATTTAATAATACAGTATAACCTCTTTATAACGTCCTTCGTTATAACGAAAAACTCCCTATAACGTAGAAATTTTTACAATTTGGTTGGTTTACTTTAAAACCCATACAGTAATACCCTCTTTATAGCGCAACAGCCATCCTCTATTACGAAGAAATATGTTCATATTTAGGCGTCAGTAAATATTTACAGTCGTAAAGAGGACGATTCTGAACCATGACCAACTATTCAACAAGCACTTGATGTCGCCAAACTTATCGAAAAATTCCTTTTATTTTATTGAAGATGATTCCACCACATCCCAAGACATGCTTAAAATACAAAACAAATATTAATATAGCAAAAAACGTCAGGCAAAGTTAACAGACTACATGTATTTGGAATAAATTAATTAGGTGAAAGGTTATTTTTCTTTCTTCCCTCCATATAACGAAAACTCTTTATAACAAATAAAATGCTCGGTCCCTTGAGATTCGTTATAAAGAGGTTACACTGTATATCATAAATAATTAATCAATACCGAAAAGGGATAATATTTTAGAGTCATAGATAATAATTAGCAACAAATTAATTAAAATGAATAAAATATCACGTGACTATAAAACGCATCAGGAATGTTTGTGGCGTCATAAAAACATTACGACGTACTACGCGTTTTCTGGCGCGTAATCGGAACTTAGCAAAAAAGTATTTTTAAATTCTATATAACTTTTTAATTGTGAGCTAAAAAAAAATAAACGTAGTTTTGCTACACAAAATATATCTAAATCTTAGATTAACGTCTGAATAGAAATCTTCAATAAATAAAATTATCGACTGTACCTATATATATATTGACAAAAAATTGTTTGTTAATATACAGTCTGAAAAAATTAGTCGATAATTTTATTTATTACAAAATGTATTTATCGCACCCGAGTTAAACCGGGCCGGGCCGCTAAAATTATATAAAATTGGAACGAATCTATTTTGATTCAAGAAAGCAATAATAGACCACAGCTCATTAATTTAGCATGTTAACTAAGGCGGGGCGGCGTCACTCTTGACTATGTTTAATTTTCTTGAGACACTAATGATGGCACCACAATATGAAGCAATTCCCACGAAGCATTGCGTGATTGGAATATCTATTTGTTTAAGAGTATTCGTCCCTGAAAATACCCCCGCACCCTTCATCTCAAATCTTTTCCCCTCGCCTAAAAACGGTTCGCGCTTTCCCGACGCTATTTTTAAAGCTAGAGGGTTCTGGTAAACGCCAAATGAAAGACAAAGAATCAGACTACAGATCCTTCAGGCGAATTTTTTGAAAAACAGTTTCGCCTACGTGTGAAATATTACGTAACTTATTATTTTTTTCAAAAGGTTGTAAGTTTTTTCAGGAATTTTTTTTCAAAATATTCGCCTGAAGGATCTGTAGTCTGATTCTTTGTCTTTCATTTAGCGTTTACCAGAACTCTCTAGCTTTAAAAATAGCGTCGGGAGAGCGCGAACCGTTTTTAGGCGAGGAAAAAAGATTTGAGATGAAGGGTGCAAGGGGTATTTGCAGGGACGAATACTCTTAATATATTATCTTAGCTTACACTCTGCAAGCACTGACAAGAGGTATTTTCGTAACAGAAAGTAAGCAAGAGAGCTGCTTTAAATTTAAATATTCTTGTCTATTGAAAAACTTTGTCGTTCGAGCAATTTAGTTTGAAAACGAAATAGGAGGAAGAGCCGTTTAAAAACCGTAAAAGGAACTCATAAAATGCAATCGTTTGCGAGCTTTGGAAAAAGGAGTAGATAGATTGTGAAGAGAGACTTCTGAGTTAAACGATGAACACTTTGATATCGATTTAACATTTCTGTTGTAGTTGATGTTACGGCTGTAATATTAATGTAGTGTAAAGTATTGTGTAACCTTCTTCTTTTTAGTTATATTTTATTCTCTATAATAGCCTCTGTTATGTTGAGTCAGCTATCTCGCAGATATAACTGTCAGAAGAAACGCAGTTCGCCAGCACCCCGGTTGCGTTTTGTTACTAACCCGGTGCGTTCTACACCGTAATATAGGTAGATGTAACAAAATGCAGGAGTAACTGTTTATCATCAACTTTAATCTCAATTAATTATAACCTTAGGATATACTATTATTTTTTCAATTATAAAATTGTGATATATTATTAATACCAAATTATGTACAATTTGAAAAAATAAATCTTCTTTCTATTCTATTTATTCTAAATATTAACGTACAAAATTAAAAATCAATACCCTGCATTTTTGTAGTATTTTTACCCGAATACGGCAAAGCCAAAAGGAAGGGTTATGAGTTTAGCAGTCTATGTATGTATGTTTGTGTTTACGGATGTTCCACCGTAGCGCCTTAACAATTCATCCGATTTTGATAAATAAGGTGTCAATCGAGTCGTAACATAGGCTACATTTATTTTTGACTTTTGGTCCCAGAGGGGAGCAAATTAAAAACAAATAAATAAGTTCAAAAAAAATAATTGAAATAAAAAATAAGTTCAAAAACTAAAACCCGACTACTGAAAAGTATGAAACAAGAAAATATTCTCATCTGAGGATAGCCGTGGTCGTATGCCATCTTATATATATGAGGCCCCTCTAGATGTATAGCGTGATGCACTTTGGCTTACTGTTAAAATGTAATGTTTTGTTAGGGTAGGTGGCATATGATCACGGCTATCCTCAGATGAGAATATTTTCTTGTTTCATACTTCTCAGTAGTCGGGTTTTAGTTCTTGAACTTATCTTTTTAAAATATGAAATATTTATCAGGCACTAATAATAAACATGACGAAATAGTCGACCATCAATTCTAATCATCAATTAAGCTATCATGAACTAAATACCAAGCTACAAAAACCACACCCTTTTTTCGTAGTCGTTTTAATTTAATATTAGGTTCGTTCCAAGCAGCGAGCAAACGATTTCGAAACCGTCACCCGCATTCGCACTAGCTACAACTTGTTTTAAAACCGCCACTAACAGTATCGTTTAATCTACTGCGCATGCGAGTGACGGTTTCTAAGCCGTTTGCTCGCTGCTTCGAACGAACTTATCATTTAAAGAGGTTTATGCGTAACAGTCCCAATCAAAAGTATGTCGAAATCTAAATATGAACTTTTCCATGATAAATTTTTACAAAAGGTTATAAGTCGATGATACCAATAAATTATTGTCATAAAGGCATAAATAAATAATTTTTTTAAAATTAATTAATTATTTAAGTATAAATGGACTAACTTTTGAATTTTTTGTACAAAGTTAGGTTAGAAAAAATAAATTTATGTAAATATATCTGTATTTTACATATTTTTTGCAGTAAATAATTGAAAAAAGAAATTATGAGTAATAAAAATTAAAATGAAATCATTAAAAAATTGAAAATTCTGTTAAAACTGTCAAGAATAAAAGTCCATAATCGAAAAAAGCTAAGGTTTAATAATTTTTTTTTATTGATTTAAAGTCTTCTAAATATTAAAATATGCGTAAGACATCGATGCTTTACATAGTTAGTTTTCGGAATTGCTGACATTATTTGGTTATTTGCAAGAAATTAAAATGTACCGTTTGCATGCTAAGTTGAGATATTTTCCATAAGACTACATGTAAAAGTTTTTTTTAATTTTTAACTTTATAAATCTCTTAATGATTTTGGATTTTTTACAGAAAATTTTGTCATAAAAAAATCTATTAAAAAAACTTTATTTCAGATTTTTTTCATTATCTTCGTAAAACGGCTCAACCTTCTTAAGTAGTATTTTAAACATTATATTATGTTAGCTATTTTGTTCATTGTTTTTTCTGATGACTACGTCAGCACGATCATTATATAAATGAAACAATCGACAAGCGCAAATAACTACATGAAGGCACGGACGATAATCAATTCTAACCTCAATACAGCTATTTAAATTACTTCACACTGATGTTTCTGATACGACTACTAACAAAAAATATAATTCGGTTCAATTTATTAACAGAGACTCGCTTTTCTGAAATTATTCTATCAGTCATCTTAAACACCAAGTTCATACAATATTTGACGAACATCCGGTATAAATACAGTTAACAAACGTCTGCATAACTGGCTCAGTTACTCATAACTCGTGACTTCTCACTGCGTATTGCGATATTATGTAAATTGTTTAATTTAATAATACTGACAGACAGATAGATGGCAGACAGACAGACCAAAAGAGAGGAATGTAGCCTGAAGTTTTGTGTCGCTATTGCGTATCTCTAAATCTGCTATACAAACTGTAACATCTACATTCTACACCAGGGGTCGGTAACCTGCGGTTCACGAGCCGCATGCGGCTCTTTTGATGTAAAGTTGCGGCTCTCCAGTTCCATAAGCAAATTTCGTGAAAGATTAATTAACAATTAATTTCTATTACTTATTGTAACTGTAGAGCAATAATTTTTTATTGACTATTCACTATTCTGCTCAGTCTCCTTAAATATTAATTAAAATTAATACAGAAAAAATTTCAAAGTAAAACAATTATTTTTAGGGGGTTTTCAGTGATATTTCAACTTATGGTTGGGGGAGAAAGATTTTTAAGAGATGGCAACCTCTTATGTCAGATCACAGTCAGATCACAGTGATCATTTTAGGAGGCTGGTCACAGTGATTTTTTCATTGCGAAGTTATTTATTCCCCAACTCTACTTTACATTGCGTGGTATAAGCAAGTTTCCAGTTCTCTCGATTCAAAACCATTCTGTAGAACGTAGATCATCATTGAGAGAGTCGGGCGCTGCCAACTGAACAAGTAGACAGGGGGTACCAACCTCGTCAGCACATATTATACAAGTTACAGTCTAGTTACGCTGTTTTACATAAAGACACAGATTTAACCGTCATTCAAACAATTGCTTTAAATGTTGACATTATATGTTGTTATTTTAAATGCAAGGAAATTCGCCGGCAGGCTTGCCAACTGCTGAAATGTATTTACTTTTAGGTATTGTTTTAAATAAAACGCACTCTCTCGCAAATACTACCTTATAACGATAATTGTAATAATTACAAACCTTGTAGCTATTAAATTACCGTCTTAGCTTTGAAGTCACCGTTCACCTGTTTTCTACTAATTAGTACCTAATACATTTTAAACAAGATAAAATCCCCAGTTTATTCACGTTGCTGCAAACAATCGCGTATTTGCCAGGCTCGGTTTCATGCAAACACGAACGAACTTTGCCTGTGCAGTTGGTTGATCCGTTATCGCGTTTCTTACGTTGTGTTTTAATTAAGTTATTTAAGAAATTCAACATATTATTGTTCTTGTTCTTTTTGCATTTACGGCACTAATTATTTAAAAAAATCATGCAAATCAATCAAAATACTACAGGGTGTTTTAAAAATAAAAACTCCGGGTTGCAGTGCCAAACCCTGCCGATATTTATAGTGTATTTGCTTTTGTATGAACTTAACTTTGTTTTTGGACAAAATAAAAAAATTACCCCTTAATACACCCCTTAAAATAACACTTTTTTACTTAATTTCAATACTACATATCAATTCAACATCTGTACCAAATTATATACATTCTTCAGTATGTAAATCTATATCAGTAAACTTGTGTTTTCATAAAATTTGTAAGTCCCGTCCTGTCGGGCCGATATTTTTAAATTTTAACAGCACATTTTAATAATTACTAAAGGGTTAAATTGCAAATTTGAAACGATTTCGAAATTTTTTTAAGTATTTTTGGGCCCAAAAAATGTTTTTAACCCCTAAATACCACCCTTAACATGGCCCGATTGAGCCCATTTTAAATAGGATTCGTGCGGTGATGGATTCCAACATGTGGACCAAATTTCATTTAAATCGATTAAGTCTGTCGAGAGTTATCGTGGTCACACACACATACATATATATTTTTAGTTTGCAAAATTCATATAGTACTACACTTTTTGTATTTTCCATTTACAAACAATTTCACAAAAGAACTGTATGTTATTATAGCACTGTACTACAAATACAAAATTAATAAATCGGTATTTGATGCATGGCCTATTAAAACTAGTTATTCACCAAATCCGAAAGTCTGCTCATTCGAATAGAGTTCGATCCCAATAAGTTCGGATTAACGGAAGTCTGTTGGGGAGAGACCAAGGAGAGATGTTAATCTGAGCCTAGGTACTCATGCCACTGTATTTCAAGCTGAAGTAATGCGCGCAGGAGAATATTGAAAAGGGCTATCAAAACCAACTCATCCATATTTTCTCTGATAGTCAAGCGGCAATTAAATCACTGCAATTCCGCAAATTCACCTCAAAGCTGCGTTGGAATTGCCATTGTCCACTTAATGACCTAGGAACTAACAACAAAGTTTATTTAATGTAGGTGCCGGATTATGAAGGAATCTGGAGCTAAAAGATGGCGGATTGCTAGACAAGGAGCCTCTGCGAAGTATTGGACCAAAATCGGTTTGTGGAATTACTTATACGACTATTCAACAAACTGTTACAAGCTGGACCCGCAAGCAGCAAATCTCTGACTGGAGCTTGAATCCAGGAAACTTACATGGGAAGAAGCTGATTGTAGGCTTACAGAGGACTTGATCAAACTCAGTAGACCAAAACTCAGGAAAGTGGTTGGGCTCTTAACCGGACATGCACACCTAAGAAAACACCTCCACAGGATGGAGATACGCCAGGAATCGAGTCAGTGTAGATTTTGCGAAATGGAGGACGAAACAGACAACCATTTACTGTTCAAATGCGAGGCCCTAGCTTACAGGAGAACAATTATCTTTGGATACATTGATACTACCCACGCATATACAGAGAGGCCATAGAAATACACAAACACACAAATAATTTCATCCGGAAAGACAAAGGTTTGAATCTAAGTAAAACCTGGACACCAGCACTGTGCAATACCAACCCACTGAATGGAACGACCAATCACAGAAGAGTAGAGAACACGAGCACGCTGACCATAAAAGACTGAAGTACCACACTCGTCGACACACTTACCTGTAAGCAGCCTATAAGGACACTTCGCCCGCTACCACATCGCCTTTGATAATGTTTACCGCAGTTGTAGACGAAACGTCAGGTAGAAATACGAATAGACCACGGCATACAAGCCCGGAAACCAAGAAGATTTGGATCAACACCGGCCGTGAAAGCCTACATACTTGGAGAAAACGGAGTAATCCCACAAGACAATCTAGTCACCAATCTTCTGGAGTTAATAAGAAGATCCAGACTATTGGAGGGCTAGATCCAGAATAGAGGGGAGCACAAACAATATTTTAGGATGACGTGCATTAACGGGCTATTAGTCATAACCCCTAACTAGTTCATTCATTCAAAGGGATTGTACTGTACTGTGACTTGAACTGTACCTTTGAACTGTCTATAAAACATATGTCCAATATTTTATATAACTATACGTTTAACATTTAAGTTCATTTCACGTTGACTGACTCAAGCAGATTAAAGCTCTGCTGGGAGCTTTAAGGTTGTAAGCTTTCATTAACAGTGACTCTTAAATCGTATCTAGTGAGGTAATAGTCAATTGATTCCGAAAGATGAGTTAATTTTCAATTTAATTTTGTCCTTTATCGCTTCGTCAGTGTATAGTCGCGGTCCCTGCATCTAAGAAAGGATAATTCCAGGTATACAAGGAATTTTAATCAACCCTTTCTTCGCTCAATTCCTTCCAAAGAACTATGCTGTTTGCAACCTGAGAATATCTCACGCTGACAGATAGTTTCGAATTTCGCGAGTGACTTGAAACAAGTTTCCTATACACTGAATTTGTGTAATTGAACCAGTGGCGGATCCACGGGGGGGGTCGGGTCCAACCCCCCCTTCCAGAGAATATTTTCAAAAAGCCTCGGAAATTGCAGAATACATCAAAATCAACGTAGCTTTGGTTCATTTCAATTTTTTTGTTTTGATTTTCTTGAACATGTTGCTCTTATTGTAAAGATAGAATTCATTTTATTGTATTTCATATAAACGAGTGTGTTGGTAGAATTGAGTTGAACTTCGCATGTAGGTACATAATACACTATGGAACAATTTATATAGGTATACAAAATGATCTCAAAAAACTGCATATCAGTTGGAAAAACATTTTTCGCAAAAGGAGTAAAAATTTTTCAAGACCCTCCCCTTGCCGTAATCCTGGATCCGCCACTGAATTGAACAGTAGAAAATTGAAGCACATATTTCTATTTATGATATTAAAAAGTGTTTTTGCACACCTTCCTAAAAATAGCTGCTTTTCATGCCTATATAGCGATAGTAAAATACACATTTTGAACAAAAAAATGCGATCTTAACAATCTAACAATGATTACCGTTTAATTCTATAAGGTGAACAGAGATAGAACGCGACACAAAGCAGGCGTAGATTTCGTAAGCAATCCAAATGAAATGCAGTATGGCGGCAAACACACATACTTATTATGAAGTGAAAATCAGCTATTTTATAGGAGGTACGAGCAAAAAATGTAGTAGATATTTTGAATGCTACTCGAGTGACTGTTGCTACTCGCTAAATGGCTCGTGATAGTACTATGCCACTTCTCGTAATATAATGACAAGATAAATAAACTACTGTTTCAAAAGAGTTAATTCTTCAGAAAACACTGCGATACAATCAAAGCAGAATCCACTCATTATTTTTCATATACAGAATGATTTTTAGTTTATTTTTTAACAGCGTGTAGAAATCAAATATACGAACAAATATTTCAATTAACTCAAAAATGAAAGTAAAATGGGTTTTCAAAGTTTTATTAAATTTTATCAAATTTGGAGGTCGGTTTTGGCGTTATATTATGTCACTATGGAAATATGCTATGTCATTATCAAATATTCACAGAAATTGTTCGATGTTGTCCCCGTTTTGTTGGACACAAAGATGTGTGCGTCGTAGCCATGCTTCTGCTTGTAGTAGCGATAAGGGCCTTCCGCGAAATATTTGGGATGCATTTCTGATTCGTGTTATCATTTCTTCGCGTGTGTTAACCGGGATTTTGAATTAATTAAATAAAATTTAAAAAATTTAATTAAACTTTGAACGGCTGTTTTTCTCTTATTAATGAGTTTTGATAAAAAATTTACTTAAAATATAGTTAGGAGCTGACGCGCAAAAAAACCTACAAAAGCTATTTAAGTAATTTAGAGCATTTTTTCTTATATGATAGGTATATAGGCGGAAACTGGACCCGTTTTTAGATAGAGGGGATAAAAAATTTCAAAGGTGGTAAAAAAGGGTTAAAATTTAAGAAAAAAGTTACTCCTAAGAAAGTGAATTTCTGATCATAAGTCCACATTTTTAGGAGTGGCGTGGGTAGGATGCCATCGGTCAAACATTTCTACCGCTGGTATTTCCCGGTCATTTGCCTCTAACAGAACCTAAAAACGAACCGGCAGAAATTTTCTTAAGTTTTAACTTTTTTTTACCACTTTTGAATTTTTTTATCTCCCTTTCTTAAAATGGGTCCAGATTCCGCCTATACCTATATCATATAAGAAAAAATGCTCCACATTACTTAAACAGCTTATGTACCAAGCGGCAGAAGGTTGGGACGACATGTTTTTTTTTGCGCGTCAGCCCCTATTTGTTCTGTACAAGAATGCTGCAATGTTTCGAGTGACAGGTGACAGAATTTTGTTCGTCGCGTCGCTTGTGACGACTGTGTATCGTTGAAAGGTACAAGTTATATGATCGACAGTGTTATGTATTTTTTAGTGTATTTGCCATAAGGCACTTACACTATTGGCGTCGGTCGGATGGCGGGACCTAGGGGTCGGACCAAAATTTCTCGACGTTTCATAACCTTCTAAGAAGTTTGGCACCATTTTTGGAAATGTTTATATATATATGTATATATATATATATATATATATATATTTATATATTTATATATATATATATATATATATGTGTGACCACGATAACTCTCGACAGACTTAATTGATTTAAACGAAATTTGGTCCACATGTTGGAATCCATCATCGCAAGAAGCCTATTTAAAATGGGCCCGATCGGGCCATTTTAAGGGGGGTATTTAGGGGTTAAAAAATGTTTTTGGGCCCAAAAATACGGAAAAAATTATCAGAATCGTTTCAAATTAGAAATTTACCCCTTTAGTAATTATTGAAATGTGCTGCTAAAATTTTAATAAATTCGGCCCGACAGGACCGCACTTACAAATTTTATGAAAACTCAAGTTTACTGATATGGATTTACATACTGAAGGGTGAATATAATTTGGTACAGATGTTGAATTGGTATGTAGTATTGAAATTAAGTAAAAAAATGTTGTTCTAGGGGGTGTATTAAGGGGTAATTTTTTTTATTTTGTCCAAAAACAAAGTTAAGTTTATACAATAGAGCCACACTGCCTATAAAAGCAAATACACTATATTGTCGGCAGGGTTTCGCACTGCGACCCGAGTTTTTTTTAATTAAGAGCGAAACGCAAGCATTCGAAGAGTTAACAATGAAATTCCAACAGAATAGCGTTTAACGTCGAACCTTTTCAAATTCCCAGAAACAAATTGCCGCTGTGTTACGTCGAGTTTAAGTTGCCCTATTTCAATTTTCTTCACTTAATTTTCACTTGTGCAGCCTCGATGAAAAACCCCTTTCAACTCGTCTGGCGTGTCTTTGTGTGTGCAAAATCGGAAGGATCCATTTTATATTTTAATGACATACATAGAGTACAGTGTACACCCATTCAAATTAAATAGCGTGTTAATCCGACCCTGCATATTATCTCGCGCCGTTATATACAAACGATCGCTAATTCACTGTACAGAGAATTAGGCACAGTTATAAAACCTTATATTTAACTAGCCGTTATCCGCGACTTCGCATGCGATTGAGACTAAATTCGGATTTTTAGATAAGATAAGATAAGATAAGGATTTATTATCAAAGATGGGCAAGCGCACATAGATTACGTCAAAATACAATACAGTAATCAGCTTGTGTTTAACATATTAAAATTAATATTAAAAAATTCACTGATGGAGAATACACAATTTCTGGTACAAAACTTTTATCGTTTTTTTATAAGACCTTGAATTTAAATTTCTTAAATCCAGAGGCAAAGCATTAAAAAGTTTACAGCTAATGCATAAATAGCTTCTACTAGCTAAATCCAATCCTTCGGTATGCATGTGGCATTACGATTTCTTGTATAGTAGTCATGTTGATCTGAATGTGTACCTATAATCTACAGTATTGTTTTTCGTAAATAGCAAACAAGAATAAGCCTAAAGAGATTATAGAGACATCACTTAAAGTTTAACAAATAAAGGTCTGCAGGATTCGTTCCATTTTGATTTTGTAATAATTCTTATTGCACGTTTTTGAAGTTTAAATAAACGATCACAATTGGGTGAATTTCCCCAGAATATCAATCCATACTGAAGATGCGATTGGACGAATGTATGGTACGTCATCTTAAGAACGTCGTCGTCTAATATATTTGTGAGTTTTAGTAATAAATAATTTGAAGAACATAATTTTCTTGCCATTTTGTCAATATTAAAATTCCAATTGAGACTGGAATCTAAAACAACACCCAAGAAATTAACAAGCTAATTAGTACTAATGCACTTACAGTGTGTCATTCAACATTAAACGACTCAGCAAAGATAACTCACTAGTGTCTCTGTGCCCTGTGCTGTGTGCGCTCTGCAAATGTGCGAATGCAACAGTATAGAATAGCTCAGCACAGAGCAATGGCGCTCGGAGTGAGTCATTCACAAAAAAAAGAGCGATTCGCTCCGCTCCGAGAAAGGAGTCGTTCATTATGAACGACTCGCTCAGGAGCGACACATCACTACCACGATAGCGCATATGTCTATCTTTTAAGGATAGCTTATTATATCCATTGTAATATTAAGCGCTATTCGTGGATTTGAATTTTATAACGTAAGTCGACGAAAAACGGCGGCAATCTACAAATTCGAGCGAAGTCGGACCGGGCCGCTATTTTACATAATAGTTGAGAGATCGGTGACTTATCCGACAAGTCCACCATTTACAGACCATCCTGTACGCATACCTACTACACACGGCACAGTCTAATTGACAACTTTACTAGCAAAACTTGAAGTCGATGTTAGTGAACCAAATGGGATTAAAGTAGGCAAGACGCTCCTCTCCGTGCTACAAGAAATAGTTTCCCTTAAATGTTAACCATCATTCTAGCCTGACACCCATCTCTGTCTTACTCCAAACAGTTTCGTATTGTTGTCTTACTCGTACTGAATGAACTCAGTACGAGAACCCTGTTATAATCACTAATGGTCGACTACGTGTGTCTGCTTGAAATTGTGCTTTATCAAATTGTCTTCAAAATGACATGAGATTTGGTAGAAAAGAGGTTTTAGTTCGAAAGTTCAAAAAAGAATTAGGAACCATCGTGGGAAGCCTGGTAGAAGTGAAATATACATTTAAGCGAAATTCTAGTAGCTTTTCGCCCTGTAACTAAATTTCGCCCCGTTAACTAATGAAATTCTATAGTAACTAAATTTCACCCTGTAACTAATACAAAGTCTGTATATGTCACCGGGATATTGTCAAATCCGTGATATTGTAATTTCACTAGTGAAATTACAATATCACGATTGACAAAGAGTCGTGATATTGTAATTTCACTAAGTGAAATTATAATATCACGGGTTTGACAATATCCCGGTGACATATACAAGCGGTAAACGTATCAAGCATATACTAAAGTCGCACACGCAGTACACAGAGTCTCTGTGTGAGTTGTGATAGCTCACACAGAGAAGCAACGAGTGTATACAGTATATGCGCGCGCGTACATAAGAAAGTCGAGAGCGGTAAACCGTAAAGGGGATATAAGAGAGCGTGATCCGGTTTCCGTCAAGGCGTGGTTTCGCTGTCAAACGCGCCAATAGATGTTTCTAGATTTTCAAATGTTACCCGATTTTCCGATATCGGTTGCCAACTGCCATAACGGAAAACCCCATTAAACCTGAAATAAATTCGAAATAAGCTAGCAATGTAATTACGGTTTAGCAAAATTAGATTGATAATAATCTATTTGATTTAAATTTGGAACCAGTTGAAAATTTACATACAACTTTAGTAATTAGTAATTCTTCAAAAGCTTCTCAAAGTGATATGTATCTTGCCCAAAAGCTAAAAAAATATTATAATAATAATAATTTGCTTTATTTATTTATGCCAATTACAGCGTAAACAGCGTCATAACAATCGATAAAAAACACGTTAAAAACCATTAAAATAGCAATCACAACAAAGACACGTTAAATATCATCAAATACATATTAAAAACACAACACAGACAGTTTAAAAACAATTTGCAATAAGCATATAAAATGATGGAAACGCATTAAAATAGTAAACACATTAAAATAGTATAAAAAAATAGAGATGATATCACCGCGAAAGAAATATGTAGTTGAAAATTTGTAGAGAAAAATAGTAGCTGAATAAATTGGTTCAGTTTTTTATAGTCTCTATTAAGGGGTTAGGTGGGTTTCAAAATTTCAAAAAATCGATTTTTTTTTTGCTTATCTGATAATTCAATATTTTTAGAATATTCTCTTAAAGTTTTAAAACGATCTGAGTAAAATTCTAAGAGATATAGCCTTCGGATGTTCTACCCTTCAGGCTATGTTATTAGTGTATTTGCCATAAGGCACTTACACTATTGGCGTCGGTCGGATGGCGGGACCTAGGGGTCGGACCAAAATTTCTCGACGTTTCATAAGTTTCTAAGAAGTTTGGCACCATTTTTGGAAATGTTTATATATATATGTATATATATATATATATATATATATATATATATATATATATATATATATATATATATATATATATATATATATATTTATATATATATATATATGTGTGACCACGATAACTCTCGACAGACTTAATCGATTTAAACGAAATTTGGTCCACATCTTGGAATCCATCATCGCAAGAAGCCTATTTAAAATGGGCCCGATCGGGCCATTTTAAGGGGGGTATTTAGGGGTTGAAAAATGTTTTTGGGCCCAAAAATACGGAAAAAATTCTCAGAATCACTTCAAATTTGAAATTTAACCCTTTAGTAATTATTGAAATGTGCTGCTAAAATTTAAATAAAATCGGCCCGACAGGACCGGACTTACAAATTTTATGAAAACGCAAGTTTACTGATATGGATTAACATACTGAAGGGTATATATAATTTGGTACAGATGTTGAATTGGTATGTAGTATTGAAATTAAGTAAAAAAATGTTGTTTTAAGGGGTGTATTAGAGGGTAATTTTTTTTATTTTGTCCAAAAACAAAGTTGAGTTCATACAATAGAGCCACACTGCTTATAAAAGCAAATACACTATATTGTCGGCAGGGTTTCGCACTGCGACCCGAGTTTTTTGAATGTAAATCTTTAATCGCGTTTTTCTCGAAACTACGTTTTTGAAATCGGTGGTCACGATTTCTCGAAAAATTATGAACCGATCTCTTTGAAATTTTGCACACTTCTTCAAAATAACATTATCTCGTGCTTGAACGAAGGATTTTTTTTTCTATTTTAAGTGATTTTTCAAGGCCATGAAGGGTGCAAATTTTACTCAAAAAAAGGGTTTTTTTTGTTCTCAACGCCGCCAAAAATGCAATTTTATTTATTTATTTTTTTTCCTTCGTCCAAGCACAAGCTTTAAGCATCTACTAACAGAAAATTTTTGGTTTTTGCATTTCCGATGAATTTGTCATGAGTTATCCTGACCACGCCGATAGAACTTTTTTTTGAGGGGTCACAGGAAACGACTTGCCCACGCCTTAATTTTCAATATTTTTTAATGAAAATTTCACAAACTACTTATGAAATATATACCTTTTATATGGTAAATTGATGGAATGAAATATTTTGTTGGTTAAATAAAAAAAAATTCGTAAAAATGTACCTGTTTTGAGCCTTTGAATCCCACCTAACCCCTTAAAAATAAGCATACCAAATGTCGAATTTCAAGTTGAAAATTTGCAAATCTTCTTGGTTTCCGGGCTTGTTTGCCGTGGTCCATTGGTATTTCTACCTGACGTTTCGTCTACAACTGCAATAGACATTATCAAAGGCAATGTGGTAGCGGGCGAAGTGTCCTTCTAGGCTCTAAGTAACTTACCTGTGAGCAGCTTAGGACACTTCGCCCGCTACCACATCGTCTTTGATAAATAAATAAATACCAATCGACATAGAAGCCCGGAAACCAAGAAGATTTGGATCAACACCGGCCGTGAAAGCCTACACACTTGAATGAAAATTTGTAATTGATTTTTCTTTACAATTTCTTATTTGGTTTAATTAAATAATCTGTTTATTTTCTTATACTTAATAAGAGCAGAGGCTCATTTCGGAAGGAAGTTCTTGTGTAAAACCCACTAAAGGAAAATTACAATGCAATTAAGAATAGACCTGAAGAGCCGTTTTCTTTGTGATTGTTGGCTAATTGGTTTCTTTACTGTTTTAAAAATATGTAGTTGACTGTGTTGTTCTTAAATTGTTAATTCGCTAAGATTGGTTTCAGTACCTAATTATTCCGACGAGAAAGAATAAGCGTACAAACGAGATCACGTGCAAAAAATACGTAAATAGTATGTCAAGGAAAGATTAAAAAATAGTCAATAGGCAATTAATGAAGTAATAAAGTCGATTTTCGACAACGTGTCAAACTCGCATTCCGCCATTGATTCACGTTGTATTTTTTACCCCATACCCTATAAATCAGCGACTTTTGTCTTCATTTTCAGTATTTTCAACATTTTCGTCACTCATTTTTTAATTTTCAGAATTTCACTTATGTAGCAAACTTAACTTCAATTAGTGTTTTTAGGTTACTGCAAACAGTATATTTAAGTCGTTGCAGGTGGTAACATGAAATGTTTTTAAAACTATTTAATTTTGCTTTTTCGCCCGGTATAAGCGGGCGGCAAAATTTCGCATACGTCACTATCCTGTATCGATCCTTTTAGAACCGGTTTATAAGCATGAAAATCAGCAATTTGATAGGAGATAGGACAAAAATGTATGAATGTTATTGCGATAACATTTATAGGTAGAGAGCTAGTGACGATTTTATTTATAGTATTTCCTCAAACCTGAGTTTTTGTACGTTCATTAAGGACACTTCCTTGAACGTAAAAACCGCAGTCTGGCAGCTGAGACCGGGCACAATGCGTGTGTGGACTCTGTCAAAGATGTCAAACTGGAGGTGTCACTTATTATATTTTATCATGTTTGAAATTTCCTGAGCGATAAGTTCAAGTGCCTTTGAGCACAAAAACTCAAGTTTGGCATTTTGTACCCGGGGCAACCTCCTTCTGGCACAGGGTTGAATATGTCAAAATTCCTAGCTACCTCAAAATATTTCATCAAGACTGATTTTTTCAAATCTGATAGTAGCAACAATTTGGTGTGTCTATAGTTTTATGCCTGTACTAGATTAGAAAAACTCAGCTTCAATTTCAATATTTTGAGGGAACTACGAATTTAGACATGTTCAATTCTTTACTAGACGGGGGTTATCCCGGGTAGTATGAAATGCCAGACTCGAGTTTTTGTGCTCAAGGGCACCTGAACTTATCGCTCAGGAAATTTCAAACATGATAAAATATTTTAAGTGACACCTCCAGTTTGACATCTTTGACCGGATCCACCCACGCATTGTCCCCGGTCTCAGCTGCCAGACTGCGGTTTTTACGTTCAGAGTAGTGGCCTTAATGAATGTACAAAAACTCAGGTTTGGGGAAATATTATACGTAAAATTGTCACTAGCTCCTACTATTTGTCATCTTTATTTTTTGATCAAAACAAAAAAAAATCCTTTGTTTGATATAGTGATCACGTATCCATCACTCATAGTGGGCAGCACTTGTTTAGATCTGTTCTCAACGGAACCCGTATAGAATAAGATGCTAAACAATATAGGGAAAAACAATTAGACTATGCATGGCAAAATTCGAAATTATTCTTAATGAAAAAAATATGATGAATGAATAACGTTATTAAATTTGACAAATGCCGTCTGGCGGCTCAGATATAAATAGCGTCAAACGTTTCTAAAAAATTGTAAAGTAAATTAATCCATCACAAAGCTACGCTTAGCAGTCAAAGAAAGAACCCTATACATATATTAGTACCAAGTTATGTATGTGTTGTATACATTATATACAGTTAATGCACAAAAGAGTGAAGTCAGCAACAAACAAATTTACCAATTACACGAGGCTTATGTCTTTTAATACAGGTTGCACTGCTGCCAACTTGATACAAAATGTTCAACACGACGTTGTCCATATAGATAGCTTACATAATATAGTACACAATTTCCTTATGTGCATCCTCTCTGAATGTGGGTACAATCCTGTACCTACAATCACAATGTTGTGTTTGTTGGTAAGTTCTGAACTAATTCTGAACAAGTTTTATTTATTTAAGAGTTTAATGTACTATCTGCACTTTTCAAGTCAAATCATTTTTAGGGTTCGGGTAAACACCAACTAAAAAAACAACAATCACACTACAGATTCTACAGGTTATTTTTTTGAAAAAAGTTTTGGCTATATGCGAAAGATTACGTAAAAAATATCAATATTTTAGGTCCTTCATTTGGCGTTTACCATAACCTTTTAGCTTTACAAATAGTATCGGGAGAGTTGTAACCGTTTCCAGGCGACGGGAATAAAGGACCACGCACAAACCTTATGGAATTTGGTTCTCGGTTTAATTAATCGAAAAAGGTTTTATTTTGTAGTTTAAAGGTCACTAAGAAAAAGTGACCATGAGCGCTTAGCCTAAAAACCAGTAGATTTTTAGCTACAGATATGTTAAGCGAGATTTTAGATATTGGGATATCCATTGAATTCACAAACATCTTCCATGTTCAACTTTTGTGCTCTTTTTTAGAAAAATAGTCAAAAACTAGGTAATGTTGGAAGGTGTCATTCTGTATAAAAAAATAATGCCATATTCGGATTCAGCGCACTCGAAAACATATTTCTAGAGCTTAGGATTTTTTAAGATTGTTAATTCAATGGATATCCCTATATCTAAAATCTCGATAAACATATCTGTAGCTAAAAATCTGTTGGCTTTTAGACTATGCGCCCATGAATATTTTTTTAGTGACCTTTAAACTATAAAATAAAACCATTTTTGATCAATTTAACCGATAACCAAATCCCATAAGGTTTATGCGGGGTTCTTTAAAATTAAGAGTGATAAATTGTAGGCAGCATATATTCTCTTAATATATGATGACGTATCTCTTGTTTTATGCCAATAGCCGAATATATACAGTTTCTGAATCGGTTCTGACAGTTCTGAAGCGTTCGTTAGCAATACTAATAGTCCAGTTCGGATTGTCCGAAAAGTTTCAGAAACTAATTCCGACAAACGCATCTATTTTGTCGATTTTATGATCTACTGTGTTTAATAAGATCAAAATTAACAGATTCATTAATATATTGATGACGATATCGAAACACCCGTTATAAATTCGTACGAATTTATATGGCTTTGCGTTCTTTTTACATTTTTAATTCCATTAACGTTGTTTAACAAAGAAGAAAATACACGCGAAATAAGACGGATTTATATTATAAGGATTACTTTTATTAAAACGTTGACTATGATCGCACATCAAAGTTTTTAAAAATTCATGCGTAATTGCAGCTGAATCTCGAAGTGTCCATTAACTCATTACAAGCACTCTTTAATTAAGTTAAAAATATCCAAAGTGAATATTTGCACTACCAAATTAAAAATGTTCAGGTTTTTCTGAAAAAAAGTATCAAATGTTTGATGTGGAACATCTACTGGCGCGTTTGGATGGGAGTAAAAACGTGCAAATAACGTGATACGCGACGCTGCTCATGACCCGTGTTTTTATTCCCATCCAAACGCGCCAGTAGATGTTTCACATCAAAGATATGATACTTTTATTAACTTAGTTACTAGAATTTCGTTAGATGACAGTGTGAAAATGTGTGTTAGCGCTTGTTGTGTGTATGCGTTGGAGGTTTTTGTTGATGGCGACATCTAACTGACGCTTATTAGTTACTAGAAACTAGTGGCGCTGCTTGGAACTTGAAGTTACATACGGCGAACATGACGTTTGTTGATGGCGACATTTAACCTACATTTATTAGTTATTAGAATAGTCATTTAAGTGACGCTACTTGTAACTTAAAGTTGAATTTGGCAAGCTTAAATTTATGTTTCACGTCTGCCTCTTTTTTTAATTATCTGTTCAAAGACAAAGACACGGTATGTTTTTGTATCGAAAAATACCTATATTTGAAACGTTTTGTTAAAAGTGTTGGATTGTTTTGTATTTGGCAAATAATTTAGTATATACCCTTATACAAGCATAATAATTAACTAATTCAACGATTTAAATTTTGAATATGGTTATAAATTCAATTACGTATTTAAATTCGTTTTTCGCCTTTGATTATTGTCATTTTGAATAAAAAATATAAGGGTGAAAAAAAATATAAGGGTGAAAAAAAATATAAGGGTGAATAAAAATTATAGATAGATAATTCCCATATTCAACACGTCATAATATAGTAGATTTGATGTCTGGTTGCGTATTAGTATATATTATTACGACGAGGTGTGAGATGTGATATTAGGTTAAAAAAGAAAGCCAGCGAGTTTTAACAGTCACAAGAGTCGTAATATCATTACGCACGAGAAAAAGAGGGTATTTTTTGCACGTTCCCTTTATATAATAGCTGATGTCTATAAGAACTGATTTTCACTTAATATTCAGAATATTTAAAACATTTGGAACAGTTTGATTGTGAAACAATAAACTTTACTTTTATTAGGTTGTTTAGAAAAAATACTATTTGCGCCTGCCGTTGTTCTACATATATATTTCTATTGGTGGCTGATTGGTGGTTTATGAAAATTATTATTATTAAATTAGTTAGAACAAGCACTTTTTTTCATGGCAGCGCCAGTGCGGAATATTTTACATTATTATTTTTTTCTAATATTGCATTGTAATGGCGACAAAAGGTGTTTCATAATACAAACTATAGCAATCTATTTGTATATCGATATCTATATATACCTATATAAAATTTTGGCCGCGCTAATCACCAAAACCACTGAACCGATTTTAATGAAATTTTTTTAATGTCTTGCTTGGTGCAACTTACGCTATGCGGTAGGATAGTTTTTGTTAAATATTTTGTACAAAATGACGGTGTTTTCTCAAAAAAAAACTTTTTTAGTAACATGTAACGACATCTGATAGAATTTACTCAAAGCTAATAGTTCAGAAGCACACAAAAAGACTGTTTTAGTACCAAGTAGCGACATCTGTTCACTCAAAGCTATTATATCAGAAGCAAATCTGGTAGAATTTGCTTAAAGTTATTAGTTCAGAAGCAAAAAAAAAACTTTTTCAGTCCCAAGTAGCGACATCTGTTAAAATTCGTTCACAGCTATTAGTTCAGAAGCAAATCTGGTAGAATTTGCTAAAAGTTATTAGTTCAGAAGCAAAGAAAAACTGTTTCAGTACCAAGTAGCGACATCTATTAGAATTCGCTCAAAGCTATTAGTTCAGAAGCAAATCTGGTAGAATTTGCTCAAAGCTGTTTTATTCAGACGCCGGGCCGCAATCGAAATACATTTTGCAGAATTATATCTATCACACCCGAGTGAAACTGGGATGGACTGCTATTTATATATAATTATTATTGTGTAATAAAACTATTAATATTATAATATTTACAATATTTCTAAAGGTTTTGTAAAACTTGGGTGGTGAACTGTCGTTTAGTCTGCCCCTTCAAGTCTGTTCAAATAGCTGGGGTAATGTTCAGAGAGTGTTCAGGTAGCGGTTAATTGGCGTCGAAGTGAGAGGAGTTAATTAGAACAACAGAAGTATCTGAACAAGGGGAGTCGCGATGCCTGTAGAAGCTCCCACAGGATAATCGTATGCGGTTATTCTGTTAACACTTCCCGCTATGTAAAATTTACTGCAAGTGTTTTTGGGAACTTATCCTATGTCCGACGCCATTTTATTTGCATTGTTTATACAATCATAAATCAAAACAATGACGAAAGTGAATACATATTGTTGAGAAAAAACTACAACTATTGAAAAGATGGTATGTACCTAATTTTGATGGCAATACAATATCGTGATATATTTTTTAAATAAAACTTCTTTTGGAACGATAGGGCAAATTGATTCTATAGATTGAAAATGTAACGAACGTGCCACAGTGTGCGGATACCATCTATATATGTATATACAGAATGATTTTTAAGTTGATTCTTCTTTGTTAAAAGCGTGTAGACGAACAAATATTTTAAGTAACTTTTTTATCAAAACTCAAAAATAAGAGAGAAACAGCCGTTCAAAGTTTAATTAAATTTTTGTAAACTTTATTTAGTTAATTCAAAAATCCGATTAACACACGCGAAGAAATGATAGCACGAATCATAAAAGCATCCCAAATAATTCTCGGAAGGCCCTTATCGCTACTACAAGCATGTACAGAAACATGATTACGACGCACTCATCTTTGTGTCCAACAAAACGGGGACAACTTCGAACAATTTCTGTGAATACTTGATAATGACCTAACATATTTCCATATTGACATAACATAATGCCAGAACCGACCTCAAAATTTGATAAAGTTTAATAAAACTCTGAAAGCCCGTTTCTCTTTCATATTTTAGTTTTGATAAACAAGTTACATGAAATATTTGTTCGTCTATTTGATTTCTACACGCTGTTAAAAAAAATCAACTTAAAAAAAAGTCCCTCCACTGCGTCTGTCTGTCTGTCTAAACGAGATAAACTCAAAAATTAGCGAACGGATTTTCATACGGTTGTCACTAATAAAAAGAGCGATAAACGAGGAAGGTTTCTGTATATAAATTGTACAAAATGGCGAACTATGACGGTGTTTTCGTTTTCGTACGCTGGCCAAATCTTTAGAGATACATCAAAACAATGTACTTTGATAGTTCTAATGTGTAGATGGGAGGGTCAATATAATATATTCAGAACAGTTTTGCACTAGGATGTAACCGGCTGTAGAACATTAACTAAGATGGCTCCGAAGTAGAATAGTTGTCTCTTAACTTAAAGGTTCTATGTTCGATTCCGGTGGTCGGTGCCAATCTTATTTTTTTCAATATATACCAGTTTTACTTCTGTAGTGTGTAGTGTGAAATATTCAATCTCTTTTTTTACTTCTCAACGAAAAAACAGTAAACAAATTTAGTTTAAAAAATCTAAAAAATACCCTTATAATGTAAAAGTAGTAAATAGTACAAAATACATTTCTTTCTCTTCTAAATGCTTTAGAAGAGAAATCAATTTATTTTTTACTTTTTAGTGCGTTGATATAAGCGTGCTTTTAGACTTTTTTTAAAACTGTATTTTTTTATAACATCTCTTGAAAAGAAATATCCAAACATAGGTGATGCTGGTATACGTTCAGATAGCTTCAACAAAAATAAAAAGATTAATTATGTTGGATTCCTTTCCCCGATAGTGTACATTTCTTTTTCAATGCCATTCCGCGAGATTAATCCGGACCAAACACAACTAAGTAGGTACCTACGGAGTATTGAGACCACTCTAATAGTCGTTTGCCAGGTTATTTATAAAGGTTTCCCGGTGATTTTGAATACATAGTTTCACATAAATAACTAAAGAAAACCCTTGTTTACTAGATCTGCTGGATACTTTAATATACCGGCTGTGTCCACAAAAATGTGAGGATAGTATCAAGAATACTGAAGTTTTACTTAAAAATATGGTTTAATGTTTTAGTGCTATTTTTTTCTGGGTTTTCCAACATATTTGCAGAAAATTTGAATTGAAAATGACCGTATACTAAGATAATATATATTTTGAAGTAAAACTTCTTTAGGCGTGACTTGAGAGTAACCCATTGGCGTAGCTAAAGGGATGGCCAGATGGACCTGGACCACCCTAGAATCCTCCTGGCCAACCCTAGAATATTAATGGTTCACGTACAAATAACAAGATAAATCTACAATAATCTACATATTTTCTTTGTAGTGGCATTTCTCCAGAAAGTCGTGTTGATCGATTTCACCTTTATGAATAGTTTTCAAGTAGTTTCAAGTAGAGTTGTAAATGCCCCCCCCCCCCTCCCTAGGATAAAAACGTTTCTACGCCTATGGAGTAACCTAGCTCTTTTTTCGGACGAAAGTAACGTGTTTAAGCAGTTTCTGCTATTTAAAGCACGGGTGTCAGACTGATTTTTCTAAAGAGCCATGTATTAGATTTAGGCCAGACTCTAAATTAAAAACTAAAACACATAGTAAATTAAAACCTTTAATTACTTAGTTTAAAATAATTTTCATATAAAGGTGATAAAAAGGGTAAATATTTTTTTTTCTTTTTAGTGTTCCGTCCGTCCGCCTGTCCAAGGCGATTTTCTCGTTAACTATTTGATTTAAGAAAAATGCACAGAGATAGAGTTGTGTGGCCCAAATACAGACGTGAAGTATAAAACGTTAAATTTTAATCAAAATGGGAAATTAGAAAAAAAAACGAGTGTGCTTTCGACCACACGACTGAAGTAAAACTTCTTCCTGCCATAATTTGTTATTATTCACCCGAAAATATGAGCTTTAAAATTATTTTACAATTTTATTCACTTTAAACGTAGAATATTTAATGTATTGAACAAAATATTAATTTATAATATTGTTCAAGAGCGAAATGAACAGTCTAATGTAAGAAGAAAGAAATATAAACATAAAGATAATGAAAACAAAAGTATACATTGCAAATATTATTTAAAGTAGTTTTACAAAACATTTTTCTGTCACCCAATAGCGCCACTGGCAAGTAAAGTATGTGTCATTCTATTGTTAGTACTGCTTATATTTTCGGCCACCTGATGGCGCCACTAACTCAACTTCCGGTCGCCTCACCCGATCACACTTCCGTAAATCTCTCGTCACGCATTCACCAGCTTACTCCCCAAGTCAAGCGTGCGTAAATAAGTGTTGCTTCAAAAAAAAATTTTTTTTAGAGCATCGTGTAGGCCGTAGGGTGTCAAATGAAAGTTTATGGAAGCGTGAATTCAACAATATATTTAAAAAAAATAACAATCCTGGTTTTCTCATAATATAATATATACAATATATACATATAATAAATACAAAGATGAAAATCTAATAATTTTGTTGTTTTTTTTGTCTATTATACACTACATATCAAACATTAATATAACATGCGTAAGGAGCATAACTTCCGTCGCGTGTCCACGAACTGGCGCGCCACTTTTCTTTAAATAATAAATTAAAAAATTTTACCGGTTAGAATCAGAGATCTGGGGATTTGTAATAGAGCTTTTTACATCGTACAAACTTTCAGTTTATTCGATAAACAGAGAGCGTTGTACTTGTGTAAGGTGAAAACTTTGAGGTTTTTGGAAGCAGCTTGTAATAGCGGCACACGCAAGTCTCCTTGGAGAGAAGTAAAAGTTGCATGCTAAATTTACGAGAATAAGTCTGTAAGAGTGGATTCAACGTCGAACCCATTATTCAGTACGCAAGTAGATTATCGCTATGTACCTGTGTACTGCGTATATGGTTTCTACTAGGGTCCCACTGTCCCAGTAGGACAACTGTACTGCAGTACACCGTTCAACACAGTCGACAAGGGACAAACATCAAACAATGAATTTTAATAATCGATGTTGACTTTAGCTTATGCATTTACCGGAATACAATTGTTTCGTAACAATAGCAGAAAAGAGGAAATTAATACCTATATTAAGAGAGCCGAAAGGTAAAAGGTACGTGTATTTAAACGTCCGTTTTTCGACTTTATGTCATAACAGACGCCATTCACACCATTACTATTTTCCATCTATCATACTTCCCGTTATTTTCTACATTTTTAAACTTCCACTTAATAGCAATGGGCTAGTGAACGAATTTTAAGACATTAGATAAGGTAGGCAAATTTTGAGCATAAGAGTTTGACAGGTAATCGGTCATGGCCTTGAATAAGGAATCATCTCGATATTTATCTAGAATTATTGAGGGAAACCATGGAAAACCTCAACAAGATGGCCGGCACAGGAATTACCGTTTCTCGGCGAGAGGCAGCAGGAAAAAGTTCCAGCCACATCTGCCCCTGCCGGGAATCGAACCCGGTACCTCCCGAATGCGAGTCTAGTTGTCTCAACGCTACGCCAGCCCGCTCGGTCCATCTCGATATTTAGTATCTGGAATTATTGAGAGAACCTCAACAAGATGGCCGGTACAGGAATTACCGTTTCTCAGCGAGAGGCAGCAGGAAAAAGTTCCAGTCACATCTGCCCCTGCCGGGATTCGAACCCGGTACCTCCCGAATGCGAGTTTAGTGCTCTCACAACTACGCCATCATGCTTAGTGTCGTAAAGCCGAAAGTCTTTTAACAAAGCCGCCGCTGATGCCACTCGTTTACACGTGCCACTATGACTTTTAATAAAAGCCTTTTATTAGTTGCAAGAAAAAATTGCTAAATTCTTTAAACCATTGACTAAACCTGATAGTAATAATTAATATTCTTAAAATTTATCTCAATAAATTACTTTTATTATGATGTTTTGTTATTATTTTGCAACTTTGGAACGTATCCCATATATTTCTATACAAAATACCAGTCCGTTCACGGTACATTTCCGGAACGTATCTCTCGCGTATAAGGAGCCTTGACTGTAGCTACATACATTTTTTTAAATGTTTGTTCAGCAATGACTTTTTAAGAGATTAACCGATTAAAAAACATTCGACATTTGTTCAGAATAGGTATCGATTCGTCACACTATCTCACATATATACATTTTACCAAAAAGTAAAAAATAAAACAGCTTTTTGGAAAAATGCTACTAAAAAGACAAAATAATAAAATTTTGCGCAGCTTACAAAGTCCGTTTAATGCAGTACGAACGAACTTTGTATTAAGCCACGGCAAAAAAGTCACATTTTTCGTAACGCCAACTCACCGCGTTGTATTGTTTGTGGTTGTTCAGGTTCTTTTAGAGTTAAAATACCTTTTAATTTAAATATTTATTTACAAACACCAACGTCGACATAATATCGTCGTTGGTTCTGTAATAGTTCTTATGTGCATAGTTGGCAGATTTTACGTTTTTTAAATGAAAAGATTCAGGAAACGGAGCTCTATACACTAGTAATACTTCCAAATTAATTTTACAGTAACCAACAAGGGGAAATAACTTTTATGTGAAAAGTTGTATCAAATAATTCCTCCGATGTGCCAATTATAAATCCGAGATTGACGTTAAATATTTTTTAAGAAAATACTTCGTCTTAATTAAACACGTATAGTGAAGATAAGTATGAATTAGTAATATACCTCTGAAATTGCTAGTTCTTACCATCCATTGCTGAAATAACCACTTTTTGGCCTTTCCTGCAAATTTTACTTTTTGCACATAAGAGGTAGGTATTACAGAACCAACGACGGTATGCCAGCTTGCGCTGGCATAGTGACCGCCTGTTCATTACGTCACTCCTCTTCTTCCTTCCAATATACATACTGAAATGCAACCCATGCGTTAATAACTAGAACACTTAAGTAAGATTTATAATCAATACTACCTTTCCAGTTTACATTTCAATTAATATACTACGTAACTTAACCTACTTAATGTATGTATCCACTACAGCGTAGCCCTTTCGCGAAATTCACAAAACGCGTCTAAAGAGACGTCATTTCAATAAAAAATGAATTTCCAAAATCATTGAGGACACCCAGTGTGCACGGATTGGCGGAATCCCAACGACCCGGCTCGCAGACTGCAGACACGCACACAGCGTGGTGTCAGAATGTTGAATCGTTTAGCTTTGGATGAACGGCTGCTGGAGTGAATATGTTATACAAACTGCGGTCGCATATTTCACCAGTCAACAGACGCCGCCCGGTGACCTTAAAACCTTTGTGTTGCCGCTCTTAACCCGACGACGACCGTATCGGCGCGCGCGCGCGTGTCAAATCTGCATAGGTTGACGTAAATACGGCGCTATAAGAGCCGAAATGCGGTCCCCACATCAGAGGATTAAAAATTTCATACAACTAATTTCTAGCATACTTAACACTGTACTGCCACAGCATATAACAATATCAGTACAATTACTCGACAGCCGACGGTACTTTGATGTAAGGTCTTGAGTACAGTGTTAAGCGTGTGTTAACCACCGCCCTTACACAACTGACACTAGGCTAGTTCTTACCCTGAAGGAATTTTGGTGCGCTCAACTCATAGCTCCCTAGTGATTTAACATTTCTGATTTATTTTAAATCGGGAATAAGGAACGAATTGACTTTTATTTGGGCAGTGAAATTCAGCAAGGTTAGAAAATACCTTTTTGGAGAAAAATGCTTAAACGTGAGTAAAATTGTCATATTTCCGTGGCCTGTGGGGCGATTTTATAAGACGCAAGCTTTCTACCTAAATAATACCTAAAGTAAGTTCATAAATCAAAGAGGTTTTATCTAATCACAGCAACCAGAAATTACGTGTCTCCCTATTTTTATTCGAATTTTCCTCATAAAATAGAACCGGCACGAATTGTGTATCACATTCCTGTCTGCTAAAATATGTTAAAAATTGGTTGTCTGTAAAGTCGGTTTACGGACGATAGTTTTACGTGATAACGTATTCCGCTCGAATATCATATTTAATAATACATTACTGCGCTCTCGCTTGCACGCACAGGGTCAGGCGGAACGTGACACTTTTCGGAACGTTACACTTTTTCGTGCATGCAGCCGGTGTTTCATCAATTTATAAGACGTTATCACGTCAAAACACCAACAAATTAAATAGGTAGCGCTGTTGCCAAATTTCCGATACAAAGCTCATTGCCGCTTGAACTGCCACCAATCAGCCAATCAGACAGTTGTAACGAAGATTTCGTCGATCGCAGACGCGTTCGGGTTAGACTCGCTTGTATGGTATGTATTTACGTAAACAATATTTGAGTTTATTAAAGATTTTTAGTTATTTTGATTAATGATTAATATACCGTGTGTAAGTATTATATAGTATTAACATTATTATAGTATTATATAGTATTATATAGTATTAACATTACATTTTAATACGGCGTTTTTGTATTATTACTTAATAACCTCAAAATTATCACTTTCTTGTGTATCAATTTTATTCTTTCATAATAAGAACGAGCCACTATCAAGTAGCAGCTGGTTATGTGCGCGAATTGACTTCGGATAAATTGGTTAAGCTGTACTACTGACTCAACATTAACTGGTTGATACACTTCTTGCTAATCTGTTATAATCGGTTCGTTGCTCGAGAAATTCGCTGAAATATGGACACCTCGCAGTTTTTACCAGGCATACTTTCACGTCGTTTGATGTTAAAATTGATATTTAGGAGTCTCACTAATCCGGCACTATTAAAAACTATAGAGGGTGCCAGATTATTGGAATGTTCGGATTATTGGACTATGTAGAAAAACTATACTGATGCCGGTGCGCAAGCGCGGAAGGAGAATAGGGAGGGGTGAAGGAGGCGTGAGCGGAGGGTGCTGGATTATTGGACGTACCGGACTACTGAAGTGCCGGATTATAGTGAGACTCTACTGTAGGTACATGTAAATAAAAACAAGAGCTGTTTTTTTTTGTTTTCTAACTAATGTTTAGTATACAGGAAAAAAATTGGCGCGTTACAAGTTATACTTCTTTGGCGTGATTAAAACCTAATTTTTAATTATTTATTGAAAAGAACTGGAGTGAGATATTATCACTAATATTCTCGTATGGAAATAAAACATCGCCTGACATATTATGTCATATTCACTATTTAACATTTTCGATCGCGACGCCATCAGTCGAATTTTTGGTAAACGTGCTTAAAATCAAAAATGTAACAAAATGTCCAAAGCGTATGGTTTAGCGTATTACTTCATCCTGTCAACAACTTAATTTTGATGTTACAGCGAGCAAGCGCATTGTAAAAATAAATATGTCAAAAAAATATAACTTCAAAAAAATTATTCGATTTCCCAAAAAAATTAGATGAAGTGATATTCTATTGGTTTTGATAACCAAAAAAAATAAATAAATGTTTGTACAGTTTACTGAAGAGGAAGCTTTTTAGCAACCTCTGATCCGTTTCGCTATAACGAAGAGCAGAGGCGGGTTGAGGAGTGTTGTATTATATAATCTGTGAATAACCTGGTGAAAGATATAAATTGCCCAATCAAGAATACACATCGTCATTCTACGGCTGTTGCACGTTACGAGTTACGACCGCTAGACGTGTCACGGGTTTATTTATGCCTCAACTAGCCCGGGCCCCGATTTTCCATTTTACAATAGAATGTAATACAATGTGATTTTTAACAATATTTTACACACAATGTCATTTTATTCTAAAAATTTATAAAAGAAAATATGTTATTGGAATTGGCAGTTTTAGGGTTGGATGTTTCAGAATTCAGTTGGTATAGATAGATAGATAGGTAGATAGATAGATAGATAGATAGATAGACAGATATTTCTTTATTTTGACAGACTGATGTCTGTATTATAGCGTCAACTATAAACTAAAGAAATACAGCTATGGGTCCATAGGGCCTACAACAGCGTCTCTATATATATAATAAAATATTTAACAATTAAAACTTAGAGCTAAAATATTCTGCTATGTTGTAAAAATTGTAAGAGGCGTTGTCTTTTAAAAATTGTTTTAAATGTGACTTGAAACTAAAATTATTGATTCTTTTGATGTTATCGGGAAGAGAGTTATACCAGGTGAGGCAAAAGTCCCGGAACGGTTGAATATCTCGCATACTACGCATCATATCAAAAAAAAAAAAAATACGTGTCAAATATTTTTCGCAAAACTATTTTTTGATACCACACATGACTCCCCACCCCCCACCCAGTTGGTGGGGGGAGGGGCAACTTTAAAATTTTAAATAGGAACCCCTATTTTTTATTGCAGATTCGGATTCTACGGGAAAAATTACATACAATTGATGTATAAAGTTGTACCAGCGTATGATGGTGATTCCTATAAAAGTAATTATTAAATTGTTGTAAGTGCAGCATCACGCCTTGCCTTGTATTATGATGATGGGTCTGCGAAACTGTGCTAATTGTGTGTAGCTTCTTTCTAATTAATAATAATGATTCATACATGTATAAAGATGCTACAGTAAGTTTTTTTTTCTTTAAAGACAAATCTGCAGCTGTCTCTCTAATTAAAAAAAAAGTATTAAGAAGATACGTATTTTGTATCTAGTATTTCAAATACCATTTCCAAAAGTATCTTGTATCGGATATCTGAAATACTTTACTTAGAACTTAGAAGTATTTTGTCACTTGTATTTCAGATACTTTTTATGAGGTATCTTGTACATCGCTGGTTGCTTAGTATAGTATTTTCTGACTGAGAACCAGACTAAAAGTCGGAGATAATCGAAGTAAATTTGTTCGGCATATCTGCTATGTATAGGTACTCCTTTCGCTAACAATATATGTATTGTTTATATTTTTTACTTCAACCGCGTGTAAAGGTTACCCGCATACGTTTTTTTACCTCGATTTTTTCTGATCACGAGTGTATAATTTTCAAATATACAGAGCACAAGGCACCTATTTTGTCAGGTTCGTATATAATATAAATGGCCAGTTCATTATGGCGAAGTACTGCAAAGCACGGAGAAATACAGTTAACAACGTTGGTTTTGCGAGCGCTCTAACGGACAATAATTAAACT
Organism: Xanthostigma xanthostigma; assembly: GCA_963575645.1. Taxonomy (NCBI): domain Eukaryota; kingdom Metazoa; phylum Arthropoda; class Insecta; order Raphidioptera; family Raphidiidae; genus Xanthostigma; species Xanthostigma xanthostigma. Next base: position 14,695,961 of record OY754469.1, read on the forward strand.
AATTTATCATTTTATATCTACACCAGAACGTCTAGACGAGGTCGAATACAGTTGGCTGGTACTTATTTCTAAATAAATAAAAAGATCCTTGATTTTAAAACTGGATTAAGTTGAACAACGAAATAATAAATCAGGCCTTTGGAAAAATCTACAATATTGACATAATTCAAATTTGCCGCTCGATGGCGTTTCCACCACGCGAGCAGAACGTTACGGTGTGAACACGCCTGTAGCAGGTTAATATACTAGCATTTTGAAAGATTAATGACGCCAAGAAATGACTCGAGAAAGAATAATGTCGCTTAGTAAACAAGTCGTTCTACGTCTACCGAAACGGGGAATACCTGAAGATGTTTTCTAAATATTTAAAGAAGTTTTCCTACCTGTTCTAATACTTATACCAGCAATTTCGAAACAAATATTTTTTATTTTATAGTTATAAAATTGTGATCAGGATTTAACAAATTCAGCTTTCAAGAGTGACTAAATAAACCGACATTTATAAGTAGTAAACTTTTTCTTACATAAGTGTTACTTAAAAATATATTAGCATAATTTGCTACTTATGCAATTAATTTATGTCTGCAACCACTGGATTTATTTTTGAATTTATTTATTCGCGAAATCGTGAAAATTCATTTTTACCCGACTGCGGCGAAGCCAAAAGGAAAGGTTAAGAGTTTAGCAGTCTATGTATGTATGTTTGTATTTACGGATGTTCCACCGTAGCGCCTAAACTATTCATCCGATTTTGATAAATAAGGTGTCAATCGATTCGTTATTATGGCCCTGGTAACATGGGCTACATTTAATTTCGGAGCAAATTGAGAACAAATAAAAAATAAGTTCAAAAAAAAAATTAATAAAAAATAAGTTAAAAAACTAAAACCCGACTACTGAAAAGTATGAAACAAGTAAATATTCTCATTTGAGGATATCCGTGGTCGTATACCATCTCATATTATAATATATGAGGCCCCTCTAGATGTATAGCGTGATGCACTTTGCCCTAGAGCTTATGATATCGCTTACTACTGTTAAAATGTAATGTTTTGTTAGGGTAGGTGGCATATGACCACGGCTATCCTCAGATGAGAATATTTTCTTGTTTCATACTTTTCAGTAGTCGGGTTTTAGTTTTTGAACATAGTTCTTTATTGAATTTGTTTATTCGTGAAAGCGTGAAAATTAATTTTTGAACAATTTTTTTTTATTTTAACAAGTTTGAGAAGTAATAATCAGCTAAAAATGTATTAGTTGTTCCATAATACGCGTTGTAATAACATTGAATAAAAACCGTTATAGATTTATTTTGACATTGAATAATAACGTATTCGATTCACAAATAAAACGAGCCAGTATACCGAATGCGAACAAGTCCGATAAAAATAAAAATCTTATTATAGCAATTTAAAGAGAAATTCCCGGCCATGACGAGTGGGAAGGGTGGAATGAAGTTACAAATTGATCCGCTTATGTCTCTGTAATACCGGAAAAGGGAAAACTTGTCTTTTGTTATGTGACGAATTTATTTTTACAATCGTTCAGTTATTCACAAGCGCGCATTTCCCTATAAAATCTAGTTGCGACGAATTGACAAATTCATAGGGTGGATTCCGATCGTAATAAAAATAGACGAAGTGACACCACAGATTGTGTTTCATGAATTTCAAAATACAACAATAATACATTATCTCATTTAAACAAGGCTGAGAGTCTATGAAATATTTGAAAAAAAAAATTATTAAGCTCACATAAAAAATATTTCAACTTTATTAATCATGCAAGTTTGTTATACAGTGTGTCCCCGGATTGACTTCACAATAGGTGAGATTGACCAAAAATTTTCGAATTGGACTTTCATATTTTGGCAATCCGATATTTTTATAGTGACCTAATTTGAACAGTCAGTGTCTTCCTCATCAAACCCGTCACTTCCACTTCACGTGTTTCGTTACTTCCACCACAAACGGCCCGTCACCTCCACCATAAACGTTCCGTTTTTCTCTAGCCAAACGCGAATTGCGGTATTTTCATGGTTTCGGAAAACAAGTTGGCTCAAAAAAATCTTCATATACAAAATATATTATTTCAACAGTAACCTCTTATAAAAAAGCTGCTTTTCACTCCATTTTCAAAATTTCAGACAGTTCATTTGTGAGCAAATTGGCTATTTTATAGAGAGTAGTGCCAAAAAATATAATTGATTTAAGGCCGCTACTCACGAGGCTTGTTTAACCGCTGGAATCATGACTGGGAGTTGCGCTGGATGCGAAGATAGAAATGACGTCGCGGCTGGCTCGCGTGCGTGTTTACAAACTGGACTTCAAAATTAGAACCGGGGCTATTTTTTGTGCTTGTTTCTCTACTCGTCTTGAACAAGAACCAATCAAATAAACAGTATTTTGTCACGTGGACGACATGGGCAAACGCCCATAAACAAACATGGCGTCATAGTGTGTGTTCTGTTCAGCGACAATAAAAAACACGCTTTATATCGAACTAAAAAGTAAAAAATATTTTTTTTAAATAAGCTTAAAACAATAATGAATAACAAATACTAGTATTATTGTGAAAAAAGCGTGGGACGCTTTGTTCCACATTTTCGTACATTGAGCGCCCCACGCTTTTTTCACAGTAATACTAGTATTTTTTATTCATTATTGTTTTAAGCTTATTTAAAAAAAAATATTTTTTACTTTTTAGTTCGATATAAAGCGTGCTTTTTAGTTTTTTTAAACTATATTTATTTTTCACTTTTTAGTTTGTTATAAAGCGTGTTTTTTAGTTTTTTTTAAACTATATTTATTTTCCACTTTTTAGTTCGATTTATTGTCAAAAATTTGCCGAAAAAAAACAATTTTTTTTTTCGGCGTGGACGGGATTATAACCCACGACCCGTGATTCCGAGAGTTGACGTCAGCGAAGACCCGTGCTTTAGACCGCACGGCTACCCACTGTACTTACAGTACTGGAATATTATACCACTATATAAACCACTTGCTGTAGTCCAAACGAGTTTACAAACAAACATACCTACTTACATACATACTTACATACATACATACTTACATACATACATACTTACATACATACTTACTTACATACATACATACTTACATACATACAAACTTACAAGTGAAACTAATATAAAGCGTGTAAAAAGATCCAGACCGGCTCACGGAGAACCGGCGACCCGCCGGGAAAAGTCCTGTTATTTCCTTAGGCCAGACCGACGCTGAAGTCCATCTTCTTTATAGTCTAAAGTTGCGACATACAGGGCTGTGAACTGTTAGATATGAATAAATAATAAGGCCTGATGCCTGTGTAAATCACAGCCAAGCGCGGTTGCAGCTATGATATTCTTTAATGAGCAATAAATAACAAGCTCTGACGCTAAGCAGAATAAACTTCGCCCAATAAATCTCTTCAGCAAATTTACCAACAACTTGTTACACTGCACATTTAAAATTTTAATTTTTATATCCGACTATACTTACTCCAGCATTTGTAATCGAATTACCGGACATTGCGGTGCGACGATGGTACCGAACTCTACCGCACGTGCTTATAAATAGGAGTAAATATTTATTTCTATCACCGAGCGGGGTGTCGTAGTGGTGTGAGAGCACTAGACTCGCATTCGGGACGTACCGAGTTCGAATCCCGGCGGGGGGGCAAATGTGGCTGGTACTTTTTCCTGCTACTTCTCGCCGAGAAACGGTATTTCCCGTACCGACCATCTTGTTGAGGTTTTCCATGGTTTCCCTCAATAATTACAGATAAATATCGAGATGGTTCTTTATTCCAGGCCATGGTCGATTACTTGTCAAACTCCTATACTCAAAATTTGCTTACCTTATTCTAATGTCCTAAAACTCCTTCAGTCGCCCATTGCTATTAATTAAGTGTAAAAATGTAGAAAATACCGGGAAGTGTGATAGATGGAAAATAGTAATGGTGCGAATGGCATCTGTTATGACATAAAGTCGAGAAACGGACATTAAATGCATTATTATTATTTTTATTATTATTTATTTATTTCTACGAGTAGGTACAAAGAAAATATAATAATTTGTTATAACGCAAATGTAGTATATTCGATACTTAACCTTTTACAACCGGCGAAACTTTTTTATCTTTGATTATTAAAAGGGGTTAAAATTTTTATTTTTACGAACAATAAAGTTCACATAATAAATCCACACTGTCTGTAATAGCAAATACACTATATTGTCGGCAGGGTTTGGCACTGTGACTCGTGTTTTCTTTTACCATTCCAACTCACAAGTGGCGAATGGTACTAGTTTAGGTCAAAAATCACTTTTCAAAAACTTTACAATATCTTTTCGGTTTGAGGTCCCCCGAATCCAAAAAACATATTTTTGAAAAAACTCTGTGCGTCTGTTAGTCTGTTTGTCTGTGAACACGATACAGGTCAAACGGATGAACGGATTGAAACCAAATTTTGGGAGGATGTTTGGTTTGCAAATATGAAGAGCCCTATTGTTTTTGGGGAAAATCGGCGCATGCGCAGAAGAGATATATGCTATAACAGTGTTTTTTATTGTTATTTATTATTCTATTTATTTTTTTCAAGTAGGTTCGTTAAAAATTTTTTTTCTAAACTTTATATATTTCGGAAATATTTTGAAAATAAAAAACAATCAGCCGGTTTTTGTTTTATGGATCTGTCAGAAATAGACTAGTTCGGCATGCGTTGATTAATTTTTACATGATGTGGAACATATTATGCAGGTAACCATGGCAACGTATAACAAATATATTGACTACTAGCCATTACCCGCGTCACCTCACACGATATCAGAAATTTTATTTTCTTTATTATTTATAATCAAATGCCAACATTTTTGAAGTTGGAATGGTCCCGTCGCCCAATTGGCTGGAATTTTTTTTTTAATTTTGTTTGTTTTTAGAAAGTGTCGAAAACAATGCCTATCTACGATTAAGATTTTCATTTTAATTACTTGCAGATTCAATTAAAAGTCGCAACTGTTATACTTCGCAAAATCGATTAATAATATTTATCGTACAACAATATAATGTAAATTATTTTAATGGAGAGCGAGCGCTGCATATTGTAGGCTATGCGACGACTCTATCAGAGTCGATAAATTCAGCCGTTGAGTTTAGCCAGCGGGGGCAGTGTAGCATTAGTTAATATCCACAACGCGACGGGAAGAATTGGATTCCAATAATGCTGGAATGTTCGCTCTACAGCAGATGCACTTTCAAATACAGTTTTATACCTTCTGCAGAGGGAAAATATAAAAAACTGGCCAAGTGCGAGTCGGACTCGCGCACCGACGGTTCCGTACATACTTGTATGTGTGTAAATAGTTCGTCCATGATGATTTTTCCCGCTTATCCGTTGGAAAACTCTTGTCCCCATACACATAGACAAATGTCGCGTGTATTTGCAATGAGTTCAGATGGACTACTGAATTGTATTGTATCTCGTGGCTATATCTGTTAGCCTCGTTGTCGTATCGTGTTGTATGCGAGAGTTCTCATAATGTGCTGTCTAAACTCATCGGTAGCGGATGCTTGTTTTGTATTAGAACTGCATACGTGCGTAGCATGTTGTTGCGGTTTAAAAACATTCTTTTACCATTCTAACCCACAAGTGGGGAATGGTCCTACTAGTTTAGGTCAAAAATATCTTTTCAAAAATATTACAATATCTTTCCGTTTTGTGGTCCCCCTAATTCAAAAAACTTATTTTTGAAAAAACTGTGCGTCTGTTAGTCTGTGAATACGATACAGGCCAAACGGATGAGCGGATTGAAACCAAATTTTGGGAGGATGTTTGGTATGCAAATATGAAGAGCCCTATTGTTTTTGGATAAAATCGGCGCATGCGCAGAAGAGATATATGCTATAACGGTGTTTTTTATATACAGTATGTAAACACGTAAGGTGCACATAGGGAAATTAACATTGGGAAAAAGTGACTGGATCAAAGTGAGCCTTGAAATCTTGTTATTCAATTTGACAGATAATATTCTTTTTCAAAATGAATGTGTATACTACCGACGAAAATATTCAAATGATTACAACATAATCGGACTTTTTTTATTAATGAGTTAAATATGGTGCGAGATCAAATATCTCCGCCTATTCGTGTTGAACCTAAAGACATTGGGTCACTGATTTACCAACGCGAATACGTCATACCAGTCAGACAATTCTTGAATGAAATGTTTCCAAACAGATGGAGTTGTTTTTTTGTTTTATTTTTGTACAAGAAAATTAAAACAATGATTTATAAGAGCTTTTTATTATTAAAAGGCCAGATAAAATATAAATAAATCAAAATAAAATAGAAATCCTCAAGATTACACGATAATTCAATAGAAATAACAATTAATGCAATTATGGCTAACTCTGATCCAAGTATTTTTTCCCAATGCTAATTTCCCTATGTGCACCTTACGTGTTTACATACTGTATAATAATGGTATACTTTTCATAACGGTTTATTATTGTATATATTTATTCAAGAAAGTTTTGTTAATTTTTTTTTTCTAAACTTTATAGTATCGGAAATATTTTGAAAATAAAAAAAAATCAGCTGCTCTTTTGTTTTATGGATCTGTCAGAAATAAACTAGTTCGGCATGTTTTGATTAATTTTTACATGACGTGGATACATTATGTAGGTAACCATGGCAACGAATAGCAAATATCCTATTGAATACTAGCCATTACCCGCGTCATCTCACACGATATCAGAAATTTTATTTTCTTTATTATAATCAAATGTCAACATTTTTAAAGTTGGAATGGTCCCGTCGCCCAATTGGCTGAAATATTTTTTGGTGATGTAACAGCAAATTTACGATTTTCGGATTTTTCCCTTTATTTATGTGTTATTTATTATGTAGTCAAATAATAGACTTGCATGATTTTGACAGATGGTGGAATGTAACCATGACTTCGCAAACTCTGTTTCAGGTCTTATTTGTGGATAAACGGCTTCCATTTACAATCTGGATGAGACTGTGTGAAATCTGTGTCGATAGGGAGTGAAACGGTAGATAATAATAAAAGTGTCTTTTATGGTGCCGCTCCTACAATATAAATATCTCTATATCTGTTAATTCTCCGATAGCCGATCGACGGGACTTATTAAACTACAGCATAAATCACTTGATTTAGTCGACCGATGGGGGCGGAACGCCGCGTCTCTTACGGATTTCATATTATATATATTTTTTTATCGATTTTATCGATATAAAAGTTTACATTTTAATTACTTAGTAATCGTGGTGAAAACTGTCATTTTTTGCATTTATATTTTAAGTGTGGGAATCAGTTAGTCTACCTAAGGATTCCGCACAAACCTTATGGGATTTGGTTTCCGGTTAAATTGATCGAAAATGGTTTTATCTTAGAGTTTAAAGGTCACTAAGAAACAGTGTCCATGGTGTGCATAGCCTAAAAACCAGTAGAATTCTAGCTACAGATATGTTTAGTGAGATTATATATATATAGGGATATATATCCATTAAATTCACAAACATGTGCTTTTTTTAGAAATAGAAAAATAGTCTAAAACTAGGAAATGTTGGAAGATGTCACCCTATATAAAATAATTATCATATTCGGATTCAGCACACTCAAAAACATATTTCTAGAGCTTAAGTTTTTTAAGATTGTGAATTCAATGGATATCTCTATATTTAAAATCTCGCTAAAAATATCTGTAGCTAAAGATCATTAGTTTTTAGGCTATGGTGCCCATGAACACTTTTTCTAAGTGACCTTTTAAACTATAAAATAAAACAAATTTCGACCAATTTAATCCAAAATCAAATCCCATAAGGTTTGTGCGGGGTCCTTTCATCAACATCGAATTAACAGTTTTTGAGTAGACAGACAAACATTGCGTTGTCAAGTCTAGAAATCATACAGTATTCCTGCAAGGAGACGAAATTGTAGACAAAAGGTCCCATTACAATTTTACATATTATAACATACTGCGGTCCAGAAATAGTAGGATAGTGCACGAGGCATCGTTAGAGTGTACGATTTGCTTAATAGAGCGGCTAAACAATGAAACAATTTAAAGCATATCCTCGTACCATGCACAAAAACTGTTCCGCTTATATTGTGGAGTATAAGAGCTGAATCACTGTCTAGAATTTACGAACTAAGCTATAGTATTCCACGGGACCATTCCAACTTTAAAAATATTGACATTTGACATATTATAATATAGAAATTAAATTTCTATTAAGGCGTGCGGCCACGCGGGTAACAGCTGGTATAAAATATGATATTTACTATTCGTTGGAATGATTACCTACATATGTTCCACGTTATGTAAACATTAATCAAAGCATGCTTAACTAATTTCTTTCTGACAGATCTATAGAACAAAAGGACGGCTGAATTTTTTTATTTTCAAAATAAATACAATACCTATGTATGTTTCGTTTACTGGACTTAAACTGTGATAAGATAACAGCGCGGCGTGTTCATTCTCTCTTATATACCTATACTAACTTCATTTTATATGAATTATGGCTACCTTCACGGCGCGCGGAGATGCACTGTTTCTTTTCGTTTCCAATTTCAGCGCAGTGAAATTTTTATCTGGACTATTTTATGTTATATTCGATTCTTATAAATTACTTATAAGCTGTACCAGGCCACGCTAGAAAACTAGTAGTCAAATCTAGCAAGGAATCTAGCGGCAAATCCAGCCTCGTGTGCAGCAGCCTTAAGATTTTGAACAAACGAACATAACAACTAAACAACGTGCAATTAAAAAAAAAATATTTATACCTATTAGATATCGTCTCCATCGATAATAATTAATAAGAAAAATCGCAGGTTTGTAGACAAAAGTTATATTTATGAATGTACGACGTTTCGTCTATAAATTTAGGCTTTTTCAAGTACAATGTGAAAATTATGTAAAACAATAATAGGTATATTGTTTTAAATCAGTGTTTAGATTTAAATATGCTTAAATATGCTTTCTGGTGATCCAATTTTTCTTCTTTCCGCCGAATTCATTTCCCGAGTCTCCTATGTGTTAGTATTATCAATAATATTAAAATTTAATAATAATAAAAAAATTGATAAAATACTTACGTTGTAAAGCATCAATTTAAAAATATATATAATTTATATATACCACATAAAAAACCAAACTGGAAATATAATCAGGTCCAATTTTTTATGATCAGCAAAGCGTCCACAATATTATGAATTGAAAACAACAAATTCGCGAATATGTAGAAAACATAGCGAACTATTTAAAAAATTATTTAAATCAATTTTTATCACATCACTCACGTCTTGAAAGAATTTTTAAATTAAAAAATTGGTTGTCTGTAAAGTCGGTTTACGGACGATAGTTTTACGTGATAACGTATTCCGTAATACATAACCTAAATTTATATAATAATTATAATAATTCGAATCTATGATATTGCATCTTTCGCTTCAAATTTAGGTAAATTTTATTAAGTAGAATAATAAAACACTATAAAAACTACACTATTATTATATAAAAAACAACTATGGCATGTATCTCTTTTGCGCATGCGCCGATTTTCCCCAAAAAATTTACAAAAATTTCTAGTAAAAATAGATAGAGTAAAAACCGTTTTAAAAACTATATTATTATTATATAAAACATCATTATAAGAGATATATTCTTTTACGCATGCGCCGATGTTCCCCAAAAACAATAGGCCACTTCATATTTGCATATCAAACATCCTCCCAAAATTTGGTTTCAATCCGCTTATCCTTGGTGTCGGAATGATAAGAAATGTCAAAAGTGACGTTTGCAACTGTCAAAGTATTATGTTCTAATAATAATTAGTTATTCCAATAGTTAACTTAGAAGGCGTTGCATTTCACAACATACTAATGTCAAAAAATTGAATTAAACATTAGAAATGCAGCCGTTTTCATGTTAAGACAAGACATACGTTATTTTCTAATTTCCATGTACGGCAAACAAAGACGACCGACCGCGTCGCGTCATGCATTAGACAACATTGCATTTATACAGCTATTTTTCTATATAAATTTGTATAAAAAAACTGTTTAGGCAAATTCTGTTATACGAAATCTATGTAAAATGTTCTCCTCTTTCGTTTAAGACTGGTTTCAAACCGATCTGATTTAAATTGAGCGAGAAATTAGCAAAAAGCACGCACAGGGTCAGGCGGAACGTTACGCGTTAGGAACGTTACGTTACACTTTTTCGTGCATGCAGTCGGTGTTTTATCAATTTATAAGATTGGTGATTCATCAATTTATAAGACGTTATCACGTCAAAAGTTTTTCATACCGATATTCTCATTATTTGTGTAATGTAAAGCAAATGGACAACGTGTTGCTGGTTTGATTCACTATTTTATTGTACGATTAATAATGAACTCAACTTACTATTTACAGTTGGTTATATAATTTCGTGTCCCTTGTATAATAGATATACACAGGGCCGTCCATTATATTACAATTTGAATAAATAAAAATTATTATTATTATACATAATCACATTTGTCACTAAAACACTTCAGTAAAACTGAAAAATATTTTAATTTCTGGTAGGTACATATATCATAAAATTCAACTGTTAATCTTAAAAAAAAAACTCACCAAAATATGTAGATTCGTTACAGGCTATCTGAAAAAAAAAATTTCTGTTAATTTATATTCCATTATTTTCATAAAAAACTGTAAAGGTGTTTCGGACTATAATCCAATCAACCTGCGAAAGCTCAATGTTAAATTTGACATAAGTGTTATTAGTAAACAAAAAATACGTTGTTGTAGAATAAAATAATCCAAAAAACATAGCGTTTTTATTTTTCAGCAAATCAATGGTTAAGTTAACCTAAAAAATTCGCAAAAGTGCGAAAAACGCTTTTTTCGCGTTAAAAAAAGAAGTAGATCTCTAATGCAAAAAAGTTAAATTACAGAGCTGTAGATCTTAAAAAAACCTATCGATTGACGCGCGTTCAGTCCAATTCGGATGCGTAGGTGCTGAGAAAACTTGGAAAAACCATCGAAAATTGTCGTTTTTAAATTTGTGAATAACTTTTTTTCTTTTGTGATTTCAAAGTTGATATTTGGTGAAATTATGTGTTATAGGTTCACAAATCTTCAGGTTTTTTTTTAGCAAAAAATTTTGCAAATTTTTCGAAATATCGCATGTTTTCGAAAAAAAAACACCTTTCGTTATAACATCCCTGTTGGTCAGGAAATTATGCTAGAGCAACTTTTCAAGGCTCAATCACTTCTTCTAGACTTATTCTATCATACAATTTTTGCAGCAAATAAAATATGTCAATTTTTGATGCCCAAAACAGGCTCCGAAAAAAGTGCTTTTTTCTGGTTGCGTTTTTCGAGATTTTTTACCGGATTTTCGTAAAAACACGTATGAAACCAACGAAAATGCATTGTACTGATTTTTCTACGAATTAAAAAAAAAAAAATTTACCCTACGACCATCTGGAGCCAAGTTCGTTTTTTTTTTGAAAAAATTCCCTAAGCGACGGTTAAACTGTTAGAGGTTTGAAACTAGCACACGTTACTAATAAATACTTACTTTGCATTAAAAAAAATATTCACAATTGTTATCTTTAGCGGAACAACGGCTATGATCCCGTTAAAGTTGAGTGTTTCTACGCGTCGCGCATCGGCTGCCTATACTGGGATGTACATAATGATAATTGTGAGGTAACCATGGTATTTCAATTTCGAAAAACGCAACCCGAAAAAAAAAACTTTTTTCGGAGCCTGTTTTGGGCATCAAAAATTGACATATTTTATTTGCTGCAAAAATTGTATGATAGAATAAGTCTAGAAGAAGTGATTGAGCCTTGAAAAGTTGCTCTAGCATAATTTCCTGACCAACAGGGATGTTTTTACGAAAGGTGTTTTTTTTCGAAAACATGCGATATTTTGAAAAATTTGCAAAATTTTTTGCTAAAAAAAAACAGAAGATTTGTGAACCTATAACACATAATTTCACCAAATATCAACTTTGAAATCACAAAAGAAAAAAAGTTATTCACAAATTTAAAAACGACTATTTTCGATGGTTTTTCCAAGTTTTCTCAGCACCTACGCACCGAATTGGACTGAACGCGCGTCAATCGATAGGTTTTTTTAAGATCTACAACTCTGTAATTTAACTTTTTTGCATTAGAGATCTACTTCTTTTTTTAACGCGAAAAAAGCGTTTTTCGGACTTTTGCGATTTTTTTAGGTTAACTTAACCATTGATTTGCCGAAAAATAAAAACGCTATGTTTTTTGGATTATTTTATTCTACAACAACGTATTTTTTGTTTACTAATAACACTTATGTCATCCGTTTTGTAGATTGATTGTACTACTAGGTAAAATTGGCACTGTCGTTCCGAATTCAATTCGGATTCAATTTTTTTTCCTGTGATCAGCTCAGGAGGCCGTGCTGATTATGAAAAACCTATATGCTACCAGGCCCTAAACTGATCTGATATTGTTTAAAATATTTGTTTTATTCTGATATTGTTAAAAATATTTTTTTATAACAATATAACTAAAAAAATCAATCAAACAAATATTTTTATTTTTTGACTAATTTTCAACAAGAAATGGTCAACACTTTTTTCGTAAAGTTAATATTTTTAATATAACAAATTTTTGAAAATTAAAAAAACGCCAATTTCTCGTTGTTCGACGCTGTAAAAATATAATACAAAAATGACTACAAGAACAACGTATTAGCCCTGATAAAAGACAAACGTTATAATTCACCAGAGCGAAATGACAAGTCTATTTATCCGTGACAAGGCTAAATACATATTTTACCCTAGTAAAATTTTATCAACATTGGGTAGTCAAAATCGGAGTTCCAAACTTCATGCAATTAAATTAAGATATATTGAAAATATGAATTTGCATATTAGGTAGACTCGGACTATAATGAAAGACTGAATCGATTTAAATGAAATTTAGTACACATATTTCACAAGCTCAAATGTCATTGAAAATAGGCGTATTTTCAAGGATTAAAGGAGATTTATTTGGTTGAGGAACAATTGAAAAATAAGCTTTACCAGAGTATCGCTTGTGGCCAACGTTTCGAAAAATATATTTTAATCTTCAGGGCCTATGAACATGTATAGTATTCATTACATTTAATATTATTTTGATTTCTAAATTACAAATATATTATACATTACAGATCAGATAAAACTAAACATTATAACATACCTGAATGCAAGTTGAGATGGTAAATTGTGCAAATTATTGTAATATACATGATCATTTGTTATGAATTTCACCAGTTTTTTTAATTTGAAAATATCATAAAACAGTTTTTTTAAAGCTCATTTTTCAATTGTTCCTCAACCAAATAAATCTCCTTCAATACATATTTTTGGAACAAAACTTCTACTAACGTATTTTTAAAGTATGAAAAAGTTATTGATTAAAAAACTATGAACATTGTTAGGACGCAACTTTTTGGTTTAGGGTTATAGTTACATCACTAAATTTGCAAATACACAATGGTCCAATCGATGGGCAGATTCCGATCCAAATAATTGCGAAAATTTTGAAACGAGGAAACACGCTAAATATGATCGTAATCATCAGCTGGCCGTCATAATAGAAATATAGCACAAAAAAAGACAGTTTCTTTGAAATATCTCGCTTCAGATGCCTCATACGGCAAAAAATGTTTTTATGAAAATAAAATAGAATTAAATATGACAAATTCACTAATAAACTGCAGAGCTTCCGAATAGAAGAGTGCATTCCATTTCCCGTTTTTTACCATCGAATATCGGAGCTATAGTATTTTAGGGGAATAATTATTACATCCGGAAAAAAGTTAAAATTCAATGCGAACTAATTGTGTTGGCTTGTAACATAATTGTTATGTTTTGTAACCCGTTGTAACCAGTGTAACACAGCAGATTGTTCATGTTTAACTCGTCAATAAACGGCCTAGTTCCGAAAGATGTCAATATTAATTGAATCAATAACACGTTAATTTGCCTTGGGAAATCGATTTCACCAAAATTATTTTAGTTCTTCGTAGTACTGCACGACTCAATGTTTACAATGTGAACTATTTTATTTAAAAATATACTTTTTGTATCAATTAAAATTATGATGCCATTTTTAGGCAAGTAAAAGCATCAAATATTAATATATCTCGTACTAAATCGTACAATAAATCATGCAACGGTTATAGAGTATGATTTAATGTGGCCATCAGATGTCGCTTTAGTCGCGCTCTCTGCCATATCGTTTATTAACCCTTAAATTCATATTGTAATATTCTAATTGCTAAATATTATGCGCCTTTGCCTTAGAAAAAAAAATTACTATAGTGTAGGCTGCATTCTACAGAAACAAAATGGAGAATTAAACGGACTGAAACTTCAAAATATGTTTTTAATTATTTTTCCAGTAATCCCATACATACATACTTTTTTAAAATATAAATAAAAATGCATGCATTTAAGGGTTAAGAAGCCTCGCAGTTTATAACAATAATAACAAGGCAGTTTAATCCATCTCTATTGCCCGCTAGCGGCGCTAGTAGTCTTTGTGGAACTATAAACGTCGAATAATATTTTTTTTTACATTTTTCCTAATAATGTACTTATACTCAATATGTTTTTTTTTCAGTGCAACAACATGAATACTATCTTCTTAACTGGAAATAAAATTGTCGATAATTAAAGATTTCGTTTGATTATTATTATTATACAGTTATTTGAACGATGCTCATTTGACACAATGTTATAAGAGCATAAAAAATTGCAAATGGTAGGCGGTGCTTTCGTCACGCACCTACTGAATATTAAATTAATTATAGCTCAGGGTCTGGTTTATTACTACTGTTGAAATATGAAAATCAAAGCCCGAGCCAAATTTTTACAGTACCGTCTTTTTTTAGGCATCAACAGCAGGAACTCGTTGAAATAGAATTCACTCGAGGGCGGTAAAATTGTCAATGCTTTTTTTGGGACAGTTTAACGTTCGGCATCTGCAAGGTGGTTGAACCCCGACATTGAATTTAAATTGCAGATTATTACCACATTACATCGACGGTATGATAGAGCGACATTATTCAAATGTTTGTGTCAGCGCCAGTGCTGGCATCTGTAGAATAACAAAAATACCAGAGACACTGATGATCGACAGGGGAATTGTTAAAACAATGCACATTGATGTTATTATATGAGGGAGGCGGTGGGCGTGGCGTAATAATAACTTCATGCCTGCTGGACATAATAATACACTGTGTATAGAGTTTATCCCATCTCTAATAGACAATGGACTCGTCCTTTGCTTTTTAAAAATTAGAGCGGCGGACTGAACAACTCGAACTTGCTTTCTCATATCAATGTTTAGCAATTATGAAGCGGTGATGTCTTTTATCTTTGCCGAGAAAAAGGCAAAACTGGGTCATTAAATAACATAAAATTCCACATTAGCGATGGAATATATTGATAAAAATCTAAATAAAATATAAGTACATATTTTTTAGAGTTCAAGACATCAAAGTGGTACCAATTCAGTAAAAAAAAAAAACATTAAATTTTGATGGAAAAAACTAACTAGTTTGAAAACTGTAAACTGTTAGTCGAAGTTTTGTTCCAAAAATATGTATTGAAGGAGATTTATTTGGTTGAGGAACAATTGAAAAATAAGCTTTACCAGAGTATCGCTTGTGACCAACGTTTCGCATTAAGGCCCTGAAGATGAAAATATATTTTTCGAATGGTTGGCCACAAGCGATACACTGGTAAAGCTTATTTTTCAATTGTTCCTCAACCAAATAAATTCCTTCAAAACTGTAAATGTTTGCGATTTATCTCTTAGGTTATTTGTTGCAAATTTAAGTTAAAAATAAATATTGCTTCATCATTGCTTTTGAAGCCTTTGACAAAAATGTACAAACTCTGTTTTTACCAGACCCTCCCCAGAAGGAGGGTAATGTTTTTAGATTTTGGGATTACCATTTTATTATTATTTTGCTGTCTTGCAGTTTACCTATAAATAGTCTCGAAGAACAACTAAAAATGTTTATAGACATTTTGAAATAGCTGAAATAGTTCTGGTCTGGCCGAAATTGTATTTTGTAGCTGTTATTACTCTATGAAAATATTTTATACTAGCGATCCATCCCGGTTCCACCCGGGTGCGATAGATATAATTCTGCAAAATATATTTTGTCCTGCGACCCGGCGTCTGAACTAATAGCTTTGAGCAAATTCTTCCAGATTTGCTTCTGAACTAATAGCTTTGAGCGAATTCTGTCAGATGTTACTTGATACTAAAACAGTTTTTTCTTGCGTTTGCTTCTGAACTAATAGTTTTGAGTAAATTCTATGAGTCGTTGCATGTTTTTAAAACAGTTTTTTTGAGAAAACACTGTAATTTTGCACAAAAATTTAATAAAACTATCCTATAGCGTAAGTTACACCAAGCAAGACACGTTTACAAAATTTCATTAAAAACGGTTCAGTGGTTTCGGAGATTAGCGCGGCCAAAATTGTGACAAGAGATTTCTATATAATAATCTATATATAGATCTTATAAAAAATTACAAGAATAACGAAACCATATCAATATTTTCTGTAAAATAATTTAGAAATATTATTTACTGAAAGAAAACGGCAGTAGGTACTTAAGCTTTTCTTCCGCAATGTAGGTATATAATGAAAGAAAAGAAAGACTATTTCCAGGACTATTTTAATCTTAATTTTTAAGGAGATGTTCGTATAATGGCAATAAGAATGTTCTATTAGTCGTATTGGTATTCGCTTGTCAGTTGTTTTTTAGAACAAGAGAACGCTGGGAATGCGCACAGTTTGTTTTTAACAAAAAAACGTAAAACAAAACGTGATGTAATCGGCTTGTTCTTTTTAAATGTGGTCACATAAGTTAACATGGGTAGTATATAGACGATTTTTAAATCTTTAAAACAAAGGCGCTGCTCCTCCTCGATTTGAGAAAAAAGTTTCAACAAAAATGTGTGTTGCTTTAACTTCCAACAGATGGCGCTGTTTTTCAAAAAACGCATGTTTTCACCTGCCACAGGTGCAACATAATAGGTATAATCGAATGCAACGTTGTGTCAAAAATTTCAAAGCATTTTTATTTAGTTTCTCACTAACAAATTTCGAACATAAAACTTCTCTTAAATTATTTTACCATACCAACCCACAAGTGGGGAATAGTATTACTTTAGGTCAAAAATCACTTTTCCGAAAAAAACATTTTTTTGGAAAAACTCTAGACTGTGAACACGATACAGGTCAAACGAATGAGCGTATTGAAACCAAATTTTGGGAGGATGTTTGGTATGCAAATATATAACAGAGCCCTATTGTTTTTGGGGAAAATCGGCGCATGCACAGAAGAGATATATGCTATAACGGTGGTTTTTATATAATAATGGTATACTTTTCATATAACGGCGTATTATTCTATTTATTATTTCAACTAAGTTTCGTTAAAATTTTTTTTTCTAAACTTTATAGTTCCGGAAATATTTTGAAAATAAAAAAAAATCAGCTGTTAAGCATGCTTTGATTAATTTTTACATGACGTGGAACATATTATGTAGGTACCCATGACAACGAATAGCAAATATAATAGTGAATATTAGCCATTACCCGCGTCACCTCACGCGATATCAGAAATTTTCTTTTTTTTATTATACTATTACAAACGTCAACATTTTGAAGTTGGAATGGTCCCGTCGCCGAATTGGCTGTATTTTTTACTTGAGACAAAAGTTAATTTTATTTCGAGGTCTAACAAACCGGAAAATGTTGATAAATATTTTTTAGGCATATTAAGAAGCACCTTATTTGGTATTTCTGTTATCAAAAAAATAGCTCCGTCCTTTGAAGGTCTCAATCTATATAGAAAACTCCAAATTTGTCCATCCGACAAACACTTTTGAACGGTAACTCCGATCATCATGAAATTTGGACACAACGTTCGTCTCGGCAAACTATAACGATGAACGTGCGTACTCATGTTCCCCCCTCCCCCATTCGTTCTTTTGCACCCGGGTGAAACCGGGACGGACCGCTAGTATTAGATAACTTACATTTTACTCAATGAATTATCCTTTACTGACAGTCCGCCTGTTTATTTTTTTTTAACCAAGCAAATCGCTACAGCCCACTGGCTGTAATGCAGCTTTTACTTTTACTTTGAGAGCGTTATTAAACAAATGACAAGAGAATTAGAGTAAAGCCAAATAGAGTAGAGCAAGAACTGGTTTTAGTTCTTAATGACACGACAATAATGTGATTTAGGAGCTAAGAACACATGCATGTGACAGCACCACACTTTCTCTCAACTTTCTTTTGTGCCGACCTTCTTTCTCGACTAACCGACAGATTGACAAAAATCCAAAAAAATCGATTCTGTTTAAACAGTGAAGGCAGATCAACTATACATTTAAAATATTATCGCGTTACAGAATTTTATTCTTAGATTGGGTTCTTAATTATGTGTATATAATAAATAGTTCTGAAAATTTAAATTCACCAGACCAATAGCTGTGGTGGCCTTTCTTGAAGGAGGTTCATTTTTTTTCAAGCGATATTTTTAAACAATCCTTTCTGAACCCAGCATGGGTTCAGAAAGGATTGTTTAAAAATTTTATTTGATAATGACCTTAGATCAGGCCTGGGCAAATGGCGGTCCACGAGCCGGATCCGGCCCGCAGTAGAATTTTCTCCGACCCGCGAAGCACTTTATAAATGATATTAAAAGCAAAAATATTACTGTTTGCCAATATAAATTGGCGCAATAGAAGAATTTTAGAAAAAGAATAAATAATGTTTAAAAACTTGAAATTGTTGTTTCAAAAAAACTATATTTAAAATTAGAAAAGAAATTGTTTGGCCCACGGTCAAATTTTCATCCGCAATGTGGCCCGACGATCAAAAGATTTGCCCACCCCTGCCTTAGATTATGCATGATAATATACTAACTACAATTTTCGAACACGCAGGGGCACCCAGGGCTGCAGTCTAATGTTGTATTCAAACTCCGTCACGTTGAACAATTGTTCTCACACAAAAACAAACGCTTTATCTATACGCGGGTAATGGCTAGTATTCAATATGATATTAACTATTCGTTGCCATGGTTACCTATACATAATATGTTCCACGTCATGTAAAAATTAATCAAAGCATGCCGAACAAGTTTATTTCTAACAGATCTATAAAACAAAAGAGCGGCTGATTTTTTTTATTTTCAAAATATTTCCGAAACTATAAAGTTTAGAAAAAAAAATTTAACAAAACTTTCTTGAAAAAATAAATAGAATAATAAGCCGTTATGAAAAGTATATCATTATTATATTAAAAACACCGTTTTAGCAGATATCTCTTCTGCGCATGCGCCGATTTTCCCTAAAAACAATAGGGCTCTTCATATTTGCATACCAAACATCCTCCCAAAATTTGGTTTCGATCCACTCATACGTTTGACCTATATCGTGTTCACAGACTAACAGACGCACAGAGTTTTTTCAAAAATAAGTTTTTTGGGTTAGGGGGAACCACAAAACGGAAAGATATTGTAAAATTTTTGAAAAGTGATTTTAGACCTAAACTAGTACCATTCCCCACTTGTGGGTTGGAATGGTAAAAGGAACAGCCAATTTATTTTAATTTCGTTCTTTACGAATCTTCTTATAAAGAATGCGCTTCTAAAAAATGCGATTTTAAATACCAACAATTATGGATTGTGATTCGTTTGAATTATTTGAAATAAAATCTGTCAAAAACTGCAAGAGTAATATTAAATGTTTAAAATAAATTCCGAGAGAGAATTCCTGCAACGTCATCTGTTTTTCTACAGTTTCGAACACTTGCACAAAAGTTGACATTTATCAAACCGTACGTTTCGTTATTGAAAAGAAAATTGTTGAGATTCCCAAAACAGTTTTCCACGTCGATCAATTATATATATGATTTTCTTATGAATAGAAGTTTTCGATAAAAGTAAATATTTACATAACGTACAATATATTGTATAATTTATATCAGGCGTCACGAAAAATTGCGTCCGTGGATATGAAAAATGACACAAATCAATTTTGTTTTATTCAACAAAATTAACCTGTTCAAAATGACGATTTAAATATGTATAATAAGCGCCACGAATCTAAAAGGCTCGGAAGTTAGATGCGAATGCGGGCTTGCGCTTGTACATTCGCAAACTACAAACTCGCAATTCAACAAAACTAAAACGGCAATAACAACTTGACAATAGCGTACTCGACTGTATTTTAAAGCAGGAAAGCGACCAGTGACAAAGGCAACGAGCGATCACGGCCAATCACCGACGAGCACACGTTCCGTGCAGGTAACTGGGAGGTGCTGGGAATATCAACGGCTCTTAAATGTGTCTTTGCGACGCTGTTTGTGACTAACTTCCGAACCTTCTAGATCCGTGGCGCGTATTATACTTTATTTGAGGGAAATCAAATGTTTGATTAATATTAGGTTTGTTCCAAGCTGCCAGAGAACGGTAACAGAACCGTCACAGTCTTGCTACTGCTCAGTCATGCGCAGTAGCTCAAAAATCGATACAAACAGTTTCGTTTTAACTACTGCGCAAGACGGTAACGGTTCTGTTACCGTTTTCTGGCTGCTTGGAACAAACCTATTAAAACTGACTCGTTACAGTAATAGAATAAAATCGAGTAGGTTCTGATTTGATTTTATCGCAGTATTTTTCGCAAAACAATGTTTATTGAAAAAAAAAATGGGTGCGTGTACTTATCACTTATGTAAGTACGCGCGTTAGAAGTTATAATTCTTTGGCGTGATTAAAAACTAATTTTTAATTTGCATGCAAATAATTTATTGACATAAAATAATAAAAGAACTGGAATGAGATTAGGCATAGACGCAGCTATTAGACGAACTTGGTCTCTACCATACTCTATCCTCTTCACTCAGTGACCCGAAAAACTACTACGACGATACATGGCGAAGGCATGTTCAATGGTTTCTACCAGGCACGTAAAATTTAGAAAAATTAAATAATAACTTACGCTCAGCAAAAAATTTGACTTTCAAATGGCACATCAAACACTATCTTTATTTTTTGACCTGTTTCATAGAAATGCATCACACTAGGAAGTCGGAGTTAGTGGCCTATACTCAACGTTAAAAATACTATTGGTTTTAATTCCGAAAAAACTGTCTCAGTAATTAATCAATCTCCGAAAAAAAAGTTTTCTCATCCTCGGATTGCCTTTTTTTATTATCCAAAGGACCCCGCGCAAACTTTATGGAATTTGGTTTTCGGTAAAGTTGATCGAAAATTGCTTTATTTTATAGTTTACAGGTCACTAAGAAAAAGTGGCCATGGGCGCATAGTAAAAAGCCAATAGATTTTTAGCCACAGATATGTTTAGCGAGATTTTAGATATAGGGATATCTATTGAATTCGCAATCTTAAAAAATCCCAAGCTCTAGAAATATGTTTTCGACTGCGCTGATAAATCCGAATATGACATTGTTATTTTATACAGGGTGACACCTTCCAACATTACCTAGTTTTCCACTATTTTTCTATTAAAAAAAAAAACACTAAAGTTTAACACAGAACATGTTTGTGAATTCAATGGATATACCTATTTCTAAAATCTCACTAAGCATATCTGTAGCTGAAAATCTATTGGTTTTTAGGCTATCCGCCAATCATGGACACTTTTTCTTGGTGACCTTTAAACTATAAAATAAAACCATTTTCGATCAATTTACCAGAGAACCGGGGTCCGCAAAGTTTGGTGACGTCTACCGTTTCTATTCTCAAGTTGCGTTGAATTTGCATGCATATAATATAAACTAAACAGACAAGAGAAAGACGCGTACATAGGCATGTGCGTGTGAAAGAAAGAGAAATATAACATCGCCATATTGAATACCAGTGAAATATTACAGGCGCTTTGCCTTTTGCATGAATACCTTGCGTTCAGATAGTCCCATTGATCCTAGCTGTCATATGCTGTCGCGCGTCTTTTTAAAAACCTTAAAAACGGTTGCCATCTAGTGTTAGTTATAGGTATTACTCTGTTTGGCTCAACCCGTTAACTACCGTGCCTTGTGATACGAAATTATTTACTATCGATAATAATTTTAACGCTATTGAAATACTACTTCTTCCCACCAACAGTCGGAATCTTACTTACGTATTTTCCAGTTTTTGGTCCTCACTTCTCAAGCAAAGGGCGTAGATATTTTTTTTCCTGGGGAGGGTAAAGCAAAAAAATCAAAAATATTTTAAGTTTTATTAATATCACACAAGATTACTCACGAAGGAAGGTGTCAAACAATATATTAATTCCCAAACTAATTTTAAAATTTTTAGTTATAGATATTCGTAATATTTCCAGTTTTATTTGTTATTATTACGGTCCTGGGGGGGGTAACTACCCCCTTTACTCCCCATATCTACGCCCTTGCCTCCTACGCTGGTCAGTGAAATACGTTAGAAAACGTTTAACGTTAACCTCAAATTAATACAGGCTGGTCTACGACTGTCAAATAGTAAGGATGAAGGAGGCGTTGAAAATACATTAAGAGATTAGTCCCGACTGGTTGAAAATACGCGCATTATACTGCAGCAATCACGTGAACAGCACATGCTCTGTTACGCGCAGCTGTTAATGGGGCACAAAGGATCTAATTTGTTGTTTGTGAGTTTGTGTTGAGATTCAACTTTCAAGCGACCAATCAGTGAATCAGATGCTGATTTATTATTATATCGCTTCATACGATAAAGTATAACAGATGCTTTAAATGTCATCGTTTAGATGTCATCTCTAGGATTATAACCATCAGATTTGAGTCAACAACGAGATTAATGCGAGCGAAGGTTAATTTTCATACAGTTGTGTCTTTGAAATACGCGGTGAATAATTTACAAACCACAAACCATAGCAGCACTCATATTTAAGGTAAAATACTTTTGAAATAAAGCCGGTATTTTAATTCAATTCAGCGCACACAAACAAAATGAACAGCGGTATAATATTGATAAGCTTTTTGACCTCATCAGTGAGGTCTGGTCCCAGAGGGGACATGAGTTTGTGTGTGTGTGTGTGCGAGCGGTTATAGCGGCCACGGCGGGACACCTATAGGGCTTCGTATTCTCACCCTCTTTGTCCCTTTGTCGGCGCTAATCTGGTCATCTGCTCGGTAAACCACTGCACTGTTGACAATTGCAATCGACTATTCTCGAAACACAACTATCGAAAGTTCAGAGATTCTTGAATTGCTTTTGTTTATTCAAATCTTTGATTAACGTCTGAATAGAACTCTTCAAATAAATAAAATTGTCGACCAATTTTTCTCAGACCATATATTGACAAAAAATAATAATAAAAATACAAATCAATATAACACAAGATGACGTTTCGATCCGGATTTGGATCTTCTTTCGTGCAATCTATTAAATAATAAATAACTTAATACTAATTAATTTTTATATTTTTTAGATATTTCTGAATAAGATCCAAACCCGGATCGAAACGTCATCTTGTGTTATATTGATTTGTATTTTTATTGTTATTTTTTGTCAATATATGGTCTGAGAAAAATTGGTCGACAATTTTATTCTTTTGTTTATTGTCCATATCGAGACTTGTAAAAGGAAGTTCTAAGAATTTCGAGAATGCACTCACTGCTTACTACTAGGGATTGCTCCCGGGAATTCCCGGTACAGAATTTCTCGGGAATTCCCGGAAAATTTCATCGCCTTCAGTACCGGGAAATGAAACCCATTTCCTGGGAATTTCGGTACTACAAAAAATTATACTAATTTAAATGTTTTAACTATTTTTTCAAGCTGTAAATGCTTTAATCGTCGCCAGTGATTTGAAATATAACGTTTTATGTAAGTAATGTTTCGCAAAACGTTTTAGAATACGTAAAACATTTTTTCTTTTAATTATCGTTATGTAAAAAAGTTACTGTCTATTACGACTATACGAGTTTTTGTCAGCCCCGGATCTATGATTTTTTCGAACCGGGGCAAAAACTTGATAATGGCGCCCCCTCTCTCCAGCATTTAAGATAAAATACTTAAAAAACTCACAAATATATAATGGTTGGTATTTTTCGTGAACGGGAAACCGTCAGAAAACAAGCAGATTGAGTAAATCGAAAAAAGGACTGATTAGACGTGGTTTTCAACCATATTATATTATGGTTTTGGCGCCCTCTAAAACTGCCGCCCGGGGCGGGTGCCCCGGTTTCCCCCCCCCCCTAGATCCGGGGCTGGTTTCTGTTAAGTTACGACTAGAAGTTTAGAATTTTTATGAATTTTTCAAAACCAGACTGAATAGCTACAATTCATTAAATTTGAATTTAAGGTTCCTTTTTCAAGACAAGAATGATTATTTTGTTAAAGTTGAGTTAAGATAATATTTAATTTGTTGATGATCAAAGATTATTATTGAGATTGATTGGAATATAGTTTATTGAATTACGTAGGGTAATTCAGTGATTTGTATTGTGATTAAAGTTCTTCAAAACTATTTCCAACATTTTATTTCACGTACAACAAGCATTTAAACACATTTTTTCTCTAGTATCGAAAGTATCAAATTTCTCGGTATTTCTCGGTACTAGATGTCCTCCAGTACCGGGAAATACAAATTCGATTTCAGTACTGATACTGCAAACCCTACTTACTACATGAATTTGTATTGTCTCCACTACTTCATAACCACTACTACTATTGGTAAGCGGGGAGGGTTGAAAAATAAAATAGAATATCTTAATCTTATGGAAGATCAGCCAATATCTGTTCTATACTTAACCATCTTGAATTTTATATCATACTGTCGGTCCGTCCCGGTTTCACCCGGGTGCAAAAGAAAGAATGTGGGGGTGCGAACATCTTAGTTTACCGAGATGAATGTTGTGTCTAAATTTCATGATGATCGGAGTTACCGTTCAAAAGTTTTTGTCGGACAGTCAAACTACTAATTAATTTTTTAAATATAGTTTTCCTATAATTTTTTTGTTATAAGTTTAATTAATTTTAAGGGACGTATTAAAGGCTAAAAAAGTTCTTAGTTTGTAAATCAATGGAAGTTTGCATATGCAATGATGTAATAATGCATATTATGTCAGTAAATAAACTATTTTGTCGGCAAGTTTGGCGCTACAACCAGTGTTATATTAATTTAATACCAACTCACCAAAATGCTGCAGACGGTTCTATGAAGGCACTGAACTGTTCCGGGCACTAGTACTGGAGCACTCCAGTTCAAAGGAAAATTGCAGGCAGTGAATACAAAGTGTTCCCTCAGTAATTCAACTTTCTCCAGTAGTACAGTTGAAAACTTAACTGAAAATAAAATTAAACCCATTTATAGAATTATTATAAAGTAAAAAAAAATAGCTGTTTGCCGAAAGTTCATACAGTTCGACCGGAAGGCAGCATATAGTTCCGTCGTCTTTGAAACAAACTTATAGTCTTAAGATCCGGCATTTGTTGATTGAATAAAAAAGTGTTGTAAATACGATAATAATTGGCTAATATCTAGAAAAATAATGTAGCCTGAACTAAACAATACAAACCAAATTTGTTAAATTGTTAATTAAATAATTAATGTTAATGGCAACAGAGTTATCCTGGCAGATATTGCATTTTTAAATTCTTTAAATTGTAATCTGCCTTTACAATAATATTTGATTCAATTAACAGATGAAGATATATTTTTGTAATGCCGGATCCTAGACTATTATGAGCTATATTTAATTTCAAAAACAAAAAAAACATATCGCTGTTTAAATTTGTGAATAGCCTTCAAATACATTCGGATCGTTTTTAATTTTCACAATAAATCGAAAATTCAATTGATACTTTTAGCTATTAAGATAATAACCTGTAAAACTGCAGATATGGTGGTTTGTAATATAATAAATAAGGACATTCCAACATCCTCGGCTATAATTCTCAAGCACCTTTAAAGCGTTAAAATTTCATTTAAAGTCTGATTATTGTAATTATTATTAAAAAAAAACTTCTTACTAACAAACACAACATCATGAGGTTTAAAAAATATCGATAAAACTGAAAAAGAATCACAGACAGTTCAAACATTCAATATTTGTACTTAATTACGTATAATTTTATAATATACAATGTGAAATTAATGACCTTGAAAGTATATCAGAATCGTGTTTGAAACAGCACAGTAAATTATTAAGCGGCCCATAGACACTCAATATTATTGTGCAATGTGGGTCGCACAATATTTTGACGGCGGCCCCTAGATGGTCAATATTATTGTACAATATTTTGGTTTGTGCAAAAAATTGTACTTTATGGAGGCGATATTGATGGTTGTGCAATATATTGCTCAATTGCGAGCACAGACGGTGCAGTCACATTGTGCAAACAGTCCCCACCAGAACTTCAGTCATCATGTTGTCACGATTACTATAGTCTTTGGATCCCACAGAGCCGGAAGACTACGATACACCTCGATAAATTCAACAATAAATTGTCTTTCGGCTTTCTTGTCACTCATGATGAGGCGTAGTTAGACGACTTGTTGAAACGACCGCTACTTGAGATCAAACTGACGGGATATTCCACAATCTTGACAACAGACGGCACAATATTTCCCCGTTTGTGCAATATATTTTCAAGATCTTGAAAATCACACAATATATTGCGCAACCTTTTAATCTCGTCTACACACGATTATATTGCACAAACCCAAATATTGCGCAATAATATTGAGCGTCTATGGGCCACTCTACAGTGACTGCACTGTGAACGTGTATAAACTAATTTACCCGCGTGGTTCTTTCTACGCATAGCCTCAAAAAATGTGACATTTTTGACACATTTTACAAAAACTATCAAAATCTCTTCCTTTATATTAATAACGACCCAAAATTGATACTTATACACATTTTCAAAATGAAAAACAACTTAAAAGTAAATTTGTTTTTGGTGACTTACCTCTGTTATAACATGCATAATGCAAAATTGGCAAGCCAGGTAAAAGCTCACTCATTTACATAATTCCACAAAAAAAATTCAATACAAAAGATCACAATGACTAGTTTTAAGATTTTTTATA
Source organism: Xanthostigma xanthostigma (assembly GCA_963575645.1). NCBI lineage: Eukaryota > Metazoa > Arthropoda > Insecta > Raphidioptera > Raphidiidae > Xanthostigma > Xanthostigma xanthostigma. The sequence goes on from OY754469.1 coordinate 14,723,119, forward strand.
ATTTTGACTTGGACACAAACTTTCAAGCTCGAAATTTAATTAGCATTATAAATGCTTGAATATTATATAATGTCTATATTATTAACGACCTACGCAATACTAATTATTTAAAAAAATAATTTCTATATAGCTAAATATATACTTTGACAAATTTTGAATTTCGTCATTTAATTAATTATAGTTTATAGTTGATCACTAAATGATTACAGTGAATTTAAATTAGTATAAAAAATAATATCTTTAACATAATACGAAATAAAATCTGTGAAAATTCTGAACCATAGAGCTTTCAAAATTTTCAGAACCCAAGTATCCAAATGGCAAAAAAACGGAACCTTTATAATTTCGCCATGTCCGTCCTGTCTATATCTTTGCAATCTTACCATCGATTTGCATGAAATTTTACAGACAAGTATCATGTGAAACGTCATACAGTTGTGTCATGAAATTACGAAAAAAATAGGGATAGCTTTCCATACGTAGAATTGAGGGATGAAAATTTGTATTTTCGCGCACCCCATTCCGCAGTGTCAGGTCTTTAAAAATATAAATAATTTTCATTGTGCAATTTTGACGTGGTATAGTTTTGTGACCAACTCCAAAGTGTTGATCCCACATTGGTAGATTAATGTAAATAATGCTCAGCATTTCTGATTTTTTTTTTCATTAAAAGAATTTCACAAAAACGTAGAAAATTTAGTTTACCGAAATTTTCACCCAATTACATTTTGTGAACCTATTTCAGTGTTTGTGTTTGTTATGTTTGCTTATTCAAAAAAAAATATATTTCGCAAATTTTATGAATTGCATTTTTATTAATTTTTCTTTTTTCATTAGTCTGGACCAGTATTTTATTTGTATATGAAAATGCACTAGTCATAATAAGTCTATTTACAAGTTTATGTTTAGTTAGTATGAATGAAGGTATTTTGACGAGTTGTGACATTTATGTTAAAATGAGCGACAACGAGATTTAAGTCACCCGAGTCATAATATCATTATGAACAAGATACATACTACATTTTCTGTATATACCTCCTATAAAGGAGCTGATTTACACCTAATTAAAAAAAAATTGAGTTTAATTTTGAGCAAGATCATACGTTTGATTGCAGGCTGCGTTCAATTCTCATGAGGTTCGACGATTTACTATGTAAATGGTAGTATGACTACGTTATTTTTACTTAAAGCTATTTTACAGCACTAGTATTAAATGTGTCATTTTACGTACAGAGATGAAAAGCAGATATTTTAACAAAAACGATTTTTTTAACCATCGGAATGAGTTTCATCTAACTTATATAATATCGTTGTATTTTATTGTCTGGCTCTTAAAATGGGTGCTGACGTCACTAACGCCTATTCGCTTATAACAACACGGCGCAGTAATCACGCGATCAACGCGAGGATCAACCATCAACGAAGCAAGATAATATTAATTAAAAACGGTGATATATCGTTTTTATTTTTTATTATAACGTTATTTAATTAATAAACTTTAGTCTTATTTTTAGATTTATTAGTATGAGAAATAATATTTGAAACTATAGAGTTTAATCGTCACATTCTCATAAAGCTGTAAAATTGTCAACAGTAAAAAAGCAAATTAAAATAACGCATTAATAAAGTAGCAAAATCACTTAAAACTCAAGGGAGAAAGTTGCTAAATAAACTCGTTAATTAAATTTAATAACTTTAATAGAAGTTAAAATGTTGACCGTACGACGAATCTGTGCCGCGGCCTCAGAACAAGACATCAACATCCCGTAGGTACTGCGTGGCAGAAGTAAACGTAGGTACTTCTATAGAACAGGTACAGAATGTTCGAAAAAGCTTGATATTCTACCATTTCCATAATAAATCATAGTCCCACCGGACGAGAATTTAACACAGTCTACAATTAGTCAGAGTGCTCGTAGGCAAAAATTTTACTGACAAATACTCTTCCCAAACTTTGTATATGGCTTCATTAGGCCTAATCTGACACCTATTTTTGGGGCGTTTTCCCTCTAAATTTTCCGAAACATTTCGTTTTGACGCCGTAAAACTTTATAGATACCGTTTGTTTTTTTAATTGGATAGCTTAAAAACTTCAACCAAAACGCTAAGATAATGTTCTCTGACAAATAACATAAACCATTTAAAATGTCTGACACCTCGAATATGTCGACATATTCGAGGTGTAAGACTTTTTAAATTTTACAGATCAGAACCTCCCCTTTTAAAAAAGTACTGTACACGAGCTGTGGCGATTCTTTGTGCCCAAGAGTGAACTACGCTTCCCCACGTGATATGCGGCTGACCAATGACACGAGGGGACGCGTGTAACCGGCCAACACGGGAAGAACGTGAAGACAAACTGTAGATGGATGCAAGTAGACGATGACTAGACAAAGGCCACGTTGCATGTGAAAATTAAAAAGTAATACAATTCAATAAAATATATGCTACAAACTGATTGGTAGTTTATTTTTGTTTTGTATTTTGGCCTGGTACCTTACAGTATATATAACTTTTTGCAGGAACGAAACTCTGCTCTGACGCGCAAAGCAATAATAGAGCACGCCCGCTAGCAGTGTAGCGGTGTTTGGAATATAGGCGTCGACGCTTTTCAATCGGACATACCGTATTGACACACATAAAGCTTCAGCAGAACGGGAAGGTAAGCCCGGCAAGCTTAGAGAAAGAGAGAAAGAGCGCCGGAGAGCTTTTATCCCCGAAGGGAACACGTATGCAGATTCATGCTTTAAAAATGAGCTTTTTATTGCAAGTGAGAGCGTAAATAAGCTGGCGCGACCCACAAAATGCATGTTCTGTATTTTATGTATAAGCTCGAACAGGCCTGCCTGTTGCCGGAGCTACCAACCTAAAACTATACATACAAAACATAAATACGCATATCTACACACGCCGTTGGTCTGTTGTTTCAGTGAACGATCGTACATTGTTCTGTTGACAGATGACCGTCTGCGTTGCTTGTTTTTACTTCGTTGTTATTAGTTACTAAAATAATCAACAAATGGAGCTTTTTTGTGTGAGATGCTTGCAATATTAATTTAAGAAATAGAATTTTAAATATTTATGAACATAGAAAGCAGGTCCGGCTTCTGATTTACTAGTCTAGTACCTCTGGTAAGCACGACATTAATAGTATATTAGACCACGAGGGCCGAAAGTTTTATATTCTTGCACTGCGCGCCATGATGCCCTCGATTCACTTCGGGCAACATGGAGCGCAGTGCAAGAATACCAAACTTACGGCCAGTGTGCTGTATACTATTTTTTTCATACCTCGGTTGTAAGTACGCTTATTAAATACATGAATTAATTAATTACATAAAAGCACAGATAAATTCCAAGCAAACAGCTTTGAGATTATACGTAAAAACACAAATGACAGCTGTTCGCGACTATTAGCTAAAATGTAATAGGGTTGCTATGGAAACGACATCTAAACAACAGTTGATAGGTTATTTTTCCTTAATGCTGCCCGAACGTACGCCCACCAGTGCGTAAATGTTAGACTTTTTGCCTTACAATTGTTGCCGAAAGTATGTACTTTCGATCGAAGTATGAAGAAAAATATTTATCGCTAGAAACGATATATATTTTCAATTTAGAGTTTCCGAAACCTTCAGCCGGTCCTGACATAAACTAGCTTTTACTATAATTTTGTTCTTGTTTTGTACAGAACTGAACAACTCATTCCCCTAAATTTACAGTAATTTGATTGAAACATACGACACCTGAAAAGAAGTTATTTTTCTATAAAATAAACAAAACTTAATGGCATGAAATCTCTGTCTTCAATTAAAATCAGTTTTACTGAAAAATAACTGAAAATAAAAAAACGATTTGCTATAAAAAAAATAAGTTAAAAAATCTACACATGACGTATAAATTTTCGTTTAATTTCCAAACCAAACGACGTGACGCAAGGGTTATTTTCGATTTTAAATAAAGTAGCTAAAGCGTACTTATATCACTTTGGGTTCGATAATCGCCATTATTAATCAGGGTATCTATATAAACACCGGAATTAAGGTGCCCGTACTTGATCCGGTTCGTCGTCGACAAAAAAACAACACGCGCTTCAGGCATTTGTTTGTAATGGAAATGAAGGGTCACTCGAACAGGAAGCCAACAAAACACACAACAAATGATGGTCATTAATGACAACCTGTGTAAGTTACACTTTTTATACAGTGATGTAAGAATATTTCCAAAATAATATTATTACGATTATTATTATATTTATCGGGAATAACATTAAATTAATTGCGTCAGACTTTCGTTCATACAAGAAGTTATATCTAAAGGCCCCTTCACACGGTGCAGGATTTCGTGCTCGCTAGCTTGCATGAAGTCTTGCAGGCTGCCATGCATGGTATCCTGCTTGGTGGTTGGCAGGGAGAGCTGCTAGTTTCGCTTCACACGCAGCTTGCTTGTTTGCTCGCTGTTTTGCAAGGTTGACACTTGACAGTTATATTTGAAATTTAAATATGGATGCAATGGTTGTGCGAGAAATAATTCGTCGTAGACGAATTGCTACTATGACTTTAATAATGATGGAAAATATGCTTTACTGTAGTGCAATTTACTGAATTAAGTTCATTAATGTAAAGAATTTATTTTAATAAAAAATAATCGTTTTTTAAGAAAATAATTTAAAATTATTGTATTTATTGCCTTATTTTTAACTATAAAATGTTTCTTCGCCTTTTCTAAGACTTAGAAATACTCTAATAAAATTGAAATATAAAGAATTAGATACATTAATTTATTAATATTTAAAGCTTCATTTCTTAAATGTTTATTGTGATAATTCACTGAAGAAACGGCGTATAAAGAAGGTTCATTTTTGTACGCGTCAATTAATGCACTTATTTCTTGTCAAGTCCATTTACATTTTGATTTTACAACCGTTGGCCACATCGCTGTTCACTTGAAACTTTTTTTAAACTTTTAAAACAACACTATATTTTAACGAATGTCAGACGATATCACGTGATAAAATACGACTCCATAGTAATAACCATAGATTACATAGTTTGTAATAACCAAACTAGCAGGCAGCGCTGCATGAAAAAATAGCACTTAACCTATCACCCAAATATGGCAAGACAGAGAGCAGCGGACCAATCAGTGACGTCACATCCAACAGCGTAGCGTGCAAAGCTGCCTGCTAGACTCCAAGCAACCTAGCGAGCAGGAAATCCTGCTCCGTGTGAAGGGGCCTTAAGTTAATTTCACACGAAGTCCATTCAAATTGAATCTTTTTGGAAAGAGGAGATTCTGTTCTATAAAACAGAACCATTTTTAGATCGATACTAAAATTGTAATTGAAAATCACGAACAGCTGTTGTCGGTTGGTATGTACGTCCAAGCTCTACAGATCGCAATTTTGGTCGGAACGCCGTCATGGTTTATATTTTATTCATTTTGTTTACTATCAGACCAAAACTCTATTTAAATTCACCGAAATGTGTTCAGTAGTTTAATCTTTATAAACAGTTTTATATTAGCATCACTTTTATGCAGTACTCACAATATAAATATTCATAGTCGTTTATTTTGATTTAAACACAAAATTATCATCAGGCAATAAAATTTCTCAAGAAGCTGCAAGCATCAAGATGTTAAAAATAATGTTTTAACACCTCTGAGGTCGTTATAAATGTTATGCAAGGTTGTCTCTTAAAACTTTCAGCGTATTTTAAATTTCCGGTTAATATTAATCTTAGTTTATATAAAACTAGCGGTTCCGCCCAATTTCATCCGAGTGCAAAAGAACGAATGGGGAAGGGAGGGACTTGAGTAGGCACATTCATCTTAGTTTACTGAGATGAATGTTGTGTCCAAATTTCACGATGATCGAAGTTACCGATCAAAAGTTTTTGTCGATAAAAAGCAGTATTTATACTTTTTGTAAGTATAGATAATAAATTTCTTTTAAATCAATAATTACTGGAATTGATAAAATATAATAAATATTTAATTGAAAACACTGTACGAAAATTATTTTTATATAGGTACCTATAGGCCAGTCATATCTAACATTAAACTTGCAAACTAACATGTAGTTCTGATTTTTTAATATATTGTTAGGACCACTACCAGTAGCGTATATCCAAGTTTGCAGCTTCGAAAGACCTGTGCTAACTTTGCAGCACTCAAAAAACTGCGAAATTTTCGCACTTTTTTTGGTATTCTCAATATAGGTCTTAAACTATGCATTTTTTTATAAAATATTTTTTATACGTTTTTAAGTAGACTAAAATTGCTACAATCTGAGACAAGAACCAGCTCTGTAGGTTCAATACTTACCGAGATACAGCTTTCCAAAAATTGACCAGTTTTTTCAACAAAGTGAAATTTTAAGATTTGGTCAATTTTTGACCCCGATATCGGGGAAAATACTCATTTTAAGGGAAATATCATAGGAACATATATTGTAGCAAATGTAATTAGCTTTAATTTAAGCAGAGAACGACGTCTGTAGGCCATATAGTTTACTCACAAATTTTAAAAATCCAAAAAATGAGAAAACTGCATTTTCGCAAATTTAAATTTAATACCTAATAATCGTTATGTAAATCCATTCAGTGATTTTAATGTGGTTGAGTAACCAAACTGAGTAGCATAGTAGCATAAACGAGTAACATAATAAAAAAAAATAACATAATTGATAACATAATAAAAAAATTATGCAGTTTTTGACAAAATACCGTCGTATTTCAGCCATTTTGTAAAAAATATTTACAAATTATATTCATGAACCTTCCTCGTTTATCGCTCTTTCTATTACCGAAAACAATTTCAAAATCCGGTGCGTGGTTTAGTAGAAGAGAGCTGAGAAAAAGACAGAGACTTTGTTTTTAACTGTGCAGTCTTTGACAAAATACCGTCGTATTTCAGCCATTTTGAAAAAATATTTACAAATTGTATACAGAAACCTTCCTCGTATATTGATCTTTCTATTAGCGAAAACCATTTCAAAATCCGGTGCGTGGTTTAGAAGAAATGACCGGTGAAAAAGACAAAGACAGTCAGAGACTCTGATTTTAACTATGTAGGCTTTGCTAAAATTCCGTCGTAGTTCAGTTATTTTGTAAAAAATATTTATAAATTATATACAGAAACCTTCCTCGTTTATTGCTCTTTCTACTATCGAAAACCATTTTTAGGTTCGGCGCATGGCTTAGAAGAAATGAGCGGAGAAAAAGACAAAGACAGACAGAGACTGTTTTTAACTATGCAGTCTTTGACAAAACAACGTCGGTGTTCTTCTAAACTATGCGCCGGATCGTAAAATGGTTTTCGGTAATAGAAAGAGCGATAAGCATGGAAGGTTTCTGTATATAATTTGTAAATAGTTTTTACAAAATGCCTGAACTACGACAGTGTTTTAGCTCAGACTGCATAGTTAAAAATAGAGCTTCTGTCTGTCTTTGTCTTTTTCTCCGCTCATTTCTTCTAAGCCATGTGCCGGATCTAAAAATGGTTTTCGGTAGTCGAAAGAGCAATAAACGAGGAAGGTTTCTGTATATAATTTATAAATATTTTTTACAAAATACCTGAACTACGACGCAATTTTAGCAAAGACTGCATAGTTAAAATCAGAGTCTCAGACTGTCTTTGTCTTTTTCACCGGTCATTTCTTCTAAACCACGCACCGGATTTTGAAATGGTTTTCGCTAATAGAAAGATCAATATACGAGGAAGGTTTCTGTATACAATTTGTAAATATTTTTTCAAAATGGCTGAAATACGACGGTATTTTGTCAAAGACTGCACAGTTAAAAACAAAGTCTCTGTCTTTTTCTCCGCTCTCTTCTACTAAACCACGCACCGGATTTTGAAATTGTTTTCGGTAATAGAAAGAGCGACAAACGAGGAAGGTTCATGAATATAATTTGTAAATATTTTTTACAAAATGGCTGAAATACGACGGTATTTTGTCAAAAACTGCATAATTTTTTTATGATGTTATCAATTATGTTATTTTTTTTTATTATGTTACTCGTTTATGCTACTATGCTACTCAATTTGGTTACTCAACCACATTAAAATCACTGAATGGATTTACATAACGATTATTAGGTATTACCTAAATTTAAATTTGCGAAAATGCAGTTTTCTCATTTTTTGGATTTTTAAAATTTGTGAGTAAACTATATGGCCTACAGACGTCGTTCTCTGCTTAAATTAAAGCTAATTACATTTGCTACAATATATGTTCCTATGATATTTCCCTTAAAATGAGTATTTTCCCCGATATCGGGGTCAAAAATTGACCAAATCTTAAAATTTCACTTTGTTGAAAAAACTGGTCAATTTTTGGAAAGCTGTATCTCGGTAAGTATTGAACCTACAGAGCTTGTTCTTGTCTCAGATTGTAGCAATTTTAGTCTACTTAAAAACGTATAAAAAATATTTTATAAAAAAAATGCATAGTTTAAGACCTATATTGAGAATACCAAAAAAAGTGCGAAAATTTCGCAGTTTTTTGAGTGCTGCAAAGTTAGCACAGGTCTTTCGAAGCTGCAAACTTGGATATACGCTACTGGTAGTGGTCCTAACAATATATTAAAAAATCAGAACTACATGTTAGTTTGCGAGATTAGCGATTTTTAGTGTAAAATATGACCGGGCTACTATAATTGTAACAGTTTTCAAATGAGATATTAATTAGATTTATTTAGTTTTAATTAGTCGTAAATACAATAATATTATAGTAAATTTAAATGTAAGAAAGTAATGTAGAAAATAAAAAAAAAATAAAATTATATTCGCCCAACGTGGGCTTGAACCCACGACCCTGATATTAAGAGTCGCGTGCTCTACCAACAGAGCTAGCCGGCCCTGTGAATGTGCCACGTTAATATTGGAATATTTAGTTAGGGCATTTCACTTGAATAGACGCTCATTTTGAGGTACATTTTGCAACATTTTTCATTGATGCTTTGCTTCTATTGGTCGTAGCCTGATATTATGTAGCCTATAGCCTTCCTCGATAAATGGGCTATCCAACAAAACATTTTTTTTTCAATTAGAACCAGTAGTTCCTGAGATTAGCACGTCTAACCAAACAAACAAACAAACTCTTCAGCTTTATATATTAGTATACATTCAGCACTAAACAATAAAAGATAGGTACTATATCAAAAGTGGATTAGATTTTATTATAAAATTTTATTTTCAAATGTTGTAAAAGTGAACGCGCCTGTGTTTTTAAATGATCTTTCGTTGCCAGCTCCCGTCCTTCCCCCCTGCGGAAGTTCTGCCAATGGCCATGCATCATCATCTCGATAACTCGGTCACCCCTTATGCAGTCCCCATCTTCCCGTTCCCCGATCAACTCAAGTCTTCCGCCATTGTACGCGATCCAGCAGTCAGCAAAATGTTCGATTTAATTAATCAAAAACATTAAGGTTTTAAAGATTGAGAAAAATATTTGTGGTCTTTATAAAAATCTGCGTACGTTTGGTGACAAAAATAGCACTGCAATAATTAGATTTCTACATTCAGTTTTCAACTTTAAGTATTATAGTGATGGAGATAAAACACATGAAAAAAAACAAGAACACGGGAAAGTTGTCAATTTTTTAAATTAATTATAGTAAGTTAACGGGAGTGAGAGAATGTTTCTTCTACCGTGTTGTTTCTACGCACACGCACACTTTTTCATCTAATTGATAAAGAAATAAAAATAGTAGTTTATGTATCTAAAGTGAAATGCATGGGATTTTCGGTAAGTACGTAACATTATGTTGAAACGAGCATTTTAAGTCACGCGAGCCAAAATATCATTACGTCCGAAATTTAGGTATAGGTATGACATTTTTTTCAGCACGTAACCCCTATAAAATAGCTGGTTTTAACTTTATTTCTAGCATATTTTAAACAATTCCACTGTATAACAAACTTCAGTTGTATAGTACTCTGGGGTCATGCACCTGAGTCCATTAGGATTTTTAGAGCCCGCAAAAGCGGTTATTAAGACTCATTTTTAATTATAAATTTCGAGAATCATGTAGACAGATATTTAATGATAAGAAAATATTAACTTACTATGCCTATGAGCTAATTTTATTTATATCAAAGAAAATATTCAAAATATACCTCTCAATTCACATATACATAACTACAGTACCCGCATTAATAATAATCTACATGTTGGAAAATACAGAACAACAAAGTACAGTCAAAGTCCATTATGCAAGGGCAGTAAATTATACAATAGATTACCGGATGAAATTAAAAACATTAACAAGATAAAACTATTTAAAAAGAAAGTAAAAGAACATCTCCTAAATATCTGTCTATATGATCCGCAATTAAATATTTAATTTAATTTTATGTATCATATTGACACTAAATGACTTATGACTTGTATATGTCGCCGGGATATTGTCAAATCCGTGATTTTGTAATTTCACTAGTGAAATTACAATATCACGATTGACAAAGATTCGTGATATTATAATTTCACTAAGTGAAATTATAATATCACGGGTTTGACAATATCCCGGCGACATATATACCCGAAACGGTCACATACGAAATATATATTCTATTCTATTATATAATATGTTGTTTTTGGAAATTATCATTCACGCTTGCTATTGTTTTACCTAAACTTCTAATGGTTGACTTAGGTGGTTTGTAAAAATTACTGTTGAATTGGTTAGGTGGTGTGCGTTTGTTTTACTTTACGCACAAGTGTTAAATGAATCATTTTAAGACCGCTATACAGACATGAACTGCTACACGCATTGAATTTTTAGTCCCTACTTCTCATGCAAAGCGTCTCCTCTGGCGCTGCTACGCTAATGGAAAAATTAGTGAAGATTTTTGTCTGATTGTTCTATGATTGTCACGAAATGAGAATGAAGGAAAAATTGAAAATACATGAGTCGACTAGTACGACTATTTTGGGTCCAGTATCTACGATAACTCGATGTGCCCAAATTTTGACTTTTTTAAGGCATAGAAAACGCAAAAACTTTGCAGACTATTCACAAATTTCCTCAAAAATACGTTAAAAAAATGGAACTACTGTTCGTCTTTCACTGTCATTTTTTGAATCTAATCAATCGGAAGTCACAATACACGTCATAGCAGCGGGTTAGAATTACTGTATTATCTCATTTTGTATACACGACCCCGTAATTGTTTTCTAAAGAATTAAAGAATTCACCTCAAACGGCTTCCTCTTGTCACTGCGCCAAATAAACGCCATTGCATCGACATGATCCCGTAATTGTTTTTTAAAGAATCCCCTCAAACGCCTTCTCATTTTCACTGCGCAAAAAAATGAAATTATAAAAATCAATTTTCCGCACTTAAAACGGCTAATAACACCGTTATATCTATAGATAGATACTAATATATAAAGCTGAAGAGTTTGTTTGTTTGAACGCGCTAATTTCAGAAACTACTGGTTCGAATTGAAAAAAACAATTTTTGTTGGATAGCCCATTTATCGAGGAAGGCTATAGGCTATAAAATATTACGGTACGACTAATTGGAGCGGAACATAAATGAAAAATGTTGTAAGATGTATCTCAAAATTAGCCCGTCCGACAAATATTATCAGATTCAGGTGAAATGCCTTAACTAAATATTGCAATATTAGCGCGTCAAGAGTACAAGCCCGGATAGCTCAGTCGGCAGAGTGTAAGACTCTTAATGCCAGGGTCTAGGGTTCAAGCCCCACGTCGGGGAATATATTTTTATTTTTTTTTATTTTCTACATTGCTTTCTTCTAAGGCTTAGATTTCAATTTTTTTAAATTTTATTTCGACTCATTAAAATTAAATAAATCTAATTAATAGTTCATTTCAAAACTGTTACAACTTTAGGCACCAATATAAAAATAATTTTCCTACAGTGTTTTCAATTAAATATTATTACTTAAAAAAGTATAAATACTGCTTTTTAACGACAAAAACTTTTGAACGGTAATTCCGATCCTTATGAAGTTTGGACACAACATTCATCTCGGTAAACTAAGATGAATGTGCGTACTCATGTCCCTTCCTTCCCCATTCGTTCTTTTGCACCCGGATGAAACCGGGCGGGACCGCTAGTGTTATATAGAATAATATTTGTCTATTTCCAGTGGATATTTTGCACATCGAGTTATCGTACTCTAAACCTGTATTTTATCGATTGAGTGCCGCTGAATCACATTATCTTGTCGTAGAAGAAGGAATATACACAGAATCAAGTCTCCATCAGGTCGTACATAGTGAGCGGTCTATTGTTAAAGGCGACCTCACCCGCCATAAAAATAAATTAGTGTGTCATTCTGTTTCCATACAATGGGCCGTATACATGTAGTGGCACGGTCGTGACTGATAATGTGACGTAACCAGTCATTGTAACCATCTGACAAGGAGGCAGGGCCTCGCACCTCCCCCCGCCACCCGTGTTCTTTTTCCGATTCGAAAAATATGTATACCATGAGTGTATACCATGAGAGTAGAGTTATATCATTTAGAAATCTGCGTAGTAAGAAGACTGGGAAAATCGATCAGTAGCGCTGTGATTGTAATATCAAGGATAATCATATGTGGTATATGTACCGTCAATGGTGCGTTTCGACTAGCGACGAACAAGCTAAATAGAGATGATACAAAATACTAGGAACAGTTATTTTGGAACAGTTTCGAACGACGAACAGATTGGAACAGTTGTCAGTTTAATAAAATACCTGTTCCGGACTGTTCCAATGCTTCGACTGTTCCGAGTAACAAAACGGGCGTTCTTCTGCATAAAAGAAACATTCTCCGTTCCCGTTGTCAATTATTGTACCTACATTGCAAACTGCAACAGTATTTCTTGTACGTAAAGTCGATTTTAGATCACACCATCACATTAACATGCGTCTCACACGACATCGCGCCTTATTAAAAAAGTTCCAGACTAAACTGGACGGCTTATTTATTTTATATTACATACTGACGCCAGATTAACAAAATAATATTGAACTGTGGTGAAATAATATTATTTGATTTTGTCATAGTATATGCATTCTGCAGAACAACTGTTACTTGCATTTCAAATTTTTGTTGACCTGTTCCTGTTTCTTTGGAATTGTTTATAATCTGGCGTATGTAACGTACTAAATGAATAAACTGTCCAGTTTTGTTTGGAACTTTTTGAAGTAAAACTTCTTTAGGCACGCTTGACTTGGGGAGTAAGCTGGTGAATGCGTGACGAGAGCGTTTACGAAAAGTGTGATCGGGCGAGGCGAACGGAAGTTGACGCGAACGGTGATTTGGATGACAAATAAATCACTGGCTAGTGGCGCCATCAGGTGGCCGAAACAAATACTTCACTGGCTAGTGTCGCCATCAGGTTGCCAAAAATATAAGCAGAATACTAACAATAGAATGACACATACTTTACTTGCCGGTGGCAATTAGGAACCTATATTATTAAATTTGAATAATAGAATTAATTCACGAAAAAATACAAATAATATACATTTCATAATTTCAAATTTTTATACGTTGCATGTTACAAGCTATTCCGAGAATGTCAAAGTTCCAGCGTTGGAACTGTTAAAAACTAACAGGTTTTTGAAACTGTTCTGTAAACGGAACAGGAACGGAACTGTAGTTAAAAAATAACAGCTTGTACCCCCTCTACCACATTCATACGACCATCCCTTGTTAGTAAACATAAATCCGTCCGACCTAAAATTCGTTTGTATATGAAATAATCCTATATAGTGATCTCGACATTTTTACGTAGATCCCGTCTCCGAATTCGAGACGAAGATATCGTGAATCGCGTATTGGACGCAAAACTAATTCTCATCTAGATTTAAAGCAACTGAAATAACCAAAATGGTGTAAACAGAATTCGCAAATTATTCACGAATACCGACAAAAAACAGGCTGACTACGTCATTAATATTCACATATTATCTGGAAAATTCGTTTTTAAGTAGAAACATCTGTTGGCCCCGTGCCACAGATGTTTATTGTTTAACTGCACATGACATCTGGCGGCCATTTATAAAACCAGTCTAACAGTACAACTGCACGACAAAAAAAGATGTGAGTTAACACATTGTCAGATTCGTGACGAAATAGTCTTGTATAACAAGTAAAAAAGAAGTAAAAAGAAATGTCTTCCCTAACTTCCAATTAAATTTCAATAAACTTAAAACTGTTTAAAAATTGACAAACAAGTCAATTTAAAAATAATCACAAGAACTCTAATGGCCGTATTCATCGAACACTATTGAATTTAGAAATTACTAATCTTGGAACAAAATTCGTTTCAATAAAATTTACTTTTAATTCACCAACCAAATTAACAGGTAAAATAATTAGTTGAAGAATAAAGACACACTGCACTATACTCCTTGGTATTTTTGGAGAATATTCTGACGTTCATCCAAAAATCCGACCGATGGCGTTAGTGTAAACGTCAAAAAAAAGCTTCACGAAATAATAATGTCTTATTTTAACCCAATTGCACACAAAACTTCCACTAACTTTAATGTTTTACAAAATATATACCTACACTTCACAAAAGGTTAACAAACAGCACTTAAAATAAATTCACAAGAGAAAACTGTAGATATAATATTTCACGTTTATAGGTTAGGTATTATGATCTATGTGGCGGCCATTATTATTTTCTCAGGCGAATAAATATTTATACCCGAGAGTTTGAACAGAATAGATGTATAAGTGCAGTATATGCTTGGTGAATTGAATTATCGCTATTTATTCCGAGGAATGAAACAAATGAACCGAATAAATAACTACTAACGTTCGGTGAATATGGCCATAAGAAAAATAAATGTTTTGGCCACAAGTACTAAGGCTTTTCTGTTTTAATATTTCCTACATATTATTTATTTTAGAAAAATACTTGGTAGGAGCGGGATTCTAAATACAAAAAGAACAAGTGAGCAGTGAAACAAACAAACACGAATTTCTGAAATAAAGCTGTCACGGTGATGTCGACAGGCAATAAAGCAAGCAATTCTAATTTAGATTTATATCCGTCTGTCCCATGGATGTCGCGCTTCATCATCATCCACTTCCGGTCGTGTTTCTTTACGCTGTCTGCTTATCTCATATCTGGTATTTCTCGTATTTCATTATAGATTTTTACATAATACAGTTAGCAACTAGATTGTAGATATTGTATTAGTCTCTATAATTAAAAATTATTGATTATTGCAATTCCAAAAACAAACTTATTTTCGAAAGTTACAGTTTCCAGATAAAACTTGCTGTCTTGACTTGATTTAAAAAAAATACGCAACAATGCAATTTTGATATCACTTCCGCGTGTAATGTAATTAACATTTACAATTGAGGTGACCTAATTTTAAACTTTTTCAGAAACATTGAAATTAGTCGAAAGAAATTTTTCAAGAAGTAAAATACTACATAAATGTATGGAAAATAAAAATATAACAAAATTTTTTAAGTTAGACGATTTTATTATACAATCGATAATGTAGGTACAAAAAAAGCATTGGTTAAAATAAAATAAAATCGTGCGGATTGATAGAGTTACATTGTGGTCGAAGAAGACAGTCGAAAGCTAAATATGATTTCCTATCTCAAACAAATGAAAATTTTCTACTAAATGCCCGTCACGATTTTATTTTTGTTTAATCAAAGCCTCCTATGGTGACTCATCCTTATTGCACATACCGCTAAACTAGCGGTATGTGCTTTATTATCGCTTTGTGCGTCAGAGCTGACTTTCGTTCATATAAGAAGTTATATTTAAGTTAATTTCACACGAAATCCATTCAAATTGAAGCTTTTTGAAAAGAGGAGATTCTAATCTATAAAATAGAACCATTTTTAAATCAATTTGAGTTCATAAATACTATTAAAATTGTAATTGAAAATCACAAACAGCAGTTGTCGGTTGGTCTGTACGTATGTACGTACGTACGTCACGACTCTACAGATCGCAATTTTGGTCGGATTGCCTTGGGTTATATTTTATTCACTTTGTTTACTATCAGACCAGAACCCTATTTAAATTCACTAAAATGTGTTCAGTAGTTTAATTTTTATAAACAGTTTTATTTTTTATTATTTTTGACAGCTAATATAGTTTAAAAACAATATAATAATCGCTGTGAAAATATAGTGTAATCCATAAAACAAGTGCTACACTTGTATACCGTGATAACACCACTAGACGTATTAGGCAGCCGTGGCGTAATGGTTATGCCGTTGGATTCCCAAGGGCAAGGTCCTGGGTTCGATTCCTTATACGGTATCATTGACTTTTTTCTTTTTTTTTTCTTTTTATTTTGTTTTATTTTATTCCACTTGATATTAATTATATATTATATTATGTATAGTTCTTAATTTTTTTTATTTTTGCAAACTTAAAAAAAAATATTTTTTCAATTTTTAATTATTTATTTCTTTAAATTTTTAAATCTTTTTAAATTTATTAAAAATATTTTTTAATTGTTATTTTTTTATCATACAGTGGAAAACTTGCGGGATGTGCACTTTTGGTTTTGCCAACTATTTTCTAGTTTTTAGTAGGTACCTACACTATCGATTCTACAATAAAACCGTTTAACTTGAAAGTTTTTTTTCCCTATTTTTTATTTTTAAGATATATTAGAAATCGTGTCCATCGAGACAATTATTAATAAGAATCGCAGGATTGTGGACAAAAAGTTCCTTATTCAGTGTACGACGTTTCGTCTATAATAATTATGAAAATAAACATTGATTTCTAACCATAGTAATTAACAAAAGTTAAGGTACATAAGACAAAAACATGGCAACAAGTTTATGTATACATTTTAAACAATAAAAATAAATAAAATAAATAAAAATACGAAAGTTAGTTCAATTTCATTACATAGTTATACTGACTACTTAAATTTTGAGTATCTGTTCTGTAATTAATAGAATTGTTTTTTCTAATAAAACACATTTCACTGATATTGCGTTTCTTCCAATTTGACTCTTTATCTAATATTTGAACTTCATCAAATAGAAATTTATGTCCAGTGTCGAAATGATGAGATGACAACGCAGTCTTATTATCACTTAATAAATTTATATTTCTACAGTCCATTCTGTGTTGGTAAACTCTATGTTTTAGTAATTGTTTTGTTTGCCCCACATAGCACTTATTACATTCACAAGGTATTTTATAAATGATATTAGATTGATGTAAAATAGGTGTTTTATCTTTAAGACTTGTGAACAATCTGTCTAATTTATTTAAGTTATAAAACACCAACTTAAGTTTATTAGTGTGCTTTATTAAAGATCTGATTTGCATCCGGACAAAAGCCGGATCGGTCAGTTAGTTATAATATTGTGATGTCACCGGAACTAAAAACCGGTTATCTTAAAAAGCTTCTTCACCTATTTTTATTATAAATTTTTTAGTGTGCTTTATTAAAAGTGCGATTTTCATCCGGACGAAAGCCGGACCGGTCATTTAGGTAGTATAATATTGTATTGTCATCGGAACTGCATACGTATGCAAAACTTCAATTCAATCGGATAACGGGAAGTAGTTGAAAAAGCTGTCGCAAGATTTAAAACAAACAAAGTTATAAACAAATACTTATATGGAGTCAAGCAAAATAAAACCGTTTAAAAAATACCTAGATATTATTATATTAGATTTTTTTATTTCACACACGAAAATTACCCGGCAACGCTGTTGTGGGATAACTGAAAACTGAACCGGATTACAAAAAACAAGTCTCTACTCACACAGAGCCACAAAAAACGTGCAAATAAAATGTACCTATACTGCTATAAAGACGGATCACTGAACAGTGAATATTTTTTTTAATTGATATTCTCTGAGACGTTTTCTTTAGTTGTAATTTTGATAAAAAGAGGTCAAATTGATGTGCGCAAAATTAAAAACGTGTCCAGAGCGGCGTTAAATTGGATTGAATTTGTAACGAATTAATCATAGAATAAAGACGAAAGAACAGCGTGAAAGGAAAATAACATAATAAATATTTTTTGTGTAGCGTTGACAAACCTAATATGTTGTACCGACTAACGTAAGTATAGGTGGAGTCCGGTGTTTCACGGAATCTGTGCTGCTGTGCACACAAAGTATAAGGCAAGTGTGACCAAACTATCAACCCGAGGGTTAAATAATAACAGAAAATCTAAATAAATAATAATAATAAATTTTAAATATGCTTAATATTACAACCGATAACTGCATGCTTACAGACAAAAATCTAGTCAATTAGGCGACGGAACCATTCCAACTTCAAAAATATTGACATTAATAATAATAATAAAGAACTTACATATTTCTGATATTGTGTGAGGTGACGAGAGTAATGGCTAGTATTCAATATGATATTTGCTATTCGGTTTCATGAATACCTACATAACATGCTCCACGACATGTAAAAATTAATCAAAGCATGCTTAACTAGTTTATTTCTGACAGATTTAAAAAACAAAAGAACATCTGACTTTTTTTATTTTAAAAATATTTCCGAAACTGTACCTAAAGCTTAGAAAAAAAAATTTTCACAAAACTTTCATGAAAAACATGAATAGAATAATAAACCGTTATGAAAAGTATACCATTATTATATAAAAAAACAACGTTATAGCATATATCTCTTTTGCGCATGCGCCGATTTTCCCCAAAATCAATAGGGCACTTCATATTTGCATACCAAACATCCTCCCAAAAATTTGGTTTCAATCAGTTCATTCACAGACAAATAGAAACACAGAGATTTTCCAAAAATATGTTTTTGAGATTCGAGAGACCTCAAAACGAAAAGATATTGTAAAATTTTAAACTAATCTAGTACCATTCCCTACTTGTGGGTTGGAAAGGTAAAATCCAGCTAATTTGGCGACAGGACCATTCCGACTTCAAAAATATTGATATTTGACAAATTTAAATATGGTTTTAGTTGAAGACGACATCTAGATAACAGGGCGGAATTTAGTTACTAATTTAGCTACTATCTAGTATTTCGTTAGATGACAGCGTGTGACGCTTGCTTTACTCAATCGTGACAAAGCGTGGATCACCGGTCGATCAGTTTGCCAGTGCTATTTGTGTGGTCGGTCCTGTTTGGAGGTACACGCTAATCTTTATTGGAACTGTCATGTCCGTGCGCGTACGGTCCCCAACGTGGACCCCCGTAGGTCCCGCGCCGGTCACACAGCGCGCCGCGCGGTCAGCGATAATTCCCCGTCGAAACGCTCAGACATAATACTTGGGGGTAACTGACAGCCGCACCGTATTACACCGCCAGCACACACGCGATATAATATACCCGGTACTCACACCGTACACTACACGCCACTTACACCACATTTTAAATATTTACTTTTTTACTCCCGTAAATATTATGTATTACACGATTTGTATTTATTATTTGTGAGAAAGTAGAACGGCCATTTTTGCAGGTCACGTAATGTGAATTATATATAAGTTCCAGCGAGAAGAGAACCAAAAAAATCAGTGGCGTACTAGCAGCGCTGGATTTACACTAGATGCTAGTGCCCAGGACGGCAAATTTTCAAGGGAGGCAAAATTTGAAACGTGGAAAAAACATTTTTCGCTTTACAGAAAATTCTTCGAAAAGTGTGATCGTGTTGAAAACATTCATAAATAATTTTTTTTTCAGTCAGATGCGTTTGCCTCCCTAAATATCTCGCAATTGATGAGCAATTTGTCAATTTATGACATTTAATACGAAAAAGAATATTTTTTATTAAATTATTCCATTAGTAGAAAACAGATTTTTGACATAAATGAATCATTTTATTTATTTGAAAATTGTATACCGAAACTTTATCCCTTTTTATGTAGGATTAAGGTAATGGGCCGGCATTTTCCATGACTGCGGTCAACACTTGACTCGGTATTTCGATACAATAGTATTTCTTTGTTTTGTTTGGCATGCCCACATCTCACATAAGCCCCAAGCACAATGAAATGTTTATATTTGATATTTAATTATGCTGACTTAAATTACACGCGCTAGAATAATATATCCATATTCCATTGAAATGACCGCCAGGACCAGAGAGGTTAAAAAATTCAACCGATTTTTACGAATGAAGTAATAAAAGGTTTACCTCAATAACACAAAGTGGAAAAGAAAATTTGGAAAAAAATGGAGTCTGGACCTGTGCAGCGTGAGCGAAACTGCAAAAAAAATTGGTGCAAGCAAAACTGTACCTTTTCATAAAAAAACGAAAAATCGGTTTGTTGTTGATTCGAAATTAATGCTCAATAATTTTCTAAAGATTTCAATCAAATGTACGGTATCCATCGACGATATTTATTAATATAGATTATTATGAAGTTTAAGATATGTATGTATATTAAAATGTACACAAAATAGAAACACTACTTCGTGATCATGCTTTACGTGAGTTCGGCAAACAGAACAGCAGCACATTGTGCATTTATTAATTATGCTAACCGCATCAAACACTTGCCGCACGTTATGCAATCACATTATATAAACAATGTAATCTACAACCTAACAGCCAAATCTAGCAAGGAATCTAGCGGCAAAATTAGCCTCGTGTGCAACGGTCTTTAGGCTATAAATTATTACGCTCCGGGCGAAGCCGGGCCGGGCAACTAGTATACAGTCTAAGTAAGGTTACATTGTTTCCTAATGTATGACCAGATGTCCGGCTTCCCAGGCTCTCCAGGGGGCCCCCATTGACTTAGGAAGTTGAAACGTTATACATCTTATAGTACAGACCAGGGATCACCAATCAGTTTCATTGCGGGTCCGTTCAAAAAAAATATACTTCTGTAGCGGTTGGTTTGGTAGATGATGACCAGCAACCAAAATTTGTAATACCAATTAAAAAAAATAGAACGAAAAGAACTCTGAATATTTTTTTTATTAAGAATACATCTAATAAAAAAATCTTCCGTTCGTTGTCGCGTGACTATCCCATGAGCGGCAGAGACAAGACAGACCGCAGGCTAAATTGAATAACCACAAATTTTTATATTGATATTCTTAGATTCTTTTGGGTCCGCACAAAATAGGTTCGTAGTCCGTCATTTGGTTACCTCTGGTATAGACTAGAGCTGTAACAAACCGTATGTATTCGTTACTGAGTAATGGGTACATCGTCTGACTCGAAGTAACGAATCGTTACTTACAAATTCATTTCGTTACTCGCATTTGTCGTATCCATGTCAGTTCGACTCGTTTGATGCGGTTATACGTTATACGAACGAAGTCATACCGTATCACGTATGCGACGCGCCGCCGCCTCGATGTGATGGTACATGCTTTTAGTACACGATTGTATGTCGTATGAAAAGTAACGAGTAACGTAACGATACGAAAGTAACGGGTACTGGTTCTTTAAGTAACGAATACATACGGTTACACAATTTCTCGTTACTTTTACAGCTCTAGTATAGACTATAGGCCATGGGACACGAGACAGAACCTAACGGAGTCGGATTTTCGGTTTTCTCCCTGGGAACAACAATTGATTTATTTGTTGTAATTATTTCACAACAATCATTTTAGATTGTTGTATTTTTTTAAATAATCATTGCTATTTGCTAT
Source organism: Xanthostigma xanthostigma (assembly GCA_963575645.1). Lineage (NCBI taxonomy): Eukaryota > Metazoa > Arthropoda > Insecta > Raphidioptera > Raphidiidae > Xanthostigma > Xanthostigma xanthostigma. The sequence goes on from OY754469.1 coordinate 14,744,711, forward strand.
ACGTGACGAAGACAGGTTTAAACAATATATTGTAATTAAAGCTTATGTGTAAATCTACAGATTTGATTGTTCAGTAGGTACCTATATACTGCACAGTTTCTGTGATGTTACATTTCAACAACACCTGTGGAAACACAAGGACAACCGAAACAATGATTGATTTGGTTTCATCGATATATAACAAAACATTGCCAACTGTTCACCGAATATCGTTTTTTTTAAATAAAAGACCGATGCAAAAGTCATTTAACGTTTTTTTCTTTGAAATGCAGTAACATTTTTTTTTAATAACGAGTTTTCTAACGACGAAGATAACACGTTACTAGAAAAAAGTATCCGCTGTTTTTAATATAGGTGTAAAAAAACATCATTAAAAAATACATATCAAATCTTCAGATACTACAGGCGAATGTTTTGAAAAAAAATTATACTTTCTCTAGGATTTTTTTTCCATATTTCGCCTGTAGGTTCTGTAGTGTGATGCTTGGTTCTTAATTTGGTATTTACACGAACTCTTTAGCTTATAAAAATAGCGTCGGGAGCACTGTAACCGTTTCTAGGCAAGGGGAAAGGGTTTGAGAATTGAGACGGAGAGTGCAGAAGATAAATTATAGTAAAAATAGCCGTTCGTCCCGGTTTCACCCGGGTGCGATAGATATAATTCTGCAAAATGTATTTAGTTTGCGGTCCGGCGTCTGAACTAATTAGCTTTGACAAAATTCTACCAGATTTGCTTCTGAACTAATAGCTTTGAGCGAGTTCTAACTGATGTCGCTATTTGTTACTAAAACAGTTTTTTTTGTTTGCTTCTGAACTAACACCTTTGAGTAAATTTTATCAGATGCGTCGTTACATGTTACTCAAACAGTTTTTTTGATAAAACACGATAATTTTGTACAAAAAAATTTATAAAAACTATCCTATACCGTAATTTGGACCAAGCAAGACACATTTACAAAATTTCATTAAAATCGGTTCAGTGGTTTCGGAGATTAGCACGGCCAAAATTTTATATATATAGATAGATGTATATTTACCATGATTTTTTTTGTATCTCCCGTTAATTTGTGGAATATGAGTCTAGCGAAGTATCCCAGTTTGACAAGCTTATTCGTTTTTCACAATAAATTAGTATTATTAAGAACAATTTTCAACACAGTGTAAAGACCGCTGCACACGAGGCTAGAAACACTGCTTGAAGTTCTGCTGGCCGGTAGACTGAGTATGAAGCTGGAAATGACGTCACTGCGAGCTCGCCTGCTAGCTCACAAGATAAGTTTTAAAATTAGAACAGGGGCTATTTTCCGCTGCTAGGTATGAGCAAGAACCAATTTGAAAGCAATTTCTTGTCACGTGGGCGACTTGAACAAACGCCCATAAACCAACATGGCGTCATTCTGCTTAGAGTCAGACAACAGACACGTTTTGCTCTGTGTTTATGTTTGAACTGTCACTGCGTGCGCACCAGATTTATTCACAAAACTAGCTTGAAAAGACGTCTCGTGTGAAGCGAGCACATAATAGCAATCAAGAAAACCAACGCTAGAAAACTAGTAGGCAAATCTAGCAGCGTTTCAAGCCTCATGTGCAGCGTCCTTAAATCCTATATTATATATTATCTACGCATTTGACAGGTTTTTCCTTTTGCATTCGAACGCGAATTCCTTTTGGATGCATGAAAAACATTTAGTGCATTACTCTGTCTTTGTCTAGCTCTGTTCCCTTCCCCTGTTTTGTGCTGGCAACAGCACAACGGCTTTCACAAAAACAATGACATCGCGGGTTTTGTGTTATTCAGCCGTACTACTACTAACCATAACCGGGCATGATTTATAAATCAATCGAACCATCAAGGTTATTAGATACAGAGGTAATCTCGTCCGTTGGATATTAGTTGGGGATGATGTCATCTGGCGGACTGTCAATTAATATTGCGTGGTTACTAAAAATATGCACGGTCTGCCAGGTGACATCATGCTTGGAACGAGGTAACCTGTGTACTTCTAGAGACCTTGACGAGCTATCAGGTAGTAACGACAATGGTTGTGCATAAAATAACATTTAAAGCAGGCGAATATAACAAATATTATTGCAAATCTATATATACTAATATATAAAGCTGAAGAGTTTGTTTATTTGTATGGTTGGTTGGTTGAACGCGCTAATCTCAGGAGCTACTGGTTCGATTAAAATTTTTTTTTTTTGTTGGATAGCCCATTTATCGAAGAAGGCTATAGGCTATATAATATCACGCTATGACCAATAGGCGCGGAGCATCAATGAAAAATGTTGCAAAATATAACTCAAAAATTGTCCGTCTGACAAAAACTTCTGAATCGTAACTCCGATCATCATGAAATTTGGACACAACATTCATCTCGGTAAACGAAGACGAACGCGTGTACTCATGTCCTTCTCCTTCATTCGTTCTTTTGCACCCGGGTGAAACCGGGCGGGACCGCTAGTATAAAATAATTTTATATTTTTGTGTGGGAAAATAGAGTCTTTAATTCAATATTCTAGGATTACAGACTGTTTTCGTGTGTCGGTGACATTCTGTATGTATATAAAAAATGCGAATCTCTCCAGCTTTTATAGTAAAAGATAGTGAACACAGAGCCGGATTAGGAATATTAATCGGTCGCTTTACTACAGGATAAATTATTCACTCAACCTGTTTATTTTATGCTTAAATTAGTTTTATATTTTAGTTTGCTGCACCTCTAATAAATTAATACAGTAAATCTTCGCAGTACAGTTCGTTCACATTAAAAGATGGTTATAACCTTGTTTCGGAGATTTTTCAGAGTCTCTATGGGCTATGTGCAGGGAGGCGGAGTTACAAATTAATCGATGCAAGCGTTTGTGGTGAGCACTAGGGGAAACTTCCAACTCAAATTTTCCGTATCTCCTAGTGACCAATCTTTATTAAAACTAAAAATAGTTATAATTTTATAAAGTTTTTTAATTACAAAGAAAACATGGGCAAAACCAGGCGATCTGGAAATGCTTGTTGTATTCCGGGCTGTTGCGCTGATGGCGATTTAAGAAAAATAAAGATCATTGGCGCTATAATTTGACGTTACGCTGCCAGTGTAAACAAATTAATTATATATTGTGCGTCATAACTGATAAATAAATAATTCTCATGTACCTTTTATGTTATGCTATTTATATAATAGTTTACAATCTGAATTTTATTGTTTATAAAATTTACGGCAGTTTTCCTTATTACATTTTTTTTTGACAGATCATGGCCAACTAAAGTTTTTGACTTATCACCATAGAAATATGTCGCGATTTCCATAAAAAGTGAGTTGAATAATTCTCTATTACCCACTAGCGGCGCTAGTAGGCTTCGTGCACACAGCCTATAGAGCAGGGGCGGGCAAATCTATTGATCGCCGGGCCACATAGCTGATGAAAATTCGACCGCGGGCCGTATAGCTGATAAAAATTTGACCGCGGGCCAAAAATTTGCAGAGCAAAAAAAAGGGTCCTCACATTCTATTTCCTTTTCGTCTGTTCTGGCGCCCTTGCTATTTCTTTACTATTTTTCTAAAATTTATAAAATGCTTTGCGGGCCGGACAAAATTGTGCTGCGGGCCGTCATTTGCCCAGGCCTGCTATAGAGTCTAGATAAATAGTGTTGATTATTATAGACGTTCGACAACTGGCTAAAGTCTACGCTATTTTATTTAGTGCCCAATTTTTAAGAAATCAATGCAGTGGAAAATTACTGTTTTCAGTTTAGTAAATTTCGTGAATAATAATCACACTATTTCAAAAATATAAAATGCAATAGCTCTGTCAGTATAAAGATTGGTTATTACTTTTTTATGACAAAAAATTTTGAGCCATTCCTGGACTTTAAGAATAATAGAAGCATATATGATATCTAGACATACATACCATATTCATCTAAATAAGACAAATGGAAATGTACTAGTTGAAGTCTTACTGGGACAGTCCCACTGGGGATATGAGGGAATATACACTACCCTATATATATAAAGCTGCTATCGACAGCTGCTCTAGAATGCGACAATATGTTACGTCATATATTTCAGAGTGCATGCGTCAAAAATGGACAGAGAAATATTTGCAAGTTATTATTTAAAATGGTTTTCATAATAACTTATGTGTTGTTTATAACAGTGTTTATTTAAATCTCCTCTCCACGTGGATTACAGTAGTGTTCCAATAATCTAGTTGCTCAGGGGCGTCGTCTCCGTGACTTTTCTCATTTTAAGTTTATTAAAAAAATTGAGGGATTGCTGTTGAATCAAATCCTTACATTTAACAAATTATTTTTTACTTTTTATTCCACACTGCTATTATAGTCCAAGATCCCAGAGCCGCCAGACAGCTATTTTTAAATAAATGAAACCTTACGTTTTGAGTAGTGTTTTATGTACTTGGCGTACCTCCATCATTAAGTCTGTGACAAATGTACAGGTACCAGGTGAGTAAAAATAAGAGTCACTTAATTTAAATTTAAATGGGTGATATTTATGTATGTTTTGTAAAATATCACTATAAATTAGTATCCAGTATCGCCAGTCACTTTCCGCTGACCACAACTTCTGACAGACGCTTTAAAGCTCAGAGAAAAATTAATTAACTTCACTTATTTTTAAATGCTTGATTTTTATATATGTTATTCAGACAACTATTACAAAATTATATTTCAACAGCCAGACAAATTGTAATGACCAAACAGCCCCCCAGACGTAAAAAATACTGGATACTAATTTATAGTGATATTTTACAAAACATATATAAATATCAGCCATTTAAATTTAAATTAAGTGACTATTATTTTTACTCACCTTTCTCACCTGGTACCTGTACATTTGTCACAGACTCAATGATGGAGGTACGCCAAGCGTTCTAAGTACATAAAACACTACTCAAAACGTAAGGTTTCATTTATTTAAAAATAGGTTGTGTCTGGCGGCTCTGGGATCTTACTCTATAAGAAGTGCAAAAAAAATAAATAGATTTTTTTTAAATTCTAAAGTAGACAAGCACCTTAGTTGTCTTTTTTGAGGGAGTGTTCAAAATCAAACCATATCACCTGTACTGTTTTTGCACATAAAAGGCATCTTCACACCTTATAGCAGGTATCAGTCTAGAGAGGACTCTTCATCCTTTCAACGCCTATTGAATGCCCTTCCAGAGCGTCAATGCGGTACTCTGGAAGACCACCCTTTTGAATATAGTGAGCGTCTCGAATTCTTGGATAATTCATTTGATATTTAATATTCCCGACCGCCGACAGCAGCACTTACGAACACAAAAACAAAAGTCACCGGCTGTAACAAAACACTCGCGCCCTATAAAACACCTCATCTGTGAAACGGGCGCTCTGCTTTGACCTTCAACACTGTCATTGAACGCGCGTGTCACTAAACTTTACTGCGTCCGATTTGAAACGAAATAATTATATTGAAGGTCAAGGATTTTTTATCAACTTACTTTATAATTTTACAGTATCTTGAACTAGTCTCGAATATCGGTGACTAGCGGCCCGTCCCGGTTTCACCCGAGTGCAAAACGGTTCTGAAAATATTACCTACAGAAAGTAGTACATTGTTTTGATGTATCAATATAAAGATTTGGTCAACGTTAGCCATGTAAGCGTACGAAAACAATTTTTTTTAACAAAACACCGTCATAGTTCAGCCATTTTGTACAAAATATTTACAAACTATATACAGAAACATTCCCCGTTTATCGCCCTTTCTATTATTGAAAACCGTATGAAAATTCGTTCAATAGTTTTTGAGATTATCGCGTTCAAATAGACAAACAGACGCAACGGGGGAACTTTGTTTTATATCATATACTAGCGGCCCTGTACGTGCTTCGCTACGTATAAAGTGAAATAATAAAACAATTTAATTGGAACATCTATCTATCTATCTATCTATTTTATTAATTGCTAGCTATTTTAAAATAAACATGGGCGTATATGTGTGTATGTCGAGCACTCCGGCTGCGCCGTCGTGCTCGAAAAAAAATAGCGTAAAGTATTCGTGGATAGCTGGTCTTTAAAACACTTGCTCTATTTCGAGAGTTCACTCCGGCTGCGCCGTCGTGCTCGAAAAAAAAGCATTTGTTTTAAACGATATTCGGTTTTTAAACGCTTTATATTAGTTTGGGTTGTAAATATGTGTGTATGTGTGTATGTATGTATGTAACTAACTACCGTAACGGAATCTTTGAGCATAATTTTCACCAATTTCCCGAAGTCTGATTAATTTGAAACTTTGCATACGTATCAAGGACCGATGACAATGCAATAATTTGATAACAGTTTCCCATTATCCTTATTAGGACCCCCAGGATTAATAAATTCTTTTATAGATCCTCTGTAGTAAACGCTTTATTTTCACCAATTTCCCGAAGTCTGATTAATTTGAAACTTTGCATACGTATCAAGGACCGATGACAATGCAATAATTTGATAACAGTTTCCCATTATCCTTATTATTAAACGCTTTATATTAGTTTGGGTTGTAACTATGTATGTATGTCCGTAACGGAATCTTTGAGCATAATTTTCACCAATTTACCGAAGTCTGATTAATTTGAAACTTTGCATACGTATCAAGGACCGATGACAATGCAATAATTTGATAACAGTTTCCCATTATCCTTATTAGGACCCCCAGGATTAATAAATTCTTTTATAGATCCTCACTAAAAAGTGAAAAATAAAATATAGTTTAAAAAAAACTAAAAAACACGCTTTATATCGGACTAAAAAGTAAAAAATAATTGTTTTAAAATAAGCTTAAAAAGCGTTGGGCGCTCGATGTACGAAAATGGGGAACAAAGCGCCCCACGCTTTTTAAGCTTATTTTAAAACAATTATTTTTTACTTTTTAGTCCGATATAAAGCGTGTTTTTTAGTTTTTTTTAAACTATATTTTTTTTACATCCTCGATCTAGATATATGGTTGTTAAGTTTTCTTAAATAAGGATTCTTAAATTTTCTCTTTTTCCGCGCAATTTTTTAAATTTTTTCTGTCATAAGAACCTTCTCCTGACAATAACAAACACAACAAAAAAAAAAATATTGAAATCGGTCCAGCCGTTCACGCGTGATGGCGTGACCAAGGGATATAGGGATTCATTTTTATATATATAAGATATATATATAGGCAATTTTTTAAATTTTTTCTGTCATAAGAACCTTCTCCTGGCAATAACAAACACAACAAAAAAAAATATTGAAATCGGTCCAACCGTTCACGCGTGATGGCGTGACCAAGGGATATAGGGATTCATTTTTATATATATAGATATATATAGGCAATTTTTTAATTTTTTTCTGTTATAAGAACCTTCTCCTGACAATAACAAACACAACAAAAAAAAATATTGAAATCGGTCCAGCCGTTCACGCGTGATGGCGTGACCAAGGGATATAGGGATTCATTTTTATATATATAAGATATATATATAGGCAATTTTTTAAATTTTTTCTGTCATAAGAACCTTCTCCTGGCAATAACAAACACAACAAAAAAAAATATTGAAATCGGTCCAGCCGTTCACGCGTGATGGCGTGACCAAGGGATATAGGGATTCATTTTTATATATATAGATATATATAGGCAATTTTTTATTTTTTTTCTGTTATAAGAACCTTCTCCTGACAATAACAAACACAACAAAAAAAATATTGAAATCGGTCCAGCCGTTCACGCGTGATGACGTGACCAAGGGATATAGGGATTCATTTTTATATATATAGATTACATAGTTGAACGCGCTATAATCTCAGGAACTTCTGGTTCGAATTGAAAAAAAATTTTGTTGGATAGTCCATTTATCGAGGAAGGCTATAGGCTATATAGCTTAAGCAACGAATAATTCTAGATGGAAAAGTCGAAAGCAGAACATTTGACTTAGGAACTTTGTTTGGACTAGTTAGGAGATAAACATACTAAAAGTCCTTACCCCTCCAAGGTACGCCCGAAGGGGAGGAGCACAAAGAAGGTCCCGTTTTTTGGTATTTTGCTTTCATCTCGAAAACGGTACGTCGTACGAAATTTTGTTGGAATACATAATGAAAGCTGATAAAATTCTCTACAACTTTAGCTTTCACACTTTTTATCTATCTCCAATCTTTGCCTAGCTATGAGCTCCGAAAAATGGTCGATTTTCAAAAATGTGTTAAATTCTCTGTAGCACATTGTAACAATACGAATTTGTCAAAATCATTTCGTATCCCACACTATTAAAAACACCCACACACTATTAAAAAATAACATAAGCTGGGAGTACCTCCACACAGGGCCCTCTTTCCCACTGGGCACTCTGGCACGTGCCCAGGGCCCCGCGATCGATAGGGACCCCCTAGTTTAATGGTATACTAAGTACCTAAACTGTTTTAAACAAAAATCATCAGTGAACTATTTTTCATATACTTATTTTTTTTGTGTCCTTCATGTTAAAATTGGGAACGTGATCCTTTTAAATATATGCATTTTATATCACAATCCTCGACTTAGAATGTAGAACCTTGTTTATCTATTTTCTTTGTCTATTCTAACAAAATAGTGCTCTGTTAAGGTCATAGGGGCCCCATAATCCTAATGTGCCCAGGGCCTTCAATAGGTTAAAGCTTATGTTATTTTTTAATAGTGTGTGGGTGTTTTTAATAGTTTGGATGAGCGATACGAAATGATTTTGACAAATTCGTATTGTTACAATGTGCTACAGAGAATTTAACACATTTTTGAAAATCGATCATTTTTCGGAGCTCATAGCTAGGCAAAGATTGGAGGTAGATAAAAAGTGTGAAAGCTAAAGTTGTTGAGAATTTTATCAGCTTTCATTATGTATTTCAACAAAATTTCGTACGACGTACCGTTTTCGAGATGAAAGCGAAAAACCAAAAAACGGGACCTTCTTTGTGCTCCCCCCCTTCGGGCGTACCTCAGAGGGGCAAGGACTTTTAGTATGTTTATCTCCTAACTAGTCCAAACAAAGTTCCTAAGTCAAATGTTCTGCTTTCGACTTTTCCATCTAGATGCCCCTTATGAGCACTCATTGACTAAACTAATATAATATCACGCTACGACCAATAGGAGCATGTTGCAAAATATATAACTAATAATTTGTCCGTCCGACAAAAACTTTTGAACGGTAACTCCGATCATCATGAAATTTAACATTCAACTCGGTAAACGAAGATGAACGTGCGTACTCATGTCCCTCCCCCCATTCATTTTTTTGCACCCGGGTGAAACCGGGCGGGACCGCTAATACATAAATAAAGATTGGCATAGCATTAGACTTGTGCGATTTCTGAACAGCACAAAAAGAGTCAGTGTTTTCAAAGCCATACAACGAAGCTAAAAGGATCTTTTTCTACCACGTGGATTTCTCTCGCGCCATTTCTCCAACCTAGATTATTGTCCGGCGATCGGCTTTTGTTTTCCGTCTTCCACGACCTTCTACACACAACACTATATTCTATAGAAGAACAGTTATTTATTTGTGGAGGCGAAGTAACTAGGTAATCAACTGTATTATTAACTAAGCTTGGAACTACTCGTCCGTACTTTGTTCAGTGAACTATTTGACAATCCTCAAAACTAGATTTCATATTTGGAATTTTATTATTACCGAAATAGTCGTGGAAAAATGCTTTTATATTTGACATTTATTAAATATAACCTGTGTTTAAATAAAGTATTGAAATTAATAATTTTAACGAAATCCTAGGATTTTTGCTCGCGATCGTTAACCCCGACATTTAAAATAAATAAAAGCTTGTAAAAAGAGGAGCATAAATTACAAAGAATTTTGTTTAGACATTTGATCCTTTTTGAATAGCCTCTACCTATACAGGGTGAGTTTTAAGTTGATGCTTTTTTTACAGCGTGTAAAAATCAAATAGACGAGCAAATATTTCAAATAGTTTTTTTATCAAAACTCAAAAATAAGAGAGAAACAGCCTTTCGAAGTTTAAATAAATTTTATTAAATTTTCTTTAATTTTGAGGTCGGTCCTGGGGTTATATTATGTCACTATGGAAATAAGTTGTTATTATCAAGTATGTGTATTGTTCTGTTTTTGAGAGAATTGTGTGTGCCTCAATTATTTTTGAGAATGGCTCATGTTTATAACGATAATGAACATATTTCCATAGTGACATAATATAACTCCAGGACCGACCTCAAAATTAAAGAAAATTTAATAAAATTTATTTAAACTTCGAAAGGCTGTTTCTCTCTTACTTTTGAGTTTTGATAAAAAAACTATTTGAAATATTTGCTCGTCTATTTGATTTTTACACGCTGTAAAAAAAGCATCAACTTAAAACTCATCCTGTATAGTGATAAATTCCAAATTCAGAATGTTGACATTTGATATAGTATAATAAAGAAATTTCTGATATCGCATGAGGTAACGCGGGTAATGGCTAGTATTCAATATGATATTTGCTATTCGTTGTCATGAATATCTACATTACATGCTGCACGCTATGTAAAAATTAATCAAAGCATACTTTACTATAGTTTATTTCTGACAGATCTACAAAATAAAAGAACATCTGATTTTTTCTATTTTCAAAATATTTTCGAAACTATAAAGTTCAGAAAACGAATTTATTAATAAAATGTTTCTTGAAAAAATAAATAGAATAATAAGCAGTTATGAAAAGTACCTATACCATTATCATATAAAAAACATCGTTATAGCATATATCTCTTCTGCGCATGCGCCGATTTTCCCCACGGCTCTTCATATTAGCATATTAAACATTCTCCCAAAATTTAGTTTCAATCCGTTTATTCCTTTGACCTGTATCGTGTTCACAGACAAACAGACGCACAGAGTTTTTCTAAACATATGTTTTTTGGATTCGGGGGCCCTTAAAACGAAAAGATATTGTAACATTTTGAAAAATGATCTAAACTAGTACCATTCTTTGGAATAGTAATAGTTATGAAAAAAAATAAGTTTATTTTAGTCTTTCCCCTGAAATAAAATGTGTCGGTATATGTCTTGATTTATTGCCAGATTTAACCCAGTTTCTTTAATAGTCGCCTCAGAAATGTCCTGAAAACTTTGCGTTTTCGATCTGGCAACCCTAAATGTGTCCAGTCTTTGGCAATCTCTATTTGAGGTTATGTACAGGCATGTATGCGTTTTTTGTGCATATTTTCCAGGCGCGTTCATCTTGTAATTATTTTAATGAAATGTTTATAATATACTAATGATCACACCTGATGAATAATGCATGCGCAGTGCCCATAAACACACCTCGTTAATTAACATGTTTACCTACAATTATATTAATTAAAACGCTCAAATTAACTGAACGCATATTGCATCGTTCTTATACGTGATCTTTGACCGCAAATAATATGGCCATTACATAATATTAATATTTGTATTTAATTTTATTAATGGTTACCCGATCTAAAAACACTTTTTCCTCTAAGCATTTTTAGCTTCCCGCTATAAAAAAAAGAAAAATCAAAAATTTTTTTTCAAAAAAATCGGGAAGTTAGTTTTTACCCCGATTTTCAAAAATCGAGTTTTCGCCAGATCTCGACGTTTTGAGGTCCTAGGAAGCTATTCTGATTATTTTGGCGATGATGCCCGTAGGGCTGTGTGTGTGTATGTGTATGTATAATTGTAAACCTCTTATATATCTTTTGAACAGAGTATCCGATTGAAACGCGATTTGCGGCATCTGACGTCACCTTGCTGAACTTATTTTTGAGCATTTTGAACTCGAAAATAGCGGGAAGTTTCAGGGTTGGCCTGCAGGTTCAATTTTTTTTTTTAATTGTGCATGTCTTTGCTCAGTCGATCGACGCATGGTCAGGTCAGCGCTCATAGATTTTAATGACTATAATTGAATTGTAGATTATAGACGCTCAACAGCTGAGGTCATCAGCGTCTATAATTAGTATAAGTCTAATTGTGCTTGAATTAATCGTTCGATTAAACTCGTAATGAAAACGGTGCTATATGAAAATTCGCGCCCGAGCCGACACAAAATCGGCCAATTGCATCTAACACCGTAGTCGTTATTATTCGATAGTGCACTCGACCGACCTATATTTATCATTCATCCGCGCTTAATTTTATTATTTACCAGCGGCGCCCGTCCCGGTTTCACCCGGGTGCGAAACTGTTCTGAAAATATTATATTGACCTTCCCATCTACACAGCAGAACTATCTAAGTACATTGTTTTGATGTGTATCTAAAGATTTGGCCAGCGTTAGCCATGTAAGCGTACGAGAACAGATTTTTTTGACAAAACACCGTCATTTTTGTACAAAATATTTTCAAATTATATACAGAAACCTTCCTCGTTTATCGCTCTTTCTATTAGTGAAAATCCGTTCGGTAGTTTTTGAGTTTATCGCGTTCAGGCAGTCAGACAGACGCGGCGGAGGGACTTCGGTTAGAGCTTCAAGGTCGCTATACCATTTTTGAAAAGAATTATGTGTTTGTGTATGTACGTGGTCATTTCTTTCTAGTACGAAATCGAAGCGTGTTAGCAACATTTTGACTCGAAAGAAATGTTTTTCAAATACGCACAATCGTTGTTTTGTTTAAATAAAAAGATTACAAAATAGTGTATTTTAGGATTTGTCGAAAAAGTTTTCTGGAGTCTAATTTGTTCAATGCATATTCAGTACCGTCTTTAAAGACAGGTCTAACAGGCATAGGCCCAGGGCCCCCACACTCATTCAAGGGCTTCAACCAAGCGCAAATAACCCAAATTTTGAACTAATTGATGGTTTAAAATAAAGAAAATGTATAAATTTATAGATACCGTTTATTGTATAAAATCTAGAAACGTATTTTCTACATTTTCTTTCAACAATAATTTTATTTTTTACTCGACTGCGGCAGTTTATGTATGAATGTTTGTATGTATGGATGTTCCACCGTAGCGCCTAAACTATTCATCCAATTTTGATAAATAAGGTGTCAATCGATTCGTTATTATGACCTGGGTAACCTAGGCTACATTTATTTTTACATTTTGGTCCCAGAGGGGAGCAAATTGAAAATGGCAAAACCAAAAGTGCACATCCCGCAAGTTTTCCACTGTATGATAAAAAAATAACTATTAAAAAATATTTTTAATAAATTTAAAAAGATTTAAAAATTTAAAGAAATAAATAATTAAAAATTGAAAAAATATTTTTTTAAGTTTGCAAAAATAAAAAAAATTAAGAACTATACATAATATAACATCTAATTAATATCAAATGGAATAAAATAAAACAAAATAAAAAAAAAAAAAGAAAAAAATCAATGATTTCGTAAGGAATCGAACCCAGGACCTTGCCCTTGGGGATCCAACGGCATAACCATTACGCCACGGCGCCCTACTACGTGTAGTGGTGTTATCACGGTATAGAAGTGTAGCACTTGTTTTATGGATTACACTATATTTACACAGCAATTATTATATTGTTTTTTTAAACTATTAGCTGTCAAAAATAATAAAATAAAACTGTTTATAAAAATTAAACTACTGAACACATTTTAGTGAATTTAAATAGGGTTCTGGTCTGATAGTAAACAAAGTGAATAAAATATAACCCAAGGCAATCCGACCAAAATTGCGATCTGTAGAGTCGTGACGTACGTACATACGTACATACGTACATACGTACAGACCAACCGACAACTGCTGTTTGTGATTTTCAATTACAATTTTAATAGTATTTATGAACTCGAATTGATTTAAAAATGGTTCTGTTTTATAGATTAGAATCTCCTCTTTTCAAAAAGCTTCAATTTGAATGGATTTCGTGTGAAATTAACTTAGATATAACTTCTTATATGAACGAAAGTTAGCTCTGACGCACAAAGCGATAATAAAGCACATACCGCTAGTTTAGCGGTATGTGCAACAAATAAAAAATAAGTTCTTAAAAAATAATATAAATAAATAAAGTTTAAAAACTAAAACCAGACTACATAAAAAGTATGAAACAAGAAAATATACTCATCTGAGAATAGCTGTGGTCATATACCATCTCATATTATATGAGGCCCCTCTATAGATTTACTACTATTAAAATGTAATGTTTTGTTAGGGTAGGTTGCATATGACCACGGCTATCCTCAGATGAGAATATTTTCTTGATTCCTACATTTCAGTAGTCGGGTTTTAGTTTTTGAACTTATTTTTTATAATTGGAATAAACAAAAAATAACTTGTTAATTAAAATGGTACCATTAAAATATCAAAAATATATAAACATCGGTATAAATCGAATTCCTTAGACGGGCCTCCTTATAATTGGTCCCGGGCTACCCAAACTTCCAAAACGGCACTGTGCATATTTAATATTATTTTTGCTGGGAACTTGGTCGTGTGAACTTCAAGGGTCGCACTTTTATAGAGTCCTAATACACGACCCATCTCACAGCCTGTTTGGATATTTTTTTTTTTGTAATCGGTGGTGTTTTTAATCATTAAACGATTTTGTGTAATTTTCCTCCAGCCGTCGTTCATTTAGCACATTCCACGAAATCCATTAATATTGTGTTTTTGTACGAATGGATATTATATATAATAGAAACTTGCTGATGATAAATGTGAGTGGCTGTTTGAAATTCGTTTAAATATCCAGTTGTGAAATAAAGAACGTTCGAATCTATATAGTTGTCTATATACAGGCCATTTTTTAAACAGTGTCCATTACAAAAAAAACAGCGAATTAAGGCCGCTGCACACGAGGCTATAGAAACGGATACCTTACTATAGATTTACCTACTAGTTTTCTAACACTGGTTTTCTTGATTCCTGTTAAGTGCTCGCTTCACACGAGACTACTTTTTAAGCTTGTTTTGTGGATAGATCTGGTGCGCGCGCAGCATATAGGTACTTTTATTCTTACTGAGCATAGAAATAAAATCGCAATCGAACCATTAGGGTGCAAACATATACTTCTGTCTTTTTTTAAGCCGTAAGTACTGGCGTATCCAGGAGAGCAAAACAGGCAAAGGGGACCCGGCTTAAGAAATTTCTAATTTGCCCCCTCCTGGGCCAAAAGCAGGGCACGTCATGGAAAAAGACAAATTTTTTGAAACAGAGATACTTTATTCAGATTGAATACAAGTACATCAACCAATCCTATCATTGGAGAACTCAGGGAATTACATCGCAGAAAGAGACGCAGATATATTTTCGATACGCTTTGTTGCCTTCACTCACCGCACATTGAGTAGATAGACAATGATTCATATAGTAAATTATTAAATATATGGCGCACAGTGACAGTTCGAATATAAACACAGAGCAAAACGTGTCTGTTGTCTGACTCTGAGCAGAATGACGCCATGTTGGTTTGTGGGCGTTTGTTTTAGTGCCCAAGTGACAAGATACTGCTTCCTGATTGGTTCTTGCTTATACCAGCAGATCTAGCAGAGAAAATAGCCCTTGTTCTAATTTTAAAATCTATCTTGTGAGCTAGCAGATCAGCCCGCAGTGACGTCATTTCCAGCTTCGTACCCAGCCTACCGGCTATCAGAATTCCTCACCACGCTTCTAGCTTCGTGTGCAGCGGCCATGTCATTTGTTTTCAACAAAAGACGAACGGTGAAGCGTAGTAGTGAGAGCACTAGACGCATTCGGGTGGTATCGGATTCGAATCCCGGCGGGGACAGATGTGGCTGGGACTTTTTCCTACTGCCTCTCGCCGAGAAACGGTAATTCCTGTACCGGCCGTCTTGTTTTCCATGGTTTCCCTCAATAATTACAGATAAATATCGAGATGGTTCTTTAATCAAGGCCATGGCCGATTACTTGTCAAACTCCCGTGTGCAAAATTTGCCGACCTTATCCTAAATAATGTCCTAAAATTCCGTCATTCGCCCATTGCTATTAATTAGCTGAAGTTGGAAAAAATGTAGAAAATAACGGGAAGTGTGATAGCTGGAAAATAGTAATGGTGCGATGGCGTCTATTATGACATAAGGTCGAGAAACGGATTTTTATTATTATTATTTTCAGCTAAAATGTTGATCTTCATTTATATAGTTGAAAACACACTTAAATCAAGATTTAAGAATTTGTTACTATAACAATTGCGTACTACCTTATCTTAATTTCCTATAATTCCTCCATTGAAAAAAATAATACCTATATAATTGTAAAAAATAAATACTTGTAAAATTATCACGTGCTTTTATTATTTTCAAATATGAATTATAGCAAATAAGAATTTGCATACAATCATGCATTAATTTTTCTCAATTTTTCATATAGATATATAGTAATACTAACAGCATGTAGTTTGTGTATGTATGTCTTTTGGCCTTTTCTGCCACTATCAGATGTCGTATCATTTTATGTCAAATCGCAGAGATAACATTGAAATTGACCAACTTATACGTAACTGTACACCCGATATAATCGATAGGCTCATCGTAACAATAGAAACAATGACAGAATGATAGACTAGAGTGAAAAGGTTATATATATACACATATATAATATAATTTTAATATTGGACGCTGTATTTGTGTGGTTTTTATATACAGTAATACCCCGTTTAACGCGGGGGATAAGTTTCAGCAAAGTAGAGCGTAATGCGAAACAGCGCTAAACGAGGCTATCATCTTAACATGTAAATAATGGGGTTAGGGGAAGATAAATAGAAAATTGCTTAGGTATTAAATTTAATTATTATGTTTTTTTAATAAAAATAAAACTAAACATTTATTTCTTACAAAAGAAAAACAATATAAATCAGATTCTAATCTTCTAATCACTTGCATTTTAGTTTCCAGTGAAATGCTTTTTCTGGTTGCTTTCTTTTCTTGTTTTTCATTATCACCCATGATAAAAACTAAAGATCATAATATTTGTCACTGTATTAATCGTTATAGTATTATATAAATTTATACTTACAATACTGTCAACAAATGTTTCAAATTATAAAAATGCGTCCGTACAGCACCGCACCAAACAAGAAACACAACTACACTGTTTCGGATATATTATATACATACGCTGCGCACAATTTCGGGGAATCCCCGGGTTGAAATAAAAGAGCGCTAAACCGAAACAGCGCTAAACGAAACAGCGGTAAGCGGGGTCTTACTGTATACACTAATTCATTACGATTTTTTGTCATAAAATTTTTATTTTAGTTAATTAATTAATTGATTATATTGAGATAATTAAAATTGTAAATTATGTATCTAGGCCGTTGTGACTATAAGTGACTAATATCAGCTAATATTTTATAATGAGTATAGACTGGATGTTTCAGTTATATATATTTATGACGAGAAAAATGTCATTTTGTTGATAATATTTTTTTTATTATTTTATATTTGAAGTTAAAAATACGTTTCGCCTCAAAAGGCATCATCAGTTAAAGATATCTGTAAATCAAGAATATAAAAAGAAAAACTTAAATGAGATAAATGAAAGCATAAATGTCATAATAAGTCAATGAACCATTATTATGACAATTATGCTTTCATTTATCTCATTTAAGTTTTTCTTTTTATATTCTTGATTTACAGATATCTTTAACTGATGATGTCTTTTGAGGCGAAACGTATTTTTAACTTCAAATATAAAATAATAAAAAAAATATTATCAACATAATGACATTTTTCTCGTCATAATATATATAACTGAAACATCCAGTCTATACTCATATATCTACCAGTTGTACATCATAAGCATATATTTTATAATGTTTGGAAGTTCAATTTTGAGCAATTTCACTTCTAATATTGTAGACTGCGTTGTATTCTCATACAGGTGGACTTTTACTATAAAATTGATAAGATTATCGGGAGTTATATAATAATAATAATAATAATAATCTTTATTCGCTCTAAATTTGAACATGCCATAAGCCGGTGAGCTTGTCAGTATATACATGGTAACAAATACAATAAAAATGAAATAAAAAATAAAATAAAATATTAAAAACGAAACATTAAAATTAAAATATAAACATTCAAAAATCACAACACTGGTAATTTAGATACTCGTTGGTTGAGTAAAATGCGTTCGAGATTAATAATTTTTTAACAGAAAGCTTTATTTGGTTTTTAGATTTATTTTTTATGTTCTCCGGGAGTTTATTGTAGAACTTGACACAACTGCAGTATACACTATTACTAAAAAGTGTAAGCCGATGATTTGGTATTTTTAGGTTGAGATTATCCCTAGTTTCACGAAGTCGAACATCACGCTGTTTAACAAATAAGTGTTCGTTATTTAAAACAAATTTAATACATTCATAGATAAACAGACATGGTAGTGTAAGAATCCCCAATGTTTTGAAAAGAGGTCGACACGGTGTACAGTATGAGGAAGAAGTCATGAAGCGGATGGCCTTTTTTTGCATTTTAAACAATGTCTTCATATTTGCAGAACTCCCCCAAAAGATAATACCGTAAGTGCAAATTGATTGGAAATGTCCGAAATAAATTAGTTTTAAGGCCGCACTGTTCAAAAACTTTTTACATTTTAAAATCAAAAAACACGATTTACTTAGCTTGTTTGTAGTTCTGGTAATATGTTCATCCCATGTTAAGTTCGCAGAGAGAGATAGGCCCAAGAAATCAGTACCATTTGAAGCTGCAATAGGTATATTATTTAGGGAGACATTTAGTGAGCTGTTTACTGCATGGTAAGCAGAATGGAAATGCATCATGTGTGTTTTGCTAATATTGAGGATAAGACCATTATTATCGCACCATTTCTTAAATTCTGTTATACCACTATTAATATGTTGATCAGCATCTAGCAAGTTCTTAAAAGCAAACAGTTGACTTGTGTCATCAGCATATAAAGTTAAATCACCTCTGTTTATACACTGTGGCAGATCGTTAATAAATATTGAAAATAAAAGTGGACCAAGAATACTACCCTGAGGGACTCCACATTCGTTTTTACGCAGTTTAGACGATACAGTTGATTCATTAGAGTCGGAAGTGATTTTAACTGAAACATACTGAGCCCCATTATTTAAATAAGATGCAATTAACATATTCGGAATGCCACAAATACCTAGGATATTTAGTTTAGACAGTAGTAAATTATGATTAATGGTATCAAAAGCTTTAGATAGATCATAAAAAAGCCCAACTGTGGTAAATTTAGAGTCAACTGCCTTGTAAGTTTTCGTAATAAAATTAAAAATTGCAGTAATCGTTGATTTACCACTTCTAAAACCATGTTGTTCATCACTCAATAATTTATTAGCATTAAGGTATTTAATAAGCCTGTCATGTATCACTAGTTCAAATAACTTAGAAAAAATCGACTGTACAGCAATTGGACGGTAGTTATTTAATTCGTCTTTTGGGCCCTTTTTATGGATAGGAACAATCCTCGAAATTTTTAGGTTGTCTGGAAACACACCATTTACTAATGACAAGTTGATAATATAAACAAGAGGGTCAACAATTAACTCAAAAATATAAATCAAAAAACTACCAGAAATTTCATCATAGCCAGCTGACTGTTTTTTACTGCATTTGGATATATATACTATCAATTCTTCACGGGAAACTGGATATAAAAATAAAACATCTTTTACAGCTATATTGTTAGTGTAGTCATTTTTATGTACAAAATTTTTGGTCAGATTTTCAATTTCACTGATAAAAAAATCGTTAAATAAATTAACTATTTGCTGGGGATTTGTGAGACTAGTATTGTTGTGTGTAATTTTTAAATCTGTAGTGAAATTTTTTCTTTTACCAGAATTTTCATTTATTATAGACCAGGACGTTTTAGAAATATTGCTTGACTCTTTTATTGTGGAGATATAGTATGACTTTTTGGTTGACAGTAAATATTGATTAAACTCCTTTTTCTTTTTTCTAAACGCTTTCCAACTTATTGGATTATTACAATTTTTAGCAGTATTAAATAATTGGAACATTTCATTTTTTAATTGTAGTATTTGAGGTGTAATCCATTTGTAATGGGGCATACAGTTTTTCTTAACATTTTGCAAAGGAAACGCGGAATAAAAGCAATGCATGATTGAGTCATGAAACTCGTTAAAGGCTAAGTTACAGTCATTAAATGTATAAACATTAGACCAGTTTTCTTTACTCAATAAATGTTTAAAGTAGTTAATATTTACACCATCAAATTTTCTCCTCAAAACTTTTTTTGTTGGTTTGCCCATATATTTTTCGTTTTTGGCAGTAATGGTTAATTGAACAGGAAGGTGGTCAGATATGGTGCAATCATTAATGACAGTACCAGTCACTGAACCGTCTTCGAAATTGGTGATGAAATAGTCGAGCAATGTAGCTCTGTTTTGACTGTACCTAGTAGCACTGGTAGAAATTATTTTCAGTCCGTATGCTGATAGAAGGTTTAAGAAACAAGACTTTTTTTGATCTGCATCTAATAACATGTCAACATTGAAGTCACCATTTATTATAATTTTAGTATTATCGAAAGAGAACAGTATGTCTAAAACTTGTTCAAAAATACTAATGAATTCATAAAAGAAGCTATTTGAAGGACAATATACTGTGAGAACGAAAAAGTTATCATTAGGCGTAAGGTACTTTACACAACTGCACTCAAATAGGCCCTCTGTTGCCAAATTATTAATCTCGTCAATACAAACAACTTTGTGATTATCAGAATTTTTAAGTATAATTGTACCGCCACCTCGAGATTGACTTCTAAGAAATACATGCGATATTTCGTAATTTGGCAAATTAAATACTTTCAAACTTAATTCGTTAAGCCAATGCTCGGCTAAACATAAAATATTACAGTTATATGTATTTAAAAGCAACTCCAAACGCTCAACTTTATTAAAAACAGAACAGACATTTAAAAAGATTATATTTAAAATAGAGCACTCTTTTTTGATATTATTCACGAAAAAGACTAGGATTACTATTCAGATCTATAGTTTTCTTCTACTGTTGGTCAGTTAAATTTACATAAATTAAATTAGAATTAACCAGACAGGACTTTTGTGTATTAACTGAATTGCTCAGTTCAGACACAAATTTATATTTGCCGCTTCTATTTAAATGCACTTTATCAAAACAGTAGTCATTTGCACACAAAAAGCTATTTACGTCCACCATTCGTATGTTATTATTGAAATGGATCTTATTGTAAACATTATAGAGTTGTTTATTAAGTTCAAAAATATTGTCATTTAGATTTAAGTTGTCCCATCGATATGGTATAGTACAAATAATTAAATTAGTCAAGAAACAAAGTTTTATAGCTCTTTGAACACCAAATTTAATATTATGGGGATTTTTGCACCGGCAATTAGTATGACATAATCATTAGAAGAAAAAGATTTAACAAGTTCACTCAAATTTTCAGTAATCTGATTTAAATTGGCGTTAGGTTTAACAATACTTTCAACGTTCAAATAATTGGAATTCAACTTAACATTACGCAATAGTGCGCTCAAAGTCCTTCCATGACTGTCCGCTAAGATTAAGACTTTATTTTTCGTTTCTCTTCTGTTTGGAATGTCATTTGTATTTAACTTCTTCCTTTTCTCATCATCATTGTCTTCTGTACTTCTGTTATTGTTAGACCCCTCCTTTGAGCATGACTGACTACTTTTTTCATTTCTATCAATTTCTTCATTATCTGTTTCATCCGAATCATACTCACTACTACTTTGAGAATCTGACACTTCAGTTTCACTGTTTTTATGTATATCTTGATTTATATCATTTACCTTATCTTGAGTTTGCGCCTTTTCGCAATTAACTTTATTAATAATGTAATGATTATTGATATTTTTAAGTTCATCTTTTAAGTGATCAATAGTTATAGTCTGCCTACGCACCATTTCACGTAGTTTCTGTAATTCTTCTGCTAATTTAGTATTTTCAATACCTTTGTGATTCAATCTTTCAGTTAATAACGATACGTCTTCTTTAGCTTCTTTTAACTCTTCCTCTATCTTCTTTCTATTTTTTGGTCTATTTTTTAAGATTTTAGTATTGTTTATTTTAGTTTGTAGTTCATCCTCCACTTCTTGTAAAGTAGTTTCCAATTTTGTTTTATTTTCTCTTAGTCTACTGTACTTTAATTTTATTTCTTCGTTTTCTTTTGTGATAGTATCGATTTGCTGAACTTTGTCCTGGTTATCCAATTCAGTTTTATTAAGATGTTCGAGAATTTTTGTCACTACTGTAATTAAATTCTGTAATTCGTCGTCATTTATATGTACGATAGTTTGAATAACATTATAGATATCTGTCGCGTAGTCAGCAACGTTGTCAGTAAGATCTGATTCTATTATAAAATTATCCATTTTGAATAGCACTGTCAATAACCTTATTGGTTAACACCGTCCACTAGCTGATAATTAGTTATATAACTTAGTCAAGAATTGTAAGTATCGAAGCGCACTCCACTAGAAGTATTCACGTATCAAAAAATGATTAATATAATTAGTTTGTAATAAAATTCAGGTACGTACTCACTTGAAGTTATCAATTAATTAATTAATTATTAATTATAACTGAACTATTAATATAATATAGGTTATATTTATACAATTTAGAAGCAACGAAATTTTTGGTACTTTAGCGCCTCGAAGTTTAATTAATCTACAAAAATAAATAAATTCCTTTTGATCATTTTAAAATATTTGACAGTAACAAAATTCAAGCAGTGTTTGAGTAACATTTAAATGTAATCTCCGAAATCTAATAATCACAAACCCCTTATTAAAATAACCAATAATTATCGGCTTAAAAGTGTATGAAAAATGAAGTCATGGCAAAAAAACGTGAACACCCAATATTTTAGTGCTGTTTTTACTGATAACCGACTCGCTATTCTCTTCCACATGGCGTCATTATCGATTAATTCAATTGTAAAAAAGGTCGTTGCTGGCAGAAAAATATAGTACAGTTTTTTTTGTATCACACGAAAATCATATCAATTATTATCTAATAAATTCGTAACGGAATCTGTGCTTATTATTTTTTCCGCATGTTGAATGATATCTAGACGGGAAATGCAATTTCAGAATTTTTGTCTGTTCATATAGACTTCACTCGAAAATTCACAGCGTAATACGTTGCAATTTGTGATAGCAAAATGTATGAATAATTAATCAATAAATAATATAATTACTAACATATTCATTCATATACCAGGTGAGGCAAAAGTCCCGGAGCGGTTGAATATCTCGCATACTACGCATCATATCAAAAAAAAAATACGTGTCAAATATTTGTCGCAAAACTATTTTTTGATACCACACATGACTCCCCACCCCCCACCCAGTTGGTGGGGGGAGGGGCAACTTTAAAATTTTAAATAGGAACCCCTATTTTTTATTGCAGATTCGGATTCTACGGGAAAAATTACATCAATTGTATGTAATTTTTTTTTAATTTTAATATTACTATCAATACAACAAATTAAATTCACCCTTCACTAAATAAATCCATATCTACAAACTAACGTTTTCATAAAATTTTTAAGTGTGGTCCTGTCGGGCCAATTTTAATAAAATTTTGGTAGCACATTTTAATCATTACTAAAGGGTTACATTTCAATTTTGAAACGATTCGGCAAAATTTTTTGGTATTTTCGGGCCCAAAAATATTTTTCAACCCCTAAAACCCACGGGAAAAATCCGAATCTGCAATAAAAAATAGGGGTTCCTATTTAAAATTTTAAAGTTGCCCCTCCCCCCACCAACTGGGTGGGGGGTGGGGAGTCATGTGTGGTATCAAAAAATAGTTTTGCGAAAAATATTTGACACGTATTTTTTTTTTTTTTATATGATGCGTAGTATGCGAGATATTCAACCGTTCCGGGACTTTTGCCTCACCCGGTATAATTATTGTACATTATTTATAATATAGGAAAGAGACGTGGCTATAGTTATACATTTTATTATCAGTGTAGAAGCCAAAAACTAGTATATTAAAAAAAAATTTCAGCCAATTGGGCGACGGGACCATTCCAACTTCAAAAATTTTGACATTTGATTATAATAAAGAAAATAGAATTTCTGATATCGCGTGAGGTGACGCGGGTAATGGCTAGTATACAATATGATATTTGCTATTCGTTGCAGAATATGTTCCAGGTCATGTAAAAATTGATCAAAGCATGCCTAACTAGTTTATTTCTGACAGATTCATAAAACAAAAGAGCGGCGAATTTTTTTTTATTTTTTTTTAACTATAAAGTTTAGAAAAAAAATTTTTTAACAAAACTGTTTTGAAATAGTTATTGGCGTAACTAGTAGTCTAAGTCATTCCTGGCGTGTCATGACTTAGCCTACAGGTTGCGCCCATAATTTTATTCAACAATTGCGCGTGGTTTGAGGTTAGCCGGTTATGGATAAACTCCATGTCGAAAACATTCGGCCTCTCAATTTTAGTCTCAATGGGTAACAACAGGGAGCTGTTGTTACCTACTATTTCGTTACGACTCAGAAAATAGTTACGTTTATTTTCATTACTCCACAATGGCCGAGCTAGTAGGAATCTTCATTGAGTTATGAACTTATGACAAGTAATTGTCACCAGTCGGTAAATGGCTATTTAGGGTTCGGTTTTTAGGCATGATAAAACATGAATAACGCGCATGAGTTGAATAAAATAAATAGAATACGCCGTTATGAAAAGTAAACCATTATTAGGTATATAAAAAACACCGTTATGATCTCTTTTGCGCATGCGCCGATTTTCCCCAAAAACAATAGAGCTCTTCATATTTACATACCAAACATCCTTCCAAAATTTGGTTTCAATCCGCTCATCCGTTTGACAGTGTTATCAAAGTGTAATGTTGACAGTTATCGTGTTCACAGACAAACAGGCTAACAGACGCACAGAGTTTTTCCAAAAATATGTTTTTTGGATTCGGGGGACCTCAAAACGGAAAGATATTGTAAAATTTTTGAAAAGTGATTTTTGACCTAAACTAGTACCATTCCCCACTTGTGGGTTGGAATGGTAAAATATATATAGGAAACCATAAAAATGCCCCCCCTCAGTAACCAGTAAGACAGTAAATAATAAAACCAACGATGGTTTCACTTTCCATTTATTAAAAAACAAGAAACGAACTTTACGACGTTTAGGCAATTTCGATCTAAACCATGGCCCTCTTCAGGTGCACAATTAAAACAATACCTGGGAAAACTTCGGTTCTTTCCACCTGTTTTTGCCATAGTTACCAAAGATGTTTAACTCCACAGAGACTACACCCATGTAAGTCATGAACGTGTGTGCATTACCCAGTAGCTGACGCCATATTAGTTCAGGCGACAGATATCGGTCCACCGCTACGCTCGAACTGGTGCTCCTGGTTATGACTTCGTGGTCTGTACTCTGTACATACATTGAGTTACTTTAGAGAGTCGAATGGCGTACGGTATTGTTTTACAAGTACGGATTATTTAAGACAATTCAATAATCGGAATTGTGTTCACATGAGCCTTGACTTCATGGGAGCGTAATGCCACTTCTAATAACTTTCTGATTTCAATGAAGATTTGGAGTACCGTTGTCGTTCATCGATGTGCACGTCGGCAGTTTTTTTTTTTTTTGTAAATAAGTCATCGAATAACCACACATAGGGTTTGCTAAAAGTCAGCGCCCCTGTTGATAATATATTATCTAATTTATATATCAGACAGAATTCGACTATGTAAGTTGTGCGAGATGAACAGAGACGACCGCCTTTTGTTAATGCTCTGTAATTACCCGTGAGATAAAGAAAGTGATATACGACGTGTTCAGAAATGTTTGTTATTTTTTACCATCTATCAGACAAATTATCCGCGTACTCTTAATTGTAGATGCATTACCATTGAGCAATAGGCATCCTACTGTAACGCGCACCAGAACCGATTTCAACGAATTTTGTCATAATCTTAAAAAGAAATCTTAATAATATGCAATAATTAAATTGTCAAATAAGAATTAAAGTTTTCAGAGGGGATTACCAAATGAAGCGAATTTGTGTTACCTAATTTTGACAACGCCTACTTCAAACAAAAAAAAAAACGGTCAAGTGCGAGTCGGGCTCTCGCACCGAGGGTTCTGTGCACACTTGTACGTATATATAAATAGTTCGTCCATCACGGGAATCGAGTCTCGAAGATAGTCGTTGGAAAACTATTGTCCCCATGCATCGACAAACACGTCGCGGCCAGTTTACCAACTAAGTATGATTAAGTTGTAATGAGTTCAGATGGACTACTGATAGCCTAGTTGTCGTATCGTGTTGTATGCGAGAGTTCTCATATTGTGCTGTATAAACGCACTGGTAGTGGACGCTTGTTTTGTATTAGAGCTGTTACTGTGTACGTGCGTAACATGTTGTTGCGCTTTAAAAACATTATTTTTTTTTGTGAGGTCACTACAAATTTACGGTTATCGGATTTTTCCTATTACTTGTGCTATAAGACATTGCTTCTTGTCAAATTTCATGATTCTAGGTCAACGGAAAGTACCTACCTTATAGGTATTGATTCCCAAGAGTCTTAACAGACAGACAGATAACAAAGTGATCATATAAGGGTTTCTTTTTTCCTTTAAAGGTACGGAACCCTAAAAAATACATATTTCTTGTGCACATTGTATCATGGCAAATGAAAGAGCTTTTATTCAACCGAAATGTGTGGTGTATATCTATAGGACAACGTGGTGGGGTAGAAAAACGTGGTGGAGTAAGCGCGGCGTTATCAATTAATTAGATATAAAACAATGAACTTTGGCAGTTATCACGTTATCTGATCTTTAATAACCACTACAGCTTTGTGAGCGAAACTGTAAATTTCGCGGCCGAATTGTAATTTTAGCTGCTATACAAAGCGACTAGCCGTTTCATAAAGCGACACTATTTTTTTAAAAAAAGTGTATAGAAACGTTCATTCGCACTGTAAAGTGGCGGAAATTCAACTTTTTTATAAAATAATGCACTAGGGCCCCTAGATCCTAATTAAATAAACTCGGTCTAATGTTAATAAAATACTTTGTGTCATATAATTATTGTGTATATTAATAGTTGGACTGTTTGGAGACCTCTGTTTTGTTGATTGATTTTATCCTCCATGATGTTTGTAAATGTGTTGTGTACATATCTATGGTGTACAGAGATGTTTATATAAACATCTCTGGTTGTGTATAAAGTTGGTAACATTGACATTTCAGGCGGCAGGTCAAGATTGCATGACGAACTGTCAGTGTCATTATTCTGTGCTGTTTTATTTGTGCTCTGATTATTGATGAAAAAAAAAAGAAATCAATATGAAAATATATTAATTTTTGACATATTACTGTAGATAAGTCTAATAAATGTACTTACATTATGAAAAAGTCAACATGCAGTACTTGATATTCACAACACGTGTTTGGTTAAAAAAATGTGATAGTGAACAGAAAAAATCTTAAATTTCTTCTAAATGCATTATTAACAAAAACGTGAACGCGTATGCAACTGATAATACAGAAAAAAACATTTTAGACATTCGCTTTAAAAGCTGCAGCTGTGGTTGTGTTGTGTCTTTACTAACCTCAACTTTGACATAATATATAATATTAAAAATTAATTTTAAAAAATATGAAAACTAAATAGATAGGTACTGTGTATAATGATTAATGTGTTGGTAACTTTAAAATTAAAGTACCATTTTTAAAATGAAGTCTAAAAATATTTAAAAAAACAAAATATATTTTAAAAAATTCATGTCATTTGCTTCTTTAATAATTCTTACATTAATTAATTTTTTTTCATAATAACATTTTAAATAAAGTGAAAAAATCAGGAATAACCCAGCATAATTATAACATGGTATAACAAAATACTGCACCAAATAATACTTGATGTTCGGTATATGCATGTAAATGAACAATTTTTTAACTGTTAGAATGTATACGTTTTAATTTTAACTCATCGCCAAATGTGCTATCTATTTTAACTCAGCGTTTTTCCCGTTCCGTTTCAACTATTTTTTCATCCAAATAATGAACTATAATCACAAAATTTTATCAGTGCGGCATTTGTAATAAATGCTTTACTATTCCAACTCGATAAGCTCTCAACACAAAACGTTATCACTGTGAAGTTTGTGAGAAGTGCTATTTTTTTTTTAACAAATAACAACTCTCAACACAAAGCGGTTTCAATGTGGAATTTGTGAAATGTGTTTTTTTTTTCTTACAAATAATAAATTTTCAACAAAACGTTAACAGTGAGCCGTTTACAAAAAGTACTCAATTTTCATCCAAATAATAAACTCACAGCGAAAACGTTATCATGTGTGTTTTTTTCTTCCAAATGATAAATTCTCAGCGAAAATGTTATCAGTGTGGCGTATGTGAACAGTGATAATTTTTTACTTTCAAATAATAAACTCTCATTACAAAAAATTATCAGTGTCGCGTTTGTGAAAAGTATTATTTTTTTTCTCCCAAATGATAATCTCTCAACACAAAGCGTTATCAATGTGGCATTTGTAATAAATGTTATTAATTTTTTCATCCAAATAATATGCTCAACACAAAACGTTATCAGTGTTGCGTTTGTGACATGCATTAATTTTGTATCTAAATAATAAATTCTCAACACAAAACATTACCAGTGTGCCGTTCATAAAAAAGTCCTCTTGTTCATCCAAATAATAAACTTACAGCGAAAACGTTATCAGTGTGGCGTTTGTTATAAGTGTTTTTTTATTCTTCTAAATAACAGACTCGACGCAAAACGTTATCAGTGTGGCGTTTGTAATATGTGTTTTTTTTCTTCTAAATAACAGACTCAACGCAAAACGTTATCAGTGTGGCATTTGTAATAAGTGTTATTTTTTTCCTTGCAAATACTGAACTCTCATCACAAAACGTTATCAGTCTGGCGTGGTATGTGTTTTTTTTCTTCCTAATAATAAACTCTCAACACAAAACGTTACCAGTGTGGCATTTGTGTTATGTGTTTTTTTCTTCCAAATAACAGACTCAACGCAAAACGTTATCAGTGTGGCATTTGTAATAAGTGTTATTTTTTTCCTTGCAAATAATGAACTCTCACCACAAAACGTTATCAGTGTGGCGTTTGTAATAAGTATTTTTTTTCTTCTAAATAACAGACTCAACGCAAAACGTTATCAGTGTGGCATTTGTAATAAGTGTTATTTTTTTCCTTGCAAATAATGAACTCTCATCACAAAACGTTATCAGTGTGGCGTTTGTAATAAGTATTATTTTTCTTCTAAATAACAAACTCAACGCAAAACGTTATCAGTGTGGCATTTGTAATAAGTGTTATTTTTTTCCTTGCAAATAATGAACTCTCATCACAAAACGTTATCAGTGTGGCGTTTGTAATAAGTATTATTTTTCTTCTAAATAACAAACTCAACGCAAAACGTTATCAGTGTGGCATTTGTAATAAGTGTTATTTTTTTCCTTGCAAATACTGAACTCTCATCACAAAACGTTATCAGTCTGGCGTGGTATGTGTTTTTTTTCTTCCTAATAATAAACTCTCAACACAAAACGTTACCAGTGTGGCATTTGTGTTATGTGTTTTTTTCTTCCAAATAACAGACTCAACGCAAAACGTTATCAGTGTGGCATTTGTAATAAGTGTTATTTTTTTCCTTGCAAATAATGAACTCTCACCACAAAACGTTATCAGTCTGGCGTGGTATGTGTTTTTTTTCTTCCTAATAATAAACTCTCAACACAAAACGTTACCAGTGTGGCATTTGTGTTATGTGTTTTTTTCTTCCAAATAACAGACTCAACGCAAAACGTTATCAGTGTGGCATTTGTAATAAGTGTTATTTTTTTCCTTGCAAATAATGAACTCTCATCACAAAACGTTATCAGTCTGGCGTGGTATGTGTTTTTTTTCTTCCTAATAATAAACTCTCAACACAAAACGTTACCAGTGTGGCATTTGTGTTATGTGTTTTTTTCTTCCAAATAACAGACTCAACGCAAAACGTTATCAGTGTGGCATTTGTAATAAGTGTTATTTTTTTCCTTGCAAATAATGAACTCTCACCACAAAACGTTATCAGTCTGGCGTGGTATGTGTTTTTTTTCTTCCTAATAATAAACTCTCAACACAAAACGTTACCAGTGTGGCATTTGTGTTATGTGTTTTTTTCTTCCAAATAACAGACTCAACGCAAAACGTTATCAGTGTGGCATTTGTAATAAGTGTTATTTTTTTCCTTGCAAATAATGAACTCTCATCACAAAACGTTATCAGTGTGGCGTTTGTAATAAGTATTATTTTTCTTCTAAATAACAAACTCAACGCAAAACGTTATCAGTGTGGCATTTGTAATAAGTGTTATTTTTTTCCTTGCAAATAATGAACTCTCACCACAAAACGTTATCAGTGTGGCGTTTGTAATAAGTATTTTTTTTCTTCTAAATAACAGACTCAACGCAAAACGTTATCAGTGTGGCATTTGTAATAAGTGTTATTTTTTTCCTTGCAAATAATGAACTCTCATCACAAAACGTTATCAGTGTGGCGTTTGTAATAAGTATTATTTTTCTTCTAAATAACAAACTCAACGCAAAACGTTATCAGTGTGGCATTTGTAATAAGTGTTATTTTTTTCCTTGCAAATAATGAACTCTCACCACAAAACGTTATCAGTGTGGCGTTTGTAATAAGTATTTTTTTTCTTCTAAATAACAGACTCAACGCAAAACGTTATCAGTGTGGCATTTGTAATAAGTGTTATTTTTTTCCTTGCAAATAATGAACTCTCATCACAAAACGTTATCAGTGTGGCGTTTGTAATAAGTATTATTTTTCTTCTAAATAACAAACTCAACGCAAAACGTTATCAGTGTGGCATTTGTAATAAGTGTTATTTTTTTCCTTGCAAATAATGAACTCTCACCACAAAACGTTATCAGTGTGGCGTTTGTAATAAGTATTTTTTTTCTTCTAAATAACAGACTCAACGCAAAACGTTATCAGTGTGGCATTTGTAATAAGTGTTATTTTTTTCCTTGCAAATAATGAACTCTCATCACAAAACGTTATCAGTGTGGCGTTTGTAATAAGTATTATTTTTCTTCTAAATAACAAACTCAACGCAAAACGTTATCAGTGTGGCATTTGTAATAAGTGTTATTTTTTTCCTTGCAAATAATGAACTCTCACCACAAAACGTTATCAGTGTGGCGTTTGTAATAAGTATTTTTTTTCTTCTAAATAACAGACTCAACGCAAAACGTTATCAGTGTGGCATTTGTAATAAGTGTTATTTTTTTCCTTGCAAATAATGAACTCTCATCACAAAACGTTATCAGTGTGGCGTTTGTAATAAGTATTATTTTTCTTCTAAATAACAAACTCAACGCAAAACGTTATCAGTGTGGCATTTGTAATAAGTGTTATTTTTTTCCTTGCAAATAATGAACTCTCACCACAAAACGTTATCAGTCTGGCGTGGTATGTGTTTTTTTTCTTCCTAATAATAAACTCTCAACACAAAACGTTACCAGTGTGGCATTTGTGTTATGTGTTTTTTTCTTCCAAATAACAGACTCAACGCAAAACGTTATCAGTGTGGCATTTGTAATAAGTGTTATTTTTTTCCTTGCAAATAATGAACTCTCATCACAAAACGTTATCAGTGTGGCGTTTGTAATAAGTATTATTTTTCTTCTAAATAACAAACTCAACGCAAAACGTTATCAGTGTGGCATTTGTAATAAGTGTTATTTTTTTCCTTGCAAATAATGAACTCTCACCACAAAACGTTATCAGTGTGGCGTTTGTAATAAGTATTTTTTTTCTTCTAAATAACAGACTCAACGCAAAACGTTATCAGTGTGGCATTTGTAATAAGTGTTATTTTTTTCCTTGCAAATAATGAACTCTCATCACAAAACGTTATCAGTGTGGCGTTTGTAATAAGTATTATTTTTCTTCTAAATAACAAACTCAACGCAAAACGTTATCAGTGTGGCATTTGTAATAAGTGTTATTTTTTTCCTTGCAAATAATGAACTCTCATCACAAAACGTTATCAGTGTGGCGTTTGTAATAAGTATTTTTTTTCTTCTAAATAACAGACTCAACGCAAAACGTTATCAGTGTGGCATTTGTAATAAGTGTTATTTTTTTCCTTGCAAATAATGAACTCTCATCACAAAACGTTATCAGTGTGGCGTTTGTAATAAGTATTATTTTTCTTCTAAATAACAAACTCAACGCAAAACGTTATCAGTGTGGCATTTGTAATAAGTGTTATTTTTTTCCTTGCAAATAATGAACTCTCACCACAAAACGTTATCAGTGTGGCGTTTGTAATAAGTATTTTTTTTCTTCTAAATAACAGACTCAACGCAAAACGTTATCAGTGTGGCATTTGTAATAAGTGTTATTTTTTTCCTTGCAAATAATGAACTCTCATCACAAAACGTTATCAGTGTGGCGTTTGTAATAAGTATTATTTTTCTTCTAAATAACAAACTCAACGCAAAACGTTATCAGTGTGGCATTTGTAATAAGTGTTATTTTTTTCCTTGCAAATAATGAACTCTCACCACAAAACGTTATCAGTGTGGCGTTTGTAATAAGTATTTTTTTTCTTCTAAATAACAGACTCAACGCAAAACGTTATCAGTGTGGCATTTGTAATAAGTGTTATTTTTTTCCTTGCAAATAATGAACTCTCATCACAAAACGTTATCAGTGTGGCGTTTGTAATAAGTATTATTTTTCTTCTAAATAACAAACTCAACGCAAAACGTTATCAGTGTGGCATTTGTAATAAGTGTTATTTTTTTCCTTGCAAATACTGAACTCTCATCACAAAACGTTATCAGTCTGGCGTGGTATGTGTTTTTTTTCTTCCTAATAATAAACTCTCAACACAAAACGTTACCAGTGTGGCATTTGTGTTATGTGTTTTTTTCTTCCAAATAACAGACTCAACGCAAAACGTTATCAGTGTGGCATTTGTAATAAGTGTTATTTTTTTCCTTGCAAATAATGAACTCTCACCACAAAACGTTATCAGTGTGGCGTTTGTAATAAGTATTATTTTTCTTCTAAATAACAAACTCAACGCAAAACGTTATCAGTGTGGCATTTGTAATAAGTGTTATTTTTTTCCTTGCAAATACTGAACTCTCATCACAAAACGTTATCAGTCTGGCGTGGTATGTGTTTTTTTTCTTCCTAATAATAAACTCTCAACACAAAACGTTACCAGTGTGGCATTTGTGTTATGTGTTTTTTTCTTCCAAATAACAGACTCAACGCAAAACGTTATCAGTGTGGCATTTGTAATAAGTGTTATTTTTTTCCTTGCAAATAATGAACTCTCACCACAAAACGTTATCAGTGTGGCGTTTGTAATAAGTATTTTTTTTCTTCTAAATAACAGACTCAACGCAAAACGTTATCAGTGTGGCATTTGTAATAAGTGTTATTTTTTTCCTTGCAAATAATGAACTCTCATCACAAAACGTTATCAGTGTGGCGTTTGTAATAAGTATTATTTTTCTTCTAAATAACAAACTCAACGCAAAACGTTATCAGTGTGGCATTTGTAATAAGTGTTATTTTTTTCCTTGCAAATACTGAACTCTCATCACAAAACGTTATCAGTCTGGCGTGGTATGTGTTTTTTTTCTTCCTAATAATAAACTCTCAACACAAAACGTTACCAGTGTGGCATTTGTGTTATGTGTTTTTTTCTTCCAAATAACAGACTCAACGCAAAACGTTATCAGTGTGGCATTTGTAATAAGGTTTATTTTTTTCCTTGCAAATAATGAACTCTCACCACAAAACGTTATCAGTGTGGCGTTTGTAATAAGTATTTTTTTTCTTCTAAATAACAGACTCAACGCAAAACGTTATCAGTGTGGCATTTGTAATAAGTGTTATTATTTTCCTTGCAAATAATGAACTCTCATCACAAAACGTTATCAGAGTGGCGTGGTATGTGTTTTTTTTCTTCCTAACAATAAACTCTAAACACAAAACGTTACCAGTGTGGCATTTGTAATAAGTGTTATTTTTTTCCTTGCAAATAATGAACTCTCATCACAAAACGTTATCAGTGTGGCGTTTGTAATAAGTATTATTTTTCTTCTAAATAACAAACTCAACGCAAAACGTTATCAGTGTGGCATTTGTAATAAGTGTTATTATTTTCCTTGCAAATAATGAACTCTCATCACAAAACGTTATCAGAGTGGCGTGGTATGTGTTTTTTTTCTTCCTAACAATAAACTCTAAACACAAAACGTTACCAGTGTGGCATTTGTAATAAGTGTTATTTTTTTTCCTTGTAAAATGAACTCTCTTTACAAATCGTTATCAGTGGCGTTTGTAATAAGTATTATTTTTCTTCCAAATAACAAACTCAACGCAAAACGTTATCAGTGTGACATTTGTAATAAGTGTTATTTTTTTCGTTGCAAATAATGAACTCTCATCGCAAAACGTTATCAGTGTGGCGTTTGTAATAAGTATTTTTTTTCTTCTAAATAACAGACTCAACGCAAAACGTTATCAGTGTGGCATTTGTAATAAGTGTTATTTTTTTCCTTGCAAATAATGAACTCTCACCACAAAACGTTATCAGTGTGGCGTTTGTAATAAGTATTTTTTTTCTTCTAAATAACAGACTCAACGCAAAACGTTATCAGTGTGGCATTTGTAATAAGTGTTATTTTTTTCCTTGCAAATAATGAACTCTCACCACAAAACGTTATCAGTGTGGCGTTTGTAATAAGTATTTTTTTTCTTCTAAATAACAGACTCAACGCAAAACGTTATCAGTGTGGCATTTGTAATAAGTGTTATTTTTTTCCTTGCAAATAATGAACTCTCATCACAAAACGTTATCAGTGTGGCGTTTGTAATAAGTATTATTTTTCTTCTAAATAACAAACTCAACGCAAAACGTTATCAGTGTGGCATTTGTAATAAGTGTTATTTTTTTCCTTGCAAATACTGAACTCTCATCACAAAACGTTATCAGTCTGGCGTGGTATGTGTTTTTTTTCTTCCTAATAATAAACTCTCAACACAAAACGTTACCAGTGTGGCATTTGTGTTATGTGTTTTTTTCTTCCAAATAACAGACTCAACGCAAAACGTTATCAGTGTGGCATTTGTAATAAGTGTTATTTTTTTCCTTGCAAATAATGAACTCTCACCACAAAACGTTATCAGTGTGGCGTTTGTAATAAGTATTTTTTTTCTTCTAAATAACAGACTCAACGCAAAACGTTATCAGTGTGGCATTTGTAATAAGTGTTATTTTTTTCCTTGCAAATAATGAACTCTCATCACAAAACGTTATCAGTGTGGCGTTTGTAATAAGTATTATTTTTCTTCTAAATAACAAACTCAACGCAAAACGTTATCAGTGTGGCATTTGTAATAAGTGTTATTATTTTCCTTGCAAATAATGAACTCTCATCACAAAACGTTATCAGAGTGGCGTGGTATGTGTTTTTTTTCTTCCTAACAATAAACTCTAAACACAAAACGTTACCAGTGTGGCATTTGTAATAAGTGTTATTTTTTTTCCTTGTAAAATGAACTCTCTTTACAAATCGTTATCAGTGGCGTTTGTAATAAGTATTATTTTTCTTCCAAATAACAAACTCAACGCAAAACGTTATCAGTGTGACATTTGTAATAAGTGTTATTTTTTTCGTTGCAAATAATGAACTCTCATCGCAAAACGTTATCAGTGTGGCGTTTGTAATAAGTGTTTATTTTCTTCCTAATACCAAACTCTTAACACAAAACGTTACCAGTGTGGTATTTGTGAAATGTGTTTTTGCTTCCAAATAACAGACTCAACGCAAAACGTTATCAGTTTGGCGTTTGTAATAAGTATTATTTTTCTTCCAAATAACAAACTCAACGCAAAACGTTATCAGTGTGACATTTGTAATAAGTGTTATTTTTTTCGTTGCAAATAATGAACTCTCATCGCAAAACGTTATCAGTGTGGCGTTTGTAATAAGTGTTTTTTTTTCTTCCTAATACTAAACTCTCAACACAAAACGTTACCAGTGTTGCATTTGTGAAATGTGTTTTTTTCTTCTAAATAACAACCTTAACGCAAAACGTTATCAGTGTTGCATTTGTAATAAGTGTTATTTTTTTTCCTTGTAAATAATGAACTCTCACCACAAAACGTTATCAGTGTGGCGTTTGTAATAAGTATTTTTTTTCTTCTAAATAACAGACTCAACGCAAAACGTTATCAGTGTGGCATTTGTAATAAGTGTTATTTTTTTCCTTGCAAATAATGAACTCTCACCACAAAACGTTATCAGTGTGGCGTTTGTAATAAGTATTTTTTTTCTTCTAAATAACAGACTCAACGCAAAACGTTATCAGTGTGGCATTTGTAATAAGTGTTATTTTTTTCCTTGCAAATAATGAACTCTCATCACAAAACGTTATCAGTGTGGCGTTTGTAATAAGTATTATTTTTCTTCTAAATAACAAACTCAACGCAAAACGTTATCAGTGTGGCATTTGTAATAAGTGTTATTATTTTCCTTGCAAATAATGAACTCTCATCACAAAACGTTATCAGAGTGGCGTGGTATGTGTTTTTTTTCTTCCTAACAATAAACTCTAAACACAAAACGTTACCAGTGTGGCATTTGTAATAAGTGTTATTTTTTTTCCTTGTAAAATGAACTCTCTTTACAAATCGTTATCAGTGGCGTTTGTAATAAGTATTATTTTTCTTCCAAATAACAAACTCAACGCAAAACGTTATCAGTGTGACATTTGTAATAAGTGTTATTTTTTTCGTTGCAAATAATGAACTCTCATCGCAAAACGTTATCAGTGTGGCGTTTGTAATAAGTGTTTATTTTCTTCCTAATACCAAACTCTTAACACAAAACGTTACCAGTGTGGTATTTGTGAAATGTGTTTTTGCTTCCAAATAACAGACTCAACGCAAAACGTTATCAGTTTGGCGTTTGTAATAAGTATTATTTTTCTTCCAAATAACAAACTCAACGCAAAACGTTATCAGTGTGACATTTGTAATAAGTGTTATTTTTTTCGTTGCAAATAATGAACTCTCATCGCAAAACGTTATCAGTGTGGCGTTTGTAATAAGTGTTTTTTTTTCTTCCTAATACTAAACTCTAAACACAAAACGTTACCAGTGTTGCATTTGTGAAATGTGTTTTTTTCTTCTAAATAACAACCTTAACGCAAAACGTTATCAGTGTTGCATTTGTAATAAGTGTTATTTTTTTTTCCTTGTAAATAATGAACTCTCACCACAAAACGTTATCAGTGTGGCGTTTGTAATAAGTATTTTTTTTCTTCTAAATAACAGACTCAACGCAAAACGTTATCAGTGTGGCATTTGTAATAAGTGTTATTTTTTTCCTTGCAAATAATGAACTCTCACCACAAAACGTTATCAGTGTGGCGTTTGTAATAAGTATTTTTTTTCTTCTAAATAACAGACTCAACGCAAAACGTTATCAGTGTGGCATTTGTAATAAGTGTTATTTTTTTCCTTGCAAATAATGAACTCTCATCACAAAACGTTATCAGTGTGGCGTTTGTAATAAGTATTATTTTTCTTCTAAATAACAAACTCAACGCAAAACGTTATCAGTGTGGCATTTGTAATAAGTGTTATTATTTTCCTTGCAAATAATGAACTCTCATCACAAAACGTTATCAGAGTGGCGTGGTATGTGTTTTTTTTCTTCCTAACAATAAACTCTAAACACAAAACGTTACCAGTGTGGCATTTGTAATAAGTGTTATTTTTTTTCCTTGTAAAATGAACTCTCTTTACAAATCGTTATCAGTGGCGTTTGTAATAAGTATTATTTTTCTTCCAAATAACAAACTCAACGCAAAACGTTATCAGTGTGACATTTGTAATAAGTGTTATTTTTTTCGTTGCAAATAATGAACTCTCATCGCAAAACGTTATCAGTGTGGCGTTTGTAATAAGTGTTTATTTTCTTCCTAATACCAAACTCTTAACACAAAACGTTACCAGTGTGGTATTTGTGAAATGTGTTTTTGCTTCCAAATAACAGACTCAACGCAAAACGTTATCAGTTTGGCGTTTGTAATAAGTATTATTTTTCTTCCAAATAACAAACTCAACGCAAAACGTTATCAGTGTGACATTTGTAATAAGTGTTATTTTTTTCGTTGCAAATAATGAACTCTCATCGCAAAACGTTATCAGTGTAGCGTTTGTAATAAGTGTTTTTTCCAAATAATAAACTCTTAACTCAAAACGTTACCAGTGTGGCATTTGAGAAATGTGTATTTTTTTTCTACCAAATGTAAAATGTAAAACGTTATCAGTGTCGCGTTTGTGAAAAGTATTTTTTTTTCTTCCAAATAATAAACTCAACACAAAACGTTACCAGTGTGGCATTTGTGAAATGGGTTTTTTTCCTTCCAAATAATAGACTCAACGCAAAACGTTATCAGTGTGGCATTTGTAATAAGTGTTATTTTTTTCCTTGCAAATACTGAACTCTCATCACAAAACGTTATCAGTCTGGCGTGGTATGTGTTTTTTTTCTTCCTAATAATAAACTCTCAACACAAAACGTTACCAGTGTGGCATTTGTGTTATGTGTTTTTTTCTTCCAAATAACAGACTCAACGCAAAACGTTATCAGTGTGGCATTTGTAATAAGTGTTATTTTTTTCCTTGCAAATAATGAACTCTCACCACAAAACGTTATCAGTGTGGCGTTTGTAATAAGTATTTTTTTTCTTCTAAATAACAGACTCAACGCAAAACGTTATCAGTGTGGCATTTGTAATAAGTGTTATTTTTTTCCTTGCAAATAATGAACTCTCATCACAAAACGTTATCAGTGTGGCGTTTGTAATAAGTATTATTTTTCTTCTAAATAACAAACTCAACGCAAAACGTTATCAGTGTGGCATTTGTAATAAGTGTTATTTTTTTCCTTGCAAATACTGAACTCTCATCACAAAACGTTATCAGTCTGGCGTGGTATGTGTTTTTTTTCTTCCTAATAATAAACTCTCAACACAAAACGTTACCAGTGTGGCATTTGTGTTATGTGTTTTTTTCTTCCAAATAACAGACTCAACGCAAAACGTTATCAGTGTGGCATTTGTAATAAGTGTTATTTTTTTCCTTGCAAATAATGAACTCTCACCACAAAACGTTATCAGTGTGGCGTTTGTAATAAGTATTTTTTTTCTTCTAAATAACAGACTCAACGCAAAACGTTATCAGTGTGGCATTTGTAATAAGTGTTATTATTTTCCTTGCAAATAATGAACTCTCATCACAAAACGTTATCAGAGTGGCGTGGTATGTGTTTTTTTTCTTCCTAACAATAAACTCTAAACACAAAACGTTACCAGTGTGGCATTTGTAATAAGTGTTATTTTTTTCCTTGCAAATAATGAACTCTCATCACAAAACGTTATCAGTGTGGCGTTTGTAATAAGTATTATTTTTCTTCTAAATAACAAACTCAACGCAAAACGTTATCAGTGTGGCATTTGTAATAAGTGTTATTATTTTCCTTGCAAATAATGAACTCTCATCACAAAACGTTATCAGAGTGGCGTGGTATGTGTTTTTTTTCTTCCTAACAATAAACTCTAAACACAAAACGTTACCAGTGTGGCATTTGTAATAAGTGTTATTTTTTTTCCTTGTAAAATGAACTCTCTTTACAAATCATTATCAGTGGCGTTTGTAATAAGTATTATTTTTCTTCCAAATAACAAACTCAACGCAAAACGTTATCAGTGTGACATTTGTAATAAGTGTTATTTTTTTCGTTGCAAATAATGAACTCTCATCGCAAAACGTTATCAGTGTGGCGTTTGTAATAAGTATTTTTTTTCTTCTAAATAACAGACTCAACGCAAAACGTTATCAGTGTGGCATTTGTAATAAGTGTTATTTTTTTCCTTGCAAATAATGAACTCTCACCACAAAACGTTATCAGTGTGGCGTTTGTAATAAGTATTTTTTTTCTTCTAAATAACAGACTCAACGCAAAACGTTATCAGTGTGGCATTTGTAATAAGTGTTATTTTTTTCCTTGCAAATAATGAACTCTCACCACAAAACGTTATCAGTGTGGCGTTTGTAATAAGTATTTTTTTTCTTCTAAATAACAGACTCAACGCAAAACGTTATCAGTGTGGCATTTGTAATAAGTGTTATTTTTTTCCTTGCAAATAATGAACTCTCATCACAAAACGTTATCAGTGTGGCGTTTGTAATAAGTATTATTTTTCTTCTAAATAACAAACTCAACGCAAAACGTTATCAGTGTGGCATTTGTAATAAGTGTTATTTTTTTCCTTGCAAATACTGAACTCTCATCACAAAACGTTATCAGTCTGGCGTGGTATGTGTTTTTTTTCTTCCTAATAATAAACTCTCAACACAAAACGTTACCAGTGTGGCATTTGTGTTATGTGTTTTTTTCTTCCAAATAACAGACTCAACGCAAAACGTTATCAGTGTGGCATTTGTAATAAGTGTTATTTTTTTCCTTGCAAATAATGAACTCTCACCACAAAACGTTATCAGTGTGGCGTTTGTAATAAGTATTTTTTTTCTTCTAAATAACAGACTCAACGCAAAACGTTATCAGTGTGGCATTTGTAATAAGTGTTATTTTTTTCCTTGCAAATAATGAACTCTCATCACAAAACGTTATCAGTGTGGCGTTTGTAATAAGTATTATTTTTCTTCTAAATAACAAACTCAACGCAAAACGTTATCAGTGTGGCATTTGTAATAAGTGTTATTATTTTCCTTGCAAATAATGAACTCTCATCACAAAACGTTATCAGAGTGGCGTGGTATGTGTTTTTTTTCTTCCTAACAATAAACTCTAAACACAAAACGTTACCAGTGTGGCATTTGTAATAAGTGTTATTTTTTTTCCTTGTAAAATGAACTCTCTTTACAAATCGTTATCAGTGGCGTTTGTAATAAGTATTATTTTTCTTCCAAATAACAAACTCAACGCAAAACGTTATCAGTGTGACATTTGTAATAAGTGTTATTTTTTTCGTTGCAAATAATGAACTCTCATCGCAAAACGTTATCAGTGTGGCGTTTGTAATAAGTGTTTATTTTCTTCCTAATACCAAACTCTTAACACAAAACGTTACCAGTGTGGTATTTGTGAAATGTGTTTTTGCTTCCAAATAACAGACTCAACGCAAAACGTTATCAGTTTGGCGTTTGTAATAAGTATTATTTTTCTTCCAAATAACAAACTCAACGCAAAACGTTATCAGTGTGACATTTGTAATAAGTGTTATTTTTTTCGTTGCAAATAATGAACTCTCATCGCAAAACGTTATCAGTGTGGCGTTTGTAATAAGTGTTTTTTTTTCTTCCTAATACTAAACTCTCAACACAAAACGTTACCAGTGTTGCATTTGTGAAATGTGTTTTTTTCTTCTAAATAACAACCTTAACGCAAAACGTTATCAGTGTTGCATTTGTAATAAGTGTTATTTTTTTTCCTTGTAAATAATGAACTCTCACCACAAAACGTTATCAGTGTGGCGTTTGTAATAAGTATTTTTTTTCTTCTAAATAACAGACTCAACGCAAAACGTTATCAGTGTGGCATTTGTAATAAGTGTTATTTTTTTCCTTGCAAATAATGAACTCTCACCACAAAACGTTATCAGTGTGGCGTTTGTAATAAGTATTTTTTTTCTTCTAAATAACAGACTCAACGCAAAACGTTATCAGTGTGGCATTTGTAATAAGTGTTATTTTTTTCCTTGCAAATAATGAACTCTCATCACAAAACGTTATCAGTGTGGCGTTTGTAATAAGTATTATTTTTCTTCTAAATAACAAACTCAACGCAAAACGTTATCAGTGTGGCATTTGTAATAAGTGTTATTATTTTCCTTGCAAATAATGAACTCTCATCACAAAACGTTATCAGAGTGGCGTGGTATGTGTTTTTTTTCTTCCTAACAATAAACTCTAAACACAAAACGTTACCAGTGTGGCATTTGTAATAAGTGTTATTTTTTTTCCTTGTAAAATGAACTCTCTTTACAAATCGTTATCAGTGGCGTTTGTAATAAGTATTATTTTTCTTCCAAATAACAAACTCAACGCAAAACGTTATCAGTGTGACATTTGTAATAAGTGTTATTTTTTTCGTTGCAAATAATGAACTCTCATCGCAAAACGTTATCAGTGTGGCGTTTGTAATAAGTGTTTATTTTCTTCCTAATACCAAACTCTTAACACAAAACGTTACCAGTGTGGTATTTGTGAAATGTGTTTTTGCTTCCAAATAACAGACTCAACGCAAAACGTTATCAGTTTGGCGTTTGTAATAAGTATTATTTTTCTTCCAAATAACAAACTCAACGCAAAACGTTATCAGTGTGACATTTGTAATAAGTGTTATTTTTTTCGTTGCAAATAATGAACTCTCATCGCAAAACGTTATCAGTGTAGCGTTTGTAATAAGTGTTTTTTCCAAATAATAAACTCTTAACTCAAAACGTTACCAGTGTGGCATTTGAGAAATGTGTATTTTTTTTCTACCAAATGTAAAATGTAAAACGTTATCAGTGTCGCGTTTGTGAAAAGTATTTTTTTTTCTTCCAAATAATAAACTCAACACAAAACGTTACCAGTGTGGCATTTGTGAAATGGGTTTTTTTCCTTCCAAATAATAGACTCAACGCAAAACGTTATCAGTGTGGCATTTGTAATAAGTGTTATTTTTTTCCTTGCAAATACTGAACTCTCATCACAAAACGTTATCAGTCTGGCGTGGTATGTGTTTTTTTTCTTCCTAATAATAAACTCTCAACACAAAACGTTACCAGTGTGGCATTTGTGTTATGTGTTTTTTTCTTCCAAATAACAGACTCAACGCAAAACGTTATCAGTGTGGCATTTGTAATAAGTGTTATTTTTTTCCTTGCAAATAATGAACTCTCACCACAAAACGTTATCAGTGTGGCGTTTGTAATAAGTATTTTTTTTCTTCTAAATAACAGACTCAACGCAAAACGTTATCAGTGTGGCATTTGTAATAAGTGTTATTTTTTTCCTTGCAAATAATGAACTCTCATCACAAAACGTTATCAGTGTGGCGTTTGTAATAAGTATTATTTTTCTTCTAAATAACAAACTCAACGCAAAACGTTATCAGTGTGGCATTTGTAATAAGTGTTATTTTTTTCCTTGCAAATACTGAACTCTCATCACAAAACGTTATCAGTCTGGCGTGGTATGTGTTTTTTTTCTTCCTAATAATAAACTCTCAACACAAAACGTTACCAGTGTGGCATTTGTGTTATGTGTTTTTTTCTTCCAAATAACAGACTCAACGCAAAACGTTATCAGT
Organism: Xanthostigma xanthostigma; assembly: GCA_963575645.1. NCBI lineage: Eukaryota > Metazoa > Arthropoda > Insecta > Raphidioptera > Raphidiidae > Xanthostigma > Xanthostigma xanthostigma. Next base: position 14,788,120 of record OY754469.1, read on the forward strand.
GTGGCATTTGTAATAAGTGTTATTTTTTTCCTTGCAAATAATGAACTCTCACCACAAAACGTTATCAGTGTGGCGTTTGTAATAAGTATTTTTTTTCTTCTAAATAACAGACTCAACGCAAAACGTTATCAGTGTGGCATTTGTAATAAGTGTTATTATTTTCCTTGCAAATAATGAACTCTCATCACAAAACGTTATCAGAGTGGCGTGGTATGTGTTTTTTTTCTTCCTAACAATAAACTCTAAACACAAAACGTTACCAGTGTGGCATTTGTAATAAGTGTTATTTTTTTCCTTGCAAATAATGAACTCTCATCACAAAACGTTATCAGTGTGGCGTTTGTAATAAGTATTATTTTTCTTCTAAATAACAAACTCAACGCAAAACGTTATCAGTGTGGCATTTGTAATAAGTGTTATTATTTTCCTTGCAAATAATGAACTCTCATCACAAAACGTTATCAGAGTGGCGTGGTATGTGTTTTTTTTCTTCCTAACAATAAACTCTAAACACAAAACGTTACCAGTGTGGCATTTGTAATAAGTGTTATTTTTTTTCCTTGTAAAATGAACTCTCTTTACAAATCGTTATCAGTGGCGTTTGTAATAAGTATTATTTTTCTTCCAAATAACAAACTCAACGCAAAACGTTATCAGTGTGACATTTGTAATAAGTGTTATTTTTTTCGTTGCAAATAATGAACTCTCATCGCAAAACGTTATCAGTGTGGCGTTTGTAATAAGTATTTTTTTTCTTCTAAATAACAGACTCAACGCAAAACGTTATCAGTGTGGCATTTGTAATAAGTGTTATTTTTTTCCTTGCAAATAATGAACTCTCACCACAAAACGTTATCAGTGTGGCGTTTGTAATAAGTATTTTTTTTCTTCTAAATAACAGACTCAACGCAAAACGTTATCAGTGTGGCATTTGTAATAAGTGTTATTTTTTTCCTTGCAAATAATGAACTCTCACCACAAAACGTTATCAGTGTGGCGTTTGTAATAAGTATTTTTTTTCTTCTAAATAACAGACTCAACGCAAAACGTTATCAGTGTGGCATTTGTAATAAGTGTTATTTTTTTCCTTGCAAATAATGAACTCTCATCACAAAACGTTATCAGTGTGGCGTTTGTAATAAGTATTATTTTTCTTCTAAATAACAAACTCAACGCAAAACGTTATCAGTGTGGCATTTGTAATAAGTGTTATTTTTTTCCTTGCAAATACTGAACTCTCATCACAAAACGTTATCAGTCTGGCGTGGTATGTGTTTTTTTTCTTCCTAATAATAAACTCTCAACACAAAACGTTACCAGTGTGGCATTTGTGTTATGTGTTTTTTTCTTCCAAATAACAGACTCAACGCAAAACGTTATCAGTGTGGCATTTGTAATAAGTGTTATTTTTTTCCTTGCAAATAATGAACTCTCACCACAAAACGTTATCAGTGTGGCGTTTGTAATAAGTATTTTTTTTCTTCTAAATAACAGACTCAACGCAAAACGTTATCAGTGTGGCATTTGTAATAAGTGTTATTTTTTTCCTTGCAAATAATGAACTCTCATCACAAAACGTTATCAGTGTGGCGTTTGTAATAAGTATTATTTTTCTTCTAAATAACAAACTCAACGCAAAACGTTATCAGTGTGGCATTTGTAATAAGTGTTATTATTTTCCTTGCAAATAATGAACTCTCATCACAAAACGTTATCAGAGTGGCGTGGTATGTGTTTTTTTTCTTCCTAACAATAAACTCTAAACACAAAACGTTACCAGTGTGGCATTTGTAATAAGTGTTATTTTTTTTCCTTGTAAAATGAACTCTCTTTACAAATCGTTATCAGTGGCGTTTGTAATAAGTATTATTTTTCTTCCAAATAACAAACTCAACGCAAAACGTTATCAGTGTGACATTTGTAATAAGTGTTATTTTTTTCGTTGCAAATAATGAACTCTCATCGCAAAACGTTATCAGTGTGGCGTTTGTAATAAGTGTTTATTTTCTTCCTAATACCAAACTCTTAACACAAAACGTTACCAGTGTGGTATTTGTGAAATGTGTTTTTGCTTCCAAATAACAGACTCAACGCAAAACGTTATCAGTTTGGCGTTTGTAATAAGTATTATTTTTCTTCCAAATAACAAACTCAACGCAAAACGTTATCAGTGTGACATTTGTAATAAGTGTTATTTTTTTCGTTGCAAATAATGAACTCTCATCGCAAAACGTTATCAGTGTGGCGTTTGTAATAAGTGTTTTTTTTTCTTCCTAATACTAAACTCTCAACACAAAACGTTACCAGTGTTGCATTTGTGAAATGTGTTTTTTTCTTCTAAATAACAACCTTAACGCAAAACGTTATCAGTGTTGCATTTGTAATAAGTGTTATTTTTTTTCCTTGTAAATAATGAACTCTCACCACAAAACGTTATCAGTGTGGCGTTTGTAATAAGTATTTTTTTTCTTCTAAATAACAGACTCAACGCAAAACGTTATCAGTGTGGCATTTGTAATAAGTGTTATTTTTTTCCTTGCAAATAATGAACTCTCACCACAAAACGTTATCAGTGTGGCGTTTGTAATAAGTATTTTTTTTCTTCTAAATAACAGACTCAACGCAAAACGTTATCAGTGTGGCATTTGTAATAAGTGTTATTTTTTTCCTTGCAAATAATGAACTCTCATCACAAAACGTTATCAGTGTGGCGTTTGTAATAAGTATTATTTTTCTTCTAAATAACAAACTCAACGCAAAACGTTATCAGTGTGGCATTTGTAATAAGTGTTATTATTTTCCTTGCAAATAATGAACTCTCATCACAAAACGTTATCAGAGTGGCGTGGTATGTGTTTTTTTTCTTCCTAACAATAAACTCTAAACACAAAACGTTACCAGTGTGGCATTTGTAATAAGTGTTATTTTTTTTCCTTGTAAAATGAACTCTCTTTACAAATCGTTATCAGTGGCGTTTGTAATAAGTATTATTTTTCTTCCAAATAACAAACTCAACGCAAAACGTTATCAGTGTGACATTTGTAATAAGTGTTATTTTTTTCGTTGCAAATAATGAACTCTCATCGCAAAACGTTATCAGTGTGGCGTTTGTAATAAGTGTTTATTTTCTTCCTAATACCAAACTCTTAACACAAAACGTTACCAGTGTGGTATTTGTGAAATGTGTTTTTGCTTCCAAATAACAGACTCAACGCAAAACGTTATCAGTTTGGCGTTTGTAATAAGTATTATTTTTCTTCCAAATAACAAACTCAACGCAAAACGTTATCAGTGTGACATTTGTAATAAGTGTTATTTTTTTCGTTGCAAATAATGAACTCTCATCGCAAAACGTTATCAGTGTAGCGTTTGTAATAAGTGTTTTTTCCAAATAATAAACTCTTAACTCAAAACGTTACCAGTGTGGCATTTGAGAAATGTGTATTTTTTTTCTACCAAATGTAAAATGTAAAACGTTATCAGTGTCGCGTTTGTGAAAAGTATTTTTTTTTCTTCCAAATAATAAACTCAACACAAAACGTTACCAGTGTGGCATTTGTGAAATGGGTTTTTTTCCTTCCAAATAATAGACTCAACGCAAAACGTTATCAGTGTGGCGTTTGTAATAAGTGTTATTTTTTTTTCTTGCAAATAATGAACTTTCAACACAAAGCATTATCAGTATGGCGTTTGTAAGATGTTTTTTTTTTTTATTTAATCAATAAAAGTTCTACAATATTTATTTATTTCTAACAGGCTTTTTTTCTGAAATTTTATTTCTCTGTCGAATGTATTTTTAGTAGCAACATAGTATTCCAAAACAAAACAATATGTTCTTAAATAATCTCATTTATTGGCTTCATTTAATAACAAAAGAATCGAAAGTAAGTTGCTCGAAACGAATAGAAGTGGAAAAAGGAAAACAAAATGCAAACGTCACATGGACACGAGTGAAAAAGGGAAACACATATCTGAAACACAATACGATATCATGATCTCCTTGGCAGTTTTCATGAAAACGCAGAGTAATCTTTTATTCTTAGAAAAAAAAGAAAACCCTTTCATTTCTTTCACGCGCGAAAAGAATTCTTTTTTCACAGGTCATTGCTCGGGCTCGAACGGGCGGTCTGATGTTACAATAGCTACGTATGTTTGTACATATTTTTGTACGTACAGTACGCCGCCACGTAAAGAACTACTTACAGGGTAGATGGGATTTACAAGAGATTTAAAAAATACTGACATAATATATGCTAAATAAATATTATCTGTACTCCTATAAAATAAATAAAACACAATTTGATGGGTATAAAATTGCGTCTGGTCACAACCCCATTTATAACTTAACTAGACATCTGAAAAAAGTGTGTCTTAGAATCCTGAATGTGTCTTCGTCAGTGCCGGATTAAGACTTCTTGATGCCCTAAGCACTTCTTGGCTATGGGCCCTCATCTCTTACAGCAGTCTAAAAAAATTCTAACATTGTCTGTCTCTGTCATGTTAAGTTTATAAAAAAAAATGTTTTTTTTTTCAAAGTATGAATGTCTAAAGTTTAAAATTTATAGAAAAAAGTTGAAAGCGTAGAATTTTAGGAAAAAATTGAATTTTAAAATAAATGCACTCATTGAAAATCTGACTGTATAAAATCGGTCCTTTTATCAGTATAGATCAAATTTTTGAGAATATGACAAAAAGATAAAAAAATTGTTGACATGGTCTGGGGAGGTACTTTTCATTTCTGAGTTGCGATTTTTGGTGCCCCCTGAGACGTGATGCTCTAAGCAGTTGCTTAATTTGCTTATAGGTTAATCCGGCACTGGTCTTCGTCCGTTCCGAACAGCAGGATTCCTATGTTTTCTTGGTTCGAATTGAAAATCGGTGGCGAAACCAAGGGACCTAGGAATGTATTTAATTCTATGATAGTGACAATAATCGGAGTTCTGATGTCTTCAGAAAATAATACATTCCATACAGCAACTGGATGTGCCTGTTGTTCATCATGATCTCGAGTTTTCCTTGATCCTTGTTGACACTCTGTTTCCTTGTGCGCGATGAAGGGATATTTTTTGAAGAATATCCTCCAAATCGATTTTTTGCTTCAGAAGCTGTTGAATAATTTTCTTCTATTTTCTCATGAACATTACGTGAGAACTTCTTGTACTTCGTGTTTTATATCAGGCATAACTCAAGAAGAAAATTTATTTTTGAATTTAAACAGTGAATTTACACAGTGAGCAAATTCTTGTAAATATTATTGTAAATAAATCTATTTATAAAAAAAATCAAAATCTTCATGCCATTGAATTACCTTGGCTTCAATATTTTCAGTCATAAAGCGATTTTTTTCCAGGGACCGAAAAGCGTATACGTCACATCAAATATCAAAAGTATCCGTAAAAAGCCGCCAACTCTGTCTGTATCTTCGTGTAAATTCGTGTTTTTTTTCTTTTTTTAATCATTTGATAAGATGGAAGTACGTAATTCTCCTTTGTGAAATTTGCTAGCATTTATGCGCTATTACCTATTTGTTGTATTCACTTGCCTTTTTTTCTACAAAAGAACGAGGTTTTTTTATTATTTTCTAGTTCTAACAAAAGTTGCATGTTCTTAAATAATGTACAAACAGTGAATGCAAAGGGAGCCACGTTTACGATCCCAATTCACACACAGCTACGAAAAAATGTTATTATAGTGGTGTGTTATTTAGTTGGAATAAAGTATAACTCCTTTTTAAAATAGACTCGGTTATATACTTAAATAATAAGTACTAACGACCCGGTCCGGTATCGCCCGAGCTCGTAGATTGCCTATTAAATAGGCCAATAAAATGACGAACTCAGTTTCCACTAATTCGAAAGATAGAAGAACTCGGAGCGGATAAGGAGACAGTTTTGGCCCGATTTTTAAAAATTAGAAAAATTCAAATAATTGGTATTTTTTCGTATTTTTAAATGTTGAGTGTTATGAGACATTTTCTTAGCCGTGGAAATGTTCAACTTCTCTACTTTAACAGATTTTTATTAATTTTATGGATGGAGAATTATTGTTGAAGACTTTTTTGCGAATCATTATCTCTTTTACAATATTATCAAAAAAAAAATGACTGGTTCTAACTGTTCTGGAGATACAAGCAAAAAACCGATGAAACACAGTTTTTTAACTCTTTAACAAGTTTCAGTCATCGCACGAAGGTGCAATTTTGACAGATTGTGTAGGTATCATACTTATATAAATGGTCCCTCAAATTTGCAACCTTTGCGATTTTGTAGAAATGTTTAGGGTCAAATCATCTTCAATTTACTGGCCTATAAAATTTGATTACGATTAATGTCAATCAAAATAGCTTCGCAAATCTCGCCAAGCAAGTAAATCATAATTATTTTGTTGCGAATAATGTTTGAATCTTCTAACACGTTGATTAAAATGATAAGGTGTAAAGATTAATTTTGATCTAAATTAAATGCCTTTTTAAGTCGATTAAAATTAGAATTAAAATGAACGGCAGACAAAAAAATCTGGTACTTTTACTCGACTGTGGCACGCAAGGGTTTTCATCAATCTATGTATAGTACGCACCACGGATCTAAAAGGTTCGGAAGTTAGTCACAAACAGCGTTGTAAAGGCACATTTTAGAGCCGTTGATACTCCCACCACCTCCCAGCTACCTGCACGGAACGTGCGCTCGTCGGTGATTGGCCGTAATCGCTCGTTGCCTTTGTCACGTATCGCTTTCCTGCTTTAAAGTACAGTCGAGTACGCTATTGTCGAGTTGTTATTGCTACTATATTTCGTTGAGTTGCGAGTTTGTAGTTTTTCAACAGACTGTACAAGCGCAAGCCCGCATTGGCATCTAACTTCCGAGCCTTTTAGATTCGTGGCGCGTACTATAATATGTGACATGACCTGATATTACGCTCCAGAGCTGAAATGGATTGACCGTTTTTGACAAAATATTAAAACGAAGAACAATATTATGAAACAAATGCGTTGTGATGGTCGATAATACACTCGTCAGGTTGTAAACAGACCTTAAACAGAACGGACGAGACAAATTTTCGATAGTTGAACAATCCGAGATGCGCAAATTGAAACACAACCGGCTAAATTCTATTTTAACTTCTCCGAACACAACTTCGTTTTTTACTCAGAAACTGTTGCTTCGTCGGATATGGGATTTCTTTATTCTGATACTTTCTCCAGAAACTTCTTTATCCTAGTTAAGTGAATAATTTATGTTTTTACCATTTATTCGATACACTCGCGGCAAATACGACCTTTAAAGTAATACATTACGTTATACAGAGATCCCATACGGAAATAACGAGCTTTTGCACACAATTTTAAACGTCACTTACGGAACTGTTAATATTAATAACCGAATAAAAATAATTTATGGGAAAATTAGCAAATTTTTGCTTAATTTGCCGACCGGTAAATGAACCTTAATATAGGTTTGAGTTAGAGCTCTTTGGAGAGGTATAAAATAAGTTTTTAAGTATAGATATCTTTTAAGGTGGCGGTTCCTAAACAACGGAACTCTTAATAAATCCCTATTATTTTATAGAACCCCACTTCAGATGATTATACAAATGAAGGGTACACGGGAAGAAGGCGATTTGTCAGTAAAAATTCGAAATTAATTTTTTTTATGCCATCTTGTAGCCAAAAGTCTTACCTTTCTGTTGGTGTATTCATTTTAGTCAAGAATACGCTAGGTCAAAAGTTATAAGCGTTGAAAGAAATGCATCAGCAAGTAAATGGTACGATCTTAAACACTTCAAAATGCTCTCCTGCACAATTTACATTTTTTGACAAACGCCCTTCTTCCCGTGTACCCTTCAAATGAAAGACACTGCAATAAAAATAAGAACAAAAACCTCTATATTTGTAATTGTGGGATTATTTAAAAGCCAAAAATAATTCAACTACTCAATGATAAATGTGATTTGGCGGAACCCTGGTGACTTTTCTACGGAACCCCTGGGTTCCGCGGAATTCACTTTAGGAATCGCTGTTTTAAAGCATGTTAAGCTTAGTATGGTATTTTCATTCTGTGAGCCGGAAATAACCGAAGAACATTTTTTCAATATCTTGGCTATGGATACGCCTTGCCGCTAACAATATATGTGTTATTTACATGTTTTACTTCAACCGCGCGTAAAAGGCACACGCACACTTTTTGTTTGTTTGACTCAAATTGTCATTCAATGTTTTGTCAATACACACATCGATTCCAAAACAAGACGTGTTTGTCTACATACAGTATTTTTGCAGACTTTTCTAGACGTCGAAACCAGTCTCGGAATTTTTAACTTCCCGCTTTAAAAAAAAAAAAATTTTTTTTTTTTTTTCAAAAATCGGGAAGTTATTGGTTTCACCCCGATTTTCGAAAATCGAGTTTTCGCCAGATCTCGACGTTTTGAGGTCCTAGGAAGCTATTGAAACTATTTTGGCGATGATGTCCGTAGGGCTGTATGTATGTGTGTGTGTGTGTGTGGGGGTGTATGGGTGTGTGTGTGGGGGTGTATGGGTGTGTGTGTGTGTGTGTGTGTATGTATGTATGTATGTAAACCTTTTATATCTTTTGAACGGAGTGTCCGACTGAAACGCGGTTTGCGGCATCTGACGTGATCTTGGTGAACTTAGACTTCCTGAAAATTTGAAACGATTCGGCTAAAAAAATTTTGAGAAATCTTAAAAAAACAAGTTTCAAAAATTTTTAAAAATTTGTTTTTGTAAAATATTTTCTAAACTACTAAACCGATTAATTCCAAAATCTAATCAGCTCTTCTCCTTAATAAACTGCGTCGATTTCCGCAAACCGCATCAAAATCGGTTCATTTGTTCACGAGATACCGTGAACGAAAAAATCGTAAAAAAGTGTTTTTTTAAAATGACTCTTAAAATTGTTATCAGATCGTTTTTTTTGTAATAAATTACTTTCTTAGGCTAAAAAAACTGCGTCGATCGCCGCAAACCAGATCAAAATTGGTTCATTTGTTCATGAGATAACGTGAACCAAAAATTAGGAAAAAAGTAATTTTTTATAATTACTCGTAAAATTCTTATCAAATCGATTTTTTTGTAATAATTTACTTTCTTAGGTTAAAAAAACTGCGTCGATTGCCGCAAACCGCATCAAAATCGGCTCATTTGTTCACGAGATATCGCGAACGAAAAATTTGTAAAAAAGTGTTTTTTTTAAATTGCTCGTAAAATTCCTATGAGATCGATTTTTCTGTAATAAATTACTTTTTTAGGATAAAAAATTGCGTCGACTGCCGCAAATCGCATCAAAATCGGTTCATTTGTTCATGAGATATCGTGAACGAAAATTTCGTAACAAAGTGTTTTTTTTTGAGCTCGATGAGCTAAAAAATAAACTTCTTGCTATATTTTATATATTTTTGAGCGTTTTGAACTCGAAAATAGCGGGAAGTTACAGGGATGGCCTGCAGGGTCAAACTTCTTTTCAAATTTTTTTACTAGCATTCTTAGTGCATATTCTAGCATAAGTGACATTTGAAGAACTATGTTTAAAAGACAGTTTTCAGCAAAAATTATTTCCTGTTAGAAATGATGATTTTTTTCAAGTCAACTACCTCAAGGCTGCTGCAAACGAGGTTAATTTTTCCACTAGATTCATTGCTAGATTTAACTGCTAGTTTTCAAGAATTGGTTTTCGTGATGGCTTTTATATGTTCGCTTCACACGATGCGTGTAATGAAGCTTGCTTTATAGATGGGTTTGGTGCGCGCGCGCAGTGGAAGTTTATTGTCTCCAAACAAAACACACTATGGTACATTGTTGTTTGTGGGCGTTTGTGCATGTCGCCCTCGTGACAAGATACTGTTTCCTAATTGGTTTTTGCTCAGAACAAGCAGACGACCAAGCGAGAAAAATAGCTCAGGTTCTAATTTTGAAAAACATCTTATGAGCTCAAGGTCGCGATAGAAATCGAGCATAAGTGTGTAATTGACAATGTATTCTATCACGCAAAGTATATCTTATACTCATTAATGATTCTACGACACTGTGTTTAGCGCTGCGTCGTGAATACTAACACATAATACTTGTAGATATTCTCATGAAAACCAGCTCATAATAAAACATTTCATCACCGCATGCAAAACTGTTAACTGTGTCTATCGTTCGATCCACCGCACTTCGGGAACAGGGACTCATTTGTTTCTTGATTTTTTCGCAGCGGCGTAACTACCAGTGTTTCGCGGAACACGGCTACACAAACTTTGAGGGACTATTTGAAAATATGAACGTAATTATATAAAAAATGGGTACGTGAACTTATGTTCACGCGTTAGAAGTTATACTTAAACTATTTTTTATTTTTATAAATAAAATAAATGAACCGAAATCCCGTACAGCAAAATGGCAAGACTTCATTAAAGGGCCATTCCGAAAGCTGATTGAAAAAGTACTACAACAGTAGGAACAATCTTTGTCTTGTGATAGACATTGTGCTCTGAAAGGACACCTCCAAACAATCGGACTGTTTAACGGGGACTGGAGCATAAGGCATACCGAAATCAAAATTCCGGGCAGCAAAATGGCAAGACCTTTCGAAGGTTTCCCGAAAGTTAAATGAAGAACTACAACTTAGTAGTAACAATCTTCGTCTTATGGTAGGCTTCCTGACAGGACATTGTGCCCTGAAAGGACACCTCCAAACAATCGGACTGTTTAACGGGGACTGGAGCATAAGGCATACCGAAATCAAAATTCCGGGCAGCAAAATGGCAAGACTTTCCGAAGGACCATCCCGAAAGTTGAACGAAGAACTACAACTTAGTAGGAACAATCTTCGTCTCGTGGTAGGTTTCCTGACAGGACATTCCTGAAAGGACACCTCCAAAGAATCGGACTGTTTAACGGGGACAAGTGCAAACAGTGCAATAAGGAGACGGAAACAGCGTATCGTATTCTGTGTGAATGCGAGGCTTTGGATCGTAGATGACAGATAATTTATGGACAATGTAAAATGAGCTCAGAAGATTATATCAATCACCCAGTCCACGGACTGCTCAAACTAGTGCAAGAAACGAGGATACCGGATCGAGTGTTATAAGGGATCGGGAGATAGCACAGTAAGCCCAAGAGGCTGCGGTATTCCCGCTGACAAACCGACTCCCGTTAATTAAAAAAAAATATTGGTTGTCTGTAAAGTCGGTTTACGGACGATAGTTTTACGTGATAACGTATTCCGTAATACATACCCTAAATTTATATAATAATTATAATAATTCGAATCTATGATATTGCATCTTTCGCTTCAAATTTAGGTAAATTTTATTAAGTAGAATAATAAAACACTATAAAAAGTATACTATTATTATATAAAAAACAACTATGGCATGTATCTCTTTTGCGCATGCGCCGATTTTCCCCAAAAAATTTACAAAAATTTCTAGTAAAAATAGATAGAGTAAAAACCGTTTTAAAAACTTTATTATTATTATATAAAACATCATTATAAGAGATATATTCTTTTACGCATGCGCCGATGTTCCCCAAAAACAATAGGCCACTTCATATTTGCATATCAAACATCCTCCCAAAATTTGGTTTCAATCCGCTTATCCTTGGTGTCGGAATGATAAGAAATGTCAAAAGTGACGTTTGCAACTGTCAAAGTATTGTTCTAATAATAATTAGTTATTCCAATACTTATTTACATGTACGGCAAACAAAGACGACCGACCGCGTCGCGCCATGCATTAGACAACATTGCATTTATACAGCTATTTTTCTATATAAATTTGTATAAAAAAACTGTTTAGGCAAATTCTGTTATACGAAATCTATGTAAAATGTTCTCCTCTTTCGTTTAAGACTGGTTTCAAACCGATCTGATTTAAATTGAGCGAGAAATTAGCAAAAAGCACGCACAGGGTCAGGCGGAACGTTACGCGTTAGGAACGTTACGCGTTACGAGCGTTAGGAACGTTACACTTTTTCGTGCATGCAGCCGGTGTTTTATCAATTTATAAGATTGGTGATTCATCAATTTATAAGACGTTATCACGTCAAAAATATTAGCGTAAATGCAGCTGCGTTAGATGCTACGCGTATGCGAACATTGTTTCATCTCTCCTCACACAGTGAGCCGAACTGCAACGATACATAGCGAAGGCATGTTCACTAGTGTAAGTTAGTAGGTCGCTACCTCTATTCTGTTCGTAGCCTTTTTTTGCGAGCAACTTCGTCCTGTTAATTTTGACGTTACAGTGTGCGCGCACATCACAAAAATTGGCTCTGATCATTTTTTTATAACGTGCCAAAAAAATTAATTATATATTTGTGTCGTTTTTTTCTCGTAAAGCAATAATTTGATATCAGAAACAGACAAAAGCAAAGTTTTGGAGAATACGTATCCTCATCGACATGTTAAAATACCCAAAAATTCGCAAATGCTAATGATCTTAGTTGTCGATCGTCTACAGTATACAATATACAACAATACGCAATAAAACAAGGCCTGCTTTGTACTTTTCTACGAGGGAAATGTCAGATTCCGATATAGCAATCAAACACTCTGTACATACCAAAGATTATAGATTATAGATAGATCTAGATAACTGACTATACGTTATGTCAGAGAGTTATTACGTCAGTTTAGTAAAAAGAAATTGAAGAGAGAGAACCGAACTGGAGTTGCGATGATAAAAAAAGAAAGGAAATAAGTAGACGTAATCAGTGACGCAGTTAAGAACTATCTTGCTTTAAAGCTAATTTTCGGTCGAAGTCCTCAGGAACCATCGATGATGAAGAACTCGCACCTCAGTTCGACTCAAAAGACGTGACATTTATTCCACAAACTATGTCGCCAAAATTACTGTTAATTTGTACTCGAAATATCACAATAAAATTAATGTAAAATTGCTGTTATATTTGTATGTTCATTATATTGTTAGAATCTCCCCGTTGGGACAACAAAAAATTTTGTGAAACGATAATCAGCTAGGTAATCTAACAATGAGACACATATTGTTGTGGGAGACAACGATCGACTTGATTGTTGTTCTAACAATATGTGTATGTAAAAAGGGCTTTGTTGCCAAATTCCAGACAACAATGCAACAGCCGGCAAAGGTATCGACGGACACATAAAAAAATGCATTCGAATTGTATAACCTCTTTTTACCATTCCAACACCATAAATGTGAAATGATACAAATTTAGGTCAAAGTTCACATTTCGACATTTTACAATGTTTTTTTCGTTTTGAGGTCCCCTGAATCAACAAAAAACATTTTTGAAAAAACTGTGCGCTGTTTGTCTGAGCACGATACAGATCAAACGGATGAGCGGATTGAAACCAAATAGGAAAAGCCCTATTTTTATATTAGGTATATCAAATGTCAATATTTTTTAAGTTGGAATGGTTCCGTCGCCCAATCGACTGGAAGTCGGTTAAAAACACACCCTGATTCCATTAATTACAACCAAACCTTTGTATGTTTTTTGGCTTCTTGTTTGTACCCGTTTAAAGTTTCCCAAAATTAACAAAAATGTCTGAGTGCCCATAACTTCAAAAATCTGAACCAAAAGAGATACAGACGTTTGCATGTGCTCATTGTAACAAGCGTATTATCTATAAAGTCGACTTTTTTCTACAAACAGTCTCACTCTAACAAAACTCACCATATTTTGTAAATCATACAGATAACAATTTTGGAATTGAATATTGTAACACCACGCCGCCACTGGTGTACTCTGGTGGTCATGTGAAGAAATAGAGGCAAGACGGCAGCGGAGCGTATGAACTAGGAAGTAGTGTTCATGTTAAAAAACTTAAATGAATAAATGTATTTAATTAAATAACATTCATGTTACAAACTTCCGTTAATAAATATATTGAAGTAAATGATATTCATGTTACTAACTTACGTTAACAAATATGTTGAATAAAATAATAATAATTGTTACAATATACAATTTTCATTATTATATCAGTTGATAACAAAATAATATATCCAAATATAACTGATGAATTTTACACAACTGTATTATTCCAGTCGATATTAATTCAGACAGAGCATATTTCGCAACCGACCCGGAAAAATGTGATGTTGAGTCTGAAATGTGATACAGAGGACTAGGTAGATGGAAAAATCTCATCTCATGGCGTTAAGAACGACGAAAAAAAACCTCGATGAGCGGACGACTTTGGAGGAGGAGGGAAAGAGAGGAATATAAATGCATCTGGTGGCTTCTGAAAGTCTGAAACCTTGTCAGCGGTTCAGAATTATGTACAGCTGCCACTTGTACACGATTTTAAAACATGAGATAGGTTTATGGCTATTTATACAGTTCGATCTTCTCGGGTTGAACTGTATAAAGTTGTATCAAAACCCTTATCATTAAGGATTCCTATCGGAAGTTTAATGACGTAGCTGCAGAGGTTGATATAAAAAAACAATGATACTACGCCACTTTTTAAAAGAAGGCTTAAAACTTTTTTAATTGCTGTTTTTATTCTGTCAATGACTTATTTGTAACTTTTAATTTGTATTTATCTTGATATCTGTGTTTATATTTTACTTGACTTATCCTATACATTTATAATATATACAAAATATATACAAAAAAAAATAATAATGGTAACGCATAAGACTACTAATAAACAACATTCATGTTAGCATTAAGCTTATTCCACTGCGTAATTAAAGGAACCAGTATATAAAAATATGTAAAATTGTAACTTACTTTTATAATGTGACAATAAAATTTTATCTTATCTTATCTAACTAGAAAAATAAAATTATTATTATTATTACAAACAAGACTTTTTGCGTAAATTTCATTGACATCTAAAAAAATAATAACGTGTAAAAGAAGGAAAGATTGAAATCTTTCCTAACCTTTCTTTAGTTCTTAACATAGAGGTCGCTTATTTCCGTAAACTGTAAAGTCCCGAGTATAACCGAACGCGGCAGCCACTCGGCCCAATCCGTATCTCTGTCGGGAACAAACGAACCATCATTTTAGCGACCGATTTCGTGATGAAATCGGAACTCTATAATGAACATGCTCTCGGGAAAGATAGAAAACGTCTCCGACAGAGGACATAGTTCATGGAACTATACAGGTCCGGAACGACCCAAGTAGAGCCTTTAGTTAATGCGTAAACAAACCCGGTCGAGATCACATTTGACCGTGGTGTTTCGGCCATATTGTATTCACGCCACGGAAACACTAAGCATGTTTCCCGTTCACAACGGAAGAGGAAATGCGTTAGGAATACTTTATTTGTTGTGCACGACTGAATTACCAGTCACCACTACCAACTCACAAACACATAATTATGTTCTTCTTAAGAACGCACTTTAAAAAAACTGTGAAATACATCGATCATGCAAGATTGCGAACACGAAATGGTGTTTTTTTCCTTCTGTGAACGAAAAAGGCTTCCAATTTCTTTCGTATTTTTTTATTAAAAAATATGTAAATTTTCCTTTCTTCTTTTCGTTGTACTGAGACAGAACTTGTTAGGTTTTAATAGATAATAAACATGACGAACAAGAAATTATTTTTTTGTCAAACAAAAATGGCATGTATTTAACGCGGCGACAAATTAATCTGAATTAGGGATAAAAATTACTTTAATGGCGGTAGCAAAAATAGTAGGTTGGCAGCTGCTGAGGAGGACAGTATTAAGTAAAAAGTAGCAGCTTAATGATCAGTTGTAAGCATTGTTTTTGACGTGATAACGTCTTATAAATTGATGAATCACGTCAATATAAAAAGATGAAACACCGGCTGCATGCACGAAAAAGTGTAACGTTCCTAACGTTCCGCCTGACCCTGTGCGTGATTATTAAATATGAATTCGAGCGGAATACGTTATCACGTAAAACTATCGTCCGTAAACCGACTTTACAGACAACCAATTTTTTTTTATTTTTTATTTAAACTGGCATAGAATTTTTGTTTTAGTAACTGAAATTATTGTTAAGCGGAAACTTGACGGATAAAAAATAGAAAATGGGCATTCCTAAATGCTGTCATAATTTAAAAGTTTTAATGAAATAATAAACAAAGAAACAACATTCAGAACCGTAATATAAAAACGCCATCGCATCGACACGACCCCGCAATTATTTAAAAAAAAACCCAAACTCCTTTCTCTTTACACTGCGCAAAAAAAACGCCATCGCGTCGACATGACCCCGTAATTATTTTTTAAAAACTTCCTCCAAACGCCCTCCCCTTTTCACTGCGCAAAAAAACAACACCATTGCATCGACATGACCCCGTGATTGTTTTTAAAGAACTCCCCCAAACGCCCTCCCCTTTTCACTGCGCAAAAAAAAACACCATCGCATCGACACTAGAAGTTAAAAAATACTTTATGCTTTTTAATTCGTTTTAAAAACGTGGTATACCTATTAAATTTTTTATTAATTTATTTTATTTTATGAAATAACCTTATCTGTTACATTTTCTAGTACTGTGTCTTGAATATCGTCATCATTGAAGGATGCAACAAGGTACCTTGTCATAAGTTGCCCATGGCAATTAGGAAAAGTCTAAAAAAGGAGTCCGCTTCTGTTAATCGAATAGTTTTAAAACATCATAAAAAATGGGTGCATTTTTAAAACTTACACGTGGCAGAATAACGTTACATTACTGCAATTTCTTCATTATGAATATATTTTTTTTATAATATTTATTTTAATGATGTGTAGTTATTTAGTTGTTTACTCAAAGTAATACACTGATGTGCAAAATTCTTACCGTTTAAGGGTTATGCTGCTTTGAATATTTTAAAATATTTAATACCGTGGGATCGCTGTAATAGAATATTTATTTTGCATGCTAGTGTCCAATTATCGAAATTGCAGGATTATAGAGTACTGTGGTCTATCATCTTGTTCATATTTTCAATTACATTTTTGAAGTAAAACTTTTTTGGCACGGTAGGGTAAAATTCATTAGATATTAAGACGGAAATTGTAACGAACGTGTCGCATAGGTACCATATACTATAGAAACCGACTGTAGAATATTAAATGAAGTTGGCGGCAGAATACTTGCCTCGTAACCTGAAGGTGGTAGGTTCCATCCCGGCGGTCGGTGCCGAAATTACTTTTTTAAAATTTTTTTTTGCAATTATACCAGTTTTACTTCTGTAGTGTGTAGTGTAAAATATACAGTATTTTTTTAACAATAAATTGAAAATCCAAATAACAGATTTACCAGCTATCAGATTATAACTTGGGATCCGGAGGTTTGTAATCGAAGAACCACGGCAACGATCGGCTCCTCCTTCGCGTTGTTTTATAGAACGACTGAAAGTTCCTTTGCCCGCTACTGTTTAGGAAAAGTTGGCAGCAACTTACACAAACATAATTCAGCAGTAATTCTAGAACCGTCTTTGATGTTCCTTCGAACGCAATATTTAATCAAAAGCGTGTTGGTGAAAAACTGGAGAATATTATATTTTATTTGAACTTTTTAAAAACGCTTTTATATATGTAATATATTTTCATTGCGGTTTTTCGAATATCCCCAGGCAAAGTGTCGGAAATGCGTTAGTTACAGTCTACAGATCATCCGACAAACGATGGCAGCAAAGGCAATTTAGGCTATTCATTTTAGAAAATTAAGGCCACTGCACACGAGGCTGGTTTTGCCACTCAATTCCTTGCTAGATGTCAAGCGTGTTGTTGCGTTGGATTTCCCTTCACACGATGCGTTTTTTGAAGCTGGCTTTGTAGATGGATTTGGTGCGCGCGCAGTGAAAGTTTGAATTTTAACAAAAGTGAACATTTATTATCTCTGAACAGAACACGCACTATGACGCCAATTTTTTTTGTGGGCGTTTGCCCATGTCGGCCACATAATACATTACAAAATACTGTTTGATAGGTTCTTGCTCAAAATAAGCAGAAAAACAAGCACGAAAAATAGCCTCAGTTCTAATTTTTAAATTCAACTTGTAACAACGCACGCGAGCCAGCCGTGACGTCATTTCCATCCTCGTAGCCAGCGCAAGTCCCAGGAACGATTCCAGCGACAAAACCAGTCTTCCATTCATCCTTCATTAGGAGTCATTCCAAACTATCTCTAAAATCCATTTTTAAACGTTTTTTTTACTTCGGTCGAAAGTACGTACTTCCGGCATCAATTTTAAGGCAGACAGTGTAGCATTGGTGGGATTACACGCACTGATGCCGGAAATACGTACTTTCGACCGAGGTATGAAGAAACATAGTTATCATATACACCTCTCCATGAGACTGCCACCAGCAAAAAATAGCGAACAGCTGTCATTCGTGTTTTTACGTATAACCTCAAAGCTACTTGCCTGAAATTTATCTGTGTTTTTATGTAATTAACTAATTAGTGTAATTAATAAGCCTAATTTCGAGCGAGGTATGAAGAAAAATAGTTATCATAATCACCGCTCTATGAGACTGCCGCCAGACAATAGCTGCGAAGAAAAATAGTATACACCACACGTGCAGAAGGTTTGAGAACCTTGAACTGCGCGTCATGATGCCCAAGGCGAGCCGAGAGTCTCAAACTTTCTACCCTTGTGGTGTAATATACTATTCCCTCAAACACCCGCAAGTTTTTCTGTCAAATAATTATTTTGAATGATTCCTTCAAGATGATCATTCAAAATGAACCGTCTAAATCTGCCTTAAGCTGTATTATCGATGTACGAAGCTCCTTCGCCCCTCCGTTCACCTACCCACACCTCACAGTGTAACGTGAGATCTAAAAGAATGTGAGTTTTGCATGTCGCCGTCCCATTTATAAGCCCTTGTAACAGAACAGGTGATTTTATTGTGGTACAGCGTTATTATTAACGACTTGAATAACACATCAATTCTGCTTAAGGGAACTGCAGACTTTCTTATAAAAGAAAAAAATGTTCTTATTACCAACGAACTTTCCAGACCGGCTTAGTCCGAGTAGATTTTGATTTTGCAACGAAATAACTAGGTTCGAATTTATAAGACAACGAAGCTGCATAGGACCCGAATTATTTTATGTGTAAAATAACAAGTTTTCATCGAAACGTTACTTATATATTTATCTATAAGCAGTTTTTTGTACGGCTGTCTCCTCCTAAACGACTGAATCGATTTCGATGATCGAGGTGTCGTTTGAAAGGACTTGAAGTAGAGATCCGGGGCGAAGTTACCGCCTTATCTGCCGTACCAATTATACGGGGCCACGGGGGCCCCTAACGTGCGTAAGCAAAAATTAATAAAAACTTCCCAATTTTTTTTTATTTCAGAAATGACAAAATTCAAAAAAAGCAATTTCTTTTTTTCCCCGTTTAAGTCATTGACTTCAACGGGGGAATCCCACAATAATCGATGTACATACGTACGATGATGAATTGTTTGTAAAAATTTTGGAAAAAGTGACAGATAGATAATTATGATGAATAAATATTTCTTTTAATTTTTTTTTCTTTTGTGAGAAATCTTTACCCTTCCTAAGGACCCCAAACAATTTTTTATACGGGGCCCCGCCAAGGCATGCTACGCTTCTGGTATAGAGATGTGCAATGTGGTGTCAAAACTGCGATAAGTGAATTTTAAGGGCTGAAAATCGAATTTCAAAAAATCTATTTTTAACGTTAAAAAAGACATGACATATTATTATGAGCAGACTTTGGAAAAACAATTTGCCAATATAATATGTTAAGAAGGAAAAACAAAGTTTAGTTGAAAAAATAAATTTCCTCGATTTTAAAGCAGCACGACGGTTATTTAATATTAATCTATATATTAAAAATCTCGTATCATAATTTTGGCCCCGCTAATCTTTGAAACCACTGAACCGATTTTAATGAAATTGTAAATGTGTCTTGCTTAGTCCAACTTACACTATAGGCTAGTTGTTTATAATATTTTGTACAAAATTGTGGTGTTTTGTGAAAATAAACTGTTTTAGTAACATCTAGCGACATCTAATAGAATTCGCTCAAAGTTATTAGTTGAGAGTTACGCCGGGTCGTAAACGAAATACATTTTGCAGAATTATATCTAACGCACCCAGGTGAACTCGGCCGGGCTGCTAGTAAACAACAGCTCAGTGTTGCCAGAATTTGTTTTGCGTACTAGATCAGGGTTGAAAAATGTACTAGAATTTTTTTAAGATTTGCCAACCACAAATGACCTTTTTTTTTAACAACCTAATTTCACAAGTTTTATCGTATATGGGCACAATGTAGGAGAGCGAGAAAGAAAGATCCTTTCATTTCCACAATAAAAAAAGTCTTTTGGTAATTTCCCTTTTTTCGTTTGTTGTGATGGGTGTGGTGTGGACAATGGGTATTAAAAAGTATTAGATTTATTAAAAAGTACTAGATTTTTGCTTCAACTTACTAGAGTACAGAAAATGACAAAAAAGTACTAGATCTAGTACATTATTGTACTAGACTGGCAACACTGGCCCAGTGTGTTATAGTAAATTCAATTTTACTAGTGAAGCGATATACATTTACTAATACGACTCGCTTCCCCTTAAAACAGGCGTGCCACATTATAAAAAATAACATAATTATTAATGTGGGCCATTTATTTAGACACTAATTCCCTTGGTAAATTAAAATATTTGCGTCATTTAGTACTTTTTTATGTAGTGCTATAATGTTATTAAGATATAGTACGTTGTTTGGTTGGCAATGCGTAGGTACTATTAGCTATGAAGGTACAATGAATGCTCCTCTCTCACAGCCGACTTCAGGTTAAACTGTTTTTAACAATCTCATTGTTACCTAAAGTGCTGCCTCGATTCGTCATGTGAATACGGCCACATTAATTGCGGTCGGTGTTTCAATCAAATATTAAATATTTGTTCACATACAAAATTGCGAGTTCGCAATATTTAAAATCAATTAATATTGTGTTTGATTTATTAAATGAACGCTAAGCAACTAAGTTGTCGAGCGTCTATAATAATCTAACAATATCACTCTCTACGTATATGCGTTTTTTTTAAATAATGTTAATAAACAACAATGGTGTAAGTTTTCCCTTTCTTTGCGTTTCATATTTGAATTCCATGTCGGGGTCATTCGGACTCACTGCCCTCGCTATATCTATGTATTGTTTTATGAACCGGCCTGTACTGCACGTTTATCTATCCGGCAGTAACGTGGAGGTGTAGCTCTGCGTTATCTTTACGGCTAATTAACCTTCGTAGCTCCTGTCGGCCGCTGTATAGACATTAAAACCGACAGCGTAGCCCACTGCTGCGGTAACAAACTACTAAATACGTACAAAGGTGTACTCAACACTTCTAACCCGAGGTCTAACCAGTGTGACGTCACAGTGGTTATTTAAGACGTCACTGATTCTGATCTATATACTACTAGCGGTCCCGCCCGGTTTCACCCGGGTGCAGAAGAACGAATGGGGGGAGGGGGCATGGGTACGCACGTTCATCTTCGTTTACCGAGATGAATGCTGTGTCCAAATTTCATGATGATTGGAGTTACCGTTCAAAAGTTTTTGTAAGACGGACTAATGTTGAGACACATTTTGCAACATTTGTCATTGATGCTCCGCTCCTATTGGTCGTAGCGTGGTATTATATAGCCTGTAGCTTTCCTCGATCAATGGACCATCCAATAAAAAAAATCAACTCGAACTAGTAGTTCCTGAGATTAGCGCGTTTAACCAAACAAACAAACAAATAAATTAATCTTATTTATCGATAGTACAAAACAATCTCTCACACTAAACGCATATACCTTCTCCGTTCCTTCGTGTGTAAAAATTATGGACTCTGTCAAAATGCACGCGATGTGTAATTTCGAAGCGCACTTCCAACATCAAAAGTATTTCTTTTAAAAAATAAATGATTTATCAACTGTACAAAAATTGTGAACTCTGTCATAATGCACGCGATGTGTAATTTCGGAACAAAAATATATATTTTTTTAAATAATTTATTTATCGATTGTACAAAAATTGTGAACTCTGTCATAATGCATGCGATGTGTAATTTTGGAGCGCATTTCCAACCTCAAAAATACATTTTTTTTTAAATAAAACAAAAATTGTGTACTCTGTCAAAATGCACGCGATGTGTAATTTCGGAGTGCATTTCCAACCTCAAAAATATTTGTTTTTAAAAAAATATGTGATGTATCAATTGTACGAAAATTGTGGACTCTGTCAAAATATACGCGATATGTAATTTGGGAGCGCATTTCCAACCGCAAAAATATTTTTAAAAAAAAACAAATGATTTATCAATTGTACAAAAATTGTGAACTCTGTCATAATACACGCGATGTGTAATTTCGAAGCGCATTTCCAGCCTCAAAAATATTTCTTTTAAAAATAAATGATTTATCAATTGTACAAAAAATGTGAACTCTGTCAAAATGCACTTAATACGTATTTTCGCAGCGAAATTTTACTGCATAATAAAATTATGTCGAATGCTTTTCATGGTCCGTTTGCAAAGCTAATACAAAATAGGTATAGTACTAATGAAATAAATTATGTGTAGAGATATTGATGATTGCGTTGTAGGCAATATCCTCAAGCTTTTAACCCTTTGCACGCTCGTAGTTTAATCTAATAGGTATAAATGCGAAATGGTTTAGTTGGCAAACGAGTAACTTAGCGTCCGTTTTATCTTCTATCGCAACTCTTTCATCTTATATTGTAATTTCCTGGCCCCGGCTGGGATCTGTTAGGACTCCGCCAGAACTAGCGGTTGAGAACACAAGCGAATGAGCTATCTCTTTGATGTCAACCACTTCAAACTAAAAACTGTTCTCGAGTCAATTTATGCAATGCAAATATATATTTCGGTGTTAAAATACGCAAATAAATTGCTCAACAAAAAAAACAAACCACTTACGTATCGGGCATTTCAAAATCGCGTAACCGACAATGTATCGATACGTACGCGAGCGAAACCGCGGGTGAAAGCTAGTGCATAAGTAACAGTGTCAATCGTGAAATTGTATAAACTAAAATTATTCGTCCGTCCTGAAGGTTCCAATGGTACCACAGAGTAGGTATTGTAGGAAATTTCAAAATCAGGTAAAATGATTAACACAATTCTCAAATAAAACAATTACAATATTTATTACAATAACCGATCACGTTCACATGTCAATAAGTCCTTTTACAAAAATAGCTACGAATTTATATTGTATTGCGTAATAGTACTTCATCCGATTTGATGTCATTACCAGGTCAGTTTCAATATGTTGATACAGCGGTTCGAATTAGGTGGATTTCACTCATTATCTATAGCTTTCTTTAAAAAAAAATTCCCGGATTCAGATATAGACTCAATAACCAACCGACTTTAAGGGGGCGTCCACAAATTACGTAAGGCGTTCAGGGGGAGGGGGGTCGAACCGAACCTTGCTCAATCTCACGTGGGGGAGAGAGGGGTCTCGGAAAATATGTAATTTTTTTCCGCAAGAAACAGTGTAAAATTGCAAGAAAACTGGGTTAAAAATCGGCTACTGGCCAAAGACAAGAGTCAGGCCAACACAAAGTATAAAAAAAACTGGGTTGAATTATGCCCGGTTAACATCATTCCAGTCCAGCGATCCAGTACAGTGCTGGACTGGATCGCTGGACTGGATTCGTTGTCTACATTATTCCAGTCATTTAGAAGCCGTTTTCATTGTGAACACTACAGTGACAATGATTTCAAAAAGAGATCAGTTTCGAAAATGTTTCAAACGTGCTCAATCACTCTTGCTACAAGAAGTTATTAATGAGGTTGATAATGAACTAAGAAAAAAGGAATGGATGTGGGTGAGAAATTGGATCAACGAAAGAGATCAAAAAGGAGGGTCAGTAATGCTTTTGCAACAACTGAAGGTAGAAGATCCCAATGAATATAGACTGGCACTGGATTGGCCGTCTACATTATTCCAGTTGCACTGGATTCAAAAGTAGACCGCGAATCCAGTTACTGGACTGGAATGCTTACTGGATCCAGTGCATTCCAGTGAGGGTTTACATTATTCCAGTTGCAATCCAGCACTGGACTGGATCGCTGGACTGGAATAATGTAAACCGGGCATTAAGTAAAAAATGTTTATCCACTAAAATATGGCTAAATCATATGCAATAATATTTATCGCGGTTAATTATATGTTTCTATGATTCTAGACTACGTTTTTTAAAAAAAATTTAAAATACTAGTCTTAATAAATAAAAAAAAATAAGCAAATTGTTTTTTTAATTAAATCGAACGCAATCAAGCACAGATTTACGTATTTACATTAAAAATACTCATTTTGATAAATCTCACGTGAGATTAGAGGGGAGGGGGGTCGTCGAGCAAAATATCACGGCATCTTACCAAGGGGGAAGGGGGTCGTAAAATCTCCAAATTTGCCTCACGTAATTTGTGAACGCCCCCTAAGATAGAGTTCTTATTATATACTAGTGTCCTCTCCCCCCCGCGAGAATCTCCAACGTTCCTTATTTTTAACGGTATAAAGGAGCATCATTGTAATGATTTTATAGGTACTAAGAAGCTATTTTTTTGTTGCTGAAATGCGATTTAAATAATCAATTAAAAAAAAGTTTTGGTATCGTCTGCAGTTAGAGGTACTTGCATAATCAGTTCATCATAATAGTTGCGTAACTTGGTATACGTTTAGATTTGTGTTATTTTCAAAATTGCGTGTTTAGTCGTGAAAGATAATCACTGTGTGCAGTGCGTGAATTTTATAATTTTGTGTTTTGTGAAAGTGTAAATCGCTTGTGATAATGACTAGGTTAATTATATTAGAGTGATTATAAGTGAAAAAATAAAATTTAAAAACTCCCAGTGCTGTCTTAGTGTCGCAGTCAAAATGATGTAAAGTAGATTTAAGAAGAGTTAAAAAGCTTCATTCATTAAGAGGTAATATTCTGATTTTTTTAA
Source organism: Xanthostigma xanthostigma (assembly GCA_963575645.1). NCBI lineage: Eukaryota > Metazoa > Arthropoda > Insecta > Raphidioptera > Raphidiidae > Xanthostigma > Xanthostigma xanthostigma. The sequence continues at coordinate 14,813,027 of OY754469.1, forward strand.
ATTTTAACCTGAAGTTAGTTTTACTTAAAACATGGAAGGTTGACCCTATATTGAATCCATATTACTCACGATCCGACATTGGAAGAAATAGTCAATACCATGATTATAATGTATAGTTGCTATAACAAAATAAGACACCTTGTTTTTAATGATGTGGTAAATTTTACGGGATACAAGGCTAAAAATTTAATAACAATTTTTATCACTAAAACATTCTTTAAAAGCCAACATTTCGGCAATATCTTTTTGTCTTTTTCAGGACCAACATTCATTGTTTTAAAGCTGTGACGTTTCGGTAAATGTTTTAAGGTCTTGAAGAAGTCAAAAAAAAAAAAACGTTTGTCATTAAAGAATGTTTTAGTGGATAAAAATTGTTTTTAACATTTTTAGCCTTGTATCCTGTAAAATTTTACCATATTATAATGTAACAAAAATATTAGGAGCACTGTGGTTTGAATCTAATAAAAAATAGAGAATAGTTACTTCTTACCACAACAAGTTTATTAGTGGATGTACTAAACTTTAGTGTATTGCTGAAGATGAGAGCATAGCTCTCGAAATGTACATCCACTAATAAACTTGTTGTGGTAAGAAGTAACTATTCTCTATTTTTTATATTATAATGTAGATGAAAACTTATCGAATTTCCCTTTTCAATGTAGGCACCTACATTATAAGCTTGACGTTTGCTTTTTTGTCCGACGTCGGTCGAAATCGTATCGGGAGAAATACGTGACGTTTTATTTCCATAGCCGTTTGCAATCGGCGCGACTAAAGAAGTTTTACTTATTGACATCACCTCGTAAACAAACTAGCGCATTGGAAGGGGCGAATGTCCAGTGGGAACGGGGATTTATGTAAAGTTTTCCGGGGATTTCTCTTTTCAAACTATATTTACTTTCCGATTCTTTGAATAAATCAAAATCGATGTATTTGCAAAGGTGTTAAAGGTTCGGATTTTCATTTTCTTGAATGCCAGTTTTCGTATCGTATCTGAATGCGTTTAGATGTTACAAAAACTCGCAGTTTATAGGTAAACACAATGCTTGTTATTTGTTTTGAACAAACTTTTTCATAATATACGTTTGTAAGTTATAAGTTTAACCTTGACCACTTATAAAACAATCGTAAACGATGACAAAACTGTTAATAGGCATGATGACAGTTTTTGAAATCCAGTTCTATAATGTAGGTACACGTCTACTATTTCCAAAAAAAAAACATTATTTCAGGAATAAATTAATTTTTAACGCAAATTATTGCATTTTTATCTTTCTATTTTGAAGTAATCTCGAAAACGCTAGTAACGTCACGCCTTAGTGACAGCTAACATTAGATGTTGTATTTATGGGTGTAGAACTGTAGTGCAGAGGTATTTCAGTGAAAGATATGTAAGTTTACTTAATAATATGATTTATATGAAGTATTTTTTTTATAAGTAGATACTTATAAAAATAGTACGGTTTTCTTTAGTTGCAAGTTAATTAACCTCAAAAATAACCTGTGACGTAAAATTATCGCAAAAAAAACGAATAAACAACAAATCAACTAAATAAATGATGCAGAAGTGAATGATCGCAACAAAAATTTAAGCGACCCGGTGACTATTTACTTCAAGTGTTTATATTTTCTTTGATTTAAGGTGTGACGTCATTTGGTGTTCAGCCATTATGGCCAATTGTAGTATTTTATACTTTTATTTTATTAAAAATCTTATTAATCTCAATGTTTATATTAACACTGGATAATTTTTTAGAGTCCTTTCAACATATATTTATTCTTTGACTCTTTTATACTGTCATATCATGTCTATTCTATACATTACTGATCTGAATAAAAACATTCCAATTGGCAATTACAAGAAATTGTTTCAGAAAAGTATTTTTACTAGGAATTACCCGAATATTAATAGCAGTTTATATAATGCATTATTTAATGTACGAGTTGTGACATTATGGAAAAATGAGCGACAGCGATTTTTAACAATCACATGAGTCATAATATTACCACGCCTGAGATACATATAGTATTTTTTGCACATACTAATTTTGAGCTTCAGTGACATCTGTGAATGTCGACAGAACTATTTTTCTATACATTTACTTACAGCATCTACGCTAATATTTATAACTTCTTCGCCATCTATGAATGGCGACAGAACTAGTCTTTTACTTTATTAAAATATTAAAATCAGAACTGTTTTAAAAAAACTGTTCCTTATAATGTACGCAGTTTAGTAGTGCTGATGATCTCATCTGGCGACAAGCAACGGTCGGGAATGTAAATGTGCTTTCCCTGGACGTGATCACATATCCCAGTTGCAGAAGACGTCCTGACGACTCACTCCTTACGTAGCGACACGCGACGCACGTGTCTTCTGTCTTTTCACTACGTTACACACGCCATGCAAGGGAACACGACGGGATTGTTATGTGTGGAACTGTCATTTTTTACGGGAATCGACCAAGGACCAACTCTTTTTTTAGTAATTTGTATGAAGAAATATAATTTAGACATACAGATAGAATTCCCTTCAAAAAAGTGAACATGGGAGAAAAATTAATCATACCGAAGATGCGAAAGCTGTATTTCTTATTGTCTACAAAGTAGCTTTTTTTCATGTCTGTTTAGCGAAGGTAAAATTACCCATTTTGCACTAGTGCGTAAAGTAAAATTTACTTTATCGTACTACCTAAAGTATGAAAATCCAAATTAGAAGTAAACTTACCCAAAATTGCACTGTCAAAAATTTGGAACATTATGTGAAAATCAGCTATTTTATAGAAGGTATCTATTACCGACGTGCAAAAATACTATATGTATCTCGTGCGTGATAATATGGCTAGTCGCTCGTTTTAACATAATGTCATTACTCGTATATTACCTTGATTTACGAACGAGATACATAAACTACTATTTTATGAACGATCAAATCTGCAAACACTTCAATATCTATTTTAAAACCTTAATTTTTACGAATGAACATTTTTGGAATTAGCGAATATTGTTGTTAAAAAATTGGTGGTCGAGGATACTTTATCTCGTTACGAAGACCATCAACATATTGGTTCGCGGTACCAAAGTTTACTTTTACGTCAACGCATTCGAGTAGAACTAGTGATAGTTCTTCATCGGATTTGTACCGTGAAATTCCAAACTATACGACTCTTTAGTGTACCCAGCGGTCACATTTCTACCGTCCATGATTTGCTTTTTTTTTTTTTGAAATACATATTTGATGAAGGCAAAAAGCCGCACGAAACCCCTATCTAAAACTCGCCGCGGTAGGGTATGTTTACACAATGGATGAACTGTAAGTCCGGAAATAAACGATCAAGTCGCCGTCTCAGAACAATTGATACACGTCAGGCTTTATAGAATAATGAGAATAATAAAGGAAGGTAGACGTTTATTAAAATAGGTAGTAATTTATCCTATTGGGATTTCACTAATAACGGTACGACATCTGGTGACAAAAGTCTAAATCATAAACACATATTTTACATGCTGTTAGATATACATTAATAACTAGCGGTCCCGCCCGGTTTCACCCGGGTGCAAAAGAACGAATGATAGGATATCAGTACGCACGTTCACCTTAGTTTACCAAGATAAATGTTGTGTCCAAATTTCTTGATGATCGGAGTTACCGTTCAAAAGTTTTTGTCGGACGGACAAATCCTGAGTTACATTTTTCATTGATGCTCCGCTCGAATTGGTCGTAGCGTGATATTATATAACCTATAGCCTTCCTCGATAAATGGACTATCCAACAATTTTTTTTTCAATTCTAACAAATAGTTCCTGAGATTAGCTCATTTAACCAAACAAACAAACTCTTCAGCTTTATAAATTAGTATAGATAGAAGATAGGTACAAAAAAATATAAACAGGAAAAAAGTGTTGAAAACAGAAAATTCGCTCAAGTAATCTTTAAAACTGTTCAATTACAGACTAAGTTATGATTTTATTTATTTGAATTAGTTGAGCTTATAATTCATTAAAAAAACTATCACAGTATGTGGACTTTGTAATCTGTTACTATATATTATACAGATACCGGACTGCGGACATACCACGTTATATGTAAAATCCTATTATAAACAAACTCTTCAGCTTTATATATTAGCATAGATATAGATCATTATATGAAGCATTGTCTATTTACTCAATGTGCGGTGAGCGAAGGCAACAAGCGTATCGAAAATATATCTGCGTCTCTTTTTTATTCCGAGAATATATATTAGTCAAAAGTTTTATGTCATTATCTATGGTGTTAGCCAATCAGAACCAACGAGCTTTTACTACTTGCACCCTAGTGGTTCGATTGCGATTTTATTCCTATGTTTGGTAATATAATAAAAGTATTTTTTTTGTATTTATTTGTTTATTATACAATACAATACAATATTTATTTGAGTTTTCCTACCCAACTTGGCAATGCCAGTTGTAGGGTAGGGATTTTTACGAGCTAAATGTTTATATTGTGCTGTCTAGTAAAAAATGAAAGAAAATAATAATATAATAATAATAATAATAATAATAATAATAATAATAGTAGTAAATTAAACATTTTATGGATGTTATAATGTGAGTGTTATTAGCCGGTCAGTTAGTCCAGTCAGATTAGTTGAGGATGTCGTATATAATTTTTGATTCCTCGTCATGGAACAGCCAGTTGAATATTTTTTTATTTTGAATCGTTTTGAGCTTTACAGGTATGTTGTTATATAATTTGCTGTTAGTATTACCATATAAAAAATAACGGATTTAACATTGGATTTGGCCCAAATTCCGCCTATATGTCAAATTCCAATAACACGCATATTATATCATCAAGACGAATCGATAGACCACTTGTTTGTCAAAAATCAGTTCAATTGTTTAGGAACTACGGGGAAACACGCACACAAGATCATAATATCACCACTCCCAAGACACGTACAGTGTTTATTGCACGTATTCTCTATAAAATAGCTGATTTTCACATAATTTCCATTTTTGACAGTTCAATAATTTTGAGCAAGCTCACTACCAACTGTAGGTTGTTGTGAATTTTCATATATTTACTATGAATACGGTATAGTACGACTACGTTACATATTCCTTTTGTTACGCACTAGTACGAAATGGGTCATTTTACTATCGCTATACAGACATGAAAAGCAACCACTTTATCGGGAGTCGTGCAAAAATGTATTTACAATTTTTTAAGGCTACTATTTCAGTCTTCATATATCGCAAACCTCCAGTTTCGAGGTTCAATTCAGTTGTGAAAATATTAATTAGATTTTGAATGTATTATTAAAAAACTTTAATGAAATCGTAAAAAAATTCGGACTTTCCTTGCATAGCGAATTTTGATAACGTGTACAAATACCTATATTTTTTATGCAAACATATCAATTCCGCACAAGTGAAGAAAAAACACACATATAAAACAATTTCCTACTTATTTTACTCACTTTATAACGAAAAAACAACAACGTGAATTGTGAACACATATATTTCTAATGTAATAAACGGAAGTTCAAGTGGATATTCTACCGTTGTTTTATCTATTTGAAGGCTGAGTCGGTGCAGAACTCTCAAATGTCAAGCTTTTCTTAGGTAACAAATTAAGAGAAACTAGAGTGACCTGTGCGAATTATTTGCACTAAATAAGTATAAGAATTATCACTTTACAAAATTATTTTTTAAATATGATTGCAGGTATTCAATTCGTTTCTAATTTTGCACACTGCTTATAACGTTCTTCTTTTTGTTGTATTACAATATGAAGCTCAGATGACAGATCGAAGAAATATTTTACTAAAATTGTCATATAGAGGCGCAAGTAGCAAAAGCGTTGAGCTAAGCCGTCAGATGGCATCATGCAGCATTGCTGTGACGTTGTTCAGCGTTGCTCGCTGTTTTAAAATTAAAACCGCCAGATGGCAGTATGCAGTATTGTGTCTGTTGTATTACAATTTGAAGGTCAGATGATAGATCGAAGTGTTGACGTTGTTTCAAAATTAAAGCCGTTAGATGGCAGACGTTGTTCAGCGTTGCTGTATTTTAATTAATTTACAAAAACAAAAGCAATAATAATTTTTTTAGTTGTCGATGTCAGTAGAGCAAGCAATTATCTGTAAAATGATACATAATTTATGTGGAGAAATTGTGAGGTTTTTACTAAAAAGGGAGGTAAACATCTTTAACCTTAGCCTATTAATATATATATGATAATGATACGGTTGCACCGCAGTGGTCGCGAATTGTCCTTCATCTGTAAAATGCTCTGATTTTAGGGAGTAGAGAGGAGAAGATGCCCGGAGGAATTACCTTAAATCTCAAGTTTAAAAGATCCGTTGAACGATGTGTCAGCCAGGCCTCTGCGCATACGGACGTATATCCAACAGTCGCTGTGAGACCCGATTTTTTAAAACGGTTTTGTTTGTTACTTTGTTTCAAATCACTTTTTGCAACAACTTGCCGTTATCCCATTGAGTTAAAATTTTTCATACGTATGTAGTTCCAATGACAATACAATATTATAATAACTAACTGACCGGTCCGGCTTTCGGCCGGATGCAAATCGCACTTTTAATAAAACACACTAAAAACTTAAAAATAAAATAGGCCAAAAAGCTTTTTAAGTTAAACGATAATTATACAATCGATGATGTATTAAAAACTAGAAAATAACACGTAAAAAAAATCGATGATAAAAATGGGGGTTTTCATTTCAAAAACAAAAGTCATCCCTTCCCCCTGCTAAAGAGTAAGGTGGTGGGGGTGGGTATTGTGTCCAAACGATTTACCCCTCGAAACCCAACATCTTTCGTTCGAAATTTTTTTTTATTCAACCCGTTATTTTTTAAAGAAAAACGTCCAAAGTTAAAAAAAACACCCAGTATATAGACGATGATAACCTCAGCTGTTGAGCGTCTATAATCTATAATCTTCTTCTTCTTTACGGTACATTGAACTGCTAGTTACGCAGCGGGCACCGTACGTTTAAAAATCGAACGTGTCCATCGGATCTTAAGGCCACAAACGCGTGCTTCTTTTTTCACGATAAACCGGCGTTTGGCTGCAATATTTATATTCGAATGTTGCCAGTTGCCGAGAAGTCGAGCATGGGACCGTTCCTTATCAAATCAACATATTTGTAATGTATGTACACATTTACGACATGCTGGATAATAAAAACAAACGTCTTTGCAATAATAAAAATGAAATGAAATTACGTCTTAAATAATAACGGAATACCCTTTCTTGATGTCGGATAGGTAAAGTGATTCGTTCGAAAGAATTGGCGACTCCGAATCTAAAACTTTCACATTTGAGTTATTTAGAACGATGAAAACGGGATCTTGAGCGAATATTTTATTTTAATTTAATTGTCAAGTTACGTTGGATGTCCATTTTGTACCTGATCTTCCGCAATTATTTTGATTAATTATGGTACCTACCTAGTTTTAATTTTGTTTTTATACCTGAATTTGTTATATTTGTTATTATATGTAATTTAGTTTAGTGTTTGCTGAAGATCAGAGCATAGCTCCCGAAATGTACATCTGCTAATAAAACTGTTGTAGTAAGAAGTAACTATTCTATATTTTTTATTTTTGTTTCAACCACAATGCTCTTGATATTTGTATTATAACTCTGAAATTAGCTAAAAGAACTGAATTTTGAACAGTTCGTTTTAACAGTGTAGACAACACAACAAAAATGAGATAATGTATTGTTATGCGCAACAGACATCATTATAATATTTTGTAGTTGGTAACACTACATGCCACAGTTGGTAATATTATGGAAATAACATTTCCCTAGGCTAAATGATACTTGTAAAATAGGAATATCTCTCACTGAATATATAGCGCTGACAGGTATTTTTAATAACTGGTGCCAAAAATGTTATGTTTTGCTGATTTATTATTTAACAGGTGCCCGTTATCTTGAATAAATAATAATAATAATAATAATAACTTTATTTCACATTGACTACGAAGTGTGTGATTCGTCATAAAAAAATTATTAAAATTTACATTACAATAAATAAAATTTACATTAAAAATCACATAATATAATTCATTAACGTTATAAAAGGCTTGATTGATCAGGAATTTTTTTAATAATAATCTATATATTTTAATTTTGTGAATAAAAATAAATAATAAAAATTTTACAGTAAAATATTACGCGATACAAGGCTAAAAATTTTAAAAACAATTTTTATTCACTAAAACATTCTTTAATGGCCAACGTTTCGGTAATATGTTTGCCTTCCTCAGGACCTTAAAACATTTAGCGAAATGTCACAGTTTTAAAACAATAAAAATAATTTTAATTAATTTAGTCAACTTTTTAAAAATGTACTTCATTTAAGAGAAATTGTAAAATCACAAGATATACCTAAAACTATAAAACTCTTTTCTAAAAAAAATATAAAATTGTTCGTTCCTTATCAAAAATGGTGTTGAAAACAAGGTGTCTTCTTTTATGATAAGTTTTACATTTTTGATAGGATCTGACTCTATTTTTAATGTGGCAATGCTTAGTTCTAAATTGTTAATATTAAATTGAATAAAGTTTTTGTATTACTTAAAATTATTTTTGTAGAGTAAATAGATATACAGCAAGATAATTAAATATTTATTCAAACATTTTTGTGTGACGCATAAATTCATAAACAAAATTATATTTTTTAAGTGTAGAAACACTGAATCTTTGCATTTTACATTTTGAAATTTTAATGTGGAATGTAGCGGAAGTTCTAAATTTAATCGACATTCTTGACAGGTTTCTTGAAAATCGGCTCAGTCGTTTTGGCGTGATACTCATTTAAATAAACATTTTTTCGATATTTAGTAGGGCGAAATTAAGTTACTAGAATTTCTCTAGTTTTTTTTAAATTTTGAATACAATTGACCTATCGCTAATTGTATAATAAAAAGTATAAAAAGAAATGTATGCATTCACCCACAAGTGAAACTTCTTACGAACTCGTTTCATTGATTGTTATCATTTCTTCGCCGTTGAATCATTTCTCCTGTTACGGAAAATTTCTAATAGATACGTCGATAAAGAAATTTTAATTAAACAGGTTTGCGTTAAACATTCATGCTACAACGGACCAGCAAAACGTATATAAAATGTTAAGTACCGCTGAGGAATGAAAGCTCATAAATACAGTAAGGAGGTTGGAAGTATAGTAGCCGGTAACTATTCTTTTTATTGCTGGCAAGCAAGGTGTCTCATTGAATTTAAAATTTAATTTTAAAAACATTGCTGATCCGATTACTAACAGTGCAATAATATAACTGAAGTAATAACAGAACTAGGTACTTATAATTTAATTTTACTGCATTGTTATAAAAGTAATCTACAAAACCATGTCGACAAAATACAGTGTTTTTGAATTTTTTTAGTGTATTTGTCATAAGGCACTTACACTATTGGCGTCGGTGGGATGGCGGGACCTAGGGGTCGGACCAACATTTCTCGACGTTTCATAGCCTCCTAAGATGTTTGGCACCATTTTTGGAAATGTTTATATATAATGTGTGTGACCAGGATAACTCTCGACAAACTTAATCGATTTAAACGAAATTTGGTCCACATGTTGGAATCCATCACCGCACAAAGCCTATTTAAAATGGGCTCGATCGGGCCATGTTAAGGGTGGTATTTAGGGGTTGAAAACATTTTTCGGGCCCAAAAATACCGAAAAAATTCTCGGAATCGTTTCAAATCCGAAATTTAACCCTTTAGAAATTATTAAAATGTGCTGTTAAAATTTTTAAAAAATCGGCCCGACCGGACCGGACTTACAGATTTTATGAAAACACATGTTTACTGATATAGATTTACATACCTACTGAAGGGTGTATATAATTTGGTACAGATGTTGAATTGATATGTAGTATTGAAATTAAGTAAAACAATGTTGTTTTAAGGGGTGTGTTTAAGGGGTAATTTTTTTTATTTTGTCCAAATAAAGTTAAGTTTATACAGTAGAGCCACACTGCCTATAAAAGCAAATACACTATATTGCCGGCAGGGTTTGGCACTGCGACCCGGAGTTTTTTTTATTTGTTATCAATAAACTCCAGTCAAAAGTCACAAAAAAAAATCAAATTTGTGAATAAATGTGATTTTTTTTATTTTATGTATCTGCATCTGTTTTTTCGTTTGAAGAATGTAGATTTCAAAGAGATGTGGAGTATTTTCTGAAAAGAGGGCACTAGATCAAATCAATTTGGAATCTCTGCATCAGAGTAGAAGATAAATAATTTAATATGTGAATTTTCCTACGTTGTAGTGCGTATTACTAAATTTAATAACTTACAAGTGTAGCCACTGTTCGCTACATTGTTAAAAAACACCCATTGTTACATCGCTATATTAGAAAAATTTATTTCTCAAGTGACTACACTTGTAAGTTATTAAATTTAGTAATACGCACTATAACGTAGGAAAATTCACATAATTAGGAGCTGTTTCATCCATAAATGTCTTATTAAAATACAGATAAATGTCTGTGACTTAAGACTGATAATAAAAGAAACAATTTCATCTTTGATTCACCTATAACTCTCACTTCTGTGAAGGTTCATATCTAGCGTTACCTAAGATAAAAATTAGCTCTCGCATGATGTGAAAGAAACAGTTACAAATTGCTATATATTAGAATGATGAATTGATCTTGCTGTGTCACTGTGGAGTAATGTAACTCAGTCCGCCGCGATAGTGGAAAGATTCGGGGTTCGTATCCCGATGGTGACATTGTTTGAGAAATAAATTTTTCTAATATAGCGATGTAACAATGGGTGTTTCTTAACAATGTAACGAACAGTGGGCTACACTTGTAAGTTAATAAATAATTTATCGACAGCGTTATTTTTTTTTCTGCCTTAGCGACCAACACAAATTGTAGATCATTCTGTATATAACGCATCTGGTTTCTACTAGTTCTTTCGCTGATATTTTATAATGATTCTGGAATTGCAGCCACAATCTATCTCTCGTACTTTTATTGTTTTCGCTATTTCTGCTGTACCAATAAACTATTCTTCCAGAAGAACAAAAGTCACGTATTGAGGATTAGTTTTATAGCGTAATTATACTTTTATTACTATTGGAGAAACCGGATATCGTAGGTACTTATACAGGTCGTCTCCAATTTCATAAAATAATATTCGCTGATGACCTCAGCTGTCTATAATCTACAATAAAATTATGGCTCTTCGTGACAGAAAAAATGTCTCATAAAATTAGCCCTTCTACAGAAAAAAAATATGTTTTAAAAATGAGCTTTTCTCATAAAATTAGGTCTCCTTGACAGCAAAATAGGTTTCATATAATTGGCTCTTGACTGAAAAATATGTTTAAATCAGAATTTTAATAGTTGTCTGAAATTTGTGACCGATTTTCAGGAAGTTTATTTATGATGAACGAAACTAACATTCGATTAACATAAAAAAATGGAGAATAGCCGAGTGTGCAACAGTGCTGTTGTTTATGTGGCGTTTGCAAATTGGCTTATTTATTACAAGCCCCCATTTACCAGGTTCAAATCCGAGACCTGGTAAAAGTATCAATTTGATTTTTAATTTATCATATATATTAATACGCTAAGGTTAAAGATGTTTGCCTCCCTTTTTAGAAAAAACCTCACAATTTCTCCACATAAATTATATACCATTTTACAGATAATTGCTTACTCTACTGACATCGACAACTAAAAAATTTATTATTGCTTTTGTTTTTGTAAATTAATTAAAATACAGCAACGCTGAACAATGTCTGCCATCTGACGGTTTTAATTTTGAAACCACGTCAACACTTCGATCTGTCATCTTACCTTCATATTTTAATACAACAGACACAATACTGCATACTGCCATCTAAAGGCTTTAATTTTGAAACAGCGAGCAACGCTGAACAACGTCACAGCAATGCTGCATGATGGCATCTGACGGCTTAGCTCAACGCTTTTGCTACTTGCGCCTCTATATGACAATTTTAGTAAAATATTTCTTCGATCTGTCAACTGAGCTTCATATTGCAATACAACAAAAAGAAGAACGTTATAAGCAGTGTGCAAAATTAGAAACGAATTGAATACTTGCAATCATATTTAAAGAAATTGGTTGTCTGTAAAGTCGGTTTACGGACGATAGTTTTACGTGATAACGTATTCCGATCGAATATCATATTTAATAATACATAACCTAAATTTTAGTAGCTGTCAAACTATATTTTTACCGACTAATAATTGGATCAACCAAAGCAAAGTACATATTTTTAAGCAATTATAAAAGACATTTAAAAAAATGTATATATATTATATATTTGTTAACAAACCGTATAATTTATCTGGCCATCTGTCAGATGTAGCTTTCGCTGGAACAGCCGAAAAAAATGTTGAAAGCACACTACTCTCTGACGTCACGCGAGAAGAGAGAGACTATCGCTTATATCGCGCTCTCGCTTGCGGAACGTTACTCTTTTTCGTGCGTGCAGCCGGTGTTTCATCAATTTATAAGACGTTATCACGTCAAAAATAATTTTGTAAAGTGATAATTATTATACTTATGTATTTAGTGCGATTAATTCGCACAGGTCACACTAGTTATTACAATAATTCAATTGGTCCTAGGCTCCAATGATAAATAACTGTAGCTGTATTGGCGGGCGAGAGCAAAGTATCCAACGTCAGCTTCAAAGAGGAAAACTAGAAAAAGAGTGCGAAAGTTTAGATTATAGGCGCTTGACAACTGAGGGGGCAGTGGGATAAAAATTCAGTTTTGTTTTGAGTATTATTAATTCAGATACACGAAAAATTAGTTTGTTTAATAAAGATAAAAGAAGTCACAGAACGGTAACAGAACCGTCACCGTCTTGCGTACTAGCTGAAACGAAACTGTTTATATCGATTTTTGAGCTAGTGCGCAAGATAGTCTTGCGCAGTACAAGACTGTGACGGTTCTCTTACCGTTCTCTGCTGCTTGGAACACGCCTAAAGTTGTATACCTTTTTACAAGGTGTAGTTCAATATTTCACAAAATTTACGTAGAAATAAGCTCTTCGAAATGTTTTTTCAAGAAAAAATTGACACACTATATAATATAATATTTTTATAATAATACTTGAATGCACACTACACAATAGATTTCTCATGAGAATAAGAAACGTATATCTAATACCTATTGTCAATTATAATACCTATAATCCAATTAGTATACCAATAATCCAATTAGTCTATTTTATATTGAAGATGAAAATAAACAGTTGCATTATCTCATTTCTATAACCTATATAAATAAAAATGTAATGTTTATTTGTTCAAAATCTTAAATCTCCGAAAATTCTTCACCGATTGCTTTGAAATTTTGACATAACGTTGAATTCGAATACATGCGTGTTTTTATATACCTACTCATTAGATGTCACACCTATTGTAGGTGAAAACATGCATTTTTTGAAAAACAACGCCATCTGTCGGACGTTAAAGCAACAAATACTAAATATTTTACGGCAACGGGAGCGTCATCTGTTGAATGGTACGCCAACTGTTAGACTTTAGAGCTTGTATCTTGTCAAAACTCAATATTGTAACCATGAAAAAGTTCTTCAAATTTTCGAATTAGTGCAAACTGAGCTCGTCATTTTACTGGCCAATTGTAAGACCAAAAGCCTTTAAAAATCATTTTAAAAATTAGTTTTATTTTCAAACAAACTCATTATTAGTTACTACATGGTTTAAATAGTGAAACATTTTAAAATTATGAATCTAAAATACTCTAAAATGTTATATAATTGCACATACCGCTAACTTAATGGTATGTGCTTTATTATCGCTTCGCGCGTCAGAGCTGACTTTCGTTCATATAAAAAATTATATCTAAGTCAATTTCACACGAAATCCATTCAAATTGAAGCTTTTTGAAAAGAGTAGATTCTGATAATAAAGAACCTATTTTAAATCCATTCAATTTCATAAATAATACTATAAAATTGTAACTGTAAATCACGAACAGCAGTTGTCGGTTGGTCTGTACGTATGTACGTCCGAGCTCTACAGATCGCAATTTTGCTCGGATTGCCTTAGGTTATATTTTATTCACTTTGTTTACTATCAGACCAGAACCCTATTTAAATTCACTAAAATGTGTTCAGTTGTTTAATTTTAATAAACAGTTTTATTTCATTATTTTTGACATTTAATAGTTAAGAAAAAAAACAAAATTTTTGTTTTGCAGTTATTAATTATTACTGTAGAATAAGTACTATTCTTCTATACGACAATAACAGCGGTGCGCTGCAAGCGTGCTGTAGCCAAGCGGTTAAGGCGTAAGGCCAATTAAGGCAAGGTGTCGGGTTCGATTCCCGCCAACGTCATTGGAAAAAAGTTTTTAATCTATTTTCTCATTTTTTTCATTACTATAATACATACAGTGGAAAACTTGCGGGATGTGCACTTTTTGTTTTTCCAATTATAATGAACTTATTGTATAAATAACACTGTAATACTTATAATAATTATAAAGCTCGATATAGATATAAATAATAATAATATTAACGAATTAAACATAATTACATTTATATGAACAAGGTATGTTTTTCTATTTGAATTTTTACTATTATATTTGTTTGTTGCAGGTACGCTGTGTAGAAGAAACGTTATTATCACACGGTGAGCTAAATAATTTCGAATTTTATTTCTTTGTTCTCTTTACTGTTCAAACCAAAATTCAGTGTAAACAAAATATAACCGATTATTGACATGGCGGTTATCTGAACCGCGTGTTTACAAACTCAAATTGAATATGGCAAGCGGTCGTGGCTGCTTCCTATTGGCTGAACGACAATAAAACAAGATCGACTTACAATGCAACACATCCTCTTTAAACATAGTTTGTATTAAAATCGCGAATGATTTATTATTATTACTTTACGCTATTTTAGGATGGATTCATCCTGAAATAGTATAATATAATAATATAAATCATTGTTTTTGACAGTTTTATAGAGTAGATAGGTACTTAGCCTTCTTTTAAATAATTTCCAAATTCAGCTCAAGATTTAAATGTACATATTATATAATTTCTTAATGTAGGTACGTCCGTCTGTATGTCTTTCCAGGCCTTCCAAAAGACCCCGTTGACGCAGAAAGGTGAAACTTTGTACACTTATAGGCTGTGTGCACGAAGCCTACTAGCGCCGCTAGTGAGTAATAGAGAATTATTGAACTAACTTTTTATGGAAATCGCGACATGTTTCTAAGGTGATAAGTCAAAAACTTTAGTTGGCCATGATGAGTCAAAAAAAAATGTAATAAGAAAAACTGATGTTGATTTGTTTACACTGACAGCGGAACGTCAAATCAGGGCGCCAATGGTCTTTATTTTACTTAAATCGCCATCAGCGCAACAGCCCGGAACACAACAACCATTTCCAGATCGCTTCGTTTTACTCATGTTTTCTTTGTAATTAAAAACTTCATAAAATTATAACTATTTTCACTTATAATAAACATTGCTCACTGACATACGGAAAATTTGAGTTTGAAGTTTCCCCTAGTGCTCACCACAAACGCTCGCATCGATAAAGTAACTCCGCCTCCTTGCATATATAATAGCCCATAGAACACGACAGAACACAACGAAAATGGATTTTAGATTTATTCCCCAAGGGGAAACAGAAAGAGGGGGTCTCTGTATTATATTTACAAAAAAAATGTTTTTTTTGTAGTGTTGTACTTGATATTGCGCCTAGCGAACCACTAGTACCTAGCCAATAAACAACGACAGTTCGATCCAAAGTGATCCATACAAAAAAAACTATCAAATAGAAAGCCTCCTCCTTTTTTGAAGTCCTTTAAAAATAGCATTGAATGTACTTGGAACCGATGCGGTTACAAATTTCGTCTGATTATTATTATCTCTTCGGTGTGAATTTTCTCGCAATGCAGGAACATTCTTTCCTTAATAACTATGCCTGTAGATGATAAACGATCCATTATAAATAACAGTGCCCTTTCGGTACTTTCGCTTCTTTCTTTCTCTGCATGACATTCCTTTGTAAATTTATTACCGATGACCGACGAACCTCCAACACTATAGTGATGTGTCGCTCCTGAGCGAGTCGTTCATAATGAGCAACTCCTTTGTCGGAGCGGAGCGAGTCGCTCTTTTTTTTGTGAATGACTCACTCCGAACGCCATTACTCTGTCTTGAGCTGATCTGTACTGTTGCATTCGCACATTTACAGAGCGCACGCAGCACAGGCCACAGAGGCACTAGTGAATTTTGCACGTAAGGAGTTATCTTTGCTGAGTCATTAATGTTGAATGACGTACTGTAAGTGTAACAGTACTAAGCTTAATAGTGACTTAAACCATTTACATTGACGTCGTTGACAAAGATAAAATATTGTAACAATAAACATTATTATTGTTAAGCTTTTATTATACTTTATAGTTTATCCGAAATGCGAATAATACTTTGTTGTTCGTTGTTCAAAACATTGCTAAATCCGGCACATAGTTTCACGTTTCGCCACCACGGGCGCTCGTAGTCGTTCATCATTGCGGCTCAACGCCTTACGCGGAGTGAATAAAACTGTCTAAAGTACTTTTAACTTCATTTTAAGCGAACACTTCCTTTAGTCCAGATCAAATATATAAACTTTAACATCACAATATTCCATTGACAAATGCCGGAAACAACAGTCATTCAAATAAAAGACGCGTTCTACGTTTTTCCAATTTGTGAAAATGGTCGATCAGCAACATATACAACAAAACACCATAAAAAATATAAATAAAAGACTCACGTATCGCTTTCATGGCTGTCTGAGTCGTCGTCAGTTGTTCGCCGGTTGACTTTCATCTGTTCGACTTATTTCCGTTTCCTGTCTGATATTAGCAACAATAATTGATAAGCTTATTAAATGAACTTGCACAATGCTGTGACGATTGGTAACTTTCCCCAGTAAAGCGTCATTCACAATGAGTTAATGCTGCTTCCGTGTTACAAATAAATTTGTTATGTTGACAGATGATTGATTATTTTCAGTATTTTTTTTCTCTTTTACAAACAAATCTATTTTTATAATAATTTCAAACTCTTCATATGCAGTTATTGTGATGCATCAGTCGTTTTGTATCAAACGGTAGACGTAGGGATTTTTATTTACAAAATCGAATATACAAGATCTCCTACGAAACCAATTTTTCTCTTAGAAACAAAAAACATGTGTAGGTATGTAACTAAATTTGTAACTTCGGAAAAAAAATAATAAGCTCACAACATGCAGCTTCTGTAGCTTCATAAATAAACCAGAATATGGTTTCTTATAATTTTTCCTTAACAAATTAACATTCCTTATCACCGATTACTCTTTACGCAATAAAAATCACCTGTTATAGTAGACCGCAACAGCTATACTTTTTTTGTCAAGGTTCCAGTATTTTTACAGCGTTCCGAATAACTTTAAATAGTTATGTGAATAATATGAAGATGAATATTTTAAAGAAGTACCTACTAGTGGTCCGTTCCAGCTTCGCCCGGGTGCGATAGATATAATTCTGCAAAATGTATTTCGTTTACGGCCCGGCGTCTGAATTAATAGCTTTGAGTGAATTCTGTCGGATGTCACTACTTGGTACTAAAACAGTATTTTAGAAATCACCGTAATTTCGTACAAAATATTTAATAAAAACTATCCTATAGTCTAAGTTGGACCAATCAGATACATTTACAAATTTCATTAAAATCGGCTCAGTGGTTTGTGACGCGAGAATTTTGAATACAGAATGTGTCATAAATACCGGGGCGGTCAATTATTTAAAATACTGCACGTTGAATTAAATAACAAAAAAACACGTGTCCAGTATTTTTAAAAGATCTATTCAGTGACACTAAACTTGCCCCCCCTCCTGGTGGCGGGGGCGGGGGTTGCTTTGGAATTTTAAATGGGTACTATCAATTTTTATTACAAATTTGTATTCTACGTTAAAAAATAAGACACTTTTGTCTGAAACATTTTTTTGCATTCAGAGTAAACAAATCTGTAATAAAAATTGGAGGTAGGTACCCATCTGAAATTCCAAAGTTACCCCCGCCACCAGGAAGGGGACAGGGGGTCAAGTTTAATGTCGCTGAATTGATCTTTTAAAAATACTGGACACGTGTTTGTTTATTTTTTAATTCAACGTGCAGTATTCGAAAGAATCGACCGCCCCGGTGTTTATGACACATTCTGTATAAAGATATTTGATTTTAGTTAATATTTTTTTGACCTTAAACTCTCTGCAACACCCGGTACAGCGTTTCCCGTATCCCCTGTACACCTTTCCACCCACCCTGATTCTATATCCGTTAACATTTCTGGCGCCCAACTCTCTACCATTTTGTACACTTCGTTCCATATATGACGGAGATTTAAAGGCTGATAAATATTTACTCAGTTCGTTTTGTCGAGGGTTTTTTTCGTCGAGATCTAGTTTACTCTTATGTATGCTCGACCAGTGGCGTAGATTGAATTCATGAGACGTCGCGTTATTGGTTCCACTAAGAATGAAAAAAGCTGCAAACATATTTCTCTGTTTCTGTTGTGACGAAAATCTGGGAGCAAGAATTTATTGTATTCGCCATGGGAACTGATTCTAGTACTCTCTGGTGGCAGAAAATAAAAGCTGCATATGCTTTAATCAATTTTAAAGTAAACGTCACATAATTTATTTATAATAAATAATAAATTCGAAGTAAATATTACTGATATTATTAAGTATTTGGGTAATTCTAAAAGACCTCTAGTAGAAGAACAGACGTTTAATAAACGAATAATAGGTACTCGTAGTATGGAATGCATACAAATATTGTTTCACTGTGTCAATCATCGTCTCATGTGCAACAGGAATTGAAATTAAACTGGAAGTTATCAATAATAAGACAAATATTTGTGTGCAATGTTCTTAAATATAAAAAAATAATAGTTACTTCTTACCACAACAGTTTTATTAGCGGATGTACATTTCGGGAGCTATGCTCTCATCTTCAGCAAACACTAAAGTTTGCTCTCATCTTCAGCAAACACTACAGTTTGCTGAAGATGAGAGCATAGCTCCCGAAATGTACATCCGCTAATTATAAGTACCTAAAAACTGCGTCGATCGTCGCAAACAGCATCGAAATCGGTTCATTTGTTCACGAGATATCGTGAAGGAAAAATTAGGAATAGAGTGTTTTTTAAAATTACTCGTAAAATTCTAATCAGATCGATTTTTTTGTAGTAAATTACTTTCTTAGTTTAAAAAAACTGCGTCGATCGCCGCAAACTGCATCAAAATCGGTTAATTTGTTCACGAGATACCGTGAACGAAAAATTCGTAAGAAAATGTTTTTTTTTGTTTGACCTCGAAGAGCTAAAAAATAAACTTCTTGCTATATTTTACATATTTTTCAGCGTTTTGAACTCGAAAATAGCGGGAAGTTTCAGGGATAGCCTGCAGGGTCAAACTTCTTTTCAAATTTTTTTTTATTTTTTTCGCCGATAAAAATTGCATTTGTTAACAAGAAACGAAAAGATAAAAAAAGCCCCTCAGATTTTTGGCAATTACTCAAAAAACTATAAGCGATAGCGGAAATTGAAAAAAGGATTCTTAAAGAAGAGAAAATTTCCAATAATAAAGTTCTACTTCCGGAACTCTATGTTTATTATCTATAGTTTTAATTTAACGTAAAAATAGGGTTCCGCGTGGCTGTATCAGCTCGATCGCTCCGCCTGTTGAGAGAGTAGGTACAACACAAAGAATTTTTTTTTATAGTAATAAATAACTATTAAAAAATATAAATAAATTATGGTGTCATCTTAACACTTGAAAAAAGTGTTTAAATTTATTTTTAAAAAAGTGGGGCTATTGTTAACTAAATATTTTTTTTCGAAAAACTGTCTCCATTGAAAACAACAAAAAATGTTTCAATTATTGGCCTATAATTTTTTTACTTCATAATCATAGAGCACTTTTTACATATATAGTTAACAAGACCACGTTATAAAAGTTTTTAAAAATTGTTTATTATGTTTATTATAATTTTTTAAAGTTAACAAAAACTTAAAAAAAATTTTACATAATGTAATACAAATTACAATAGAAAAATATTTATATATTATGAAGCAACGGATTACAAGATCCACATACTGCGAGAGTTGTTTTTTACACGGTTTATATTAGTTTCACTTGTAAGTATGTATGTTTGTCATCTCCATTTGGACTACAGCAAGTGGTTTATATAGTGGTATAATTAATGAATTATACAAGATTTAGCTGAATGAATACAAACAAATAAAATTGTAACTTAGTTTGTAGTTGTAGAGTTTTAAAGATTCCTAGAGCGAATTTTCAGTTTTCATCATTTTTTGTCTGTTTATTTATCTGTATACAATGTACAGAAAAAACCTGTAAATCTAACAATATATGTGTTGTTTACATGTTCTACTTCAACAGCACGTAAGGGTTACACGCACACATTTTTTTTATACGGTGGCAAACAGCGGAGCTATGTACTTTGGGCTTTGTCAACGATTATTTTGTTACGGCTTCAGTGACAGACCACGTCGCTGGTTTCGACACAAGATTGTAGATTGCTGTTTAACAATATTTACTTACAGGGCATTGTTGCACTTTTTTGATTGCGTCAGAATGTAAATTGATGTTTAGGGATATTTATTCGTCGAGAGCACTGCCAGTCGTGCCATTCGACTTTTTTTTCACTCGCAGAGGAGTCGGCATCTAAATTGCTATTTACGCTTTTGTGTAGTACGCCGTTTGCCGGTTTTTTTTTTGCACTTGTGATTATTTTGCTAACACGATTTTCGAATAAGCAGGCGAGATTTTCACTTTTTCAAAACGTGTCTTGGATAGTGAGATTTATTTCTAAACTAGCGGCCCGTCCCGATTTCATCCGGGTGCAGAACTGTTCTGGAAATATATTGACCTTCACATCTACACAGCAGAACTATCAAAATACTTTGTTTTGATGTATCTCTAAAGATTTGGCCAGCATTAGTCATGTAAGCGTACGAAAACAGTTTTTTTTGACGAAACACCGTCCTAGTTCAGCCATTTTGTACAAAATATTTACAAATTACACACAGAAACCTTCCTCGCTTATCGCTCTTTTTATTAGTATGTCGTATGAAAATCCGTTCGGTAGTTTTTGAGTCTCTTATTTATTAATATAAAGTAAAAATATTTTCGTTTTATATTAAATAACTAGCTGCTTCCCGCGGCTCCGCCTGCAATTGTGATGAAACACGGTAGCGACAACTGTAGTGGAGCCTTCGCCTATATATATTATACCTCCGAAACGACTGGACCGATTTTGACGGTATAGCTGATGTTATAAAAAATAACTTAGGCTACTTTTATTTTACATTTATAATATATAGCCGAAGACTCCACTATACTGTTGTCACTACCGTGTTTCATCACAATCGCGTGCGGAGTCGCGGGGAGCAGCTAGTATAAAATAAAAGTAGTTTAAGTTACTTCTTATAACATCAGCTATCTACCAGTGAAAATCCCGTCAAAATCGGTCCAGTCGTTTCGAAGATTAGTCGGAACAAACATACAGATAAAAAATGGATAATTTTTTTTTTGTTATAAGTACCGTATATACTTTCATATACATTTAATAAAAATCTGTTATTTTGACATTACAAACAGACACTTCATTTTTATTTATCTGTATAGATGTACCTATATAGATGTGAAAATGTATTTCTAAAGAATATAATTTTAGAAACAAAAAAACAAAGGTAAACGAGTTTCTTTAAAAAACACTTCAGGGAAAAGTAAAACGCTAGGATGCCATCGATAAAACATTTTTGAACTGCATTCCACATAAAAATAAAAGATAGGGAATTTGTGAAGACAAGTCATAAAGTAAAACTTCAATGGGTGTTGTTCCTGCTGTATCAGCAGCCACTATTGGAGCTTTATTCTGCAAGACATCAACAACAACCAAAAAAACAAGTTAGGTACAACTATAACAAATAATAACAATACACCGAAACATCGAAGTAATAAGGTGTGTTCTGTTGCACCACACTAAATCTCTACCTCGAATCGAAAACGCCGATTTCATTGGAATTGGGTATGAAATTTCACACAATCTGATACTATTTATAGAGTGCAAATTAATTATTATAGGTCTGTAAAACTTTATTTGGTCAAAAGCCAAAAGAAAATTATAGTAATTAGGATTGAAGGAGATTTATTTGGTGGAGGAACAATTGAAAAATAAGCTTTACCAGAGTATCGCTTGTGGCCAACGTTTCGAAAAATATATTTTCATCTTCAAGGCCTCAATGTCAATATATTTTTCGAAACGTTGGCCACAAGCGAAACGAGTTGTACCAGTGTCAAGATTTTTTAGGGTTTGCGCGTTAGTTGTTTCTGCAAAAGATTAGTGATTTTAACACTCTGGTGTTAAAATACCTTAGCATCTGTAAATGTTCTTACGGTACGTGTACTTGCATATGGCGTGACCCCTTTCGACATCGAACTTGGTTAAGGAGGTTGAGGCGTTAAACGAAGATAATGAAAAAAATCTAAAATAAAGTTTTTTTAATAGATTTTTTATGACAAAATTTTCTGGAAAAATCCAAAATCATTAGGTGATTTATAAAGTCAAAAATTAAAAAAACTTTGACATGTAGTCTTATGGAAAATATGTCAACCTAGCATGCAAACGGTGCATTTTATTTTTTTGCAAATAACCAAATAAAATATGTCAGCAGTTCCGAAAACTAACTATGTGTTACGCATATTCTAATATTTTTTCCAATTTAATTAGGAGACTTTTAATAAAAAAAAATAAAATAAATAAACCTTAGCACTTTTTGATTAGGGACTTTTATTCTTGACAATTTTAACTGAATTTTCAACTTTATAATGATTTAATTTTAATTTTTATTACTTCTAATTTCTTTTTTAATTATATACTGCAAAAAATATGTAAAATACAGATATTTACATAAATTTATTTTTTCCAACTTAACTTTGTACCTATATAAAATTCAAAAGCTAGTTCATTAAGTAAAATACTGAAATAAGTAATTAATATTAAAAAAAAGATTTATTTATGCTTTTATGACAATAATTTATTGGTATCATCGACTTATTAACTTTTGTAAAAATTTATTATGGAAAAGTTCCCATTTAGAATTCGACTTACTTTTGATTGGGACTGTAACGCATCAACCTTCTTAAACGGTTAGCTTTCGATCAAATTGTCGTGTAGGTTCGAATACCACCAGCG
Source organism: Xanthostigma xanthostigma (assembly GCA_963575645.1). Lineage (NCBI taxonomy): Eukaryota > Metazoa > Arthropoda > Insecta > Raphidioptera > Raphidiidae > Xanthostigma > Xanthostigma xanthostigma. Next base: position 14,836,354 of record OY754469.1, read on the forward strand.
CTCGTAGATGTTTGCTGTTCAATTTAATTTAATGTAATTAGCCGATAATTGTCTAAATTGTCGAGCGTCTGTAACATACAATAGAAGTAAATAATCATCATAAAAAATTGCGATATGGAACGAACCCGATCATCTCGTAATGTGCTTAAACTGAAGACAACAAAAAAGCAAAAGAAAAAAAAAGAGACAACACAATGTCTCCTTGGAATCGTCGTTCTGTCTTATAATGGTATCGTGGTGTTGGCGGTTTACTCTTGCCCCTTGAATGCTCAGGTCGTCTGCAGATGTTCCCCATTATCATAAAGTAACATAATATTTATTATAAACCAACAGTTTATTTGTTATGTGTTATTATTAACACTCCTTGTATCAATTGTACCTCCATATCTTTGTTCAGGCATCACGATAAAACGTTCTGTATCTGTCTTCGCGAAACTGTATTGATTTAAATTAGAACTTACGCTACACGTTATGAATTCTAATTTAGGGACGAATTCACTCCGTGGCCCGTGCAAGGAGCAAGTAGTTAAAAATATATCCATAGTAGCGGTCCGTCCCGGTTTCACCCGGGTGCGATAGATATAATTCTGCGAAATGTATTTCGTTTGCGGCCCGGCGTTTGAGCTAATAACTTTGAGCAGATTCTGAACTTAATAGCCCTGAGCGAATTTTATCAGATGTCGCTACTTGATACTAAAACAGTTTTGCTTCTGAACTAGTAGCTTTGGGTAAGTTCTATGAGATGTTGCTACATACTGCTAAAACAATTTATTTTTAGAAATCACCGCAATTTTTAACAAAATAACTAATAAAAACTATCCTATACCGTAAGTTGCACCAAGCAAGACTCGTGCAAAATGTCATTAAAATCGGTTAAGTGGTTTCCAAGATTAGCGCGGATAAATATCGTGACACGAAATTTTTATATTCATCAAGAGATATATAAAACTCAAAATCAAAATTTGTCTGTCCGACAAAACTTTTGAACAGTAGGTAAGTCCGATTCTCAAGAAATTTGGACACAACATTCATCTCGGTAAACTAAGATGAATCTGCGTACTCATGTTCCCACCCCCGCATCCGAGATGAAACCGAGATGGACCGCTAGTATACTATTATATTTTGTGAGATGACAGTGCGTGACGCTTGCTTTGTGTATGCGTTGGATTATAGCTTGGCATTTGTTAAAGATGACAACTAGATGACAGAGCAAAATTTTGTTACAGGCCGATATTTAGTTACTAGAATTTCGTTTAAATTTATGTTTCACATCTGCCAGGTGTCCCACGACGGCTCACATTTCTTTTAATTATAAGTACCTAATTAGTTTTGCTTGAGAAAAAATCAACTATAACAGAATTGTAATTTCATCTTCTAAATATTTTACCAGTTAACGTTGGTTTTGATCTTTTCTCGTCACCGGATGTTTGAGAGACATAATCGATATGCATTACATTATAATATTATCGTTAAAATATCAATCGAATCTGAACCATTTGACAAATGAAAATGTAGAACATTCAATTCAAAATAAACTGACAAAAACAACCGCTAGCGAAATGAGGGAGAACATAAGTTTTGCACAGACGGGGGTTGGAAACCGCAGAATCCTCTGCCAAACGCCCGCACGACGTCTGTCAACTGACAGAACGTTCACTTGTCACATTCAGCATGGCTGACGTTAACTTCTGTAAATTGAACATCGTCAAGTTACGTCCGATCAGCTGATCGTTGAAGACGATACAATTATTGTCAAAATTGTTGACGTTGACCTTTTAAAATGCAGCTTCTTTTTCAAACTTATAGTCAAGGCTATAGTAGAGTATAAGGTTGCCTCGTTCCATCTGACCAATCAGTGTAAGTGTGGGAATGGTGTCAGCTAAGGCAGGGGTGTCAGATTGATTTTTCTAATAGGCCATTTATAAGATTTAAGGTGTGTTACCGGGCCTGACTCTAAATTAAAAACTAAAAGACATACTAAATCAAAATCTTTATTTATTCAGTTTAAGTCAGTTTTCATATAAACGTACTAAATAAGGTAAATTATCTTGAGCTGAGGATCTAGACACCTGAGGTCTCTTATTTTTGATAAGCTTATTGATGTCAGGTGTCATATTTGAAGTAGTTATTTTCTGAATAGATTGGAATCCTCACTGGATCGATTCTGGTCGCGGACCGTATTGAGATGGCTTGAGGGCCGCATCGTATCATTGACATCACGAGGCTAGGGGCTATACAAATAACGAAAAAAATAGAAGACGTTAAAAAATGGGAAAATTTTATTTTTTTTATAAAATCTGTATAGAAAAAAATAATTAAATAATAATCAAGAATTGGTAGAATTTGTTTATTAACTGTTTTCAAGAAATTTTTACTTATTTTTTTTAGGTTGCGATATTTAATATTTGATAAGTCATATTCATACTGATAAGCATAGATTTAGCTTGTTTAAAAACCCAAAATATGTGTTCTTTACAAAAAAGTAGGTACCTATTTTAATTAAAGATGCCAAAACCTTCACGAATTTTAAAAATAAAATAAAAAGCTTTTATTAGATAAATGGTTTTATAGCGTTGATGTGTTTTTATCTTCAAAATTTTAATGTGTATATCTGTATCCTAGACATTTGTCTGTAACTGGAAAAATTTATCCAACGGAACGAGTCAAACTCCACTAACCAATAGTGGCACTTGTTCATTATTAAGACAAAGGAGGTATGAAAGTTTCATTCAACAACTTATCCTCATAGGTAAGCGTAATGCGAAAATTCCAGCCAATTGGGCGACTGGACCATCCCAGCTTCAAAAATATTGACATTTACATATTATAATATAGAAATTAAATTTCTGTTAAAGCGTGCGGTGACGCGAGTAACAGCTAGTATTAAATATTATGATCGTTTGCATTGTTATCTATATATAATATGATATCACGCCATGTAAAAATTAATCAAAACCTTCTTAGCTAATTTCTTTTTGACAGATCTACAGAACAAAAGAACAGCTGATTTCTTTTTCAAAATATTTCCGAAACTATAAAGTTCAGAAAAAAAATTCACAAAACTTTCTTATAAAAATAAATAGATTAATACACCGTTCTGAAAATTATACCATTATTATATAAAAAACAACGTTAGGTATAGCATATGTCTTCTCTGCGAATGCGCCAATTCCTCCCAAAAACAATAGGGCTTTTCATATTTCCATATGAAACATCCAAAATTTAGTTTCAATCCGCTTATCCGTTTGACCTGTAGCATGCTCACAAACAGACGCACATACTTTTCCCAAAAATATTTTTTTTGGATTCGGGGGACCTGAAAACGAAAAAATATTGTAAAATTTTGAAAAGTGGATTTTGACCTAAATTAGTGTTGGAATGATAAAACTAATAATGTATAAATCTGTTTCTTCAGAATGCTATATGCAACGCATTATTTAACTAAATATTTAAATATAGTTATTCTACACATTTTTAAAAAGTTTTCAATCTAGTCTTGTGTGCATAGCTGAATAAATCATGAAAAATACAAAATATTCCTAAATTCGTATGAAATATTCAAAGAACTAAACTAAAAATAGACATACGTTCGACAATGTAAAACACAATCGAAAAAGGGCTGGTTTTTAGTACTAGTTCATGTTGTCAAAATTTGAATGTGAAACTGTTATAATATTATAAAAACCGAGCGTGTAGAGATACCGTTGTTTTCATAGCTTCTTTGTTACAAGTCTGTAACCAGGAGACCTATGCTTACCGTCTTTCGAGACGGACCATTTTTCTGGCGCTGTTATCACTACCTGGGAAAACTTCGGTTACTTCCACCTGTTTTCACCATAGTTACCAAAGTTGTTTAACTTTACAAACACTACACACATATAAGCCATGAACGTTTGTGCGTTACCCAGTAGCTGACGCCATATTGGTTCATGCGATAGATAGCGGTCCACCGCTATGTTCGAGCTGGGTGTCCTGGTTACAGACTTCGTGGTTATAAGCCTTCAGGTCTCAGGTTCTAATCTGAGAACTGATAAAATATCTTAAAAATAATAAATTGAAAATATAATTAATCCTACCTGTTGTTGGACTTAAAAAAATATTCCAAGATTTACGAAAATTGTGCTGTTTTTTATGAATCTTTCGCAAATTTTATGTTCATGCATCTTTCTTCCGTACATATTTACAATAATATATGTGCATATATTCAGAATAGATAATATAAGATGTTTCCAAAGTATATTTAAACAATGAATAGATATTCTTGTTTCAAATCAAACCAGTTATATATATTAATATATAATATAATAATTTAAATCTTTGTTTTAGAATTAAATTAAAGAATTTTATAGCGCGACATGTTGGGACCTATAGTAAGTTATAAAAATAAACATAATAATTACCGGATTGTAAGCAAATAAATTAATTATATTTATAGAAAAGTAGGTAAAAATAATCTTAAAAACAATCTTTTATTAAATTACACAAAAAAAATATTTAAAGTAGTTGGTCCGTGGAATGAATTTTCAAAGGATTTTAACAAAACTTCTCTTGCTTGTTATTTAAACAAATACGAATAATACGATCCTATTCCGATTAAAATTGACCATCCCAATTTTGAGAAAAACGATATCAAAGTTTGGCAATTTTAACGTGGACTCTTGGAAAATAGACATTTTCAATCGAATTTTTTCAAAACACTTCAAAAGAATTTGTTAAAAATTTGATATGTTATAAAAACCGAAGTCACAGACCTTATAAAAAAAAATTAAAAATATTGATCGTCTCGTTTTTGAAAAATAATGAGCAAAATTTTCGCGAATGCGCAGTGACACGTAGGAGTAAGTACTGTTTAATAAAAAAGTTATATTGACATGGCTGATTATGTCAGAAGATGTAGAGGCCAATAAACCATATATTAAAAAAAAGTTATGATCTTAAATTAAATTGGTGAGTTCTTTTACAGTATAGTTCGTAATTACTATAATACATTACAGTGTAGCTACTGTTTGCTACAATTGTTAAGAACACCCATTGTTACTAATGTTGATAGCGTTGTAACAATGGGTGTTCTTAACAATTGTAGCAAACAATAGCTATACTGTAATAACTTAAATTAAATACCTGTGTTTTTTTTTAATACAACCAAACAGAAATTTGTTAAAACAAATAATTTTGAAATTTTTAATCACATAATAATGTATGATATGAAAAAAGTTTGTAAAAATGACTGGCGACACGTTCTCCCACCACCAAAACCGGAACTTCCACCACATATATAATAAATATAATTTAAATATCATAATGCATTTGTTAGAACAAATACACTTTGTCGGCGGGAATCTGCACTGCAGCCCGACTTTTTTAACACAAAATCTAGTAGGAAAATCTACGGAGTGCATCAAATACAAAAGTTTTAAATATATAGTCTATACCTATTATTGATCCAATAGATAACTAGAATGTCACGTGGAGGAAGGTTTGGCTGACGATCAAGAAATAAGTTCTACTAGTGTTACGCTAGTGGCCAACGTTCCAAAAAATGTATTTTCATCTTCAGAACCTACGAACATGTATATATACAGTGTGTTCCAAAAACTTTTATATAAATAGAGAAAAAGTTCATCTTTACATTTATAATTAAGTACAATTTTTTTAAAGCATTGGCTGGAATACAGAAAAACCCAAAATCATTATTATTGCGCACACACTGATGCAACATTTGACGTTTGTTGACAGTGTTATTACTTTAGAATTAGATATTCCAAAGTACTCTGTCAAGAACGTGTGTAATAAAATATTTTTAACAAAAAAATTGAACCGACTTCACACTAAAAAGTAAAAAATAATTGCGTATTGAAATGTTTTGGAGTCGGTGTCAGCCAAAATGAAATCTATTCCGAGAACTACACCGACTCCAAAACATTTCAATACGCAATTATTTTTTACTTTTTAGTGTGAAGTCGGTTCAATTTTTTTGTTAAAAATATTTTATTTTTCTCTTTTTAGTGTTAATCTAACACTAAAAATCGATGAACATACATAAAAAAACATCATGCGTTTCTTTGAAATTTGAGAATTTCCCTCGATTTCTCCGGATTCCACCATCAGATCCTGACCTGGTTCCGATGGGACCACCTCTGAGGTGCACTCTTTCGAATAAAAAAAAAATTTTGAAAATCGGTCCATAATTGACGGAGAAATCGGTGAACATACATAAAAAAAAAAATATACAGACGAACATAGAACCTCCTCCTTTTTGTTGAAGTCGGTTAAAAAGGATGAGTAACACAAAATCAGGCGCTTTTTTTGAACGGGATCTTACGTTTCGTACAGCACATTAAACTAACAATTGCTGACGTGTTTATTGAAATATCTTTTAATTCTTATCTACAAGTGGGCATAATTTGTCGCTACTTAAATAAAAATTTCACTGAAGATTCTGCTCTCCGCTACAGTTTCAACGTAATTTTACTCTCACACCAAATCACGATTTTTGAACTAAAACTTCGTTAGGCACGCTTGAGTTGGGGAGTAAACTGGTAAATTCCTGACAAAAGCGTTTACGGAAATCGTTCGAGGCAAACGGAAGTTGAGAGGGAGATATAAGTTAGTGAAGATAGAAAGAGATAGAGTTACGTTTCGTATATTACTGTAGGGGCAAGGAGAGAGGTGCGCGCGCACATTTTCTTTCTCTCTTCTTCAACAAATACTTCACTGGCTAGTGATCAGGTGGCCGAAAATATAAGCAGTACTAACAATAGAATGACACATGCTTGGCGCCATCAGGTGGCCGAAAATATAAACAGTACTCTTTACTTGCCAGTCGGGATCTTTATGTAATATTCTACGTTTAAAGTGAATAAAATTGTAAATTCGTTTTAAAGTTCATATTTTGTGAATTTTCGGGTGAATAATAACAAATTATGGCAGAAAGAAGTTTTACTTCAGTCGTGTGGTCTAAAGCACACTCGCTTTTTTATTTTCTCTGTATTCCAGCCAATGTTTTAAAAAAATTGTACTTAATTATGGATTTATAAGCATTGCAGAAATTTTTATTAAGAACAATTTTTTTTTCTGAAATGTAAGATAAACTTTTTCTCTATTTAGAACATATTATTGTGTCTTACAGTTATAGTGTACAGAGAAACATACTCAAACTATAAGTTTTTTTATTAAAGCTAGCACATACGTTTTGAGTTAATAAATAGAGAAAATCTTATTACCTCAAGCTGGTCAAATGGTGGTAAATTGTTCTAACAATATACATGATCATTAGTATGAGTTAATACAATTTTAAACATCATATTATGAAAACTAGGGTAACATTGGTAAAGCTTATTTCTTGATCTTCAACCAAACCTTCCTTCATCGAGAAGCTTGAAACTCTTGAGTAAAAAAAAATGGGTCATTCACTTCACTCCCTTCTCAAGCGGTTTCGTTTGAAAAACAATTTACTAACGTTCAGAAACAAAAGAAGCGACGAGGAGTCATAAATCTGATAATTAAACAGCTGCACTGTAAAAAGCTCACGTATTGACTTTAAGTTCGAAACATACGGGGGAAGTGTCAGCTTGCAGCTCGGATAACGGAAACAAAAAGAAAAAAACCGCTTGAAAGGTGTGTTTACACGATAACCGGATAGACAAACATCGACTAATGACCAGTTTTTATAGAAATTCCACTCGCTATCAATAATATTGTTTCTTTATTTATTAATTCTTTTTGAAATAGTATACATTGTAAGCAATAAATCATTTTGGATTGAAATTCTTGACAAATTCTAAGAGTATCATAGAGTATAAGTACCTATCATTCCCTTAAATTATTCCTAAATCTAAAGGGACTGGTAGGTACCTACTCTATGGTACTACTGGAATTTGTCAAGAATTTCAACCCAACAATAAACTTTGAAACTGTTATGATTATAATTGTAATACTAGCGGCCCGGTTCGGCTTCGCCCGAATTTGTAGATTACCACAATTTTTTCGTCGACTTACGTTGGAAAATTAGTCTCCACGAAAAGCGCTTTTATTTTAACGCGATAATTATGTTTAGCCTGAAGGTTCATTCTAAATATTGGTGAAAACATTTTTGAAATCGGATGAGTAGTTTCGGAGGTCACCTCCTGCATCCAAACTTTACCTCTTTATATAAAGCGCATGCGATGTAAGAAGTTTTATGTGTAAATTTTTTACACCTTGGGTTACATTATTGGAATTTTCGTAGGAATCCCTAATTTAACACGATTAACAATATAGCCTATTTTACTCAGTGAAAATGTAGCATTCAATTAGTGAAAGAATTTTTAAAATCGGTCCAGTAGTTTTTGAGTTTATTTATTACTAATAAAAATACACAAATACAATTTTTTTCTCTTTATAATGTTAGTATAGATATTGTTATAATTTGTAATAAATAGTTCCAGAACAGTCTTAAAGTTTATTAGTTATGTCGTTACTTGAATTTCGTAAAATAATTTATTCAACTCATGCGCGTTATTCATGTTTTATCATGCCTAAAAACCGAACCCTAAATAGCCATTTACCGACTGGTGACAATTACTTGTCATAACTCAATGAAGATTCCTACTATAGCTCGGCCATTGTGGAGTAATGAAAATAAACGTAACTATTTTCTGAGTCGTAACGAAATAGTAGGTAACAACAACTCCGTTGTTACCCATTGAGGCTAAAATTGAGAGGCCGAATGTTTTCGACATGGAGTTTATTCATAACCGGCTAACCTCAAACCAAAACATTGAATCGTGCTGTTTGGTGCTGTTAGTCAGCGCGATGTTTTCAGCACGAGTCGTAGGTGCGCAGGCACGAGCGAAGCGAGTGCATACTGCGCACCTACGCCATGAATGATTTAGACTATTAGTTACGCCAATAACTATAATTATTGGATAACGACGTTTGTAATGATACCTAAAACACATTTCTTTATTTTTAGTCAGGACCTGTCTCGTTATTGTGAAAACAGACCCTGAAGCTTGCAACAACGCAACTAAAAACTGCACTTTAAACCGCGGTTATTTGTTGAGAAACAAACAACTGACTGCGTTCGTAATTGAATTCTGCTAGTTGTTTACTGAAACTCTCTTCGGCCCTAACAAAAAATATCTGACAAATATGCTTTTCCCATATCGCATCAACATCAAGTAATATACTTATTTTTACAAATCATATTTATGATTTTTATTGATTTCTTCATCGAGTTTTGAAACTAGAAATTATTTGCTTAAGACTTTGCTTGTCAAACGTCTATAGTTTACAATAATTTACTATTTTATTATTAATCTAATAGAAATTCATTCGAATAGACAAAAATATCGTGCCGTTAAGTTTGAATAATTCATTTCTTCCAGATAAAAGAAGTGATAATTAATCTGGTATTTATCTTGGTTAAACTAGATTACAGTAAAATTATAATTATAGGATCAAATTTGACTACTGGAAAAGATTTTTAAAGTATATATAGTGTATATACAGTATGTAAACACGTAAGGTGCACATAGGGAAATTAACATTGGGAAAAAATGACTGGATCAGAGTGAGCCTTGAAATCTTGTTTTTCAATTTGGCAGATAATATTCTTTTGCAAAATGAATGTGTATACTACCGAAGAAAATATTCAAATGATTACAACATAATCGGACTATTTTATTAATGGGACATTAAATTCCCAAAAATACTTAAATATGGTGCGAGATCAAATATCTCCGCCTATTCGAGTTGAACCTAAAGACATTGGGTCACTGATTTACCAACGCGCATACGTCATACTAGTCAGACAATTTTTGAATGAAATGTTTCCAAACAGATGGAGTTATTTTTTTGTTTTATTTTTGTACAAAAAAATTATAATAATGGTTTATAAGAGCTTTTTATTATTAAAAAAGCCAAGTAAAATAAAAATAAATCAAAATAAAATAGAAATCCTCAAGATTACCATGATAAATCAATAGAAATAACAATTAATGCAGTCATGGCTAACTCTGATCCAAGTATTTTTTTCCAATGCTAATTTCCCTATGTGCACCTTACGCGTTTACATACTGTATGTAGAAACGAAAACAAAATGTGATGAAAATGTCAAACAAAAGAAATTAATATTTCGTATATATTATATTATATATTAATATTATAATATATAATTGACCGTGGGATAAAGCCACATGTTCGGGCGCTTTTGTCGAACGCCAGACGCCTTGGTCTCCTGAGGACCTCATTTCCCGTTTGCAAATAGGGAAATCCCCTTTTGCAATATTTCATATTCGTAACCACATTTTTAAACAGCTAGAGGCTTTAAGAGTTCTTAAAACGTCTTGGTCGATACAGCGTTTGATTTATGTGTTTTTGTGCGCCATGTTTATCAAACACTGAAATGTTTTTGTTTTTTAAGAAAAGAGCGTCACACATAAAATAAAATGTCTATTTTAACTTGATTATCCTTTTTGTTTTGATTTTAAGTCCATAAAACATAAAAGCAAAATATAAATCATAATTATTCATTATTAACGTCCAATATTATTCAATTATAAGATTTATTACGGGTATGTGGACAAATTAACACGTTAAATGATTGTAAATTTGCAACGTTTCGTATTTTTATTAATACATCATCAGGCAACTTTACAGCTTTAACGATATGTCAAAACAATATACTAATCCCCACATGTTGATTGAAACTTATTTCTTGAAAGAAAATTATCACATCAGTTTACTGACAAATTAAAATTTGAATTATAAATCATAAAATTCCAAAATAATATCCCTTTTTTTTATTTTTTTTTTATTAACTGCAGTAGTGTTAATAAAAAAAAGGGATATTATTTTGGAATTTTATGATTTATAATTCAAATTTTAATTTGTCAGTAAACTGATGTGATAATTTTCTTTCAAGAAATAAGTTTCAATCAACATGTGGGGATTAGTATATTGTTTTGACATATCGTTAAAGCTGTAAAGTTGCCTGATGATGTATTAATAAAAATACGAAACGTTGCAAATTTACAATCATTTAACGTGTTAATTTGTCCACATACCCGTAATAAATCTTATAATAAATCATAATGTTACACAATATAATTACCGTGTTTTTTCTGCGTGCTAATGGCTTTGCAGTCGAAGCACACATATAATAATTTTTGTTGTATTTCACTTTATATTTTTCTTTTTTTCTAAATAATAAAAAAAGCAGATATCAAGTAGACGTAAGTATTTACTAGTATAAAGATTGTATAGTCCGGTCAAAATAGACAAAAAAAATAGTGGTAGGTTTCCAATAATTCTCATAGAGCTGAAAATTGGTACAGGTCTTAGGTACACTATTACAAATGAAATATCAAAAGTCCCCACCGATCCTACATCTGCTAAAAAATTTATTGAAGATCAAACGTTAAAAGTATCTGTTTTTTGCACTTTTCTCGTAAACGGTAAATGTTATCTAAAAATAGTTCAAACAAAAGTTGTAGATCATGCAATTATCTACAAAAACTGTTCTTATACTTTTTTTTCTACGAATCACCATTCTTTTGAAATGGTGATTTCATACATCGAAAGTACTAATATGCATATTTTTGATAAATACGTTCAGTACATACATAGACATTTTAGTCTCATATCTCAGGAATAGTGATTCGTAGGGAAAAAATATAAGAACGGTTTTTGTAGACAATTGCATGATCTACAATTTTTGTCTGACCTGTTTTTAGATAACATTTACCGTTTATGAGAAAAGTGCAAAAAAAACGATACTTTTGACCTTCGACCTTGAATAGTTGTAGGATAGGTGGGAACTTTTGATAGTTTATTTTGATAGTGTACCAATTTTCAGGTCTATGCGAATTATAATAAATTGAAATGTTTATTTTGACAGGACTATGTACTCCACATGTTGCGGTTTCAGATTTCACACCAGATTGTGTAATCTGTTAGCTTCGACTGCATGGTGGGATGTCAATGGCCATTTGGTATCGATTTGACAGGAACATAAAACATGAGTTATCCGGTGTATATTATATAATTATTATTTCTTTCACGTAGTGAGCGATCGTTCAACTTCCGGCTGTTCAACATCCGGCGCAGTAACGGAAGTGCAACACGTCGCTCAGGTTAAACTCCAGTTGTTTTTACGTCACAGGGTTGGTTTAAAATTTATTGAAGCGTATTAAGAAGGTTGATCCGTTACAGTCCCATTCAAAAGTAAGTCGAATTCTAAATGGGAACTTTTCCATAATAAATTTTTACAAAAGGTTATAAGTCGATGATACCAATAATATTATTGCATTAAAAGCATAAATAAATTTTTTTTTTAATATTAATTAATTATTTCTAACTTTTAAATTTTTTGTACAAAGTTAGGTTAAAAAAAATAAATTTATGTAAATATCTGTATTTTACATATTTTTTACAGTAAATAATTAAAAAAAGAAATTAGAAGTAATAAAAATTAAAATTAAATCATTAAAAAGTTGAAAACTCAGTTAAAATTGTTAAAACTGTCAAAAGTAAAAGTCCATAATCGAAAAGTGCTAAGGTTTAATGATTTTTTTAATTGATTAAAAGTCTCCTAATTAAATTGGAAAAAATATTAAAATATGCGTAAGACATCGATGCTTTACGTAGTTAGTTTTCGGAACTGCTGACATTATTTGGTTATTTGCAAAAAAATAAAAAGTACAGTTTGCATGCTAGGTTGACATATTTTCCATAAGACTACATGTAAAAGTTTTTTTTAATTTTTAACTTTATAAATCTCCTAATGATTTTGGATTTTTTACAAAAAATTTTGTCATAAAAAAATCTATTAAAAAAACTTTATTTCAGATTTTTTTCATTATCTTCGTAAAACGGCTCAACCTCCTTAAATTAAGTTATACTTCTTTTGGCACATTATGAAAAACTGATGAGAGCGACTTTTTACGACGTAACCTCAAAATTAACAGGATGAGGTTGGTCGCTGAAGCGCGCGAACACTGTAACATCAAAATTAACAGAATAAAATTGTTCGCAGAAAAAGGCTATCAACAGAATAGGGGTAGCGAATCATTGATTTACACTAGTGAACATGCCCTCGCCATAATATATCGTTCTAGTTATTTTCGGGTCTCTAAGTGATGAGGATAGAGTATGAGAGAGACCATGTTCGCATGCGCGTAGCTTCTAATAGCTGTATTTTTGCTAATATCACTTCCATCCTTTTATTATTTTAATTCAATATATTATTTGCATACAATTCGAAAATTGGTTTTTTATCACACCTAAAAAGTATAACTTCTAACGCGTGTAAATATATATACGCATCCATTTTTTTAATAAAAAACGCAGGTGAAAAAGAGTGCTTCAAGACTACACAGTTTAATGATAAAACTATACGGAATACAAGGCTAAAATATTAAAACAATTTTTATTCACTAAAACATTATTTATTGGTCAACGTTTCGGCAATATTTCTTGCCTTCACATAGTTTAAGTAAAACTGTCTCATTCACCGACATACTTAACTCTCTGTTTACCATACCCTAAAAATAATGCAATACTTTTACGTATAGATACTCTATCTAGAACAATTTATTGACATAGAACAGGGGTGGAGAACCTATATGGCACGCAACAACAGGTGGCACGCGACAGATTATTTTTGGCACAGCATTGATTGAGGTGAAAAATCGAGATAATTAAAAATACGCTAGATGCCGAAAACAATTGACTATCACCAAATAACAAACACGAAAAAGTTTCATGGCGCTCAGTGCATTTACCAAAATTATTATTTTTATCTATATTTGATTCATTTTTTGACAACTAAATTTATTTGGCTGCTTGTCGGCACCACCCCTGACATTTTCACTTAGCAAGTTAAGTATTTCCTTTAACGGTTGTATACCTATTCGTTTTTTCTTAATATAACTACATTTCCATCAATTGTTTCCATATTCAAGCGAAATCAATTTTCACTTCGAAAAAAATTATCAGTGCGGTCCTGATAAATCGGCACGTTATTTTTTCTAACTATCAGCAAGTGTCGAGACACTAATGCACTTTACATTTAGCAAGCCGTGGCAGCGCACTGCATTTGTTACTTGGTTGCCCTTTTAAAAGTTGCTCGATCGGGTCTATAACTATACTTGACCCAATTAACGGACGTAGACGTTGCTATAGTTAACGGGTGAAAAATGTCAAGGACACAGGAGCTGTCAATTATTTATTTAACACTTTTAAGATAACGGTACCGTAATGTAGCGACCTTAACATGGCGGTGAATGCTGTAACAAAAAAAGTAAATGTATTCCGCTTTTTAACGTTATGTTGATGCCACCGCTACCGAAAAAGTTACATTCAAAAGACCCCGCACAAAGCCTTATGAAATTTGGTTTTCGATTGATCGAAAATGGTTTTATTTTATAGTTTAAAGGTCACTAAGAAAAAGTGTCCATGGGCGCATAGCCTAAAAACCAATAGATTCTTAGCTACAGATATGTTTAGCGAGATTTTAGATATAGGGATATCCCATTGAATTCACAATCTTAAAAAATGCTATAGCTCTAGAAATATGTTTTTGAGTGCGCTGAATCCGAATATAACGTTATCTAACTATTCTAATATTTATATCTACACTTCTATACTAATATATGAAGCTGAAGAGTTTGTTTATAATATCTATATTTTACATATAATATGGTGTGGTTGTTCGGTGTCTGTATATATAGTAACGGATTACAAAATCCACATACTGTGAGAGTTGTTTTTTAATAATTTATACAGACGTTAGCTCAATTAATTCAAATAAATACAAGCCTATAATTGAACAGTTTTAAAGATTCCTAGAGCGAATTTTCAGTTTTCATCACTTTTTTCTGTCTATATTTTTAGTACCTATCTTCTATCTATACTAATATATAAAGCTGAAGAGTTTGTTTGTTTGCGGTTAAACGCGCTAATCTCAGGAACTATACTGGTTAGAATTGATTTTTTCTTTGTTGGATAGTCCAGGAAAGCTATAGACTATATAATATCACGCTACGATCAATAGGAGCGAAGCATTAATGAATAACTCCGATCATCATGAAATTTAGATACAACATTCATCTCAGTAAACTAAGATGAACGTGCGTTCTCATGTCTCCCCCCCCCCCATTCGTTCTTTTGCACCGCCATATTCCAGTATGACTATTTAGGAAACCTATGCTTAAGCGAGCAGAAGATGTAAGAAAAAAATTAACTAGCTTCAGATTTGAACCCAACAGACTCTTGTTTACTCTGAGTCATTTTACGCTAAGTTGAACTTGAAAATTGACTTATGATTATTTGGAGAGTTTTGTTTATTTACTGAACATAACCGACATAGCGCAAGCGAATTTGCAAAATAGACGTTCGCCTTTGGCAATGTCTGTAATCTACTTAATAAAATTGTAACACTGTTTGCCTGATAGATAACGCACAGCCTAAACCGGTGCATCTAGAAGCATGAAATTTTGCACATGAGTTCCTTATAAAATGTATAGGTGAGCCCTAGGAAAGGGTTCTTGTACATTCGTCCTCTAAGGGGGTTAAATATTTAATCTATAAAATAAAAAATTGTCAAATTTCGGATGATACTAAAAATTGCAGACATCAGATAAATAGCCGACAAATAATATTGTAATACGGTGGAGCCGTAGATTCCATTATTTTTGTATGAAACATTGTTTCATCTCAATCGCGTGCAGAGCCGTTGGTAGCGACTAGATCAGAGGTTCCCAAACTTTTTTGTCTCGTAGACCACTTGCCATGTTTTTCGGTTTTGGGTAGACCCCCTGCTTATCTGATATTGATTTTTTGCAAATTCATTAATTTAAAATGTATTTTTGACAACCGGTATAGCGCTACTCACTTTAAACGATTTAAATTTATAACGGTAGTGAAATGTAGTGTGAAATGTTTATAGTTTTATACATTTATTAATTAGATTCAGATTAAAACCGAATCAAATTAAAATTTGCTTTCTGTTACATAAAATAACTAAGCAAAAAATAAATGCTTTTAGTGTGAGGGATGAAACCATAGGATGAAACTGATGCTTTAATAATAAATTTTCAAAAGTTGGCATCAATTTAGTTAGATTTAATCTTAAATCTCTTCGGTTAACGATGTCCAGTTTGTTTCTTTTTTTGTTAGGAGATTCACTATCGTTGACCCCCATTTTCATTTCATGGACCCCCAATTTTTTTCCCGCTGACATGGACCCCTTGCAAGTTGTCGTCGACCCCCGGGGGTCGATATAGACCACTTTGGGAATCACTGGACTAGATTAACTATAAAATTATTTAAATGAAATACAATTTTCATAAGCAATCAGTTCATTAATATAATGACATGTCTAACATAAAAAACGATGAGTGGATTCGATTATTATTCGTTTATTGATTCTGTTTTAACGGTTCAACGATTTAATGACATGGCGTGTCTAAATTGCTGTCCACTACGCCCAATAACTGATTAATCGCCTCTCGTTTGTTTTTTTCCCGCTTATGGTTTGTTTCTTTCAATAATTTAGTAATTGCCACATAAACACCGCACGTAACGACCATTTTAAATAAAAGCACAATATTAATTATGACTGTTTGTGTCAAAAGAACTATTAAAACTTACGACCTTTTTTCATGACAATTAGCTATAGTACCTAAAGTCCCACAATAGCAGGAGAGAGTCATTATTATAATACGATTCGCTTAATGGAGCGACACAACATTGAAACAATGTAAAGCATACTCGCTTCATTCATAAAAAACTATGCCGCTTATATTACTTTGTAAATACTCTACAGAGTCAATAGGGTTTGACACTAAAAAAAAAACGATTAAATTTCGTGTATACAGTAATTTATCGAATAAGAAATCAGAAATTATCGATTGGTATTCACAAAAAAAGGAGGTTGATTTAATATTTCAATTTTAAAATTTGCAATTTTTGGACATGTCAATGAACGCCACCCGCCATTATGGTTTGAAGTGTGACGTCAGACTTGTAGTAAACACACATATACCTATATAAGTATAACACACACGTGACTAAACACTAAACGAGCCTTGTGTGCACTTGTTTGTGTACTACAAGAATGACGTCATATAGTAGGTAAACATGGCGGCTCGTTTTTTCGCGCCAACTTATATATTTAAAACTTTGAGTGCTATTTTATTCTTTAAACGATTATACATTTAAGGACGTAGTCCTATGTTCAGGCTCGTTTTCAACCGTTATTTCAGAATTTTTTTTTAATATCAATATAATGTACGATGTTTTCAATTTTGTTACATGTTTTTACTGACATCGTAAACTAAGAAAAAAAATTTTTTTTTGCTTAATTTTACGCCATTTTATAATTGTTTTTTTAACCTAAAGTAGACAACTTTAAATGGAGGTAGGTGGGTAGCGCGGGTGATAACGTCACTTGGAGTCAACTGAATTATAAAAATTAAATTGGTTATTGTTTCGTAGGCTTATGGCTCTATCCCGTACTAGAAATAAACATTTTTATTGATAAATAATAAAATGGCGGGTTTTAGAAAAAAAACAACGAGAAAATCGTGTTTTTTTCGTTGAAAATCGGTAAAAAAAATAGAAATAATTTTTATAATTAAGTAATTCTAGTACCGGACGGAGCTATTGTTGTGTAGATTACCCTGTGCAAAACTGAAAGCAATCGGTTGTATACAATTGTTTCAATCACCCGCGTCACTTAGAAAAACGTAGTTTTGAGAAAAACGCGTTTAAAGTTTTAATTTCAGATTTCTTACAAAAAAATTAAAATGAATATTTACACTAATCAGCTATACCTGGTGTATATTATACCTTCCGTTTCTTAAAGGCATCGTTTTCGGCTAATTTGTTTGCTCTACTCTGTGAGAGTATAAGGGTAACGTGATAACAATTGAGAGGTAAGAGCAGATAAGATCGTTGCTGTTCTCGACTATATAGCTATAGCTTTGTAAATATTTAATATTTCGGTCTAAAATTTTTACAGTATTTTCTCAATATATTATACTTACTAAAAATGTAAAAAACATAAATTCGTTTTTTCAAAACCCGAACACCAGACTACGTCCTTAAGCGAAGTGAAAATTGCTGTGACTAATATACTACGATATTATGAACATTTGAAGATATTGAAAAATAAGAGTCATTCACCAACGTGAATTATAAATTTAAATAAACTTAATACGGTTGAAATTTGCGTTTTACTTAATATTAAAACCTTAAATAAATACTGAAAATGTTCTTTAAAATAGAATATGCAGTCAGATTGGTAACTCGCTTGTAAATAGAAAAGAAAAACTAATTGCAATTCATAAAGAACGATGGTTTGTCAAAGGAAATGGTGTAATTTCCTTTCAAATAAACATCGCTTAATTCATGCTATTTTATTTGAATGACATATTTTACTTTGTAGTAATAAGTTTTATAATTCATTAATAACATTTTTTTTTATACAAATTAAGCGACGGCCTCAAACTGCGCACTGTAGGTATACTTGGCTCGTAATCTTTATTACACGAACTGCGCACTGTACAAAAGACCATAAAAATTCACAGTAGGTACACGAACTGCGCACCAGGCAAAGAAAAAGGAATGAAAAATAAAACTTAACAGCTCTGCAAGTTTTAAAAGCACAGCGCCAAAACGACTCGCCATTTTTTTAAACCTTCGAAAAGGAAAACTTTACACCTTCCAAAACCAAAATTCGTTTCCTCTTTCACTATACTGAAAAACGGGATTCATAATGAATATCAGACGCTAGAGTAACTTTAGCAAGACTTCACTACAAGCACCTCCACAAAAAAAATCTGATGAACAATTGAAAAATGAACATTTCCATCAAAAGCAAATGCACATCTACCTGACAATGCGAAGATAATTCAATTAAGAAAAGGCATTAATAATTATTTTTGTAGATACCAGCAATTGGACTAGTGCGGAATTCATGTTAATTATTACAGGTAATAAAATAAAAAACGTTTCCGAAAAATTTAATATATTATGATATTGGCAACCCTTGAAAGCGAAAAGCATGATCAGGGATTCCCTAAAATACGAAGCAGGTCGTTTCGACGCCAACGGTTCGACGCCAACGTTTCGACGCGTGGTCAGTTCGACGCCGTACGTTTCGACGCGGGGTCAGTTCGACGCCATACTCTTTTTTCGTGCTTTTTTTATTTTTAGAATAACTTTGCATCATCATTCAAATAAATGCGATATGCCTGATATAATATAACATATATTTTATATCTATATATATAAAACAAAGTCGTGTTAGTTACACCATTTATAACTCAAGAACGGCTTAACTGATTTTAAAAAACTTTTTTTTGTTCGATTCGTCTCCAGGCAGAATAACACCTACGGTCGTTCGTTTTTGAATTTTACTTTACTGCCAGTATGGACATGACAACAAATTGTTGTGAATCGTTCCACGTAAAGTTCAACGGGAAATTTTAATAATAAAGTACAACGACAGGCTTTTCTTATCAACGAAGTAATTCCTGTTGAATTCTTTGTTATAGCTTTTTGGGTTTCACATTAACATTTATTATATATAATATCTATTATATCAGTCATATTACTTATTTATTTGAATCACGCTTCATATATAACATATAAAATATATATTATATTATATCAGGCATATCGCATTTATTTAAATGATGCAAAGTTATTCTAAAAATAAAAAAAATAGGAAAAAAAGTATGGCGTCGAACTGACCCCGCGTCGAAACGACCTCGCGTCGAACTGACCACGCGTCGAAACTTTGGCGTCGAACCGTTGGCGTCGAACCGTTGGCGTCGAACCGTTGGCGTCGAAACGTTGGCGTCGAACTGACCTGTACCGCCTAAAATAATTGTTATTAAATGTGCATTTAATGTCGTATTTTTCTAGACTTGAAAACTGCTGCTCATGAATAACAATAAAGCAACTTGAACAAATTTTAAAAAAATATATCAGTGTTTACGTAAGCATAGGTGGGGGTAAAACCTTTGCTTAGTTTTGCCGACAAGGGGTAGGGAGGGTAAAAAATTGCTAAAATTCTGTTTACGTACATACATACATACATATTTTATTTTGCCCAAAAACCAAATACATGATATAAGCTCGTCACAATTAAAAGAACATTAAGATACAAAGTCACTAATAGAATAAAAACATTTCTGTAATAAAAATTTGCGTAGTTTATTTTTAAAAGATCTAAAGTCACCAATGCATTTAATATAAGCCGGTAAAACGTTATACAAAGTGGCACAGAAACAAAACGGCCCTTTAGAATATAATGATAGGCGGTAACGGGGGACATAGATATCAGCAGATGAACGCGTGTTATAGCTATGAATATCATTAATTAATGAAAATTCAGATAAGTGTTGCTTAGCAAACTTACAAGCTTCGAAGATAACTATAGAAGGAAACGTCAGTATGTTTTTGTTGATGAAAATAGGTCGACACGAATCATTAAACTTTAGCTTAAAGATTAGTCTCAAAATACGTTTTTGTAAAATGAAGACACGTTTCCATGAGGAACTGTGCCCCCATACGAAAACATTATAACTCATGGTTGAATGAGCAAAAGCATAATAAATATTTAACAGAGATTTAGTGTCCAAAGTTGAATTTAGATTTCTAATTGAATATGCAGTATAGCTCAATAGCACGTAATATTTGAATGGCCCCAAAAGTACACATCCCACTAAGTTTACAACTGCATGATAAAATAAAAGAAATAAAAAAATGATAAAAAAAAGTTCAAAAAAAGGTTAAAAAAAACTAAAAAAAAATAATTAAAAATTGAAAAAAAAATATAACCTAGATATAACTTCTTGTATGAACGAAAGTCAGCTCTGACGCGTAAAGCGATTATAGAGCACATACCATTAGCAGTGTAACGATAATGTGCATTACATTGTTTATATATGAAAAGTTCATTGAGTGAGTGAACAAATAATTAAATTGAGAATGAATAACATTTTCTGTATGAAATTTATTATTGGCTGAGAGATTATGAACATTTTCATTAGCACGAACGTGCCTTTTTGATTTAGCGTAGGTAAAATTGGAATCTTTCATTTTTCTTCAGCATGTTTTTCTCTCAACGCGTATTTTCATTTCTCTAGTTTCTCATGTTTTGTTCTTAACTTTATCGCAGTCACTTAACATTCAACAATCGCGCCCTGAATTTGTAACGGTTGAAGAAAAGAAACTCGTCTTGTAGTGTTTTTGTTTTTTCCTTTTAACCCTTTGTATGTCGAGTTTTTATTCGTTTAAATGAAACTCGAATATACGATGCAGTAGAATAAAATATTTAAATGTGTTTTCTATTAGTCAAGTGATTTGATGAATTTAAATTATGTGCATTACTACGGAATTTTTCCTAGTCTAAACATTTAAATGTTAAGAAATACATTTGCTTTATAGAAATGAGCGGACGTAACTGATGGAAAAACACACCGGGTGCGTCTAAATCTTGGTCACTGCCCCCGTTTTGGCCACTGCCCCCGTTTTGCTCACTGTCACCGTTTTGCGTTTTGATGACTGCCCCCGTTTTGATCTCTGCCCTCGTTTTGGTCATTAAACAGAAAAGGGCGTGTCGATCAAATTCCTGTCGTGACGTATTCGTACCTACACACTACCCGTTAGCCAATCAGATCCAATTCTCCTCTAACAGCTTATTTCCTCCACTCCTGTCGATGCCGTTTTTTATTTTTGTTTTCAATGGTATCAACCCTCAACCTACTTTCCATTTTAACCAATTTTACTACAGTAGATTACGTTTACAAGAAACTTCGTGGGTCTTAGAAAAAGGCATCCGCTAAAATAATGTAGGTATAGCCGCATATTCAGATCTGTTTTATAAATATTTATTCTGAACTTTAGGATCCTTTCCTGATGTATTTCGCGAATATTCGCATATTTTTTGACAATCGCATTTACAAAATTCATGCGAATATTAGATACCTAATATCTAAAAAAAATGTTTTTTTAATGTGAAAGAATCTATACAAACAAAAAAAAATTGAAGTACATTTGTTTGTAATGTCAAAATAATAGCTTTTTACTAAATGCATATGAAAGTATATACGGTTTTAGAAATAATAAATAGTGTTCCGAGCAAAATAAATTAAAACCCATGTACACGAAGTCGCAGGTAACAGCTAGTATTAAATAAAACAGAAAATATTAATTTCTTAGCTTTTTTATAAGAAAAGTTTTTTCTTACTCCTTTTTTTTTAAAAGTTTATTCGCAAAGGTAATCTTGCAGTTATATATAATATCTTTCATCAGTAATGAAGATTTATAATCAACCTAGTACCCAGACCCACTACAAACGTGTGCGTGCTACTTGCGAGGCCAATCAGCTATCATATTTTAACCTTGGACAAATGACGCCAGATTTGAAAACTAAATATTCGCAGTTGCATTCGCAAATATCACGAATGTCTACAAATTGGCATTCGATCAAGACCGTAGCCAGGAGGGGGTCGAGCTCCGGACCAGAGACAATAGGTAACTTTATTTTAAAATAATAATAATTATGCGTTTAACGTTCATTTCTTGACTTTATCCTATAACAGACGCCATTTGCACCATTACTATTTACCATATATCACAATTCCCGTTATTTTCTACATTCAACTTCAACTAATTAATAGCATTGGGCGAATGAAGGAATTTTAGGACATTCGGATAAGGTAGGCCAATTTTGGACATAGAGTTTGACAGGTAGTCGGACATGGCCTTGAATAAGGAACCATCTCGATATTTATCTGTAATTATTGAGAGAAACCATGGAAAACCTTATCATGATGGCCTGTACAGGAATTACCGTTTCTCGGCGAGAGGCAGTAGGAAAAAGTTCCAGTCACATCTGCCCCAGTCGGGATTTGAACCCGATACCTCCCGAATGCGAGTCTAGTGCTCTCACCACTACGCTACACTGCTCGGTCCTTTATCTTAAAATAAACATATAATTTTACATAAATACTATTAAAAGGCCACCAACGTGGATGATCATCAGAAATAAAGCGCCTGACAACAATCCTGGATTGGTATGTTGAAAACGGTGGGTTGGCTAAGGAAATTCGGGGAGGGGGGGAGTTGAAGACAAACCCCCTCCTCTCGCCCGGCTGCGGCCTTGCTTTTGATATAGCTACAAAACGGTATTTGGATAAACTATACCATTGTTAGCATCACATTTACTAACCAACAGTTAAAGCCCTGCGTGTTGGTTGCACTGTAAAACGAAATTTTCAATGCTGCCAACCGTTATGTCTGGTGAAGTTTTCGTTTTGTTCGCACGAACAACCGCCTCACGTCTGAGCGAATGATTTCACCACATCTGTTTTAATAAAACTCCCGGCATGCAGTCGGAGAGCTTAGACTTGCTGAACTTGCGCATTGTTTTTTCTATTTCCGTTTTTATATTTTACTTGATAGATGCAGCTGTTTTCATCTAACGAAATATTGAATCGATCTTCAATTATTGTATCATCTAATGCTGTTATGCAACCTTGAACTGTTTCTTACCACGTTTTATTTAACTCGCTTTCTCGTGTGTCTGTCCGGGTGGACAGATACATATAATTCATTCTTACTTGTTTACCGTTATAAGGCATATAGCTATCGCTGGTCTATGGCTCAGTTGGTTAGAGCGTCGTGCTAATAACGCGAAGGTCGCGGGTTCGATCCCCCATGGGACATATAATAATATTATGTTTTTACGATGTAATTTTTTTACTAAAAAGTATAAAAATAATAAGATAAATACAAAAAAAAATTATATCGTAAAAAAATAATATTATTTTATATTTTTAGTTCGCTTTAAAAGTCTTTTAAAGCGAACTAAAAAATATAAAATAATTTATTTTAGACAGATTTTTAACTTGTTATAGGATTTGAAACGAAAAACTTGAGGCGCATGCGAAAGTTATAGATACCTATAAAAAGTGTATATCAATGAAAAGTAGCTATCAATGAAAAAATCTACTTATGAGATAAAACGAATAATGCGCCCCACGTTTTTCGTTTCAAATCCTACAAGTTAAAAATCTGTCTGTAAAGAAATTATTTATACTTAGTAGTTCGCTTTAAAAACGTGTTATATATTTTTTTTTTGTATATTTTATTTCATTATTTAAATCTATATGGTTCAAACTCACAACGTAATATATTATTGACTGTATAGTTTTTCTAACACTAGTTTAGTCCGGCCCTGTAAACAACAAGCATAAGATTCACCGTTCTTAAATAAAGCAGCTATGAATAATTTAAAGTTTTTAGTTTGAAGTGCCCGTAAAGCCTATAAAAGACATCAGGTAGCGTTTGAAGTTTGTATTTTAAATTAAAAAAAAGTTCTATGTAAAGAAACTTGGTAATTATTTTTTAACAAAGCAACATTCACTATAGCTATAAGTAATGGAACACAAAAGTAGCGATTAGATGCTCTTTAGGGAAAAAATGGAAAGAATCTATTTTATTAAACAGTCGCTACAAAATTTGATTTATATCGCATTTCTTGTTCATCTGATAATTTTTTTATTTACGACCTATTATAACGACCATTTTTTCTACAAATCTACTGTCAGAAATGGGACCTATAATGTAAAAAGTGAAAGATAATGAGAAGAATGTCTTATAAAGAAAAACCTAACGAATTGGTTCACGAACAATGCAAAGCAAGTTTTAAAAGAAAAAAAACGTTTTTATTTTCAAAGTTTCCTGTATGGCATTTTCTCTGTTATGTATGAAGAGTTTAAAAAATGCATAACATTTCAAATGGGATCTTCTGTTTTAATTCAAAGAGTACTTTATTTACACGAAGTCAGTGCCGTACGTCATATTATAATCTTAACTGATTACATGTAGGCATGCGAATTATTTTCAAAATTTCATAAATTAAACAAACAAACTCTTCAGCTTTATATATTAGTATAGATTTATAAGAAAGTCTTTTATTGCACATACCGCTAAACTAGCGGTATGTGCTTTATTATCGCTTTGTGCGTCAGAGCTGACTTTCGTTCATATAAGAAGTTATATCTAAGTTAATTTCACAGGAAATCCATTCAAATTGAAGCTTTTTGAAAAGAGGAGATTCTAATCTATAAAATAGAACCATTTTTAAATCAATTTGAGTTCATAAATACTTTTAAAATTGTAATTGAAAATCACAAACAGCAGTTGTCGGTTGGTCTGTACGTATGTACGTACGTATGTACGTATGTACGTACGTATGTACGTATGTACGTACGTATGTACGTATGTACGTACGTCACGACTCTACAGATCGCAATTTTGGTCGGATTGCCTTGGGTTATATTTTATTCACTTTGTTTACTATCAGACCAGAACCCTATTTAAATTCACTAAAATGTGTTCAGTAGTTTTATTTTTATAAACAGTTTTATTTTTTATTATTTTTGACAGCTAATAGTTTAAAAACAATATAATAATTGCTGTGTAAATATAGTGTAATCCATAAAACAAGTGCTACACTTGTATACCGTAATAACACTACTACACGTATTAGGCCGCCGTGGCGTAATGGTTATGCCGTTGGATCCCCAAGGGCAAGGTCCTGGGTTCGATTCCTTACGAAATCATTGAATTTTTTCTTTTTTTTTCTTTTTATTTTGTTTTATTTTATTCCACTTGATATTAATTATATATTATATTATGTATAGTTCTTAATTTTTTTTATTTTTGCAAACTTAAAAAAAATATTTTTTCAATTTTTAATTATTTATTTCTTTAAATTTTGAAATCTTTTTAAATTTATTTAAGTTAATTTATTAAAAATATTTTTTAATTGTTATTTTTTTATCATACAGTGGAAAACTTGCGGGATGTGCACTTTTGGTTTTTAGCTTTTAACTGTTTTTAGCTTCACAGTCTTTAAATTCCACACATGTAAAGGTAATTTATTACAAATTTTTACACTTGTATTAAATGGGCAGTTCAGTGTGGTTGTTAAATTTGCTTTGTAATTTATATTTTCTTTACTTCTGGTTTGATAGTTATGTATTTGATTTCTTTTACTAAAATTATAGCTTTCGTTTTTTTTGTAAAATAATATACAGTTCAAAATAAAAACACTGTAAACAGTAAGAACATTAAAATTCTTGAATAAAAGCCGACATGAGTGTGAGTTTGTTATTGCACTGAAAAAAATCCAGCTAATTGGGCGACGGGACCATTCCAAATTCAAAATGTTGACATTTGGTATAGTATAATAAAGAAAATAAAATTTCTGTTATCGTGCGAGGTGACGCGGGTAATGACTAGTATTAAATATGACATTTTCTATTCATTGCCATGGTTACCTACATAATATGTTCTACGTCATGTAAAAATTAATCAAAGCATGCTTAACTAGTTTATTTCTGACAGATTTACAAACCTGCTGATTTTTTTTTTATTTTCAAAACTGTAAAATTTAGAGAAAAAATTTTTTTATCGAAACTTTCTTGAAAAAATAAATAGAATAATAAGTCGTTATGACAAGTATACCATTATTATATAAAAAACAACGTTATAGCATATATCTCTTCTGCGCGTGCGTCGATTTTCCCCAAAAACAATAGGGCATACCAAACATCCTCTCAAAAATCCGCTCATCCGTTTGACCTGTATCGTGCTCACAGACAAACAGGCGCACAGAGTTTTTCCAAAAATATTTTTTTGGATTCGGAGGACCTCAAAACGAAAATATTGTAAAATTATGAAAAGTGAATTTTGACTTAAACTAGTACCATTCCCTACTTGTGGGGTTGGAATTATAAAAACTATTTGGAAAAATGTAAAAAAAAAAATATTATTCGACGTTTACTTCCGCGAAGATAATTAGCTCCGCTAGCGGGCAATAGAGCAGGATTGAACTGCCTTGTTATTATGGTTTCAAACCGCGAAGCTTCTTAATAAACGATATGGCAGGGAGCGCAACGAAAACGACATCTGACGGCCACATGAAATCATACTCTACAACCGTTGCATGATTTATTGTTCACTTAGTCCACCGCTCACGCTGCGATCGATTCTATACTCTGAACTCGGTCAATACCAGTATAGATAGATAGATAGATAGATAGATAGATATAATTTATTTGTAGAGCCAATTTGGATACAAAGCGTCAAAATAAAAAAATTTACATATTTTACATGATCATACAAACAAGTTTTAATCAAATATTGTTTTAGTTTTTTTTTTGAAAGAAGTGATGTTGCTTGTATTTTTTATATCGGTAGGCAGGTCATAGTCAAACGCTATTTTTATTGTGAAGCGAAATATCTCATTCAAAATACATATATTTCAACTTAAATATGTTTGTTTGATTTTAGAAAATGGTCCTAGCTGATAATAACTTCTCAGTACTTTACTGCAAACTGTATGTAGAGCGTATATATAGGACAATTCAGTATATGCGTCAAGGATTCCAACTCCAAGGAATAAGGGATCCTTCATTTCTGCTAAAGATCTACGGAACACAAGTCTAGTGTATAAGTTGAATGTATTGCGCCTGGGGGTATTGCAAAGTACAGTCACAGCTGGTCTAGGAAAACGGAACGCTGCGTTATAGGTTAGAATCAGAATGGCAATACATTAAGGCCCTACTTCTACTATATCTACTGCGGCGACAAAAGATCAGAGTATACTAAAAATACGTAGACGTTCAACTTATTTAAAAAAAACGAATGTGCTTTAGACCACCCGACTGAAGTAAAACTTCTTCCTGCCATAATTTGTTATTATTCCCCGAAAATTCACAAAGTATGAACTTTAAAATGATTTTACAATTTTATTCACTTTAAACGTAGAATATTTAATGTATTGAACAAAATATTGATTTATAAAATTGTTCAAGTTCTAAATGAGCAGTCTAATGTAAGAAGAAATAAATATAAATATAAAAATAATGAAAACAAAAGTAATAAATTGCAATTACTTAGCTCTCGTTGGATTTTAAGCGTAAATCTTTATGAAATATTATTTAAAGTAGGTTTACAAAACTTTTTTCTGTCACCCGATAGCGCCACTAGCAAGTAAAGTATGTGTCATTCTATTGTTAGTACTGCTTATATTTTCGGCCACCTGATGGCGCCACTAGCCAGTGAAGTATTTGTCACCCTCTTTTTATTTTCACTAACTTATATCTCCCTCTCAACTTCCGTTCGCCTCGCCCGATCACACTTCCGTAAATCTCTCGTCAGGCATTCACCAGCTTACTCCGCAAGTCAAGCGTGCGTAAAGAAGTTTTACTTCAAAAACTGTATCTGAAACATTTAAATACACAAAAATAACATTAAAGTATACTTGATAATGTTAAGAATATTCATAACTGTAGTTGGAAAAAAACAAAATTAAATTTTTTTTAAAAACCCACGCGGATTCGGTACCTCTTGAATGCGAGTCTAGTGCTCTCACCACTACGTCATCCCGCTAGTTAGAATATTTTAATATAGGATTGAAAATAATGATAAAAAAGTGTGTGTGTCAGCTCCGACGCACGACTGTAGTTTACTCCTTAGATACGCTGTATAATGTATTCCATCTCATTCTTTTGCACGTTAAATCCTACAGATATATATTATGTTTGTCTCTTTTGAATCGAACGAGCGTAACGCCACTTTTGAAGCGCTGGAGCGTTACGCCTCACCAATTGATTTTACTACTCATAAAATTTCCGTACCGGGCCTTATAACTCACAATCGTTTCGTAAGGAGTAAATTCCAAAACATCGTTATAGCATATATCTCTTTGCGCATGCGCCGACTTTCCCCAAAAACAATAGAGCACTTCATATTTGGATATCAAACATCCCCCCAAAATTTGTTTTCAATCCGCTCATCCGTGGTGTTGAAATGGTAAAAAATGTCAAAAATGACGTTTGCATCTGTCAATAATTTTTAATAAGTTTTAATAATTAGTTATTCAAATCGTTAACTCAGAAGGCGTTGCATTTCACAAAATACTAATGTCAAAAATTGAATTACTGTATTAGAAATGTAGCCGTTTCATTTTAAGACTATACATACGCAATCTTCTAATTTCCATGTCACATTGTGGGGCAGACAAAGACGACCGATCTCCGTGCGCGATGTATAAGACAAAATTGAATCTATACAGCTATTTTTCTATATAAATATGTATAAAAAAACTGTTTGGGCAAATTCTGTAGTAGGAAATCTATGTAAAATTTTCTCCTCTTTCGTTTAAGACTGGTTTCAAACAGATCTGATGTAAACGTCAACTTTTGGGTAGAACAAAGGCACTATTTTTTACCCTTCCTCTAAGCTTTGAATTTTGAGTAGGATCCACATAATCCCGAGCATATAGATTGTGCGTGTACAGTTCGAAGGTCACGTACATGTGCGTAAAATAGCAGCTTTGACTGTACAGTGTACAAAGACACTGCAAACTCGAAGCAGTCAATACATATGCTTTGCGATATGAACAAGTTTTATGCACGTTTTTCAAGAAAAATACAATGTAGAACATGAATACAACGTTTGACGACTTAGTTTTGTAATTAGGCGAATAGGGGTCGTTCGTCCAATTATAGTTCAGGTTGTAAAATGTAGAGGAGCCAGTGTGCTGTGAGCTAGTATACTTTCGAACTCGGCCAATGAGGATGCTTTAATAATAGTTAAGATGTTACGATCTTTTTAAAGAGCTTCTCTAAGACGTTGTCCCTCATCGATGGGCGATTCGTTGTCTGTGGGTGGCAGCGGCGGCATTCAGCTAGCTCAGCAGGTAAGGGCGAGAATACGTGATGAAATAGTTGCTCTAATTTAAATTCATCGCCGCTCTGTTGATGAAAAATTCGTCGATATTATGGAAAGGAAACCACCCGGAAAAATTAAGACGAAATTGTAAATTAAAGTAAGGTTAACTTTTTTGGAACTTGATAGATTTTTTCCACGTTTTCTGTAACTTCATTTTGTTTCGAATTTATATGGATTTAAAATGAACATTGGTAAATGTCGTCCGGCTCGTCTTTCTCGGCGCTCGTGTAATACGACAATGCTGAATAGCATAACAGCACAATTTATTTCATGCATTATAGATACGCCCGCTAGATTAATTGTTGATTATAGATGCTCGACAACACCAAAAAAATGCGATTTTTTTGGAGAAAAATCGAAATCATTAAGAACTTTGTTAAAATTAATATGTTTGTAGAAAAAGACGCTCTCATTTCATTGTAAGCACAAGCAAACGTCTGTATCTCTTCTGGTTTAGATATCGTGTTAATTTAAAGCAGTGATTCCCAAAGTTGATCCCCAGGGGTCGACTGTAACTTGCAAAGGGTCCATATCAGCGAAAAAAATTGAGGGTACATGAAATGAAAATGGGAGACAACGATAGTGGATCTCCTAACAAAAAAAAGAAACAAATTGGACATCGTTAACCGAGGAGATTTTAATGGAAACCTAACTAAATTGATGCCAAATGTTGAAAATTTATTATTAAAGCATCAGGTTCATCCTTCACACTAAAAGCATGTATTTTTTTTGAGTTATTTTATGTAACAGAAAGTAAATTTTAATTTGGTTCGTTTTAATTTAAATTTAATACACTACACTTCACTTACCGTTAAAAAAATTAAATCTTTCGAAGTGTGTAGCACTATACCGGCTGTTAAAAATACATTTCAAGTTAGTGAATTTGCAAAAAAAACAATATCAGGTAAGCAGGCGCATGGGCGTACCCAGCTTTTAGTCCAGAGGGGAGGGGGGAAAATCAGAAATTTCTTAAGCCGGGACCCCGGTGCTTGTTTTGTCCTAGACACTTCACGAAGACACTTAAGTACATTAGATATATGTAGTGTGTAGGGGAAACGCCCGCGGGAGATTCTGTTTCATAGGTAGTCAAATAAATAAACAAAAATTAAATATTTATTTATGAAATTTAAATTAGACATCTATTTTAAAAGTAATTTTCAAGGATCTTCAGCAAAACGGTTTAAGACGTCTCCCAAAATCCAGGGGGGCAGCTGGCCCCCTCTGCTCTTCACTGGGTACGTCCATGAGCAGGGGGTTTATTCAAAACCGAAAAATATGGCAAGTGGTCTACGAGACAAAAAAGTATGGAAACCTCTGATTTAAAGTTTCTCAAAAATTGAAAACTAAAAAACGTGGATCGATCAAACTTAAAGAGTACAGACATTTGCTTGTGATACATTAGCATGATATACTGCCAACCATTCGCCCAGTTATTTCTACACTGACAACGAACAAAGCTATTATTTTCGTGGATTGTGTGGAGTAGATACAAAGTTTAACTCAAGCGCGATCTGCTGTTATTATTTCCGCTGAGTTGACTGAACGCGACCCCTCGCTCAATCTCTCCACCAAAGATGACGTAGTAAGAAGGCAATATGAGATCGTTTTAGTGCAGTTATTTTATTGTTCTATTTTTACAAAAAAAAAAAAAAAAAACACTTAATTTCGTGGCCAGTTGTCTTGACATACGAAAACCACGAACAATGAATCTGAGCATTATTGCGCTTCGTGTTTTGATTGGATTTTTAGGTTACATTGTTGCGATTCTTTTTCAGTTTTCAAATAGATTTGTTTTTATTCAATCGATTCCGTTAGAGAGACATGACTTTAATTTTAAATATATTTTCACTAGTTGCTACCCGCGGCTCCGCACGCAATTGAGCTGAAATAATATTTTATAACAACAGTGGAGCTCCACCGTATTATTAGACACGGCTAATATACACTATAATACAGGTGAGTCATTTTAATTTTCGGATGAGATTATTTTTTCAGGGCAGGGTAAATCGAAAAATGATTCAGGCCTCAGGGCAAAATTGATTTGTTCAACTGTTCAAAACCATTCAGGTTCAACTTTTTTTTAAATGAGAGCCCTCATTTTTCACATCATTCGATTGGCAGTGAAAGAACATGAAATTTTTTTTCCCAAACAGTTTTTTCCAAACTCCGTATTTTCCGGGATATCCATGGTTACAAAATTTGAATTTCCAAATTCTTATGATAATTTTTATATTGCCGAAACGTAGATTTTTTTGAAAAATCGCAAAAAACAAAAATTTTTTAGAATTTTTCAAGGAATAAATTCTAATTAAAAAAAATTGCTTACTTTCTGGTATTTCGATGTCTGAAATCTGAATAGTTAGAATAATTTTTTTTCGAGTGCAAACATTTTTTTAAAAATTGGAATTGATTCCTTGAAAAATTCCAAAAACTTTTTGTTTCTTACGATTTTTCAAAAAAATCTACGATTCGCCAGTAAAAAAATCACAAAAATTTGGAAATTCAAATTTT
This sequence comes from Xanthostigma xanthostigma, assembly GCA_963575645.1. Classification (NCBI taxonomy): domain Eukaryota; kingdom Metazoa; phylum Arthropoda; class Insecta; order Raphidioptera; family Raphidiidae; genus Xanthostigma; species Xanthostigma xanthostigma. Next base: position 14,868,673 of record OY754469.1, read on the forward strand.
GGACCTTGGATACCTATCCCGAAAAATTCAGGGCTTGGAGATAATTTTTTAGGACAAAAGTTTCATATTTTTTCACGACCAATCGAATGCCGATGTGAAAAATGAGGGTTCCCATTTAACAAAAAGTTGACCAAAAATGACCTTGAACCATCGACCCAAGGCTAAAAGTCGAACCAATCAACTTTGCCCTGAACCTTTTTTCGATTTTACCCTACCCTGAAAAGATAATCTTATCCAAAGATTAAAATGACTCATCCCTGTATAGTGTATCTATAGTATATACCCGTCCTTCCACCATAAAACTATTGTACTTCCACCGTAAACTCAAATTTAGGGGCGATAGCGGAAATTTCGGGTTCAAGTCCCAACAGTGACATTGTTGGGAAAATAATATTTTCTTATATATCATTGTAACTGTAACAATGTGTGAACCATTTATATACAAGAATAACAAACTGTGTGATAAATTTGTGTTCTTACGTCATAAATTATAATGACTCAATTGCTAAACAATCATCTGTCTACATTACCAGATATTGACCTTTTTGACATCGGCCTTCGTAAAATGTCCAGCTGCTATAATAAATGATTTTTAATGTACTTGGTACTATTGTGAACATGTAAGAACTCATATTATTATTATTATTTTTTTTTGTTTTGTGTTACATCTTATTTTATAATTTGTGTGCGTGTATATTAATTATGAATACTACTCTGTAATTGGGCATTTTGCCGGTTGAGTACGTTCAATAAAAATAAATATATATAATGTTACGTAATTATTAATACCAATTGATTTCTAATAATTCGAGTAAAGTCGGTCAATCGGTTGTAAAATCTGAATTCAGTAAGTACTGATAGAGCCTATTGTTGATGAATGTATTTGGCACATCACAATACATTGTTGTTAACCAACAATAATGAAGGACGGACCACACGAAGAGGCAACAGTCACATCCTATCTAGTATAATGCCTGTATCATGCATTCTGACGTCACATCCTGTTAGCTATAGCGGCCTGTCAACCTCTTACGTTAATCACAGTCAGGACATATCCAGCGAGAGATCAAACTTATGTCACATGTTTCAATAAAACAAATCGAAATCATACAAACATAAACACTGAAGATTTAATAAACACGTTCACTTTTAGAGCAATAATAAAGATCTCTATTCTCAGAAATTATTTAAAAATTTTGAGATTTTTTAAGAAAGATTGTTGATCTCAAAATCGATGCGCAACAATTTATAGTACGCGCCACGAATCTAAAAGGCTCGGAAGTTAGATGCGAAAGCAGGTTTGCGCATGCACATTCTGTTAAAAAACTCGCAACTCAACAAATCTAACATAGCAAAAACAACTTGACAATAGCGTACTCGACTGTACTTTAAAGCAGGAAAGCGACAAAGGCAACGAGCGATCACGGCCAATCATTGACGAGCGCACGTTCCGTACAGGTAGCTGGCAGGAGGTGGGAGTATCAACGGCTCTAAAATGTGCCTTTCCGACGCTGTTTGTGACTAGCTTCCGAACCTTTTAGATCCGTGGCGCGTACTATACTGAAGTATCAGATCAGTCAGGCGCATATTTGTGCAAATTTTTGGCGGCGGCAAATTTTGAGAAAAATAGAACTTTTCATAAACAAAAATTATTAGTCAAATTTTACAAAATATAAAAATCTATTTACTCCGTAAAATAATTTAGTTTCAATCTCGCTCTGACTGTGCTGATCATTTTCAATCGAAAATGAATTAGAACTGGGCTTTACAAGATGGACTAAAATTATTAAAGCTATTTATGGGTGCTCCGCTAGAGAAAATAGGTTTAGCTTCTGAGGAAATTCAATTTCACGGCTAAAATTAGCTATTGCAATTGAGTCACTAAAAAATAAATCGACAGCAAAAATGTGTACTCAATCTCCAACGCGAACGTGACATATAGATCGTCTTTACAATAACGAATCACAGCGACACAGCTTATAAACAAGTGAGTATGTGGGACAAACCCCCATCAGTCCCATGCAGCGTCAGCTGCCATCACTATAGTTCTTTGTCATATGTGTAGACTGTAGGTGGCTCATAATTAGACACTCGAAAATATAAAAAAAACAACAGTTATGCTCAGTTGCAGGAAGCGTTGTCAGAAAATTTGACTTGACAATGACCTTAAATTGTTAACATAATATACATATTTCTCCATGTGAAAAGCATTGTAGTGTTTTAAATCGATCCTGCTCGAAAAATAATTGATCGATTGAAACGACGTTTTTCTTAAACTGTGTGTACATGTATTTAGCATCGTTTTTTTAAATTAAAACTTCTTTAGGCGCGCTTGACTTGGGGAGTAAGCTGGTAAATGCCTGACGAAAGCGTTTACGGAAGTGCGTCATCGGACGAGGCGAACTGTGCGTGATCGTTCGAGGCGAACAGTGGTTGAGAGGGAGATATAAGTTATTGAAGATAGTAAGAGAGAGAGAGAGAGTTACGTTTCGTATATTGGAAGTATCTGCGTTGTGAGTGCGACGAAGACGGAGCATTAATCGAAATTCTTTTTTTGAAGTGAAAACTTCTTTAGCGGCGTTGTACACTTTTTTTGTAATGGGTAAAAACTGTTAAACTCGCGTCAGATCTGACGCGTCAGGCGTCAGGGTCACGTGACCCTGACGAGTTGTTGAGACGGTCTACCGTACTTGCTTCGGCAGTACATATTATACTAAAATTCACTAGATGTCAGTAGCAATATAAGTTACATGGAGTGCAAAAAATTATAAGCTATAAGCTTTAACAAAACCTTAAGAGATGTCGCCATGTACTCAGGTTTCGTAAAACTACATTTTTTTTTTGTTTAAAATTGTTTTGTTTAAAATGAAAACAATTGTTTGGTATCAAAAATACATTTATCGAATTTTGCTGCATTTTGTAACGGGAAATAATGTAGGTTAGTTAATAAATCCTTTTAAATGTATTATAAATTATGCTAATAAATATATATACATATTTTGCCTGTTAATTAATCAAAAATTATATTTTAAACATTTCGTCTTTGTAGATACGTGCTACAGTGTGAGGTTACAATATTGTGTCGTTAAATCAGGATGTCTAATCAAAATATGGTGATAAATTATCAAATATTATTTTATCATTATTATATATTAATATTATATATGGCAGGAAGAAGTTTTACTTCAGTCGTGTGGTCTAAAGCACACTCGCTTTTTTCTATTTGATAAGACATAGCTTCAAGACCGAGAAAAAAATCATTGTCGTTAATAATTTCGACAAGTGAAGATATGAAATTTTCATTTTTATAATTTCTACGAATCTTCATTTCCCATTATTGCTTTCATAGGTCTACTGTAAAGCTACTAAATTATTTGAATTCGATTGCGTGTATGACATACGCGTTTGTGCTGATTGCAGAACTTCGGGGTTGAACACAAGATTTGATGAAATCTCGGAAAATCTTATCACGTCTAAACCGTCAGCTTAAACTCAAAGCCTATTAGTGTTGCACACAGGAGTCAACCCTCAACCCAGCACCGACGTGTCCCGTGGTGGCGCCTCGCCAACACAGACGCGCGGTGCATGCGGCCAGAGTTCCGTATTTCCTGCTGATTTAAGGGTGCTTTCGTCACAACACGTTTGTTTCGATTTGCGAGATCAAAATATCTGTGCAGCGTGATTGCATTTGTTAAGAGCAATACGCACTCATAATGGAGGACATTGATTTTGATTCAAACGTTATCCAGAGTACTCATGTAGTATTTTGAGCCTGTTGGTACTAATCGCCTCCCATATTTTCAACTTCTTATTCGTCCTCACCTGGTGGCAGCGATAGACCAATCAGGAAAATAAACTTTACTAATTATTTGAGGTTTAACGTTATCAAACGTTTTTTGACGTGATAACGTCTTATAAATTTATGAAACACCGGCTGCACGCACGAAAAAGTGTCACGTTCCGAAATGTGTCACGTTTCGCCTGGCCTTTGAGCGGAATACGTTATCACGTAAAACTATCGTCCGTAAACCGACTTTACAGACAACCAATTTTTTTTCTATTGACTGGTGGCCATATTCACCGAACGTAAGTATTTATTTATTCGGTTCATTTGTTCTTCAGGTAGCTATTCCTCCGAATAAATAGCGATAATTCAATAATCACTAAGCATAATACCTATATATTTACTGCAGGTATATATCTATTCTTTCCAAATTCTCGGATATAAATATATTTATTCGCTTGAAAAAATAATAATGGCTGCCACATAGATCATAATACCTTACCTATAAACGTGGACTGTTGTATCTACAGTTTGCTCTTGTGAATTTGTTTACGTGTTGTTTATTAACCTTTTGTGAAGTGTATATAGTTGTAAAACATTAAATTTAGTGTGATTCTTGTGTGCAATTCGGTTAGGATAGAACATTATTATTTTGTGAAACTTTTCTTTTTACGTTTACACTAACGCCATCGGTCGGATTTTTGGGTGAACGTCAAAATATTCAACAAAAAGAGCAGGAAGTATAGTGTGGTGTATATTTATTCTTTAACTAATTTTTCTACCTGATATTTTGCGTGGTGAATTGGAAGTAAATTTTATTCTTACGAATCAATTTGTTCCAAGATTAGTAACTTTTATCTTTAGTTGTGTTCGGTGAATATAAGTGTGAGCAGTATAGAAAGAGATACTTAGCGTTAAAAATTGTAATTAGAAACTTGAAAATACGTGAGTAATATCAGTTAAAAATACACGAGTCTATTCAAGAATGCTTACATAGATAGATTCGGATCGAAGCTTCGATTACATTTGGTCTTATTATTTAGAAGCTTTTTACGATTTGTTTTATACCTTTTCGTGTGTCAATTTTGAGTTATTTGTTTATTTGAATTATCCAGCTATATATTTATCTAAACACATATTATTTTCATGCAAGTTGTACATGCGAGCTACACGTAAAAATCAAAAATCAATCGAAGTAGATACTGCCCTTAACACAACTCTACATCTATTTACTATCCTGACTCCTGGTTCTACGACTGAAGGTCCCTAAATAGAGCTATGACCGGGAATATCATTTCAATTAAAGCAGCAGTACTCAACGAAGATAAAATAAGGGTTGCAAGACAATGTCTTGAATATAGATATTGTAGTTTAAATGAAATTAGAATATTACAAATTAGAAGAAGCTTAATCTTTGCGGCATTGTTAATTTATTTTCATATAATTCGTTAATTGCTGTAAAACAAATTTAACTAATGGCCATATTCACCAAACGTAAGTAGTTATTCGGTTTTTTTGTTCTTCAGGTAGCTATTCCTTTGAATAAATAGCGATAGTTCAAATCACCAACCATAATTATGTTTACTGCAGGTATAAATCTATTCTATCTTACTTCGTGGGTATAAATATTTATTCGCCTGATAAAATAATAATGGTCGCCACATAGATCATAATACTTAACTTAGTTATAGACGTGTGGAGTATTGTATCTACAGTTTACTCTTGTGAATCTATTTATGTGCTGTTTATTAACCTTTACTGAAGTGTATATAATTGTAAAACATTAAATTTAGTGGAAGTTTTGTGTGCAATTGGTTTAGAATAAAATATTATTATTTTGTGAAACTTTTTTTGACGTTTACACTAACTCCATCTTTTGGATTTTTGGGTGAACGTCAACATATTTAACAAAAAGAGCAAGGAGTATAGAACAGTGTATATTTATCCTTTAACTAACTTTCCCACCTGATATTTTGCTTGGTGAATTGAAAGTAAGTTTTATTCTAACGAATAAATTTGTTCCCAGATTACTAACTTCTATCTTTAATAGTGTTTGGTGAATATGGGCATAAATCATATAAAGGCGCTTCAATAGTGCAGTACGAGTTAATTTCATAACGTTTTCCACAACTGTACCCACCCAGACTCCCCTTGAAACAGTTATTATATGTGTGGATTTAATACAATTTATCGCTAGATGGCGTTTGCAAAATGTAATACTATATCCATAGACGTGGAGAATATATATATTCCGGTTTTGTGATAAAAGGCGAGACTTTAAGCTGCAGATGTGGCAGACTGAAAATGCCGTTTCAATAGTGAATATCTTCGATCATACACTAATGGAGTACCTACTCAAGTCCCACCGTAGAGACTAGAGATGACACAAACGGGTCTTTTTAGTGATCTGCATCTTTGCATCTGGATCCCGTATGTGAGCCGGCTCCCTGAACCGGTTCAAAAAGAGCCGAGTTCTGAATATGTTATTCGAGTCAACTGAGCCACTGAGCCAACTGAGTTAGTTGAGTCAAGTCAATCGTATCACCTAATATCATGCCCACAGAACAGTATGTTCTGTGATCATGCCAGTGACTGACTCACATATTATAAGGCGGGGTTTTACAGATTCACACGCATTTGCTTAACCAATCACATGCTAATAGCTAAATATATTATTTATTGAATTTTAATTCAAGTTCAACCATATACTTACACACAAATTTAAAGTATTGTTTGGGTATCATATGCGTTCATAATAATTTTTGTGATCCGTGATTGTTAATAATACATTATTTAAAAAATGAGCAGCCGGAAATATAGTGAAGTGTGGAACCATATATTTACATAATAATGGAACAATATTTACATTTTGCAGTACTTTCGCCTAAATCTTCAAAATTTAGGCGAAAGTACTGCAAAATGTAAATATTGTTCCATTGTGTGCAAAATTTCAAAAAGATCAACAGGAAATTTAGCTCGACACATGAAAAATAAGCATCCCTTAATTATATTACGATATGCAATACAATAGTTTAAATAGTTGTGAATTAAATAAGTGAGACACTGGACTGTCGTATTGGACCGCCAAGTGCATAGTGAGTACACTGTATAGTTGTATAATTGTATACCTATATAGAATGCATAGCCAAACATATGCATGAGTCATTTGAGCTGACAGTGCTTCTATGTGTTAAGTGTTTCACTGAGTTATGCGGATCCGTTGAGCCGTCGGCTCATAAAAACGTGAGCCGGCTCTCACGGATCTTCTGTCGGAGCCGGCTCTTTGAACCGGTTCAGATCTGAGTTACTCAAGCCTATCCCACCGTGCCGCGTAACCAGCATAGAGTCCGGGAGCCCGCGACCGATTTTGACGACAAAATCGGAAAAACTTATTTTTATTTATAACGTTGATATAATGTTAATGTTCAGCTGTGGTACCAGTTCTGAATTGGTTTACGGCAGCCTCTTACGCGTAGAATCGTTGAAAGAATAATTAAAGAAGGGAAACCGCCAAAGCTTAAAAGAAGTATTTGTTAAGCATGTGCACATGTTCGAACATGTATATTCAGCTGGCTGAAATGCGCGGATTATATTTCAGCTGGCTTATATAAACACGCCAATACGAACTTTCAGTAGAATAGCTAAAGCTGAAATTTGGTGATATACTAGTTGACATAATACTTGAAACGACAGCTGATTGTATACTAATCCAAACAAAATAAACATTTTAATTTACTATAATTCGCATAGAACTAAATATTGGTACAGGTCTTAAGGTACACTATTACAAATAAAATATCAAAAGTCTCCACCGATCCTACATCTGCTTCAAAATTTATTCAAGGTCGAAGGTCAGAAGTATTGGATTTTTGTACTTTTCTCGTAAACGGTAAATGTTATCTAAAAATAGGTCAGACAAAAGTTGTAGATCATGCAATTGTCTACAAAAACTGCTCTTATTTTTTTTTCCTACGAATCCCTATTTCTGAGATATGGGACCAAATTGTTATGTAGGTACTGAACGTATTTATCAAAAACCACTTAAAATGTTAATATGCATATTTATATTTGCGATGTATGAAATCACCATTTAAAAAGAATGGTGATTCGTAGGAAAAAAAGTATAAGGACAATCCTTGAAGACAATCGCATGATCCACAACTTTTGTCTGACCTATTTTTAGATAACATTTACTGTTTACGAGAAAAGTGCAAAAAACCGATATACTTTTAACCTTTGATCTTGAATAATTTTTTTAGCAGATGTAGGATCGGTGGGGACTTTTGGTGTTTCATTTGTAATAGTGTACCTAAAACCTATACCAATTTTCAATTTTCAGCTCTATGCGAATTATTGTAAGCCGAACACTACACCGGGGGAAACACCTTCAGCAGACGCAGCGAAGATGCAGCGCGAAAACATAATCCGATGATGCCCGAACTGTATGCACGCCCTCCAGCAAACAGTGATACGTTGTCTACACTTCACACTACAAAAGTGAAACTTAATTACATCTAGATGTTATAAATTACCCGAATATATTTAATGAATATAAATTACCCATTTTTGTAAATCGCGAGGTAAAAAGTTTTGGAAACGCTGCTCTAGTAGATCAGCTTGTACTGATATTTCGGTTTATTAGACGAGATGCGACTTGAGCAGTCCGTGCAGTATATAGTCAAAAGTAAATATAATGCACAAGAGTTATGTGGTATATCTTCCCTACTCTTTCTGTAATCTAAAGAACGAAATACTAATCTTAGGTACTATTTACGTGTTCATTGAACTCAAATTATTCAGTAATAAAGATTAAATACGGAAACATTCATTAAAATAAGTGAAGTGTTGACAGTTTAAATCAAAGTAATTAGTTAATTAATTTGCAATAACGAAAAGCATATCGCGGAACAAAGGTTAAATATTTAGCAAAATTTACGTTAAACTGTATGGATTATATTTTTTGAAGTGTAACTTTTTATGAGAGGTATTTGGAAAGAATTCCGTGGCATAAGGATCGAAAATAACGCGACACTGTACTTTTTAAACTTGCATTTAATACCGACGTTTCGATACATTTTGTATCATCTTCAGAGTTTACTGTAATTATATTTTCTTTGTTATAAAAATGTTATAAATGAAAACGTAATTATGTTAAAATCCATGTAAGAAACTCACCAAATGCTGTCACATGTTATTAATATACTATAATAACCATATACTTTTATTCTATACTGAGCATCGTAATAAAATCGCAATCGAACCATTAGGGTGCAAACATATACTTCTGTATTTAATTTGAAGCTTGAAAAAAAAAATATTTTTCGTATAAAATATTGATCTATACACATTTATAAATAAAATTTATAACAATAATTTATCAAACAAATAAGTTTAACTACGAATAAAACTTGTTTTTTATATCTCGTAAAAATTTCAGCCCAAAATCTTTAGTAGTTTTTGAGATATTAAACCCGCGACCTTCGAAAATGATGTTTGGAGAAAAACGCGTTTAAAAAAATCAGGTTTGATAGTGAAAAAATTTGTAATGATCAATTAATATGATGTGTCTACTTACCTGACAATAAATATGGTGCCTACCAACATATTTACCTGACTCTAATAATTGAACCATAATAATAATAAAAACTCCGGTCGCAGTGCGAAACCCTGCCGACAATATAGTGTATTTGCTTTTATAAGTAGTGTGGCTCTATTGTATGAACTTAACTTTGTTTTTGGACAAAATAAAAAAATTACCCCTTAATACACCCCTTAAAACAACATTTTTTTACTTAATTTCAATACTACATAGCAATTCAACACCTGTACCAAATTATATACACCCTTCAGTATTTAAAACCATATTAGTAAACTTGCGTTTCCATAAAATTTGTAAGTCCGGGTCTGTCGGGCCGATTTTATTAAAATTTTAGCAGCACATTTAAATAATTACTAAAGGGTTAAATTTCAAGTTTGAAACGATTCTGAGAATTTTTTCGGTATTTTTGGGCCCAAAAACACTTTTCAACCCCTAAATACCCCCCTTAAAATGGCCCGATCGGGCCCATTTTAAATAGGCTTCTTGCGATGATGGATTCCAACATGTGGACCAAATTTCGTTTAAATCGATTAACTCTGTCGAGAGTTATCGTGGTCACACACATATATATATATATATATATATATATATATATATATATATATATATATATATATATATATATAAATATATATATATATATATATATATACATATATATATAAACATTTCCAAAAATGGTGCCAAACTTCTTAGAAACTTATGAAACGTCGAGAAATTTTGGTCCGACCCCTAGGTCCCGCCATCCGACCGACGCCAATAGTGTAAGTGCCTTATGGCAAATACACTAATAAGACAGTGATACAACATTCCACGCATATAGCCATAGCAGCTGAGCGTGTTATAATAATAAAAAAAAAAATTAATATTTTAAATATTATCGTAACGAATATCGTTTTGAAATTTTGTAGGCATATTTCACATACTATGTCGAACATTTTTAAGCAAAAAAAAAATAATAAATATTTTTGAGCTGCTACACTAGGTGCCCCCCTTAATTCAAAGACCTTTTAAATATAGAAATATGGTGTGCATATATAGACTGTGTCAAAGTAGTTTTCTAACCACATGCTCTTTTCAGTAATAGTTTGTACATGGCTAGTGCAATAAATGGTCGTTGGATGGCAGAGGAGCGGGGAAGCCCCCAACTGTACACAGATTGCTCAGCAGGAAACCACCAACACGCACCATTTCGATTTACAGTCCCCACATACAAATTATTGTATGGCGCTTTGTACCAATTTCTCGATACAAACAATGCTTAAATATTACTGAACGTTGGCTAGTATAGCAGTGGCGTGCGTATTGTTCAAATGAATGTTTTATAAACAGATACAAAGCACAGACATATAGGTCTCTTTACTTTCGTGGCATAGAAAATATATGCAAAAATTATCTGTCACTCTATTTTCGTATCACGCATGTATATAAAATGGTTGAATTGGTTGTGAAAAATTGTTTTATCTAGTTGGTTTATCTGATTGGTCAATTTTGTTCTCAAGGGAGTAACGTATTTTCTATTTTTTTTAATTTGACATTAGAAATAAGCAAATAAAAAATCGTTGAGCGTAAAATCTCATTCAGATAATAAAATACCTATCGATTTTTTTACCGAGGAGAATTAATTTTTTTATTTAATTTTTTTTATTCGAAAAAAAGAAGTGTCGTCTTAAAGAAGGAATATGAAAAAAATCGTTATACATAACATTTCTTCCTCAGTTAATGTGTATAAAACTATAAAGTCTAGGTTTTCTAAGATAGCGGCACCGTAATATAGCGGTCGTAATATGACGGTGAATGACGTAACAAAAACTGAGTGCATAGAAGTAAATTGATTACGTCACGATGGAGCCGTCACTATCGAGAAAACCACATCAACTTAATTCAATACACACGTTTTTTCTGACGTCATTTACCGTTATATTACGGCCGCAATAATACGATACCGCCGTTTTAGGAAAACCGAACTTTATTTCTTTGAAAGAAAACCAAATTTTCAAACACTTTTTATGAATACTGTAACGAAACTGACATAACTGTTCTTTGTCGGAGGTAAAAATATCTATTTGCAAAAATAAATGTTAACAAAAACTAAAAAGTACATCACTATAATAATGGAAAATGAAATAAAATAAATAACGGACAAAAAACAAATGAATTCTAAGCACTAATAACAACACTATATGCAAGGAATGTATCTAGGACACTTATCTATTATTTATTTAAACAGTTCTCAATATATTTATTTAGCATCCATTTCATTAAATGTCGTTCGCGCACTGTTCACTTCTTGATTAACACTGACTGACTGCCCTTCAATCATTCTGGAACAGTCTCGAAGCATCGGCATTCTTCTACGCGGTTCCAACAACAATGTGCGCTTTGTTGTCTACGCGGTTCCGACAACAAGTACGTATTGTTGTCTAAGCGGTTTTGACAACAATGTGCGTATTGTTGTCGCCTACAGTGGCGTTTCGTTACAATGCATTTTAAAACTGGAACAATTACATTTCTATTGAGCCAACTGACTATAGTTGAAATATTTAGATAAATTCTGGTTAGTTTTCACCTACCTAAACATGAAAATTAAAAATCTGTGTGTCACTTTTGAAAATATATACCTATACAATCAAATTTGTTGCAGCTTTGGCACAGTTTCAGAAAACATAAATAAAATTGTTAGATACATAAAATATCATTAAAAATCTAGCATGTGGTCGAATAAAGCCACATTTTAAGTGTTTAGATGTGAGGTTATGGTTTGTGTACCGTACTAACAGTTTTATGTTGTGCCAATAATCATAAACATGATCGGGAATTGAACCCGGCTCGCTTAAATATTAAAGAACGCGGCTAGTAAATATTTGAAGCCAGTTTTATAATAATGAACTTGGTCGGCACAAATCGTACAACAACCGGAAAAATAAACTTGCACTGGCTTGGTTTTTATTTTATTTTTATAAGACATTTTGCTTCAGTCTTCTAAAGCCTGTCGTCCACTACAAACTTAAATTGTTGTACTGACTAAGTAAAACTAAAAAATTGCATTTTTTTAAAGCAGAATCTATTTTTCCATACACAATTAAAAGCATATTTATAAAAAAAAAACATTAGCAGATGATAGAATAAATTTCTATTCAAATATTGATATTAAACCATTATTGTTGACGTTTATTAATTGTAATATAATTATTTGAAGATTCGTTTCAATAAAATTAGTATAAAAAAACTTGTATTACAATCTGATATCTCAAGTAGGTGTTGTACCATAATAACACAAAAATAAATAAATAACCAGAATTATAATGTTTTATTATACCTACGCTTTATTCCTTCGAACCTTGGTGCGCGGTTAACATGAAATTCTATCCTGAAACGGCTAGCGTTGTAGTTTCTCGAGTGTTGGAAGATTTGCAATGATTGTCTTACGCGTCAGGGTTATAACAAAACATGTCTAATAGTTACCTTATCTAAGTAGGTACTTGTTTTTTTTTTTATTTCATTTTAAAATTGTGTTTGCTAAAACAATGTTTTTAAACGAAACCGTAAATCAATTTAGGTACGCCTACGGAAAAGCAATAACGTTTCATTTTTCACTTGGAACCAAGGTCACGATTCCGTCGGTAGCCACATAAAAGACACCGCCTCCGAATTATGTTTCTGGTTATTTACTTATTCTGTGATTGAATTACTGTTAGTACAAGCATCGCTAAAAACTTTAAAAAAATTGGTTGTCTGTAAAGTCGGTTTACGGACGATAGTTTTACGTGATAACGTATTCCGTAATACATAACCTAAACCTCCCAAAATTTGGTTTCAATCCGCTTATCCTTGGTGTCGGAATGATAAGAAATGTCAAAAGTGACGTTTGCAACTGTCAAAGTATTATGTTCTAATAATAATTAGTTATTCCAATACTTAACTTAGAAGGCGTTGCATTTCACAAAATACTAATGTCAAAAAATTGAATTAAACATTAGAAATGCAGCCGTTTTCATGTTAAGACAAGACATACGTTATTTTCTAATTTCCATGTACGGCAAACAAAGACGACCGACCGCGTCGCGCCATGCATTAGACAACATTGCATTTATACAGCTATTTTTCTATATAAATTTGTATAAAAAAACTGTTTAGGCAAATTCTGTTATACGAAATCTATGTAAAATGTTCCCCTCTTTCGTTTAAGACTGGTTTCAAACCGATCTGATTTAAATTGAGCGAGAAATTAGCAAAAAGCACGCACAGGGTCAGGCGGAACGTTACGCGTTAGGAACGTTAGGAACGTTACACTTTTTCGTGCATGCAGCCGGTGTTTTATCAATTTATAAGATTGGTGATTCATCAATTTATAAGACGTTATCACGTCAAAAAATAATATACTTACTGGTTCGCATAAAATAAGCGCGTCTATAGGTAAACGTTTGATTCCGAGTTTTGCACAACGTCCTTAATAATAACTAGTGGTCGTTCAATAGTCGAAATTCGACCGTAGTTCATTAAATTTTTAAGTGTGAACGTTATTGACGTTCTTTCGTCATTATACGGATTTCTCCTGAATCGATTTGACCTTCGTTCACATCGTGGTGAAATATAAGTATATTGAGCACTTCCCCTCATTAAAACGAAGAGAAAGATGTATGTTTCATCACAATGTGTGCGAATTAACACACTCAAATCGGTACCACACTCTTTTTCCCGTATGAATGATAGTTCGGTACAATGTTTAAATTAACAGTGACATCTTTCGGTGCCAGTATCCAACTCTATTTACAACATCATGTCACCGAGTGACGACATAATATAACTTCTGAATCGATTTTACCTGTGTTAATTCGTACAAATCGTGATGAAACATAAATTGTGCACTCCCCATAGTTAAAACGACTCAAAACACACTCAAATCGATACCACAACGTATTTCCTTTACGTATTTATATATACATAGATAATAAAACTTTATAATAGGTAGAGTCTTAATAATAAACTCGTGCGTGTGTCCATCTTCTAATTGTACCGCGTTCGAAACAGTTAACAATTAGACGGCATTATACAGAACTCTGTGTAACCAACTAGTGGATTTATATCGGTGGGCAATATAGATCTGCTTTATTACCGATGCAACATCCTTTTCGCCTATTAGCAGGATCGTATTAAAGGGACGTCGTATCCCTTTCCAATTCAGCCGCACGCCATAAATTTAGTGGGTTTGAGCATAACGGGTGTTCTGTGATTTCGTGATCGAAAGTATTCGGGAACACAGCTTGGTGTAGCTTTTAGTCTTTGAGTCAAAATCTCGTCGGCTCGAATCTCACCTCCGCGTTCGGATGTTTTTTGATGTTTAATTTAATTTGATGTAATTAGTAGTGATGTGCCGGATATCCGTATCCGTATCCGCGGAGCTCCGAGGGAGAAACAAGATTCGTTTTCGTATCCGTTAGTTTTATGGCGGATCTTTTACGGATCTTTTACCTTATAATTTTTCAATTCATAGATGAAATTTTATATATATAGGTGATTAGGTAATAATGAAAAACTGTTAAATTCCTTTCAGATTATTTTTTATTTCCTAAAATCGTATTTAACACCTTTATATTGCAAAAATTTATCGTAGTAATAAAAAACTATCTTTATAATGAGATATTGCACATCGATCTTTGGAAAGAGACAATCTGTTATGAGAGTTAACTTTTAAAGAAGTCAATAACTTTTTCCCATAACAGATAGTCTCTTTCCAAAGGTCGATGTGCACCTTTATATTGCAAAAATTTATCGTAGTGAATACCATACCAATAGTACATAACTCAAAGGTACTAATAAAAAACTATCTTTATAATGAGATATTGCACATCGATCTTTGGAAAGAGACAATCTGTTATGAGAGTTAACTCTTAAAGAAGTCAATAACTTTTTCCCATAACAGATAGTCTCTTTCCAAAGGTCGATGTGCAATATTTACCGCCGCGTACTCTAAGAAAGTTAAGATCCGTATCCGTATCCGCGGATCTTGAAACCAAATATCCGTATTCAGATCCATATCCGCGGATATGCATATTTAACGATCCTTATGCTAACGGCTGTAGTTGTCGAGCGTCTATAATCTTCAATAAATAGATAAAAATGACTTCAGTGCTTTCGTGTTCTTTAGAATTTTGGCGAAGACAAAACTTAGACAACCATCAAGTCTAAAGTTTGCAATGTACATGAAAATTAAAGATTGCACTATAAATAAGGAATGAGTATAAAACAAATCCGTCACATGTATAAAAATTACGCCGCTCTTATTTCATTGTGAAGTAAAATGACTCACTCATTAAAATTTTAATTTATACATAGTATCTAGGTGGCTAGACTGATTCCAGTTCAATTGTTTTATGATTATTGGACGTATCAATTATTTACAACAGTGGTTCCCAAACTTATTTGGCTTACTGCCCCCTTTCCAGAAAAAAATATTACTCAGCGCCCCCTGGATTTTTTTTTAAATTTTAATAGAAATTAAACAGAAATATATATGCAAATCTTTGATTAACGTCTGAATAGAACTCTTCAAATAAATAAAATTGGTCGACATTGTTTCCTAAAGAACTCTCCACAAACGCCCTTTCCTTTTCACTAATTGTTATACCTAATACAATCTTTGCCACCTCATTGTTAATATTAGTCGCCATGTCATTATTAGTACCTCGCCAATGATTTCAATTGACTTGTTTAATATGTTTGCTACCTTAAAATAGCAACCATTCTTTAGTCTGTGAGAGAAAGGCATTTAAATAAATAAATAAATAAATAAATAATACCTTGCGACTGAATCTCATCTAATATAATTATTGCCAAAATATTTTATCGCTGTCAAGTTATTTTTTTAATTACAAATAGCTAGTCGCCCTTTAAGTTGTTAGTCGCCTGGAAAATTATTTCCCATTGAAATCAACGATCGAGTCACCCAGTAGGGACGATAATCTCATTATATCCGAATCCTTTTGTCCTGTCGTATGCTGGTGAGACACGTTCTGAGTGCGTCAATAAAGTCATTATTTTTATTTGTTAATTAAAACCGTTAAAATAAAATTATCTGACTGCAGCAGACGCGAACACATTAAAACTGTCCAATTAATTATAAAACAGTTTCGTTTTTAATTATTCATCTTGACGCGTTTTATAGCGTGTTTTATAGATGCGAAAAGATGCAAATCGGTCGTCCTTCAGCAAAACCAACTTTCGCAGTGTAGCGTTCAATTTATTAAACATAAAGCTCAGACGGGAACCAGGGTTGCCACTTGTTCGGGATTGACCTTGGTAATCTAAATACGCCAAGTCCCCGAATTGAGTGAACAAAAATTTGAAGAAAAAATCTCAAATGGACAAAAATGATTGTTTGACAAACAACTCAATATCGCTAAAAGTATACAAAACTTTTAATGAATGAATGGGAAGAAATAAATTTATGACCTCCAAAGACTATAGCAGATTTTTATTTAAAAACAAATCATTTATAAGAAAAATTTATTAGGTAATAATTCCGAAATATTAGGTAAATAATCGCATAAAGAAAACATATTATTGTTTATTTTGTTTATACCAACTGTATTTATTCATACTGTATAGTTTTAACTTCTTAATTATACTTTTTTCGTAAAATCAAAAATATTTTCTTTTTTTCTTAAATTGTAATTTTTATCGGGAACATAGGTACGTACTCATTACCAATTATGTTTAAAACCAGTCAATAAAATATACTACTGTAATAAACCACTTGCTGTAGTCCAAACGAGTTTACAAACACACATACATACTTACATACATTCATACAAACTTACAAGTGAAACTAATATAAAGCGTGTAAAAAGATACCTAAAACCCTTAACGGAGAGCAAATATCAACAAAATATCATAGCCCCATGTTATATTCCTTTGTTCTAAGTTCAGTAGGACATACTGTATAATGTATATACAGTGTAAATTATATATAGCGAATTTCTATTTACTCGAAAAGCTCTTTGAAACGTAGAAATTGGTAAGGTTTGTTTGGTTTACATTGTTACCCATGTATTGAAACACTATATAGCGTAACAACCACTCTCGATAGCGAAACAATACGTCATTATTTAGATTTTAGACCCTGACAATGGGATTCAGTGAGGAAAAATGAGGAGATACAAGGCGATGAAGAAGACAAAGTGGATGATCTTAAGCCACCACCAAGCATTGAACAAATTCTGCATGCCGCAAAATTATGAAAAAAAATATTTTTATTTAACGAAGATGATCCCACTATATCGCAAGATATGAATAAAAAATACAATGAAATACTGGAATAATAAAAAACTACAAACAAAGTTAACAGACTATAATTTTGTTATGTAAATTTTTTTCACTAAATAAGTCAAAATTTAAACTACTTATTCGTAAAATTATATTGTTTTCTTTTACTCTCCGTTTAACGAAATTTCTTTAAAACGCAATAAAATACCCGGTTCCCTCAATTTCACTATATAGAGTTTACATTGTACCTATATAAATTGTAACGTTTTTTTACTATGTTGGGGATTACGTACGAAACATTTGAAATGTCTGGTTGAATTGGACGAGTAGAAAAAGTCCCTACAAGCAAAATACGAAATCAAAATTTTCACTTAAAGTTTAAAAAAAATATCGAATCGTGTTTTGGCTTTTTCTCGCCTCAGGAGTAAAGCACGCTCACTGCTGGTAAAATCGAGCTTGCACTAAAAGTTTCATTATAAAAGGTCGCACCTGAATTCCAAACTTGAAACGAATTATAATTTTCACAATGTCATTTATTTGTGCAAGGAAATAAAAACTTAAATCATCTTTTCGCGAAGTAATTTGAAGAGGTTCTTTCATTTTAGTTTCTTTCAGTTGGTAATCGTGAAAATGAACTTCTTCAGTTATTAACGTGTCGATATGGAATTCGCGACTTGTAGAAACTACTTGGAACTCTGGAAGCGAAGCTGCTGCACTTCGTTTGAAAAGCGTGTTTTTGTTCATATGTTATTAAGCCGCTGAATGAATAATACAGGTAGCTGACAGGCCTGTTCAACTAATAAACGCAGAGCCTCATAGAAATATCCGTGGTCTTAGCAGTCGCTGCCACCATTTTAATTAATATTTATCAGTTCAACCCACAAGTAATGGTAATAGTTTAGGTCAAAAATCACTTTTCAAAATTTTACAATATTTTTTTGTTTTGCGGTCTCCCAAATCCAAAAAACACATTTTTGAAAAAAACTGTGCGTTTGTTAGTCTCTTTGTCTGTGAACGCGATATAGGTCAAACGGATGAACGGATTGAAACTAAATTTTGGGAGGATGTTTGATACGCAAATAATATGAAGAGCCCTATTGTTTTAGGGGAAAATCGGCGCATGCGCAAATGAAATATATGCTATAACGTTCTTTTATACAGTATGTAAACACGTAAGGTGCACATAGGGAAATTAGCATTGGGAAAAAATACTTGGATCAGAGTTAGCCATGACTGCATTAATTGTTATTTCTATTGAATTATCGTGGTAATCTTGAGGATTTCTATTTTATTTCGATTTATTTTTATTTTACTTGGCTTTTTTAATAATAAAAAGCTCTTATAAATCATTATTTTAATTTTTTTGTACAAAAATAAAACAAAAAAACAATACCATCTGTTTGGAAACATTTCATTCAAAAATTGTCTGACTGGTATGACGTATGAGCGTTGGTAAATCAGTGACCCAATGTCTTTAGGTTCAACACGAATAGGCGTAGATATTTGATCTCGCACCATATTTAAGTATTTTTGGCAATTTAATGTCCCATTAATAAAAAAAGTCCGATTATGTTGTAATCATTTGAATATTTTCTTCGGTAGTATACACATTCATTTTGCAAAAGAATATTATCTGTCAAATTAAAAAACAAGATTTCAAGGCTCACTCTGATCCAGTCATTTTTTCCCAATGTTAATTTCCCTATGTGCACCTTACGTGTTTACATACTGTATAATGGAATACTTTTCATAACGGTTTATTATTATTTTCATTTTTTTTCAAGAAAGTTTTGTTAATTTTTTTTTTCTAAACCAGGCAGCCTGCAAGACTTCAAGCAAGCAAGCGAGTTTGAAATCCAGCATCGTGTAAAGGGGCCTTAGGTTGTTGTTATTTCAATTATTTATTAAAAAAGTTATTTGTAGTTGTTAAGTTAGAAAGATCTGCATGTTGAACACGGCTAGTACAGTGAGTAGTTTAATATTCAACGAAAGTTAAATGACTGTTCCAGTTGCGACGTCATGTCAAACTGCAGATGTTAAATATCAACTTACAAAGCTCCTATTTGTGGGTTCATGGGGAGAAGAGCCCTATAGTGTGTGTCTGGGGCTTTGCAGTTTGCGGTACGCAGTCGCGGTCGGTTTTCTACTAAGGTAGTGTCGAAGAGAACAACTAACGTGTCCGACATCCAATCTTTTGAGAATAAAGTTTTATAAGCCATATTTAATTCAACGTACACAAACTAAACGTCCTCCAATAAAACGTCGTCCCATAAAAATGTCGCGCCAATCCCACGGTTTTTATATATTTACTAGCGGTCCGTCCCGGTTTCACCCAGGTGCAATAAATATAATTCTACAGAATGTATTTTGTTTGCGGTCCGGCGTCTGAACTAATAGCTTTGAGCGAATTCTAACAGATATCGCTACTTGGTACTCTAACTTTTTTGTTTGCTTCTGAACTAATAGCTTTGAGTAAATTTTATCAGATGTCGTTACATGTTATTAAAACAGTTTTTTTGAGAAAACACCGTAATTTTGTACAAAATATTTAATAAAAACTATCCCATAGCGTAAAAACAGTTAAAAAAACTTTTAAAACTTTTTCAGTGGTTTTTCCGACTCACACAATCCACTAAAATTCATCCCGTTTCCTATTTTAGTGGATTGTGTGAGTCGGAAAACCCCTGAAAAAGTTTTTCCGACTTACACAATCCACTAAAATAGGAAACGGGATGAATTGAGAATCAAACAGCGGTTCAAGATGGCATCAAATTCAAAAATGTTTGGTACAAGAGTTGATCTCTTTGACCCAAAGAACAATAATCCTAGATAAAAAATACAGGGTCGTATTTAAGAAAGTGTAGGTGACCTTGATATTTTGGAGACACCTCCACCAAACGAAAAAAAAAACTACATCACTGTTCATCCCCCTTGATTCCCTGTAACTTTTGTGCGAAACTTTTTTTTCGAAAACCCTTCCTCTAAGAAATAAAAGGTTGTTCGGTTTTTAAAAAACCATACTGTACCTATATATAGTTATATTCGTAAAACACAGATAAGCATACTTTTTTTTTGGCGGGGAAGTAAGTTACGCTGAAATTTAATGACATTCAAAAGCAATTTATAGATTACTATCTTATATTTTAGAAGCTTAATTCATAATTTTCTATCGGAAAAAAACTTTTTAAAACTAAAAGTAACAATGCTGAAAAAAACGTATTTAAATAAATAAAATTATCGACCAATTTTTTCAGACTGTATATTGACAAAATATTATAAAATAATAATTCAATATTATATTTTTTAGATTATTTCTGAAGAAGTTCTAAATCCGAACCGAAACGTCATCTATTGAATTATTATTATATAATTTTTTGTCAATATACGGTCTGAAAAAATTGGCCGATTATTTTGTTTGAAGAGTTCTATTCTGACTAGTGATTGCTCCCGGAATTGCCGGTACTGAATTTCCCGGGAATTCCCGGAAAATTACTTCGCCTTGAGTACCGGGAAGTAAAACCCATTTCCCGGGAATTTCGGTACTACAAAAAATTATACTAATTTAAATGTTTTAACTATTTTTTCAAGCTGTAAATGTTGTAATCGTCGCCGGTGATTTGAAACATAACGTTTTATTAAAGTAAATAACACCCATGTGACATTACCTTAATTTCTTTCTGCTTTTTCTTTCTTTTATTTTAAATTTTTTATGTCTATTTACCTACTTAATTAAATTTTGGTAGGTACTTAAGCTACGACTACGAGTTTAGAATTTATGTTAATTTTTCAAAACCAGACTGAATAGGTACAATATTAAATTTGAATTTAAGGTTCCTTTTTCATGACAGCAATGATTATTTCTTATTAAAGTTGAGTTAAGATAATAATTAATACTTAATTTTTTGATCATCAAAGATTATTATTAAGGCTGATTGTAATATTTAAAGGTTATTGGATTACGTAGGGAAACTCAGTGATTTGTATTGTGATTAAACTTCTTCAACTTATCGACAATCAGTTGGAATTTGGAAATCATATAAATAAAATAGTGTCCAAAGCGAATCAGATGTTGGGTTTCATTATGAGAATAGCTAAACCATTCCACAGTATACCCGTAATGAAAACATTATATTGCTCGCTGGTAAGATCACAGCTTGAATATGCGTCTGTTGTATGGAGCCCATATTATTTTAACAAAATTAGTCGCATTGAATCTATTCAAAAAAGATTTCTAAGAACTATCAATTGGAAATTCAATTTACAATTAACATACGAAAGTAGACTATCTTTAATGAAACTACAAACTCTTGAAGTTAGGAGGAAAATTTCTGATATGTGTTGTCTACATAAAATTATAAACGGTACAATTAATTCACCCGACTTACTAGCAAAATTTTATTTATCTGCTTCAATCTACCACACTAGGAATAGAAATCTATTTTATTTGTCCTCAGTCACGACCAATTATGCCTTTAACTCTCCGCTTTTCAGAATGGCGTACATTTTCAACGATATCAACAATAGAACGGATATTGATATTTTTGGGGATACTCTAAAAAATTTTAAAAGACAAATTTCTGTTTTTTTGAAGTGACAATTATATCTTTTCGATTCTCTAAGTTCTCTATATTATTCAATTATGTTTCTTATTTTATTGCTTTTTTTTCTTTCTTTTATACTATATACCTACCTATAGTTTGTAAAGCAAAGTGCTGCAAATGTATAATAATTATTGTATAATATTGAGAGCAGGCTTGTTACTGGACACTCATTGTCTGTTAGCCTGCCAGATTTACAAATAAAATAAAATAAATAAAACTCTTTCCAACATTTAATTTCACGCACAATAAGCATTGAACACATTTTTCCTCTAGTACCGAAAGTATTGAATTTCTCGATACTGGATCACCTCCAGTACCGGGAAATACAAATTCGATTTCAATACAGGTACTGCAATCCCTAATTCTGGCGTTAATCTAAGATTTAAACCTATTTAAGTTTTCTTTTAACGTTGTCGCTGGAAGTAACTTCCCCTACTCCAGTTATATACGACTGAAAATTACATCTTGACGATGATGACTTCTGAAAGCGTCGGCTGTGCCTTGTTAAGCGAGACACACGTTGACCCTTCCACTGAATCGAATGTTCCGACCCGTACTTTTAATTGTTATGTTAATGTTCCAACATCGCACTTGATTATCCCAATGTCCAGCCGCAGACGACCTTCCCCTGGAGGTACTCCATAAGACAAGAACGGAGACACAAGCATCGGACAAAGACAGCTGATAATTTCTCTCTACACGTGTTGTGATAAAGTTTGTGAATAACATTCAAGTCGTTATATTATGGTTTCCTTGGCGTACGTTTTATTGGTGCCATTTTATTACATTTGGGATTATTACATTCGTATTATTATAATTAAACTCTAAGACGGTTGGCCACACTGTTTTCGTTGGAATGAGGCGACTTGTTTGATCTCAAACAAAAGTCTCGTTACTAGACATTAAACATCCTTATGAAAAAATATTTTTAAGAAAAAAATTGAACCGACTTCAAAATATGCACTAAAAAGTAAAAAATAATTATTATTATTTTTGGAGTCGGTGTCAGCCAAAATGAAATCTATTCCGAGAACTAGAGACATGTAAGATTTAAATTGCTACTTTCGAATTCCGATGTGACACCGACTCCAAAAATAACAATAATTATAGAGATAGATAAAGTATTGCAATGGGTAGGCCAGGCATGCGTGCCTTTGAAATTTGAGAGTTTCCCTCGATTTCTCCGGATTCCACCATTAGATCCCGACTTGGTTCCGATGGGACCACCTGGGTTTCAATTATAAATTCACCTCACTTCTGGCCATATTCACCGAACGTAAGTAGTTATTTATTCGGTTCATTTGTTTCTTTCCTCCGAATAAATAGCGATAATTCAATTCACCAAGCATAATTATGTTTACTACAGGTATAAATATAGTCTATCTAAATTCTCGGGTATAAATATTTATTCGCCTGAGAAAATAATAATGGCCGCCACATAGATCATAATACCTAATCTATAAACGTGGACTACTGTATCTACAGTTTGCTTTTATGAATTTATTTATGTGTTGTTTATTAATCTTTTGTGAAGTTTATTAATCTTATGTGTTAAGTTTATTAATCTTTTAGTTGTAAAACATTAAAGTTAGTGAAAGTTTTGCGTGTAATTGGGTTAGGATAAAACATTATTATTTTAATGAAACTTTTTTTTGACATTTACACTAACGCAATCGGTCGGATTTTTGGGTGAGCGTCACAATATTCAACGAAAATACCAAGGAGTATAGTGTTTTATTCTTCAACTAACTATTTTACCTGATAATTTGGTTGATGAATTGAAAGTAAATTTCATTGTAATGAATAAATTTGTTCCAATTTCTGTCCTTAATAATGAAGATATGGCCATTCGAGATCTATTAGTTCCGGTTTGGACTTGGTGGGCGTAGTAATGTCAAAATTATATTTAAAAACTTCTTCATCGCTCCCTCTAAAAGAAAAGACCACTGAATATGAACCTGAAAACTTAACGGTGTGAAATGTACAATATAAAGTAGGTCATTGTGAAGTTATTTTAAAAACAGAATAGCAGAATAATTTGGGAAGATTAATCATCTGAAGAATATAATATTTTCGCGTTTAATAAATTCCCAGTTCTGTAACATTGTTACAAGACTTGTTACTTTAGGTACTTTTTTAAAGCGACGTCTCTAATTGGACAGAAGTTGTGAATTGTTAATTAAATCATTAATTAGTAAAGTGGAACATATTATGTTCCATTCAGTCTACGGGGGCAGAATTTTACATACATTCTTGACTCATTTTCAACTTGACAAATAAATGGCGGCGTTTAGAGACTTTGAAAAAATTACTTTTGATAGAAACATCGGTGATTAAAACAAAGTATGTGTACTTTATGTACGCGCGTTAGAAGTTATACTTCTTTGGCGTGATTAAAAACTGATTTTTAATTGGCATGCAAATGACTTATTGAAATAAATTAATAAAACGACTGGAGTAAGATTGGCATAAATACAGCTACTGGACGCTACGCACATGCGAACATGATCTCTATCATACTCACTCAGTGAACCGAAACTACAATGATATACGGCGAAGGCATGTCCACTAGTGTAAGTGTCCTCTATTTTGTTGGCTGTTTTACTATTCGGAATGGGACTAATTTAGGTCAAAAATCACTTTTAAAAATTTTACAATATCTTTTCGTTTTGAGGCTCCCCGAATCCAAAAAAAAATTTTTTTTTAAAACCCTGTGCGTCTGTTAAAGATTCTTTTATTTCCGCAACCAAAAAGGTCTCCCTTTCGTTTTGCTCTTTGTAGTGGCCAGGTGCCTGCGTTCCTGATGAGTCCAGGGGGGGGGGGAATTATCCCCTGTATCCCCCATATCTACCGGCCCTTGAGTCTGTTTGTCTATGAGCACGATACAGGTCAAACGGATTGAAACCAAATTTAGGGAGGATGTTTTGCATGTAAATATGAACAACTCTATTGTTTTTGGAAAAAATCGGCGCATGCGCAGAAGAGATATATGCTATAACGGTGTTTATTTCTGTAATAATGGTATACTTTTCATAACGGCTTATTATTCTATTTATTTTTTCAAGAAAGTCTCGTTTTCTAAACAATATAATTTCGGAAATATTGTGAAAATAAAAAAAAATCAGCTGTTCTCTTGCTTTGTAGATCTGCCAGAAATAAACTAGTTAAGCATGCTTTGATTAATTTTTACATGACGTGGAACATATTATGACCATGGCAACGAATGGCAAATAACATATTGAATACTAGCCGCGTCACCTCACGCAATATCAGAAATGTTCTATGCTTTATATTATATTATATCAAATGTCAACATTTTGAAGTTGGAATGGTTCCGTCGCTCATTTGGCTGAAATTTTTTTCTTTGAGCGACTTCATCCTGTTATTTTTGATGTTGCTTCGTAAAAATTCACTCTCACCATTTTTACCATAATGTTCTAAAGAAGTATAACTCCAAAACATCTTAAATTGTTTGACCACTTAACAACCAATACTACTCCTAATTTTTCTGACATGCGGCCAATCAAAAATAATGTTGATAATAGACAAAATATCTTCGCTAAGAATAGAAATATTTTATATGCAATTTGCATGTCAGGGTAATCTTTGAATTATTCCGCAGACACGAATTTTAAATCTTGACTTTCCTGTTTCAGTAGGTGAATGAGACAGGGTGTTTTTAGACGACAAACTTTTTACGAATACAAAATCTGTTCTGATTTTCTAACCACTAAATTGTGAACAACCTTCTTCCACTTATGAACTTAATTTGAATTGAGTACCTACCGTTTTATTTTAAAAAAGATTTTCCTTAAATTTCAAAAATTCATTTCATTTGAATTAAACCTTTTAATATAAAAGTAAGTATAAATATTTTAACTTGTTTACTGGTTTATAAAACCTAATTAAAAATATTTTGCCCTGACAACATACAACATAATATAAACAGTTTACAAATGCAAAACAGAATCAGAAATAGGTCACAATAACCAAATGAAATAATTGTACGGATTTATTCATTTCACCATACATAAATTAATTTTAAATATTTTCCGCAAATATAATTTATACGTTTGGATTTTGAACGGTATCCAAAAGCATGTAAATACACCGATCGGTACAAAAAGCGGTTACCCTAAAAGTGCTTTAGTATTTATTGGGTGGTCACTGACATTTCAGAATAATTAAAAACCCCGGAACTAAAGTATCGTTCTTTTATTTAACCTTTCTTTCATAATCCGGTCAAAATAAACCAGAAAATAGTGGTAGGTTTACAATAATTCGCATAGAGCTGAAAATTAGTGCAGGTCTTAGGTACACTATTACAAACGAAATATCAAATGTCCCTATCGATCCTGCATCTGCTAAAAAAATTATACAAGGTCAAAGGTTAAAAGTATCGGTTTTTTGCACTTTTCTCGTAAACGGTAAATGTTATCTAAAAATAGGTCAGACAAAAGTTGTAGATCATGCAATTGTCTACAAGAATTGTTGTTATACTTTTTTCCCCTACGAATCACTATTCTTTAGAAATGGTGATTTCATACATCGAAAATGCTCTTATGCATATTTTAATATTTAACGTTGTTTTTGATAAATAAGTATGTTCAGTACGTACATAGACATTTTGGTCCCAATCTCGGGAATAGTGATTCGTAGGAAAAAAGTATAAGAATAGTTTTTATAGACAATTGCATGATCTACAACTTTTGTCTGACCTATTTTTAGATAATATTTACCGTCTCAGAGTGCGAATATTGACCGCTTGGTGCACAAATTTCTACTATTTGTATTTGTTGCATGAAAAAATATCAAAATAAATATTTACTGGCGGCCTCATGGCTATAAATAACAAAACGATTATTATTACTAGTAGACCCCGTGCAATGGCTGTAAATCCAAGTGCACAAATATCGCAGTAAAATAATGATATTGAAAGAGAGAGAGAAAGTTTATAGTTTACTACTCTGTAGTTGGGCATTTTGCCTGTTGAGTACGTTCAATAAATATAATAATATAATATAAATATAATTATAGACGCGCGAGAACCGTAATTTTGTTGATATTTACAATTTTTTCTATAGAGTTCGAAATATTAAATTAAACCCCCGGTGCGCGTTTCATGTTTCATCACAATGTGTGCGAATTAACACACTCAAATCGGTACCACAAATTTTTTCCTTCCCGTATATTTATATACAGTCAAACCTGAGTGAGTGAGAACTGGGTAAGCGAGAAAAATCTCTAAGTGAGGGTAATTGCCAGGTACCGTCTTTGCAACCCTCGAAAACCTCTGTAGGTAAGTGAGAAACAGAAACATCTATAAGAGAAAGACGTCATAACTGAGACTACTACTTGCCTATACCTCTATAAGCAATAACCGAACGAAATTTAAGACTGTGTCATAAAGAGCTGAACTAGCTGACATTGATTTTTTATCTTTGGTTTTTTTTGTTTTCGTTTGTTAGCATCTATGTCGAATTATCTATCTCGAATAATACATACATGATTATCACTATATATTTGCTGTATTTTTATAGACCTCTATAAGTGAGAAAGGTCACTCCTGTACAAGGCCGTAGCCAGAAATTCACTTCGGGGGGAGTCGAGCTCTGGACCAGAGACAATAAGTAATAACTTTATTTGAAAAAAAACATACATATATTATAACTTTACATAAATACAAATTTAATTAAAAGGCAGCCGACGTAGATTTCGACGAAAGAGTTTAATGATTCATTTAATTTATTAACAATGCATTACATTTCGATTTTACTCGTTCCGAAAAACGTGGAATCCAATTATCGTATCACAGATCCGAAAAAAGAGTCGAGCATATTTTAGTGAGCGTGTATAAAATATATAAAATAGTGGGTTAGATAAGACATTTCAGGGGGGGGATTGAACCCCCAAAACACCCCCCTGCCTACTGCCTTGCTCCTGTACCTCTATGACGTAGAAACTCGGGTTAGTGAAAAACCTCCATAAACGAAAAAAAAATCGCGGTCCCTTGAACTCTTGCTCATCCAGGTTCGACTGTATATGATTATAAGTATATTCGGGCATGCCTATAGTGAATAGCATTTATTTGAACATAGGATTGTTCACGAGTGTATTTGTTGACGCGATCGCGCATGAAATGCCCGAACGCCTGTACCAAATCTGTTCGCGACTCGGTGATTCCCCGTTTATCGCTTTGAACTTTATATTATTGGCAAGCAGCCGTTCTCTTCTCCCTATACACGCGTTAATTACTACAACACAGCCGCACATTTCGTATTGTTTGACTGCCGCTGTTGATGTTCAATTAGATGACTATTAAATTGTAGAACTAAAATCAAGCTCAGTTTATAAAATTATCTACTGTTTTAAAATTAATTATTCCATTGATTAATTATTACCTACAGATTTTTAGATTAACATTCGTTATGCACTGTTTTGAAAATTTGCGTCGCTATTTGTTTAGCAAAGCATCACACTACACACACTTTATTATCTTTATAATACCTATACTAGCGGCCCCGCCCGGTTTCACCCGGGTACAAAAGACCGAATGAGGGGAAGGAGAGACATGAGTACGCACATTCATCTTAGTTTACCGAGATGAATGTTGCGTCCAAATTTCATGATGATCGGAGATATCATTCAAAAGTTTTTTTTCGGACGGACAAATTTTGAGTTAAATACACTTTGCAATATTTTTCATTGATGCTCCGCTCCTATTGGTCCTAGCGTGATATTATATAGCCTATAGCTTTCCTCGATAAATGGGCTATCCAACAAAAAAAAAATTGTCAATTCGAACCAGTAGTCCCTAAGATTAGCGCGTTCAACCAAACAAACAAACTCTTCAGCTTTATATATTAGTATAGATAAAAATTCCGTATCACGATGCTCGTCCGCGCTAATCTTCGAAACCACTGAATCGATTTTAATGAAATTATGTAAATGTGTCTTGCTTGTTCCAACTTACGCTATAGGATAGTTTTTATTAAATATTTTATATAAAATTACGGTATTATTTCTAATTGTTTAGTAACATGCAGCGACATCTCACAGAATCTACTGAAAGCTATTAGTTCACAAACAAACAAAAAACTGTTTTAGTACAACGTAGTGACATCTGATAGAATTCGCTCAAAGCTATTACCTAAATCAGACGCCGGGCCGCAAACGAAATACATTTTGCAGAATTATATCTATCGCACCGGGATGAGACCGGGACGGGTCGTTAGTATTCTATATAAATAAATGTATGTGGTCTTTGTTGGCAATACTTAATTTGTCTTCTCTGAAAGTCGTTATTAATGACCAAAGTTTACAGCCGCCATATACTTTAATAACTTAACCTCACATCAGTGACGTAACGTTTCGTTTGTAAATAAAAAATTAGGGCTCTGCCTCACCGGTCGAGGCGTCAGCAAAATGTATGCAATTCAACGTCTTCCACTTGGGTGGACGACCAGCTTGGTTGCGCTGCCAGCATCGACACGTCAAATATTTATTACCGGCAGCTCAACCGCGCTGGTTGAGCTATCAGTTTCCTAGCCCTATAGCTACGCAAACTCATCTCTGATCGCCGATCAAACTGTATAAGCGCCGTTCGGCAAACAGTGATTCTATATGCCAGTTTGTGGGTAGGCAATCTGTAAAGTTCCTCCAAGAACACACTGCCGCCCCCTTTTTAAAACACTAAAGATCTTAACATTTCATGACTTTTATGTACTACTAGAATGTGCAAGTTTTGTTAAATTTAATTTTAATCTTTTCTCTAGAAATACAGCACGAGAACACGAACAAACTTTAGACTAGATTACACGTCATTAACTACTGTCAACAAAGGTCCTGTTAATGCTATATGTTGAGAATTTTCAATAAGTTGCCCCCTGAAATCAAAAATTTACCGGCCACAAAATTAAAATCTATTTTATTACAGACCATTTTTATTCTGCTGAGGAATTTTTTAATCATACATCATACATTTTAATAGAATAAAGTTTCTACCTATCTATCTATACAGTTCGACCGGAGACGATTGACATGTAACGATATCTGATAGAATTTACTCACAGCTATTAGTTCAGAAGCAAACAAAAAAAGACGGTTTTAGTACCAAGTATCGACATCTGATAGAATTCGCTCAAAGCTATTAGTTCAGAAGCAAATCTGGTAGAATTTGCTCAAAGATATTAGTTCAGACGCCGAGCCGCAAACGAAATACATTTTGCAGAATTATATCTGTTGCACCCGGGTGAAACCGGGACGGACCGCTAATTGTATTAGAAAAAGCCATGTGCTTCTTTATTTTAGTCGTAGGTATATATCGAAATAGTATATTACACCACAAGGGCCGAAAGTGTGATATCTTGCCCTCGGCTTCGCCTCAGGCATCATGGCGCGCAGAACAAGGTTGTCACACCTTCGGCCAGTGTGGTGTATACTATTTTCTTCATACCTCGGTCGTAAGCACACTTATTAAATACATTAATTAATTGCGTATTAATTATATAAAAATACAGATAAATTATTCCAAGCAAGCTTTAAATATATACGTAAATACACAAATGACAGCTGCTCGCAATTATTAGCTAAAATGCAATAGATTGCTATGGAAACGACATCTAAACAACAGTTGTTTGGTTGTTTCTGCTTCACGACCGCCCGAACGTACGAACTTTCCGCATTTGGGAATGTAATTCCACCAAGGAGTAAATGTTAGACTTTTTGCCTTACACGTGGTGCCGAAAGTATAGGCACTTTCGATCGAGGTATGAAGAAAAGTTGTGTTTTTTTTTTAATAGAAACAAGAGAATACTCTGCGATTTTTAGTTCGACCGACTCATCTCAATGGCCACGTGCAATCCCTTTGTAAGCCATTTGCTCCCCTCCCCTTCCACCGCACTTCTAACCCACAACCCGCCTTCAGGCGAGGACAGAAGTAATAAACTCTTTTTGACACTTATGAACTCTTCACAAGAAAAAGGTTCTTTAATTATCTCGACATTTTTTTTCGACTAAACGTCTCGTGTTCATTTTTTTCCATTTTTTCCTTATTCAATTCTTTGTTCAAATGGCTTTTTTATCGATTCTGCAGTCATACAAAATGAAAATTGTACAATGAGAGCTGCCATTTTTATTTTGTCACGTGTCGATCAACAATGATAGTTTCAAATTCCACTATAAAAGTCGATAAGAGTTGATAAGATGCAAACAACAAACAAATATAATGTTCAAATCTTTAATTAACGTCTGATTGCTCCTCAATAATTAAAATTATTGCCCAATTTTTCAGACAATATTTTACGTCATCGATATATTATTGAATTACGATTAAATATTTTTGTAATATATTGTCTGAAAAATTGGTCGACAATTTTATTTATTAAAATATAATGTAGTTATTTTATTTAAACGCTAATGATCTTAGTTATCGAGCGTCGATAGTCTAAAATAACTAATTAGTTCTCCATCTGACATATTCACTATGCTCTATAGGTAACAATAAGATCGAGCGTGAACTGTAAAAAAATATTACAAATATACTTATTATGTGATAATAAACTATTTTATAGGAGATACGTGCAAAAAATGTATGTATCTCGATTGTAATGTTTTTATGACTCGTGCGACTGCTCAAACTCGCTCATCTCTCATTATTAACACAATCTTACAACTCGTCATATAATAATGCATTACAAACAAGATACTTAAACTACTATTATTAAAGTGTGTTATTGAATATTTTTAAGGTATTTCTAAATTATTTTTTTTAATGGGAGCAGATCGAAGACCGAAAAAATGTTTGAATCTTGCACACTGTCTTTGCTTTACGCATGCAAAATTTCAATTCAATCGGATAACGGATAGTTATTAAAAGTGCGATTTGCATCCGGACGTAAAAATTGTATTATCATTGGAACTACATGCGTAAGCAAAATTTCAATTCAATCAGATAACGAAAAGTAGTTGAAAAACTGTTGCAAGATTTGAAACAAAGATATTTATATAAACAAACATATAAATATGCGGAATCAAGCTAATAGTGCGAGATCCGGTATTAGAAATATACACCCTCATCTGTTATTTGATGATGACAAAGATATGTTAGATAATATATATGTTACAGTCAATGGTCGGAATACGGGAAATGTCGACAATGCCCGAGCCACATCGGGCTATGTCCGAAATCGGAAAAGGTTCAAAAAATAGATTTTTTATAAACATGAAACGCTGACATTTGATTGTATCTTTATCATGATAAGTTATCATTAACGCTTTATAGAATTTTTATCACTGATATCAACTATAATTGAAGAATATATTTTTCAGCTTTCACATAGTGTCTTGAATAACTCAAATTTGAACAAAATATTTTGTAAGCACTTGAATGAAACACAATTGAAACTCACTGAAAATCGACCGACTATTACGAGAATTCTAAAAAGAATGACAGCGCTAGAACTTACCAACGTCTTATAAAGCCGAATTTTGTAATAAATGGAAGGTTTTTGTATTTGAGTAATAAGAAGATTATGAGAAGATCAGCTTAAGAGAGCAATAAACATATTTTCATTTATTAAAATAAATAAAATGTGTGAAAATAAATTATCCGTAGTTTTGATTTTTATTTTTATTGCTGGAATAAATGTGAGTTCTGAAATTTAATGCATTGAGATATATTGTTTATTGCTCATATCATAAAGATAATAAATAAATAATACGTGTTTTCAATCATCAATAATTGTAATTGAAAACTGAAAAATATATTCTTCAATAGTTGATATCAGTGATAAAAATTCCATAAAGCGTTAATGATAACTTATCATGAAAAAGATACAATCAAATGTTAGCGTTTCATGTTTAAAAAAAATCTATTTTTTGAACCTTGTCCGATTTCGGACATTGTCCGATGTGGCTTGGGCATTGTCGACATTGCCCGGATTTCGGACATTAACCGTAACATATACATTGATAAATCGCACTCACAAGCCTAGCTGAATCGCGTACCGATGCTGTTAAATTAAATAAATTCTACGATGAAGGAAGGTTTTGGTTGAGGATCATAAATAAATAAGCCTTACCAATGTTTCGCTAGTGGCCAACTTTCGAAAAATTTATTTTCATCTTCAGGGCCTCAAGCTGGTCGAAAGGTGGTAAATTGTTAAAACAACATACATGATCATATGATTATGGGTTAAAAAAACATTAATATGAACATCTTATTATAAAAAACTATTAAAATTATTAAATTTTTATAAAAATGTCACGCAGTAAAAATTGGATCAACACTACTTTATGCTGTAAATAAATTCTAATTAACTTTTTTGGATCAACTTCCCCGATTTGTTAATCATAAAAATCAAGCCTAAGATGAAAGAATATGACACAAATAAAATGTTAACAAAACAAATAAACTCAAAATACACAGAATACGACTATTTACAAGGTATGTTTATGTGGATGATATATATTTATGTATAGAATCAATGGTGTATTCCAATTCATTGTGTCATATTCTTTCATTTTAGGCTCGATTTTTATAAGGGAAGTTGATCCGGAAAAGTTTATTAGAATTTATTTAATTTAACAGCATCGCTACGCGATTTAGCTAGGCAACCCATTTACGATTTATCAATGTATATATTATCTAAGATATCGTCTTTATCATCATCAAATAACAGATGAGGATATATATTTCTAATACCGGATCTTAGACTATAAATAAAACCGTTTAAAAAATTAATATTTATGACCATTTTCCTTGATGCAACGTGGGCACATTTTTCATTCAGAATGGGAAGTGAAACTTCCGCATTTGGTAAACTATGTAAGAGAGTACATCGACTGAAGTTCCGATGAACTCGCAAAATCTGCACAGCACCTGTTCACAACTGCAATCACGTTGCGCTATAGACGGTTCGCTGAAACGACACGTGCTCAAATTTGAGCAAACGTTAAACTGTGAAACCCGAGACTTTAATTTCTTACTGGGCGATGTAACTTTGCACAGTTAAATAGTTTAGCAAATAACTTGAGGCTTTCGAGCTCCGGTAGTGCTTTTCCACGCGCAATTATCCTCCGTTCACCTCACTTAAGTTGGTATTACCTGCTACGTACACCTAGCAGTTAGATGAGGGTTGGTACCTGTATTATGCACGTCACTTAACAATTAGATCAAGTAGATAAATACCTATAGTCGACATTCTCCTTGTTCTTTTTTTATGTGTCTCTACATTCAGGTCTATTTTTACCACGTTTGTATTAACTCGCTTTTTGTGTATGTCGGACGGAACTTTGTAAGTAATTGATTTTAAACTAACTTCCTGATAGACTTGCAATTTTTGACATAACTCAGAATTAGATGACAATACGAGAAAATACAGTGTAAACTCTTTATAACGAAACTCAAGGGACCGAGCATTTTTTATCGTTATAGAGAGTTACCGTTATATGGAGTGAAGAAAGAAAAACAACCAAATTAACAATAATCTTCAATGTACTGTATAATCTCTTTATAACGAATTTTAAGGGACCGAACATTTTTTTCGTTATAAAGAATTTTCGTTATATGGAGGGAAGAAAGAAAAATAACCAATTTTCACAAAATTAATTTATTCCAAACACATATACAAACACATATACCTATAGTTTGGCGTCATCAAGTGCTTGTTGAATAGATGGTGATGGTTCAGAATGGTCCTCTTTATGTCTGCAAACATTTGCTGACGCCTAAATATGAACATATTTCTTCGTAATAGAGAATGGCTGTTGCATTATAAAGAGGGTATTAATGCATAGGTTTTAAGGTAAACCAACCAAATCGTAAGAATTTCGACGTTATAGGGAGTTTTTCGTTATAACGAAGAACGTTATAAAGAGTTTACACTGTAGTACTAAAATAAAGAAGAAAATAATAAAAGAAATTTTAATAGATACATATAATTCATTCTTACTTATTTACCGTTGTTTAAAAAAAACTAAATAATTATGATGCGGTTTTATACAAAATAAAAAAAGTATCCGTGTACCTAACCATTACGCACGGTTGAAGTAAACAATACTGTTTTTTTTTTTATACAAACTGATCGGTAAGTGTTCGTATTCCTCTCGGGAGAAGAAACTATGATTAATTTGGAATGATTTAACCTCTATCGGCAATGCGTCATTTTTGAGAAAATCTTCTTCATCTTTCTTTTTACAGAGATACGAATTGTGGGAATTGAAAATAAAAAAAAAAATATATATTCTCACTTTTTGGTCTAAATTTTTCCATGATCTGAGCTTATAATTGGCCAACCTTCCTAAAGCTAAAAACCACGAAATTTATTGTTAAATATTTTGTGTGAACTTACCATGAATAAAAAAAAAATAAAATAAAAATTCGTCACAGAAGTGTCGTTATCATAAAAAAATGATACATTTCCGACCCCCAAGTATAGAAATTAAATCATTCCAAATTAGTTATAGTTTCTTCTCCCGAGTGGTCATCCCTATATATGTATGTATATTGTATAGATACAGATAATTAAACAGGCAGAAAATGACAAAAACTGAAAATTCGTTGTATGAATCTTTACAACTGGACTTTGTAATCCGCTGCTATATAAAGAATATTTTGCTATATTATGTATAGATGCGCTATACTGCATAAACGGACTTAGTAGGCCGCGCAAAAACGTCATATTTGTTCGTATCGCAAACTCACCGAGTAGTTCCTTCTCGAAATTCACAAATCGCGCCTATAAGGAAGTTTTACTTCTAAAATATCACTAATTTAGGAAGCAATGTATATCATCTCGTAATTTTCCAGCTCAACTTGAATTTTTAAGTTTCGTAAAATTTCATTTGTAAAATTGAAAACATTTGCGAAACGTCTCAATTCATCTTACAGCAGCCAAGTCTGTGAAGAATATATTCAGACAGGTCCATAATTGATCAGTAATTATCTTATGGAGGAGTTCTGGGGGGGAGGTCAGGAGGGGTGACAAATCGTTGCACCAGTTCACAAATGATTAATGCTCTGTCCAACGCAGCAGTTGAACACCCCTCGTCCCCTTCCCCGTGGCGTCCTGACTGACGGACAAACCAGAAGGGACTGACGTACGTTCCTGCAGGACTGGAGAACCCAATATCAGCTTTGTTTGTCTTACGCATGAAGGAGAAAAATTCCAGCTAATTGGGCGACGGAACCATTCCAACAATATTAACACGTGAAATAATAAAAAAAAAAATTAAATGTTTGTTATCGCTTACGGGGACGCGGGTAATGGCTAGTTTTAATTATGATTTTTGCTATTCGTTGGCATGGTTACCTACATAATATTTTCCACGTCGTGTAAAAATTAATCAAAGCATGCTTAGCTAATTGTTTTCTGACAGATCTACAAAACAAAAAAACTACTTATTTTTTTATTTTCAAAATATTTCCGAAACTTTAAAGTTTAAAAAAAAATTCTTAACAAAACTTTGTTGAAAAAATAAATAGAATAATAAACCATTATGAAAAGTGTACTATTTATATATAAAAAAACAACGTTATAGTATATATTTCTTTTGAGCATGCGCCGATTTTCCCCAAAAATAATAAGGCTCTACATATTTCCGTATCAAACATCCTCCCAAAATTTGGTTTCAATCCGTTCATCCGTTTGACCTGTATCGTATTCACAGACAAACAGACTAACAAACAGACGCCTACAGTTTTTAAAAAAATGTGTTTTTGGGGTCGGGTGACCCCAAAACGAAAAGATATTGTAAAATTTTAAAAAGATAATTTTGACCTAAATTTGTACCATTCCA
This sequence comes from Xanthostigma xanthostigma, assembly GCA_963575645.1. Lineage (NCBI taxonomy): Eukaryota > Metazoa > Arthropoda > Insecta > Raphidioptera > Raphidiidae > Xanthostigma > Xanthostigma xanthostigma. The sequence goes on from OY754469.1 coordinate 14,905,721, forward strand.
CATTTATGAGTTGGAATGGTAAAATATCTTCGTCGATCCATCGCGTAATAGTTTGCACAGGTCTGATCGCTTAGGGCAACGTCACCTCGAGATCCCGGATATTTCTGTCATTCTTTCTTGTAAACATCTCGACCGCAATTTTTCTATATTCTCTCCCAATAATATCGCGCATGTACTAAAAAATAAGAACGGTTTATTTGTTTATACGTTCTGAAAAAAATGACTTGCTGTAAATATATTATTTCAAAACATAGATACTATTTGGAATGTTTACATATTCTACAATCTAGTATCTACAGAGTGCTTCGTAGACATTTTATGTATAGCAAAGTAGCGGTTCGGTCCGACTTCGTCCGATTTTGTAGATTGCCATCGTTGCAAAATTGGTCTCCACAAAAAGCGCTTTTATTTTAATGCGATAATATTATAGCCTATGTCCATCCTAAAGGTCCATTCTAAATATAAGTGAAAACGTTTTTGAAATCAGATCAGTAGTTTCAGAGATTACCTCCTACATCCAAACTTTACCTTTTTATAATATTAATATAGATTATATACCGGGTGTTTTTTTAAAAACTGTGGACGTTTTTTATCGTCGAATTTTTTTATGTGAAATTGAACATCTTTTGTTTATATCTATAACATCCCATAAGGAACTTCGTTCAAAAAATTTGCATTATATTGGAAAACACGTTACGTCTTTCAAAAACATTTTAGGAACCTGTCCGAAAATAATATTCCACTTCCCCCTCCCTTCTACTATCCCAACAACATAGTAGCTAAAAAAACGATAAATTCATGTAAATTTTGTTCGTATAGAAATCAATGGAAACATACCTAACTTAACATTTTTCAGCTTCCTCCAAAATTGGATTTTTCTGGTTGAACTATTATTTTGGAGATATAAGTGGCTTTATTTAATTAAAAAAATTCAGTGTAGGGGGGCCAGGGCCTTAAGAAAGGTAGTTACAGCCCTGGTCCTAATACTGTAACTATAATAGAGTTTAAATCAAGCTATTGCATTATTATGAACTTAAATTAAATATTATTTTTGTAATAATATTTTAATAAAAACTCATTTAAAAAATCACCTTATTGCGGAACGTCATCTTTCTAAATTCTAAATCATGAACTGACTCCCAATTAATTCAATTTAATTTAACGTTATTCTTTAAAGCAGTTACGGTATATTAAAGACAATTGTACAGGTGTCGGTGCTCTGCTATCACTTAATTAGTGTCATCGGGCATTAATTAATGAACAGGCGATTAATTGACGAACTGTTGGACCGACCGTGCCCTCGGCTCGCCCGAACCGGACAGACCCTTGTCTCCGATGTCCACATAAATAACTTATCGGTACAGCAAGACCACTGGCTGCATGCACCTCCGCTGTATAGAGTACCTTCTGCAATGAGAAAAAAAAATTGGTTGTCTGTAAAGTCGGTTTACGGACGATAGTTTTACGTGATAACGTATTCCGTAATACATAACCTAAATTTTAGTAATTGTCAAACTTGGGCCGAAGTCTACTGCGCTCTCGCTTGCACGCACAGGGTCAGGCGGAACGTTAGGAACGTTACACTTTTTCGTGCGTGCAGCTGGTGTTTCATCAATTTATAAGACGTTATCACGTCAAAAAGCAAAACAAACGCTCGTTTGTTGCGGCTGAAGTGACCGCATTTGGTAGAGGACATCGGATTTATTGTAAAAATTATTTAAGCCGTGCAGAAGAACGCGACGATTTTTGTAAACAAAATATTAAATTTTTATTTATTTGAAAGTATAAAGTTCATATTAAAACGTAGGCAAATGAACTCATAAGTTTAATTTATCATTTGCCTGATTTTATTTGTGCTTTGATCTTTTCTCGCCTCAACAGGTTTCTGGAACGCGCTGTAATAATGTATCCCATCAAAAACATAAATGTGAAAAAAGGATCCAAGTTCAATATTCAATACAAAAAGAATTGAGATGTTAAAAGGTGTCAAGTTTTCACTTGGCAAGTTTTCATGTTTATATGTGTGAAAACTTGCCAAGTGAAAACTTGGCACCTTTTTAAATCTCGATTCTTTTTGTATTGACTATCGAACTTGGCTCTCTTTTTCACATTTAGGTATGTTTTTGATGGGATATCATTACTTTTTGTAAATAAATTATTATTATTTACCATTCAAAATTGATTTGTAAAATTAAACTTTTTCCTGTACCTATAGTTTTTTTTTTCGAAAGGCGCTAGGATAAAAATCGATTGCTTGGAAAATATTTCAAATCTTAAAAATTTACTGTTCTCTGTTTTTTTTCTTTTGTACCCAGCTGGTAGCCAAATTTCAACTTTCTAAGTCATCTGGAAGTGGGTTAGGTTTTTGATCTATATGTCAGTCAGTCAGTGATAAAAATGCCGATTTTTAGACGTTAATATCTCAATAACCGTTTGAGCTGTATTTATGAAATTTGGGGTTCTGGTTAATCTAAGGGGTTTGAATAAATAAACCAAATTTCATGTGTTTATGTTAAATAAATTTTGAGTTATTAATAATATAACACGCGGCTGCTGCTTCCTTACTCTTTGTTGAACTTGGCTAGACACGCTGCCGCGTATCTAGATATCGGTACATAGGTATTTGGTGTTTTAGGATTTCGTCCAATATTATTCAATGGGGGTCACACTGTAGCCTAGATCAGGGGTGGCAAACCTTTCTATATCTACACTCGTGCCATTTTTTTTCAAAAAATTTTAATGTAATCATGACGTGCCGACAAGCAGCCAAAGAAATTTAGTTGTCAAAAAAAATGAATCAAGCAAATGAAAAGAATAATATCGATAATACACTGAGCGTCATGAAACTTTTGCGTATTTTTTATTTGATGATAGTCATTTTTTTCGACATCTAGTATATTTTTAATTATTTCAATTTTGCATCTCAATCAGTGCCTTGACCATAATAATATTTTGTGTGCCATAGGTTCGCCACCCCTGACCTAGATTGCTTGTGACTACAGACGTAAAATATATAACATATTTGTATGTATGGTCTCTCTTTGTATTTTCAGTCTGGTGCTTAACAGGTGACCTGTTTCAAAGATCATTAATTTACTCAAATACTTTTGTAGACATAATATATAGACTTATAAGACGCATCTTTTTACATAGAAAAATGAACTCAAATTTTGGGTGCGTCTTATGGTCCGAAGGTAACATTAAAAATTTTTTTTTTTCAATAAATAATCTCTAAATTTATGTTAACAATAAATAAGAATTATGATTCGAAATATATTTTTCTAAAAATCATCTTATTTTGAGATGCGTCTTATAGTCCGAAAAATACGGTATATTGCAATGTAAATGCCATCTTTGACTGTAATTTTTCTCTTTATTTTTTACTATGATTGAAGGTTCTTTTATAGACGATAATGATCGCGGGTGTCGAGCATATAACATGCAATCTCTATCTCTCTTTAAATTTATATTGTAACTCTTGTTGAATTTCAATAAATTGATATACTTAAGAGTATTCGTCCCTGCAAATATCCCTTGCAGCCTTCATCTCAGATCTTTTCCCCTCGCCTAAAAACGGTTCGCGCTCTCCCGACGCTATTTTTAAAGCTAGAGGGTTCTGGTAAACGCCAAATGAAAGACAAAGAATCAGACTACAGATCCTTCAGGCGAATTTTTTGAAAAAAAATTCCTGAAAAAACTTACAACCTTTTGAAAAAAATAATAAGTTACGTAATATTTCACACGTAGGCGAAACTGTTTTTCAAAAAATTCGCCTGAAGGATCTGTAGTCTGATTCTTTGTCTTTCATTTGGCGTTTACCAGAACCCTCTAGCTTTAAAAATAACGTCGGGAGAGCGCGAACCATTTTTAGGCGAGAGGAAAAGATTTGAGATGAAGGGTGCAGGGGGTATTTGCAGGGACGAATACTCTTAATGCTGTTCCTATGTTAATGCTCGACAGAGAATAGTTAAAGAATTTATTATGAACTAGTGACCGAAAAGGCTTCGCCCAGTGGCGTAATAATAGGGTAGCAGGCCGGGCAAAATGTCACGGGACCCCCGGTCCGAAAGGGTTGTGAGCACCGGAGAATCCTAACACTTATTATTACAACACAGTAAAATTTGCCATTGGCCTCAAACGGGATAGCTACGCCACTGATTTCGCCACTAGTTCTTTAGAAAATTAAAAAATAAGGATCCTAATTTCTGAACCAGTTTTTTCTAAATTATTTACAGAAAACTTTGAGAATTTTATGCAACTTAAAAGTTGTAGATAGAAATGCTTTATAGGTATAAGTACATTAATTTTTTGTAGACATTTTTTTTTGTTTCTTTTTTTTCTCTGAAGTTTTTTTTTGTTAGCTACATACTTTTTAAAGTTCAGATACAATAAAAGTTTAAAATAATCGTTTTGAAGGAGATTTATTTGGTTGAGGAACAATTGAAAAATAAGCTTTACCAGAGTATCGCTTGTGGCCAACGTTTCGAAAAATATATTTTCATCTTCAGGGCCTCAATGCAAGTTGAGATGGTAAATTGTGCAAACTATTGTAACATATAATTGAAAATATATTTTTCGAAACGTTGGCCACAAGCGATTCTCTGGTAAAGCTCATTTTTCAATTGTTCCTAAACCAAATAAATCTCCTTCAATACATATTTTTGGAACAAAACTACTACTAACAATTTAAAATAATCGTGTCTTTTTTGAACCACGTGACTTATATATTTGTTCTGGAAGGAATGAACGATCATTTAAAATGAGTCTCACCGAATGCCAGCCACAACAGCTCCCACGAACCAAGCCCAGTGATTGTTCCCTCAGGACTGTTGAACTGCCATTGTCTATTAGGCAGCAACAAATAGAATCACAGACAAGAGAATTTAAATGCCTTTTGTTTACATTTGGGTCGTAATATTAATCTGAAAATATCCTGCTAATTTTCGTTTGTTTTTAATATAAGGACACTTAATTACACTGAAATACTGTATTTTATTTTGTGTATACTTATTTAGTCATTGTTTATGAAATATACAAAATCAATCCGATGAAGTCCATATGCAGTATATTATTTCACTGAATTAGTGAAAGCATATAATAATATTAAACGATTATCGTCATAATATTTTTTTAGAAGGCTTATATATAAGAAAAATTTAAATGTCACTGTCAGGACTTGAACCCGAAACAACCAATTTCGCGTTTCGTTTAATATTATTATGCTTTCACTAATTCAGTGAAATAATATACTGCATATGGACTTCATCGGATTGATTTTGCATATAATATTGCAAGTATTTAATTAAATCTTTCTCATTGTTTATTATTGTTTATGAATTTTCAATTCTTTCTAATCTGTTGGAGCGGTTCTACACACTACAGAAGTAGAGAACAGTAGTGAAGCCGCACCACTAAAATAACAATGTTTATACACTTTGATGTTTTCGCCAACAGTTTTTGCGTGCTATATATAATATATTATGTGTGAATTTTAAAATCATCCCCTATTTTACTCTCTTGAGGAATGATTTTGTAGAAACGCTGAAATACGTAATCTTTTATTACCAAAAGCCTAAATATGAATTTTCATATCCCTAACTTGAGACATGATGGGTTCCCCATACAAACTTTCATCCCCTATTTCACTCCTTTCAGAGTTTTTTTAGACAAAAGGTGCCCTATATCCTTTATCGGAATGCGATCTATCATCTATCTCCTTGCCAAATTTTATCGAAATCTGTTCAGCGGTTCACGCGTGAAAGCGTAACAAACAAACAAACTCACATTCAAATTTAAAATATTAGTTAGGATTACGAACACGAATACAGGTTTTCGAGACAAGCGTGCTGGGACGATTTTAGTACACACACATACGTGGCAGCTCAGCGTTTCGACAAGTCTTGTAAGTAGCGTCGTTCCGTTTCATGCTTGGCCGGATCAGTCCAGTTCACTCTACGGTGCGTAAGGAAGTTTCTCGACTAAAACAGGCAGTTTATTTTTTCGCCCAGAAGCCTGTGAATCGGATATTTTTCTTTTATTTATAATTACTTTTGAGCAAACGGCAAATTGAGAGTGAGCAAGCGTAAATAAGTAGGGAAATGTGTTCATAACATAATAAACTAAAGGAACGAAACAGAATCCATACAGGTAAACGAGTTGAAAATCAAATACGACGTGAACATTGATAATCAAAACAGAAATGTAATACCGAAGCATTCTAATACATGTTGTGTATTGTCAGAGCCGTATTCGGAACGGATTGAAGAGTCAATAAATACCTTAACCTTCGTCTAAGCAGCCCTGAAGTTTGTCACATTTATGCTGGGTTGAAAGAAGCATTGTCAGAAAATCTAGTTCGACTATGATCTTAGGCTGTGACTACACATATTACTCGATAAGAAAAGAGTTGGTAAAATTTGACATCGATACAGCGATATTTTAAATAAGTGTGTTGGTATGCGTGTTTTTAACATAGTTTTTTTGTACAATTTTCATTTCGAAACAACATTTGTTTACGCATTTCGATCAAAATTTAGTTGGAAACTGATCTTTTTCTATTTAAATCAGTAATTTGTTTTTTTCTGTGAGAATAATCTAATACAGGCCTGGACAAATTGGCGGCCCGCGGGCCGGATCCGGCCAGCAGTAGAATTTTCTCCGGCTGCGAAGCATTTTATGAAATTAGGAACTAAAATAGTTTGGCAATATAATTTGGCGCATAAAAAAAAATTTAGAAAAAAGGCCTTTTTAGTTGCGGACCTTTTTTTTTTGTTCTCCAAATTTTTGGCCCACGATCAAATTTTCATCAGCAATGTGCAGGCCCGACGATCAAAAGATTTGCCCACCCCTGATCTAATACTATTGGTTGTCATGTCCATCTCATCATAAGTACCTACATGGAAAAAAGTTGACATAGCGTTTGCTTTAATTAACTGTTCCAAGTTCACCGTTAACTTATTTTTCGTACAATATAATGTTCTACATAATGAAGAGTTTGACAATGACATTGGTCTGTCTCTGCATAAATATAAATTTTGATTTATTGATCACAACCAGATTTTCTTACGGTGAGCTCTGCTACCCAGCATTAATATTTATTTTTCAATAATGTGTTTAATATTCATCCGGTACTTACGCTATTACTCCTATTATTTTACACAAAAAAAGCAAATATGGTATCAATGTTTTCAAAATGTAATTTGACTTGAATACGTCCCTGTTGGCATACGGTACACCACTGTAAATACATTTGTGTTGTATTGTATTTCAAGTAGAAACGTCTTCAGGTGTTGAAAACACCAGTGGTAGACTTTTGATATCTATATTACCTACGTCGATATTTCAAAATTTATATAAGAATATTTTTCTCATTTAGTATCGCAAATTGAAAATAAAAATTGGTTGTCTGTAAAGTCGGTTTACGGACGATAGTTTTACGTGATAACGTATTCCGTAATAAAAACCTAAATTTATATAATAATTATAATAATTCGAATCTATGATATTGCATCTTTCGCTTCAAATTTAGGTAAATTTTATTAAGTAGAATAATAAAACACTATAAAAAGTACACTATTATTATATAAAAAACAACTATGGCATGTATCTCTTTTGCGCATGCGCCGATTTTCCCCAAAAAATTTACAAAAATTTCTAGTAAAAATAGATAGCGTAAAAACCGTTTTAAAAACTATATTATTATTATATAAAACATCATTATAAGAGATATATTCTTTTACGCATGCGCCGATGTTCCCCAAAAACAATAGGCCACTTCATATTTGCATATCAAACATCCTCCCAAAATTTGGTTTCAATCCGCTTATCCTTTGTGTCGGAATGATAAGAAATGTCAAAAGTGACGTTTGCAACTGTCAAAGTATTATGTTCTAATAATAATTAGTTATTCCAATACTTAACTTAGAAGGCGTTGCATTTCACAAAATACTAATGTCAAAAAATTGAATTAAACATTAGAAATGCAGCCGTTTTCATGTTAAGACAAGACATACGTTATTTTCTAATTTCCATGTACGGCAAACAAAGACGACCGACCGCGTCGCGCCATGCATTAGACAACATTGCATTTATACAACTATTTTTCTATATAAATTTGTATAAAAAAACTGTTTAAGCAAATTCTGTTATACGAAATCTATGTAAAATGTTCTCCTCTTTCGTTTAAGACTGGTTTCAAACCGATCTGATTTAAATTGAGCGAGAAATTAGCAAAAAGCACGCACAGGGTCAGGCGGAACGTTACGCGTTAGGAACGTTACGCGTTAGGAACGTTACGCGTTAGGAACGTTACAATTTTTCGTGCATGCAGCCGGTGTTTTATCAATTTTTAAGATTGGTGATTCATCAATTTATAAGACGTTATCACGTCAAAAAAAAAAATTGCTAAGGAAATACGTAAAATATAAAGATTAACTCTCTTCTAGTTTAGAAGCTACGGTCATTCTAGTTTATTATTTTTTTTTTATTTCTCGAATTTTTAATTTTAAAACTATAGTACCCTTTCTGTCTGGTGCGTTTCCATCAAAATACTTTTTTAATTGTCTGAAGACACGTTCTCCCACCACAAAGCGCGGAACTTCCACCACATTATATGTTATTTTTTCCATTTTGTTATTTAACTGTTAATTTAGCCAAAATATCAAAACGGTCATTGGAATTACACACCCCTGCAATGTTTCAAAGCAAGTGGACATACAGTGGAAGTGGGTCAAAAATGCATTCCGTAATTTCATTCAGATCCAGCGTTGAGAAGTGACAAAGTGAAAAATATAGAAACAGATTTTGATATGAAACATCTACTCGCGCGTTTGGATGGGAGTAAAAAATTTCCAAGCAAGCAACTTATACGTAAAAACACGAATGACAGCTGTTCGCGACCTATTGTAATAGGGTTGCTATGGACACGACATCTAAACAACAGTTGATCGTGATTTTTTCTTTACTGCCTCCCGAACGTAAGTATAATCCCACCAATGCGTAAATATTAGACTTTCTGCCTTAAATTATGTACTTTCGATCGAGGTATGAAAAAAAGTTTATTTTTATGCCCCACACGACATTCTACGTCACTGCACATCGACAGTACGGCAACACACAACGTGAAAGTTGGTAGCATTTGTGTTGGTATAACGGAATTGTAGGTATGTTACCTATAAATTGTTGCAATTAATGCTACAGGCATCTAGTTGCATCGTGTAAATGCATCCGTTTGAATAACTACAACAATTCTCAACTGTATATAGTACGGACACACTCATTTCTCTCTTTTGCACCTGGTTCTAACGTCGTCATTATATCACCGCTTACCAGCGCGAAGGAGTGGAACATATAAACAGGAGTTTCCCATAACTGTACGTTGCGTTGAACAGGGTAGCTAAAGCAGAGCTGAGAAACAGCCCCGGATCTACGATTTTTTCGAACCGGGGCAGAAACTTGATAATGGCGCCCCCTCTCTCTAGTTTTTGAGATAAATTACTTTAAAAAACTCGCGCAAATATATAATGGTTGGCATTTTTCGTGAACGGGAAACCATCATAAAACAAGCAGATTGAGTAAATCGGAAAAAGGACAGATTGGGCGTGGTTTTCAAAGATATTATATTATGATTTTGGCGCCCCCTGAAACTGCCACCCGGGACGGGTGTTACTGCAATTCGTATGTCGTGACATCTCATGCCGTATGTGCCGTGACGCTCTCTCAACCGTATTCCGTGGTGGTTTTTTTTTGTGAAACTTCTATTGACGCGTTGATGCGTTTCGTATGATGTGCGTTGTTATATTGGTAAGTTACATTACAGGGTGAAAGTTAGTTACAGGCCGAATTTCAGTGATTTAATACTAGCCGTTACCCGCGGCTTCGCACGTAATTGAGACGAAACACGGATGCATTCCCATTAGTTGGCATAGTTACTCCTTTCCCGACGTATTCCCCCCCTAATAAATTTCACAATTGATGACATTCACGTGATCAAGATCCTGACAAACCTTGAAAATGACATCTATGTTGATTTTTAGACTATTTTATCTTTTTTGACGTGATAACGTCTTATAAATTGATGAAACACCGGCTGCACGCACGAAAAAGAGTAACGTTCCGCAAGCGAGAACGTGACGTCAGAGAGTAGTGTGCGTTCAACATTTTTTTCGGCTGTTCCAGCGAAAGCTACATCTGACAGATGGCCAGATAAATTATACGGTTTGTTAACAAATATATAATATAAATACATTCTTTTAAATGTCTTTTATAATTGCTTAAAAATATGTATTTTGCTTTGGTTGATCAAATTATTAGTCGGTAAAAATATAGTTTGACAGCTACTAAAATTTAGGTTATGTATTATTAAATATGATATTCGAGCGGAATACGTTATCACGTAAAATTATCGTCCGTAAACCGACTTTACAGACAACCAATTTTTTTTTATTTGTTGACAGGAGTAATCCTGCGCATTTTCGAATTGGTACATCTATCTTATACGATTTCTCTATGCAAATTTTGAACCCCCGTTACACCCTTGTAGGGGTTGAATTATCAAAAATCTGTTTTTAGCGGATGCCTACGTCATAATAACTATTTGTGTGCCAAATTTCAGCCCAATCCGTCCTGTGGTTTAAGCGGTGCGTTGATAGATCAGTCAGTCATGGTTTCCTTTTATATATTTAGAGTATAAGTTCATTCATTTTTTTTCAATTTTTTTTTTGATATTAATATTCGCATAAATTTTGCGAATGCTAATGTCAAACAATATGCGAATATTGTTACGTCACTAATAGGTACACGTAATCTGACAATCTGTAAGCCCGTAGCTATAAGAAAATCGCGCGTATGAACGTAAATTATTTGTTTACGTCACTTATGCGTATATTTACAATATTTAGTGCGTTCGGGCGGAAGCGGGGTTGTTTGTGTCATGACGAACGGAGTGTGGGCTTACTGCTAGCTATAATAAGCATGCTGAGAAACTAACTGCTACACTGCTGTGATGAATGAATTATCACTGCGTCACTGATAAGAGATTATGCAATAATCATACACAATCCGTGTTTAGAGTGTCTACATTACCTGCAAAAAGTTTGGTATATCTACTGTCGAATCTGTGACTTTATATAGAAACGGCATTTAATCAAGGTACGTACACAATTTGATTTGTAAGTGTTTGTGCGCCAGTATCAGTGTATTTTTAACCGACTTCAAAAAGAAGATGTCATCTGTTCGACATGTATTTTATTTTAGGCTCTTAAAGATAAATCTCCCATTTATTGTTAACTCGAAAATATGTTTGTATAAAATATTGTGTCTTGTAAAGATCGTATACTTAGTTGTATTTTTATTTGCTGTTTCTTGGAAATTGCTACAAAGTTACAAAGCTTTCTTTGTGGAAGAAATGAGCCATTTACAAGAAAATGACATTATGGACGTAAAAAAATAGAAAAATAAACTTTGCTAAGAAAGAACTATGGCTAGACCAGATCGATGAACGTTGTTTATAGTAGAGTAATGTGTACCTATAACACCAATACTTACATATTTTGAGTTTAATTTTTTTTTATAATAAGTTAAAAATCTAAATTACTTTTACTTATAATTTTTAGGGTTCCGTACCTCAAAAAGAAAACAGGAATCCTTTTAGGATCACTTCGTTGCCCGTCTGTCTATCTGTCAAGACCCTTTTTCTCAAGAACGCCTGGAGGTATCAAGTTGAAATTAATATCAAATTCTCAGGTCTGCAATCCTTTGGAGCTGTGAAAAAATTAAACTTTTAAGTCAACGCAGTCAAAAGATACGGCCGTTTATTTTGACACTCGCAGAGGAATCAAAACCTATAGGGTACTTCCCGTTAGCCTAGAATCATGAAATTTGGTAAGAAGCAATGTCTTATAGCACAAGTAAAGGGAAAAATACGAAAACCGTTATGTAGTGTCATCACAAAAATAGTATATTACATCACAAGGGCCGAAAGTTGAATTTGCCGAGGGCATCATGACGCGCAGGGCCGAGATTTCAACTTTTAAGGCCCGTGTGGTGTATACGATTTTTCTTCATATCCGCTCGAAAGTACGTACTTTCGTCAGCAGAGACGAAAGATTGACATTTACTCCTAGTGAGAACGGCGGGAGGAAAAAATTTCTCATGCGTATTTATACTCGTAACTAGAGTTACCGCTGTCATTTAATATGATAAATAACAGGGAGGAAATATCAAACTTTCGATCGAGGTATGAAGAAAAAGATTGTTTTTAAACCGCAACAACATGCTACGCACGTACACAGTAGCAGTTCTAATATAAAACAAGCGTCCTCTACCGGTGAGATCAAAATATGAGAACTCATGCATACAACACGGTACGACAACTAGGCTATCAGATATAGCCACGAGGTACAATACAGTGAGTAGTCCATCTGAGCTCATTGAAATTAGGAAATTAGACGCTTAGTTGGCAAACTGACCGAGACATTTGTCAATGTAGTATGGGGACAACAGTTTTCCAACGGCTAAGCTGAAAAAATCATAATGGACGAACTATTTACATACCTACAAGTTTGTATGGAACCCTCGGTGCGCGAGTTCGACTCGCACTTGTCCGTCTTTTTTTATTAGAACTGGGGACTTTAGGTTTGTAATAAAGAAACCATTTAAACGACAACTTTGCCACACACTTTGTTTTTATTTCTGAATTTGGTAGGTATCTACGAAGAGTCATGTAAATTAAACTTGTAACATGATGAACTAAAGGTAAGGTTTCATCCGTAGATATTTGGTAGCGACTTAGATAAGAGTGCGACGCAGTCAGACTACCGGGGGGAGGCATTAATCTGTTTCCAAATGAAACGTCTCCCCCCCGCTGATTCAATCCCAACAAGTTTCGGGCGACCATTGTTCTTCATGGGATGGCAGATGCGCGCTTTCCATGCAGCTTTCTCTTCGCCTTCTTTACATAAGCTCCGGTATTATCTCACTCATAAGCTCCTTGCTAGTACTGCTGCTTCAGAATCACTTACTGCCATGTTAACGTGTTAAAAAATAAGTGCATAAATATTAGACATGAAGATCGTTGGTACCTTAGACTATCTAATAGAAATGGACAGCTAGTTGCACCTCCTTTCCTTTTACCATAGTAGCAATGCGAAGCGATCGTCGGCAACATTATCTAACTTTTTTTATGCATTGGGCGTCACCCAACGTTCCAAAAAAGTTGTATAGTCCGTTTCTTCTGTGTGAGATACCACATTCGGTTATTTTGGATACTGTTTTGTTGTAATAGAGTATTTTTTAAAAATCAGATTTATTTTCAAATTTATCTGGGCTAGAAATTAAACGTAAGTGGTTTTACAAATTGCATCTATCAAAAATGACAGTATCTTGACGTTTAAAAAGTAGACATAATATTTCTTAGATCTAAAAAAATATATATTATAATTACTAACCGCTGTTTACATGGCGTTCCCATAGCAACGCCATTATATTTGAGTTATATTTCTTCTTGGCTGCAACTGCAACATCGTCTCACTAGAGGTTTTGACAATTGTGAAGTTAGCGTTGCTGGCCAATATATGTATTAAATAGTCAAAGGTTGGGACACTTGCAAAGAATATTTTGTTTCTCGATGAGAAAAACCACAACCCGTCACACATGCATAAACATTCGTTTGTTTTACTTGTTTATAGATAACAAATAGTGGTGGATCGTTGACGAAACAAAAATTGTAACCTAGTTGAAAAACCAGTAGATTTTGTCAACTAGTTTATTTAACTACAAAAAACGCTAGTCTGGATCGTTGCGACCCTCAGTCACTCTATCAGTTTGGGGTCAAATCTTGTAATATAAATTTCGACTAGTTCTGTTTAAGCTAGAGCTTTTAAATTTTGCACATGTGTGTATGTCGGGTGACATTACAATATAGTATATAAATCAAATATGGCGGACGCCCCAATATGGCGGATAATAATGTAGCAAGCTTTGTTACATTAACTCTCTCTCTTTTTTGTAATATTGTCAAAATTAGTTTTTCCTTAGCTACGCTGGAAAAATGAATTTTGACAATTGTAAGCACTAAATAAAGTTCTTATAAATAAAACTCTTATATTTGAATTATAAAAAATTCGTGATGAATTGTTTTCTCAGATGTGAATGGTTAAATTGATTTTTTCCAAATTATAACAACATTCATTTTTCCAGCGTAGCTAAGGAAAACTAATTTTGACAATATTACAAAAAAGAGAGAGAGAGTTAATGTAACAAAGCTTGCTACATTATGTTTCTTCATAACGTTCTTGGCATGGATATCAAATCAAAAGGTTTGACGAATAGAATACGATAATCAATATGAAGGTCATTCTAAACTCAATATGGCAGACGTACCAAGATGGCGGATTACCTTTTTCTTTCATTGTAAGAAATGCTTAGGCTAAGGCGTTACTAAAAATTTGAAAACATTAATATTCGAAATAATACTTTTTTTAGGCAAGCTTTTATTTCTGTGTAGTAATAGGGAGAAAATATTTAAAAATAATTTAGGGTCCTAATTTTCAAAGCGTGGGCCGTGACTAATGAACTATAACAGAGCTTACAATACACGCTTATATAATTATGAACTTGAATTATTAAAAGAATACTATTGCCTTTTTTTAGTACCTACACTGCGATAAAAGCTTGTATTTAAGCAGTTTTTTTGACGTGATAACGTCTTATAAATTGATGAATCACCAATCTTATAAATTGAGGAAACACCGGCTGCATGCACGAAAAAGTGTAACGTTCCTAACGTTCCGCCTGACCCTGTGCGTGCTTTTCTCAAAAACGGCCCTAACGATTTGGATGAAATTTACTGAAAAGGGATTTTGGGGGCAAAAAATCGTTTTAGCTAGGTCTCATCTCTCGAAAAAATCGTTTTCATACAAATTTTATCATTATAAAAATCATTTTTTTGACGTATGAAAATACTTAAATATTGTAAGTAGGTTTTGGAATTTTATATAAACAATGAAACAATTGTTTACAAAATATTATGACAGTTAATCTTTGAGACTTAAAATAAATACGAAAGAAAGAAAGTTAAAAAAAAACAATTATTATTAGGTATAGGTGGTGAGTAATTTTAATAAATAAAATTAACCTGAATTTGAAGCGAAAGATGCAATATCATAGATTCGAATTATTATAATTATTATATGTAGAATTTAGGTTATGTATTACGGAATACGTTATCACGTAAAACTATCGTCCGTAAACCGACTTTACAGACAACCAATTTTTTTTTTCGAATATTTTTCAGTCACCTACGCAACTAATTTTCAATTTCTAGCACCTTTTTAACGTGCATGTTAACGATTAGCTTTGACTTACAGTAAGTACAAACATTGAGGAAAAAAATATGACGTGTCCGTTTTACAGTTAAATAGGCATTAAAATGTAATCTCATTAAAGCACATGTGTGTAAAATTTATCAGTTAGATATTTAAATTGTAAAAAATATTTCATTTGAGTGGCATTTCTTTGGCATTGCAGGATAATTAATTATTTATATTTTAATCAACACATACTTAAACGAGGCTCACATTTCAAAGTCTAGATAATATTTATGCGGTATCGAACATTGTTATGTCGGAATTGAACATTTGAACAAGGATTTTAAATGGACGATTCCTCGTTTAGAACAAAATTAATGAAGACCTAAACGAATTTTTTTTCATTGGTGGCGTATGTAGAAAATGCACTGTTTTAAAATTTACGAAAATTCAGTTAATATGAATTATTTAATAATAATAACTGTAAAGTACTACAGTTTTATTTTTTTTAAAAGCACGTTAAATTTTTTTCATTTTACAGACAGTGCCATCTGTCGGATGGGTTACTGTACTAGTTTCTAGTTTTCAAAAACCCTTCCAAATATCTGTTTTTATAATTTAGTGCTATATTATGTTGCAGTTTGTGAATAGCATAGTCCAACACCGGACCGGTGCCATGTCCACAATATGTCCAACGTAAATCATACATAAACACATAACAGGCGTATTAATTTTTACATCAAGCTCTTTAACAATTTCGCATGCTGCACCTTTTGTGACAAAATTATCAGACTAACGGCAATTAATATTTTTAAACCGACGATTAATATGAAACTTAGAGAGAGGGTAAAGTTGTCAGTTTCTTGCATTTTCATAGTACAGGCAAAGCTGCTAGATCAAAACTAGTCGGTACTATATTTTTTCAAAAGTTTAATTCCTATAGGTACCTTCGTTGAATACTAAAAAAATCGCCTATAAAAATTTAACAAAAATTTAAAAAAAATATTTTTTAGTATTTCCAAACTAAATCCTTTTCAAAGATATGTTTTTTAATACTTTATTCAGCGCAGAGGTCGCAAACATTTTTTTAGTAAAATTCTGCTTTCAATATTCATTCTAGTCGTATAGGTACCAAATTTCAAGTTTGTTAGTTCAGTCACACAGTTTGATGTTGATGAGTCCATAAATAACTATATTAACAAACGCGTGTGTATCGGCACACACGGCCTAAGTGAAACTTCTTATGTATAAATAATATAAGCTTTTTGGGACTATTTTTTTTTATTTTCCATTGTATACTTACCTATATGTTCAAATCTTTGATTAACGTCTGATTAGAACTCTTCAATAAATAAAATTATCGACCAATTTTTCAGACAATATATTAACAAACAATATAAAATTAATACATTAACGTTTCAATCCGGATTTGGACCTTCTTCAGAATTGATCTAAAAAATATAAAAATAATTAATATTTAAATATAATTCGCTTTTTATAGAATTTTTCAAAATTAATTATGATTGTCAAAATAATGAAAAAATCCGGATTGAAACGTTAATGTATTAATTTTATATTGTTTGTTAATATATTGTCTGAAAAATTGGTCGATAATTTTATTTATTGAAAACTTACCTATATGTATTTAAAAACTATTATTGACAACTGTATATATTGCGTTCTTGTGACTGATACAAATCGGTGAAGCGCCGCGTAAGAAGTTTGATTTCAAAAAAATATATATTCAATCGCTTAAGAGTTAGAGGACTGTGACAGACGGACAAACGAACTGACAACGCGTTTCGTTTTTGAAGTAAAACTTGTTTACGCACGCTTGACTTGGGGAGTAAGCCTGACGATAGTTTTACGGACGTGTGATCGAGCGAGGCAAATGGAAGTTGAGAGGGAGATATAGTAAGTTAGTGAAGATAGAAAGACAATGACAAATACTTCACTGGCTAGTGGCGCCATCAGGTCGCCGAAAATATAAGCAGTACTAACAATAGAATGACACATATTTTACTTGCCAGTGGCGCTATCGGGTGACAGAAAATTTTTTTGTAAACCTACTTAATTTGCAGAGCTAAATAATACTTCAAAAAGATTTACGCCTAAAATCCAACGAGAGCTAAGTAATTGCAATGTATTACTTTTGTTTTCATTATCTTTATGTTTATATTTCTTTCTTCTTACATTAGACTATTTATTTCGTTCTTGAACAATTTTATAAATTAATATTTTATTCAATACATTAAATATTCTACGTTAAAGTCAATAAAATTGTAAATTCATTTTAAAGTTCACATTTTGTGAATTTTCGGGTGAATAGTAACAAATTATGGCAGGAAGAAGTTTTATTTCAGTCGTGTGGTCTAAAGCACACTCGTTTTTTTACCGTAAAAAGTTCACACTCACGATATTTTTTTTTACCGTTAGTGTACCTACATCGAACATTACTCCATCTATTTCCATGGTCGCGCCAACCACTAACTGTCCACCACAGGCCCTATATATACAGTAGAAATACGAATGTGCTTCAACCACCTGATGTATCGACTTTTGAAAGCCTATACACATTGTCACGATCATTGGTCATTGCTATACCTACAAAACACTGCTAAAAGAATACTTTAAGATATGCAACCAGAAAATTTAAATAAAATCAATTTTTGTAACTAACGCAAGTACATATTTCCGCTAATTTTCTATAATTTATTTGGGATAACTTTTTCAAAATAATCTTCATTTAAACTTAAATGCACTTAGATAAAATATTATTAAATTGAAAATACTTTTCTATCGGAACTTACACACAATTAATTTTCTAAAATTGATACTGTATTTCAATTTAGATAAATATTAAAGGTGTCCTGCAATAGAGATTATTCCCGAATGTTAAGGAGGTTGATCCGTTACAGTCCCAATCAAAAGTAAGTCGAATTCTTAATGGGAACTTTTCCATAATAAATTTTTACAAAAGGGTGTAAGTCGATGATACCAAAAAATTATTGTCATAATAAATAATTTTTTTTTAATATTATTAATTATTTAAGTATTTTACTTAATTTGTACAAAGTTAGGTTAGAAAAATAAATTTATGTAAATATTTGTATTTTACATATTATTTGCAGTAAATAATTTAAAAAAGAAATTAGAAATAATAAGAATTAAAATTAAATCATTAAAAAGTTGAAAATTCAGCAAAAATTGTCAAGAATAAAAGTCCATAATTGAAAAGTGCTGAGGTTTAATAATTTTTTTTGTTGATTAAAAGTCTCCTAATTAAATTGAAAAAAATATTAAAATATGCGTAAGACATCAGTGCTTTACATTGTTAGTTTTTGGAACTGCTGACATTATTTGGTTATTTGCAAAAAATTAAAATGTACCGTTTACATGCTAGATTGACATATTTTCCATAAGACTACATGTAAAAGTTTTTTTTAAATTTTGACTTTATAAATCTCCTAATGATTTTGGATTGTTTACAGAAAATTTTGTTATAAAAAAATCTATTAAAAAAACTTTATTTCAGATTTTTTTCATTATCTTTGTAAAACGGCTCAACCTCCTTAAGTCAACTTTTTTATGGTTACGCTAACAGATTCTGAAGGTATAATAATTTCGCTCCTAATCTTTCATAACTGTGAACATGTCCTAGACCAGTGATTCCCAAAGTGGTCTATATCGACCCCCAGGAATCGACGACAACTTGCAAGGGGTCCAGAAAAAAAAAGTGGGGGTCCATGAAATGAAAATCGGGGTCAACAATAGTGAATCTCCTAACAAAAAAAGAAACAAACTGGACATCGTTAACGGAGGAGATTTAAGATTAAATCTAACTAAATTGATGCCAAATGTTGATAATTTATTATTAACCGACTTCAACAAAAAGGAGGAGGTTCTATGTTCGTCTGTATATATTTTTTTTTATGTATGTTCACCGATTTCTCCGTCAATTATGGACCGATTTTCAAATTTTTTTTTTCGAAAGAGTGCACCTCAGAGGTGGTCCCATCGGAACCAAGTTAGGATCTGATGGTGGAATCCGGAGAAATCGAGGGAAACTCTCAAATTTCAAAGACACACATAATGTTTTTTATGTATGTTCACCGATTTTTAGTGTTAGATTTACACTAAAAAGAGAAAAATAAAATATTTTTAACACAAAAATTGAACCGACTTCACACTAAAAAGTAAAAAATAATTGCGTATTGAAATGTTTCGGAGTCGGTGTAGTTCTCGGAGTAGATTTCATTTTGGCTGACAACGACTCCAAAACATTTCAATACGCAATTATTTTTTACTTTTTAGTGTGAAGTCGGTTCAATTTTTTTGTTAAAAATATTTTTTAAAGCATCAGGTTCATCCCTCACACTAAAAGCATTTATTTTTTGCTTAGTTATTTTATGTAACAGAAAGTAAATTTTAATTTGATTCGTTTTAATTTGAATCTAATTAATAAATATATAAAACTAAACATTTTACACTACACTTCACTACCGTTATAAATTTAAATCGTTCAAAGTAAGTAGCACTATACCGGTTGTCAAAAATACATTTGAAATTAATGAATATGCAAAAAATTAATATCAGATAAGCAGGGGGTCTACCCAAAAAAGAAAAACATGGCAAGTGGTCTACGAGACAAAAAAGTTCGGGTACCTCTGTCCTAGACTAAATAATGTCAGCGAAGTCTTTGATAAGATGATTTGTCAAAATTGGGTAGATAAGTTCCTTTGCTATTATCCTTGCTTTCAAAATGATTCTGTAATAACAATAATATCGTTGATATTAGCAAATGACTTTTTTTTTGTTTGGAAGCCGTCCTTTTGTTGGAAATATTTCAGCTTCTTGTGCTTAGTGTACTGTATCCCTATCTCTTATACTACCTAATCCAGTATTCTCATTCCTTGTACACTAGTTCGCACAAATCGTGAAAGAAGCCGTCACTGGGATCACTGCAGCCTCTAGTACGTACTGTGCTACCTCCCAATCTCTAATATTGCCCAATCAAGTATCCTCGTTCCTTGTACTAACTTGTACAAACCGTAGACTGAATAGATTTCCGAACCCATTACAGATTGCTTTCTGCGATCCAAAGCCTCGCTTTCACACATGATATGGTACGCTCTTTCTTGTCGCCTTACTGCACTGTCTGCCCTTTAAGTTTCAGTGAAACAGTTCGATTCTTTGTAGGTAGATGTCTTTTCAGGGCACAATGTCCTTTTAGGAGGCCTACCACTAGATGAAGATTTTCCTACTTAAGTTGTCCCTTTTGAGATAATCATTTAATAAAAGCGTGACTTGGTTGATTGGCATAGTCTTCTGGACTCATCCTTAGCAAGTGACTTAATTTTCTATGAAATAATCCCAGCACGTATTCAAATGGACTTCAGAGAGAATGTAGTTAGGGCATTAGCCGTTAGCGCTGAGTCAACAGCAGAACTACGTGTGTTCATCATCCCAACGTGAACCTGCAGATTGGTTAGCCGCAATATGTTTCATTTGTATTGTTATATATGTTCCATAAACATCAAGTACACGCCGTGGCCTACAGCTCACTGGCCAGAATATATTTACAGTCTGATACACATATCATCTTCTTTATACAATTCTAACTTTTGGTTAGTAGAATAACCTTCCGGATAAAGATAACTTTCAAATAGTGGTCACATTTAGCTACGTATTTGTCAGCTAATTTTTCGTCAGGTGTTTAAAATTTTTATGCTTGGTTTCTGAAAGCCGTAACAGAAACTAAAGTTAAGTATTAAAGGACCCCACACAAACCTTATAGGATTTGGTTCTCGGTTAAATCGATCGAACATGGTTTTATTTTATAGTTTAAAGGTCAATATGAAAAAGCGTCCATGGACGCATAGCCTAAAACCCAATAGATTTTTAGCTGCAGAGATATGTTTAGCGAAATTTTAGATATAGGGATATCCATTGAATTCACAAACATGTTCCATGTTCAACTTTTGTGCTTGTTTTAGAAATAGAAAAATAATCGAAAACTAGGTAATGTTCTGTATAAAATAATAATGTCATATTCGAATTCAGCGCAATCGAAAACATATATCTAGAGCTTAGGATTTTTTTAAAACTGTGAATTCAATGGATATCCCTATATCTAAAATCTTGCTTAACATATCTGTAGCTAAAAATCTATTGGTTTTTAGGCTATGAGCCCATGGACACTTTTTCTTAATGACCTTTAAACTATAAAATAAAACCAATTGATAATGTCTGCCGAGATTTTTTGAAGATCCATAGTTTTTGAAAAATCATTGATGATTAATATTCAATAAATAAAATTATCGACCAATTTATTGAAGAGTTCTAATCAGACGTTAATCAAAGATTTGATTAATTATTCACTTATATTTCATAAGATTTTATAATAGAAGTGCGGATACTTTTCTTTTTTTTAATGATATTATGTTTTTTAAGCAACTAGAAAAACTAAAATTTTGATGTAAGTAGTATAATAATTGTACATTTTGGTTAGAATACATAAAAATATTATATTTTCATAATTAATAGATAGAAATCGGAAGATGCAATAGAGGTATTAGCGGTTTATCAAATGAAATAAATATTTTAAGAAGAAACAATTTTGGAATTGGTTTCATTCTTACAACATTTCAAGAATAAAACCATTTTTGATCAGTTTAACCGAGAACAAATCCCATACGATTTGTGAGAGGTCCTTTCGTCAAACGAACTCATACAGTTTTTTCTGGTGTTTCAAAGCAAACGTTTGCACTTAGTATTACGTCCCATCCTTAAAAGACTACAATAAACTTCAGAAATTGAATTACTTCTAACATATTTTTCCCTGGAGACGAAGCTTCATGAAATTCCCCGTAGATAATATTGTTGTCACTGTAGTACTGACCAATCTCAGCAGCAGTGGACGCAATATTAGAAAATGCTGTGTTCATTTTTAGCCAAGAAGCACGACACATAGATGGAAGGCTGGATGGAAGAAAGGAAGGTTTGGAAGGCCTCACGTGAGGAACTCGGAACACGTATGACTGTTGTGATATAAATTATACGCGCGATTAAGTTTAATTTACGGGCGTATAATGGTAACAAATTTACGATATGCACGTGTGTTTGTATATACATACAGGGTGTACCGGAAAGTACAAATTGTCTCCAAGCTATTTTCGGTAGAGTCGGTAAATCACGGTACTTATAACAAAAAAGTTAATGACAGTAAAACGCGTGTATTTTCAACCTCGCCTCGTGGCAATCATAAACCGATCAGGAAAAACTTTTATTAAACATTTTCATACTGAGTGTCCCAGAAAGTACAAAACGTCTCCAATCAATTTTCAGTAGGGTCGGTAAATCACGGTACCTATAAAAAAAGGTTAATTACAGTAAAACACGTGTATTTTCAACCTCACCTCGTGGCAATCATAAATCGACCAGGAAAAACTTTTATTAAAACGTTTTCAAACGTATTTTTCCATTGGCTGAGCAGCGTAGGAGGAGACGTTTTGAGTGAGAAGTAAGAACTTAAAACTTGGACAATACTTGAATAAAGTCAATTGAAGATGGATGGTGTTGAAAATACATGAGTCCGACTATATTTGGAAGACAGTAATTTGGTTTTATGGATACAGTAATCTTCTGTTAGCTGCCGGAAACGCGCTCCTGGAAAACCTTTCAGAAATTCGTAGTTGACGAAACTAAAAAAAATCGAGATATTATACACTACTAGTTTTCTATATTATGCATTTAGTGAATTATTGAAGCAGTAGTAGTGTTTTCATTTTTTTATTAAGCTTGTTTCATCAACCGGCTGCAAAAATTACGGTTGAACTGAAATCCGGGTTTAAGTTTTATGTAAATAGGAGCGGTCCGTCCCGGTTTCACCCGGGTGCAAAAGAACAGGAGTACGCACATTCATCTTAGTTTACCGAGATGGATGTTGTGTCCATATTTAATGATGATCGGATTTACTGTTCAAAAGTTTTTGTCGGACGGACAAATTTTGATTTTGAGTTTTATATATTATAGATTATGAAATTATAAATTTGTCGATCATTTTTAATAAAATTTTGGCTCCGATATTAGTTATCGTACAAAAAATATAAAGAAATTAAATAAAATTTAGTGGTGGTGGAAGCACGGATATAATATGGTGGAGGTGCAAGTTGTTCACCAAAATTTGCAATGATTGATGAGCCCTTCGACGATTATTAGTGTCTAAGTTTCGTTTAAAAAATCTCTAATCTCAAAACTAACACGACTGATCTAGGAACTGTTTTTTCTGAAACTTTCTGCGGCACCATGCATGTATGTTCACATACGTGTAAGCAAAAACGTCGGAAGTGCGTCGATAATTACAGAACACGGATATTATGTTGCTTTTTTGACATCAGTTGTTCAATAGAGGTCTAGAAAAACTATACAAAAACACTGGTAGTTCAACTATTTATGATTAATTCTTAAATTTCGTAGATCTATTAATACGTTCGACTATCGCTTATAGAGTAGTAGTCTCAATTATAGACGTCCATGAGTGAAAAACGTCTTTCTTTTATAGAAGTTTTTAAACCTCACTTATAGAGGTTTTAGAGGGTTACAAAGACGGTATCTGGAAATATAAAGAGTTTTCTCTTTTACCCAGTTCTCACTCACTCAAGTTTGACTGTTTTTATAGACCGCGCAAAAACATCACCTTTTTTCGTAACGCTAAATCACCGACTGACCGCTTCGCGAATTTCACAAAAGAAATTTTACAAGAGACAAGAAATCAGTGTTCATATATCTTGAAAGACTTGCGCGGAATTGGAGAGTAACCTTACCGAGCTACGTGGTTTTGCAGTATCACCGACGACTTACACAACATTCGGGTTCTAATTTGAACGACGACGTTTCGAAGTGTATTAGCGTATGGAATTATACCGAAGTGTAGGTAACCTCTTTTATTTTAATTCGCCACCCCCTTCACTCCTTGGCCACCTCTTCATAATAATATGTGGGTGTATGTATGTAAGTATGTATTTCTGTGTGCATGTATGAATGTATGTATGTTATGTACGGTGAATGGCTAAAATCGTGTGAGCGATAATAAGCTGGTTTGACACCACAAGAGTTTAATGAAATCAGTGTAAGTTATGTGTACACTGTATAACACGTGACCTACAGGCTGCAACAAAATTTCTTTGTTTCATAAAATGTCATCTTTAGAAAAAAAATGAGTGCGGTTGAAGCAAAACTTCTTTTAATTTGTGTCTACCATTCTAACTTTTTGGAAAATATTCCACTCACAAATTATATCACTCTTTAATTAAATTACGTCCGACGTCGACTATGCTTATTGGTTTGCGTCCGTAGCTATGTTTCCTATATATGCGTTTTGATGTCCGTTGATGCCTTTAAATGAGGGAAACCAATCACATTTTTGCGTCCGTAACTGTGTCACCTTTCGTTCAAGATGGTTTGTACGATGCTGCCATCTGTCAGTCGATGCAGAAACTATACGTAAACATGTAACTTTCGTCCGAAATTCTTTCTAGTCGCGCCCTAAAGAGGTCTTTCTTCAAAAATTTTTATTTAAAATATTAATGCTGTGCAACTATTATCCGTCTACAACCGGAGAAACTTCTTTTGTTTTTTGTTGTATGAATTGTATATTCTAATTATTTAGAAAAATGTGTACAACTGCTTAACTGTGAAAATAAGCCGCACGAAATAATCGTGCATAGCCGGTTGCGTTCGCGGCTAAAAAAAAATTGTCGATCTTCACGATCGTACAGGACCAGTCGTAGAGGGCTAAGCAAGAAGAGCCTTCCATAAACCACGGCGCAAGTAAGTAGCAAAACTATTTTGCCGAGACTCTTGAACCCCCCACGTGACCCAGCGAAGCCTTCTTCATCGTACCCCCTTCTTCCCCTAAATAGATCACGTGTCATATATGGAAGATCCCGTTATAGACAATTAGAAAGGTTTTTTTTTCAAATTTGAAAACAGAAGAAGTGATTTTTACAGGCAGCACGGATTTTCCTGTGTATCGTCGAAATTTTCAAAACTTTCTACTCATTCAATATTGATTAGCTGAGAACATTAATTACTGTTTTGAAAAATGGCAAAGCTCCAGAGCACAGTTGAATAAATCGTCGCTAGATGGCAGACATAAATATAATTGTTATTTTATTATCCAACACAGCGAGTTTTTATAACTTTAACAGCGATTAAGACAAGCAAGTCTAGAGGACGCCCATAAGGTCACCTTGTAAAATCAAATACAATTGTTTGTTGAAATGTTATGTGTACCTACGTGCTGGAGGGGTGTAGGGTGGGATCACGTGTCTGTGTGTGCACTGTGTGTTTTGTTTCACAGCACGTGTGAAATATGCAAACGACAATCGCACGTGCATGCGAGAGAGACAAAGAGAGTGAGAGAGAAAGGGCGTTAATTCCGTGTGTACTGTTAATTGTAAGATTGTCGACCGGCTCCAGATAACAAAAACGTCAACTGTTTACGGCCTGAAATCGGACACCGAAATGTGTTGGAATTACAGATTGGCACAAAACAATGTATTATGCACATTTGGGTTGAGTGGGAGTCTTGGATAGTTGGGTGTGGTTGTGGGTGACAATCGACAGAATCGTAATCAAAACGTCAAAACTAAGTTTTACTGACAGTGAACGAATCGAAACTGATGACGATGATGAATAATCATTTACAGCAGGGGTATCAGACTGATTTTTCGAAAGGACCATTTATAAGATTTAGGCCTCTTGATAACGACAACGGATAACGGCCCGATTTTTGTGACGAGCGACGGGCCGACGCCCAGTGTTCAATAGGTTAGTGTACGTGTTTGTTAACGCGACGGGTATGTAACCATTGCAACAAAACTCAACGTCGCCCCTCGGCGCGACGGCGATCGGTCCGATGCAGTGGACCATGTTACTTCATAGAAGTCTGTTGACGACGACGGATGTGCGGGCACATTTTTACACTTTATACCTACCTACCTACCTTGTGCTGCTCATTTATGGAGAAAAGTGATATTGATATGGATTTATTAATTAGCCTTGTTCATAATAGACCAGTGTTTTGGGACAAGACTTTAGCAAATTACAAAAATAAACAAGCAAATTTTGTCATGAGTCATTCGAAAGAAGTTAAAAAACTTTCTTTCGTCTTTCTTTAAATCCTCCATGAGAGCATGGAATACACCATAAGACTCTCTTTCTAATAAAATAGGATGAACCCATAGCTTCCTCCTTTTTTTCGTAGCTGCTGTTTTTTTGTATAAATAGTAGGTTAGAATAAACTTTTTGTTTGCACTCGACATAACGTACTTGCACTTCTTACAACGGACGCGCTCACGTTATATTAGCGGATCGTGTACAAAGGTATCCGTTTCGCGTCGGCCCGTTACCCTTTGACTAAAACGGTCGTTAACAAGAGCCCTTAGGGTGTGTTAGCCGGTCAAACTCTAAATTAAAAACTAAAACACATACTCAATTAAAATTTTAATTTATTTTGTTTAATTCAATCTTCATATAAAGGTAAATAAACAGGGTAAATTATCTTGAGTTTGAGGATCCAGCAATTTTTAAAATACGTAGTGGCATCCGAATGCCGTCTAAAATCCTCACTGGATAGAATCTGGTCGCGGGCCGTATTGAGATGGCTTGAGGGTCGGATGCGGCCCGTGGGCCGTATCTTTGACATCACTCATTTACATAGTATTACTACAACGAACTGCCAGAATCAATACAGGATTTACCCCTTAAAAACTTTAAAAACAACCTTAACAGTTTCTTTAAAAGAAACTCATTTTATACCATTCATTAATTTTTATATTATAAATTTTAAATTTGACGTTTTGTATCATCATGTGATTTACAAATAAAATTCTATTCTATTCTATTCTATTCTATACCCTATATTCATAAAAATTAAGTTTAAAGACTAAAGCCCGACTACTTAAAAGTATTAAACAAGAAAATATTCACATCTGAGGATAGCCGTAGTCGTATGCCACCTCAAATACATGGTCATATGGCGCCTTCTAAATGTATATAGTGATGCACTTTGCTTTAAAGCTTATGATCGCTTGCTACTGTTAAAATGTATTCTTTTGTTAGAGTAGGTAGCATACGACCACGACTATCCTCAGATGAGAATATTTTCTTGTTTCATACTTCTCAGTAGTTTTTGAACTTAATTTTCATTTAAATTATTTTGTGGTTACAGCAACAGCTAACAATATAGGTGTATATTTTTGAAATGTGCCAATTAACAAAATGTTTTTTATTTCTCTAGAGGGCGCCATATTTAATTTAAAGTCACATAACCTATAACCAGCGGACGATCAAAACGCTTCCAACGATACCTTATTTGTCAAATTATGATATGTAGTTTAGAAGTTATGAAGGAGCAGATGTACATACGTACACCCACATACATGTCAAACACATAACCCTCCTTTTGCTTCACCGTAGTCAGGTAAAAATTGAAAATGTGTCATACATGCGTACTTCACACAAGTGTAATACAAGCGGCATAGATTTTATGTATGGATGCGTTTCATTATTTCATTGCATTGCCGCTTCATTAAGCAAATTGTACTATGATGATGAGTCACTCCTTGAATTTTGATCGCAGACTAGTAGATAGTAAGATAATAATGTTTTTGAAATTAAAGTTCTTTGGTCGCAATATTTTCAAATGAATATAGATAAACGAAACTGATCGATTTAAAATTCTACAATGCTTTTCTTGTATGGTCACAATCTAAAGTCATTGTCAAAAAAAATTCTCTGACTGGTTTCTGACACCGAACAGTAGCTTTAGAAAAATCACACTATAAATATTAAATATTTAAGTGTTTTGCTTAATAAATAAATATTATCAAATCGTAAAAATGAAGTTGATTTTGCGTCTTAAGAAATACAAATAACTTTACGTTGAATAACGTTTTAAAGCTGAATTATGTATACCTATATTATATAATAATTCAGAAACAAAAGGTCGTCGTATTTCAGAATGGAGTATATCCAACTGGTCGCACGCTAGATCTGGCCATAACTTATATTTTTAATATATGCATAGCCGTTTGCTACAATATTTTTGTTGGATAGCAAAAAATGTGTGATAAAAAAATGCACAGCAGGTGGTTTATTATGTTTTATCCAGGTTGGTCAGAAAATATCTAAAGTTCAAATTAAAGCGAAATCGTACGAATGCATAAATTAGATTATGGTACACAGACTATCTCTATACAGGTGACCGGTAATTGCTCGTATTCCTCTCGGGAGAAGAAATGGCTAATTTGGAGTGATTCAACCTCTATCACTTGGGGTTCGGAAATGCATCATTTTTTTATGATAATGACACTTCTGTGAAAATTTTTTATTTTATTTTTTTTTTATTTATTGTAAGTCTTAACACAACACAAAATCTAACAGTAAATTTCGTGTTTTTAAGCTTTAGGAAGGTTGGCCAATTAGTATCAGGTCATGGAAAAATTCAGGCATAAAAGTGAGAATATTCTTTTTTTATTTTTAACTCCCAAAATTCGGATTATTGTAAAAAGAAAACTGAAGTATATTTTCTCAAAAATGACGCATTTCCGACGATAGAGGTTAATGGGTTAGGCCACCTTGACGCTCGGAAAACTAGGTATAAAGAGAAACTTTTTTGGCACAACCGTTAAGTATATAAAGTGATTCTTATTTTACACATATATATATAATAATATAATAGTTTTATGAACATTAACTTACAATATTGATGTTTAAAAAAAATAAAAAATGCCAGAGATATGAGCTAATAAGTAGGACCCTCTTTTGATAATCCTTGCTGATGATTTCTCTGTTAAGCATTGTCAGAAACATATTTGTTTTCCTTATTTAAAAAGAAAATAGCTACAATGTGACATAGGATAAAAATTTTTAAATTTTTTTGTAGAAATGGCAGCTCATATTTGTATCAAAATTTTGAGCTTAAAAAATGTATAGCTTTTGAACAGGGTACCCAATCAAAAAACTCTACGTAACATTGTAGATAATATTATAAAAAATAAGTGT
The DNA here is from genome assembly GCA_963575645.1 of Xanthostigma xanthostigma. Classification (NCBI taxonomy): domain Eukaryota; kingdom Metazoa; phylum Arthropoda; class Insecta; order Raphidioptera; family Raphidiidae; genus Xanthostigma; species Xanthostigma xanthostigma. The sequence goes on from OY754469.1 coordinate 14,935,096, forward strand.
TGTCCTAAACTAATTGTACACAAAACTTCCACTAATCTTAATGTTTTACAACTATACACTTGACAAAAGGTTAATAAACAACAATTGACAAGAGCAAACTGTAGATATATTACTCCAAGTTTATAGGTTAGGTATTATGATATATATGGCAGCCATTATTATTTTATCGGGCGAATAAATATTTATACCCGAGAATTTGGACAGAATAGATTTATACCTGCAGTAAACATAATAGGTCATATGCATGTATTTTTTTTATATTTTTAATAGATTATTTAGTCAACCATAATACGGAAAAAAATTGATAATCATTTAAAAATGTAATATTATCACAAGAAAAAAAATATGAAATTTCACATTCAAAAATAGACAGTTTAAACAATCGGCCATGTTGGCGGGCTTATGTGACGTCACGATATATGATGCATGTCAACTTTGATGTCAAATTGGCAATGTTCTAAATGAAGTTTATTTGTTGTTTTCTCTAAATACTGACGTAATCTTACTGTGAGACGACCCAGTCACCATGGAAACTGTTATTGATATATACTCTGACGTCACGCTGCGTTTTGAAAATTCGAAAATAGCGCGTATTTTCTACGTTTCTATTTTATTATTTGTATTTTTTTCAGTGATTAGATTAATAAAATAACCATTACGATATGATCAGTAACTAAAATATATTTCAAAATAAAAATTTAAACCAATTTGGAGTCTCATGCATATGACCTATTATGCTTGGTGAATTGAATTATCGCTATTTATTCGGAGGAATAGCTATACCTGAAGAACAAATAAACCGAATAAATAACTACTTACGTTATGTGAATATGGCCGTAAGCCTTGTACGTTGAAATTAATATTTTATTTAACAAAGACACTCCGATTATCTAGAACGTGATGTTTTTAAAAGTTGGTTTAATAAAAAATATACTATAGTCTATCGCAAAAGTAGCGAAATGCAATTCTCACGTCGACATGCTAGTTCAGTTGTAATTTCACAGATAAATAGAACGCCGCTTCGCTTTAACTTCACGATAACTTTAGTTAATAAATTAACTTATTTTAACTCGACTATTTCTGACACAATCTTCGCTACAGGTACGAGATTTGAAGTGTGCCAAGTTTTATTAACTTCGTAGTTTTTAGTAGCTCTAATAACATATCATATATTATAGTTTGTTATTTCACTGAATTATCAATATTATTAAGAAAAAATCCTAGGTATGTGGCCAAAAATACCTATATTAGATTTATTTATTGTTCGACCTTTCGTCTATATATATTTAGATTTTTTCAAGTACAGCAAAATAACTAGCAATAATAATTATTTTGCTGTACATGAAAAAGTCTAAATATATTGACAATAAATAAATCTAATATAGTACGTATTTTTGTTCACATACCTGCGATTTTTTCTTAATATTATTATCACAATTTATTTATTCCAAAATAATGATAACATTTTTTTCATAAATTTTATTATAAGAATAATCCTGCCCAACTTAGCTGAAGCCAGTGCTAGGGCAGGACACGATATTATAAATTATCAATTTTGTTGTTTAATATAACGTTAGAAGCTAATAACCCCAGTTGTCCAGCGTCCCATAATTATATAATAATTATATAGTTACAACCTATTTTGAGTTGCTTGGCAGTAAAACCGACTCGTGGGATGATTCTCATTAATGCCGTCGTGCTTCCCTCCACGTTACCGCTCTCGACTCCCTTGTTCGAGCGCAAACCATACACTTCGTTGCTTCTTCGTGTGAGCTGTGTACTGTGTGTGGGTAAATAATAATTACTGTAAGTTACATTACAAGGTGAAATTTAGTTACAGAACGAAAGGACCCCGCAGAATCCTTATGGAAAATGGACCCCGGTCAAATTGTACCAAATTTTCCATACTTAAAGTACTCGGTGAGTGGATAAAAAGTGTCCATGGGCACATAGTGTACAAAATTCGCGATCGCGAGATATCTTTCTCCGAAGTTTGATTTTTTTTATATATAAACTAGTTGCATGCTATGATTATTTTTTACATGATGTATAATTACATCATGTAAAAAATAATGTAGGTAACCATTGTATTGCGATAAATGCGCGCATAAGTTCTGGACAGCGATAAAAAAAATCAAACTTCGGAGAAAGATATCTCGCGACCGCGAATTTTTTACGCTATGCGCCCATGGACACTTTTAATCCACTCACCGAGTACTATGAGTTTGGAAAGTTTGGTACAATTTGATCGGGGCCCATTTTCCATAAGGATTCTGCGGGGACCTTTAAATACTAGAATTTTGAATAAATGTATGTTTCACATCTGCCGGGAGTCCCGCGACGATTGTTAATTTTTTTTATCAGTGTAGTGTATTTTAATATAAGATTTTCTTTGACATTACTTCAATGGTTCAATAATGATTTTATGTCAAAAATTAATTGATAGTAAATTCTTCACTAAATAACAGCTAATAGAAGATAAACCAACAAGTGTACCTATTTGTTTAACAATAGTGTACGTTGGCCGTTGGGCCGCCTTTAAGGGTTCTTTGATAACATAAATATTTAAAAAACTAAAATTACAACTTGCACGTAACCCATGTAACTGAGAAGCAAGCAATATGCAGTTATGGACTATTACATAGCTCTCTTGATGATTTGTTCATTAAGTTTTAGGGATTATATTCGTTAAAGGTGAAGCTACCTCATCTGCCGTTGTAGTTAATTAAAAACTAGCTTCGGTTTAATTAATTATGAACGTTCGTAGTTGACTCACTTTTAGAAACTTATTAAAAAATTCGTTTCGAATTCACCACGACTGCTTGGTTTAATCTGTACCATGTTGTACGAAATTTACAAGATGTTCTACTCACGATGGGTGTCGTATCTCTTAGTCTAGAGAGCGACAAAAAATAACTAAAAATATAATTAAATTCTTCTGGATGAAGATATTCTTTGTAGCATAGAATCAGAAAAAAGCAATGCTGCGAAGAATTTCTTCATCCAAATATCATAATGAACCAAGTATCATATTCATCTCTTCGTTGAGATAAGTTTTCTTCATAATTAAATTCTATTGAAAACAAGTAGTGTCCTAATTTTTTCACTATAAACAGCGAAACATTTTTTATTAAGTGACTACAAAAATTGCGGTTGAATTGAAATCCAAGTTTACTGTAAATATTATAAAATTATTTTGATCATTTTTTTAATAAAATTTTGATTCAGATAGTAGTTATCGTACAAAAAATATAAAGAAATTGAATAAAATTAAGTGTTGGTGTAAGCACGGGTATAATATGGTGGAGGCTCAAGTTGTTCGCCAAAAGGATCCCGCACAAACCTTATGGGATTTGGCTCTCGGTTAAATTGATCGAAAATAGTTTTATTTTATAGTCTAAGGTCACTAAGAAAAAGTGTTCATGGGCGCATAGTCTAAAAACCAATAGATTTTTAGCTGCAGATATGTTTAGCGAGATTTTAGATATAAGGATATCCACGGAATTCACAATCTTAAAAAATCCTAAGCTCTAGAAATATGTTTTCGAGTGCGCTGAATCCGAATATGACATTATTTCTTTATACAGGATGACACCTTTCAGCATATCCTAGTTTTAAACTATTTCTCTATTTCTAAAAAATGCACAAATGTTGAACATGGAACATGTTTGTGAATTCAATGGATATCCCTATTTCTAAAATGAGGTGACATAATTCGTTCTATTCGTTAGACGAATATTTTATGCATTCGAATTGACATGTTACACACCCTTTGACTTGTTCCACACTTTTTTGTAAGTTTTTACGGAATAAAAATATTATTATTATTATTTATTAAAAAAATGCTTGGTCCTCACTCACATAAGCTCACGGAGAAAGTGAAACTTCTTTAGAGTTATGATCTCGTTTCATTGATGGCTTATTTATTTTGCGTTATCAAAATTTCTCTTATATTTTCCCGCTATTGAATGATTCCCCCTTAAACGTTACAGAGATATCGATAAAAAAGTTTCATTTAAAAAAAAATGGTCCTCGGTTTTGAAATTTGATTTAAATGCTTCATATTATGTTGACACTTCTAGAATTGATTTTCGAAATAAACTCCTAGCTTACATGGATATTCGATGTAAAATGCAAATTTAAACTCATTGTATAAAACCCAGAAGGTAATCTTCGCATAGAAACAAAACCGCATATCACCTCCACGGAGTTATGCACTCTATCTGTCCGCTCGGAGCGGCCGCCCGTTTCCGGTGCTCCGGTCGCCTTCTCTCTTCCATCTTCTCTCACACCACGTAGGCAGGAAGTTACGGTCAACGTGTTCGAACACTGTACATAACGCGGTAAAAAAAATGTCATTTGAAAAAATATTCCGACTATTCGTTTTAAATAACTTTTTTTATACATCGTTATTTTTTTCTTTGAACGTCATTAAATTGTGTTTATAATAATAATAATACAAATCTTTGATTAACATCTGAATAGAACTCTTCAAATAAATAAAATTGCCGACAGATTTTTTTCAGACTATATATTGACAAAAAATAAAATTATAAATCAATATTACAAAAGATGACGTTTCGATCCGGATTTGCATCTACTTCAGATTTAAGAAATAATCTAAAAACTTCATTCAATTATAAAATAAGTAGATATAATATACTAATTAATTTTTATATTTTTTAGATTACTTGTCCAAATCCGGATCGCAACGTCATCTTTTGTAATATTGATTTATAATTTTATTTTTTGTCAATATATAGTCTGAAAAAAATTGGTCGAAATTTTATTTATTTGAATAATAATAATAATAATTATAATAATAATAAAGCATTTAAGTCCGTTTCTCGACTTTGTGTCATAACAGACACCATTCGCACCATTACTATTTTTCATCTACCACACTTCCCGTTAAATTCTACTGAACTTCAGCTTGCAACAGCAGTGGGCGAATGAAGAATTTTTTTTAGGAAATTAGCATAAGGCAGGCAAGTTTTGAGCATAGGAGTTTGACAGGTAGGCGACCATGGCCTTGAATAAGGAACCATCTCGATATTTATCTGGAATTATTGAGGGAAACCATGGAAAACCTCAACAAGATGGTCGGTACAGGAATTACCGTTTCTCGGCGAGAGGCAGTAGAAAAAACTCCCGAATGTAAGTCCAATGTTCTCACCACTACGTTACCCGCTTGGTATTAATTTTTATTTATAATAATCGAAGCTGGCAGATTACACATAGTTGTGTAAAATCCTAACGTCTGAGGGCCAGCGCACACTTGCTATATTTTTTGTATCGAAAACGCATGACTTAGCAATCCATCTACTTATAATTTCTAGTTCAGTTCAGTATGGAAATTCAGTCGCACTTTCGCGCGGTCTTGCGATCGATACTTTTATTTTGTATTGGCGCGCCTGCGCTTGAAAAGTGCAGCCTCAGCGAAATCTATAGCATGGTGTAGTGCGAACCTGCGATTAAGTGTGCTATGTGTGTACAAGCGTACGCTCGTATAATATATCAGCGAATGGTGCCTCGCGGTTTGATAGCTGCATCTGACAATCTATAAGCAACTTAATCGCACAATCGTGATGTGCTGGCCTTTAAGTTAACATTTATTATACTAACACTTTATTGATTATTATAGATGCTCGATATCTGAAGTAGATATTGACTATAGTCCCCATTCTCATTTCAGAATTATTTAAGGTGGGCTTATTGCTGAAACCCCTATATTTTATTTTATTGCATATAAGGGGCCATTCAAGTATAACGTAAGCAGCAAAGGGGAATAGGGGGTCTTTGCATAGCTTATTTTGGATGACATGGGGGACGGGGGGTCTAGATGGTGATTACGTAAGCAATATTTATTTTTTTACTTTTTCTGATTTTTCTGCAAAATTTAATGGATTACGATACGGCAACCCTAGTCGTTTATGCTCGAAAGCAAAAAGCATGTTCCCTAAACGAATTTAAAAAAAAAATGTAACCTCCTTCAAAAAGGGTCACTAAAAAGGTTAAAATAACGAAATTTTGAGATCGGCACCAATTTAATTATTATCACGTTTTATGTACCTACTTAATTATATCAAATAGGTGCCGTACTCAAAACTTTGTTTTTTTACCCTATTTAGTGACCCTTTTTTTGAAGGAGGTTACATTTTTTTTAAAGATTTTAATTTTTTTTTAGTGACTAATTAAACCGAAGAGCAACGTCCACATAGACAACAATTACCTACTTGAAAACTTGAACAGATTAAAAAAATATATACCAATATTATACGTAAGCATAGGATGAAGGTAAGAGATTTGCTTACTTTTTCTGACAAGGGGGAGGGTGGTCAAAATTTACTAAAATTCTGCTTACGTAATACTTAATAATAATAATAATAATAATAATTTTATTTATTGCCGAAGCAATAGGTCACAGATTCAATCCTAGGATTGGTCTTCCATCTGTCCTTCGTACAAATTTCGATAAACAAAAATTAATATAAAATGTAGGCATTAAAATACTATAAAAATTAAAAGTCCATAAAAATATAAAAATTGAAAGATTCCTAGATTGATCGATGAGTTAGTTGTTTGTCTAAAAGATATTTTTGGATTTTAGTTGACACATTACTATTATATTCATAGCAGGGAACTATGTCATGAAGGTCGTTTAATAATTTAGGGGCTAAATATGAAAATGATTTTTTAAAGTTTGAGGTAGAATGTGATGGTATTTCAAAAGTGATAGACCTAATCTGATAAGGATTTAAACGCTTTATTAGCCTACTGGTTAGGTATAAGGGTTCGTTATTTTTTTGCAAACGGAATAGAAATAAATAAAAATGAAGAAGTCTACGGTATGCCATGTTTAAAATACAATGCCGCGTGAGAAAAGGTGTTATATGTTCTCTATAGGGAATATCAAAAACAAATCTTAAACACGCATTTTGAAGTTTTTGAGCTTTGTGACGGGTTTGGAAGTCTAACGAGCTACCATAAACAACGTCACCGTATTCAATTATTGGTAATACTAAAACATTGACCAATCTAAGTTTCATTTGCACTGACAGATAATTTTTAAATGAAAACAACTTTTTAAGTTTGAAATAAGCAGATCTAAATTTGATAGAAATATGCTCTGTAAATTTCATATTCTGGTCAAAAGTTACACCAAGATTTTTAGCTGTTTTTACAACGGGAATTACCTCGCCATTTATATTTATGTTTAGAAAGCGATTGTCCATTGATCGAATAAGAAAGTTACTTCCGATGTAAGTAATAGATGATTTGTTATAATTTAAAATTAAACCATGATTTTTTGAGTAGCGATGTATTGATCGGAGGTCACTGTTAATAAGTTCTGTAGCATTCTGCTTCTCAGATAACTGGAAGGAATAATAGACTTGAATAGCCCCTAACTGTAAATAGTATATGGTTGTAAATAAAGACTTCGTCTTCTCATTTCAGATATCTTATTACATGTTTACTCAAATTTTCAACCATATTTTTCATAATTTTCTCCCATACTCTGTCCGATTGGCATAATTAGGAAAGCCGATCAGTTTTCTTGTGTAATTTAGAGTCTACTGTGAAATCTCTGGAACTAATCCCACAAGCGTAGGTATCAGTTATTTTCTGACGCACCTGTAAGAGGAAAAGAGAGAGAGAGAGATGTTGAATCCAGTGCCGTATCATTGTGATTATTCAGCAGGGACGCAAACGTAATTACGTTCCGCTATCAATTTATGACGTGTGCAGTGTCTGCATAACGTGATTCAGCGCTGCCAACCTGACAGTATTGACTGTACCTAATTTATATTTTATAGAGTAAGTTTTACGGCGACATATTTAAAACTTTATGCATTACACACTTCGCTTAGTTAAAATCTTTGTTTAATAATGATTTGAAATTCTTTCGAAACTTTGAATATCGTTTGATTTTAAGCGATCTATAAAAATACTTCGTTTAACTGTTATCAGTTGTTGATTAAAAAAATAAGTGCAGTTCTTTTTTTATCTGAAAAGTCATCTCTTTTGTTTTTCGTTCTTTTTTGTACGCCGAAATTGTTTTTAGAATTAATTAACTTGTATCATAGTTATCTATATAAATAAAAATGTAGTGTTCATTTGTTCAAAATCTTTAATCTCCGAAAGCTCTCACCAATTGGTTTGAAATTACATTCGAATGCCCGCATGTTTTTATATACCTACTTGTCTGGTCCGGCTTCGCCCGAATTTGTAGATTACTACTGTTTTTTCGTCGACTTGGGTTGCAAAATTGATCTCCACGAAAAGCGATTCTATTTTAACGCGACAATATATAGCTTAAGTCCATCTTGAAGGTCCATTCTAAATATTGGTGAAAAAACATTTCAAAATCGGATGAGTAGTGTAGGAGATTACCCTCCGCATATACACAAAATCATAAAAATTGCACTCTCTCTTTATAATATTAGTATAGACTATAGATTTATGGCTGTAACACCATGTGACAATTGAAAACATGCTTTTTTTAAAAAGCGACATATAGCGCCATCTGTTGGACGTTAAAGCAATACTCCTTATACTAAATATTTTACAGTAACGGTTTTCTGTTCAGATATTTGTTAATGTAATTTTTGTGCAGTCGGATTTCTTTTTTGAAACAATAATTTTTTAAAGATTCAGGTTTTTTTAAACGGTTTAATTTAGCTTGACTACGTATATTTGTTTATAACTTTGTTTCAAATCTTGCGACAGCTTTTTCAACTACTTCCCGTTATCCGATTGAGTTGAAATTTTGCATACGTATGTAGTTCTGATGACAATACAATATTATAATAACTAATTGACCGGTCCGGCTTTCGTATATGGATGAAAATCGCACTTTTAGTAAAGAACACTGGAAACTTAAAATTAAAATAGGTAAAACAACTTTTCAGTTAAACGGTTTTATTGTACAGTCGATAATGTACTAAAACTCCATAGGGAGCTTTGATTAAACTAAAATAAAATCGTGGGGTACAATTAGTAGAAAACTTTCATTTGTTTGAGATTGGAAATGAAATTTAGCTTTCAACTGTGTTCTTCGACCATAATGTAACTATAAATGTCCTCCACGATTTTAATCAAAACTCCCTATGGTGGCTCATAAATTATTATTTTCTGATTTTAGTACATTATCGAATTATACAATAAAACCGTTTAACTTAAAAGCTTTTTTACCTATTTTATTTAAAAAGTGATCGTTGGCCTCAGCAGGCATAACAAAAAGAAGCGGAACACACAACCGACCACCTTTTTCGACCATAGTAACTAGAGTACGCCAGTTCGTATGCTTGCCATGAGTGAAAGTATCCTCATTTGAGAGAGAGAGAACACTGCAGAAAACCAGATATTTGTTTACTCAAATCAGCATTGTTTTGTATCATTAGTTGCCGTAAAGATAAGGAACTGTTCTCTTTCTGAATTGCAGACACTTTCACGGCTCACTCGCGTACTCTAGTCCAGGGGTCGGCAACCTGCGGCTCTTTTGATGTAAAGTTGCGGCTCTCCAGTTCCATACGCAAAAAATATTTATTTATTATATAAACCCTTAAAAATCGTCCAATCGATTCATGATTGAGTACCATGTCTATCTCTCAGGCATTTCCACTCGCGTCTCACCCTTACCGCCCCCGTCGCGACGTGTCGTCCTCGGATATATATTATATCTATATAAACAAATACTATAATACTGAAACGAAAATGTTTAGTGGCTCTTTAAAAACTGGTAAATTTTGTAAATTGTAACTTTTGGCTCTTCCGTCTCAAAAGGTTGCTGGATATCCGTATCCGCGGATATCTGAGGGAGAAGAAAGATCCGTATCCGTATCCGTTAGTTTTTGGCGGATCTTTTACGGATCTTTTACCTTATTAATTTTCAATTCATAGATGAAATTTTATATATATAGGTGATTAGGTAATAATGAAAACCTGTTAAATTCCATTCAGATTATTTTTTTAAATCGTATTTGGCACCTTTAATATTGCAAACATTTATCGTAGTGAGTACCATACTAATAGTACATAACTCAAAGGTACTAAATCAACTATCTTTATAATGAAATATTGCACATCGATCTTTGGAAAGAGACAATCTATTATGAGAGTTAACAAAGAGGTCAATAACTTTTTCCCATAACAGATAGTCTCTTTCCAAAGGTCGATGTGCAATATTTACTGCCGCGTACTCTAAGAAAGTTATGATCCGTGTCCGTATCCGCGGATCTTGAAACCAAAAATCCGTATTCAGATCCATATCCGCGGATATACATTTTTAATGATCCGGCACATCACTAGTTGCCAACCCCTGCTCTAGTCTCATATTTCTATGTTCGCGACGCAGTAGTTGAGAACCGCTGGAATAGACGGCCCTGTTTACACTACCATTTAAAAAGTCTCTCTATCACATAATCACTGTCCTCCACGATATACTATATACAGTGGACCAGACCTCTCGTAATCTCAACCCATTTCTCTGTCTAATGGATCGCCAGGGACCTGTTGATTCCTCTAATTCTTCCGCCCCAACAAACAACTGATCCTTTTTTTTTCTTTCTTGCTGTAGCTCAGCCCTACCACCCTTTAAAATATCTTTCATGTGGTTTTGTTTTATGTACTGTATTTATACGCTTGCATTTGCAAGAGAAATTGTGAATCGGACTACGGCATTTTTTTTTCGACATCAAAATGGAGGATTTTTTATTTGGCGTCTAATTACATCAGTAAATGACTTCTTAAATTACCTATCACTGGAGATGGGATCCGAACCCACGACAGTTTGGTTCAGTGCTAACCAATCCGATTACACCAAGATGTTTTCCAAAATGGAGGAGGTTCACAGTTTCCCACGTATGTATCGCTTTAAAATGCCTGAACCAAACATTAAATGGTGTTGACCGATTTGATTGTATGGCAGTCATTTCAATAGACATACTATATTGTAACGCGTGTAATTTAAATTAGCGTAATTAAATATCAAATATAAATATTTATTCTGCTTGGGGCTTTTCTGAGATGTAGGCATGCCAAACAAAACAAAGAAATACTATGTGAAAGATCGAAATATCGTGTCAAGTGTTGACCGCAGTCATGGATTCACGCAAAGCTGGTAAAAGTGAACATTCTGATTATGTATTATACTTAGTATAACTTACGTGTTTTTCTTGTGCGGATATTTATTTTAATTTTATGATGTCAACTTTACTATAATTATACTTAAAAAATAAATAAAGTTAGTGAAAGTTTTGTGTGCAATTGGGTTAGGATAAAACATTATTATTTTAATGAAACTTTTTTTTTGACGTTTACATTGACGCCATCGGTCGGATTTTTGGGTGAACGTCAAAATATTCAACAAAAAGAGCATGTAGTATAGTACAGTGTATATTTATTCAGTTAACTAACTTTTCTACCTGATATTTTCCTTGGTGAATTGAAAGTAAATTTTATTCTAACGATTAAATTTGTTCCTAGATTAGTAACGTCTATCTTTAATAGTGTTCGGTAAATATGGGCATAAATTCTTACTTTGAACTTTTCTCACCGCAGCAGGTAGATAGAGCACTGTATAGTATATATATCATTGTAAAGTATTATAAAACAGCCTAACACATGTCTGTAGCGTTTATGAATTGTACGATAATTGACGGCATCCAGTCTGTCCCTCCTCCCTCCCTTCTACCTAACACATGGAATACACGTGTCTGTAGGGAAGACGGGAATACATACAGTTTATTTTTCACTTTTAGTGGTCATAAACTTTTATAGCCACTCAATGCTGAGAAAGAAAATAGCTCCTCTTTATTTTTCATGGAGGATAAACTAAATTGCTTGTTCATAAGTTCTTGTTTACACGGAACCGTTTTCAGTCGAAGAACGGACCAATCAGAAAGCTTCAACATTATTGTTGAGTTTATTTCCCTTTCGGTCGTCGCTGATATTTTTTTTCGAGTTTAATGTTTTATTTCAAGATTTACAAAGTCTATTTGCTTTCTGAATGTTAATGTATCTGTTTTTTTTCCATAAAAAAACCCTTTTAAATGTCGTCTCTTAGGTTGAACAGTTGTCGTGGGAAATCAACAATAAAAATATGAATAACGCTTTGTTTATGTTTGTTTCATGGCTTTCAATATGACACTGTCCTATGTCCGACTGCAGAAAACAGTTCAGAAATGATTTTTTGTTAGTTGTACAACGTTTGGAAAGACCACTGCACACGAGGCTAGCAACGCTCTTTGTATCAAATCTTGGGGCAGCTTTTTTAACTACTTCCAGTTATCCGATTGAGTTGAAATTTTGCATCAGTATGCAGCTCCGATGACAATTCAATATTATAATAACGAACTGACCGTTCCGGCTTTCGTCCGGTCGCATTTTTAATAAGGCATATGACATGAAAGTTGTCTACTAAATGTCCGCTACGATTTTATTTCAGTTTAATCAAAGCCCCCTATGGTGACTCATATTTATTTTCTAGTTTTTAGTACATTATTAGTGTATTTGCCATAAGGCACTTACACTATTGGCGTCGGTCGGATGGCGGGACCTAGGGGTCGGACCAAAATTTCTCGACGTTTCATAGCCTCCTAAGAAGTTTGGCACCATTTTTGGAAAAGTCTATTTATATATGTATATATATATATATATATATATATATATATATATATATATATATATATTTATATATATACGTATATATATATGTTTACGGGCTATAACTTTCGAAGGAGTTAATTGATTTTAATGAAATTTGGACCACATGTTGAAATTCATCACCGCACGAAGCCTATTTAAAATGGGCCCAATCGGGCCACTCTAAGGGTGGGATTTAGGGGTTGAAAAATATTTTTGGGCCCAAAAATACCGAAAAATTTCTCCGAATCGTTTCAAAATTGAAATTTAACCCTTTAGTAATGATTAAAATGTGCTACCCAAATTTTAATAAAATCGGCCCGACAGGACCGGACTTAAAATTTTTATGAAAACATTAGTCTGTAGATATAGATTTATTAAGTGAGGGTGAAATTAATTTGTTGTATTGATAGTAATATTAAAATTAAGAAAAAAATATTATTTTAAGGGGTGTATTAAGAGGTTAAATTTTGTATTTTGTTCAAAAATTAAGTTAAGTTTATATAAGGGAGCCACACTGCCTATAATAGCAAATACACTATATTGTCGGCAGGGTTTCGCACTGCGACCCGAGTTTTTTATCGATTGTGAACAAATGAAAACTTTTACCAGTTATTAAATTTAAACCTGGGGGTTGGAGTTTGCACGTAATGTAAAACGCTGAGCATGCAAGCATGTACTCTCATTCGGGAACGAAGGAATTCTGATACAGAAAACATTACCAACAGAGGTTCCTGGAGCTACGTATGTCCAAAACTTACTCAATTTTAAGTTGAATATAAAGAAGTCGTAAAAAATACAATAGAACTTCGGCATTGGACAGTTTATTCGTACAATATGGATCATACATAAGGTAGATATCCTATACATTTTCATACAAGGCTGCTTGTAGAACGTGTTCTGTTAAATATGAAATTCGTACAAAATTTTGCATACGGAAGTTAAGCAATATATTTATCTGAAATGTAAGTAGGTCAGGTAATGTCTGTCATTTGAAATAACATTCGGCCTTGGTTCTGCACAATAGCGTCTTGCTACTGTCGGCTATAGTAATTTTTATACTGACAAAATTTTTAAGCTTTTTTTGATTCATCGAAACAAAATTTCTTTCGAAACATGTCAAACATGTCTATAAATGAATTTTACAATAAGGAATAATTAAAAAAAAATGTGAGATATTGTGGGACGCTTGGTAGATATGAAACATAAATTTAAGCGAAATTACAATAACTAAATATCGCCCTATAACTAAATTTCACCCTGTAACTAAATTTTGTCCTGTCATCTAGCTGTCGCCTTTAACTTTAAAGCCAAGTTACAATCTAACGCATACACAAAACAAGCGTCACGTGCTGTGTTCTAACGAAGTACTAGTAACTAAATTTCGCCCTGTTATCTAAACGTCGCCTTCAACTAAAGTCATGTTTAATCCAACGCACACAGCAAAGCAAGCGTACTAAAATCGTAACGTCCCCCGATGAAACGTCGTCCCATAAAAGCGCCGATTGCACTGTTTTAGTCCCAACTAAACGCACCATTAGATATTTCACATTAAAAAATAAGAAAAGTTAATTTGTTCACTAAGAGAACATTCTGATAAATTCCTATATCATACCTAGAGCTAATGGCCTTGCTGCCAAAGCCTCATAAAAAAAAATCTAATAAATTAAATATCGCAGGCGATGTGGAAATACATAATTCCAATTTCTAAAATCACAAATTTTACATTAAAGACGCGTAAAAAATGTTAATGTTAAATATTCTTGCAAAATGTATTTCAACATTATTTTAATGAAATTTTTAAATTAGCAGGAATCTGTCTATTCGTAATTTTGGGTAATAATTTGAGATGTTTTGTTTCACCCATCCTGAAAAGGTGCAAAACTACAAAGAGAGACAGATAATCGGTTAGCTAGATATATTGCAGACGTGATGACGTCACTTGGTCGATGTCACGTGTCAGTCCGTTAAAGCCTACCATACATTATACTTACGTATTATAGTTAAGCTTCTAGTTATAGTTATGTTTCGTTCTGTACAGTTGGTACCATTTACAGAATATATATATATATATATATATTGTAACGGGTTAGCTTTAGTCGTAAGAACGAGGTCCGGACGACCCCTAAGCGTAGCGACCACTTCCGTGAACTTACAACGTCAAATGGCGGTAAAAAGTCCACAACAAAATTTTGAGTGTGTGTGGACCCCTTTACCCGATTGAGTTTGGCGAATAGTTATAAAACATGTTGTGTCCGGTTAGGTTCAATGTCGACTAGAAAAGATTTTTTGAATAGCGAGATGCGAGATTCGGTTGCCGGCAAGCGTTGTGAGAGTATCGTATTGTATTGCCGTTGTGTTTTTTTGAGTTTTGATCGTTGGTTTCGAAATTATTGAGTACGGTGGCTATGAAATTGAAGCCATCCTGTTATTTTTCTGTTGGGAAAAGCTTTTAGTGAATTGCGTATTGTTATCGTGTTTGGAGTTGTACCTGATTAGCACGTGGCGTCCGTTCAGCATAAAAAACGCTGTGATTCTACTACCATTGACAAGAACCACTGTAACGAGGCTTGGAGCGTTGCTGGGTCGATCACTTCAGCTAACTGAATCCAGTCCAGTTGTCTTGGAAAAGGGCTACGAGTCCTGGAAAGCCTTCATTGCATCCTACAGGTAGTGTGATAACGTTTTGTGCTATATTACGTAACTGTTCAATTTAAAATCATAATTTGCGTTTGACTTTTAAAATTCTTTATCAAACGTACGTCGCATCTTAAATTCAACTTTAAATAAAATGCACGTTTTTGATTGACGTACGTCGTAACTGTGAAATAAGTTTGCGCGCGCTAGCACCCGTCACTACGTTGCCTTCATGCTGCCATGCCGCCTTATGCGAACATTTCATCAATAAATTCTCACGGTCTGAAATAATTATTTTGTTATTTTGTTTCGTGAACCTGTGCTTAGACTGCGTTGGATCATAGTTTCCATCATAGAGAAATTGCATTTGTTGATAAAGCCTAATATTGTGTTAGGTCAATTCGCCAGTGGCGTGCTAAACTTAAATGAATTTCATACTTACAGTGTTTTGACGGCCATTCAGGCTAAATTAAAGCTTAATATTGTGTATGTCAATTTGTCAGTGGCGTGCTGAACTTAACTGAATTTTAGATTACAGTGTTTGATGGCCCTTCCGGCAGAACTATTTTTGACTGTTGGGATATTGTGAACGGATAGCGCTGTTCCAAAGAAAAGTTCATTTCACACTGCGCTTGTCGGTTTGTTAACATTTGGTTAAATAAAGTTAGCAACGTTTAATTAAAATATTTCGACATTGTATTTGTAACTATTTTAACGTGTTGTAATTTGTATTTTGAGTTGTTGAGATAAGTTTTTAGCTTACGAATGAGGTTTGTCTTATCGTCGCTGTTAGAGTCGCGTTACGTTTGTGTTGCCGTTTTGATTGTAGTTTTGACGGATCGATTGTTGGACTTTGAACCTCATCCGTAGGCGATTTGAATTATAGATTTTTTTGTAGATAAATTGTTACCATTATTACGTTTATTGTGTATCACTTTGTATTTTACGTGGAAACTAATGATCACCGCTTCACGGTACTGAAGTAAAATTTATATCGTCGCTAATTGAATCAGTAGCGTACTGATCTGGGCATTTTGCCAAAAGTTTATATGCTAATCACTCTTGTTAATATTATTAATTATTTTATTAAATTTCTGATCATTACGTTCGAGTTGTTATTTTTTGCTGGCAGGACCCTTAAGATTTATTTGCAGGAGTGATCGATCCTGCAGTGACTCAAGCTAAGGTCAATATAGATCTGGCGCCCATTCTGAACATCTTTCCCTTTACCTACAGCTTAGTAGTTGGGTGACCTTGGCTTCGCTAACATCTCTCAAGGTAAGTGCCTGCCACGTCAGTTCCTCCGACCCACGCCCAGCGCCGCTGAATATAGCTAGCCATTATAATATATATATATATATTATGCGTGAAGGTAGCGTCAAATCAGTGCTCAGCCATATTTTTTATTACTCCCTGTTTATATCACTTTGGAAATAATAGCTCTCCATTTTTTTTCTGTACATGTTTCGTTTTATATTAGCAATGTTCCGGCATGTAATGTAGAACATTGCGGTTGAATGAATGATTGAAAATTATACAGGGTGTCCAGTAAAACTAGCCATGTAGTATCAAAATAGCAACTACATGACAACAGTAAAAAAGCTTCGCTTATTTCGAGATATTTAAACTTTTTTAAAATTTAAAAACGCTTGTTCACGACTATAAAATAAAAAAAACTATCGCTAGCTGATTTACATGGATGTACCTATACAAGCATGTAAAGTAGCCCATTACGCACGACTGCGATTATGTAAAGCAAGCCTGGTTGCGTTGTATCTATACTAATTTCATAGCAAATCACTGTTTGTTTTTTTTTCATAACCTGATATTAGAAACTGTCAACATTTTTGCAAATAAACAAGTACGCGCAAAAATGCCATAGACCGGATGTTCAAAAAGTTCCGCAACACCTGAATATCTCAAAGAGATTAAGTTTTTTTAAAAAAACGTTGCGAATGAAAGTTACTCAACTCGTTGTAATGTATTTTTCGGTCACAAAAATTTCTCCCAAGGTGGTGCCCCTATGTAGGGCAGGGGGTAACTCCGAAATTTTAAACGACAACTGCAATTTTGTTTTATTGGATCGAGCTCTTCGGGAAAAAAAAGACGTCTTTTGTCCCAAACTTTTTTTTGTTCAAGCTACAGATCACCGACTGCCCGGAGTAAAATTTTGCAGGGGTCTCAATCATAAAATGTAGCGGTGTTTCATTAATCTCGAATATAAATGCAAATTTCATTTTAAAATCTACTAAACTATCTTTAAGATTGTTATCAAGGTCAAGTAAAAGAGTGCCATGTTGCAAAATGAACAAATTTTTTTTGAGGGGGTGAGGATAACTCGGAAAATTTTACCCCGCGTACTCGGTGATCTGCAGATTGAACAAAAAAAGATTGGTCTTTTTTGCCCGAAGAACTCGACACAATGAAAAAAATTGCAGTTGCCATTTAAAATTTCCGAGTGACCCCCTGCCCCCCCACAGGGGAACCCTCTTGGGAGGAATTTTTGTAACCGAAAAATACATTGCAACGAGTTGAGCAACTTTCATTTGCAATATTTTTCAAAAAAACTTTATCTCTGAAATACTTAGGTGTCGGGACTTTTTGAACACTCTCTCTATATATAGTAATGCGTAATGATATTGCGAATCGTGTAACTATTAAAACTCGCTGACACTCGTTTTAAACATAATATCACAAATCTACACTATAGACATGCTATCTGCTATTCATGTGCATTTATCCTTTCTGCGTTCGCTCTCGCTTTACCAGGCCCAATCAAACTCACAGTTTTGACTCATGTCGCAATTAAAAGTTATTTTTTTATTATTTTTTAAACACACAACCTGATTGCGAAACAAACGAATATATTAAAACAGAATGTTGAACTTTGTTGTCGATTGCTACAAGTAATTCTCGTTGTAGCAACTTGTTCGCAAACTGTGAGGTTGTTGTAGCGTTAAAGTTGGTAACTTGTACTGGGGTTGAAGATTATTTTTTGGGGTGTTGAGTTGGAAACAAGTAGACTGTAAAACTTTGTTTGTATCACAAAACAACTGAGTGTACCGAAAAGGTCTTACTGTCTATAAAGTGTTACAATTAATTATATCTCTTAAACTCGTAAACACAGCTCTATTTGTTTTTCTTTTTAACTTATTTACCTAAGAAAATAATAATAAGAGATCTTAGAGTAGTCGAATTAATTTTATGCCGTAGGTACTTTAATTATGTAAATGCATTAATTTACTTATTTATTTATTTCTACTCAACAGACCTAAGGTCCACCGATGGCCATATTCACCGAACGTTAGTAGTTATTTTTTCGGTTTATTTGTTCTTCAGGTAACTATTCCTACGAATAAATAGCGATAAGTCAATTCACCAATCATAATTAAGTTTACTCCAGGTATAAATTTATTCTGTCTTGCTTCCAGGGTATAAATTTTTATTTGCCTGATAAAATAATAATGGCCGCCGCATAGATCATAATACCTAACCTTATAAACGTGGAGTATTATATCTACAGTTGCTCTTGTGAATTTATTTATGTGTTGTTTATTAAACTTTTGTGAAGTGTATAGTTGAAAACATTAAAGTTTTGTGTGCAATTCGGTTAGGGTAAAACATTATTTTGTAAAACTTTTCTTTTGACGCTTAGGTACACTAACGCCGTCGGTCAAATTTTTGGATGAACGTCAAAATATTCAACAAAAAGAGCAAGGAGTATAATGCAGTGTATATTTTTATTCTTTAATTAACTTCCCTACCTGATAATTTGCTTGGTGAATTGAATTTAACGAATAAATTTGTTCCATATTCTTGTTCAATCATTAATAGTGTTCGGTGAATATGGGCATTAGAGAGTGATAAAATATATTGCACACACACATTACAATGAATGCTCCAAAAAATAGTTGCAATAACACATTTATTTGCCATCATATCCAAGCGTCTTTTTTACGAAAAAAACTTTTATTTTTTAATTTTTGCATTGTAACGGTTTTAACTAACTGTAGTAATTGAAACGTTTATTTTTATTTATAATAAATGCAATCAATTTTTAATTAATATTATTTTCAAATCATCAGCAGATTTGTGTTAAATAACACTACTTCGTATTTTTCTACTTGCACTACTTACACAAGAAATCAATCATTGCTTTAAGCAAAAGAATTGAAAAATATATTACGAAATGATTCACTCATCTATTAAAAACAGAGGCGGATGGGCCCACAGGGATTTTGGGAGTTTTCCCGATAGGCTGGGGCCCGCCGAGACCTGCAGGCCCATTGCCTATATTATTATTAATTTAATTTTTTTGTTCATTAGTTATGTCCATGGCGGACACATTTATGTCCACGGTGAACGCAGCTATGACCACGGTGGACACTAATGTGTTTGGTATACGTAGAGTTCACACCTGAAGGATTCCGCTCGTTTTCATCCCCCGACAAAATATCCTAGCAGCAAAACTGGTGTAGAATTACTGTATTACTATCTTACTTTGTGTACACGACTCCGTAATTGTTTTTTAAAGAACTCCACCCAAACGCCTCCCCCTTTTCACTGCGCGAGAAAACGCCATCGCATCAACACGACCCTGTAATTGTTTTTATATCGGGGGATATTTTGCCCGTAGCATATTTAGTCAAGATGATATTTTGTCGGAGGATATTATGTTGGAGAATATTTTGTAGAGGGAACAAGACGCGCAATACCCCCGAAGCCATTTGGTTTTTGCTTAAAAAAATTCATCAACCATCTATTGATGGATTTCTTGAAAAGTCATAGAATATTTTGTGTAAAGGCACTGAAGTGTAAATATAACCACAAAACGCCTAACCACTTAACACTATTTTCTCGACACAAGTTTCTCTGACAATGTTAGCATCATCAGGGGATCATAATCTATTATTATTTTAAGATCTCTTGATGAAACGATACGTTAAAAAAAGTGGTCATTTTTAATATAAAATGTTTTTTTTTCTTTTTTATTTGTATGGATACAACCGTCAAAACAATTAAATGAAAAATCAAAATATATCTGAGATACCTATTACCTATAAGGCACAGTTCCTACAAGATGTGCTTTTAACTTTTTTTTAAACTGTGAGACATTTTATTTCTTGCGGTAGCGAGTGAAACATTTTGAGTCCTGTATAAGAAACTGATTTTTCAAAGAAGGCTGTTTTATGTTTAAGAGTAATCTGTGTGTTGCGGGTAGGTATCATATATTTTTTTTTTTTAAAGGTATATCCAATTGTATATTTTATCCACATATATAGAGCATATGCACATATACAAGAGAATATCACCGGTATCATATTTATTTGGCTCTTTAACGCCAAACGAGTCATAATTCTTACATAAAAAAGTTAAAACTTCATAGGCATAAATACCATAATTGGTTAAAAGATCATTATTTTTAAAAATTCACATTTTTTCAGTGAGTACCTTTAACTTTATATAGATACAACAGAAGTGTATCACTGAAGGTATGTGTATATCAATATTTGTAACATTTCAGTAAATTTTAATTAAAATATTAATTGGAAACGGTTGGTCATTTTATTTTATGTACTATCTATGCGCCTGGCTTGTTGAAGGTCATTGGTGGAGTTTTCAAATGACAGTGTCATACTACATGAATGATGTGATAAATATTTTTATGGCTGCAGGTACAATATGAGGCTATATCAGTCTGAAACAAGTTATTAACAATTTTATTTCATTCCAAAATCCCTGCCTGGCAGCCCTGGGGAAACTGCAATCTGGTTAAAAATGTATGTGTCGCCAAATTGTACAGTGACGTAGGCCAGCAAAATGACGAACTCAGTTTCCACTAATTCGACAGTTAGAAGAACTCGGAGCGAACAAGAAAACGGTTTTGGCCCGATTTTTAAAAATCAGTAAAAAATAGAAAAATTCAAATACAGTGTAAACTCTATATAGCGACACTCAAGGGACTATGCACTTAGTGGCGTTATTGAGAGTTGTCGTTAAACGGAGAGAAGAAATAATCCATTAATATTTTTTTACTATAATATATATTTACTCATAATATTTAAAATTTAGAACAGTTTGTCCAACAAACATTTAATACTTCAATAAATAAAATTATCGACCATTTTTTCAGACAAATATATTAACAAGAAATATAAAAATTAATACATTGACGTTTCGGTCCGGATTTGGAGTTTCTTCAGAAATATGTATTATATTTTTAGATTACATATTTCTGAAGAAGACCCAAATCCAGACCGAAACGTCAATGTATTAATTTTTATATTTTTTGTTAATATATTTGTCTGAAAAATTGGTCGATAATTTTATTTAATGAAGACTTCTAATCAGACGTTAATCAAAGATTTAAACATTCATACTATCACAAAGCAGCTCAGCTAAATATATGAACAACAAACAAAAGAACGATTTTTTTAGAATTTTCGGTACGCTACGCATGATGCCGACATCAAAGCAACAAAATAATAAACAAGTACTGTTTATCGCTTAATGATGACGTATTGTTGTCGTTATTTAGAGTGTATCATTGTATGAGCAACAAGGTAAATCAACTAGAGTTAAGTAATTTCAACGTTTTAAGGAGTTTGTCGTTTTATCGAGTGGCGTTAAAATATGTATTTGATAATTTTTCGTATTTTTAAATGTTCGGTGTTTTTAAACATTTTCTTAGCCGTGTAAATGTTCAACTTCTCTATTTTAATAATTTTTTATTAATTTTTGACAATAGGTGGAGAATTATTTTTAAAGACCTTTTCGCGAATCGTTATTTCTTTTACAATATTATAATAATAATACTAATAATAATAATAATAATATTTATTGGTTAAAAGACCAAAAGGCATAAGTTCAGCTATAGAAGCTGTTTTACAACTTAACCTATCATTACATAACTATAACACACATGTGTACATGATTTATAATTTATAAAAATCATTATTGCTAGCGTCTGTGATTAACAAAATACATATCAATTTTATTAACACTTCGTATTAAAAATAACAAATCAATAACAAAGATGGCTAGTTCTAACTGTTCTGGAGATACAAGGAAAAAACTGACGGAAACACAGTTTTTTAACTCTTTTTTAACAAGTTCCAGTCAAAGATGCAATTTTGACAGATTGTGTATCATATTCATACTTAACAATAAAATAATAATTAATACATTGACGTTTCGGTCCGGATTTGGAGCTTCTTCAGAACTGATCTAAAAAATATAAAAATAATTAATAATTAATTTCTAATTCGTGATTTAAAATTATTCGCTTCGTTTTTAAATTATATTCAAAAATTGAAAAAATAATAACAAAGATTTGAATATTCATCATATAGGTATATTAATACGCTAAGGTTAAAGATGTTTGTCTCCCTTTTTAGAAAAAACCTCACAATTTCTCCACATAAATTATATATCATTTTACAGATAATTTTGCTTGCTCTACTGACATCGACAACTTACTAAAAAATTTATTATTGCTTTTGTTTTTGTAAATTAATTAAAATACAGCAACGCTGAACAACCTCTGCCATCTAACGGCTTTAATTTTGAAACAACGTCAACACTTCGATCTGTCATCTGACCTTCATATTGTAATACAACAGACACAATACTGCATACTGCCATCTGACGGTTTTAATTTTGAAACAACGAGCAACGCTGAACAACGTCACAGCAATGCTGCATGATGCCATCTGGCTTAGCTCAACGCCTCTATATGACAATTTTAGTAAAATATTTCTTCGATCTGTCATTTGAGCTTCATATTGTAATACAACAAAAAGAAGAACGTTATAAGCAGTGTGCAAAATTAGAAACGAATTGAATACCTGCAATCATATTTAAAAAAACAATTTTGTAAAGTGATAATTATTATACTTATTTAGTGCGAATAAACATTAGTACTTACATAAAATTTTCCTCAAATTTGCACCCTTTTGCGATTTTGTGGAAATATTTAGGGTCAAATCATCTTCATTTTGCTGGCCTAGACGAGCAAACCCTGTAAACAAACGAAATTCATAACTTCGCCTCTTCCAATTTTAATATTACTCCGGTGTCGTCGAATAGTATCAAAAAACCTTAGAATTTGATAGGCGAACAGTGACAACAATGCATTATTACAAAGCTTAGTCTCGAATTTAAGCACATCATTAATTTATACTTTTCTTTGCCGCAAGGGTAACAAAATGAACGTACATTAGAAAAGACATTAGCGCACAACATATTTTCATGAACAATAAATTATTCCGCCAGACAAAAGACAGACGTCTGCTGTAATTGGTTCTTATCCCTTCTTATACCAAACGTACAGTCTTATTGCAGTTTACACACAAAAAAAATATCATAGATAAGTTTAAATTGTCGAAATCAACTTTAAAATGTTGGCGTTTAGTAAGCAGCGTTTGTTTTATAAATGTGTAATAATGAAAGTTTGTCTTTAAATGATTTTTTTTAATCGTTGCAATGAGCTCTGTCTTTACATGAATACCTAAAGTCATTGAATTTTTTAATCGAATTCAAAAAAGGAGGAGGTTCTATGTTCGACTGTATATTTTTTTTATGTATGTTCACCGATTTCTCCGTCAATTATGGACCGATTTTCAAAATTCTTTTTTTATTCGAAAGAGTGCACTTCCATCGGAACCAAGTCAGGATCTGATGGTGGAATCCGGAGAAATCTACGGAAACTCTCAAATTTCAAAGGCACGCATACTTGGCCTACACATTGCAATACTTTATCTAACACTAAAAAGAGAAAAAACAAATATTTTTAACAAAAAAATTGAACCGACTTTAAAATATGCACTAAAAAGTAAAAAATAATTATTATTGTTATTTTTGGTGTCGATGTCAGCCAAAATGAAATCTATTCCGAGAACTAGAGACATGTTAGATTTAAATTGCTACTTTCGAATTCCGATGTGACACCGACTCCAAAAAATAACAATAATTATTATTTTTTATTGTTTAGTGCATATTTTGAAGTCGGTTCAATTTTTTTGTTAAAAATATTTTTTAAAACGACTTCATAATAGGTAAATGAAATTGTAACCTCTTTTCCTTTCGAGCGGCTGACGTCACTAACGCCCATTCACTTATTATAACACGGCGCACTACTCCAGTTTCGCAATGGTCAGTATAGGTATTGAAATTCAAAAATCCATATCTTCGTAAATTATTAAAAAATAAAAATAACGGCATTGGGTTTGTAGCAATGATTTCTAATGCGAAGCTGTCAAATATTAACATTTTTTTTTATTTTTTATTACGTCAATGCCGCTGTAAAAAATGAAGACGGTTAATTTGTTTCGGGACTGTGCGGTTTTTAGTGTATTTTCTTACACATCTATACTTAATATATAAAGCTGAAGTTTGCTTGTTTGTTTGGTTGAACGCGCTAATCTCAGGAACTACTGCTTTGAATTGAAAATATTTTTTTCTGTTGGATAGTCCATTTATCGAGGAAGGCTATAGGCTATATAATATCACGTTACGACAAATAGGAGCGGAGCATCAATGAAAAATGATGCAAAATATAACTCAATATTTGTCCGTCCGACAAAAACTTTTGAACAGTAATACATATACTTTGTCGGCAGGGACCGAGCAGTGTAGCGTAGTGGTGAGAGCTCTAGACTCACATTCGGGAGGTATCGGGTTCGAATCCCGGCGGGGGCAGATGTGGCTGGAACTTTTTCCTGCCGCCACTCGCCGAGAAACGGTATTTCCTGTACCGGCCATCTTGTTGGGGTTTTCCATGGTTTCCCTCAATAATTCCAGATAAATATCGAGATGGTTCCTTAAATAAGGCCATGGCCGATTACCTGTCAAACTCCTATGCTCAAAATTTGTCTACCTTATCCTAATGTTCTAAAATTTTGTCATTCGCCCTATGGAAGATCCCGCCCATTGCTATTAAGTGGAATTAGTTTAAAATGTAGAAAATAACGGGAAATGTGGTAGATGGAAAATAGTAATGGTGCGAATGGCGTCTGTTATGACATAAAGTCGAGAAATGGACTTTAAATGCATTATTACTACTTTGTCGGTAGAGTTTGGCACTGTTACCTGATTTTTTTTCTTATGTAAAGGCCGCTACACACGAAGCTAGAAACTCTGCTGGGACCTCTGC
Organism: Xanthostigma xanthostigma; assembly: GCA_963575645.1. Classification (NCBI taxonomy): domain Eukaryota; kingdom Metazoa; phylum Arthropoda; class Insecta; order Raphidioptera; family Raphidiidae; genus Xanthostigma; species Xanthostigma xanthostigma. Next base: position 14,960,531 of record OY754469.1, read on the forward strand.
CGGCGGGTTGGCTACGAGGCTTAAAATGACATCACTGCGGGCTCGCCTGCTAGCTCACAAGAAGGATTTTAAAATTAGAACATGTCTATTTTTCTTGCTTGGCCCTCTGCTGCTTTGAGCAAGAATCAATCAGGAAATAATATCTTGTCACGTGAGCGCCATGAACAAACGCCCATAAACCAACTTGGCGTCATTCTGCTCAGACAACAGACACGTTTTGCTCTGTGTTACATATATTTGAACTGTCACTGCGCGCGCACAAAATAAGCTTGAAAAGACGTTCCGTGTGAAGCGAGCACATAAAAGCAATCAAGAAATCCAGCGCTTGAAAACTAGTAGTCAAATCTAGCGGCAAATCCAGCCTCGTGTGCAGCGGCCATAAGCGTCAACAGACTGCATATATTACATATACAGTGTGTATATTATGAAGAGAAACCAACTGACTAAACATGGACCCTGTACACTATATATATTATATATATAGTACCTAAATATATACATACAGTAGGTACCAACGCAAGGAATCATTTGTCTCCAGTTACTGACAGTGATTAATGTTTTTCTCGCCACAGTTTATCGATGTACGCAGTCTCCTAAAGTCACATTTGCACTATTTACAATGTGCGTTTAGTATTCAGTGGCCCTCTACGTGGACCATATGCTCCTCCCGCCGGCTATCCTCCAGGGAAAACACATATGTAAACCACGGCACACTAGTTTCTGCAGACTGAACTAAACTAAATTAAACACGCTGTAAATGATTTACACTTTATTTTAAAATTTAATTTGACATTTCAAAGAAACAATCTTCTTAACTTAAGGATAAAAAACGATGTTTCTTATTGGTTACGTTCCGGGAGATTTTCTTCCATCATCAAAACCTCAATGAGAACAAATGAATATCGAGGATAAAAGAAATGATTACACATTCTAACCTATGTGTAATAATTTTTGTTTTTGTTGTACTACTTTTCTTTATACAGGTACTCCTCGACTTAAGAACCACCGACTTACGAACGCTTCGACCTTACGAACTATTCGGATCAGTGTTAGTTAGACCAATGTACCTCGAAAGCTCGGCACCTATCTTTATAGAAAAGAGGAAAAATCGTGTTCAATCCTCAATAACTCAATATTTTCAAAATAAAATCCTAGAGGAATGATCAAGGGCAAAACAAATGGCCCTTTTCAGGGCCAAAAAAGTCAACAATGACAGTATCTATGCTAATATATAAAGCTAAAGAGTTTGTTTGTTTGGTTGAACGCGCTAATCTCAGGAACTACTGATTCGAATTGATTTTTTTTGTTGGATAGCCCATTTATCGAGGAAGACTATAGACTATATAATATCACGCTAAGACTGATAGGAGCGGAGCATCAATGAAAAATGTTGCAAAATGAAATTCAAAACAAAAACCTTTGAACGGTAACTCCGATCATCATGAAATATGCACACAACATTCATCTCGGTAAATTAAGATTAATGTGCGTAGTCATGTTCCTCCCCCCCCCCATTCGTTCTTTTGCACCCGGGTGAAACCGGGCGGGACCGCTAGTATATTATATGATCCGACTTACGAACGAGTCCCATAAACGCAAGGTGTTCGTAAGTTGAAGAGTACCTATAGTTATTAATACTCTTGTATGTATGAATGTGTGCATGTATGTATGTATGTAAAGGAATCTTTCAATTTAATTTTCACTCACTTCTAGATGTCTGAATAATATGAATTTTTGCACACGTATTAAGGACCCATGACAATACAATAATTTATACATATAAATATTTATAAATATATAAATAATCTATGTAAACACGGTCATTTGAGTGTTGGTTTTTAGAGTTATAATTAAAATTAGAGTTTTAACAAAACACTCTTATATACCTATTCTAACAACGTGAACTAAAAAGTAAAAAATAATTTAAAAAAAGAGTGTTAATAAGATTTTGTTTTCATAAACAACTAACGCTGTTGAACAAAATCTTTTTAACACTCTTTTTTTTGTTTTAAAACATCAGTAGATGCAAGGAACACCGTTTTGTATTTTTTTAAAAGTCTTTGCGTTATTTATGCAGATAAATTGTACCTGTTTCTTTGTCAGCGACAGTGTGACATAACCTTAACAACAAAAACCGGATCCGGAACGACTGATCCTTTTCGCCACGCCGAATGTAATCCCATCTTACATGTGTAAGTGGGGAAGTCCCGGCACTTTATGTTAAATGTTCATGTCGTGCAGGTGTGTTACGAAGGCGAAGGGGTGAAGACGACGCCCCTCAGCAAACGTGGGGCGTATATGAACAAGGACTCGATGCATCTGCGTTAATATTAAGCTTCATTAAATACACACTGCGGAACGACGGTGAATAGACTCCGTGTTTATTTTAACAGATCGTGAATTCTGTTTATTATTATTCGAGAAATAAAACTTATAATTTCAATAGTGAAAAGACGTACATCAAAATATACTATAAAAACAATTTAGTCATGTCTTAAACACAACAATTTTATGTTTGGATGCACATGTTTAAAGCTATTACTATGTTTAGCTGAAAACGGGGGCGTAGCTTTCAAAATTATTATGCAAATGCAATAATATACACATACATAATGCCTCTACTACACACGTGGCCAGCACCGCCACTCAAATAAGTGCCTATCATCGCCGCGATGATTGCCTAGCCCTCCACACAATCGTGCCGGTCCAATTGTATTGTACGGGCGCACGATGCTGGCCACGCATTCCTTTGATGTACCGACAATCAACCGATTACAGGCGATTATGTCCACGCACCGACGAATATGCCCTCTACACAATCGTGAGTGCCTGTAAGTGGCGGTGCTGGCCACTTGTGTAGAGGAGCCTTTAGAAATAATAAAAACACTTGAAAATTCTACAAAATATTTTCTCTCTCGACGATCGTTTCGGGCAATCGGTCCATCTTCAGGAGTACAGACATATTTCCGAAACGATCGTCGAGAGTGAAAATATTTTGTAGAATTTTCAAGTGTTTTTATTATTTTTTATTAATTATGTTCTACCAAGTTCCAAGTGAAAAATGAGTGCAGATTATACACATATATATTTTATTTCATTAATAAAATTACGCTAGTAATAAATTCATGATTACGTAAAAGGTGGTGAAGGTAACGGGTTTCGATTACTTTCGACCCGTAACGTCCACCATAAAAATAAACGCTTTCAGCAGATGAGGTCGTCAGCGTCTGTATAACCAATGGATAAACCGTTTATATTTCTTATAGAATAGAATAATTTCTTTATTTAAAAGCTCAACGGAATAATAGCGGTTGATTAATTTTTTTCGAAACATTTAAATACAAATGGCTAAGAGCTGGCTACGGAGAAAATGGGTGACTCGGTGCAAAGCTGAAAATTTGCAGAATAATAGGAGATAGTACAAGTAAGTTGGGAAAAAATTGCCAGAAGGCTAGGCGGAAGATAAAGAGCCGCCAGAAGGCGCTAATGTTGCGAAAAGACAGTGCACTTCTGGCAATTTCTATACTTATTCTGTAATTCAAAACTAGATTATATATTATATATATTATACATTATCTATATAGTTATAAGGGCATACTGAAAATTCAAACATGATATAATAATTACATTCGACAAATATTCAAAATTATTAATGTCATTTTGATAGAAATAAAATTAAATAAATTAATAAAATTACGTTGTTATAACAACGTAATTTTATTAATGAAAATATATAACAATTAATTTTATTTCTATCAAAATGACATTAATAATTTTGAATATTTGTCGAATGTAATTATTATATCATGTTTGAATTTTCAGTATGCCCTTATAACTATATAGATAATGTATAATATATATAATATATAATCTAGTTTTGAATTACAGAATAAGTATAGAAATTGCCAGAAGTGCACTGATTTTTCGCAACATTAGCGCCTTCTGGCAGCTCTTTATCTTCCGCCTAGCCTTCTGGCAATTTTTTCCCTACTTACTTGTACTATCTCCTATTATTCTGCAAATTTTCAGCTCTGCACCGAGTCACCCATTTTCTCCGTAGCCAGCTCTCCGTCTAAAATGTTTCATCTTAGAAGATCATCGTTTTTAGGAGATAATTTGTACTTAAAACGTTTGTTACATGCGTGTAATAGGAAGGTACGACGATTCACGTTATAAAAAGTAGGTATCGTCCCTTTCCGTGGTTGCGAAACATGAAAAACTGAATAATTAACTAGCTGACTTTTTCAGTTATCACTAATATTATCAGATGTCGGAAATGCTAATTATGTTTTATTAATGGCCATATTAATCGAACACTATTAAAGATAGAAATGACTAATATTAAATAAAATTTACTTTCAATTCGCCAACCAAATTATCGGGTAAAATAGTTGAAGAATAAATAAACACTGCACAATACTCCTTGGTATTTTTGTTCAATATTTTGACATTCACCCAAAAATCTGACCGATGGCGTTAGTTTAAACGTCAAAAAGAAGTCTCGTAAAATTATAATGTTTTATCCTAACTCAACTGCACACAGAACTTCCACTAGCTTTAATGTTTTACAACTATAGGTACACTTCACAAAAGATTAATAAACAACGCATAATAAATTCACAAGAGCAACTGCAGATATAATACTCGACGTTTATAGGTTAGGTATTATGATCTATGTGGCGGCCATTATTATTTTCTCAGGCGAGTAAATAAGAATTTTGACAGAATATATTTATGCCTGCGCAGTAAACATTTAATTATGGTTGGTGAATTGAATTATCGCTATTTATTCGGAGGAATGAAACAAATGAACCGAATAAATAACTACTTACGTTCGATGTATACGGCCGTAAATCATTCACTTTCATATATTAACTTGATTTTATTAATAACATTACGTTAGCGATAAATTGATTACGTAAAAAGCGGTGAGGACGACGGGTCTCCACCATTTTCGACCCGCAATGTCCACCGTCTCCACTTGGACATCTGATAGTTCCGCGACGGTAATACAGGAAACGGATGCGAATCGCCTACCGGTCGAACCGTTAACAAATAAAGGTGGGCCTGTGTATACAATACATTGAAGCACGTAAACCAACTCGCAAGGTTGCCTTATTTGTATGCCGGATCTAATCCCTAACCACCACTGTAAGGAGGCCGTGGTAAACGGACCGACCAACAGAAACAATTGACAGCTGTGATCTCACTTCCTCTGTTTCCGTTTAATTGTTGTATTTTGATCGAAAATGAAAACTGGTGGCGGGGAATGGAAAGTTACTTGATTTCCGAAAACTCTGTATTATTGCTTTGTATATGTTTACTGACAGTTCAGATGAATTTTTCATCGTTATTTCATCGATTAATTGGAATCAATTGAAGAATTGTGGGTGGTGTACAATATTATAAATGTATATTTTAATTCAACACACATCAACAATGATCGACTTTAGTATTATAATTTCTTAAGGCAACACAAATTATCACATCTTGTTATACTGAAATACATGCTATGTGGGGTATATGTGCAAGGAGGCGGAGTTACAATTTTTCGATGCGGTTACAATTTTTCGATGCGAGCGTTTGTGGTGAGCACTAGGGGAAACTTCAAACTCAAATTTTCCGAATATCAGTGGGAAATGTTTATTAAAAGTGAAAATAGTTATAATTTTATGAAGGTTTTTAATTACAAAGAAAACAAAAAACTAAGCGATCTGGAAATGCTTGTTGTGTTCCGGCATGTTGCGCTGATGGCGATTTAAGTAAAATAAAGACTATTTGCGCCCTAATTTGACGTTCCGCTGTCAGTGTGAACAAATTAATATCAGTTCTTCTTAATACATTTTTTTTGACACACCATGACCAACTAAAGTTTTTGACTTATCACCATAGAAACATGTTGCGATTTCCATAAAAAGTGAGTTCAATAATTCTCTATTACTCACTAGCGGCGCTAGTAGGCTTCGTGCACACAGTCTATAATCTATATGCTTCCTTTTTGGTGTCACTGATTAGATCTTTGTCAAATATATTTAAATAATATTAAAACTTAGAGACAGATGGGGGGAAGAGGGATTGTAGTTTGTAGACGCTAAACAGCTGAGGTCATCAACATCTTAAAACTTAAATATTAACTTGCTTTTAAGGGCATCATTTAACGGCAAATTTTGACAAACTTAAACTTTGTAAAAGCAAATAAAAATCTGCTTGAGGTTTCATTTCATTACTAAGGAAGTTTCGTTCCATTATAATTGCGCTTGTTAGTTTATTACATGGTACTAGTTTAGGTCAAAAATCATTTTTCAAAATTTTACAATGTCTTTTCGTTTTGAGGTTCCCGAATCCAAAATACATATTTTTGGAAAAACTCTATGCGTCTGTTTTTCTATTTGTCCGTGAGCACGATACAGGTCAAACGGATGAACGGATTGAAACCAAATTTTGGAAGGATGATTGGTATGCAAATATAAAGAGCCTTATTGTTTTTTAGAGAATATCGGCGCATGCGCAGAAGATATATATGCTATAACGGTGTTTTTTTTTATATATATAATAATTGAAGGAGATTTATTTGGTTGAGGAACAATTGAAAATAAGCTTTACCAGTGTATCGCTTGTGGCCAACGTTTCGAAAAATATATTTTCATCATCAGGGCCTCAATGCCATCTTAACTTGCATTGAGGCCCTGATGATGAAAATATATTTTTCGAAACGTTGGCCACAAGCGATACACTGGTAAAGCTTATTTTCAATTGTTCCTCAACCAAATAAATCTCCTTCAATACATATTTTGGAACAAAACTTCTACTAATAATATATAATAATGGTATACTTTTCATAACAGCGTATTCTATATTTATTTTTTTCAAGAAAATTTCGAAATTTTTTTTCCTGAATTTTATAGTTTTGGAAATATTTTGAAAATAAAAAAATCAACTTTTCGTTTGTTTTGTAGATCTGTCAGAAATAAACTATTATTTAAGCATGCTTTGATTAATTTTTACATGACGTGCAACATATTATGTAGGTAACCATGGCAATGAATATCAAATATATTGAATACTAGCCATTACCCGCGCCACCTCACGCGATATCGGAAGTTTTATTTTCTTTATTATACTAGGTATATCAAAAATCAACATTTTGAAATTGGAATGGTCCCGTTGCCCAATTGATTGTAATTCTTTTATCAAAAAAAGAAAGATTTTTTTTCAAAAGTCGCAATTCTGCGGAAAACGTTGCGATCCAATAGAGTTGAACTCGGCCCTATTTTTTATTCGGTAGTAACAATTTTTCTTTCGGAAATTATGTGCGGGACCCTTGGAGCACGAAGTGGGTTCATTCTTTATCACTTTTTTTTAGAAAAAACTGCAGAAATACCGGGTTTTAAAGACATTTTTCAATTTAGTATATAAAAAATAATACGCGGTAATTCAAGGATTCGGGGCAGATGCTCGAGAAAAGTATCTGGTTTAAAGTGCGTACATTGACCGATCTGAAGCTTAAAGCCATAGAGCGTGACCTTGACGCCCTCAGTGCGGCGTTCACCTGCCACCTGCAGTCGACGTCAGGAAGATTTGTGTTCATCCGTCGGTCTGTCGAAGTCGATAGTTTATTGAGACGTTGCGAGTCCTTAAATAAATTATTACAGCCAGCACACATTGCGTACGCCGTCGTCGAAAACCTCTGAAATTAAACTCAAAACACAAACTCGCGATTTTACGCATCGTGCAAAGATACTAGCAGCTAGACTTGTAGACAAAAATTCCTTCAAAGAGAGATTATCTTCAACATGTGGAGGTGTGCTTTAGACCAAGGTTTATTAATAATTAATTAAGGTGTCGTCCCACTTGCGGTCGTGCCAATTGCGGTCGAAACAATTTTCGTCCCACTTGCGGTCAATCAATACGATAAAATGCAAATAATATCAGGGGTGATCTCACTTGCAGTCAAGAAAATAACTTTATAAATCGGCAATTCTAAATTTCCTACAGAAAGAATAAGTCATTAAGGGGGGCAAATAGTGTAACAGCTCAAAAAACCCGCTTATTTCAAACATTTTATTTTTGGACTAACTATATTTTTATGATATTTTAATGAATTAGGTCTTATAGAACATCTTTTAAAGTTCAAAAAAAATTGTATTATTTTTTTCGGTACAAAATGGCGGCGTGATAAGCATTTCTATCAGACGAGTTGCAGTTGCGACGTCCTTAGAATAAACCTGGCATATCCATTCAAAAAATGTCTTATTAATAACATTCATAATTCGTAGTTAAACCTATAAAATATATAAAAAATTGAAAAAAAAAGTATTTCATTTGAAGTTTTAAATTATTTTTTTGATTTTTCGCATAAAATGTTGACCTATAAACATTTATAAAAAAGATATGACATTATAATTACCGAGCAAGTATAGGTTCAACTACGAATTAAAGCTGTTTTTTATATCTGGTAAAAATTTCAGCCCAACATTTTTAATAGTTTTTGAGAGATTACGCCCACACACTTAGAAAATTATGTTTTGAGAAGAACACGTTTTAAAAAAAATCAGGTTTGATAGTGAACAAGTTAATGATCAATTAATATCTTAACCATTATTGTAACGAATGTCGTTTTGAAATTTTGTAGGCATATTTTACATAATATTTCGAACATTTTTAAGCAAAGAACAAATAATAAATATTTTTGAGTTGTTACACTACCCCCCTTAAGTCATCTAAACAATTCCGAATGCAATCTAACAGATTTTTCTAAACATCAAAATAATATGGCACAGCTAATTTTAATTCTTATTACTAAAGCCAATATTTGTCTTAATTTTTTATTTAATTCAACATTGTCGATGTGATGGTGTTTTTGTTGCGCAGTGAAAAGCGAATGGGGTATGGAGGAGTTCCTTAAAAGACGATTACTGGGTACTGTTGATGCGATGGTGTTTTAGAAATTATAAAATTTTCTTTGATCGCAAGTGAGTTCACTCCTAACATTATTTTTTTTTTAATAATATCGTTTGACCGCAAGTGGGACGATAATTGTTCTAACCGCAAATGGCACGACCGCAGTGGCACTATTTCCTAATTAATACTTACACAACTACGAATGAAAAGACATGTTTTTGTATTTCCACCAAGCATTGCGCGTATTTTCCTATTTTCTTTGTATTTAATGTAGGTACCTTTGATTTAGGATTTTAGTTTTTTAAACAGCACATGAACAGTCTTGCTATCTTTATATAATTCTCTTTTTTTGTTCTTTATTTATAAAAGATAATTAATTAAAATCATTATCACAAGATTCTCCTTATCTCCGTCTTAGTTATTCTTTCTTTCTTTTGTTGCTTTCTTTTTCTATAGAAAAAGCAAATCTATGTAAATAAAAATGTAAATGTTCGTTTATTCAAAACCTAAAATCTCCGCAAGTTCTTCACCGATTGCTTTGAAATTTTGACACAGCGTTGCATTTGAATACGCGCGGTGTTTTTATATACCTATTATATGAATGTCACACCTGTGAGAGGTGAAAACATGCTTTTTTTGAAAAACAGTGCCATACGGTGCTATCTGTCGGACGTTAAAACAGCACACGTTGCATTAAATATTGTACGGCAACGGGAGCGATAGTATCTGTTGAACACAGTGCCATCTGTTGGACGTTAAAACAACACACGCTTTACTAAATATTTTACGTTGAACGTAACAGCAACACACGCCGCCCAGACTAAGCCACAGCAACGCGTGGCTGGGTACAGCTAGTACATAATAAATACTTTTCGCAGCATGGGCAATATCTCATTGAATTTTTTTTTTTTCTTTTTTTGAAGTGAAAACTTCTTTAGCGGCGTTGTACACTTTTTTTGTAATGGGTAAAAAATGTTAAACTCGCGTCAGATCGAAAATTCGTAAGACCTGATCGAAAATTCGTAAGACCTGATTGAAAATTCGTAAGACGAAAACTTTTGTACACTTTTTTTGTAATGGGTAAAAAATGTTAAACTCGCGTCAGGGCACGTGACCTGATCGAAAATTCGTAAGACCTGACTGAAAATTCGTAAGACGAAAACTTTTGTATACTTTTTTTGTAATGGGTAAAAAATGTTAAACTCGCGTCAGGACACGTGACCTGATTGAAAATTCGTAAGACGTTAATATTCAAGTTTTCACTTTTGCCGGCACTCCCGGAGTGCAACCCGTCTTTTTTAAGTCCGTCTTATCAAACTTTTCATACATTTTCCTTGTTGTCCTTCTTTTTGTATGAATAGTAAAAAATAAAAGAATTTTGTTGTGTAGATAATTATTTTAACCACAAATATTTTTAACCGTAAAAGCTTGCATTACAAAATTGTTTCCTTAAATGTATGAATGGAATGCGAGCTTGTTTCTGTGTATTAAAAACAAAAGCAGATTGAAAACTGAATCTCGAGTCAAACATTCCGTATCGTTGACTTATGAATCTTCAGAGAAAACAAACGAAAGTAAAAACAGCCGAAGTGTAAACGAAATACGTTTTATTTTTCTTCTTCCTTGCACTCGAATCCGGTTGACGCCGGACGTAGTACCGGAAGCGCACGAACGGAAGCGGAAATGTGAAACCACACAAAAAACCATCATCATTATTATTTCCACATTATCGATTACTTTTAATTAATCTACTTGTATCTCACAACTTATTCTAAACTAAGTCGAACGCATATCGACTAAACATTACGTATAAGAAACATTACGCAGCTATTAATAATTTTTTTCAACGATTTTTAATTTCTCGTCCCAAAGTCAAATGATTCCACGTATCACAAAAAAACAGTTGTGTGGTTTTAAGAAACCACGACGCAAGTGAAACTTTTATTGGATTGTAGGCGTTGGATTGTAGACCACGATTAATTATAAACAACAATATTCACACGAATACAGGAATAAAAACATGTAAACACTGTACAGCACTTGCCCGCATGACAGACTGACTATGTGTTATACATACTACACGGCCAGCTGATGCTAACCATGGGCACCGCCATATTGGCCTTGGCTGCTCTACCGAGCGCCTACTCTTTACCCCTACTCCGCGGCCGCCTGTAATGCGACATGCAACAGACGGCCAGAAGAATTCGGGGCGATAGAATAAAAGTTTAAAAGAAAAAAGACCGATCAAGTGTGAGTCGGGCTCGCGCACCGAGAGTTCCGTACAAACTTGTAGGTATCTAAATAGTTCGTCCATATCACGGGAATCGAGTTTTTAAAATTTTTCGCACTTAGCCGTTGAAAAACTGTTGTCCCCACACATCGACAAACGTCGCGATCAGTTTGCCAACTAAGCGTGTAATTGCAATGAGTTCAGATGGACTACTGAGCTGTATTGTAACCCGTGGCTATATCTGACAGCCTAGTTGTCGTACCGTGTTGTATGCGAGAGTTTTCATATTTTGCTGTATAAACGCACCGATAGCGGATGCATGTTTTGTATGCGTAGTATGTTGTTGCGGTTTAAAAACATTATTTTTTGTTGTTGATTAACTACATAACGGTTTTCGGATTTTTCCTTTTACTTGTGCTATAAGACAGTGCTTCTTGAACGCCATCAGGTGGCCGAAAATATAAGCAGTACTAACAATAGAATGACACATACTTGGCGTCATCAGGTGGCCGAAAATATAAGCAGTTTATACTCTTTACTTGCCAGTGGCGCTATCGGGTAATCCAACGAGAGCTAAGTAATTGCAATGTATTACTTTTGTTTTCATTATCTTTATGTAATATTCTACGTTTAAAGTGAATAAAATTGTAAAATCATTTTAAAGTTTATATTTTGTGAATTTTCGGGTGAATAATAACAAATTATGGCAAGAAGAAGTTTTACTTCAGTCGTGTAGTCTAAATACACTCGTTTTTTTGCTTGTAGTATTTTCGCGTAGCAGATATAATTAGTGTAGACGACAGTCTGTGTAAATTTTAGTAACGTAAGCACACGTGCTTTTTTGTCATAATATATTTATGATAATAAGTGAATGCTCTCCTTTTGAAGACACAAAGCTCCTCTAATCTGCGATCTTTTATTTTTCAATAAAACAATGCAATTATATAAAAATGAATGTACTGTATTTTATCAGTATGTTTGCAGCTCTTGATTTTAGCTCTCGCACTTTTAACACAATGAAAAGTTTTAACATAGCAGAGGCAGTCGGCGGTAACAAAGAGATTATATTCTAAAAAAGGCGGAAACTCTTTTTTGGCTTTAATTAAAATTTATTTAAGCATTGATTGTGTTTGTGTCTGTGCAATCAAATTAAAATTCTGTTTGTACTTGGTAAGAGGATCATAAATAAGTTTAATGCGCATTATTTCACTAATTAAAAAGTCAATATATATATGTATACAGGCTGTCATACACAACTGTCCAATTCAAATTAGTTTAAGAGATTATCAAGTTAGTATATCAACATTATTATAAATTTAATGTGAAAAGAAGCTTAAAAATGTTTATCTAGATATACTATACATAATTTTACACAAAATTAATCACAGACCGGGGCCAATTAAGTATTAAGCACCAAAGGGGAGAGGGGATTTTTGCTTAGCTTATTTTTGATGACGTAGGGGACGGGGGCGTCTAGATGATGATTACGTCACTGTCAGCAATGTTTATTTATTTACTTTTACTGGTTTTTCTGTAAAATTTAATGGATTATGATATGGCAACCCTACTTGTCTATGCTCGAAAGCGAAAAGCATGTTCAGGGATTCCCTAAAAAAAAAAAATTAACTTTCTGCAAAAAAGTAAATTTCTTTAGAGTTATGAATGATGTGTAACCAATAAATACGTCGCTATAGGCTGTGTGCACGAAGCCTACTAGCGCCGTTAGTGGGTAATAGAGAATTATTGAACTCACTTTTTATGGAAATCACGACATGTTTCTATGGTGATAAGTCAAAAACTTTAGACGGCCATGATGTGTCAAAAAAAATGTAATAAGGAAAATTGATGTTAATTTGTTTACACTGACAGCGGAACGTCAAATTAGGGCGCCAATAGTCTTTATTTTACTTAAATCGCCGCCAGCGCAACAGCCCGGAACACAGCAAGCATTTCCAAATCGCTTAGTTTCCCCATGTTTTCTTTGTAATTAAAAAACTTCATAAAATTATAAGTATTTAACTTTTAATATAAACATTACTCATTGACAAATTTGAGCTTGAAGTTTCCCCTACTGCTCACCACAAACGCTCGCATTGAAAAATTTGTAACTCCGCCTCCTTGCGCATAGCCCATACACATTTCATTTCAAAATTCCTGAACAGAGTAAAAAGAGTTCTCAAGTAAGAGGCTTTTGACGATCCGTTCAAAACATACGTTAAATATTAATAGGATTTTACATTAGCCACTAAATGATTATCCAATGAAGCATAGTTATTGTTTATTAGGAAAACTTCGTTAATGTGGAACTACAATTTATTTATTTTTTTCCAGAACGTTTGAACGTCCTCTACGAACGCAACTGGACACGTTTGGTTCACGAGCAATTGAGGAAGTTCGAAACGAGCGTCGTAGCTGCTACAAAAATCGAAGGCTACGATGGAAAGGACTTGCTTGATTCGGAAAGACAGTGGTCGTTTAGCGGTGCCTTGCTGTATTCTGTGACTGTCATCACAACAATCGGTAATAATATCAAGAACTCATTTTTTTTTTTTTTTTGAACGCTTTGACACTTATTGAAAGTATGCTGTCTAAAGCTGCACAAACATTGGATCCGTATTTTTCCCGATCCAACGTCGGACGGCGTCGCGAGAAAAGCAAACGTCTTACATCGTCGGGAAGGGAAGTCCGATTTCTTTCCAATGTAGGCACCTACATTATAATTTTGGTGTTTGCTTTTCTTCCGAAGTCTGTTGAATTCGATTCGGTAGAAACATGAATCTAAGTGCAGTTTAATCAGAGATGCGGGTTTTACTATATAGAAGTTACCAAGTTTACTTCTAAACTTCTCAATAAAATTCCATTCTATTAAAGTACAAATGCAATGAACGAATAAAAACATCGGGAAAATTCTACTGAATGGACACATGCGAAAACGATAACGGGGTATGCTGTTAATGCGATCGTGTTTTTGTTGCGCAGTGAAAAGCGAACGGGGTGAGGGGGAGTTACTAAAAATACAATAGGTCATATGCATGTATTTTTTTTAATATTTTTAATAGATTATTTATGCAACCATAATGCGGAAAAAAATTGATAATCATTTAAAAATGTAGTATTATCATAAGAAAAAAAATTCACATTCACATTCAAAACTAGACAGTTTAAACAATCAGCCATGTTGGCTGACTTATGTGACGTCATGATAATAATAATAATAATAAATATTTATTTCCCAACAGATATCAATCCAATAAGAGAGAATTACAAATTTCAGAAAATGAACACATGTACCTAAATAAAAAAGAAAAGAAAAACACATTATAAAAATATTATCTACCAATAAATATCTAAAGCATAAGTTCATGATCTTATTAATTTTCTTAAAACCTTATAACTGATCTGGAAAAAGTCTAAAAAATGGTTTGTTAGCTTGCAGCTATACGTAAGGAAAGTATCTTTTGACAGACGACTTTTACGCCCTCTCGTGATTTTTTTTTTAATCTGGTTCAGTCAAAACCTTAGTGTCATATATTATGTTATGCGTGCATTTTAATAAGGATTAATTATTGTCGAATAAAATGGGGAAAAAGCTATTAAATCGGAAGTGCTGTGTTGTTGATTGTAAAGATAGGTACACCAACTAAATGTCCAGAATTACAATTTCACCGTTTATCTGGATTTTCTTATGAATTAGAGAGGAAAAAATGGACTGCAGCAGTACGTTGTCAAGGATAATTAAATTTTATTTTACGTCTGTAATCATTATTAAATAATTGTTATTTTGTTAACAAAAATAAGATTTAAAAAAATTAGAAATTAAAAATGTATATCATTTATGTAGTTTTTTTAGTGACATTTTGCGTAAATATTTTTTTATAATTAAGAATAACGCTGGTTTCCATGTGTTTGTAAGTTTTGGGTGAACCACTTTTGAAAAAATCAAACACGAGATGGTGCGAAGGTCGCGTGTCAAAGTCTTAAAGATACTTTTCTAGCGCAGCGGTTCTCAAACTTTTTTGGTGACGGAACCCTTTTGGAAAGCGAAATACTTGACGGAACCCTCAATAAAACAAAAATGTCTTTATATGCATTCTTTATTAATAAGCATAATACGAGGACAATGTAACAGTTACTTATTAATAGTATCATAATCCGAAATAAAAATAGAAATACAAATTGACAGTGCAAGCAATTCTCGACTTTACCTATGTTTTGTTCATAACTATAGCGCCTAATCTCAGGGGCGGCTTTTATCAAAGGGACTGCGCTCACACAAGTAGATACCTATCGGCGGCGGTATAGTACAATAATAATTTGTACTGTGGTGGCGACTAAGTTTGGCTGCGCGTCGTGAACATCGCCTCAAACAGAGAGAGAGGTGTTTTTAATATTTTTCTAAATTCTTGCGGAGCCCCCACAGGGGTTTCGCGGAACCCTAGGGTTCCGCGGAGCACACTTTGAGTATGGCTGTTCTAGCGTATTCACTAATGTCACCATCTTACACAATGCTGAATAATATTGTCAAAATGTTGTGTTGAAGCTTGAGGATGTGACAAAAGTACCTATATATGATATACGATGCATGTCAACATTGATGTCAAATTGTCAATGTTATAAATGAAGTTTATTTTTTGTTTTCTCTAAATACTGACATAATCTTACTGTGAGATGACACAGTCGTCATGAAAATTCTTATTGATATATATTCTGACGTCACGTTGCGTTTTGATAATTCGAAAATACCGCGTATTTTCTACATTACATCTACATTACTTTTTTATTATTTGTATTTTTTCAGTGATTAGATTAATAAAATAATAACGATAACGACATGATCAGGAACTAAAATATATTTCGAAATAAAAATTTAAACCAAATTGGAGGCTCATGCATATGACCTATTCCGGGGTGCTGTTGATGCGAAAAAAATATAATTTTGTTTATAATAAATAATGTGAAATTGACACTATTCAATAAATAGAGTAACTGTGATCCATTGAAGTTAATGATGGGTATTTGGAAAAAAATGCCGTGGCATAAGTATCGAAAATGAAGCAGTACTGAAATTTTCGATCCTTATGCCACGGAATTTTTTCCAAATACCTATCAATAAATAATGTGTTATTTCAATTGTTCATGTAGACACAGTTTCGTGTAAATCGTAGATGTCAATTCTGTAGAATATTACCAGGCTCTTTAGATGTATTTTATTGACTCTGTGTGATTTTTGTATTAGGCTACGGCAACCTGGCGCCGAAGACGCCCGAAGGTAAAGTCGTGACAATGTTGTACGCCGTATTCGGTGTGCCGTTGATGCTGCTGTGTCTCTCATCACTCGGGACTCTTCTGGCCGACACTTTTCAGCTGTTATATTCTCACGTGTGCTGCGCCCAAGGACTGCGGTCTCGACATCGCGCCACCGGAGGCTCAGCGTCGGCTACACGACGCTCCTCCTCGTCCGACGGTGATAAACGCTACAATCATTCGTATCACAGGGCGCCGTCCGTCAGTCCGAGCCATCATGGATCGACGGGGAATAACAAATATTCCAGGAGCAAACACGGTACGAAATTATATTTTGCAGACCTTGTAGAGATGTGATAAACGGGTCTTTTTAGTGATCTGCATCTTTGCATCTGGATCCCGTATGTGAGTTGGTTCAAAAAGAGCCGAGTTCTGAATATGTTATTCGAGTCAACTGAGTTAGTTGAGTAAGTCAATCATATCACCTATTATGCCAGCGACTGACTCACATATTATAAGGCGGGGTTTTACAGACTGCTAAGTGCTACTTGCTATGTTACAGAAACAGAAAGCATATTACAATATTATGCAATACAATACCTTAAGTAGTTGTGACTTAAGTAAAACATTGTAATAATCTGTATAACCGCCTGTGCGTAGTGTGTCTGTGTACCATAGCCAGACATATTATGATACATGAGTCATTTGAGCTGACAGTGCTTTTATGTGTTAAGTGTTTCACTGAGTTATGCGGATCCGTTGAGCCGTCGGCTCATAAAAACGTGAGCCGGTTCTTACGCATCTTCTGTCGGAGCCGGCTCTTTGAACCGGTTCAGATCTGAGTTACCCAACCCTAAGACCTTGGAAAATTAACACTTTTACCATTCCAACCCACAAGTGGAGGAATGGTACTAGTTTAGGGCAAAAATCACTTTTCAAAATTTTACAATATCTTTTCGTTTTGAGGTCCCCCGAATCCAAAAAGCATTTTTTTGGAAAAACTCTGCTAGTTTGTTTGTTAGTCTATTTGTCTGTGAGCAAGATACGGAAGCCGGGTTGGCTCATTGGTGACTAGTGGAGTAGTGGCACCGCGACCGCACACGGCCACTTCCAACATGTTAACGCGTGCACGCGTTAACATGTGTCCGTGTGCGGGATAAATGCAGATTTCTATCTTATCCTGGAACGGTAATCTAGCTATCTCTGTCTTTTAACTGTCAAATTCTGTGAGCAGCGTTACTTTTTGCATTGAGGTTAGGCGTAGCTGAAGTTTTGTTTATAGTGAAATAAAGTAATAAAGAATTTCAAAGTAAACATTAGAAATGAGTTTCGTTAAAATTAAAAATGAAAACGTTACCGTAAAATTACGTGTGATGAACAATAAATTCATTTCTAATGTTTACTTTGAAATTCCTTATTACTTTATTTCACTATAAACAAAACTTCAGCTACGCCTAACCTCAATGCAAAAAGTAACGCTGCTCACAGAATTTGACAGTTAAAAGACAGAGATAGCTCGATTACCGTTCCAGGATAAGGTAGAAATCTGCATTTATCCCGCACACGGATAAGGCAGAAATCTGCATTTATCCCGCACACGGACACATGTTAACGCGTGCACGCGTTAACATGTTGGAAGTGGCCGTGTGCGGTGCCACTACTCCACTAGTCACCAATGAGCCAACCCGGCTTCCGTAGCAAGAACAGGTCAAACGGATGAGCGCATTGAAACCAAATTTTGTGAGGATGCTTGGTATGCAAATATGAAGAGCCCTATTGTTTTATGCGTAGAAGAGAAATATGCTATAATGGTGTTTTTTATATAACTATGGTATACTTTTCATAACGGCTTATTATTCTGTTTATTTTTGCAAATAAAGTTTTTTTAAACATTTTGACGTGATAACGTCTTATAAATTGATGAAACACCGGCTGCATGCACGAAAAAGTGTAACGTTCCGAAAAGTGTCACGTTCCGCCTGAGCGTGCACTTGCAATTTTTCATAAATGTTTCTTTATAACGTTATCACGTAAAACTATCGTCCGTAAACCGACTTTACAGACAACCAATTTTTTTTTTCTAAACTTTATAGTTTCGGAAATATTTTGAAAATAAAAAAAATCAACTGTTCTTTTGTTTTGTAGATCTGTCAAAAATAAACTAGTTAAGCATACTTTAATTAGTTTTTACATGACGTGGAACATAATAAGTTTGTTTCAAGCAGCCAGCAAACGATAACTAAACCGTCACCCGCATGCGCCGTAGCTAAAACGTGTTTTAAAATCGCGACTA
The DNA here is from genome assembly GCA_963575645.1 of Xanthostigma xanthostigma. Lineage (NCBI taxonomy): Eukaryota > Metazoa > Arthropoda > Insecta > Raphidioptera > Raphidiidae > Xanthostigma > Xanthostigma xanthostigma. The sequence continues at coordinate 14,979,199 of OY754469.1, forward strand.
ACAGCTTCGTTTTAGCTACTGCGCATGCGGACAGTTCCGGATTAATCTATAAACAAATTAAGCAATTGCTTAGGGTATAACGTCTTAGGGGGCACCAAACAGCACCACTCAGAAATGAAAAGTACGTCACTAAACCGTGTCAACATTTTTTTAACTTCCCGCTATAAAAAAAAAGTTTTTTTTTTTAAATCGGGAAGTTATTGGTTTCACCCCAATTTTCGAAAATCGAGTTTTCGCCAGATCTCGACATTTTGAGGTCCTAGGAAGCTATTGAAACTGTTTTGGCGATGATGTCCGTAGGGCTGTATGTATGTGTGTGTGTGTGTATGTATGTATGTAAACCTTTTATATCTTTTGAACGGAGTGTCCGACTAAAACGCGGTTTGCGGTATCTGGCGTGATCTTGGTGAACTCAGACTTCCTGAAAATTTGAAATGATTCGGCCCAAAAAATTTTGAGAAATCTTAAAAAACAAGTTTCAAAAATTTTTAAAAATTTGTTTTTATAAAATATTTTCTAAACTACTACACCGATTAATTCCAAAATCTAATCAGCTCTTCTCCTTAAAAACTGCGTCGATTTCCGCAAACCGCATCAAAATCGGTTCATTTGTTCACGAGATACCGTGAACGAAAAAATCGTAAAAAAGTGTTTTTTTAAAATGACTTAAAATTGTTATCAGATCGACTTTTTTGTAATAAATTACTTTCTTAGGCTAAAAAAACTGCGTCGATCGCCGCAAACCATATCAAAATTGGTTCATTTGTTCATGAGATAACGTGAACGAATTAAATTAGAAAAAAAGTAATTTTTTAAAATTACTCGTAAAATTCTTATCAAATCGATTTTTTGTAATAATTTACTTTCTTAGGTTAAAAAAACTGCGTCGATTGCCGCAAACCGCATCAAAATCAGCTCATTTGTTCACGAGATATCGTGAACGAAAAATTTGTAAAAAATTTTTTTTTTTAAATTACTCGTAAAATTCCTACGAGATCGATTTTTCTGTAATAAATTACTTTTTTAGGTTAAAAAATTGCGTCGACTGCCGCAAATCGCATCAAAATCGGTTCATTTGTTCATGTGGTACCGTGAACGAAAATTTCGTAACAAAATGTTTTTTTTTGAGCTCGAAGAGCTAAAAAATAAACTTCTTGCTATATTTTATATATTTTTTTATATATTTTTGAGCGTTTTGAACTCGAAAATAGCGGGAAGTTACAGGGATGGCCTGCAGGGTCAAACTTCTTTTCAAATTTTTTTCTTTTTGTCACGTTCTCAAAATTTGATCTATACTGGTATGTCTTTAGAAGTTAAAAATAAATAATTTATTTTTGAAAATGAAAACGAAAGAAACATTATTTCTTAAGGGTTCAATTTTTCTAATTTTAAAGTTTCGAAACTTTTTTTCTATTGTATAAAAATACCTAAGGTCCGATTTTCTAGACAGTCAAATTTTCAATGAGAGCATTGATTGTAAAATTCAATTTTTTTCCTAAAAATCTATCCTTTTTAACTGTTTTCTATTAATTAGATTTTTTTTATAAACTGAAAATATTAGAGATGGGACCCATAAGCAAGAAATGCTTAGGGCATCACGGAGTCTTAATCCGGCACTGCATGCAGGTGACGGTTTCGTTATCGTTTGCTGGCTGCTTGGAACAAACTTATTATGTAGGTAACCATGGCAACGAATAGCAAATATCATATTGAATACTAGCCATTACCCGCGTCACCTCAAACGAAATCAGCAATTTTATTTTCTTTATTATACTATATCAAATGTCAACATTTTGAAGTTGGAATGGTCCCGCCGCCCAATCGGCTGGCATTTTCTTCATTGATAAATGCAATGAGTGGTATCAGGAGAATACGTGCAAGTAAGAGGTATTTTTAAATTGTGTTTTATTTCAGAGTCATCCGCGCCGTCGTCGTGCACGTCCGAAGCGCACGAAGTCCAAGTTCCGCCGACTCGCAAGGCGTTACTCGCGACAGTCAACGCTCGCGGTCGACCGCGACTGCAGGCGCACGCTCTCACAGCCGAGGTGCATCAACTCCTGGGTGCACAGGAGATGACAGAGCACGCCCGTGCCCACTCGCACGCTCAGCATATCATAGCGGCACACTGGCCGAGACCGCCGCCTCCCGGTGCAGTGGGACCGTTGTGTAAACCACCGCATTGTCCGGCTGCGATGCCCCAACAACTCATCAACGGTGGAGAAACATCTGACGACGACGCAGAAGATAGCGAAACAAATCAAGGGTACGTAATAAGATTTCGGAATGGAACGTTACAAATTAATAGTATATGGGGAATTATAACACGGTCGAATAAAAAAAAATTGGTGACTGATGATGAGATACTGTTTTAATAACTTGAGATATTAAAATAATAGTTGGGTGACTAAATTACTAAGTGAGCGACTAGAATGCCTTCGGTAATTTTGAAGCAGATATCTTCTTTTGTTTTTACTTTTTATTTTTTTTTCACTTTGAGACTTCAACTTAAAACTCACATTTTCATGAAGATCGAAAACCACCGCTTTTTTTGATAAAGAGGTATGCGAATTGTCTCGCAGTGAAACGCGATGGGGCAAAGGTGGAGTTTTTAAAAAAATAGTTCCGGGGTGAACGATAAACGGGTATGCGAATTGTAATTCCGGGGTGAACGATAAAGGTCTATGCGAATTGTCTAGCAGTGAAACGGGAAGGGGCAAATGTACCTATATTTAATTGACAGTCAATTAAATATATATTTTTTAGAAAACGCAGTTCTATTCAAACAATTAACTATTAACAAAATGCCGCTCAGAATAAATAAATCATTTGCCAAATTTTGGAAAAAATGTAGGACGTAACGTTGACACTCAAACAAATATTAGATCACTCAAATATTACGAAGTTTCCCATTTTGTATTTTAAGTAACTCAAATAGATGTTTGTAAGTTGCTGTTCTGTTGATTTCTCGTCACGCGCAGTCAGTCGCTCACTTAGTAATACAGTAACCCAAATTGATTATTTTTGTCACCCAAAATTGTAATTTACAGTCACTCGTAAGAAAATAGTATACACCACAAAGGCTGAAAGTGTGATATCGTGCCCTGCGCGCCATAAGACCCTCGGCTTCGCCTCAGGTATCATGGCACGCATGGCAAGGTATCACATTTTAGGCCAGTGTGGTGTATACTATTTTCTTTATACCTCGGTCGTAGCACGCTTATTAAATACATTAATTAATTAATTACATAAAAACACAGATATAAATTCCAAGCAAGAAGCTTTGAGTTTATATGTTAAAACACGAATGACAGCTGTTTGCGACTATTAGCTAAAATGTAATAGGGTTGCTATGGAAACGACATCTAAACAACAGTTGATTGGTTGTTTTTGCTTTAGTACCGCCCAAACTTATGAACTTCCCGCATCGGTGCGAGCAGGTACCTAAATGTTAGACTTTCTGCCTTACAATTGGTGCCGAAAGTATGCACTTTCGATCGAAAGTACATTCTTTCGACACCAATTGTAAGACAGAAAGTCTAACTCTAACATTTACGTATTGGTGAGATTACACGCACCGATGCGGGAAGTACGTACGTTCGGGCGGCAGTAAAGAAAAAAATCACCTATCAACTGTTGTTTAGATGTCGTTTCCATAGCAACCCTATTGCATTTTAGCTAAGTCACGAACAGCTGTCATTCGTGTTTTTACGTATATAACCACAAAGCTGTTTGTTAGGAATTTATCTGTGTTTTTATGTAATTAATAACTAATTAATTAATCAATGTATTTAATAAGCGTACTTCCGAACGAGGTTAAAGAAAAATAGTATCCGAAAGTTTGATATTCTTGCATGATACTCGCGAGGCGACCGAGGACATCAAGGCGCGCAGTGCAAGATATCAAACTTTCGGCCAGTGTGGTGTAATATACTATATGCTTAGTCATGTTCGCAACGGCGTCTGGAATCAGTTTCTGTGCGTGTTCCTTGCATTTTGTATTTTAAATAAAACGATACGCGTTATAGATGTGCAAGAACATAACAAAAGCTTTTCTGTTTCGTCCAGGATGTGTTCCCACGACACGCCGTCCCGCATCCCGTTGATCTGGAGACCTCCGGACAGCGGCGAATCGTCCGGCGGTTGCGGTCGACGCAGTTCACCGACGCCGTCGATATCGACAAATACATATCGAGTACCAATAATCGTAGTTATAATGATCCTAGTCGGTTACGTATGCCTGGGGGCGTTCGTGTTCGCCGCATGGGAGGACTGGTCGTTCCTCGACGGCGCCTACTTCTGCTTCATCACCTTGTCGACAATCGGTTTCGGCGACCTGGTGCCAGGCAAGACGTTTCAACAGCAGCAACACAATCATCACGCCACCGACAGAGGACAGTTGCAATTGATAGCGTGCTGTGGTTATTTACTGTTAGGACTTGTTATTGTTGCGATGTCTTTTAGTTTGGTGCAAGAAGAGGTTCTTGCCAGATGCAGACATGCGGCCATTTCTATTGGAATCATCAAACACCACTGACATCGGTTCTTCTATCTCTCCTTTCTTAATTCGACTTTTTATGATTTCATTTTTCGGCAGCGTTTTCTTAAATATCTATAAAGGCGTTTATTGGCGACGTTGACTCCCTCGCTATCATCGGTTGTAATTTAATTTGTAGATTATAGATGCTCGACAACTAAGCCCATTAGCGTCAAGCTATAACTTAAAGCACCCTAGATGCCAATTGAGCAATTGTGTAACAGACGCCCGTTTAATAGGCCCCACTCACGATCAAACTTCATGCCACAGTTCAGTATTCAGTGAAGTTGGACCGATTAATCGAAAGACTGACTGGTACCACACACAGTTCATGCAAACTGCTCATTTTTTTAAATTTTTTGTATTCAGTTTGGTTCAGTTGTTGGCATACACTCGTCAAGTATAGATATAAAATATATATTATATACCTACATACTATAATATTATACTATAGATAATTAATATGAACTAAATGAGTTATTTAAATGGTGAGGATTGGCTGTTCATAGCTATGGGATTGTATTTAAAACAGGGAAATAAGAAAAAAAAGAAGAATATGGGTGAAAAATTTGTTAGAAATGCGTGATTCAAGAAGTCATGTTTATTTGATTAATGAATTACATCTTGAACCGCTTGATTGAAATAATTATTTACGAATGGATGAATTAACTTACAATTATTTACTGGAATTAGTTACCCTATTTATTAACAACCAGGACACAAATATGCGAAAATCTATTTCTGCACAAGAAAGACTTGCAGCAACATTGAGATTTTTGGCTTCTGGTTGTACAAAACACAGAACTCCAAAAACTGAACTGAAAACAACCCACACACACAGCAGTTTACTTGAACACTGAACTAAAATTCGTTCAAAAATCAAGATGAATTTGATGAATTCATGCCTGTGTTGGTTTAGTGTTTATTTGTCCCACACATTATCATGCTTCACTGAACTATAAGTTTGAATACTGAACTGTGGCATAAAGTTTGATCGTGAGTGGGGCCTATAAGACTGCAAGACTCACAAAAACCTAAAAATTTTACGTTTAAATATTCTTGATCTAAACAAATAAATTGCAAAAAAAAAATAAGCGTTAATTCCGGTTTTAAAGCTGTTTTTAATATTTGAAGATTAATTGTTGTTCAAGCATTTTTGAATCAGCTGGAAAAAATATACGCCTATTGTGGTTTACAAACTTATGTATTATGTAATAACTGCCAAAATATATTGCAATATCAAAGTCAAACTGTGTTACATAAAGGAACTACGCTGCTATTTACAAAATCATAAAACAACAATTTTAGTACCTACGATTTAATTTCTGTGCCGTTTTCTGTTAATATTTGTGTTAATAACATAGCTAATATTAGAAGCAAATTGTATATACTTTAAAATATTTAGCTTGTACACTGTATAAATCAAATTAATTGTATGAATTTTATAAAATATACATCTATATAGTTTAAGATTTTCAAATTAAAACTAAATATTTTATTATTATTTGAAACTTTTTACGACTACTGGTTAAAAACAAAACAAAATTGTCTATACTCCTTTTGTTGACAAAAACAAAGTTCTGACAATCGACTGTATTTACATTCGACAATTAACTTTCCTTGGCAATATTATAAGTAAAATTTTGCTATTAACAATTAATATAAAAATAAAATAACAGTGATTTGAAATTACAGCAATGTAAGTATCGTTATTAATGTTATTATTTATTATTATTATTATTTACTGAAATAACATTTAAATCCTAGGTATCGATCACAAGAACCTAACGCATATTCAGTAGAACATTTATTAGCTGAAGAAAATCGATTTAATATTGGTAAAGACGTTTATGGGACTCAAAATACTGAGACAACAATAGATTATTCACCGTTACGTTCTAATGATGATAGGTTATACTACTTTTTGTATTGTACATTCATAAGTTTTAAACTTTACAAAATTCTCATTGTTGCTATTTATTTTATAGAAAAATAGATGATTTATCGTTAGATTCTCCAGACATTATGAGACCAAAACGTAATTTTGGAAGAAGAGGTGAATTGCGTTCCGTACAAGAAATTCGTATCCTTTCTGTTCATAATTAATTAATCATTGATTTGTCACAAGCCTAGAAACTTTCCTTATCTTTCTATCCAGCTCCCAATTTCAGACACATTTTTTCCTATTTTCCATACTTTAATATCATTCAATCGTCTATTTTTGATGAAATTTTATATTCAGGTAATTATATTGTTTTAGAATTTAAATTCATTTCTTATCCGGGTTCTATTATTTAAAATCTTATTTTCCAGATGTGCCTCTTGTCATTTCTGCACCGACTGGTTCAGGGAAAACTGTTATTTTTGAGTTATCAATAATACGTATTTTAATGGAAATCGAAAATGCAAAAACAAACCGAGATTTTAAAGCTGTTTATGGTAATTTCTTTTATATAATTTCGGGGCCCTGCTAAATTCGGGAGAAATAATAAATTACTTCATGTTGACGCGTATAGAGTGCTAATAATGAGCCGAAACTGTACGATAATGTATTACTGCATAGTTTCTGAACCAATAGGAACGCGGTAGCGAGCCGAAACTGTACGGTAATGAATTATTACTGCATAGTTTCTGGACCAATAGGAACGCGGTAGCGATTTGTATACAGATTGTATCAAATCAAAACGGTCCATAGGACATTCTGTGTGTAAGACAGAGACGATATATAAAGATTTAAAGCAGTAAGTAAGAATGAGATAAATGATCGCTAATATAGTTACTGTAGTTACGTAAATAAATAATTACGTATCAATAATTAAAACAACTACAAATAAAATTATGTTTGCGGTTGAATTACCACCATAAAACCATTTAATTATTTGGATTTTTTCCCGAACAGTATAAATAGCCATTTTATCAATAATTTCACTAGTGAATACTGACATTTGATAAAATTGTGATTTTTACTGTAGAAAACAAAGACGATACTATCAGATTGTATAACCACAGTAACTAGCTATTAGCGATCATTTAAGTATCTCATTCTTACTTACTGCTTTAGTGCTTTATATAATATCGTCTCTGTCTTACACACAGAATGTTCTATGGACCGTTCTGATTTGATACAATCTGTATATGAAAACAGCATCGCAATTCAGCGAAAGTCAGGGCCATCTTGTGTGCATCGAGGGCGGTGGGTACGTCAATCAATGCAGTGATTTATTATTTTCCCTCTTTTATCAGGGCCCCGATTACATATTACTCGTGCTAGTTGAATAAAGTATTATGTGCGACCATTGATCGAAGGAGAATATTCTACTCGCGTGTTACCGCACTCGCTACGCTCGTGCGTAAAATTTCACGCTCATGGAATCTTCTCCTTCTCTCACTAGTCGCACAATATACTGTTACTTATAATTTTTGAATGCAAAGCACGTGTTCATTTTATTTTTGTTTTTTAGTGGCTCCATTGAAAGCGTTGTGTGCAGAGCGTCTTGAAGATTGGCACAAAAAATTTACTGTCAATGGATTGTCTTGTGCACTCGTAACGGGCGATTCTGAATATTCAGAGTTTCGCGATCTGATTAATTTTCAGATAATTATAACTACTCCAGAAAAATGGGATTCCATAACGCGAAAATGGAAAGATAATCAAGAGATGTTTCAACTGATTAAACTTTTTATGATAGACGAGGTATTAAGTGCTTTTTGATTGTTTTTCAATTTAGTGTCTTGGTGTTGATAATATTATTATACATCGAAGCCCTCGATGTATATTGTATTCGCAATAATCCTGTATGAATTCCTATGTCATACGTTTTCTCGAGTAACTGAAATCTGTTTTCGAAGAAATTTTGGACACAGATGCGTTCCCATCAGGTCAAGAGCCTTGCTAAGTTTAATTTATGTAACTAAAAAATTAGTGCCCTTTTGGCCATAATTTGTCAAACAAACCTCCGTAACTTCTATACCATGCAAGCTACAAAAAACTATTTCTTCGATGTATTATTGTTGCGGGCTCTATAGACCCGTTAACAATCAGTTAATAAAAAAAAGCTAACATTGATAGACAGACCGTTTTGTAAATGTATCAATGGTATAAAATTTAATATACAATGCAATATATCTTTTCTAATTTCTGTACACACAGTTACTCAGGAAAACCCGAGGGGTTTTCTGTGAAAAGCGTTAGCTTTTCTTGTTATACAGGGTGAGTCAGACCACCCGTATCAGTCGTTTTTTTCAAAAACGGTTAGTCGTAGAGAGTTGTGTCAAAAATCTGTATTATAAAAGCCCTAATGAAGAATCGAATGGTGATATTTTTTCCCCCCGGAAAGGTTGGCTTCCCTGTTAGTTTGCTCCAAAATGTTCAGAACTCCGGAATGTTAAATGGCACGATAGGTCGAAAGTGGAATTGTTGAAAAGATCTTTAAAAAATAAGCAAGTTTTGTAGGACATTTTTTTTTGTTACTGCCACCCCTGTTAAGTAATATTCGTTTGAAATTATTAAATTAACATGTCAGAATAACAAACTTAATTTTAAAAGTTGGCATTTAAAATCTCGTTACCTAATTAAACAATGTCACAAATGTTCAAACTGTCTTCAATTTACTTCTAAACACTGCAGAGCTCTGCTAGATATGTTATGAGTACCTGGAAGTATTTTCCGACAAAAAAAAACAATTGCAATTATTGAAAACTTATTGTAACATTGTTTAATTAGGTAACTAGATTTTAAATGCCGACTTTTTTGTTATTCTGACATGTTAATTTAATAATTTCAAACGAATATTACTTAACAGGGGTGGCAGTAACAAAAAAAAATGTCCTACAAGACTTGCTTATTTTTTAAAGATCTTTTCAACAATACCACTTTCGACCTATCGTGCCATTTAACATTCCGGAGCAAACTAACAGAGAAGCCGACCTTTCCGGGGGGAAAAAATATCACCATTCGATTCTTCATTAGGGCTTTTATAATACAGATTTTTGACACAACTCTCTACGACTAACCGTTTTCGAAAAAAACGACTGATACGGGTGGTCTGACTCACCCTATATAATGTGTTTAATTGCAGGTCCATTTATTAAACGACATGACTCGTGGCTCAACTTTAGAAGCGATCGTATGTCGAATGAAATCGATACAAAAAAACTGCAATTCGGCCGGCAATAAGAAATCTGACATCCGATACATGGCAATCTCGGCTACGATACCGAACATACAAGACGTAGCGCAGTGGCTCGGCGATACGCACACTCCGGCTAAATACTACACTTTTGGTGACGAATTACGCCCCGTAAAATTACAAAAGATTGTCCTGGGTTTCCCGTACTTCGAAACTCATACACCATTCAAATTCGACCTTTCGTTAAATTATAAACTTTTTGGAGTAATTCTTCGATATTCAGACAAAAAGCCAACGCTAGTCTTTTGCAATACGAGGAAAGGTATGCTGCAAGCCGCCGAGACTTTATCCAGAAGCGTTACGTTCAAATTTTCCGAACTGACTCGACGAACAATAAATGATATCACTAAAGATCTAGGCGATGCCAAACTTAAGAAACTTATTTTGACCGGAGTCGGATATCATCACGCCGGAATGCTTATGGAAGACAGGGTTATTGTCGAACGCCTGTTCAAAGAAAGTTTACTTCCAGTTCTACTCTCAACGAGTACTTTAGGTATTTTTAAATCCTATATATCATATTAACGTAATTCCTAAATATCCCTGAGATGACACTACGCAGTCTTAAGTCAATATAGAAATAACAAAAAGCTATCGATTTTTAGAACCAATACTTATAAATCAATTACTACCCAATTTTGTCCGATAACTGATGAGTATCCGATACCCAATAAAAATACTTTTTACATGATATTTCTCTTAGCTGTTATGCTGGCACTTCACATGGCTATTTGTATTTGGCATATTTGGCAAACAATTACCAAGTGTGGAGGGTCTATTTGACAAAGTGTTGGCCTTATTTGCCTATTTGACAAATAAGGCCAATACCAAATACGCGTTACGGTGCGCTTGTCGGTTTTTCGAGACACATCAAAGGAGTCAAATAGGCAAATACGGCAAATAAACCGTCCACACAATGGCCATATTCAGAAGCGCACGCGCCGTGAACCTGTAAGGACATGCAGTATTTTTGTGTCTGTGCAGTGAGAAAGAACTGGAACAATTACTATTGAAAATTAATTGGGACAATGAAACAGTGCTAAAATTCTTGGAATTTTGAACCTTGCCTTCTGCTGCCAAATGTTTGTGTGTTTGCTATTTGACTGCCATGTGTGGATGGTCGTATTTGCCTCTACTTGCATGTTTGTCTTGGACGTCACATATTTTGCCAAATACAACAAACACCCAATAGCGAACACAAATAGCCATGTGAAGTGCCACCTTTAGGCGATAAATGCCCATAACCCAATAAATATGTAAATATCCAATATTTTTCATGACAAATGACGAATAATAACCAGAGTGACTGAAAGTTTTATTTATTTTTTCAGCGATGGGAGTGAATTTGCCAGCCCACTTGGTGATAATAAAATCGACGGACTACTACGCCTTCGGATGTTATAAAGAATACAGCGAGATAGTGCTGATGCAAATGATCGGCAGAGCTGGAAGACCGCAGTTCGACACCAGCGCTACTGCAGTTATCATGACGAAGAATTCACGAAAGGTAAGTTCGATTTTTTTTTTTATTCGTTTTGTGTTTTTGTGAAAATTGGCAGTTACTTTTATTGCTATTAGGAATATTTATTCTATAGTGTATAATCCCTATAGCTGTAGCGCTAGCTGTCGTGGATTATTTACTAAACTGTCTATTCTTACTGTCTATGATCTATACATCTATGAATGCAGTAAATTTATGAAAGATCATCCATATTTATTCAATAGGAACCATAGAAATCATAATGACATCACTCGTGACAAAAATAATTTGAAAACCGGTTTCTCGGCGCTGACAGTCACATATAGGGGTGTCAGAAATGCCATGATTAGAATACATAATAAACAGCCAAATCATCTAAAAGATGAACCAAATAAAAATAAATTTAAAAGGGAATTAAAAATATACCTACTGGGACTTAGTAGTTATTCTTTAAAAGGAATACTGTAAATTAATTTTATGACGCTATTTATACTATGTGGTAAACCAAATAAAGAGTTTTATTATTATTATTATTACTATGGTTATTTTTTTTTGTAAATCTGGAGAAATATTTTCGCCCTTTATCGACTCCAAAACTTTGGTTGGTTCATACATTTTTCTATGCTGAATATTTTTTATAAACAACGAAGTAATATATTTAAAACTTATTTTTTTTTATTTTTCTCTTTTGATATTTACAAAATATTACAGATAATGGTATAAAAACATACAAAGTATAAAAAAATCAATTATATATATTTGATAATATATATAAAATCTAAACTTATCATTTTATTAAAAAAGGCAGTAGAAAATTTATGTAAAAAAAATTCAATTTTGAAATTTAATTTCACAACGAATTTATTTGTTTTCGATACTCGTAAATATTCGCAGAACCGTAAAATAAATTTGTTACTGTAAATTATTTTGACGTTGAACTCACAAAAAAAAGTGAATACAACAAGGCAAAACTTTTTTTTGTCATATTTTTTATTTTTTGTTAGGACACCTTCAAATGCTTTTTTTCTATTTATTTCTTGTATTTAATTTTGAACAATCGAAATTTGACAAAAAATATTTTTCTGTCTACGATATTTAAACATACGAGTGTTTGTAAAAAAATGGCCTTGTCATACAAAATACAACTGCATCAAAAATTCTTCGAGCTCTTCACCGACGTGTTTTCGATTGAACTTGCTTTTGTGTTGTCGCGTCGTTTGTGGCGTTTATTTCTTGCCGAACGGACTGGCGTTATCCTGGAACGAGATCTTGGGTACGAACCCACTTTCACCGTCGACTGTGTATTCTACTGTCATTAATCTGCCATCGGGTAACAATACGTAGTATTTGCCAGTTACTTTTCCAGCCGCGTCGCCGCTTTCGTTTGCTCCGAAGTAATTCTGTGATTCGGCGTCCTCTACTTTGTACTCTGTTTCATACTGGAAAATCAAACAAGTTTGGTTCATATTTAAACTAGAGAATAAAATTGATTTTATGTAATATTCCTAGCCAGTGCTGTATCTAAGAATCCTGCTGATTCGTTGCACCGTGATTAAATAACAAATGTACAAACAGATTTTTACATTTAGGTATACCGTATGTAAACACGTAAGGTGCACATATAATTGGGAAAAAATGACTGGATCAGAGTGAGCCTTGAAATCTTGTTTTTCAATTTGACAGATAATATTCTTTTGCAAAATGAATGTGTATACTACTGAAGAAAATATTCAAATGATTACAACATAATCGGACTTTTTTAACTTCCCGCTTTAAAAAAAAAAAAAAATTTTTTTTTTCAAAAATCGGGAAGTTATTGGTTTCACCCCGATTTTCGAAAATCGAGTTTTCGCCAGATCTCGACGTTTTGAGGTCCTAGGAAGCTATTGAAACTATTTTGGCGATGATGTCCGTAGGGCTGTATGTATGTGTGTGTGTGTGTGTGTGTGTGTGTGTGTGTGTGTGTGTGTGTGTGTGTGTGTGTGTATGTATGTATGTAAACCCTTTATATCTTTTGAACGGCGTGTCCGACTAAAACGCGGTTTGCGGCATCTGACGTGATCTTGGTGAACTTAGACTTCCTGAAAATTTGAAACGATTCGGCCAAAAAAATTTTGAGAAATCTTAAAAAAACAAGTTTCAAAAATTTTTAAAAATTTGTTTTTGTAAAAAATTTTCTAAACTACTAAACCGATTAATTCCAAAAACTAATCAGCTCTTCTCCTTAACAAACTGCGTCGATTTCCGCAAACCGCATCAAAATCGGTTCATTTGTTCACGAGAAACCGTGAACGAAAAAATCGTAAAAAAGTGTTTTTTTAAAATGACTCTTAAAATTGTTATCAGATTGATTTTTTTGTAATAAATTAATTCCTTAAGCTAAAAAAACTGCGTCGATCGCCGCAAACCATATCAAAATTGGTTCATTTGTTCATGAGATAACGTGAACGAAAAATTAGGAAAAAAGTAATTTTTTAAAATTACCCGTAAAATTCTTATCAAATCGATTTTTTTGTAATAATTTACTTTCTTAGGTTAAAAAAACTGCGTCGATTGCAGCAGACCGAATCAAAATCGGCTCATTTGTTCACGAGATATCGTGAACGAAAAATTTTTAAAAAGTGTTTTTTTTTTAAATTGCTCGTAAAATTCCTATGAGATCGATTTTTCTGTATTAAATTACTTTTTAAGGTTAAAAAATTGCGTCGACTGCCGCAAATCGCATCAAAATCGGTTCATTTGTTCATGAGATATCGTGAACGAAAATTTCGTAACAAAGTGTTTTTTTTTTGAGCTCGAAGAGCTAAAAAATAAACTTCTTGCTATATTTGATATATTTTTGAGCGTTTTGAACTCGAAAATAGCGGGAAGTTACAGGGATGGCCTGCAGGGTCAAACTACCTTTCAAATTTTTTATTAATGGGACATTAAATTTCCAAAAATACTTAAATATGGTGCGAGATCGAATATCTCCGCCTATTCGTGTTGAACCTAAAGACATTGGATCACTGATTTACCAACGCGCATACATCATACCAGTCAGACAATTTTTGAATGAAATGTTTCCAAACAGATGGAGTTGTTTTTTATTTTTGTACAAAAAAATTAAATTAATGATTTATAAGAGCTTTTCATTATTAAAAAAGCCAAGTAAAATAAAAATAAGAAACGGTGACAGAAATGGTCAAGGAGCACTTGGTGGCAGAAATGCTCTCTTTCCTGTAGTCTGAGTCCCCCTCTACAAATCCGCTTAGTGGCGTAGAGGTCTAGCGCGTTGCGAGAGAGAGATTGTGAATTATAGACGCTCAACAGCTGAGGTCATCAGCGTCGAGCGCGTTGCGATTATCGATACGACGCTGGGGCATAAAAATAAAAAACAGCAAAATTCAAAATTCCTCTACTAAATGGCAGAAAATGGCTGAAAGGCACCTGAGGGGACCTCCTAATTGCAGAAAAAATATTTTCTGCCAATTTACTCCTTGCAAAATCATATCAAAAAATCGAAAATGAAACGTCGAAAAAATAAAAAAAAAATGATTTTGAAGTTGAAACTTGGCGGAATGATTGATTGGGTGGCCCGGAATACATGAAAAATTTTTCGTGGTTCCAAGTGGCCTCACTTCCTTTCGATGGCTTTTCAAAATTTGCGAAGGCTGAAATTCGGAAAATTTTTGCTCTGGCAGAAATTATTACCAGGTTCTGTATTAGTACCTAACAAGTTTGAAAAAAATAATTTCTGCCAATTTTGTCATTAATGCTTTACCTGCAGAATACCGTGTTAAACGCGTTTTTGCAAGGTCGATTTTGGCAGAAAACTGTACCTCGGGATTCTCTACAAGAAGACGAACCATTTGAGCTCCGTTTCACTCACCGAGCTTTTTTCTTTTCTTTTTTTTGTATTTATTTATTATACTGACAGTCTCTGTAAGGAGTAAATTGGCAGAAAATATTTTTTCTTCAATTAGGAGGTCCCCCCAGATGCCTTTTAGTCATTTTCTGTCATTTAGTAAAGGAATTTTGAATTTTGCCGTTTTTTTTTTAAAGTGCCCCAGCGTCGTATTGCAACGCGCTAGACCCTTACTCTATACGAATCGAATTTGTAGAGGGGGACTCAGACTACACGAAAGAGAGCATTTCTGCCACCAAGTGCTCCTTAACCATTTCTGTTACCCTCTCTTTAACTATATAAGCCATGTAAGCGCCCAAAAAACGTGTTTTTACGACTTGATTACTAAACATCGAGATTTCTCACGATCTTTAAATTTAATATGATTGTATGTAATAAGTATACACAGAAATATTCCAGAAGAAATGCTCTAAAATCTAAATGGTGGTTAAAACCCCTTCAAAATCCATTGTGTAGTTTAAAAGAACTAAACGAAGTCAGATGCGAATAGCGACTTTGTTTTATATTATTTAGAGATTAGAAATTTCGCATAGTATAAAATTTTAGAAGCCTTAATACCAGTGGCGTAGCTAGGTAACCAAGGGCCCTGGGGCAAATAAAAAAATGGGGCCCCACTGCTATCTAAACTGGTTAGGTTTTATCAAGTAAAAATATTAAATATACAAATACTTTAAAAATGCTAAGTTAACTTTATCATCGATGATAAAGCTCTTATTGATATGATCAGCTCTTTTTTGTGCATTGCAGGGCAGGTAATAAAAATATTAAACAGTAACAACATAAATTACAATTAATACTAATTGGTGTAGATTTGGGCAATAAAAAGAAATAGAAAAGATTCAAGGGTTTGTTATATAAAAGTCGGACCGACCAACTGACAAAATAACAATTATATTTACAATCTTTTTCTAGCTTAGTTTTTGCAAAAGTATCAATGACTTCGGTTAAATTCAGGCTTGATGCGGACATCAATATACATGGTACTAAAATTTTTAGTACCACTCATATTGATGTCCGTCACGTCAATAAATCGTGTCAAATCTATACATTTAGAAAAATAAAATTATGGACAAAAAGAAGAAACCCAGTGGTACATTTAAACGCAAACAACGCCAAGAAAGAGAAGATAGTAAACAAAAATTGCCCAAAATTGACAAGTTTTTTAGTCAGCCTTCTGCAAGTATTTCTGGATAAAATATTTCTATTGATAGTGACTCAAATAATGTGGTAAAATCAAATAAAATTGAACCACTATATTGACCAGTACTAAAAAGTTTATTGACATTAGCTTACTTACTCCTGATACAGCATTAATTTTTTAACCGTTCTCAAAAAAAAATCTTGACTCGAATTCACAATAAAGCGCATATCGATGAATAATAAAACGCACATATCGCTATCCGTCAAATTGACAACATTGCCAGCCCACAGAAAGAATTTAGGGGAATTCCCTGGGTATAACTTTCGAATTTCTCTCAACTGAGTTGCCATGATAAAAGTCGGGTTGCAACCTGTCATATTTATTTTGAAAATAGGAGAAATTTTCAAAAGTTCAGTTCTATCAAGATTTTCTGGTAAGGATTCGAGGGCCCCTTGAGCTTGAGGGCCCCGGGGCACTGCCCCGCCTAGCCCCTGGGTAGCTACGCCACTGCTTAATACTTACGGGTTCTGGTGCGTCTGAATCTTGCGGTCTGCAAAGAACAGCTGCGGTCGACGCCATAAGCAAAACACAAAACAGTGTGAATTTCATTTTGTCTGGATTGGAATTTCTGCCTCCTTAAAAAAAAATAGAAAATATACAAGTAAACTCAAAAAGAATAATGTACTTAATTTTAACGTTTTAAAATTAAGATCATTGTCTGTCGTCTGCCCCCCCCCCCCCCATCCAGTTGCAAGTAAAGAGCTGTTTAACCTCTATAATCTACAATTTATCTCTCTCTTACATAAATAAAGGAGCTTCAACGATTGCGATTATTTTTATTTACATGCCTTTTTGGACTTCACTTTTCGGAAAAAATAAAGACTACTTCAGTATATATAGTGGTGTTGATCCAACAGAATGTTACGATAAAGGAAGGTTTGGTTGAGAATCTAGAAATAAGCTTTACCAACTGGTAATAACTGGAAATAAGCTTTACCAACTGGTAATAACTGGAAATAAGCTTTACCAACTGGTAAAGCTTATTTCTTGATTTCAACCAAACCTTCCTTCATCGTGATAAAGGCTACTTTAACAACAAAATTTTGAATATATTTTTTTTTACTTTTGCGTTATTATATTTCTCAAAGAAGAAGTTCAATGTTTTTTTTTATTTCATTCGACTCAATAATTTCGCTGTAAAACTATCTCCTTAAAACACTTTAGGTACCTATTTGAAATTTATTTTTACTTTAGAAGAACGGGAATCAGAAAATAATATTTATTTGCGAAATTCTTCAGTGACCAACGTTTCGACATTAAAAACGTGCCATCTTCATGTTACAGGACCTGAAGAACACACGTTCACAAAATTTGACAAATAAATATTGTTACTGATCTTTTATCCGTTTTCGTAAAGCAAAAGACCTTTTCAAATTTCAATGGTAGACATGTTAATATTTTTTTGTTGCGGTACTGAATTATTAAAAAAAGATAGGTATATATCTATAATAATTTTTCATGAAATAAAAAATCACGTTCATGTGAGATTTTTGTATTTGATAAGATTTTGAAAACTTGGGGCTACCAACCCAAAATTTGAAAGAGCGTCTGAAGATTGTCCAAAAAGTCTGGAAATATATATATTTACATATGTAAATACTAATAAAAAAAAGGTCATTTGACGTAAATATTTACATAAGTTTTTTTCATAAGAATTGATAAATCTGGAGATTTTTCGTAAGTTGGAGTCTGGAGAAACTTTAATTTTTCTGAAGTCTCCAAACTGGTTGGTTGGAACCCTAAGAAAGCTACTCTTTGATAAAAAAATAATCGTGAAATCCACTAGAATAATCAGTTAAAATCCTCTTTTGTATCAAATATAGGATAATTATATAAAAAATCATCTCCAAGTGTCTTAATTTTTATTTGATCGGACACCTCTTTTTTACACATTTGTGAACACATAAATCACAATTTAATTTTCACAAACAAACGATTTTCAAATTGTAAAAAATAGACACAGTCACTTATAATTTTTCACTTCGTATAAAGCACCGTGGTTTGATTTTGCAACCCACCTTGTATAATAAAAGAACAGTTATTGTTGGTTGTCTTGAGAATCACTCACTGCAATGGCTATATTGTTGAAACAGTTGTACAAATATATACCCCCAACGGGACAAGTGGGGATGCGTTTGTCTGAAAGGGGGGGACCGAGCGACAAGGCCATTCCAAACAGGATTCGTGAATACTACAATTGAAAAAACGATTTTTCGATTAATTTTTAAATTAACGACAATAAAAATTTAAACGTGTCTGTGGAAATAATTGAACCCATATAAAGTTAATTGTTATAAAATAAGGGTGTTTTTGTTTGTTGGATGTCCATTAAGTTTGACCTTGGGGAGAGATTTTTGTTAACCAGTGGCGACCGCACACATTTTTACAGAAGGCGCGAAACACTTAAGTACAGTTTTTTGATGATTGATTTTAGATCGGCAAGTTAATGTGAAGAATGATTTCCGCGAATATTCTTTTTCAAAATATTATTTTTTAAAACGATTCCACCGATACTATAGCCAATGCAAAATTATTATTAACTTTTTATTAAGAAGATTGCGGTCTCTGTTAGTTTTGAGATTCAGCGTAGAATATTTTTGATAGGTACAGTAAAAATGCAGAAATATTATAATATACCTAGGAAATTATGTACGAAACCCCTGCCTCTTGGCGCATGATGAACGCTTTTTTTAGGTTCTCCGGCCTCCGCTACTGTCTTTTTAGTACTTATTCAATTTTTCCAAACAAACGTGCAATTTTTAAATTAAAGCGATTCTCAATTATTTTTTATTGATAACATTAAAGTGTAATTTTCAAATAGCGTTTTTCCTTATTTTCAACCTTTGTGTCTGCTAATTAAAATTAAAAAAAAATAGATACACGTGTAATAGAAAAAAAGTAGCGTAATTTTCAGCTATTAACGATATTTTATGTCGTCGTAAAGGGGTAATTAATTAATCATTTTCTTAAGTCATTAGTTTTTTTTTTTTCAATTAAAATTTTATTATTTTTCTCAATATTAGTAAATTTATTTCCTGTTTTACAGAATTATTTTATATTATTATTAAATTTTCTTTCCCTCAACAAAATTTTTATTTGACACCTATTTCTAATAAATGAAATATGAATAATCAGCTAGTCTTTAACAAAGCCTGAAGCGTCTCAGATGCGACAAACGCTCTTAAAGGAAACAGAAACTTTGGGTAACAACTGAAACAAAAAATTTGAATTGTTCGCTATTGCATGCAACGATTTGAAAAATGTTGACTATCCCGCGCTTAAAGTTCCGCATCAATATGGCGCTTTACAAGTTAAAATGTCAGCCAGTCCCAACAACCCGCTTTTAAAAACTTTGTACATGTTAATTTCACTAAATGGCTCCCATTAACAACCCATATATTATGTTGTTGGGAATAAGAAATTTCGGATAACAAATTAATTGAGTATTGGGTAATTATCGGTTACCGATTATAAAACTGGGTACGCAATTCGGGTATCGATTAAAAAAATTAACAGTTTTTTATGTAATCATCAATTGTGTCCTTGAACCGTAAAAACCACTCCTACACTTAGATAACCGCGTAGGTATGGGAGGGCAATTAGCACTCAATAAAGGTTGATAGTAATTATTATAACTTATATTGTTTAAAGGCTATGAACAATTATTATCTCACATTGCATTTGCACCGTATAATTCTCCGTGATAACAATTAAAATGCATCATCTAAATAAATGACCCAAATACCTCACGTAAAAATTATTTAACTACAGTTGGTTCTCTCCGATTGAAACTTTTGTTTGTTAGTGTTGGTTACTCGATTTTTATATTGTATACAGTGTGACCAGATTATTTTACAAAAAAACCGAAGCACATTAAAAAATTCCAGCCAATTGGGCGACGGGACCATTCAAACTTCAAAAATGTTGACATTTAAAGAATTAATAAAGAAAATAAAATTTCTGATATCGTGTGAGGTGACGCGGGTAATGGATAGTATTCAATATGATATTTGCTATTCGTTGCCATGGTTACCTACATATGTTCCACGTCATGTAAAAATTAATCAAAGCATACCGAACTAGTTTATTTCTGACAGATCCATAAAACTAAAGTGCGGCTGATTTTTTTTGATTTTCAAAATATTTTCGAAACTATAAAGTTTAGAAAAACATTTTTTACGAAACTTTCTTGAAAAAATAAATAGAATAATAAGCCGTTATGAAAAGTATACATTATTATATAAAACACCGTTATAGCTATCTCTTCTGCGCATGCGCCGATTTTCCCCAAAAACAATAAGGCGTTTTTCATATTTGCATACCAAACGTGCTCCCAAAATTTGGTTTCAATCCGCTCATCAATTTGACCTGTATCGTGTTCACAGACTAACAGACACACAGAGTTTTTTCAAAAATATGTTTTTTGGATTCAGGGGACCTCAAAACGGAAAGATATTGTAAAATTTTTGAAAAGTGATTTTCACCTAAACTAGGACCATTCCCCACTTATGGGTTAGATTGGTAAAAATACTGAAATAGTTGGCAAAACCAAAAGTGCACATCCCGCAAGTTTTCCACTGTATGATAAAAAAATAACAATTAAAAAATATTTTTAATAAATTTAAAAAGATTTAAAAATTTAAAGAAATAAATAATTAAAAATTGAAAAAATATTTTTTTTAAGTTTGCAAAAATAAAAAAAATTAAGAACTATACATACCTAATATAATATTATATAATTAATATCAAGTGGAATAAAATAAAACAAAATAAAAAGAAAAAAATCAATTATTTCGTAAGGAATCGAACCCAGGACCTTGCCCTTGGGGATCCAACGGCATAACCATTACGCCACGAAGCCTACTACGTGTAGTGGTGTTATCACGGTATAGAAGTGTAGCACTTGTTTTATGGATTACACTATATTTACACAGCAATTATTATATTGTTTTTTTAAACTATTAGCTGTCAAAAATAATAAAATAAAACTGTTTATGAAAATTAAACTACTGAACACATTTTAGTGAATTTAAATAGGGTTCTGGTCTGATAGTAAACAAAGTGAATAAAATAAACCCAAGGCAATCCGACCAAAATTGCGATCTGTAGAGTCGTGACGTACATACGTACGTACATACGTACAGACCAACCGACAACTGCTGTTTGTGATTTTCAATTACAATTTTAATAGTATTTATGAACTCGAATTGATTTGAAAATGGTTCTATTTTATAGATTAGAATCTCCTCTTTTCAAAAAGCTTCAATTTGAATGGATTTCGTGTGAAATTAACTTAGATATAACTTCTTATATGAACGAAAGTCAGCTCTGACGCACAAAGCGATAATAAAGCACATACCGCTAGTTTAGCGGTATGTGCAATATACCAAGGGAATAAAACTCTTAATATTGCACATACCGCTAAACTAGCGGTATGTGCTTTATTATCGCTTTGTGCGTCAGAGCTGACTTTCGTTCATATAAGAAGTTATATCTAAGTTAATTTCACACGAAATCCATTCAAATTGAAGCTTTTTGAAAAGAGGAGATTCTAATCTATAAAATAGAACCATTTTCAAATCAATTCGAGTTCATAAATACTATTAAAATTGTAATTGAAAATCACAAACAGCAGTTGTCGGTTGGTCTGTACGTATGTACGTACGTACGTCACGACTCTACAGATTGCAATTTTGGTCGGATTGCCTTGGGTTATATTTTATTCACTTTGTTTACTATCAGACCAGAACCCTATTTAAATTCACTAAAATGTGTTCAGTAGTTTAATTTTTATAAACAGTTTTTTTTATTATTTTTGACAGCTAATAGTTTAAAAAAACAAAATATAATAATTGCTGTGTAAATATAATGTAATCCATAAAACAAGTGCTACACTTCTATACCGTGATAACACCACTACACGTATTAGGCCGCCGTGGCGTAATGGTTATGCCGTTAGATCCCCAAGGGCAAGGTCCTGGGTTCGATTCCTTACGAAATCATTGATTTTTTTCTTTTTTTTTTCTTTTTATTTTGTTTTATTTTATTCCACTTGATATTAATTATATAATATTATATTATGTATAGTTCTTAATTTTTTTTATTTTTGCAAACTTAAAAAAAATATTTTTTCAATTTTTAATTATTTATTTCTTTAAATTTTTAAATCTTTTTAAATTTATTAAAAATATTTTTTAATTGTTATTTTTTTATCATACAGTGGAAAACTTGCGGGATGTGCACTTTTGGTTTTGCCAACTATTTGGAACAACGTCGGCCTTGAATATTTGGATTTCAGTTTATTATTATTGCTCTGAAAAGTCAATCGCTTTTACTTAAAAATTGTGATTTTGTTTATAGCAATTATCATTTTTTTCCGTTAAATTTGAGACCATCTATTGTACTGTAAACGGGTTGGAACCCTAATAAAAAATTATTAAACATGTGTTTTTAACAATAAAGCCCAACTACTGCATTACGTCTACCTAGATGTATACTTAATGATAGGTAATAATTATTTTATACAATATGTAAATATCCTTGAGAAAAAAATGCGCGCCGTCCATTGTTTGCGAATGTTCAACAATTAAACTATAAAACTTAAATGGGCATACAATTGAGTGTTAAATTTCACTATGAATTATTATGTGTTATAACAATAATAAAAGCGAAAAGTCGCAGTATATTTTATTTAATTGTTGTTATTAGTGTTAAACCGTCAGATTTAGAAGGAATCGACGTTTTTCACGTCCTGTGGTTTGCTAAATAGTATAGGTACATATATTTATCAATCTTAAATTGTTATAAAAAATTAGTGATCTATCGCTTATCTATAACGTGCCTTAATTCGCCTTCTTGAACTGTAGCTTCTATAGCAAAAAATATGTGAAACTTTTTATGCGGTACTTCGCCGATTTATCGGTTAAGCAGGTTGGCTCAAAAATTCAAAATGATTGAAATTTGTTAAAATTCCAAACAGTTCTTTTTCCGATTTCCGAGAGAGAGGGCGCCATTATCAAGTTTCTGCCCCGGTTCGAAAAAATCGTAGATCCGGGGCTGGGTACGAGCTCGGGTTCCTGGGAGCGCTAATTCCCAAAAAACATTGGAATGCAAACTACATTCCAATGTTTCCCCTGAGATATTTTTTCAAGGAAATTAAGATAATATTTTTTTTTGTACAACTACTTTTAATAGTTTTGCTCTCATAGAAGTTATGAAACATTTAGAGATTAATGAAAGGTTAAATCAGTTGCAGTTTTGTGATAATTAATCTCGCACGCCACATTTGTCTTTAAACAAGCTCGTTTCGATTTTAATTACTCTGATATTAATTAAAAATTTGCATATGTCAAATCCGTGTATGTGGAAAGCGTAAATATCTAGTTTACCAATAAACTTCACAAAAGTTTCTTAATAATTTTTATACACGTCTGAATACAAAACAGAAGTTTGCTTGCGCTTATTCAGACTGATTTTTGAGTTGATTCTTTTTTAACAACGTGTAGAAATCAAATATAGACATACAAATATTTCAAGTAACTTTTTTATCAAAACTCAAAAATGCAAGAGGAACGAGCTTTCAAAGTTTTATTAAATTTTATCAAATTTTGAGGTTGGTCCTGGCGCTATGTTATGTCACTATGGAAATATGTTATGTCATTATCGAGTATTGTTCGAAGTTGTCCCCGTTTTGTTGAAGTAGTGATAAGGGCCTTCCGCGAATTATTTGGATGCATTTCCAATTCGCGCTATCACTTCGCGTGTGTTAACCGGGCTTTTGAATTAATTAAATAAAATTTAATGAAACTTTGAAATGGCTGTTTCTCACCTTATTTTTGAGTTTTGATAAAAAAAGTTACTTAAAATATTTGTTCGTCTATTTGATTTCTACACGCTGTTAAAAGATAAGAATGAACTGAAAAATCATTGTGTATAGTCCAAGAGGTACTGAACATTTAGACATGGAAGAGATATACTTTGTAGTTTAATCAGAGAAAACAGCGAAAATAACGTTTTGCGTCACCAAACCCAGGCGTTTTCAGGGGTGATCAACCCCTAAATATGCACTAGTAGGGTTAAAAACGTCAACTCATTTTGACAAGGCTAAGATTTTCACAGTATTTCAAATAAAACCTTTTTTTAATTATATGTTTATTGCTTTAAATAAATAAATGTCTTTAATAAGGCGGTCTGCCGGGGTGTTCCGACCGGAATTTTGTTCTGCCTTTTTAAAGACAGTTTAGAAAAGATGTATTTAAAATACTGTGATAATATCGCCTTAGAAGTTTAAAAAAAATGCGCGGTTCCGTCCCGATCTCGTCGACGTATAAACAAACCCCGTGACCGTAAGTTGCGACGACTGCAACATTAATGCTCGCACATAAACACAATTACTCTAACAGCGTGTGTAATTTTTTTTGCATTAAATTGTACACAACAATAATGACATAACTTGTAAATAAAAAAAATACATACTGCTCGTATTATTTGTCACGGATCGTTCACAGTGCGAATGATATTCAGAATGAGTCCTCGATTACTCCAGAAACAAAAGAATTGTCTTCAGCACTAATGATGTGTCGCTCCTGAGAGAATCGTTCATAGTGAACGACTCATTTCTCGGAGCGGAGCGAGTCGCTCTTTTTTTTGTGAATGATTCACTCCGAGCGCTTTTGCTCTGTGCTGAGCTGTTCTGTACTGTTGCTTTCGCACATTTACAGAGCGCACACAGCACAGGCCGCAGAGGCACTAGTGAATTTTGCACGTACGGAGTTATCTTTGCTGAATCATTTAATGTTGAATGACACACTGTAAGTGCAATAGTACTAAGCTTACAGTGACTTAAACCATTCACATTGACGTCGTTGACAAAGATATAATATTGTAACAATAAACATTATTATTACTTTTAAGTTTTTATTATACTTTATAGTTTATCCGAAATGCGAATAATATAAGATCAGAATCATATTAAAATGAGCTCAGAGCTGAGTGTGTGTATTGTGCTGTGCAATGCTATACGTGACTCCCGATCATGCGTGATGACAGTTCACACCTCTGCAGTCTGCACTCTTGTGTAGTGCGTACTGTCTAGTGTCGCTCCTTTGAACGACTCGCTCTGAGTGATTCTTTTTAGTGAGCGGAGCACACGGAGCCAGCTCCCAATAAAAAGTCTTTTGGACACATCACTATTCAGCACGGCCTGACGAGTTATAAGGTGAATCCTTATAAAATGTCAAATGCTATTCAGAAAGTCATATCAATTAATACAAATATTGCGTGTGATACTTCCTATAGGTTCTAGCATTTGTTGGCGATTTTATTATTTCAGATATATTTAAACGTTCCCTTTTCGTCGCTAACAATACGAACAGGCGTAACTCGAAAATTGGCGGTTTTGAGTTAAGCCTATCACGAAATTCGCGTATATCAAATCTATGATATGACGAAGTGGCGTAGCTCTTCTGCACCTAGAAACCTACTTTATAGAAATCGTTGCACGGGCACATCTTAGTTTAGTGTTAACTTGAAAAACGACGTACCGGCGTAACTTGACTTACGGCCATTCGTTTTATTATAGTGAGTACTTATTGTGAGTTGTTGTGAGATACGCCCTCCTGAATAATTACCGGTAAGTGTTTTCTTTTACTTAATATTGCGTTTTCTACTTTATAAATTCAAAATATAGTGTGCCATGTTGATGAACTTACTCATCCATTGGAATAATGAGGCTAAGAATGAGTTCTTGTAGCGCATTTGATTAATAATTATCGCTGTTTTTTATTTCTAATATTGTGTTTTCTATTTTGCAAAGTCGAATAGTGTGTTTGCCGTAATGATGGACGTCCTCGTGCTTTGGGATGATGGGACGATGAATGTAGTTAATTCCCAATCAGACATAGAAGCCGTTATAAAATCAGAAAAAAATGACGTAGGGGTGCAAATTAAAATGTACTGGAAACCAGACAAAAAATGGTATTTTGAAACTGTTCTGCAAGTTGAAGATGAAACAGTTAATACAAGTTTCGACACTGAGGATGATGATGATGATACACCTCTCGAGATTTTGAAACAGGCGATTCTTATTGAAAAGAGAATAGTTTCCGATACAAAAACTAATTATCCTCATGATGATAAAAACAGACACCAAGAAATGGAGAATACTGCAGAAGACGATGATATTTATTTGTTCGAGTTTGATGATGTAGACAAGGATCCTACCTATGGTGATCGTTGTCAAGCTGGAAATTGTCAGAGAGAAGATGTGTTCGTTGTTTATGCTTGCTATACTGGGAGCATTTCGGTCAAATGGGACCTTGCGAAAATAATCACAATTTAATAGTAATAACACCAACTCCAGAGAAATATATCGTTGACGGTTGTGAGAAAGAACATAGCCAGATTTTCTACAGTCGTAGACTCGCTAATTACAATTTTATGATTTACAACCTACAATCAAAGCAATGTCAATGCTATTTTTGGCATGAAGGACTCAGCAAACGGGATTCTTGTGAAATCTCAACTTGTCTTAGTATGTATCTTAAAAAACTTGACCTAGATGGAGTTCACACTGTACATTTATTTCCCGATGGGTGCAGCGGGCAAAATAAAAATTCAATCGTTGCCGCCATGTTGCTGCATATTATTTCCACATCGAAAAATATTAAATCTATTACCTTGTCGTTTTTTGAAGCTCATCATGGACAGAATGAAGGTGATTCTGTGCATAGTACAATCAGTACTGCAATAGAAAAATCAGGGGACATTTTCGTGCCTTCACAGTTGGTTTCAATTATCCGTTTAGCACTCAAGAAGAATTCGTATATTGTCAATTGCCTTAATTCTCAAAATTTCCTTCATTTTAAAACTCTTGCAAGTGATTTACGAATATTAGCGATTAGGAAAGACGATTTAGGAGATACTGGAATTGACTGGAAAAATGTTAAAGAAATTATGGTTACAAAGAATACTTTGAACAAGTTATATTTCACTGAAAGCCATCTGACAAACCAGTACCGCAGCATTACTCTGAATACGAGATCGTCAGTAACTCCAAACAGCGATCCACCTATTCTAAATACTAGTACTACAATTTCTATAGAAAAGTTCAAGGACCTAATGTCACTTTGCCAAGGACCAACCCCTGTAATACAACTATCAGAGCATGTGCAATTTTATGAAAACTTACCTCATTAATATTTATTTACGTAATATTGTTTACAAAAAAATTGATATTTACTCGCATTAAACTATTGACTTTACTTGTTACGTGTTTTATTTTATTATTTTAACCTATTTTCAGCTCATTCGCGACATTTAAAGCGCAGTTATCAGTGGCGTAATTAAAGGTCTGGACATGCGAAGTTGCATATAGTAAAAAGACGAAAGGGCGTATGTGCTTTAGGGGTGTATATCACCCCTGTGTGTTCAATTTTTACTACACACAATCACTGGTTCCTGAACCTTATAATATAAACTACACTGTGTCGTTTATTTGAGATTGATAACTCAATAAATAGCTCAGTGGCGTTTAACAATAAAACATAAAAAACTTTAAAACGTTATACTGAAAAATGTTAAATTTGGAGTTACGTCTGTTCGTTTTGTTAACGACGTTTTGTTAACATTCGAACTGTCCTTGCGCGTGCACCAAACCAATCTATAAAGCTAGCATCGTGTGAAGCGAACACATAAAAGCTATCGCAGAATTCAACGCCACAACACGCTTGAAACCTAGCAGTCAAATCTAGCGGCAAAACCAGTCTCTCGTGCAACGACCTAGTAAGTAAAGCGTATAATACCGAGTAAAGGCCGCTGCACACGAGGCTGGAAACACTGCTTGGACTTCTGCTGGCCGGCAGGCTTGGTACGAGGCTGGAAATGACGTCACTGAGGACTCGCCTGCTAGCTCACTAGATAGATTTTAAAATTAGAATAGGGGCTATTTTCTTGCTATGTCCTCTGCTTGCTCTAAGCAAGAACCAATCAGGAAACAGTATCTTGTCACGTGGGCGACATGAACAAACGCCCACAAACCAATATGGCGTCATTCTGCTCAGAGTTAGACAACAGACACGTTTTTCTCTGTGTTAATATTGGAACTGTCACTGCGCGCGCACCAGATCTATCCACAAAGCAAACTTAAAAAGACGTCTCGTGTGAAGCGAGCATATGAAAGCAATTGAGAAACTAAGCGCTAGAAAATTAGTAGTCAAATCTAGCAAGGAATTTAGCGGCAAATCCAGCCTCAGCGGACATTAGATATATTTCTCGTTATTTATTTATTCTCGTGGTCGTTCTATTCGCTAGTGAACCAACAGTGGATGCCGCAGCGTGCAGATTTTACCCAATATTATAATAATATAATAAACATAACGATAGTTATCATTATTGCATAGTTCACACAAGATCGTCCCATAGCTCACTGCTCATAAATAATGCTTATGTTTGCATTTTTTACTCGGTTTGGGTACGTTGCTTTTTGTTTTGTTTAAGATCACCAACAGCCGAGCTTAAGATTTTTTTAATTTTTTCGTTACTTGTACCTAAAATCCTAAAGTCTACATACCTAATGTCAGCTTTCTAGAACTGCGGGAAGTACCCTAAAAGTTTTGATGATCATAATTGAGTCAGTCAGTCAGTAACAAAATCAGCGGCACGGCTATAAAAATGAAATTTGGTTTGTTGCATAAACATGGTGATTCCATCCTATCCTGAAAATTTCAGACCTGAAGTGTTATTCAGATCGAAATTAAGAAGGTTACGCCGAATCGTGCAACCAGCTAATAAAACCGGTCAAGTGTGAGTCAGACTCGCACACGAAGGGTTCCGTACACTATGTACTTTTTAAATACTTTTGTAAAAGAAACAAGAGAGGCGCTATAACAATATGTAACCAGTGGGAGTATGCAAGTAGTTCGAGAATTTCAAGGCGTGAAATTTTACATAATTCACCCCGACGTTTTTATATTATAAACACTTTTTTAACAAAAATTTCTTGTAGAATAAAATAATATAAAGTTTTGATAAATACACCATTATATCAAATAACAATGTTATAGAAAATATCTCTGTTGCGCATGCGCCGATTTCTCCAAAAAAAAAAAAATACAAAACTTTAGAATAATAAACCATTATGAAAAATACACCATTATTCTATAAAAACAATGTTATAGCACATATCTTTTCTGCGCATACGCCGCCTTTCCCCCTAAAACTTTTTACAAAACTTTCTTTTAAAATAGAATAAATAAACCATTATGACATATATACTATTATTATATAAAACAACGTCATTGCATATATTTCTTCTGCGCATGCGCCAATTTTTCCCAAAAAATTTACAAAACTTTAGTAAACATAGATAGAATAATAAACCGTTATGAAAAGTATACCGTTATTATATAAAAAACAGCCTTATAGTATATATTCCTTCTACGCATGCGCCGATTTTTTTTCAAAAATTTATTTTACAAAACTCCTGTTAAACAAAATAATAAGCCCTTATGAAAAGTATACTATTATCTTATAAAAACAACATTAAAATATATATTTCTTTTGCGCTTGCGCCGACGTCTCTCAAAAACAATAGGCCTCTTCATATTTGCATATTAAACATCCTCCCAAAATTTGGTTTCATTCCGCTCATCCATGGTGTTGGAATGGGAAAAAATGTCAAAAATGACGTTTGCATCTGTCAAAGCAATATGTTCTAATAATTAATTAATTAGTTATTCAAATCGTTAACTCAGAAGGCGTTGCATTTCACGAAATACTAATGTCAAAAGACTGACTAATATTTGAAATGACATTCGTTTTTGAACAAATGCAATCTTTTTTTTTAAGACAAAACATACGCAATTATTAAATTCCCATAGTACATTATGCAACAAACGAAGACAGACGATCCCCGTGTATGCTATGGATTAGACAAAATTGAATTTATACATTATATTTCTATATAAAGCTGTATAAAAAAAGTGTTTTGACGAATTCTGTTATACAAAATCTATGTAAAATTTTCTCCTCTTTCGTTTAAGACAGGTCTCGAAACGATCTGATTTAAATTGAGCGAATTATCAGCAAAAAACTTAGTTTGCTCCTCTTTTGGGAGTTTTGGGGGGTTTTTAATTATTTGTTGTTCTAGCGGCAATAGAAATACACACTCTGTGAAAATTTCAACTCTCTACCTATTACGGTTCTTGAGATACAGCCCGCTGACAGACAGACAGACAGACGGACAGCGGAGGCTTAGTAATAGGGTCCCGTTTGACCTTCGGGTACGGAACCCTAAAAATGAGAAAGATGTTGATTTCTATATTATGAGAATTCCTTTATAAATAGTTTATCACTGATGGCCATAATCTTCGAACGTAAGTAGTTATTTATTCGGTTCATTTGTTCTTCAAATAGCTATTCCTCCGAATAAATAGCGATAATTCAATTCACCAAACATAATTATGTTTACTGCAGGTATAAATCCATTCTGTCTTACGTCGAGGGTATAAATATTTATTCGCCTGATAAAATAATAATGGCCGCCACATAGATCAGATAATTCCTAACCTATAAACGTGGACTATTGTGAATTTATATATGTGTTATTTATTAACCCTTTGTGAAGTGTACCTATAATTGTAAAACATTAAAGTTAGTGGAGGTTTTGTGTGCAATTGGGTTAGGATAAATAATAATTATTATTTTGTGAAACTTTTTTAACTTTTACACTAACACCGCTGGTCGGATTTTTGGGTGAACGGCAAAATATGCAACAAAAAGAGCAAAGAGTATAGTGCAGTGTATATTTATTTTTTAACTAATTTTCTACCTGATATTTTGCTTGGTGAATTGAAAGTAAATTTTATTCTAACGAATTAATTTGTTCCAAGATTAGTAACTTCTATCATTAATACTGTTCGGTGAATGTGGGCATGAGTAATATGAGAGAAATAAATAGCATCTAATTATAGTTGATCGATGCAACGCACCCGTCTCAAAACTGTGATAACATTGCACATGAGATAATATTGTTCACTCGGTCTTTAGGAAATAATATTTAAATGATTATTCTCACTTTTAAACATTAATATGTAGGTATTTGGGTTCTGCAGCAATAATATTGTCTTCTCTTTCCTATTGTCTATCGCCTCACTCGCTAATTGTTATGGCCATTGTTTAATGTGTTTCTCTTTTACACCAATCAAATAATCACATGCACACATTGTTCGCGTTCATTTGTTAACTAACCCATTATTGGAATTTAATAACAAATCTACCGAAAACGTTATTACCAATTTATTCTATATATTTGATTTTTTTATATCATTAAAAAAGTAGTTAAGTAAAAATGTGACAAAATAATGGAAAAAAAGTGTATATGTTCCTATAATACGATGTAGTGGTGAGAGCACTAGACTCGCATTCGGGAGGTACCGCGTTCAAATTCCGGCGGGGGCAGATGGGGCTGGGACTTTTTCCTGCTACCTCTCGCCGAGAAACGGTGATTCCTCTACCGGCCGTGGTTTCCCTCAATAATTCCAGATAAATGTCGAGATGGTTCCTTATTCAAGGCCATGGCCGATTACCTGTCAAACTCCTATGCTCAAAATTTGCCTACCTTATCCTAATTTCCTAAAAATTCCTTTATTCGCCCATTGCTATTGAATTAAGTGGAAGTTTAAAAATGTAGGAAATAACGGGAAGTGTGATAGATGGAAAATAGTAATGGTGCGAATGGCATCTGCTATGACATGAAGTCGAGAAACGGACGTTAAACGCAATATTATTATTACTAATATAATGTTAATAAGAAACGACTCTATGAGCGATTTCTTGGCTTATACTGCGTGAATCCTTAATCTATATTTAACAATGCATGGTAGAACTTAATGAGTTCAAAAAAGATCTACCAAAAAGTCCACGACATATATATATCTTTACTAGCGGTCCCGCCCGGTTTCACCCGGGTGTAAAAGAACGAATAGGGAAGGGAGTAACATGAGTACACACATTCATCTTAGTTTACCGAGATGAATGTTGTGTCCAAATTTCATGATGATCGGAGTTACCGTTCAAAAGTTTTTGTCGATAAAAAGCAGTATATATACTTTTTTTAATTAATTAAATAAAATTAAAATAAATTTAAATGTAAGCCTTAGAAGAAAGCAATGTAAAAAATAAAAAAAAAATAAAAATATATTCGCAGGGCTCGAACCCACGACCCTGATATTGACAGTCGTGTGCTCTACCGATTGAGCTAGCCGGCGTTGTATTCTGGCAACGCTAATATGAGTATATTTAGTTAGTGCATTTCACCTGAATAGAAGCTTATTTTTGAGATACATTTTGCAACATTTTTCATTAATGCTCCGCTCCTAATGGTCGTAGCCTGATTTTATATAGCCTATAGCCTTCCTCGATAAATGGGCTATCCAACTAAAAAAAAATTTCAGTTTGAACCAGTAGTTCCTGAGATTAGCACGTTCAAACAAACAAACAAACTCTTCAGCTTTATATATTAGTATAGATAAGATGGCTCATCAATAACCGTGCCAAGGCGCCACATTGATATTTTACGAATAATTACGCGATTTTGAAAATCTGACGGAAAAATTCAAGGCTGCTGACTTTTGCCCCGTCTGCCCTTAAACGCAAATAAGGCTTATATAACTGATGATGCGAGAAATACCAGCCGTGAACAACAGCCAATTATAAATCACTTAACATTTTTTTTATAATTTCTTATAACGATATCTTTAACTATAATGAGTAGCTAATTTGTGATTAGATATACACACAAATGATGAAACGTTAAAACTGAGTTTCAAATAGTTTTTTTTTTCTGTTGTTTCGTAAGAAATGGAAACACAAATTCGTACGAATTAGAATTATATTGCGCAGTGCATTATTTTAGAAGATAATTTGCTATATTTTGAAACACAAATCAATTTACGTACTCTGTGAGAGTAAATTGTAGCGTGGAATCTTCTAAAACGAACGATTTTATAGCCATGTTTTACAGCCATGCGCTTTTGGGTCAAGACTCAAGTGTCGTCTTTCGCCCCACAACATAATATAGTCAGAGTGCCCGTCGGCAAAAATTTTACTGATACATACTCTCCCCAAACTTTGTATATGGCTTCATTAGGCCTAGTCTGACACCTATTTCCTCTATGACTTTTCTTGATTTTGGGACGTTTTCCCTCTAAATTTTCCGAAAGATGTCGTTTTGACGACATATAAAAAATGTATAGATAGGTACTGTTTGTTTTTTTTAATTGGATAGCTTAAAAACTTCAACCAAAACGCTAAAATAATGTTCTCTGACAAATAACATGAACTATTTAAAATGTCTGATACCTCGAATATGTTCGACATATTCGAGGTGTCAGACATTTTAACTGACTACTAACAGCAGCACACGCAAACCAGACTGTGCCATAACAACGCATGGCCGCCGGCCGGGTACCTACGTTAGTTAAAAAATATGAGTATATTTTTAACGCTGAACATAATATGATGACGTAGAGGACAGTCACACTTCTTTATCTATAGAAAGAGATGTATATTAATTAACTGTCTCGTTGTTTGCTTTCGATTTGACAGATCCAATCATCTGATTTTACCTAAGTCATTTTGGTAGCTGCATAATTCTGTGTTTAAAATACCATTGAAAAAAAACGTGTGTACGTCACCCACATAATAAGCTCACGGGCCACACGGGAGAAGTGAAACTTCTTTCGAAATTATTCATACAGGGAACTTAAAACTTATAACGGGTTGTTTACTGTTCACAGTTAGTTAGTTTTACAACGTGATTAAGATAATTAGCCATGATGTTAACATCCATTACAATAATATTACCTAATTATTGTATCCTTTGGTAATTCCTTCCGTAGTATAATAAATAATTGATACTTACATATTTATGTATATTGCATATATTTTACATGTTACGCTATTGATAGTATTTTTTTAATTAATAATTAATTAAAACCGATTGTTTATCTATTTCACCTCGGAAATACTGCAGTTGAGGATCTCACATCAGGATCACTATAGCTCTGTTCCAACCTCTCTACGAACGATAACAGAACCGTCACAGTCATGCGCAGTAGTTAAAACGTGGTCCAAAATCGATACAAACAGTTTCGTTTCAGCTACTGTGCCTGACTGACGGTTCTGTTGCCATTTGCAAAGAGATTGGGATACTGCATTAGTCCAAATGCTGTAAGTTAAACACCGGTGGTACGTCACCGTACGGCAGTTGTTCTCGGTCTCCGCCTACTTCTAACTCATTGGCGTAGTGTGCTGAACTGATATTATTTATTTGTGTTCAGGAAAATACCGACCTGGTACCGTATAATTTTTACTTAAATCGCTCCAAATAGGCTTTTTTGTAGTAATCAAATATGGCTTGATGACGTAGCTGTGTTTAACTTACGGCGTTTGGACTCTAAGCGCAACGTGGAAAGTATAACGCAAAAACGATTTAGGTATAGTCCAAATAATTCAATTTGCTAGCAAATTATCAAAACTAGAAGGATTTATGTTTATTCGAGGAGAAAAAATGGATTCGATGCAGGCCTAGGTAACCTTCACAGGCTCAACAAAATAACTTTTTTGTGCTATTTTCTTATTTTATGTGTTCAAATTAGAATAGTTTATTATTGTAGTGTGACTTTTATCGTTACGTCAGACTTTTTGCAACAATTGGGGCTGACCAGATTTTTTTGTATTATTTTGTGAATTTTGTTTGACGGTTTTGTAACCTTTTTTTGCACGATCCCCCATAAAATAGCTGCTTCTTATTCCTGTACAGCGGTAGTGAAATGACCTTATTTCGAACTTGTGCGTAAAGTAAAACAAAAGTAATGCGATTTTACCAATCCAATAGTTATATCTCTTTCAGTTGTCATTTAGATCCATATGAACAAAAGAGACAGCATTGTAGGCGTTGCCATCGTAAACTGTCCACATATAATTCCAATATCGCCGAACTGAACTGTCAAAAATGTTACAAATATACTTATTATCACGTGAATTTCAGCTATTTTGTAGGAGGTGCGCGAAAAAATGTAGTTCCTATGTATCTCGATTGTAATGCTTTATGACTCGTGTTACTGTCTAATCGCTCATTTTAACAAAATGTCACTCTAGTATACATAAAATAATGCATTACAATCTAGATACATACTATTAAT
Source organism: Xanthostigma xanthostigma (assembly GCA_963575645.1). Lineage (NCBI taxonomy): Eukaryota > Metazoa > Arthropoda > Insecta > Raphidioptera > Raphidiidae > Xanthostigma > Xanthostigma xanthostigma. The sequence continues at coordinate 15,014,712 of OY754469.1, forward strand.
TTTGAAAAATAAAAAAAAAATGGGAAGGTATTTCTTTTTGTGTTGGATAACCCTTTCAATTGTTACTTCTATATATTATTCTAAAACAAAAGTGAAATAATGTATGTACATTTTAATAATGTATTTTTGCTCAGTCAGATAATATCTTGTTATTTTATATTGATGAAATTAAATTATACCTTCATATGCCAGTGTACTTCGGGTCTATAGCAAAACAGGGCTTCTCCAACAGTCAAAGTGACTGTTGAAGAAGCCCTATTCGACGTGATTACCTGCAAATGATTATTATAACACATGATAATAAAAAAAATTGATTCCGGAAAAAATCAATACAAATACTCAGAGCCGTACCAACAATGGAGCAAGCGGGGCGATGCCCCGGGGCCCCGAAAAGGCGCCATTTCGTTGTTTACTTTTTAGGGGTTCGACACTCGTTTTTTACTTTTTGGAGCCCTTCTACAAACTACCTCTAAAAATTGTATTCAAACAAACCCATTGAAAAGAATAATTTTGTTTTTACATTTTATAAATAAGTAATGGCCTTTTTTAAATTCTACGTAGGGGGCCCCAATTTTTCTTCTTGCCCCGAGGTTCTAGTTATGGCCCTGCAAATACTTACAATGTAGTCACTAGTTCATAAATAATAATTACTATTTCATCGGTGCTAATTATCTTAAAATTGTGTAATTAAAGTATGACAAAAAACGTGTGCTTATAACAAAAAGTCACATATATTCTTGGTTTCCGGTCTTGTAGCCGTGGTCCATTGGTATTCCTACCTGACGGTTCGTCTACAACTGCGGTAGACGTTATCAAAGTCGATGTGTTCTTCTATAGGCGGCTCACAGGAAAGCGTGAGCTGTCTAGAAGGACACTTCGCCCGTTGCTACACCGCCTTTGAAAATGTCTACCGCAGTTGTAGACGAAACGTCAGGTAGAAATACCAGTGGACCACGGCGTACATGCCCGGAAACCAAAACAACACCGGCCGTGAAAATCTACACACTTGGAAAATTTCACTTACTATATATAGCCAAATCTAAAAAATTAAAGATATTAACGTTAAAGATATTATCTACCAAACTATGCCGTACAATTGTTTAGAAAAAAAGCTTAAGCAGACTCTGATAGACTCAGAACTCTATAGTCTGAAAGATTTTTTTAATTACAGTTTTTAACTACAATGTTAATGTTTTTTTTTATATTAATGATTTTAATGTTTTTATATGACTTGTCGCATACAATATGTAAATGTTGACTAATAAACTATTCTATTCTAAATGTATTGGTCGCAAGAACAATCTGATTTTAATTGTTTGAGAACCACTGTCCACGGTTGTAATACTGGTGTAATGATGAATAATGCATAAGTTCTCACGGCACTGTCTGTATTTACATACATTTACTGGAATACTGTAATAATAGCGAATGTGTAATATTACAGTTTAACACGACTGGCAAGGCCTTCTCATTACAGGAAATATATCATAGATGTACGTAGGTACTGTGGTCTGTGGCACATCTACATATTGCATACTTGCTTCACGGTTATAATTGAATTGAGATTACACATCCGGTAGGGCTTGTGTGTAATCTGACAGCGTCGACTGCAAGCGTTCGATAAAATATTTTATAATGCGTTCGTTGAATTGAATTTGTAAATTATAGACGCTCAACATCTGAGGTCATCATCTAAATACAGTAATACCCCGTTTAACGCGGGGGATACGTTTCAGCCAAGTAGCGCGTTATAGGAAACCGCGTTAAACGAGGTTATGTCACCATGTAAATGTTGGGGTCAGGGGAAAACTTTTATTAACGAATATGTATTTTGTCAATTAAGTTTATTTATTTTTATTATTAACTAGCGGCCCTGTACGTGCTTCGCTACGTATAAAGTGAAATAATAAAACAATTTAATTGGAACATCTATCTATCTATTTTATTAATTGCTAGCTATTTTAAAATATACATGGGCGTATATGTGTGTATGTCGAGCACTCCGACTGCGCCGTCGTGCTCGAAAAAAAAGCATTTGTTTTAAACGATATTCAGTTTTTTTACATCCTCGATCTAGATATATGGTTGTTAAGTTCGTTGCGCCATCTATTGAATATTCACTCAATCCAGTCAACAGGTATCGCCATCTTATATGGTTGTTAAGTTCGTTGCGCCATCTATTGAATATTCACTCAATCCAGTCAACAGGTATCGCCATCTTATATGGTTGTATTATGACTGTCAAGGAATAGACAAATAATTTGCAATAAAATAATATTGCGACTATAAATTGAAATGTAAGCTATCCTATCTTTCAAGTTGGGTCGAATTGCACACGGTGTGCAAATCAAATTTAAAATCGGTTCAGTAGTTTAGGAGTTCATCGCGGACAAACATGTGACACGTAATTTTTATATATAAAGATTTTAAACCAATCTTTAAAAGTGCGTCAAGTAACAAACACTCGATGTAGGGGAGGAAGGGGGAATGGCGCTCACTGGGTAATGGCGCTCACCTCTGTAACTCTGTCAAAAAGAAACGTAGCGACACGTCACGCCGCGTGAAGCGCGAGGGGAGGGGGCCTCTAATAGACAGCGTTGCAAACGGACAGTCAGCTCGCGTCATGTGACCGTGAAGAGCGTTTCTTCGTTTGCGGCCGCACTGATCTAATTTTAATTAGGTGTTTTTTGTCGGTAAGTCCAAAACTTTAATGCTTATTTAATTACTAATTTTACTTTTCTGCCAATAAACTATTCTATTTTGTGATATTGCAGTCAATTTTCAACAATCGTGTATGATTTTTTTAAAATTTCAAATTAATTACAAAACGACCGGTTGGGGTTATACCGCTCATCTGAGCGCCATTACCCCTTAGTGCCCTATTTTTTTATTGTTTTAGATAGATATGCCAAGAAATCGTCAAAGGACCACCGCTAAAGCGGCTTGGACCGAAGAAGCCCGTTTTCCACCCAACAACAAGAAACTGAAATTGCTGAACAAGTTAAGTTGCTGGGCTCGCTATATTATGGACTCAATGTTGCAGATTTGCGTAAACTTGTTTATAAATTTGCTGAGCGCAACAATATCAAAAACAATTTTGATCAAAGCAGCAAAACAGCCAGATTGGATTGGGTACACTTCTTTATGAGATCCTGAGCGGCATTACCCAAAGTCAGGGGCAATGCCGCTCAAACATGTTTTTTTAATAATGTTTTCCTACTACTAGTAGGTGAAAGATATATGCTTTTGTTGTTAAATTGTTGATTACTTGATAATTAAAGACTTTGTTACTCTTGTTAATTTTGATTCATAATAAATAATTAAAAAAATACGCCATGTTTTCCTTAAGTGAACGCCATTCCCCCGTCCTCCCCTACTTGCGTTAAAGTGTCCAGCAAAATGCTCTTTCCTGTCACTTTATTTTCGTGTTTTTTATTATCAGCCATAATAAAACTGAAAATTGTAATAATATTTACCTATCACTAAATCATTCACTGTATGTCATCTATTTATACTTACAATAACGGCAACAAATGTTAAATATAATTAATAATTAATAGGTTATATGTAAATGTACGATGCACTCTTATCAGCAGCGATCGGCATACTTTTCATCCGCGTTACGCTTTGGATATCTATCAACGCACAGCTCAAACCGCTGGACGGATTGAGCTGAAATTTGGCACACAGATAGTTATTATGACTAAGAACAGATATTTGAAAATTCAACCCCTAAAAGGGTGTAACGGGGGTTTAATTCGAAAATGCGCAGAATTACTCCTGTCAACAAAATGTAATTAAACACGTGTTTCATGCTTTTACAAAAACAACCCATTCAGAGGGCCAAAAGGAGTAAATAGTCTAACATTATTAACATGGGTGTCATTTTCAAGGTTTGTCAGGACGTTGATCAAATTTATTAGGGGGTCTACGTCGAGAAAGGAGTAACTATATGCCAAATAATGGGAACGCATCAGTGCGTTTCGTCTCAATCGCCTGCGAAGCCGCGGGTAACGGCTAGTCGTTTATATAATGCGTCCGTCCTGTTCTTTATTGCAGAATTACTATGAAAAGTTGGTGAGCGGTACGGAGCAAATCGAAAGCAATTTGCACAGACATATGGGCGAGCATCTGAATTCAGAGGTAGTTTTGCACACGATAACTGACCTGCCGGACGCCATCGAATGGATCAGGTCGACGTTCCTCTACGTAAGGATGATGAAGAATCCACGACATTACGGTTTGCCGGCCAATCTGACCGACAAACAGATCGAGGATAAACTGCAAGGTGGGTTTGCATCATTGCGTATTTAGGAACGAAAACATTTTAAACTCTGCATTTTATTCGCGTCTTTATCGAGCGTCGAAATCACTCGCTCAGATATATTGAGATGCTTTTTGTTATAAGATTTTTTCCGCTGCCAATTTGATTGAGTTCGGACTAATTTTCAATCGACTAATGACGCGCAACTTCATGCACTACGGGGCAAATGATTATTACAAGCTTTTATTTAACTTATAATGGTTGCATGTTAGTTTGTTTGTTTGGGTCAAATCTTGCAAGCTGAATTAGAACCATTTCCTCTTATCTTAAGGAGTTGAATTTTTACATGTTGGTTCAGTTTCGATGACAATGCATTTTAGCGAAAAATAAAAAATAAAATTAATAGTAAAAAACATTTTTATAAACAAGTTTTTATTTAAGGTAGTACCTACGAGCACCAAGGCAATTTTAAATAAAAGGCTTGATTTTTTTTATGAAGTTTGACTAAGTCTAAACCAATTCTGAAAATTTTAGGGGGGTTGCCCGATTATTGACTTCAAAAGAAGGCATATTTAACATTGGCTTTATGGTAAAACGGTAGATGGATGATATGTTTTCATTGATTTCTCCAAAACTAGTCGGTGGAAATTAAAAAAAACTATTTAAATTAAAGTTAAAACCTTAACAAATTATTGAAAACAAAAAAAAAACCGTTGTGTCCGACTAATTAAAAAGATATTTAATTAAAAAGATTAAATATCTTTTTAATTAATCGGACACAACGGGTTTTTTTTTGTTTTCAATAATTTATTAAGGTTTTAACTTTAATTTAAAGAGTTTTTTTTTTAATTTCCACCGACTAGTTTTGGAGAAATCAATGAAAACATATCATCCATCTACCGAAATATATTTTTAAAAAAATCAAGGCTTTTATTTAAAGTTGCCTTGGTGCTCGTACTACCTTAAATGCTCTAAAAAGAAGAAAATAAATTTAAAATGAAATCAAACCCAACCATTCATCACATTATACAATTTATATGATATAAAAGCTTGTCGCGAGATTTTCTAGTGTAAATAAACAAAAATACAATATATAACTTGATCTTGACACAAGTAATTCTATAAGAAAACGTGTATGTATTTCATGAAATTAATGTACACAGGAAAATCTCGCGCCAAACTTTTATATCATATAATTATAATGTGACGAATGGTTGGGTTTGATTTAATTTAAAGTTCATTTTCTTCTTTTTAAAGCATTCAAATAAAAGCTGTTTTTAACTGTTATTTTACTATTAACTTTATTTGTACATTAAAATCCTTCTTTTTTCCGTCTCTTTATATTATTCATCTGTTGATTGACAGCAATATGGACTTGCGGTCTCACCTACTTTTCATATGAGTTGAGTTCTTGCATACCGCAACATAACTCATTTGAACAAAAACATGTATCTGAGAAAAGAACGCCGATGAAGATGTTACCCGATCCGCGAGAGATCAGCGTCGTAATTAATAAATTGTGTCAAGGCTATTGATAGGCCGCGTTTCGCGCGCATTGCCGCGCGGTTTAGTCCCTCGATTTAAGACCGAAGATTCAAAACGGACAGGAGTTCGCAGTGGCGGATCCAGGATTACGGCAAGGGGGGGGGTCTTGTAAATTTTTTACTCCTTTTGCGGAGAATTCATGAAAAATATGAAAAGCTTTTTTTTATTGCGCGGTAAGATTTTAATTTGGGATTTTTGATTCTCTGGAAGGGGGGGTTGAACCCGACCCCCCCCCCCCCGTGGATCCGCCACTGGGAGTTCGATTTGTGATTGATGCAGTGGCGGGTAGACAAAACAGACACTGCAGCCTATTTTTATTTGTCGTATTCCCATATTCACCGAACACTATGAGAGATAGAAGTTACTAATCTTGGAACAAATTTATTCGTCAGAATAAGATTTACTTTCAATTCACCAAGCAAAATATCAGGTTGAAAAGTTAGTTAAAGAATAAATATACACTGTACTATACTCCTTGCTCTTTTTGTTGAATATTTTGACGTTCATCCTAAAAATCCGACCGATGGCGTTAGTGTAAACGTCAAAAAAATTACACAAAATAATAATGTTTTATCCTAACCCAGTTGCACATAAAACTTCCACTAAAGGTTAATAAACAGCACATAAATAAATTCACAAGAGCAACTGTAGATATAATACTCCACGTTTATAGGTTAGATATTATGATCTATGTAGCGGCCATTGCTATTTTATCAAGCGAATAAATATTTATACCCGAGAATTTGAACATAATTATGCGTGGTGAATTGAATTATCGCTATTTATTCGAAGGAATAGCTACCTGAAGAACAAATGAACCGAATAAATAACTACTTACGTTCGGTGAATATAGCCAAGTCTGATAAAATTTATACTTCACAACGCGTACTATAATCGATTTAAATTGAATTTTGATTGTTAAGATCTCATTTTATAGATTATGAAAAAAATTATTTTTTTAAAATTGAATATAAGGCACTTTTATTAACCTTATACTTCAATTTTATTAAATTCCTAAGAATAGCCCTTTCACGAGTGAACTTCCTTAAAAAAAACCTACGCCAATGACCGGTTAACCTCAAGGCATTGACGTCCGTGAATTTAATAGATAAAACGATTAGTTGATGATTTTGTGTATTCTTCTCAAATTTACTTCATCCTATTAATTTTTAACAACAATTATCTTTGAAAATATATTGTTAAATGTCATGACATCTGTGTGTACAGTAAACGTCAGTTACTAATCGCACGGCTTTGAAAACTCTTTTGAAATAATGTGCTGCTTCCAATAACCCTTTTCTATATGTTGACTTCGATATTAATTATTTTAATCATAAATTACAAATGATTTTTCTAAAAAATAAAGTAGAATAGACCAAATCCAAAAAATTATTAATTTAATTTATGATGATCGTTTCGACCTAGATCAGGTCGAAACGATCGTTATAAATTATATTAATATTTTTTTTTTGATTTGGTCTATTCTATTTTATTTTTTACAAAAATGTTTAATCCAAACTATGAACGCACAATTAGGCTTTTAAAAAAAATAATTATCGATTTTTTTATTGTATTTTAAAACTTTATTATAAATAATATTGATAATCGATGCGAGAAACTTTCAAAAAACTTTTTTTAAACTAATTATAAGCAGTTTAACATTGATAAAATATTTAAAAAAATCACGTGACTGTAAACGCACTAAAATTGTTTTTGACAATTGTGACGTCATATTGTTCAAATGTATATACGCAGTATACTATCAATGGCTTCTACATGTGTACCTATTGACTAAAACTATCCTAAATTTAGTATAAAAAAATAGTGTTGACAAGCACGATAACATTTAAGATTTGACATTTTTGATAAATTTCTTATTATATTGACTGTATTCAATCAATGAGAGGTTAAAAGTGTTAAAACACTGTGTTAATTGCATGTGATGATAATAGAAATTAACATTATGACGTCACAGAAATGTCGGCGCGTTCTCGGAACTGGGTACAAAATATTTTTTTTAATTTGATATAACTTTTGAATTATAACGAAAATAAAAAAAAGAAAAATAGTTTTGTTATAAAACTTATATACGATCTTTCCATTTATGACAAAAAAAAAATTTCATTCAAAAGCCCAATTTATTGATGTTTACAATTAATGATTGTTATTTTTTTTTCGACCATTCTCTATCTTTATTTTTTAACGTAATGGAATATGGATGCGTAATTTTGTTTAATCTTCGATGTTTTTGGGCGTCACAAACTATTTTTTTATGTAGGTACCAAATTCTACGTTGTTATACCCTTCTGGTACTGCGGGCCGCTATAATTGCTAACCGCTTGTCTACAATCTTTATAGAAATGCCCGTTGTAGTTTTTTTATTCATAAACTAGACGCTTGTAATTATTTCGCGGTTTCGAGAATACCGGATAATAGTGTGTTTATTATAGTATTAATGTTTCCTTGAATTTTACGAAAAAAGTAAAATAAGCATATTTAGATAATTATTTTTTAACGATCGATCGGTCGATCCTCAAAAAATATTTAATTGCTATCTGTTTCCTTTTCGTATATTTTAAAACACTAAAGATGACATAACCGGTTTGACCTTCAAATAGATCAAGGTCTGGATGGGGGACAATTGAAATCTATGAGCACTTTCTTAAAATCGTCATATTGTAAAAATGCCCCGCTGATTCCAATGAGCACAAGCAAACGTTTGTATGTCTTCAGGTTTAGAAATTTCCTAAAAATTTTATATAAACATTTTTAAATGACTCAAAACTTCTAAACACAAAAGAGATGCAGACATTTCCTTGTACTCACTGGATTCAGTGTAATTTTTTTCTATAAATATTCACAATTTCATATACAATCAAACCTAGATAAGCAAGCGTTCAAGGGACCGCGATGTCTTTTTCGCTTATGGAGGTTTTCACTAATTCGAGTTTCTATAGGTACTCTATAGCTTATAGAGGTCTATAGAAACTGTACAAAAACAATGTTAAGGCCGCTGCACACGAGGCTAGAAACGCTGCTAGATTTGCCTACTAGTTTTCTAGCGCTGGTTTTCTTGATTGCTGTTAAAGTGCTCGCTTCACACGAGACTATTTTTCAAGCTTGTTTTGTGGATAGATCTGATGCGCGCGCAGTGACAGTTCGAATATAAACACAGAGCAAAACGTGTCTGACTCTGAACAGAATGACGCTATGTTGGTTTGTCAAATGCCCACGTGACAAGATACTGCTTCCTGATTGGTTCTTGCTCATACCTGGCAACAAATCTAGCAGGGAAAATAGCCCCTGTTCTAATTTTAAAACCTATAACACATGAATTTTTGAATTGTACGGACGTGTTTTTGTGTGCTCTCGCATAATCATTTATTAAAAATATAATCAGTGAATAAATATTTAGAACAATTTGTTTAAAAGCTAGCTCAATGCAATAGTGCACGAACAGTGAAGTAAAATTTAGTAAAATATTATAATTTCAGCTAAATTGTTCGATTTTATTAAAAAACAAAATCGAAGTGTCCATATTTTAGTAAAAAAAACAATCTAAAATAGATTCTGTGTGTGACAGTGGTATCAAAAAGTTTCATTTTGCGACAACATGAAGTGTGATCGTTGTGAAACAGATATCGCGCCTAACGAAGACATAGAATGCAGTGCGTGTATGAAGGTATATGATTTCAGATGCGCAAATTTTGCTGAAACTAATTTCAAAAAACTAGCGACAGTAAATCGGGCCAAATGGAAATGTCCCAATTGCAAAACGAAGGAACAGCCTCGTAAACTGAGTACAACAGACACTGAAATTATATCAGCTGAATTTTTAGCCACACAGTTTGCAGCAATTTCAGAAAAAATAGAAAAACAGATGAAGTCAAGTGAATCTAAGCTTATTGAAAAAATCGCTCAAAATCAGAAGGAGACACAGGAGAACATGAAAATAATGGCAGAGAAATATGAAGAAATAATTTCAAAAATAGAAAAAATCCAAGTAATTAATGAAACAGTCGAACAATTAAAAATAAAATTGGATGAGAAAGAAAAGGAAATAATTAATCTGAACGAAAGAATGGCTATCCAAGAACAATATAGCCGCAGAAATCAGCTAGAGATATGCGAAGTCCCAAATAGACCAGGAGAAACTGGTGTGGAGGATATAATAATTAAAGTTGCTACAGCAGTCGGCATGCAAATAAATAGTTCCGACATATCAGTGGCTCATCGCATAAAGTCCAGGCGCAAAAGTGGCCATCAAAGCATTATCGTAGCTTTTACAAACATTAAAATAAGAGATGAAATGCTAAAAAAACGTCTAATCCAAATTACTTGTGAGGAAATAAATGTCGCAGGTAGTCATCGAATATATATTAATGAATCGATATGTCCTTATTTTCGACAGCTTCTTTGGGATACAAAAATACAAGCTAAGGAGAAAGGTTACAAGTTCACCTGGTTTAGAGGAGGGAAGGTACTTACGAGGAAATCAGAGGATTCACCAGCCATCCACATACGAAGTCATGCTGATATCAGTGATAAAATTGTGTAATATAGGTAATGGTATAATGTGTTAGATTATTGTAAATGATAGACGCCCGTCAGCTTAGGTCATTAACGTCTAATGTTATTTTCAATGTTGTGTTTTTTTTTTTAAATAAAATAAGTTATGTTGAGTTGTAAACTAAAAGAAAACCGCGTGTTTAGAACCGCTGCAATTCAAGATTGCACTGTCCTGCACGACACCGAATTGAACTGATTTTTGAATCATGAATAAGACAAATTATTTTTTATGTTATATTATTTACATTTAAAACATTTAATAGGTTAAAATTTGAAATGAATTATAAACATATTTTTCGCTTAAAAAAAGAAAGCTATATTATCCGCTAATATTATTCAATCGCATTCGCCTTTTCTTTATCATTATTATAATTTTGTTTTGTTTTTGTTTTTGTTTTTTTTTTTTTTTTTTTTAGCGAACAATATAGCTGAAATTGTTACTATTTTTACTATTATTTTACAATTATTAAAACTAATTATGGCTTCTATAAAAATTATAACACAAACACATATCACAAGACACTATACTCACATCATAATACACCGAGTGTTCAAATCGTTATTTTTTTATTTTATTTTTTTTCTTTACATATTTATCTTTATTTACATTATAAAGTAAAATAGTGTACTAATGGAAGATATCTTACAAGATATTGAAACATTTAGTGCCATTGAGGAGACCACGACACACGACATAAACATAATTAACACATTATCAAACGCACAACACTCCCTTAAGATTATAAATCTAAATATACGTAGTATAAACAAGAATTTTGATGAACTTTTAGTTCTGCTACAGGCATTAAAATTTGACTATGATGTTATAATCTTAACGGAGTGTTGGTTAAACAACATGTACACACCCAAACACATCACAGGTTACATACACTTTTCAACACAACAAAACAATAACCAAAATGATGGAATAGTAGTATACGTGAAAAAGATGCACAATGTAACGGTGACAGAGTCCAAAATCCAAAAAGCAAATTATTTAGAAATAAACTTAGACAATAATATCACAATAGTGGCGATATACAGGTCGCCGGCGGAAACTGATGTCAACGTATTTATTACAAACATTAGAGAAAAATTGCAACAATTAGACGGACGAGACATCGTTTTAGCCGGCGACATGAATATCAACACTCATTGGGCAAATCCTCACAGACAAGCCGAAGACTATCTAAATTTGCTGGGAGAATATAGACTAGTCCCGGCAATCACTAAACCAACTAGGGTTGCTAATAACTCTGTATCGTGCATTGATCACATTGCCATCCGCACTGAAAAACGTGTAGTATCTGCTATTCTTGAAACCACCATTACAGATCACTATGCCACAATGATATTTGTTCAGAACATTAAACACGCACACATATCACGAAGCCACACAGTCCAAAGAATAAATTACACACAGCTACAAGAATTTCTGGATCTGGAAACATGGACAGACACATACACTGCAACAGACACAAATTCAGCCACAGACACATTCATTACCACACTGCAAAAACACATTTCCAATTCAACACAAACACGGACAATCTCACACAGGCAGACAAGATTAAAACCATGGATCACCGATTCCATATTAAAATCATTGAAAAAAAGAGATACACTTCACAAAAAATCAAAACGATTCCCTAATAACATACAATTGCAAAACTACTATAAACGATACAGAAACATATGTAATAAAATAATCAAATCAACCAAAGAACACTACTATAGAACACAATTAACACAAAATAAAAACAACATGCAGAAAACATGGAAAATAATAAAAAACGCAATACACACAGACTCAGACAAACAAAAACAAAACATACAAACATTGAACACAGGAACAGGCATTATAAATGCAAAATCACATCCAGAGGCCGCAGCTAATGTGTTGAACGAGCATTTCACTGGTATTGGCAATAAATTGGCAAACGTTATTTTAAATGAACAACACCTTACTGAGGATCAGTTAGTAGCTTCTGTGGCCCAGCTTCCTACCACTTCACAATCTATATATTTGACACCACTTGTTGACGAGGAAATAGTTAAACTAATCGACGAACTACAGACGAACAGTGCTCCAGGACCTGACAATATAACATCGACGTTATTAAAAAAAATTAAATGGAAAATATCCTCTCCACTAACTTATATATTTAACCTTAGCATCTTACAAGGAATATTTCCCACGCATTTCAAAAAGGCAATAGTTTGTCCTATATATAAAGCAGGTGATAAAAGTGTACCAAGTAACTACAGACCGATATCTCTATTAAACACCCTTTCTAAATTGCTTGAAAAAGCAATGAAGATACGACTGACTTCGTACTTAGACAAATACCATATACTATCGGACAATCAGTATGGATTTAGACAAGGACGTGGCACAAATGACGCACTAGTTAGACTGACCCAAAACATAGTGACGGATGTGGACAGTGACAAAAAAGTTTTAGCTATTTTCTTAGATCTTGCTAAAGCATTTGATACAGTTTCCCATAAAATCCTTCTCCAGAAGCTAGCCAATATTGGAATACGCAATATGTCCCACAGTTGGTTTGAAAGTTATCTCTCTGATAGAACTCAGACGGTCAGAATGGGGTCAGTACGGAGTGAGGATCGAACCGTCGGTTTCGGTGTTCCACAGGGAACAGTACTAGGACCACTTTTATTTTTAATATATGTAAATGACCTGTGTAACATGGAAACCGGGGGTTCGATCTTATCATATGCGGATGACACCGTTCTGTACTTCTCTGGTTACACATGGGACGAAACCGTTACTAGAGCTGAAATCGGCATGAGCAAAGTATACAAATGGCTGAACAACAACTTGTTAAGCCTAAACAAAGAAAAAACCAACTATATGTTGTTTACCGCCACTAACGCAGGGCAGCCGATCAGCCCATTATTAAGACTGCACGCATGTGACGGACGGACACCACATTGTAACTGTACTGTACTGACGAAAGTTGACAATATAAAATATTTGGGACTAACTATAGACTACAGACTAAAATGGACAACACATATACAGAACTTAACAAATAGACTACGAAAATTAATATATATATTTGCAACTTTACGACGAATAATGCCTGAACGGACCTTAATAATGGTTTACTACGCTCTATGCCAGTCATTGCTCACGTACGGAATCGCTGCCTGGGGAGGTGCTTTCAAAACAAATCTTTTTCCACTCCAAACCATCCAGAACATCCTACTTCGCATTATCCTAAAGAAACCACGCTTATACCCAACCGTGCAATTGTATCAAAATGCTATGGTGTTAAATATTAATCATTTGTACCTACAGTCCCTTCTCATCCTTTATCACCAACAACCCACCCTGCGAACGCCTATCCCCCACTCCTATGAAACCAGGCATAGAACGCTGCAAAGCATCTCAGTACCAAAAGTAAACAAAACTTTTGGCCAGAACCATTTTAAATATCACGCGCCAAGAATATTCAACATGCTACCTCTGGAAATTAAAACCATCACACATATACACACATACAAGAAACAAATATCAAAGTGGCTACTCACACTCCAAAATACAGACCATACATAAAAACAAGACAACATACACGTACCCACAAACATCTCCTCAATGAAAAACTAATCGATAATATCACAGCACTATAATAATTTTATTTGCTATATTCTTTTTTTTTTTTTTTTTTCTTTTTGAACACTCGGTATATTGACTACACCCATCGAACTCAGTTACACGCTCAGACACACACATACACACTACATAATACACATCCGACACACACAACGTCCGAACATAAAATTATTTTGATCTCCTGCCCTAGCACTGGCAGTTACCAAGTTGGGCAGGAAATCCTTATTAATTTGTAAAATTTGGAACTTACTGTAACATGTTTTGAGGAAATAAAATAAATAAAAAAAAAAAAAAAAAAATTTTGTGAGCTAGCAGGCTATCCCGCAGTGACGTCATTTCCAGCTTCGTACCCAGCCTACCGGCTAGCAGAACTACTAGCAGCGTTTCTAGCCTCGTGTACAGCGGTCTTTAGTTAGTTCTATTATTTATGACTCATTCTTAAGTTTCGTGGAACTATTATTAAGTTCGTTCCAAGCAGCCACGAACGGTAATAAAACCGTATACACAGTCTTAAGTTACTGCGCAAGACTGTCTTGCGCAGTATCGATTTTTGAGCTAGTGCGCAAATTAGTCTTGCGCAGTGACAAGACTGTGTACGGTTTTATTACCGTTCGCGGCTTCTTGGAACTACCCTAATACGTTCGACTTATAGGAGTTACAGGCAAGTAGTAGTCTCAGTTATAGAGGCCCATGAGTGAAAAACGTCTTTCTCTTATTATAGAGGTTTCTGTTTCTCACTTATAGAGGTTTTAGAGGGCTACATAATGGTACCTAGCAAGTACTCTCACTTAGAGAGTTTTCTCGCTTACCCAGCTCACAAATTCTAGACCCGCTCGATTTTTTCTTTTGTTTCAGATATGTGTCAGATAGAGATGAATCTACTGGTAAAAATTGGCATGGCCGAGTACGACAAAGAATATGGCACCATAATACGTCCAACAAGAGCTGGCGCTCTGATGGCGCGGTACTATCTTGCTCCGGAAACCATGAAATTGTTTACCGAAGTATGAACGATAATTTTTATTGTTCAAATTGTAGCTTTAAGAATTAAGACTTCACTGACCCTTTTAATTTCTTCGACGTATGTCGGTCTTGTAAATTTTTCATGGTTTCATCTTTTGCGATGAAATTTTACAGTTGTAACGACTAGTGATGTGCCGGATATCCGTATCCGCGGATATCCGAGGGAGAAGAAAGATCCGTATCCGTTAGTTTTTGGCGGATCTTTTACGGATCTTTTACCTTATTAATTTTCAATTCATAGATGAAATTTTATATATATAGGTGATTAGGTAATAATGAAAAACTGTTAAATTCCATTCAGATTATTTTTTATTTTTTAAAATCGTATTTGGCACCTTTATATTGCAAACATTTATCGTAGTGAGTACCATACCAATAGTACATAACTCAAAGGTACTAAATCAACTATCTTTATAATGAGATATTGCACATCGATCTTTGGAAAGAGACAATCTGTTATGAAAGTTAACTCTTAAAGAGGTCAATAACTTTTTCCCATAACAGATAGTCTCTTTCCAAAGGTCGATGTGCAATATTTACCGCCGCGTACACTAAGAAAGTTAAGATCCGTATCCGTATCCGCGGATCTTGAAACCAAAAATCCGTATCGTATTCAGATCCGTATCCGCGGATATACATTTTTAACGATCCGGCAAATCACTAGTAACGACACACAGATGAGCAAAAAAATCAATACTTTTTTTAAGTTTTATATCAAACAAGAATACTCAGGAAGGAAGGTGTCAAGCAAAATATTAATTCCCAAACTAATTATGTTACAAAATACGCTGTTGCAATCCTGTCTAAATTTTGTTTTTTAGTTAGGTATTCATGATACTTTCAGTTTTATTTTTTATTATTATGGTCATGGCAGGGGGAGATAATAAAATCTAACAGTAAAATTCGCGGTTTTTTATAGGTAATTAGTAAGCTATCAGATCATGATAAAATTCACGCCAAAGAGTGAAACTATATACCTAATATATTTTTTTTATTTTTAACTCCCAAAATTCGGATTTTTGTAAAAAGAAAACCGAAGTAGACTTTATCGAAAATGACGCATTTTCGACCCCTAAGTGATAGAGGTTAAATCATTCCAAATTAGTCATAGTTTCTTCCCCCCAGAGGAATACGAGCAATTACCGGTCACCTGTATAATATCAAACCAGACTTAAAAGATTGCGATATAACTCCTTGTTTCTTTTTTTTTATTCTAGTTGGATGGAAAAGAAACGTTACCCCAATTGCTATACGTAATGACGAAAGCTCATGAATTTTGCGATATGCCGTTGCGTACGGACGACAAAAAATGCCTGAATATTTTGAACAGATGTAAATTCAAAGAAACTATACGTTTTCCGTTGGCCGGAAAAATTAAATCACAAGATATGAAAATCAATTGGTACAGTATACTTATACTGCGGTTTATTATATTACATCATAGCTATTAATTATTAGTCAGTATTTTCGTAGACATCGGGTAGAGCTGGGTACTTGTACGAATACATCGTTATTTTCTATTTTTTCACCTACGATCTCCTTCGAAATCGGCAAAATTGTCGCGTGGCTGTTTAATATAAAACAGTAATTTATTTATCCGAGTGTACAGGCTTTCAAGAGCGGCGTCGTTCCAAATCTTCTTGGTTTCCGGGTTTGTAGGCCGTGGTCCGTTAGTATTTCTACCTGACGTTTCTTTGTGAGCGGCCAAGAAGGACACTTCGCCAGCTGCCACATCGCCTTCGATGATATCTACCGCAGGTGCGGACGAAACGTCAGGTAGAAATACCAATGGACAACGGCCTCCAAGCCCGGAAACCGAGAAGATTTGGAGTAATTTAATCATCGCTGACTAGAATCAGTGTTTGCCGAACGACGGTTAAACGGTTCGAAACTTTGTCTACTTACGTCTGTATAGACTTGCGTTTCAGATTTTTGGGTTATTATTTTCTCAATACACCTATCCCCCGATTTACACGGTAGATACGTTCCTGAGAAAAACGTGTAAATCGAAAATTAAAAATTTTCAAGTCAAAACCGTGTAAATCGAAAAGCTTGCAGAAAATGCATAATTTTGCTATTTATTAACAGTTGTGATTTTTTTCAATATTTTTAGGTGTACACAGAAATAAAAATAAAATGCATTGACAGGTTCTGAAACTGTGAAACTTTCACTCAAATACAATTTTCCGTAGATAAAACTTTAATTTTATGCGAAGAAATACAGACATAGTGTGCGTGTGCAGCAAGACAGCACATAAGCTCGGGATTCCCCGTGAGATGTGTACACAGCGCACGTGTTCAATCACAGTAGCATTTAGTAGAGTGCGATAAAAACAAAAAAAAAACTTATTTTAAAAACCGTGTAAAAGTTAAAACGTGTAAAACAAGTACCGTGTAAATCGGGGGATGGGTGTATGTCCCAGAAATGAGTTCGAGGATCCCCTTGAATATACTCACAGATTCCAGCTTAGGCTATAAATTGTTTATTTGACTAGTTTGTGTAAATAAAATCGCAATAATTGTTTTGATTTTTTTTTGTGTATTTTAGTTTAATCCAAGCGGTTTTTGGATGCCTACCGATAGTAGATCAGTCTCTGAGACAAGAATCGCAAAAGGTTGTAAGGGTCGGTGAAAGGTTGACAAATTGTAAGTATTTTATAATCCGTTTTTCCGTGTCTGTCCTGTTCCAATAAAATTCCTAAATTTGTTATTTTATCGATAGGTATGTTTGAATTCGTGTCAAGATATAAAAAGAGCTACCTGTGTTTGAAAAACACCCTTATCCTACGAAAATGTTTTGCTACCAGATTATGGGAGAATTCTCCTTTTGTATCGAAGCAATTGAACAAAATAGGTCCAGCTTTGTCGTCGTTGCTTGTCGGTGCTGGAAAAACCAGTTTCGAAGCTATCCGAAATACCAATCCTCGTGATTTAGAAAGGGTCTGATTTTTATTTTTTCATCTTTAAACGTTAAAAAACAAAATATGAATCCAAATTTCTTTTATACGAATAATACTTCTTCCGTACACAGATTCTTAATCGTCATCCACCATTCGGCACTGAAATAATTAACGCAATTGAAAATTTACCCGAATTTTCATTGAGCGTTGATTTGAAAGAACGATTCGTAACCATTTCGATCAGTTTGAAAAATATCGAACAAATGAAAAAAGCTCCGTCGACAATTTTGGATACCCAGACGCACGTCGTAATTGGCGATTCAGAAAATCATCTGCTGTCACAGAACACTTTCATGTTAGTATTATTTGTTCACGTTTAATGGACATCGGTAAAATAGATTTTCACACACTTCAGTTTAAAAATGTAGAAAATCACAACAAAATGATTAAATGACATAGTGTCGAATAACAAACATTAAATGCATTATTATTATGACTAGTTCGACCTGTGCGAATTATTCGCACTAAATAAGTATATTAATTATTATCATCAAAGATTTGAATAATTATTATCACTTTACAAAATTATTATTTAAATATGATTGCAGGTATTCAATTCGTTTCTAATTTTGCACACTGCTTATAACGTTCTTCTTTTTGTTGTATTACAATATGAAGCTCAGATGACAAATCAAAGAAATATTTTACTAAAATTGTCATATAGAGGCGCAAGTAGCAAAAGCGTTGAGCTAAGCCAGATGGCATCATGCAGCATTGCTGTGACGTTGTTCAGCGTTGCTCGCTGTTTCAAAATTAAAGCCGTTAGATGGCAGACGTTGTTCAGCGTTGCTGTATTTTAATTAATTTACAAAAACAAAAGCAATAATAAATTTTTTAGTTGTCGATGTCAGTAGAGCAAAATCTGTAAAATTATATATAATTTATGTGGAGAAATTGTGAGGTTTTTCTAAAAAGGGAGGCAAACATCTTTAACCTTAGCGTATTAATATATATGATTTAATTTTTACAGTAATCGTCAATTATTATACAATATTATAATTATAAAAGACGTGAAAGCGAAGTCACCAGATAAGCATGAAATATTCGTCTCTTTGATTAATGCTTCTTGGGGTAAGTGATTTAGTTTTAAACTTCAGGGTAGAACCGGCAGCTCTTACGCTACGTTATTTTTTATTTGCCGGATTTAAGTTCAATATAAAACCCGAGGCAAACAGTCAGTTTGGCGCCTCTGGAACCCTTCACTGTTGCGGAAACGCATGGCCGGATTTAGGGGAGGGCAACCAGGGCTACAGCCCCGGGGCCTCCACAAAAGAGGGGCCCCCACAATAGATACTTCGGAAAAAAAATTTCAAATTCAGACTAGTAAACACTAGTAAACAACTTAGTTATAAGTAAAGGGTAATCTTGGACTAATATTTAGTGCAGTTAATTATTTATTCCACCAACGTTTCAATCAAAATTTGATCTTTTTCAAGGTTCTAAAAAGTAAATTCAAATTTTGATCGAAACGTTGGTGGAATAAATAATTAACTGCACTAAATATTAGTCCAAGATTACCCTTTACTTATAACTAAATTATAATTTTTAACGGACATAGAACACAACATACTAGTAAACAACTTTTCCTTTCATATTTTTTTTTCGCGTTTTACCTTTACCTATATTAAATATTTACAGAAATCATTGATCTATATTTGTTCACTCCAATCAGGCAATCAGTAAAATATCAAAATCTCAACTGGCCCTGATAAGCAATTTACTACCCATCTTGAGGGAGTATTCCAAAGGCTGAGTAGGGTGGTAATCGCACACAGCCTCAGAGAGAATCATACTTGGTTTCACAATAAATTATTTATTGGAAAACTCGACTGAAAAAAATGTCCATTTTATTTAGAAAATAATTTGGGGCCAGGGGGCCTCCACTCTTTTATTGCCCCGAGGCCTCCAGACCTCTAAATCCGGCATTGCGAAAACGTATGAGATTATATAATCATTTGTCAAATTTACTTAGGTATTTAATTTAGTTTGGCGCTTGTCGCAAATCTGGAGCTGGTGGCTCATACTGAAATGTAAATACTGATTGCTGTCAATTTATGAAAACCTGGTTCGTTCCCGCCAACGGGTGATATAGTAGAATCCGGATAAAGCGACGGTTAAGGGATCAGCGATATTAAATCGTGCTAACCGGACGACGCACAAAACGTCTTGAAATTTTCACGGGCTACTTTGTGTTTATTTTTCAATTGTTGAATGAGACACACCTAATTCCTTTGCAGAAGTTACAAAGTTAACCCAGTGATTGATCAAAAGGTGACAAAATACTAAGTCGCCCAAAGCTGCTGGTCGCTTTTACCGGAGTTGTACTAAACAGATATTCTTCTGCAGTATGCTTTATGAAAACCAAACTTGAAGTTGTATCAGCGCCGGATTTAAAGGTGTGGAGGCCCTGGGGCAACGAAGGAGTGGAGGCCCCTAATTATTTTCCAAACTTCTTAAGGAAGTACTATCATAACGTTGAATCCAACATTACATAGAAATTTCACTTGTACCGCGTGACTTATCACGCACCCTCTTGTTTTATATAATTTTACATATTATTCGTTATTTGTTAGAAAATTTTATCTAGAAATTTCTATTGTGGAGGCCCCGGGGCTTCAGCCCCGGTTGCCCCCCCCCCCCCCAATCCGGCCCTGGGTTGTATCTACGTCGTTAAAACGGTTTACCATTATAAACGAAGTCATACTATCCAGATTCTACTATGTAATTAGATATAAGTCATCTGTTAAAATATTAATTTGTCGTTCATGCATATCCGCAAATATAAAGTTTGTTTGGGTGCCTACGTTAAAAACAATTTCGACTTTTTTTTTTTTTTTGTTTATAATAGGTCATATGCATGTATTTTTTTTATATTTTTAATAGATTATTTAGTCAACCATACTACGGAAAAAAATTGCTAATCATTTAAAAATGTAATATTATCATAAGAAAAAAAATATTAAATTTCACATTCAAAATTAGACAGTTTAAACAATCGGCCATGTTGGCGGGCTTATGTGGCGTCATGATATATGATGCATGTCAACCTTGATGTCAAATTGTTAATGGTCTAAATGAAGTTTATTTGTTGTTTTCTCTGAATCTTGATATATACTCTGACGTCACGCTGCGTTTTGAAAATTCGAAAATAGCGCATATTTTCTACATTTCTTTTTTATTATTTGTTTTTTTTTCAGTGATTAGATTAATAAAATATCCATTACGACAGAATCAGGAACTAAAATATATTTCGAAATAAAAATTTAAACCAATTTTGAGTCTCATGCATATGACCTATTCAAGTTGAAAACGATTATATTTTTGAACTTATCAGAACCAAATATAATAAACATTATTATTATCGACTGACCTCATTTGAATAATTTTCGAGTTACCCAAATTATTATATTTCAGTTGGCATAGACATCGAAACGTCAGTAAAAGTTCCCGAAAGCAACCGTTCCGCTTTGCCGCCGTACTGTCAAGCGACGCCTGCCTACCAAACCCAACCGACGATACAACGAACAGAACCGCGTTCGCCTATTTCAACTCAGGCGTTTGAAAAGCTTCCGTCCTTTCGAAATAGATCTGCAAACAATCGAGAGTCATCTTCATTGATAAATACTCCTCAAAAACATACGCAATCTAGTTCTGCTCAGTTGTTTGAACCCGCATTTCAAAACAAATATAATGACGAGCAGATAACTCGATCTGATGAAGCTTTAAATAGCAATCAGTCGTTTAAACAACTTACACCGAATAGCTTGGCTGCACATTATTCATTTCAACAATCGCCGGTGGCTCCTTCGGAAATTTGGACGAGTGATAATTCTGCCCTGGAAGAATCACCGATGCCTGTAGAATCGACAACAAAAAAATATTCTTTCCCAGTTCCATCGCTGACCCAGCAAATTGAAAATCTGAATAAACATTGTGCCGCATCGAAGGAGTTGTTAAAAATTGGTCGAGAATCAATACAAAAACCAATATCTTCGACTGAATCTCACGATTCAAAAATAAATCTCGACCAGTATGTTTTTACACCAAAAAAAAAATTGGAGCTTGAAGAAAATCGAACCAGACCCAAGGAACAATTGCCAATTTCAACGCATCAGGCGAGCTGGCAAAAAAAATTAACATCAAATATTGTTAAAGAAAAGGCACCGTTAAATAAACAGTATATTAGAAAAGAATTGGTAAAACCAAAGTCTTCAGACTCTATTGAGCTAAATTTACCTTGTCAACAAAAAGAATCGGTTTTTGTTGACGATAAGTTTAACAATCAGCAGTTTCTGAGTTCAAATAAAACACGTTTTTATTTTAAAACTTCAGCAGATGCGAACAAATTGAATTCGCCTCTGAATATTGCAATTGTTAATAAACAATTGAATAACGAAAGTATTGAAAATTCTTCATCCAGTAACAAAATGGGAAATATGTTTTCTCCTGGGTTGGAACATTCAGATGTGGAAAACAATTCAAAAAGAAGTGTGGTTGAGGTTAATAAATATGAAGAGAAAGTTGTAGAACAAATTGCCGATAGAGAATTAAAGAAAATTGAAGGTTTTGTAACAAGTGACAAAGATAACAATAAAGTTATTGTTGATGAGCAGCAAACAAATGAAAGTCCGTCAGAAAATGAATTGTCCGTTCAAAATGAAAATACAGTCGATAATGAAAAAGTTAATCACAGGGAAGAAGCTGAAGAATTTGACAATAAGAAAGTTATACAGAACGTTAATGTTGAAAATGGCACATGTAGCGATGAAAAAACTGAAATAACTTGTATTGAAACTGAATTAATTTCTGAAGAAATGCATTCAGACAATTCTTACGGAGCAGAAAACCAACCAGATTTGGACAAAACCCAAATTTTAAACATTGAAACTTTTTCAAATAGTTCTAATAGAACAGAAAATCAAACACAAACTTTAGACAAAGAAACTTTCTTAGACAGTGATGCTGAAACAGAACGTCAATGTATTGATTTAAATAAAACTCGAATTTTAAACGAAGAAATTTTTTCAGACAATTGTGATGAAATAGAGAATTGGCCTTTAGATTCAGATGAAACCCTAGTTTTGGACAATAATGCAACCACAAAATTAATTGCTAATCATAACAATATACCAAATAAAAGTGGCACCTCGAATGAAAAATTGAAAATTATAAATGTTGAAGTTATCGCCAAACCTGACCCAGATATTTTCGCAAAAGTTTTTGACAAACAAATTGACGGTAGCGTAAATTGTCTCCAGAAAGCAAACGAAAATATTTTTGAAAATGTTGATACAAATCAACATTTAGGATCTTCTTCAATTGATGTGGAGAAAAAAATAAAAGAAACGGAAAAGAAACTAAATCCAGAGTTTTCAAAAGAATTATTTAAAAAGCGAATTGACGATAGTTTATGTTCTCCTCCGAAATGTGACATTCAGAGTGATCATGCAAATAAAAATATGCAACCATCTCCGATTAATTTAAAAATACAATCAACAGTGACCGAGAACAACCCAAATTCAGTAGCCCCTCAGACAAATGCTCAGTTCAAAATATGTCCCAATAGTTTGGTGAAAACGGTTTCATGGCGTGAACCATTAATTTATTCGCAAGAACAGAAGTTACCAAAAGCAAATTCATCAAGTGATGAAATAAATTCCCAAGTTTTAGATTTGTGTATAAAAAGTAATAGTATGCTATTAAAGAATAAGTTTGATAATTCATTCAAAGGCAATAAAAATCAGTCTTTTAATACTCAATACCTACTTCAAGATGTTAAGAAATCATCAAAAAATAAAACGCAATCTATTGAGAAAGTATCGTCTAGCAAAAATGAATTCAAAAATCATAAAAATAAATCACATAATGCTGAAAAAATAAATCCTCAATTTAGGCTTTTCAGTCGAGATGGTGAAACGTCTAAAAATGAGAAGGAATTCAATAAAAAAGCATCAGCTATTAAAAATGAAAATATTTACTATTCCAAGAAATCTCAAGAAATAAATAAGCCAAAATATGTCGTCACAGAAATAGTAATGAAAAATAAATCAGGAAAATTGACTGAAAAAAAGGTGGCGCCGATGGATGCACAATCGCGGTTTGATTTATGGTAAGTAAGAATGAAAAATAGTATATTGTGCGACTAGTGAGAGAAGGAGAAGATTCCATGAGCGTGAAATTTGCCGCACGAGCGCAACGAGTGCGGTAAAACGCGCGCGAGTGGAATATTCTCCTTCGATCAATGGTCGCACATAATACTTTATTCAACTAGCAGGAGTAATATGTAATCGGGGCCCTGATAAAAGAGGGAAAAATAATAAATCACTTCATTGATTGACGTACCCAGCGTCAGTGTATGCACACAAGATTGCCATGACTTTCGCTGAATTGCGATGCTGTTTTCATATATACAATACCGCCTACCACGTTCCTATTGGTCCAGAAGCTGCGTGCAGTTTTTTTTCATTATTTCACGCTTGGGCTTGCTACTGAGTTTCTATTGGTCCAGAAAATTCATTATCACACTGTACGGCTTATTATTAGCACTCTACGCGTCAACATGAAGTAATTTATTATTTCTCCCGAGTTTAGCAGGGCCCCGAAATTACATATTACTCACGCGTGTTGAATAATAGTATATTAAAGTATAAGTGGATAAGAAGGTCTTTAAAACACGCGTGATTTTTCGAGCACGACGGCGCAGCCGGAGTGCTCGAAATAGAGCAAGTGTTTTAAAGACCAGTTATCCACGAATACTTTACGCTATTTTTTTTTATTGGTGCACTTTGAAATCATAAATACTGGTATTATTACTACAAAAAAATGGAAATAAAAACTAAAAACTCCGGGTCGCAGTGCGAAACCCTGCCGACAATATAGTGTATTTGCTTTTATAAGCAGTGTGGCTCTATTATATGAACTTAACTTTATTTTTGGACAAAATAAAAAAAATTACCCCTTAATACAACCCTTAAAACAACAATTTTTTACTTAATTTCAATACTACATATCAATTCAACATCTGTACCAAATTATATACACTCTTCAGTATGTAAATCCATATCAGAAACTTGTGTTTTCATAAAATTTGTAAGTCCGGTCCTGTCGGGCCGATTTTATTAAAATTTTAGCAGCACATTTTAATAATTACTAAATGGTTAAATTTCAAATTTGAAACGGTTCCGAAAATTTTTTCGGTATTTTTGGGCCCGAAAACTTTTTTCAACCCCTAAATACCACCCTTAACATGGCCCGATTGGGCCCATTTTAAATAGGCTTCGTGCGGTGATGGATTTCAACATGTGGTCCAAATTTCGTTAAAATCAATTAACTCCTTCGAAAGTTATAGCCCGCACATATATATATATATATATATATATATATATAAATATATATATATATATATACATATATATATAAACATTTCCAAAAATGGTGCCAAACTTCTTAGAAAGTTATGAAACGTCGAGAAATTTTGGTCCGACCCCTAGGTCCCGCCATCCGACCGACGCCAATAGTGTAAGTGCCTTATGGCAAATACACTAATAATGTAAAATGGTTGAATTCGTGATGTGACATCAGTATACCTTTCGTTGTCATGGAAATGAGAAAAACAAAAATTAATTTGCAATTTGTATTTTATTTGACGTTACACGCTACCTACTCCTTTCAAATCAATAATCAAATAATTCTCGAGTTGTTGATGTTCCCATGGTAACTTTAAAAAACGCGCGTTTTTGAAAGTTCGATTTAAACACTTTGAGGCGTGCTTTAAATAGGTAAAATAGGGCACCAATAAAAAAAATTAAATTTCTTGAAAGTGCTTTCTGGTGCTCCTGTCGTGGCTTCTACCAGAATTGTCAATTTGTAAAGATATTTTAATATCTTCTCATTTCAGGGTAAAAGAAAGTACAGAAGAGCTACTCAAGCCGAGTCCAGAAGACGACAAACAAAAGAAAAAACGAAAGCAGGAAGATCAACTGCAATCACGTAATAAAAAACGTATTGTACTGGATAAAAAATTCCTTTCTCAGTTTAGTGACAAAGGTGCTCGCGAAATTGAAGGAAACAGCGAACCTGATAAAGTATATAAGAATTCTTTCAGTTTGAGCGAATTGAATCGTCGTTTTATGCGTTCAGAATTTAAAGCCAAAAGTACAAGGAACGTCGTCAAAGATGTTTCATCCAGACTTCTAGAAACGAAACACGATCCTAAATTTTCAGAAGACTTTTCAGTCCGTTTTAATGAGCCATTAATCGAAAGTCCATTTTCGGTCAGTAACTCCGTTACGGAAAGCATTAGTTCGCTGTCGAGTAACAATAGGGCTCCGTTTGTTTCTCGTTACTTTGATAATTTTCAACCGAAAGTATCCACTGTAACTTCTACGTCTCCATCGGAAATGCGACAATCTTTTCAAAGGCGTTCGCACGATCTGACCGAGTTTTCGTCTGACTATTACAACCCGAGAAATATTCATCAATCGACTGACGCGTATGAAAGAGATTACGTAACCAATGGGCAGAATTTCGGTTTTCAGCAATTAAATAATGCGGAGCATAAACGATTCTCCGATATGGCTTTGAATACTAATCAAAATTATGCAGAGCCTTTTATAATACCATGGCAACAGCAGGATTTGACACTTGCACAGCCTCGTCTTCGTATTCCGAACTCGTATCATTCCGATTCAGATTATCGCGATTATAGCCGTGCAGGTTTTGAACCAATTTCTAGCCGGAGCTACCATTTTGATAATTTCAGAAACTCACAGCCGAGAGAAGCTGATTGTTTCCCAGAGAATTTTAATGTTTATCAAGGAAACGAAAGTAGAGGTCGTTATAGTTTCGAACTGGAAAACCGGTTTCATGGAAATTCAAACAGAGACTATGTGGAAAGTTTAATTTTTCCAGTTGATCATGTTTCTTACGATGCGAGAGAATTTTCTCAGGAGAATATGCATCGTCAAGTGGAGAATGATTCTCTATTGAATTTTACTCCTGAAAATTACAGACGTCGCAGCAGAGAAGAATTACTTGAATTGTCGCCTACTAGTTTCTTAAGAGAAATTAATTCTTCTCCGAAATTTGACTTTAAGTAAAAATTGCTGCAATTTTTTAATAAGTTAAAAAGTTTTATTCTTTAATCTAGTTCTTTAAAATATATTTTGAAGTAGATTCGATCTTTGGTTAGTGTCGAATTTTTGAAATCTATATAGTGTCCGACCGAAGCTTTGGCCTTCGGCTAGTGTCCGACCGAAGGTTGATTTTTGGCCGAAGCCGATTAATCGGTTATCGCCACAACCTTCGGCTGAGGCCGAAGCCGAAGCCGATGGTTTAAAAACCCTAAAAAAATCAGTTTATCTAACCAATTCCAACTTGTTTTCTTTTTTCTTCTGTTTTTCACTGACATTAGCTTAACCTTCTCGACTTTTCAATCGACAATCACAAAAAATTTATTACAATAAATAGAGATACAACAAATGTCTTATGTCAAATACATTATACTGTATACAAAACACTGCAAAGTTGATGTTTAAATGCGCGTACGAACTTGTTTTGCACAAGTACAACGCAATGTGTCCACCCGTGCTCGCTGATTCGTAACAGTTCGTTTATTTCGACGCTTGTTAAAAACCTTCGGCTTCGGCCCAATTTGGCCGAAGCCGAAGGTTTTTAACAAGCGTCGAAATTGAACGAACTGTTACGAATCAGCGAGAGCGCAAAGGACGTGGCGACGCGCGGGTGGACACATTGCGTTGTACTTGTGCAAAACAACTTCGTACGCGCATTTAAACATCAACTTTGCTGAGTGTTTTGTACACAGTATAATGTATTTGACATAAGACATTTGTTGTATCTCTAGATCAACGTCTAGAGATGATTAAAATTGCCTTTTTATATTATAATTTATAGTCAATAAAATCTTCAAATCAAAAGTTTTAAAATCATTTAAAATATGTTTAATTGTAGCTTGTGGCAGTTGTAGCAAATCTTAAACTGAATTTTTTAGGGTTTTTAAACCTTCGGCTTCTGCCGAAGGTTGTGGCGATAACCGATTATTCGACTTCGGCCAAAAATCGACCTTCGGTCGGACACTAAATCTATATAATGTTGTTACATAATTCATTTTTTGTATTTAAAGTGAAATAAACGTTAATATTTTCTTTTTTTTTAGACAAAAAATGTTTAATACTCTTTTTACCCGACTATCCAAACTTAAAAGAAAGGGTTCTGATAAGCATTTTTTTTAATAGACGTATAAACTCAGTAACAAGGCTATATGCGCCGGAATGTAAGTTTAAATTTTTTGATCATGTGGTAGGGGCGCAGTCGTTTAGATTCCGATTGATTTTTTTCAGGAGACAGTATCGAATATGAAAATTCATGTTATCAAACTATGACCTGGTCTGATATTGTTTAAAACAATTTAGTTTACTACAAAATAAAATTCCGAGCTAAGTTAAGCGCAGACGAATCGAAAAAATTGCTTCATTGGAAATAAAATATTTTTGTTTTTGTTACACACAAAATAATTCTTTTATATAATTAATACCAGAGGGCAGAGATATGCCATTGAAAATAGTCAACAACATTTAAGTTTAAGGGATCGCCAACAGAGTGCTGTAAGAGTTGTATAACTGCGCTACTGGCCACCATGTTCTTGTTAATACCATAATATTGACAGTTACAAAGCAAAGTTAAGTTATGTTGATTTTAAATTAAGTTTTATAGATATTATAGTTAGTGTATACGTGTGTGTATTGTTAGAATGATTATTGAGAAAAATTTGGTTGCATATTGAGAATGATACATTCTCCTCCGACTGCATTAGCACTCTTAGAAAATAGGTCAGTAACATAACCTTAATTTTGAGACGTGTCAAAATATATTAATTTGCTAACTTCTGAATAGTAGTGGATTTAGTTTTGATAAATACTTCTTTTTGACGACGACGACAACCACTAATTTCATAATTAATAGAAATTATGGAATTATTTTAAGTTTTGATATTTAACACAAATTTATTTTATGAGTTTCTGTATTATCGATATCGGATCACGTGTTGCATTGCAAGTATTTGACAATTCTTGTCGGCATGGAACCACGTATTCAGTCGCTGTTGAGTCGTTGTTATGCGTTCATTGGTTTGGGCGCGAATACTATAATTATTATTAAGTACAGTATTTATAACTAATTTATTATCTAATGCCTACTCAAAAGTTAGATTCAGATCATTCGTTAAAAATAATAGCAATGGAGTCATCACAAATATCAACAAACAATTCTCACCAAGAATTAGTTAGTGACAGTGATAGCGTAGAAAATATAAATACAAACTGTGCACCAATAAATGTTAAAAAATGTTCTACTAGCATTGGTAATAGTGGATTTAGTGTAATTCAAACAAGAGAATGGATTACTGTGATAATTCTGTGTTTTGTGAATCTAATCAACTACATGGACAGATTTACCCTGGCTGGTAAGTTTCTATAAAGTTTTTCTATTGTTATTTTTGTTACCGGATATCGCATTTCTCTTGTTTTTCAAGTTCTCTATCAAACAAGTCAACAACAGGCAGTTTGTTTAAACTTCCTAAAGTTACAATGAACAACAAAAATACAAATTCGAATTCTATAGGTTGAGATTAAAAAACTAAAAATAATAGAATATATATCGGTCAGTACTTTTTGAGCGTTCACAACTTCAAATTTGCAGAAACTTCGACATAAATGACAATTATTCAACTTATAACGCTTTTAGAGTATATTGTGTTATGCATTTTTTTAATATTTTGCATTATTTCTGGAAAAATAGCACACATATTTATCAAAATACAATTTTTTTTGTATGAGGAAAGAAAAAACATGTTCTGTTCTATACAATATGCCTGCCGGTTATGTAATTTAAGAGAAAATTTTCTTAATTTCTATATCTGTAAATATTTAAACGAACCGGAATAACACCTTAGTTATGAAAATATACCTAATAGATTTGGCCCTATACGTGATAACGAACTTTCGCTCTCGTTTCCTAAGCCGGGTAAAAATACAATTTTATTGGTTCCGAAATAGCGCAAGAAAAGATAGTTTGTAATCTATTTATATACAAAATAAAATGTCAACTTATATATTTTGTCTATTTATTTATGGCTATGGGAATATTTGATAAGACATGATGCATCATCCGTGCGAGTAGAATGAGTCTGACAGCAGACAGGCTCCAGCCGTCGCACAATGTGAACGCGACACCGCGCTGTTCAAGCAGGCCCATCCCCCTAATACGTCATCGAACCACGCTGACGATCGCGTGAGCTTGATGGCGTGGCCCACGCGTCACAACTTGGCCCCAAGCCAAGCCAGATAACTTCTTGTTTTCGGTTTTTTTTTATAAATAAAATACTTATACCTGTCTACAATGTCAGATAGCGTAAGAAATCAATAGAACGCTTTCAATTTATGAATTAAAATTTCCTAAATGGTTCGTGTCTGAATGGCAGTAAAATATTTTTAGTAAATCGCCTCGTTTTTCATGTTTTGATAAATAATTTTGCGTTTCTGGTCTATCGTTCTTTGATCAATTTTTTTTTTGTTTTATTATTTTTAACAGCTGTTAGTTTCAAATATAATATTATTGTATTATAGGTACGACAACTAAGTACTATACTGATCTAGGCACCATAAACGTAGCTAAACATCCGTTGAGCTCCGTAGAGTAAATGGTCTTGCTTAATACGAAGAATATCCCGGCCGACATTATGTTTTTAATTTTTAGACTTCTTCCACTTGGTTTTTATTTATAGAAATTCAATATTTTTTACGCATGATACAGTGGAAAATTTAACGTGTTGTGCAGGGCCGTATCTAGAACCTCGGGGGCCCTGGGGCAAGAAGTAAAATTAGGGCCTCCTACGTAGAAAATAAAAAGTTCTTAAAAAAGGGCATTACTTATTATTTATAAAACGTAAAAACAGCAAAAATTTTTTCAATGTTTTTTTACATAGGTACATTTCTAGAGGTCATTTGTAGAAGGGCTCCAAAAAGTAAAAAACGAGTGTGAGCACAAACGGTAAAAGTAGGCAACGAAAACGGACCCCTTTTCATCGGGGGGCCTTGGGGCACCGCCCCGCTTGCCCCATTTCGGTACGGCCCTGGGGATGTGCACTTTTGATTTGTCAGTTTCTTTTTATAATTCGTTTCTATATTTATATATATATTTTTCGTCATCATGGCGCTGTAAATAAACAGGATTTCTGGCTAATTAGCTTATTAACTGCGCTTAAAATAGTGTTTTTGAACTTATTTTTAAGTTATAGTCACAGTGACTTCTGAAAATTACTAGGTCAGTTCTAAGAACTCTTTTGTGATCATAACTATAATTATCTGTATTATATAGGTATACCTATAGTTATTAGTTCCACATATTTTTTTTATTTAGCTGTTTGATCACAACAATTGACATCATTTCGTCTGAATGGTCCAATTATTGAGTTGATGTTATGAAAATATCAAATTATTGACCCATTTTTTATAGAAACAGTTCTGTAACGTTTTTATATTTTACCCAAGAATTTGCTGGTGTAAAAAATATATATATATGTTACCGGCAAAGCCCGTTACGCAGTCATACCTAGGTTTGTCTAGGCAAAGTCCGCATTGCCGGACCACTTTAGGCTAAGTCGGAAATTAGTTGATATTTCCGACATTGCCTGCACTGTTGTAAGACTATCTTAGGTTTACCAAATATGTAGCAGGCAAACTCCGAAATAATCTACCGCATTACTATCCTACCTACTGTCAATATTATACCTATGTACGAGTAAGAAGCACAGTTTGCGATAGAAAAAAAAAAACACTAATTTGTATTAATAATTTGTTGCTTAGTGCTTTAATCATAATATCTCTTCCAGCATAACCACATTCCTTGTGAGCATTATCTAGCACCTCAAACAATTCTTCATTGGGGACAAAGTATTTCACTTCAGTGACTTGCGCAGACAATGGCAAAATTAAACAAGTAACACATCGTAATGTTTGAGACGCCGGTATTGAAGAGTTGTTTTTTTGGCAACCTGCTTGGCTTCTTCAACTTCTTTAATTAATGCCTCGTACTTCTCTATCGATGGAATGTAAAAAGAATTTATTGGTTTCTGCATACTCTCTAATTTCTCCAAAAATCTCGCCTTCATTTCACCCACGCCACTCATATCTACTTGTATATGTCTTGTTGGTCACAAATCCAATAAAGATTAAACCCAACTGAACACAACGACCGCTTAACCCAATTACCCAACTAAACACAAAAGTCAATGCAGAATGAGAATTCAGTGACGTCGCCTGGAATCGGAATATCAACTTATTTCGTAGTTTGCCTGCTACACATCTAGCAAACCTAAGATTGTCGTACCACAGTGTAGGCAATGTCCGAAATATCGAATAATTTCGGACTTTGCCTAAAGTGGCCCGACAATGCGGACTTTGCCTAGGCAAACCTAGGTATGACTTCATAACGGACTTATCCGGTAACATATATATGCAGTTTTTGGGTTCATTTTTTAACAACTCTAAAGCTAGTCGGGGCTGGAAATTTATACTCAATGGTATCAGGCTGTTGTCAGTAAAAAACCAAACTATTGGCCAATTTTTACGCTGAACTATCTGATCTGTAGCTCAACAGCTATCCGGCCCGGATTTGTCCGGAACAATTCATAGCCTTAGTTACTCGAGCTAGCTTACATAAATAGAAGCAAGCGCATTCGTCTGAATTTGCCAAGCGCAAAAACTTCATAACGCCGCGCCTCAAGTTTTTGTGTAACGGACAGATTTTATGCCGGCACTTCACATAGCTATTTGTATTTGGCAAACAATTGCCATGTGTGGATAGTCAAAGTGTTGGCCTTATTTGCCTATATTTGACAAATAAGGCCAATATCAAATACGCGTTACCGTGCGCTTGTCGGTTTTTCGAGGCACATCAAAGGAGTCAAATAGGCAAATAACCCGTCCACACAATGGCAGGCGCGGTCGCAGCCTGAAATTTGGGGGGGGGGGTCACTCACTACACTAATAAAAAATAGGTATCTGGAATAAAATAAACATTATTGCACAAGACACAATTTTATTTTATACTACCTAATACCTATAAAACAAATGGAAGTCGTCTTTTTGTATTGTAGCTAAAAATTTTCTTTTATTATTTGGCAAATCTTTGAGATTTTTCAATTTGACTTTAGATTTTGGGGGGGTCATGTCCCCTGTGACCCCCCCCCCTTCGGACCGCGCCTGCACAATGGCCATATTCAGAAGCGCACCCGCCGTGAACCTGTACGGACGTGCAGTATTTTTGTGTCTGTGCTGTGAACGAGAACTGGAACAATTACTATTGAAAATGAATTAAGACAATGAAACAGTGCTAAAATTCCTGGAATTTTGAACCTTGCGTTCTGCTGCCAAATGTTTGTGTGTTTGTTATTTGACTGTATGTGTGGATGGTCGTATTTGCCTCTATTTGCATGTTTGCCTTGAACGTCATATATTTTGCCAAATACAACAAACACCCAATAGCGAACACAAATAGCCATGTGAAGTGCCACCATTATAGTTAACATCAAAAAGGTAGTATCAAACAATAGAAAGAGAGTCAAAATAGAAGAAAACGGAAAATTAGTAAAAACATTGAAATATAATCAAATTGTAATTTTTGGTAAAATAAATATTTATTTTTATGAAAAATGTTCAGTGAAATCGTGTTTCAAATCTGAATCAGCCCTGCAAGCTTCTAAATTTTTGTGATGCAGTTGTGTTTAAAAGGGTGTAAGTTCCCCTCCTTTATTAGGTATATTTTTATCCTTTTAAACATTGTTGCTGTCATACAATTGCGGCTGCCAACGTGGCAATAAATTTTAATCTTTTTAAGCCAATCAATATTAATCTCCGAGTCGTGCGACGTTTTTAATACGACATATTTTTATAAATGACACCTAATATGACGCCCTCGGTTTGTCGCTGTAATAAATTACTTTTTCGTATACCGATTACAATTTATAAGCCAGGATTACATATTTATAATCGTTTTTTATTGTCGCGGAGGAAAAATACGTTCAAGGGAAATTTTAATTTGTTGGACTTTTTTTATTCCCCTTTAGTGGCCATCTAATAAGTTTTTCAATGTACTGGAAAGAGATAATACCGCCGGTGACGAATTGTTACGTAACCTTGTTCGGGTTTATTCAGTTTGAAAAGCTACATCGGTGAGCAAAATGTATTCGAATTGTCGTTTTTGACAAATGTCTAGTACACCTAACTTTAAGAATTTACGTATTACAAAAACATTTCTCCTTTGTTTCACTTATGCCCATATTCACCGAACACTATTAAAGATAGGAGTCACTAATTTTGGGACAAATTTATTCGTTAGAATAAAAGTTATTTTCAATTCACCAAGCAAATTATCAGGTAGAGGAGTTGGTTAAAGAATAAATATACACTGCACTATACTCCTTGCTCTTTTTGTTGAATATTTTGACGTTTACCCAAAAATCTGACTGATGGCGTTAGTATATAAACGTTAAAAAAATAATGTTTTATTCGAACCAAAATGCACTCATAACTTTCACTAACTTTAATGTTTTTAAACTGTACACTTCACAAAAGATTAAAATAAACAACAAATAAATTCACAAGAGCAAACTGTAGATATAATACTCTACGTTTATATAGGTTAGGTATTATGATCTATGTATGGCGGCCATTATTATTTTATCAGGTAGTAAACATAATTATGATTGGCGAATTGAATTATCTCTATTTATTCGGAGGAATAGTTATCTGAAGAACAAACGAACCGAATAAATAACTACTTACGTTCGATGAATATGGCCATTGTGCTGGTTTTCCACTAAACGGAAAAACAAAACACGGACTCGTGTCGAATAAAACAAAACTGTAACTTTTCGCAAACTTCTTGAAGACTGGCGTGTTTTGCGACAGTTGGAGTTTTGTTTTTCGAGTCCCGCTCGGAAGCGGTAACATCAAAGACTCAGCTTTCGGTTGACTGAAAGTTCATATTGTGAAATACCATTGCAAAAATGCTTATGAGAAGGTTGATTGTTTAGATGTGTCCTTGTAGAATAAATGATAATTCAGCCGCGGCGATAGTTCGAAGATTCGGGTTTGAGTTCCGACAATAACAATAAATAATACATTTTTCTAATATCGCATTGTAATGTCAACAATGAATGTTTCTTTATTCGTTTCCATAGTAAAAGATAAACCGTAGGAAATTGGAAAGGTAGGTAAATAAACTTGAATTTGATTTTATTAAATTGGACGTTTCGTCATTTAATTATGACTTCATCAGCAACTTACTAATAAAATTCAATTGTTAAAAATAAAAACTTTTTTGTTAAAATAATAATAAAATTTAATAAATGCCATTTTGTCAAAATGGCATTTATTAACTCAAAATTTGTCCGTCCGACAAAAACTTTTGAACGGTAACTCCGATCATCATGAAATTTGGACACAACATTCATCTCGGTAAACGAAGATAAACATGCGTAGGTACTCATGTCCCTCCCTCCTATTTGTTCTTTTGCACCCGGGTGAAACCGGGCGGGACCGCTAGTCACATAAATAAACGGATACGCGCAAAAAACAACCCGGCTTTTGATATCGCGCATTCGGATAAAACTAAAAGTGAATGCAATTTTGAAACAAAAAAATAAATAAGTTGACATCGTTACTAAAAGAGGTTGTTACATTTTGTGACGGTAATAAAAAAAACTATAATGCGGTCATTGTTATGCATTCGCTCATTTTCTTATTCCACCCTCTATTTTGTTATTCACACGATAACACTTAGCGCCAAGTTTTTATAATAATAATAACAATGGTTTCCATATTAAAGTTCATCGTGAGTTTAGTTTTTCTCTCTCGCACACCTATAATACATCTGTCTCTGTTTTTCCTTCGCTCTGTTTGGAGGGAGATTGCATTGTCAAGTTATTTAATACCGGGTTATGCTACGGAGCAACAATAAATTTTAATTAAAAAACGTAACGTAAGAATGACGGTCTGGGGAAATCACTTTTTATACGCGGACTAAGTTGGTAATGTGTGTGTGTGTTGCTGTGAAGTACTGAAGTTCAGAATATATGTGGCGAGAATATTGTTGAAAAAAAAATATAATAAAAACCAATTTCAAACATATACCTATGCGTTTATTTCCTAATCCCTACACTCATAAATGCTGACCAGATTTTGAAAAAATAAAAAAAATAAATTTTTTTTACTATACCACGTTTTTAAAACGAACTGAAAAGTATAAAATAATAATAGATAACAGATTTTTACCTTGCAGGATTTAAGACGAAAAACTGGGGCGCATTATTCGTTTTATCTCATAAATAGATTTTTTCATTGATAGCTACTCTTTATACTTCTTACATAACTGCCGCATCATCGCATGCTCCCACGTTTTTCGTTTCAAATCTGTCTGTAAAGAATTTTAGTGTTTTCTTGTTTTGTCATCTAATTATAAGTTGTGTTAAAAATTTCAAGTCTCTATCTCATCAGGAAGTTAGTTTAAAATCAATTACATAAAGTTCCACTCGGACAGAGATACAAGAAAGCGAGTGAATGAAAACGCGGTAATAAGATAAGATAAAATTTACCAGAAAAAAATAAACATATTATGTACAGAAAAATAAAACAATTTCCTAGACAGTGTTGCCAATACCTGCTGCTTAATTAAACAAAAACAAAAGAGTATTAATACAGAACCAACAAAAATGTTTGGATTGGGAAAAATTAAAATAAAAAACTCAAACTAAACGTGGTAAGTTAATAACACATTCCACTCGCAGTGATTTTAAAGCTTCCCAACTTCTGCGCGCATTTAGAAGCGTCAAACGGAAATTGGGCTCGGGGCATAATATTAATTTGACACCTCATTCGTAATCACTAATCAAACAAAATTTCGATTAGTTTCTGACCTAGACCTCTTTAGCTCAGTTTTGGCTTTAAACGTGAACTGGGTGTGTGAATCGTATCTCAATGTGAGAATTACTTACTTGTTTCAAACTTTGGTCATATGGAATCTGAATTACGTTCTTCTTGTAGCTTTTAGTGGGATGGATGATGGTGACACAATTAAACAAGACGACCATTTAGAGAACGGCCACGTAGAAAGAGTTTACTGTAGTTTCAATTGTATGAAAATTTACACCATTAAGATGTCTTGATTTTCATATTAAAAAGGCTTATCGTGTTTTCTGTCTTACAAATCCTACATTACAACATCGTAAAAGAGCTGCATAAACGATATGATCTATACATATAAGTAAATTGAAGTATCTGTCTGTCCGGGCTCATCTTCGAAACGACTGAACCGATTGTGATCTCACTTCGTAGGACAGGTAAAGGACTATGCCATTTTTACCCAAAAATAATCCTTAAGGGGATAGAAACCTTCAAAAAATTCCAGCCAATTGGGCGACGGGACCATTCCAACTTCAAAAATGTCGACATTTGATTATAATAAAGAAAATAAAATTTCATATCGCGTGAGGTGACGCGGGAAATGGCTAGTATTCAATATGACATTTGCTATTCGTTGCCATGGTTACCTACATAATATGTTCCACGTCATGTAAACATTTATCAAAGCATGCCGAACTAGTTTATTTCTGACATCCATAAAACAAAAGAGCGGCTGATTTTTTTTATTTTCAAAATATTTCCGAAACTATAAAGTTTAGAAAAAAAATGTTTAACGACACTTTCTTGAAAAAATAAATAGACTAATAAGCCGTTATGAAAAGTATACCATTATTATATACATTGTTTTAGCATATATCTCTTCTGCGCATGCGCCGATTTTCCCCAAAAACAATAGGGCTCTTCATATTTGCATACCAAACATCCTGCCAAAATTTGGTTTCGATCCGCTCATCCGTTTGACCTGTATCGTGTTCACAGACTAACAGACGCACAGAGTTTTTCCAAAAATATGTTTTTTGGATTCGGGGGACCTCAAAACGGAAAGATATTGTAAAATTTTTGAAAAGTGATTTTTGACCTAAACTAGTACCATTCCCCACTTGTGGGTTGGAATGGTAAAAGATGCGCTGTATCTCGTAAATTTCTTAAGTTGAAAACGCGAGCCTCGGGAAAAATACTCCTCTTAGAAATTAAAGAAATACATATTCGACGGTCTTTAAACTGAATAACCCAGCATTCATTAATAATTGTTACCGAAAAAGAAACAACTTCAAAAATAACTATCACCAATATATATTTTAGCGAAATGTTAGAACTATGAAATCATTACTTCAAAAAAATTCTGATTAAAAGATCAAGGTGTCATGCGTTAGACCCGTCGAGTAGAACGCTGTTAGCCGCGTGGATCGGAGAAACCCGATACTTCCTTGAAGTCGACGACATGGTCGGTAATACAGTCTTCATACATCTTAATAACCTCGCCGAGATTAATTATTCATCCTTATTTCTCGCCTGGTGAAAAGCTGGCTGGTTCATTGTTCCCACGCCGCTTCGTCTCCATTCGCAATATCGGCGCTTTTCTACTTCCGGATTGCCACCATCGGTTGATTGAAATTTCAATTAACTTTCAATCTTTATTTTTAGATAGAATAGACGCTTAAAAGTTGAGATCATCAGCGTCTAGCTCTTTGTTTTTAACATCTCGCATTTACAGTATATGAAAATATAGATGCAGACCTGTATTAATTGAATGGAGACGGTATATCCCGTTTTGCATTGACTTACGTTGCAACTTGCAATCCAATCTTTCACATTTTAAACTCTACAGTACTTCGGAAATTCGACGATTAAAAGTGTCAAATGTAATAACAAAGTAATTAACACACGCTGTACTAAATATTTTGCGGCAACGAGGGCGCCATCTGTTGAACGTAACAGCAACACACTCAAACCAAACTAAGCCATAGCAACGCGTGGTCGGGTACAGTAAGAAAAATTTAAAGATTAAATTTGCGAAATGTTGAAAAGTTTGTGCAGAAACAAATAATAAAAGTGTTTTGATCAAGTAAATTTCTTATCCTCTTGTGTTTCCCAGAATATTGGAAACTTTATAGCAGCAACCCCTAGCCCCAGCGGGCGTCCTTGAACTGAATTAGCTCTCGTATCAAATGAGATGGTTCATCAATCAATGTCCTGTCATCCCATATCAATTGACACGGTCCTATATTTCCAATACATAAGCCCTACAACGTTACAAGGTGTAAACTTATCCACCATCTACTTCTATATCACGCAAGATAGCGGCCGTGATATAACGGAGAATGACGTCACAAAAAACTTGTGCATAGATGAATATGGATGTGATTTTCTCAAGGTAGTGTTACGGTTGGATATCGACTGTTCTTCAAAATTACCCAAAGCTTCCTTATACTTTCTATGTGCGATCTGTTCACATCGCATATTCCAATGTGCAATTGCAATATAGAAGCTTATAAGGCCGCTGCACACAAGGCTGGTTTTGCAGGAGGAATCGTTGCTGGGACTTGCGCTGGCTGCGCGGATGGAAATGACGTGACTGCGGGCTCGTTGGATTTCAAAATTAGAACCTGGACTATTTTTCGTGCTAATTGTTTTGAGCAAGAACCAATCAGAAAACAGTGATATAGGGAATAAAGCCCACAAACAAACATGACGTCATTGTGTGCGTTCTGTTCAGAGACAATAAACGTTCACTTTTGTTAACATTCGAACTGCGCGCGCACCAAACCCATTTGCAAAGTCGGCTTCAAAACACGCATCGTGTGAAGCGAACACATAAAAGCCATCACGAAAAAAAGCGTCACATCACGTTCGAAACCTAGCAGCCAAATCTAGCAAGAAATCTAGCGGCAAAACCAGCTTCGTGTCAAGCGACCTTTTACTTCAAATAATACGAGCTGTTGTAATAACGAGAACGGCAAGTATCAAGGAAGGCCGAACAAGGAGCACCTATATGGTGAGGGGGCTCCGTAAGTGGGCTGGTATTGTTTATACAGGAAACCATTTTGCGTTAATTATTATATACTTATTAATACAATACCTTCGTACCGTACTATTATTATTGTAAAGTGGATGGTTGATACGGGAAGTACTGCAGAACGGTCTGCTGCGACATCAACAATGGTAACATCGCAGAATTGTGCGGTGTTTTGTTCATTTTGTATAAGGTAGGTATAAAATAACACTTCATTATATAACAATATGCCAGCACGGAAAATTTACACAGTGACTTACTGTATTGTCAGCGGTCCTAAAACTGTGCTCTAACGGTCTAATAGGGTAGGTACTTTTTTGAAAACCTGGAAAAGCTAGGGGAGAAATGTCAGGAATTTTTGATGGGCGTCAAGTGCGAGTTGATATTTAAACCATATTTTTTTATGCCTGCACCATACAAAATTTAAGCACGTTGGTCGGAAATTTCTCTTATACGTAAAAATAAATGGTTTGTTTCTGTATTTTTTGTCATTATACGCTAGGTCAGAGAAAACTAATTAGTCACCTAGAAAATCTGGAAAAGTCAAGAAAATTTGCTCTGGAGGAACAGTGGTCACACTGGGTTTACACATCTTCACACTGTGTATGCATTCAAAATTTGTTATTCTTATATTATGTAACATAGGACCTTTACCGTCCTCGTAAAATATTATTTTTAGACAGCTTCGTCACTAGAACCTGGTAACCGGAGCCCGCGTCAAGGGCGCAAACCCGGGATAGCTAAATGAGCAATGCCATTATGATTGATTTATTTGAATATATCAGCCAACAAAATTTTGAGGGCGCGATATCCGAATTTTGCCACGTGTGCCGATAAATCTAGCTACGTCATTCTTTTTAGGCCACCAGCTTCCAGAGTAAAAACAAAATAGAGATGTAAAAAATACTGGAATAAAACTACTCACTAAAAATATATTATTCCTCTCAAATAATTCGTTTATTGTCGTTTGATTTTTATGTCTTCAACATCGTAAACACTCTATCACACGTCGGTCCGTGTCGCGTGTCGCGGCTGCTCTGATGTTATAGTTGGGCCCGATCCAGGCAGTGACGCTACTATTTGTAGAATGTTGCCAGTATGCGAAGTTTTTGATATATATTTACTTGATCCAATGAAAGCGCCGATCCAATGATCGCAACCTTTCCCTAATTATGGAAACTTAATCGATCATTCTTGAGGCCAAACCTTGAGTCACCCTAATCAACGCTAACTCAATTTGAGTGACTATGATTTTATATAATTATTTATTGAAAATACAACTTTTAGGCTCACAATTTCCCAGATAAGAACCTGGGAAAATGAGGTTTGTATAATAAAGGAGTCTTTGAAACGCCCTAAACAACGACATTGCAATTTAGGTTATTAATAACCTCAGATGTTTTCTTTGTTAAGATATCACTTTACTTTTGCGACTATTTTTACTGTTTACGTTACGCTGTCTCGAATGTTTGGATTATCAGCTTTCAGTGTCGTATCAAGTTTTTGAGTTATCTTGTTGACATTTTGTGAGAAAATATGTTATTCTTCGGAACATTAAACTTGGAAGCGAAACAA
This sequence comes from Xanthostigma xanthostigma, assembly GCA_963575645.1. Lineage (NCBI taxonomy): Eukaryota > Metazoa > Arthropoda > Insecta > Raphidioptera > Raphidiidae > Xanthostigma > Xanthostigma xanthostigma. Next base: position 15,056,299 of record OY754469.1, read on the forward strand.
CGTTCCCAGTGGTTTAGAATAACTGGTGCGCGATCCAAACTCCAGGGATAATATAGTCTTGTTCTTTTATCCTTCTATTTTCAGCTCGACAGCACCTTCAGGACATAGAGAACACCTGCACGGCTCTCATCGTAACCTTCAGTTAGAAACGACTGGTCGTAGTCCCGTGCCGAGACTAGGGACTTACCCTTAACGCAGTAGTGATCTTTATGCCTGTTTGTATTTCACATATATACGATTTCGTGTGAATTTAGCCGTGAACTAACTTCGTTTCGAATCGGATTGCCGTTCGGTTTTATACAAGCAGTCGACTCATATGTTTTAAACACCGTCAATTTTTTATTGCAATTTTACTTACGTATTTTCAAGTTTTTAGTCCCTATTTCTCACGAAAGGTGTCTCCCCCCTACTCTGCCAAGCCATTGAAAAAGTATCTTATTAATAAAAACAAGCGATCCAAAATTAGTTATTATGGATGTTTTGAAGGCAAAGTCTTTAGTGCGAAAAGGATCTAAAAGAGAAACGCAATTACTAATATAATATTTGCATTTATTTGCTTGCAAATGTCAACATTTTGAAGTTAGAATGGTCTCGTCACCCAATAGGCGGGAATTTTTTGTCTACATTGGTACCGTACTATATATAGAGATTGCTCCCGGAAATTCCCGGTACTGAATTTTCCGGGAATTCCCTGAAAATTGCATCTACTTCAGTATCGGGAAATGAAACCAATTTCTCGGGAATTCCGGTACTACCAAAAATTGTACTAATTTAAATGTTTTAACTATTTTTTTCAAACTGTAAATGCTGTAATCGTCGCCAGTGATTTGAAACATAACGTGTTATTTAAGTAAATAACACCCACGTGACCTTACCTCAATTTCTTTCTTTTTTACTGTCTATTAGGACTATAATAGTTTCTGTTAAGTTACGACTACGAGTTTAGAATTTTTGTGAATTTTTCAAAACCAGACTGAATAGGTACAATTTATTAAATTTGAATTTAAGATTCCTTTTTCATGACAAGAATGAATGAATTTTTGTTAAAGTTGAGTTGATATGATAATACTTAATACTTTTGTTGATTATCAAAGACTATTATTGAGACTGATTGTAATATTTAAAGTTTATTGAATTACGTAGGGGTAATTCAGAGATTTGTATTGTGATTAAACTTCTTCAAAACTATTTCCAACAATTTATTTCACGCACAACAAGCATTTAACACATTTTTCTCTACTACCGAAAGTGTCGAATTTCGCGGTACTGGATCTGCCCCACTACCGGGAAATACAAATTCGATTTCAGTACCGAAGCTGCAAACAGTACTATAATTATGTGAAAACGTTGCGACCATAATATCGTATATAGTAAATATTCTAAACATACCGTGTGTTCATGACACGTGTATCGGCGGAAAGGGAAACATGTGGAGGAGGGTTGAGGGGTGTCTTCTTTCAGCACACGGAGTTGTGAACACACCGATAAATGTTACCCTTGAGCTTTCATAATATTACACATTATAAAGGCGGGCCATGTACACTCACGTGGCGCGTCGGCAAAGCTTCTGAACTTCAATATCCCACTTCTGCTCGCGGCAATAAATATACCGGCATGTTCAAAGTCGTGCTTTTTTTATTGACACTCTTTTATTAATTTCGTTTGTATGTGTGTAACTAGGTGTGTATCTATTAAATGGAATCTGTCAATTTAACGACTTGGCGGGGGCACTGCCGTGCCCTCAGATTTTCATCCACTTCCAGACGTCTGAATAATTTGAGATTTTGCGCACGTATTAAGAAATGCCCCCGCGAGGTGGCTAATTCATAAATCCATTCTCTTACCGGTGACTGGGGGAATTGATCAAAAATTTCTGCAGCTGGTATTTTCCGGTCATTTGGCTCTAACAGACTTTTTTTCCAATTTTGACCACTTTTTTACCATCTTTAACATTTTTTATCTAATTTAGACATTTTAACGTTAAATTGCGGAAAAATGGCCTGACAATTTCTGCCACTATTTTTCCGTCGATATACACATCGAAAAGAAAAATTTCCATTTTATTAAATCCGGTTAGGGCTCACTTGTTGTTTTTTTTATTCACGCACGGAAAAATGGCACATGAATTTTTTTCTGCCACTATTTTCCCAGGAGTGTGTAGCACTGAGTGTTAATTACACCGTCAAAACCAAGGGGTTAGACCGACATTTTTTTTTTCGATTTTTCTCCCCCCTTTCTTAAAATAGATAATAATAATATCATATAAGAAAAAATGTTCTAAATTACTTAAATAGCTTATATACCAGGCGACAGGAAGTTGGGACGACATAATTTTTGACGCGTTAGCTCCTTCACTATATAAAAGAGTGTTTTTTTTTTTTTTTTTGAATTTTTTAAACTCTAAATTTTTTATAACTCTTCTTTCAGCATATTTTTTTTAAGGAGTCCACATCTACCTAAGCGCATTCAAAACGAATGTTTTGTTTGGGAATTTTTTAAGTTATACAGATTTACATTTGAATAAAATAAAAAGTGCAGGTTTTTAGTGGTTACTTATGTTTGAAAACCAATAAAAACAAGTTCCTAATTTTTTGTAAACAAAAGAATATAATATGTACCTATTATAACATTTCTCACGTCACATTCTCCATAATATATGGCATCGAGCACTGGAAACATAACCTACTATTATTTATTGCAGAACAACTTAAGGTCAGTGTCGTCTAACTGCATAAAATTGAATTAAACAACATCACGAAACATCCATGGGCGCGAGGTGGGACTCGAACCCACGATAGTTTGATCCAAAAAAAATAAGTTCAAAAACTAAAACCCGACTACTGAAAAGTACGAAATAAAAAGATATTCTCATGTGAGGATAGCCGTGATCATATGCCCTAACAAAACATTACATTTTAACAATATAGGAAGCGATCATAAGGTCTAGGGCAAAGTGCATCACGCTATACATCTAGAAGAGCCTCATATAGGTATATGAGATGGCATACGACCACAACTATCCTCAGATGAGAATATTTTCTTGTTTCATTCTTTCCAGTAGTCGGGTTTTAGTTTTTGAACGTATTTTTTATTTAAATTATTTTTTATTTTATTTTCAATTTGCTCTCCTCTGGGACCAAAATTCCAAAATAAATGCAGCCCATGTTACCCGGACCATAATATCTATTGACACCTTATTTATCAAAATCGAATGAATATTTCAGGCGATACGGTGGAACATCCGTAAATACAAACATACATACACATAGCCTGCTAAACTCATAACCCTTCCTTTTGACTTCGCCGTAGTCGGGTAAAAAGTCAGCACGCTAACCGTTACACCAAACTGTCCTCATTTTCGAAAAAAAGAACATTATATGCGGGTATAAACGTTCGAAACGCATGCTGCAATCGGATGAACAATAAAGAATCAATCTCGAATTCCCAGACGACTGTACTACTACGAAAGAGTCCTCCTCAACACATTATCTAAACACGGATGTTTTTTATCCGTCTGGTGTATCGTTTTGACAGTTATTTACACAATAACCGAGTATTAACAGCTGTAATAAATTTAACCGTTTGATAGATATATGCACGTAAACTACTGCAGGGCATAAATCAGTGGGGTGGCTCATCTCACACTGCAAACACGCGCGTTCATTTGTTTACACGCCGGCTCCTCCCCCTCCCCGAACGCGGTGCCGACGTAAAGCCGGTCGGACACGGTGCTTTAAATTTTAACTCGGATAGTACTTCTAAACCATTATTCTATTTCAAGAGTCCGATTTTCAGGTTCTAAATCGAAAAATGGTAATGGTTTGCACTTTTCAGTGTGATATTAAAAAATAATACATTTTGCACTAGCATACCTACTGACTTCTGTGAGATTTCGAATTTATCAAACATCGCATTTTTTGTATTTCGTACTTCAAAAGGAAAAAAAGAACACTTTTTTTCAGGAACACGTGAAAGTATCAAGTTGAAATTAATATCAAATGCTCAAGTCTGCAATCCTTCGGAGCTGTGAGAAAATCAAACTTTCAAGTTAACACAATTAAAAGGTACGGCCATTTATGCCGCAAATTTTGACAATCACAAGAGAATCAAAACCTGTATAGGGTACCCAGAATCATGAAATTTGGCAAGAACCAATGCCTTATAGCACAATAAAGGAAAAAATCCGAACACCGCTTTGTAGTTACATCACAAAAAAAATATTTTTTGTGTGTACTGGCATTGGTTCTTCTAAATGTCATGATTCTAGGTGAGCGGGAAGTACCCTATAGGGACAGAATAGGAACACAAACCACAATAACGCGCTACGCACGTACACAGTAACCAGTAGTCTAATACAAAACAAGCGTCCGCTAACGGTGCGTTTATGCAGCAGCAGTATACTCGAATTATGTCGATTGTATATGGGGACAAAAATTTTCCAACGGCAAGGCGGGAAAAACCTAGACTCGGTTCCCGAGATGGACGAACTATTTACATACCTACAAGTTTGTATGGAACCCTCGGTGCGCGAGTTCGACTCTTACTTTTTTTTTAAATATATGCCTCAAAAATAACAAAAATCGAAATCTCTCGTATATTTTGAAATTGACCTTTTTACAAAAAAATATGCTGATTCCAATGAGCACTAGCAAACTGTACGAGAGATTATAGACGCTAAACAGCTGAGATCATCAGCGACAGACTGTACATCTTTTGACTTATAGGTTGTAGGCATTCGAATATTTTATTGTGAATTTTGAAAAACATTACATCGATACAACTTTCAAATCAGAAGATTCGACATTAATATCATTTCAGAGAAAATGAAATGTCGTGTTTCTAATTGCGCCGTACGTAAATGTTTTTAATTTTGAAATACGACACCACTCTAAAACTCACCACTGTTTAACTGGGGTAGTTTTCCCCGGGCGATTTAACCATCCACGTCACCGTGTTTTGTCACGTGCCACATCTTATATTAAATGTGTCCCCCGAGACGGGGCTGCTGTTAACAGTGAAAATGTAGCATTGTCAACACGAATATTTCTTCTTCAAATATCATGGCTGCCAACCGGCATTAGGAAGTTTAGGTACTAACGTTCAGGGCCGTAACGTGGATTTTGTGGGCCCTGGGCAAGACCTTCAAATTAGGCACCCCTCAATAAAAAAAAATTGAGAAAAAACTTCCCATGGTTATAGTTCCTGTTCTTTCACATTTTTAAAGTTTAGTAGGTATATCACTTAATAAATAAACACAAAATAAGGAATCTTTAAATTGGTCCTGTCCATATTTTTTGTAAATTTTTTTTTCATTTTATATTTATGAAGAAAAACGAATTAAAAATTTATTTAAATTGCATTTTTCTTGCTTTTTTCTCCGCAAACTCATCAATTATATTATTAAAATCTATTTCTTGCACTATGTTAGATTCAATTGATATAATAGACAGGTTCGACAAACGCTGTTGTGAGAGCGACGATCTTAAATAGTTTTTAATTAACTTCAGTTTACTAAAATTTCTCTCGCAAGAAGCGGTGGTGACTGGTAGGGTTAGAAATATTCTTAAAGCAACAACGATGTTTTGGTACGATTCGACTAATTCGAAATCATGTATACTGATGAAGCAGATGACATCGATGACAGTTAAGTTAGTTTAATCCAAGATTAAGTTTTAATCTTGTTTTATAATACCGGGCCTAAGTATTGAGAATTAAATAAATATGTTTTTTTAAAATAAAAATTCTAATAGCATATTCTGGCTTTTTTGGGCCCCGTCTATCTGAGCCACCAGTGGTGTTACTTATATATGTGATTTGTAATATTCATTAAAATACGTATGAAAATAATTGAGATAATTTTTATCGGGGTCTTCTTGGGCCCCTCCGGGGCCCCCCTGTGCCCTGGGCCCTGGGCAAGTGCCCCTATTGCCCCTGCCTAGTTACGGCCCTGCAGTAACGTTAGCATTTTTTTAAGTTGAACTTCTTTAACGACGTATCTGGTTGAAATTTTTTTGGACGTTGATTCAACAGCGGGGAAATATAAGGGTAGTACGTGAGCGCGAGAACTGTATACATATACACGTTTACGCGTGTATGTCCTATGTGGCACGATTAATTTATTCAATAGTTTTTATATTATTGCATATAACTGTCAAAGTACTATATATAATAGAAAAAGTGTGTGTTGATAAATATTAGATACAGATCCAATCTTCTGCACCCTTACTTCTTTGCTCCGTAAATTGCCTACCTTCTGAGATCCAAAGCCTCGAATTCGCACAGAGTATGGTATGCTGTTTTTAGAAAGACAGATTGTAGATTTCAACAGCCGGGAAATATAAGGGTGGTACCTGAGCGCCAGAACTGTATGCATATGCGCGTTTACACGTGTATAACCTATGTGGCACGAGTAATTTATTCAATGGTTTTTATATTATTGTATAACTGCCAAAGTACTATATAATAGAAAAAGTGCGTGTTGATAGTACAGATAGATACACTCTTCTGGACCGTTTCTTCTTCGCTCCATAAATTGTCGGTGTTCTGCGATCCAGAGCCTCGAATTCGCACAGAGTATGCTACGCTGTTTCTAGAAAGACAGATTGTAAATTAGAGACACTCAGCAGCTGAGGTCATCAGCGTCTCCTTTGTTGCCTAGTGTCTGGCTAGATCCTACTTTCGCGATATTTTTTTCCTGCAAAAGTGGCGTGATGTGGTTATTATATTTTTAATGAAGGTAAATCCAATACAAACGGCTAAGTTTTATGTTATCTGCATTTGATACTTAATCGTTGTTCACGTTTGATAATTGCCCCCTCCCCTTCCCTTCTCACCGCTCTCTATATATAGTACGTTGTCGGGTGATTGTTTTGTAGAGATCCGGGTCTGGTTGCGCTGATTAATGATCAACGAACACTGCGATTAAACGTTTAATGTAACTCAGGGCCGGCTTAATTTAAAAATGGCCATATCGCATCAACGTCAACAATACAAAAAAATAAACCTGAATAGTAAAACTTTTAGCGTTCAAGATCACAAATTTTGACCAGTTTTTTTAACCTAAAGCTTTGCAAAATCAGCGAGAAAATCTTCTTCGCTTATATTAAACTTTTTCCCTGTAAACAATCGAAAATTTTAAGTTATTTTCCAAATTGAGTTAAAGAAAATAGAATTGTGTGAAAATGATTTTTTAAAACATTATTAATCGTTAAAAAGTGCTTTGAAAATTGTACCTTCACTTTGAAGCATGTCGAGGGTATATATGTTTATGTGTATATCTGAAACTATTGAACCAATTTGAATGATTTTGTTTTTAATTTTAACAATATTCGGGATTCTGTGAGGAAGGATCGCAGCTATTCTAAGATCCTTTCTGGAAAACCTGGAATTATCAGGGAATTTAATGCAACCTGGAAGTATCAGGGAAAAATAACATTTTGGAGTTTTAAATTTCTAGTTTTGAAATTTTGTTGTTGTTTTAAAACTGTCTTCAGACTCGATAAAAGTTTTGCCAAGCTTTATGAATACTGGGTCATTGAGCCTGATGGTTAAGATTCAATTTGGTATTTTTTTGTTTGCTATGCGACTGTTTATCGCTGAGATATCGGCGATTAAGTAAAAAGTAACCTTTGGTTTTTTACCATCAATATTTCTAGCTAATATTCGTACAGTAAAAAGTTTACTGTGACAAAGTTTTGTATGCTTGAAAGAATAATAGAATGCTAAAAAATGTTTTGATGCTCAATTTCGATTTGAAAAAGTACAAAAAAATGACTTTAATCAAAACTTTAAATGTCTCGATCATATACAAATAAGATATTCAAATCATGGAGAAGTATAATAAATTTCCTGGAAAACCTGGAATTATTAAGGAAATTTGAAATCATTTTTCTGTGCTCACCCTGGATACGCGAATTTATACGGACGGACTGAAATGAAATACAAAGACAAAAATTGTAGGGAAATGATTCTTCCGACGTCTAATTGATTTCTTGGATATGAAAGGTGCCGAATAATTGTAAAATTATGGAAACATTATTTTATTTGATCGTTTTTTAATGGTATTTACTTAACTTCAATTAAAAAAAAGTATTCTACAATTCTGGGGCTACAATAATTGTACCAAAAAGATACTTCGTTTGATGCTGAATACGGACCTGACTATTTGGGGCATACTTTTACACTCCAATAAATAACAATACAGCTTGATTAGTAACACTAAACTAGCATCACGCCATTATTTTTATCAGGAAAGATATTGACAAATAAAATTGTTTCAACTTGTGTTGATAACAATAGACCACGTTTTTACAGTGGAATTTGAAGTACTTTTTTTTTGTTTTAATCAATGAACGTGTGCGCTAGAATGCGAAACAGTTGTTCAAATTTTTTATGACAATAGTAACATTCAAATTCCACATCTGCAGATTATTTTTATTGAACAAATTTTATGGTAAAAACTGGGACGAGGACACGGAACAGAGTCTTATGTAAAATAATTTAGTTCAATATGTTTTAAAAAAAATTGAACCTCCTTCAAAAAAGCGTCACTAAAAAGTGAAAATAATTGAGATCGGCACCAATTTCATATACCTACTAGTGATGTGCCGCATCGTTAAAAATGTATATCCGCGGATACGGATACGGATCGTAACTTTCTTAGAGTACGCGGCGGTAAATATTGCCCATCTTTTATGGTGAAAAGTTATTGTCCTCTTTAAGAGTTAACTCTCATAACAGATTGTCTCTTTCCAAAGATCTCATTATAAAGATAGTTTTTTAGTACCTTTGAGTTATATAGATACTATTGGTATGGTACTCACTATGATAAATGTTTGCAATATAAAGGTGCCAAATACGATTTTAAAAAATAAAAAATAATCTGAATGGAATTTAACAGTTTTTCATTATTACCTAATCACCTATATATATATATAAGATTTCATCTATGAATTGAAAATTAATAAGGTAAACGATCCGCCAAAAACTAACGGATGCGGATACGGATCTTTCTTCTCCCTCGGATATCTGCGGATACGGATACGGATATCCGGCACATCACTAGTCCCTACATAAAACGCGATATTAATTAAATTGGCGCTGACCTCAAAACTTTCTTATTTTACGCTTTTTGGTGACCCTTTATTGAAGAAATTTTTTTTTTATTTTAAATTGTTTAGTGCACTTCTTTAGTGTCTAATGAAACCAAAGAGCAAATTGCACGGAGCCAACTACAACTTTTGCAATATTTCTTTGTTTTTTTGTTAATTTTCTAAAAAGTTGTTAAGCCGATTTTTTATATGGAACCAACTTTGAGACATACTCTATCGAACAAAAAAAATTAACAAAAGCACTCTAATAGAGAACCTCCTTTTTTTAAATCATTTAAAAATCGTAGTCTTTTTTCACCAATGCTTGGTTTCTGGCGCGCTAAATTTACTTTGAAAGTAAATTTGACATTAAAAGTCGCACAAAAAACCGAGCGCATAGACAAATTTTAACTAACTTTATGCGAAATTTCGTCTATATGTATTTATTTTCTAACTAAACCTGTTATCAATTTTAAGTATCGTGTTTTATCTAAAATGATCTCAAATTTTCAAAATAATTCTTTTTTTTTAAATAGTTAAAATTTTTCGAGGAAACGTCAAATCAGTCGTACATTTTCATGCAACTCCTGCCTGTATTATCTTTTTCTTGCGATTTTTTTTTAATTGTGTAAATAGATGTCAGAAAAAATGCGTAGAATGTTGGTTGTTTAGTTTAGTACGGGCTTAAATCGAAAACGACTGAACCGATTTTTATGAAACTTGACGCACTATTAGCTGACACTCGAATTGAAAATATAGGATACTAAGTAACAACGAACCGATATCAATTTTTGAAAAATAATAATAATAACTACAACGTAAAGCAAATATCTTTTCAAACTGAGTAAAGGATTTATTTTTGAATTGACTCGTTTTGTGAATTCATCACAATGTTGATATTATTTTTGTTTTAAATAATTTATCTTAATACACTTCGTTATGTTTTTGTTGATAAATTTAATTAGTTTTATTTTTTCAATTATTATCGAACGTACCTACATCATAATATAATGTGGTGATATGTAGATATATTGTATATACACTGTGGCACAAATAGTAGTCAACATAGGTATACATTAAAATTATATTTTTTTTGTACACGCACGCTTTAAAATAGCTGCTTTTCATGTCTGTATAGCGATCATGAAATGACCCATTTCGCACTATAGTGCGTAAAGTACAACAAAGGTAATTCGATTTTATCAATCCAATCGTAGCGTCTCTGCCAGTTGCCATTTAAAACTGTATGAACAACAAAGACAGCAAAGTAGGCGCAGTTTTCATACACAACCCAAATAGATTCCAATATGATCGAAGACTGAACCGTCATAATACATTATATAGTATACACTTATTATTATCAGCCCCGGATCTAGGAGGGGGGGACAAACCGGGGCACCCGCCCCGGGCGGCAATTTTAAAGGGCGCCAAAATCATATAATATAATATGGTTGAAAAACACATCTAATCAGTCCTTTTTTCGATTTACTCAATCTGCTTGTTTTCTGACGGTTTCCCGTTCACGAAAAATATACCAACCATTATATATTTGTGAGTTTTTTTTTTTAAGTATTTTATCTCAAATGCTGGAGAGAGGGGGCGCCATTATAAAGTTTCTGCCCCGGTTCGAAAAAATCGTAGATCCGGGGCTGATTATTATGAAGTGAAAATCTGCTGTTTTATAAGCGGTACAATCAAAAAATGTAGTATACGTATCTTACTCGTAATGATATGATTCAGGTGACTGTTGAAATTCGCGTCACTCGTTTTAACATAATGTCACTACTTCGTATAATAATACTAACGAGTTACATAACTACTATTACCATTCCAACACCCAAGTGGAGAATGGTAAAAATTTAGGTCAAAAATTAATTCCCAAAAATTTTACAATATCTTTTCGTCATAACTTTTGAGGTCGCCCGAATCCAAAAAACATATTTTGAGCGTCTGCAGCTAGTCTGTTTGTGTGTGAACACGCTACAGGGGAAACGGATGAACGGATTGAAACCAAATTTTGGGAGGATGTTTGGTATGCAAATATAAAGAGCCCTATTGTTTTTGGGGAAAATCGGCATGCTATAACGGTGTTTTTTATATAATAATGGTATACGTAACGGTTTATTATTCTATTTATTTTTTCAAGAAAGTTTCGTTAAAATGTTTTTTTTTTAATTTTATAGTTTCGGAAATGTTTTGAAAATAAAAAAAAATCAGCTGTTCTTTTGTTTTGTAGATCTGTCAGAAATAAACTAATTAATATTATGTAGGTATAGGTAACCATGGCAACGAATAGCAAATATCATAATGAATACTAGCCATTACTGCGTCTCCTCACGCAATATCAGAAATTTTATTTTCTTTATTATACTATATCAAATGTCAATATTTTTTAAGTTGGATAGGTCACGTCGCCCAATTGGCTGGAATTTTTTTATGTACGAAATACGAATGCTAAAGTAGGTATTCGTTTCGGGGGTTTTTCCTCAATATTTTAAGTATAAATTGATATTCCGTTATGTATCTGATAAAAAATTATCTGTTACACCGGAAACCGAAACTTGAACATTTATTCTTTTGTTTCCGCTTCGTGTAACCGCATATATTTTTTGGCGCGTTAACGTTGTCTGCAATTTCGCACAACAGCGGCAGGGGCTTATGATATCACGTGCGCGCCAGAGATAGGTCACGTGTCGCACGTGCACCTGACAGATAATTTCGAAAAACCAGAAGCAGCAGCGACAGCACAGTTTCATAATGTGGCGCGACCACAAGACAAAACGGCGTATGTACTTTTTATTAGTGATACGCAAAACAAGATTTCTTGTCTTGTTCAAGAAAGTCTTGAGCACTGTCTTTGTTATTAAAACAATAATAAAACATACTACGATTCATTTTGAATGCAAAAAAATATAGTTTAAAAAAAAACTAAAAAACTCGCTTTATATCGAACTAAAAAGTAAAAAATATTTTTTTTAAAATAAGCTTAAAACAAAAATGAATAAAAAATACAAGTATTATTGTGAAAAAAGCGTGGGGCGCTTTGTTCCACATTTTCGTACATCGAGCTCCCCACGCTTTTTTCACAATAATACTTGTATTTTTTATTCATTATTGTTTTAAGCTTATTTTAAAAAAAATATTTATTACTTTTTAGTTCGATATAAAGCGTGTTTTTTAGTTTTTTTTAAACTATATTTATTTTCCACTTTTTAGTTCGATTTATTATCAAAAATTTGCCGAAAAAAAAAACAATTTTATTTTTTCGGCGTGGACGGGATTAGAACCCACGACCCGTGATTCCGAGAGTTGACGTCAGTAAGACCCGTGCCTTAGACCGCACGGCTAACCACTGTAGTTACAGTGCTGGCATATTATACTACAGTAATAAACCACTTGCTGTAGTCCAAACGAAGGTTACAACAAGCATACATACATACAAACTTATAAGTGAAGTTAATATAAAGCATGTAAAAAAGAGTTATTTAAGTAACTTGTTATTTTTAAATAATTTTCAAACAAGTATTTTCGGATGGGTCATATTTATTGTTATTTTGTGATGTCTCTGGAACGCTCAATATAGTCGGTTAAATATGTCTTAACAGTCACACACGTCATAAAATAATCAAGCACGAGAGATTTATATAGTATTTTTTGCACGTAGGTACCCCCTATAAAATAACTGATTTGTATCTTATATTAAAAATTTTTGAGTTCAATTTTCAGCAAGATTGCTTCTAATTGTAGGCTGCGTTTAATTATCATGCGATTAAACTATTTACTGTGGAAATAATACAGCTACGTTTATTTTTCTTTACGCAACTTTACAGCACTAGTGTTGAATGGACGTGAAAAGAAGCTATTTTTATAGGGGGTGTGCAAAAAAATATAAATAGTTGGTAAAACATGTTTCGTATTTTTTTAAACAAGCTCTGGTTTTGAAAATTTGAAAATATTGTATTTCCATCGAAACTAAAGTTTTAAGTAGGTAATTATATGGAAGCTGCGCTAGTACCTCAAATTATGTTGGGTACCCAGATATCCAATCATTACGAATGAACCGAGTGATTTTTCACGAGCGTCCATAGCTTTTTTGGGATCTAATTATATATGGTAGGTAATAAAAAGCTTGTAAAAAATGTGAGCTGTCGTGAGACGACTAGCAGATGTGAAACATAATTTTAGGCGAAATGCTAATAATTAAATTTCGCCCTGTCAACTAACGAAATTCTAGTAATTAAATATCGCTATGTAACTAAATTTTGCCCTGTCATCTAATTGTCGCCTTAAACAAAAGCCAACTTATAATCCAACGCATACACAAAGCAAGCGTCACGCGCTGTCATCTAACGAAATACTAGTAACCAAACTTCGCCTTGTTATCTAGACGTCGCCTTCAACTAAAACCATGTTTGATCCAGCGCACACAAACGTGACGTCCTCCCATAAAAGTTCGCGCCAATTGCAACGTTTTATTCCCAACCAAACGCGCCATTAGATGTTTCACATCAGAAAGCTCGCCATGAACTGCTTCGTTTTATGGCCGCTGATACGTGCATTAAAGGAGGAGCTTTTAAGGCATATTATGTACGTACAATAATTATAGTGCGTTAAAATTAAACTAACGCTGCTCTCTCTGCCGTTGTCATTTCTTAATTGCATTTCATACTACCGGACCGTAATTACCCAACTGCTAACAACACAGCTCTATAGATAGGTACGTGTTAGCTTGTCTCCCTTCGTAGAACGCCTCATGTAAGTTTGCATTATCGTGTGAGGATGGGGAATTGTTACTCTTTTTGTTACTGGCACCGAAAGGTATAGCTGCTTTCTCGTAAAAAGTTAGAGTGGAGTTTCCGAGGACAGCTTGGTGCAACTGTTAGCTTGCTAATCCCACTTCCTCACGTGGATGTTTTGTGACGTCTTTTAATTTCATTTGATGCTAATGACCTTAGTTGTCGAGCGGGTGTAATTTGCAATAGTAAAAAACTTATTTTAAAATAATTTAACCTTCTTCAAACAAGGGTCGTTAAAAAGCATAAAATAACAAAGTTTTATATACCTAAGTACACAAAACGTGATAGTAATTAATAGGGCTACACGACTTCGTTAGGTATTTTACGCTTTTTGGTGATCCTTTTTTAAAGGCGGTACAATTTTTTTTAAAGTTTATTATTTTAAATTTTACATAGTCTTCTTTAATGTCTAATGAAACCGAAGCGCAACGTTCACGCCGACAAGTACAACCTTTGCAATATTTCTTTGATTTTTGTTAATTTTCTAATAAGTTGCTCAACCGATTATGCTAAAATTTATATGGGACCAACAAAAAAAGTCATTGAAATCGCTTCACAGCCCGCGAAAATATTGACGGACAGCAGAAAAAAAAACACAATCGAGTAGAGAACCTCCTCCTTTTTTTTGAAGTCGTTAAAATCCGAACTTACAACAACAATTGAAAAAAAAATGTAAAATTAATAAGCTAATATTTTATGATGAGTTTTCCAAAACTACCCAAATATGTGTTAAAAGTAAAAAAACAAACCAGTGCTCGCATTATGTCAGTAAAACGCCGAAAAGCGGGTTAATAAAGAGCCGTATAATAACCACCATGATACTATTTTATCTTCGTTGGGGTCGGATGGTGTTTTTAAAAAAGAAAAGAGGTCATTAGTATTACAATAGCCCGGCTGGTGGTCCATCAAAATAGACGATAATAATATATTTAAATTATGTATGTTGGGACATTTTGTCGCCCGCCTGTGTTTGTCCATGTGATATTGTTTTGTTTAGTTGATCTACCTCGTGTGACCGTATGCAAGTATATATGAATGGCTCATAAGTCCCCGGAACTGCTGGGGAAGATAACGCCGTTTGAACGGGACTCGGTTTTATTTCTTTTTAGTTCAAAACATTTACTCGAAGTTTTGGATCTACGAAAAAAACAAACAGACAGACGGTATAAATTTTATCAGATAGGTTTCAAAGACTGCGTTATGTCACTTAAACAAATAAAAATAAAGCTGCATGTAAGACCGCTGCACACGAGACTGGATTCGCCGCTAGACTTGACTACTAGTTTTCTAGCGCTGGTTTTCTTAATTGCTTTTTTATGTGCTCGCTTCACACGAGACGTTTTTTCAAGCTCTGGTGCGCGCGCAGTGATATATATCTATAAACACATAGCAAAACCTGTTGTCTGATTCTGAGCAGAATGACGCCATGTTGGTTTGTGGGAGTTTGTTCATGTCGCCCACGTGACAAGATACTGTTTCCTGATTGATTCTTGCTAAGAGCAAGCAGAGGACATATCAAAAAAGAGACCCAGTTCTAATTTTACAATCTATGTTATGAGCAGGTGAGCCCGCAGTGACGTCGTTTGCATCTTTGTAGCCAGCATGCCGGACAACAGAAGTCCCAGCAGTGTTTCTAGCTTCGTGTGCAGCGGCCTTAAAGATCTGTTACCAAGTGAACAACAGAAAGGGGCGTGTCGATCGAGTTTCCCTCTCAAAACAATCGCACTTATATACTACCCGTCAGCCAATCGGTTTCGATTCCCCGCTAGCAGCTCATTTGCCCCACTCGTGTTTGTTATAGGTACACCGTGGAATAAAATTACTCCTATCACGACTAAATTAAGTTTCAATTCAAAAATCGATTAGGTTTATTGTAGATTCGTCGTCAATGAAATTGATACGAATAAAAATTCAATACCTGGCTAAGCGTCTGCAGTCAAGGTCTTATTTTTTACTGAACATCCTGTATATTTTTACAAGAAGTGACGGTGCATTTATAATGTTGTCCGTATATAAATTCATATTTTAAATGCATCCACTTACATAGGAACACATGGGTTCTTAATTTTGTTGGAGTACAGCCAAAAGAAGAAAATTTAGTTGCGATAAAACTTCAGTTGAAGTTCCATCCTCTGCAGCTTGGAAAAAACTTCTTATTATACATATCACTGATGCGTCATGTATCGAAAAAAATATTGCGCTGCAATGGATTCGTTAATTTCTTCTTAAATTTTGAAGGCTGGTTTAAATAAACTTAATTTTCGTTTTACATAAAAAATGGTGTTAAAAATTCCACGCTAAAGTACCCTATAATAATAAACTGCCGGCCCTGTCCGGCTTTGTTCGAATTTGTAGATTTCCACCGTTTTTTCGGCGACTTATGTTGCAAAATTGATATCCACGAAAGACGCTTAACATAGAAATGGGTATAGACTGTGTACACGAAGCCTATTAGCGAATTAGTGAAATATTGAACTCACTTTTTATGGAAATCGCGACATGTTTGCAAGGTGATAAGTCAAAAACTTTAGTTGTAGGAATGGTTACAACCAGCGCCTCTGGTGTCAAATTACACTCTGCTGGTGGTGGGGGTAAGCGTTTCAGTCAGCTCCAATCAGAGCCTTTCCTTTTGTGAGGCGATCAGAGAGCATAACGCCCCCTTTTGTGAACCAATGAAATGATATGAAACAGACATTATTCTCCAATCCGAGCCTTTCCTTTTGTGAGGCGATCAGAGAGCATAACGCCCCCTTTTGTGAACCAATGAAATGATATGAAACAGACATTATTCTCCAATCCGAGCCTTTCCTTTTGTGAGCCAATCAGAGAGCATAACGCTCCCTTTTGTGAACCAATGAAATGATATGAAACAGACATTATTCTCCAATCCGAGCCTTTCCTTTTGTGAGGCGATCAGAGAGCATAACGCCCCCTTTTGTGAACCAATGAAATGATATGAAACAGACATTATTCTCCAATCCGAGCCTTTCCTTTTGTGAGGCGATCAGAGAGCATAACGCCCACTTTTGTGAACCAATCAGAGAGCATGAAACAGACATTATTCTCCAATCCGAGCCTTTCCTTTTGTGAGAGAGCATGACGCCCCTTTCCGTGAACCAATGAGTTGATAGTTATAGCGTTAATCGACTATATTTTGTTGTCGACGGTTGTTACATATGACCATCTGAAAAGAGCGGGAGATCAGAGAGAGAGAGAGAGAGAGAATGGAGGGAACACATGCTTGATAAATCGAATCAATTTATATTTAGTAAAATCATTTAGTTGTTGATTCAAAGTCGTTTATTACATGAATGTATTTTCATCTCTAATTCATTGTCATCAGATCAGTCCGTTTTCTCATCACCGGATATTCTCAGATTACAATATAATGATAAAAGTGCAATCTCCAATGTGTCACATATATAATATAGTCATATATGCTGACACGTATAAATAATTTATCAAGAATGTTAATCAGGTTAATTAAGTATACTCCGAGCCATCTCTGATCAAAAAAACGGAAGCAAGCTTATATGATAATCCGCAAGATGGACTTGTAACATGAGATGAACACTTGACTATCCGCGCCATCTATGATCAAAAAACGGAAGCGACTGCACGCTTCATTATCAGCGTGATGTAAGCTTATGCATTCGGCCGACAGGTGGACTTTTCTGTTGCACTAGACTGTTCACGCCATCTCTGATCAAAAAACGAGGATATATGAAACACATACTTACCACATACTTCTTTAGTAATAATATCTGAAATATAAAAGATTTCTTTCCCCAAGGTAGTTTGTTTTTAAATAAAAAGACATATAAAATACGTTTTTATTATTTATTGTAAAAAATCAATACAGAGTTAATAATAATATTGCTTAAATCTAATTTACTGTATCCATGCTGAACGTATTGATATCTGATCGATTATATTTATCATCATCGTCATCACTACCAAAATCGCAATCGGTGGTGTCGTCTGAATCTTCGAGTAAATTTTCCGATGTGTCAAAAATAATTTTAATTTTTAAATCACCAACCGTTAATATTTCTTTTTGCGGCTGCAAATCCGTACAATCGATATAGTTTGAAAGTAATATTTCGTTTGTGTATTTATTTCTTATAATTACTGTAATACCGGCCTCGTGCATTTCCATGTTGTTTTGATTATTATGCACTAAGCTTAGTATGTTCTCGACGGATGATGACGATGAATTGACAGTTCTTAGCACCGGACTGAGAATATGAGAGACTGCTTCTATTCGTCTTTTAAACCGTTCACGATCCCTAGCAATCTGCTCCCACATCCCCACCCTTGCTTTTCGATATGCAAAACTCCAACAAACCATATATTTAATCTCTACCTTATCGTTAAAACGTACAACTTTTTTTTTTATTATTATTTTTATCCATTACAGCTATTAAAGTCAGATATAATTTTTTCACTCTAACTATGGAGATTTCATAAAAGAGTCTTTCGTAATTAAAAGTGTGTAAAATATCTTTAAGTATAAAAAAATCATTGGAACTTAAGCGTAGACAATTCAACAACTTACACTTATCTAAATACATTTTATAATAAATATTTATGCTGTTTGAGTTGTAAACGTACAAGCATAATAAACTGTTTACAAGGTTTTTCATTTCAATATATCAATATATCTAAATCCCCTCCACTCGAAGGCCCGAGCTTCTGGTGAGATCCGTCTCGACACAACAGATCGTTTCGTTATTAATCGTTAAGTTTCGCTGCAGTTTATGTGTGAGATTATTAATATCTTGACGAAAGTTTATATCAACGTTTAAAAGTTTCAACCGCTTCAAATAACTATGCAATTTTTCGTATAGTTGATCGAACGTCCTTTTATCGTTAACTCGCAGATTGATCATTTTTACATAACGTGTATTTCTGATAAACACTTCGAAAACTACACGTCCGTCGTCTAGAACGAATCGCGCGAAACGTGGATCTGTCTTTAAAAATCTTATACCTTCCTTCCAAGGAACGGGCGTTTTTTGCACAGCGTTATTTTCGTCGAAGCAAAATCCCCATTCTTCTAATTTTTGTTTATTGTCTGCAGAGAGATTGATAAAACGTCGTCTGTGATTGAACAGTTCTACGCTGAGAATTTCCTCTAAAGTGATCGCAGATGGTCTCTCAGGCACGAAACCAACACACCATTCTTCATCATCACTCATAACGGTGCTGAATACACTCATTTTTTCCCAAAGACTGAATTGTTTAAAAATAGTTATGTAGTATTTATGTTGTTTTCCCCACCACATAAATTGCAAAATGTCACTTCCTTCACGAAATATTCGTGTCCGTTGCCCACGACGAATTGATCGTTACAAATTCCAATTCTATGACTCATTTACACTATTTTCGTAACCGTATTTTGCAGAGGATGATAAGTAAATAGCTTATCGTGCAAAATCAAACAGTAAGCCGTAGTGTCTGGATGGAAATTTTCATGAGATTCAATCATCAATTTGATATCCACAACGCCTTTCTTGATGGCTTCCGGTTGTCGCGAGCAATCGAATACAATTAGCGGTGATATGGTTTTGAATTCATTTTTATTGAAAAGAGGATCGTTTTTGTTTCCGTAAAAGTAGGCTTCTTGACCTTTCAGATATTTCTCGTAGATGACATTAAAGTCATTTTTATCAAAATTCATAGTGAGCGGTTCGTAGGGATACGATTCGGAATTTAAAAAGAGCTTGGCCGAGCGCAGTTTACAGTGATCGAAAACGCTACTGTCCTTTAGTTGTGTGCCGTAGCGTTTCGTTTGAAAGCCAACAATTATCATACGCGGCGTTTCGACTTGATTGGCGCTCGTTACAGTCCATGCATGCTTTGTAGTTGTCGGCAGCGTAGGATATTCATACAGATCCCACGATCTAAACACAATGTTTTTATTCTTATTTGCCGTCTTCAAAAGTTTAATTTTCATATCGTTAGACGGTATGATATAAGGCACGTTCCATTTGATGGATGTTAATTCTATTTTAGCCGATTTTTGAAGTTGTCCTGCGGGCGCCGCTGTTGTAAAAATTGCTGAATTATCATCCCTCTTACGTATCAATATCAATTCTTGTTTACCGTTCATCATAGCTCTCTTATGATCGTGCGCGAAACCCAGAATGTATTTCAAAGGTAAGCTAACGCTAAAATTTCCCTCTGAATCCAACAAGTTTGCGTTGTTTGAACTTAAATCCCAACCGCAATTTGACAATGCCCTCACATCGTCCGGACTATGCAGCACATAACCGATCATTGTGGAGGTAATGCCCACATTTTTAGTCGAATCGATTTGCACGCCCCACAATTCATAGCGAATTTCCTCAAACAGATGCGCAATTCCGTTGTTGATAATTCTCGAAGTTTCTGCCGTTCCGCCGTCCTCGCCAACCAATTTTCCGCGCACTTCGAGCACGCTGTCGTGAGGAAAAGTTATGGTGTCCTGATTTTGAATGGCTATGCGAATTTCATCGTTGGTCTTCAACTGATTGGTGTTGAACGGTTCCTGCGAGTGTACGCGAATCGAGTCTATACTTTCGTCTAGAACGATCGGAAAATCAACAGTCAAAATGTCTTGCATTTTTTTTTTTTTTAATTTTTTAATTCGAGTCCGATCGATTTTAGAAAATTTAAATTCTCTCTATTAATTTGATTCTTCCTTTTCGATTCGATTCCCGTTTTTCTTGTTGCCTTTCTACTTTTATTTTCAGTTGTTGCTGTTTCTACTGCTGTTTTCGCTGTTACCGATTCAGTGGACAACGCTCGACTGGTGTTACTTGTCGTTTGCAGCTGATCTTTAAAATAATAGTCTCCGTAATATATTCCCATTTTACAAGCGTTTAAGATGTAAACGCACGGTAACGGGTTCGCCGTTGAAATCCACCGATCGATCGTCTTGATCAACAATAGTAATTGTAACGTTGTCTATCACGTTGCGATTGATTGGCAAATAAATAACGTTTCTCGGCGTTAAAGAGATTTTATAGCCCGGCTCCTCTTGCGGATAGAACTGAAACAAAGTGTGCTCGGGCTGTCCGTTTAAATAGGATCCGCTGACGATGTTACATTTCACTCTGACGGCGTTTATTTTTGAAATGTGTGCCGTAAAATCTGATTTGTGTGCACTGTTTGCCTCCAACACTTTTCGCGTCTTGCTGAAACCCAGCAGAGATCCCACGCTACCTTCGACACCGATGTCTATAATCACATCACTCTTTATTTCCGTTTTCAACGTGTTGTTATTTGCTTTGATTCTAATGTTTCTGTTCACTTTTTTCAATTCTTCGACAAGGTATTCGTTAATATCATGGATATCATACGTTCCTTTTGGTATCTCGATCGTTTTCCTATTCTCATCAATATCTGGAAGGTCTGGATCACGGTAGACAAATTTATTGTTGGTCTCATCGATATTTGGAATCGAGTGCCACGACTCAAACTCAATCAGTCCCAATTGATATTCTTCGTTTTCGTCGAGCACTATCGACGGATAAAAGGAACTACTCATCACCGACTCAATTCCGCTCAGGGTAAACGTGAATGACATTTTCTAAGTTTCCAATAGGAAAAACAAGCAGTGATGACCGCACAAAACTGAGTTGAATTTCTGTCTTCTCTCGTAGTTATATACTATTTTGCAACCTTTCAAATAATCAACGAGCTCTCTCGGTGGTCGCAAGTTACCGAAACTGTCAAAGTACTTAACATTTTTGCCGACTTTTTTGTACGCAACCCAGTGCGTTCCGGGACCGTCTCTATCATCCAAATTTACTACGGCGCTCTCGTTCTTTTTTGACTTTTTAGGCAGTGCGTTTCTCATGTACACACCTCTGAACAACTTAACGTTTAACATTTTTGCATAGCGTTCGATCTCCGCATCGGTGAGCGCGTGTTTCGGCAATATTTTTAAAAGTTTTTTGAAGTCGTCGTGGGTCGGTAAGGTCTTAAAAAAAGCCCATAACCTCTTCTATACGGCTTCAAATACAAGCCGCTTCCTTTTTTACCGATGGCTATGGCTTCCATTGTTTCATTGTGACGATTCGCTTCGGCAAGTTTATCCCTGGCCCCCTTTGCATCTATAACGGTTCTGGCAACGTTCGCAGCTCCGCCGGCCAGAGCTCCCAACGCCGACAGGCCTGCAAACAGCGGGATTAGCGGTAAAAACCCCCCCGTTTTGGGTACGGGTATCACTCGAGATTCACCGCCGTTTTTTTTTATTGCAGCAGCATATTTGTTCACACCCGTCGAGCTTATAGCGTCGAGTTCCCGCTGTGCCTGCTTAATAAGACTGTTCTTGACGTTGGAATTTCTAGTTTTCACACTCCTTCTACCTTGTCTCAGCGTCGACTTTGCTCGTCTGCTTGAGCGTTTGCGTTTTGGTGTAACGTCTGCGGATGATGAAGAAGTTCTCTTTCTTTTCATACCCATGCCGAGTTTAGTTTTAATTTTCATAGCTGTCGCCGTAAGCAACGCGGCTGTCTTTTCACCCAAACTAGCGTCTTTGGCCTTCACACGGTCCCAAGCTCTTTCGAGAAGTTTGCGATCGGCTATGTGACGTTCTTTTAAATTCTTTGTGTTTGCGTAGGCTATGTCGTGCTCTTTACAACCTTCATCCAATCGATTCACACCTACGTCGCCTCTGTCCAAACGCTTCTCCAACTTTGTTCCGGGTCCGCAGAAACGATAGCCGGGTATATGTAGTTCGAGCGGTAATTTGTTGATTAACGTGTTGACAAGTCCGCGTCCGCTAACGAAATCCCCTAATGAATGGACGAAGACCATCTTTTATACCACGTCTTTCTTGAGTATCCACGAGTTGTGACTCGTCAAAACCTAGCCACTTAATAAACAATTTATCACCTTTTGTTTTCAAGACTTTTTCCACCAAATAGACGTTATTGTTCTTGTCGGGCACTTTTTGAAGTTCCTCCTCGTAAAAGCCGCCCTTGATCGGTGTTTTGTTTGCGTCGATCAGCTCGTAAGTGCGCGGATTGGTGTTCAGTTTTACTTTAAATACCGTAAAAATTTCAGTCGTCCAATTGGGAAGGTAGCCTTTGTCGAACAAATGTTTATATTTACTGATGCGCACGCGATCGCCAACGTGTATTTTTTGTTTTCTAGCGTCCACTATTTTTAAATTGGAGTAAACGGTCTTTAATAATTTTTTTTCATTTTTTGCATTCACCTCTCTCGGTTTCATTTTTATAGTACTGTGTTTGGTGTTGTTGTATTCGGCTACAATGTTCGGCAACGCCTTAAACCATTTGTAATTTCCTTCGATGCCAAAGTGTTTCCACAATCGCGTCTTCAGCGTTCTTATGAAGCGCTCGACTATGCTGCTCTTTAAATTGCTAAAAGATGAATAGTGATTTATGGAATATTTTTTCATTAAATTTTGAAAATTTGAATTGTAAAATTCCGTTCCGTTGTCCGTTTGCAGATTACGAGGCGGCTTTTTAAGTGTTTTTAAAATTTTCAACATGGCGTCCGCAACCTCCTTTCCACGTTTGCTTTTCAACGGCTGCGTCCACGCATACTTGGAAAAGGCATCGATTACAGTGAGAATATATCTGTAGTTGTTGTTCACGCCGGCGTACGGAATCATTTCGGCCAAATCGGCTTGATAGAGGTCGTAGAGACCCTTGACGATCACGCGTCTGCGTCGATAGTTCTTTCTCGCCGGCTTGTGCAGCTCGTTGACAATTCTGATTTTTTCTGCAGAGGCTTTTTGCGGCAACTTGTTATTTGTACGTTTCATTGTTATTTTGGTGTGTGAAATATGGGATTTAAAAACAATTTTCTGTGCTGCACGTTTGACCGCGACGTTTTCACAACGGGACTGTGCAGTTTCTCTTTAACAACAGACGCAATTTTTAAGTTCGTGTTGGTTAATATAGGTTCTAATCGGCTAACACTAATAGAGTCGTTGGTAAAATATTTTACAGTGGTTTCCGATTTTTGTGTATTGTCGTTATGAAATGATAGAAATCGAAATGATGTTCTCTCTCCTCTATGCGGAATGTTAATTATTTCATTGGTCTCATCTAGATATTTAGTATAATGTTGAAATGATGACACGTCTCCTTTTCTCTTCAACTTTTTTGCTTCGCTCAAAACCGATAGTTGCAAGGGGAGATTTTTTTTATAAAAACGTCTAATTAGCGGTTCTCTCGCGGTCATCGATTCGTACCGAGTTTCCATGCCCGTAAGAAAACTCACAGATTGTTCTCGATAATTGTTGCTGTTATCATCATGAACTTTTTCAGCATCATCATTTTTTCTTATTTCATCAATATTTTGCAAAAATGTTGTTTTTTTTTGTGTATCATCATTTTGTATAATAGTATAGCCGTAGTCGTCATAGTTGTTCCTTTTTATTCTCTTTGTTGCACTAGTCTGCTGCAACAAACTATTGAACGGTGCAAGCTGTTTTCTTTTGTACAATTCAGCTGCAGCAGTGCGTTTTCTTAGATTAGCGTAAATAGTTCTCGCCGCCCTTTCTGCACTTGTTAAATCTCTCATAGTTGCTATGTCAACATCAGCTCTGCCATGTCTATTGAGCGACAACATTTCATTGACTTAACAACGGATATCGTAGGTATATTTCCACGCCTAGCGTAACCCTGTCTTTTATTTTTAACTGTGTTGTTTTAGCACTAGCTGAAAATTTTATGCGATCACCGTTGCTGATTTTTGTAGAGTCGAGCGTCGTATACAATTTATCGTTGATGAATATATTCGTGTCCACGGGCGATGTTCTTATAGACTGTATTTCCATCCCGTTGACCTCCTCACCGAATATATACTCTACGAATCCTTCGGCCAGAGTATAATGATTTTCGGGTGTTAATTTAGCATCGCGACTGAACAGACGAATTATAAACCGTCCGCTATATTTTTTCAAAAAATCCATAATCAATAGTGGTATTGATTCGTTCATGTAGCAGAGCATCACTTCTGTTATTTTTTGGTTAAAATAGTCTACCGTAACGGCATCCTGTTGATTTCCTGTCGATGTACCGACATTTATCAGTTTTTTACCATTAAAGTCTAACGTATCATTATTTACAATTTTAAATCCTACTGCTGCAGGAGGAGGAGGATTGTGAACTAGTTTCCGCAGGCGTCTACTGTGTCTACCGAACTTATCTACGGGCATGTCGAAAGGGCACTGAAGATCTAGTCAAAAACAAAACTCAATTTATACAATAACGTTTGCTTTTCTCAATTCCTCCATGATCGAGACAATTTCGTTGTGATGAGACGTATTGCCGGCTACTTGGGAAGCGTACAACAATTTCAGTCTGTCTACCAATTCGTTCAAATCATTCCAGTACACATATTCTTTCTTCTTGTTTCTGTTCATTTTCAAAAATATTCCCTCGCCGCTAGGCAGAGCTGCTCCAGCTCTGCTCCTGTTCTGTTCTGACTCTGCTGCTATCCTATCGGTATTTTGTTTATTCGCAAACAGAGGCATGATTATATTTTTATATTTAAAACCCGCGTTGCTCTTAATTTTACCATCGGCTTTTAGATGAGCGCCTGTATATTCCAAAATCTTCATGTATATGTCTTTATCCGTTTGCGTATAATTTTCGGGTTTTTTCATGAAAATCAATTCATAAATTCCCGGAGTACCGTCGATCTTGAGCTGATCGATAACAAGATCGTTTTTATGAAAAGTTATTTTCTTATTGCCAATCATGTATTTTCCATCGCCGTCGCTGTTGTCTATATTATACTTAACACCATAAACGTAATCCTTATCAGTCACGGGTTTTCTATTTAAATATAATTCTGAAAGACTTGTGGTGGTGGTAGGCGTACTAGATGAAATCGGTGATTGAAAATCAATTTTACGGCTCAAAGCCGCTCTTCTTGTCGTCGTAGACACTTTCCGTGGAGTTTCGTCTGATTTTATTTCTCTCTTAAGACACGCCCGTTCTTCTTCATCCTCCTTCCTCACATGATCGATTAGAACTTTTATCGGTTCGATGAGCGGTTTCAATTGCGTCTCGACACTTCTACTCTTCTCAAAATCACCAGATTTTATTTGATTATACTTATTTCTAACAGATTTAATAGCTCTCCTCAAACGCCTACGCAGAGAAATTTCGCTTTTTTTCTTCATGATACACAGAGAGAGAAGTAGTATGACTGTGAAATAACTGAACAAGACGTGTATATTTATACTTCCCGTTTCACGGCTATGAATTTATCAAAATTCATCCTATATCTGCCTGAGTTTATGTCAGAGTCTTTGTCGATCACGAAAAAATTATACTTGTTCTCCGCCCAGCATTTGGCGCACAAATTTTTAAACTCTTGAAACGACATGTCCGTATTGACATAGTCGTCGTAGACATGACGCAAATTCATGTCATCCTGTTTGAAAAGTATAATAAAATTCGCATTGTCTCTGACGAGCTGCTTAGGTATTCTACTGTACGATTGACACAGGTAAAAACTGTCTACGTCAGCATGTCGTCCCATACTGAAATATTCGCGAATGTTACTTTGACTTTCACACGCTACATCGTCGAAAATAAAAATTGAATTCGGCTTTGCCTCGTTCGGATGCATTATTGTTTCGCTGGCGGTGAAGGTGTTATAGCCCAACCCGTTGCCTACGCCCTTTAAAATCTCTGCAAGCATTCGATACTTTTCCTGTTGAAGTGATTTTGAGTAGACGTAGACGTTTTCAAATTTGAGCGCGTTTTCGTCAATTAACAGCGAAATCATTACATTAGTCTTACCACAATTCGACGGTCCTACAATAATGCACCTTACTGTGCCGGGAAGTAATTGTCCATGTTTTTTAATTATTGATTCATTATTTTGATCTAGATTTAAAATTTTAATCTTTACAGGTTGTTGTATCAATTTCATTTTTTTTTAGCAATGCACTGCGTAACGTTTCACAAAGACAACTGATCATAGGGAACGGGAAAGAGGGGTTTTTATATAGAGAAAAAAAATGCGAACTTTTAAATTTATTTTATTTGTGAAAAAAAAATCATTCAACTTTTTATGTCAACGGTAATTAATAAAAAAAAAACAAACTAAAATATGCTAATTAAACTCGAATTCAATTATTGAACAAAATACACATTTAAATATAATAACCAACAATTAAGATACAGGTGTAGCCACCGTTCGCTACATTGTTAAGAAACACCCATTGTTACATTGTTTCTTGTTTCTTAACAATGTAGCGAACGGTGGCTACACCTGTATCTTAATTGTTAGTTATGCGTCCTTATCGTATGAATATTCACATAAAAATATAATAACCTATATTAATTTTGTGAAAAAAAATCAATTTAACATTAACGCAACTTTTTTTAAAAAAAATTACATACACTAAAATATGCTAATTAAACTAGAATTATACTAAAATATGATAATTAAACTCGAATTCAATATTATTGTATAAAATGCACATTTAAATATAATAACCTATATTAATATGTGAAAAAATCAATTAACATTAACGATACTTTTTAAAAAAGAAATACATTCACTAAAATATGCTAATTAAACTAGAATTATACTAAAATATGATAATTAAACTCGAATTCAATATTATTGTATAAAATACACATTTAAATATAATAACCTATTTTAGTTTTGTGAAAAAATCAATTCATTAACGATACTTTTAAAAAAAAAATACATACACTAAAATATGCTAATTAAACTAGAATTATACTAAAATATGTTAATTAAACTAGAATTATACTAAAAAAATTGTCCTTCTTAAACATTATTTAAAAAAATAGTAATGTTTTTTTATTATTTAAAAAAAATAGTAATGTTTTTTTTTTAATCTCGTCACTCTTTGATTTTACAGTGACCCCACGCTAGAGTTTTGTGAGAGTCTGCCAATAAACACCTCTTATCGTCCGCTGCACTGAGACAGATTTTATTAGTTTTTTGTACAAAAACGTCATGCTTCACCGATCTAAACACGCACATTTCACACATTAAAGTCTCACCGGTCTGTAAGCAGTGCAAATAGTCGTCGAACTTCAATTGATTGTTAACAACGTTCTTTTTGACACCTTTTGCTCTCTTGTGACAATGACTAGCGCTGCCAAACAGTCTGAAACAGTACATTTTCGAGCGCAGGCCTACAAATTCAGCGATCAGGTTAGAACCCGTTTCAAATTTGAATTTGCCGAGAACTTTTTTGTTGACCAGCGGAAGACCGTACTCGTTGTCGACGGGAAAATTGGATGTGTCGAACAAGTGTAGGTCAGCCTTTATGTCCTCATAAATATCGTCTGTCATCACCTCGAGAAAAAAGCTGTCCGTGTCGGTGTAAACCAAATTGACGACATTGTACTTTTTCTTTAAATAATTATAGAAAAAATCGTACATTAAGCATTTGGACAGGTCGAGAACTGCTGCGCCGATGTAGTTTGGCTTGTTATATTCTACGGTGAGTCGTTTCATCTGCACGGCTGCCAGCTCGCTGTCAAAAATGGCTATTGAATGAAAATTTGGCTGACTGATGTAGTGTTCGGCGCCGCGCTTTTTTCCTTGACGCTCCCAACGGCTCACCAAACGCACGTCTACGCGCTTTTCTACGCTTTCAATAGATTTTCCATAACACGCGTTGTTCTTCATCTTGTACATATCCTTCTCGAATTCGGACTCGGCTAGAGCACGCAGCTCCGTATTCCTATCAATATACTTTTTCAAAAAGCACGATTGGGCAAATTTCAACACTCTGTGAATTTTTTTCACCTTGAGTCCATGTTCCAAACACTGTTTGAGGTATCTATAGTGAAGTATGTAGCGGTCTTTGTCATGTAGCGTACTTATCAATTTTGTCTGTTTTGATTTAGTGGTCGGGGGAATTTTTTTTTCCGCGCAAAATGGAAAGTCGTTGTGTCTGTCGTGCAAATGAGTCGGGTATTCCAAGTCAACCTCTAAGAAATAACCGCTCTCACCGTTCTCGTCGTTTAAAATTTGTTTCAAGTCAAAATTTTCAATTTCGTCCTCGCTCAGCCAGCTAAACCCACCTGTTGGCAGAGGCTGAGACATTGCCCAACCGTACTGATTGTTTGCGTCTAAGTATACGAGAAATGAGGACGGTTCATCGGGGTTGTATTCGTTTCTCATATATTTGTTGTTGGCGATGCAATGACGTTTCGCGCAATAAGAAATACCACCACGCAACGATTTCCGAATAAAGTGTACCATATCAATATCAGACATCAGTTCAAGTTCCACCTGAGTATATTTCAACATCGCATCCCACGACATTCCCGGCAGCGTATAATAGCACGCGGGATCGAGTTGATATGTTGCGAGTTCTAGTTTGCGAAATTTTTCAAAGATATCACAGAGGAGAATCACATCCGTTTTCAAATAGTTATTCGAGTAGTCGAGCAATGTTTCACACTCGAAAACCGTCCATACTTTTTTTGCACGTTCGTATTCCTCCTCTGTGATATTTTCGTCATTTAATTGAGAATAAAACGATTCAATGGGCGGTAGTTCCTTTTCGTTTAAGACATCGAGCGAAGTGACATACTCGTATGGAAAAATGCCTTTGTCTGTGACCAGTTGAAATTGTTCCATGTCCGGATATTGATTTCTGAGCTCGATAAAGTCTTCTTCCTGCATCGTTTTTGCCAATTTGCTCAAACTGCATGAAAGAAAACGAAACGAATCCAGAAATCTGATTTCAACACACTTTTTACTTTTAAAATAATTATTTTCATCCTCATCATCATCATCATCATCGCATTCAGACAAAGGAAATTTCGCACTAAACGAGATGTACTTCTCTTTATTTACAGGTATAACCGAAATATCATCACAAACCGATGCCAACTGTTTTATGAATAGATGACTGTCGAAATTGCTCAAATTATGAAAAAATACCGGAAGAAATTTTGGAATTTTATAATTTAAATTACAAATGCTATGCGCATATCCGCGAGGTTCGCCCGTCAAATGATCGTGATCCAAAACAATCGAATTACTCTCTTCGACGGTGAAACTCCTCTCGCAGATATGGCATTTGTCTTTGCGCAACCGTTCGATATCTTCGCTTTTGAGTTTACGTAAAGGAACTACCCGGTTTAAAATTTCATAAATTTGTTTCGCGTCCGTCACAAGACTTTGAATGAACTGTATTGTGCAGTCGCTGCCGTTAAAAATTCTCAGTTTGGAGAGCGATGCGTCATAGCTACACTTTATATAGTAGGAAAAACTGTGCGGAACGTGTTGATTCAACGACACTGTAAACGAACTGGAAGAGTCGGGCATTGCCGTATGTATGGGTTTCAGTATAGTTTCCGAGTCGGCGTAAATTACAAAAGGTAGCAGCTCTTTTCGTTCATAATTTTTAAATGAAATAATGTTGCCGGGACTTTCGCGCCCTAAACGGTCTTTTTTTAAATCTGCTGTAGGCAACTTTACCCTCACCTTTCCGCAATCGTATTCACAGTGTCGTTGAAGCAAATTTTCACTGCTGAAATACGACAAACAACAATCACACAGGAATTTTTTATTTCGTTTCTTAGTTAACTGACAAGACACCAATCGCGATAAATTCTTAATCCAGACATAGTGATTGTTGCTTGACGCGTCGTCGCTGAAATATAACAAGTTTACGTGTTTGTTTTTTTTCTCTCGTGTACAGTAGAGAGGACCCACGATGTTACAACGGTCATCGAGACCGAAAACGTTCACGCTGCAAAAATCGTTCAATTTTTCAAACTGTGCAATGTTTTTTATTTTCATCGGAAACTCTAAACCGTTTAAATTTAAAACTTCGCTGTAATGCGGATAGGATGTGATGCGCTCACTGTCCTTGTTTGCTGGAAATAGTGCGCTGACGATAGCCCAAGCGAAGCAAAATTGGTCATTATTTTGAACGCTAACGCAAGCTCCCTTGTTTTTGATTTTTTTCGGTAAGTCTATATAGGAAGAAGCGTGCAGCGGATTATACTTCATGACGTTGAGTTCGAAATAGTCGATTTTTTGCAGAGCCCAGCCCGAATCGCGCTCCTGAAATTCCTCTGCTTTTTTAATAATTTTGTTTTTAAAATCGGTCAAGTGAGCGTCAATATCTGTGCCGGCGTTAAAGATTACATTTTTCGTATTGAACGATTTTAGTTCGCGTGCGATCTTACCATTTTTCAGTAAAAAGTAAAAAGCAAAGAGTTCAAAATTTACTTTAACCGTTATATGTTTTTCGAGGTTGAATTTTATCAAGTCAACGAATGCGGTTCTGTTGCTCTCGAAAAACTCATCGATATTCAAACAACTGTAATTTGTGTTATTGATTTTATAAGTTACTATACGGTGTTTAAAAGCAAACTTTGAAACTTCTATATTATCGCGATGATGCACGTAAATATTCGCTTTATGACTAGTGCTCTTTTGATGAGCGCCAAACGAACCGGCTGACACTTCAACACCACAAACTTCGCACAAGATTGTACCACTGCATTTTTGTCTTTTTGTCGACGATGACGTCGACGGTTCATTATCAGTTTGCAGTTGTCGCTTCATTGTGTTCGTAACGACTGAAATGTCGGCTGGTTTTTCAGGCTTTTTTATATTGTGAGAGCGAGCCAAATGCGCAACTAACTCGTCCGTTTGCAAGACTTGTAGCCCGCACACAATACATTCGTGTAAACCATCTTTGAAAATATCAGCGTGAACGTTTTCATGTCTTTTTCTATTATCACGTCTAGTAAATGACTTGTCACATACAGCACATTTAAACATTTTTCCAATTATATATTTTAATCTAGTTATGTTCGATAAACTTATTTTTTTTCTGAAAAGAAGCAATATACAAGATCTAGCAATAATTTTCTAAAGTACTTTCATGAATTTACACTCTTCAAATGTCTTTGTGCAAAAAATTAACGTTAAATGAAAGCGAATTAATAAACGTGATAAAAACTATTTCACTAAGAAGCAATAGCGACGTAATTTTTTTCTTCGGCAATGATGTTCACTGTTAATGGAGTTCGTGTTCTTTTATTCGTTTCACATTCGTCTGTAAAAAAAAATACTATTAATTATGATGCAAAAAAAAACAACAATGATATAATTCGTTTTAGTTTTACATACTTCTTATAATAATATGTATATTGTGGTTGTTTCTCAATCTTATGACAACTGGGTGCGATGCTCTGCAATTTTTACGATCTGAAGCAAAAAAGAAAAGTATTACAAATCTTTTTTTAAACTGAATAAAAATATTTTCTTACTTACCGATAATTATGATAAATTTCGGTTAATGCCGTATGCCAGACAAATTGTTGATTCCCTTGAAGACCGCACTTTTTTCACTTGCAACACGAAAGACTACACTTTTTCACTTGCAACACGAAAGACTGCTTAAATCAAACTAAAAGAAGATTCATGCTGTGTTATGAAATACTGTAATATCACGCTTAACGCGGGGTGGGGGAATACGATATATACTTGAAATTATACGAAAGAGAAATATGACACCTTTTAAAAATGCTGAGCTGATGTCTTCGTATCCGTTGTAATGTAGATATAACGGCTGTCATGAAAAAGTATTTTTTTCGTCTTCTTAATTATAATACCGTTTACTATTTTATTTCAGACTTGCTGTGTTGAAACTATATCTGTTTGCTTCAAACCGGAAGTCTGATGTTTTTTATAATTAATAATTAACCTGTGAAATAAGTGTGTAAACAAAATATAATAGTATAATATTATATTACACCTTGTATACCGACGAATACAATTTAATTACGACCTCAGCAGAATGCATAATCTGGACTTTGAACTGTTATTACAAAACGCTAAAAAGACAGAGCCGGACTTTACTTGGGTAATATTATTGAATGTTTGTATCCGATATTCTTCTATCACTAGAACTTGTTATTACAAGGTGGGGCATTCGATCAAATTTTATACCCACCATTTTGATTGATTATAGCTGAAGCCGATTGGTTCACTGGCTGGAAAGGGACGGTTGTGTAATTGGAGAATAATGTCTGTTTCAAAACAACTAATTTTGGGTAACTGCCTGATTGGAGTATAATTAACATCCACCCGCCATTTTTGTTTGCTTAAAGCCCCCCCCCCCTGATTGATTAAAACTATCATCTCATCGATTCACGGAAAGAGGGCGCCATTGATCGTGACTGAAACGTCGCAGTGACGCCAGAGTGGTGGTCAATGAGCAGAGCTGTAAGTCCGTACTGAGGATAAAATATCAGTTTTTTTATTTTGCATTAAAATTTGTAAATGAAATCTTTACTTTTTTAAAGTTTATTATAAATAATTTTGTAAATTATTAATAAGTGTCACTCTATGTGCGGCACGCCAAAAAATTTTAAAAACTAAATTGGGTCCGTTGATTAAAAAGGTTGCACACCCCTGATCTAGATTTAAAAAAATGTTATGTTAGACTAATAATTTAATAAAAGAACACGATTCTACCTGTCACATTAAGTTCTCATGATGAGATTTTTTAAGGCCGGACCTGTTTTAGTAATATAAGTGTCGAATTACAATTCTATGTGCACAATGCAACAGAAAAGTCCACCTGTCGGCCGAATGCATAAGCTTACATCACGCTGATAATGACGCGAGCAGTCGCTTCCGTTTTTTGATCATAGATGGCGCGGAGTATACTTAATTAACCTCATTAACATTCTTGATAAATTATTTAATTAAATTATTTATACGTGTCAGCATATATGACTATATTATATATGTGACACATTGCAGATTGCACTTTTATCATTATATTGTAATCTGAGAATATCCGGTGATAAGAAAACGGACTGACTCTGATGACAATGAATTAGAGATGAAAATACATTCATGTAATAAACGACTTTGAATCAACAACTAAATGATTTTACTAAATATAAATTGATTCGATTTATCAAGCATGTGTTCCCTCCATTCTCTCTCTCTCTCTCTCTCTATCTCCTGCTCTTTTCAGATGGTCATATGTAAAAACCGTCGACAACAAAATATAGTCGATTAACGCTATAACTATCATTTCATTGGTTCACAAAAGGGAGCGTTATGCTCTCTGATTGGCTCACAAAAGGAAAGGCTCGGATTGGAGAATAATGTCTGTTTCATATCATTTCATTGGTTCACAAAAGGGGGCGTTATGCTCTCTGATCGCCTCACAAAAGGAAAGGCTCGGATTGGAGAATAATGTCTGTTTCATATCATTTCATTGGTTCACAAAAGGGGGCGTTATGCTCTCTGATCGCCTCACAAAAGGAAAGGCTCGGATTGGAGAATAATGTCTGTTTCATATCATTTCATTGGTTCACAAAAGGGGGCGTTATGCTCTCTGATCGCCTCACAAAAGGAAAGGCTCTGATTGGAGCTGACTGAAACGCTTACCCCCACCACCAGCAGAGTGTAATTTGACACCAGAGGCGCTGGTTGTAACCATTCCTACTACTCATGATGTGTCAAAAAATATGTAATAAGGAAAACTGATGTTAATTTGTTTACACTGACAGCGGAACGTCAAATTAGGGCGCCAATGGTCTTTATTTTACTTAAATCGCCATCAGCGCAACAGCCCGGAACACAACAAGCATTTCCAGATCGCTTAGTTTTCCTATGTTTTCTTTGTAATTAAAAAAATTTATAAAATTATAACTACTTTCACTTTTAATAAACATTACTCACTGACATACAGAAAATTTGAGTTTGAAGTTGCCCCTAGTGCTCACCACAAACGCTCGCATCGATAAATTTGTAACTCCGCCTTCTGCACATAGCCCATAGTACGATATCCTTAAAAGACAGACATATGCCATCGCGGACTTTTCTGTGGATCTATAAAAGAGGAATGAGTCCACCATACATTTGTTTTGTTATATCTCAAAGAGATTAGGCAGCGTTTTCGATGAAAGCTCCCAGTCGACTTAATTTTTCCCGACATCTTCAACCATCATATTTCAACCAATTTACACAAAAAACATTAATGAGTTATAGACATAAACCTTTCTCTTGAATGACACCGTGTATTGGTGAAAACCGTATGAAAATCCGTTCGGTAGTTTTTGAATTTGTGGCATTCAGACAGACAGACGCGGCGGGGGGAGTTTGTTTTATAATATGTAGGGATACAGCTGTATTATTTTTTATTATAGAGAACAAAATAATAGTCCATCATTTTTAAGATTATTAGCACTAATACAAAATATACAAGGAATTATAAAATAATGAAACAATCAATCGATAATAATAGTTGATCTTCACTGAAAATTGAAGGTTAGTAGATACAGCATGGATGTAACCACGCAACGCAAAGATATAAAACTGAAAAATTGATCTAACAGCCGTGGACGTTTTTGTTATGTCATCTGTAATATAAATGGCGTCGTTAATTTTAATTTAAAAAGAATTACAGTCGCTTTCGTAGGTCTTCTTATTATTACATCACATTTTTTGTCCAAGTCATTGTTCCGTCGAAGTACACGTCATGACAAAATAAATAGTAAGGCTTTCTTGCCCAACTGCGTCAACCGTGAATTTTCATCAAGAAACTACCCTTATTTTTAAAGATGTCCTATTGAATCCCTTCGGAAACTCATAAGTTCAAAATTTGCAGTTTTGATCTGTTGAATAGGGTGTCAGTCTTCGCACATACGGACGGACGAACGACTAGAATTTTAAATCAATTTATTTGAAGCAAATCGCAAAGCTACTTTTTATAGACGTTTAGAATTTTTCTTTTGATTGTTTATACAGGGCCGGATTTACTCTTAAGTGCCGCCCTGGGGCAGCGTGAAAAATGCCGCCCCGTTACCTAAATCCTACATAAAATCAAGTAAAGGTTCGGTATACAGTTTTCAAATAAATAAAATAATTCATTTATGTCAAAAGTCGTTTTTTTACTGATGGGATAACTAGACAAAAATTATAAAATCATAAATTGACAAACAAAACGATTGCTCATCAATTGCGAGATATTTTCAGAGGCAAACGCGTCTGACTGAAAAAAAAAATATTTATAATTTCAACACGATCACACTTCTCGAAGAATTTTCTGTACCGCAAAACATTTTTTTCTCGCGTTTCAAATTTTGCCGCCCTGGTAAGTCCAGCGCTGTGTTTATAGGTAAATGTTAGTACACCTATGGTACCTAGTTGACCTTTTATTCAATATTTGCTTTTCTTTATCGATATTCCTAATAATAAACAGAAGTGTTTGCACAAACACTTAGTGATACTTGATTGTATCCAAATTATGATTGTGCGCATTTAGAAAGAGTTAACTGAATATTTAAAACGTATAAATATATAAAATGTTACATGACTTATATCATTGGACTAGCTTCGCTAGCGTGAAGGTCGATTTTGCCAGCAGATTCGCTATGTATCTTAAGGCCGCTGCACACGAGGCTGAAAACACTGCTGGAACTTCTGCTTGCTACTTGGCTTGAAATGACGCCACTGCAGGCTCGCCTGCTAGCTCACAAGATGGAATTAGAGCAGGTCCTCTTCTTGCTCTGAGCAAGAACCAATCAGGAAACAGTATCTTATCACGTGGGCGACATGAACAAGCTCTCACAAACCAACATGGCGTCACTCTACTCACACAATAGACACGTTTCGCTCTGTGCTTATATTTGAACTGTCACTGCGCGCGCACAAAGCAAGCTTGAAAAGACATCTCGTCAAATCTAGCAAGGAATCTGGCGGCAAATCCAGCCTGGTGTGCAGCGGCCTTTAGGCTCTTAGCCCGAACGAAACAGTACCCTATACTTCAACTTGCGATTTCAATTTCGTCTTAATCGGTACAAACTAATCGGAATTTTGGAATAAACGTGTTCACTCGTCTGTCTAACCTAAACTTTGAAAAATCCAAGAGGAAACGAAATTAACAGACACAGAGGTCTCGTTGTCACAAAAGATCCGCATAAAATCATAAAATAATACTTTTATATTGAAAATTATTATCAGTGCCGTAGCTGAATTCATTGCCGCCGGTGACAAGATTCCGATTTCGCGCCCTCTGATTTTTGTTGGTATATTAAAATAAACCAATCATAATCCCATTGTTGATTGCGCCCTCTCGGGTTTGCGCCCCTGCCGCGGACCCCAATTGCCAAACACTAGTAACGACGCTGATTTATTATTATTATATTTTTATTTAGGAGTTAAATATAGCCAGACCGATTTAATCTAAAGTAGCGAACTTTTTAGATTTACTGTGTATTTTATTGTGCGCTGCAATTTTGTTCCAATATTTGTATAGATAATAATAGTTTTCAATAATATTTTAGTTAGTGCGCGTTATAGTGCTAGGAAAAAATAAGGTGTAAAATATCAACAATCAAAATCCACAACACAATCAAATTTCAGTGCCTGGTGGTAATTAATATACACGACGTGTTTCTTGCGTCTAATTTGTCATAAATATTGTTTATTTGCTTTACACAGGGTTGAACAAAAACGACCTGTTCATGTTTTATCATCAGGAAAACATATGTCTACAAAATTTCAAATCGAATTTGATTTATTAATGAGATATGTGGAAGTTTTAAACATACTAACAGTTAAACTAGTGTGACCTGTGCGAATTATTCGCACTAAATAAGTATAATAATTATCACTTTACAAAATTATTTTTTAAATATGATTGCAGGTATGCAATTCGAATCTAATTTTGCACACTGCTTATAATGTTCTTTTTTTGTTGTATTAAGTACAATAGATGACAGATCGAAGAAATATTTTACTAAAATTGTCATATAGAGGCGCAAGTAGCAAAAGCGTTAAGCTAAGCCGTCAGATGGCATCATGTAGCATTGCTGTGACGTTGTTCAGCGTTGCTCGCTGTTTCAAAATTATAGCCGTCAGATGGCAGTATGCAGTATTTACAATATGAAGATCAGATGACAGATCGAAGTGTTGACGTTGTTTCAAAATTAAAGCCATCAGATGGCAGACGTTGTCCAGCGTTGCTGTTAATTAATTATTTACAAAAACAAAAGCAATAATAAATTTTTTAGTTGTCGATGTCAGTAGAGCAAGCAATTATCTGTAAAATGATATATAATTTATGTGGAGAAATTGTGAGGTTTTTTCTAAAAAGGGAGGCAAACATCTTTAACCTTAGCGTATTAATATATATGATAGTAGCTGATAAAAAAAAATGGGTGCCGTCGTGAGACGTCTGACAGATGTTAAACATAGTGTGTATATACAAGCGGTGAACATGTCAAGTATACTATAGTTGGATAGAAAGGCACACGCAGTACACAGCTCGCTTAGAGATGCAACGAAGTGTATAGTATACGCGCGCGCACATACAAGGGAGTCGAGAGCGGTGACGTAGAGGGGGCATGACGGAATAAGAAAGCGTCATGCCGTTCGGTGTGGTTTTACTGCGCCAATAGATGTTTCACATCAAAAAACAAGATTGATAGCTGCGATTTTTTAAATAATTGAAAATTTTGTTTTAATATTAGTAGAGAGATAGCTTTTTCTCACGTAAGGTTTTGGTTACTCCTGCAGTACACAGCTAGTATAGTACTTATTCTGTGCCTGTGGTAATAATTTGTTCCCACATTCCAAATACACTGCATACGATTTTACAGTGAGTCCGAGAAGGAACTTCTTTTATAGTACAGGAGGCGGTGAATTTTTTTTGTACTTATTTTTCCAGTCGGTGAATATGAAATAGATTGTTCGGATGGTGACACAA
This sequence comes from Xanthostigma xanthostigma, assembly GCA_963575645.1. Lineage (NCBI taxonomy): Eukaryota > Metazoa > Arthropoda > Insecta > Raphidioptera > Raphidiidae > Xanthostigma > Xanthostigma xanthostigma. The sequence continues at coordinate 15,094,920 of OY754469.1, forward strand.
AACGACAATTTGTGAGTCTGGCTAAAATTTTCGGTTCATTTGTTCCTCCGAATAAATGGCGATAATTCAATTTACCAAACATAATTATGTTTACTGCAGGTATAAATCTATTCCGTCTTATTTCGAGGGTATAAATATTTATTCTCCCGCTAAAATAATAATGGCTGCCACATAGATCATAAAACCTAACCTATAAACGTGGAGTTATATCGGTCGGATTTTTGGGTGAACGTCAAAATATTCAACAAAAAGAACAAGGAGTAGGAGTGCAGTGTATTTATATTCTTTTAACTGATTTTTCTACCTGATATTTTGCTTGGTGAATTGAAAGTAAATTTTATTCTAACGAATAAACTTGTTCCAAGATTAGTAGGTACCTTCTATCTTTAATAGTGTTGGGTGAATAAAGGCATTAGTTAGTTCATCATCGAAGTAACATTTCTACAGAATATCACAATTATATTAGTGAAACCGCTATTGTTTTTGAACACTCTGTGCAATGCATTATTTCATTACTGTGTACATATCTACACAAGTATGTTAATTAATGTATGTTCCGTTATTTAGTTAATTATGCGTAAACTGCTTTATGCGTATAGTGAGATTTCCGATAAGATCAAGGTTTCCTAGAATCGAGATAAGTCATACCGCTAACGCAACATCAGGGAATCGCCTCGAATCCACTTCTTGTATTTGTCCCTGTTCCCGGCTAGACTCCAAAGCTGGCTTACCGTTTTCCACCGGCACGCCGCAAACAGCTCAAGATGGATTCGGTTATTCTCATTCTTCCTTATGGTTCATGCTGCTAACGCAACGTCAGACTTGCCTCGGATCCGCACTTCTTATATTTGTCCCGGTTTCCGGCTAGACTCCGAAGCTGGCTTACCGTTTTCCACTAGCACGCCTCAAAACACCTCAAGACGGAGTCTCCTTTTTGAACTGTCTTAACTTACAATCGTAGGTTTCTTATTCTTCCCGAAGGTCATGCCGTCAACGCAACGTCAGGGCCTCGCCTCTCCACTTCTTGTATTTGTCCATGTTCTCGGCTAGACTCCAAAGCTGGCTTACCGTTTTCCACCGGCGCCCTCCAAAACAGCTGTTTCACCACCTCCTTCAAGATGGATTCTCGTTTTTGCACCCGTTTTTACACCATCTTAAGTTACTATTTATTGATCTTTCCGGCATTCCCAGATTTTTTCGTAGACACACAGGTACTGTTCGATATCTTCAATAATACTTGACTCAATTCTTTGCACTATACTAATTCCAAAAGGGAATCAGTAAAATACGAAAAGAAACTGTTTTCCAATTTTCATATGTCCATTGGATGTTTATTTATCCCGATCCGATGTCGGCCCGGATCGGAAAAATTAGAATCCAATGTAGGATCAGCCTATGAATTCAAGGTACGACCTAATAGGTCATATGCATAAAACTCCAAATTGGTTAAAATTTTTATTTCGAAATATATTTTAGTTCTTGATCATAATGTAATGGTTATTTTATTAATCTAATCACTGAAAAAAATACAAATAATAAAAAAGAAATGTAGAAAATAAGCGCTGTTTTTGAATTTTCAAAACGCATCGTGTCGTCAGAGTATATATCAACAACAGTTTTCATGACGACTGTGTCGTCTCACAGTAAGATTATGTCAGTATTTAGAGAAAACAACAAATAAACTTCATTTAGAACATTGATAATTTGACATCAAGGTTGGCATGCATCGTATATCATGACGTCACATAAGCCCGCGAACATGGCTGATTGTTTAAACTGTCTATTTTTGAATGAGAAATTTAATATTTTTTTCTTATGATAATATTACATTTTTAAATGATTATCAATTTTTTTTCCGTATTATGGCTGACTAAATAATCTATTAAAAATATAAAAAAAAATCATGCATATGACCTATTGAAAAGTTGCAGTGCAAGTTGAGAAATTGCCACGTTAATTACTAAAGTTTCACCGCAATTATTAAGAAGTTTGACTTGGCAAGTTTTCAAGGGTCTCAATCGCAAAACTTGCCAACATTGGTCTGTCAATTTCATTTTCAAACTTCTGTTTTTGCACTTATAACATTTTGCTTCTTGGCCATTCATTATAGTAATAAAATCAACTTTACATTGAGTTGTATAATTATATAATTTTTATTTTTAACTATTTCCAACAACCATGAAATATTTCCTAGCGAATGTGTGCAGCTACTATTGAACTTTTCATCATCATTGGTGGGATTCTCTATGCCAAGGTTATAGAGAGGTACCGGGTGTAACAGAAAACTATTTGCCAATTTCAAACATTCAATAATTTTTATTCTTCCCGTCGAATTCTTTCTTTTCGCTACGTGACTAGTGACTAGACCGTTAACTAGGTTGATAATGCGTCATTTGGTTGTAGGAGGTAATATCCAAAACTACTCATCCGATTTCAATTTTTTTTACCAATATTTAGAATGGATCTTCAGGATGGGCATAGGCCATATATTATTGCGCTAAAACAAAAGCGCTTTTCGTGGAAACCAATTTTGCAACAAGTCTACGAAAAAACGGTGGCAATCAACAATTTCGGCGGAAGCCGCTATAGTTATTTATAAACAGATAGTCAGCTGGTATGCACTAATTTCATGATGTTTTTAGTTATATATTTATTAATTTACCATATGAACCATTGTCTATCTACTCAATGTGCGGTGAGCGAAGACAACAAAGCGTATTGAAAATATATCTGCGTCTATTTCTTCGATGTAATTCCCTGATTTCTCCGATGATAGGATTGGTTGATGTAGGTACTTGCATTCAATCTGAATAAAGTATTTCTGTTTCAAAAACTTTGTCTTTTTCTATGACGTTAACATGGGCGTACCCAGTTTTTGGCCCAGGAGAGAGCAAATTAGAAATTTCTTAAGCCGGGTCCCCCGTGCTTGTTTTTCCCTCCTGGATACAGCAGTGCTTACGGCGTAAAAAAGACAGAAATATATGTTTGTACCCTGATGCTTCGATTGCGATTTCATTCCTATGCTCAGTATAGAATAAAAGTATAATATGTTTTATTATTCAATAAACTAAAGATTTAAAGTTTTATTGTCTCTATATTAGAACTTTCTCTTGCACCTTGTAACCGCCGTTTGATCTCTAAAAAAATATAGTTTAAAAAAAACTAAAAAACACGCTTTATATCGCACTAAAAAGTAAAAAATAATTGTTTTAAAATAAGCTTAAAAAGCGTGGGGCGCTTTGTTCCACATTTTCGTACATCGAGCGCCCAACGCTTTTTAAGCTTATTTTAAAACAATTATTTTTTACTTTTTAGTGCGATATAAAGCGTGTTTTTTAGTTTTTTTTAAACTATATTTTATTTTTCACTTTTTAGTTTGAGGATCTATAAAAGAATTTATTAATCCTGGGGGTCCTAATAAGGATAATGGGAAACTGTTATCAAATTATTGCATTGTCATCGGTCCTTGATACGTATGCAAAGTTTCAAATTAATCAGACTTCGGGAAAAGAATTTATTAATCCTGGGGGTCCTAATAAGGATAATGGGAAACTGTTATCAAATTATTGCATTGTCATCGGTCCTTGATACGTATGCAAAGTTTCAAATTAATCAGACTTCGGGAAATTGGTGAAAATAAAGCGTTTACTACAGAGGATCTATAAAAGAATTTATTAATCCTGGGGGTCCTAATAAGGATAATGGGAAACTGTTATCAAATTATTGCATTGTCATCGGTCCTTGATACGTATGCAAAGTTTCAAATTAATCAGACTTCGGGAAATTGGTGAAAATTATGCTCAAAGATTCCGTTACGGACAGTTAGTTACATACATACATACACACATACACACATATTTACAACCCAAACTAATATAAAGCGTTTAAAAATATGCTCGCTTATTCTGCGGATAGCAAGACCCGTTTAGGTGAATGGAAACCGCTCTGGATACCTACCTTCACTATCTTGTTACCTATCTTGGACTGTATCTACTATATGTACAATGTACTTACCTGAGCACACATTTACATTTTATATATAGTAATGTCGAATTAAACATGACATCACGCTACCAATGTCGACGACTACTACTTCCATTGAAGTCGATAGCGTAGAGAACTGACAATGGAATTACGTCAACATGGCTAGATAATGATTGTTTTTCATACCCCCTATAAATTAGTTGCTTTAGGTCAGGTCTGGGGAAATGGCGGCCCGCGGGCCGGATCCGGCCAGCAGTTAGAATTTTGTCCGGCCCGCGAAGCATTTTATAAAATGATTATTAAGAGCGAAAATAGTTTGCCAATATAATTTGGCGCATAAAAAAAATTTAGAAAAATAGTAAATAGCAAGGGCCACAACAGACGAAAAAAGACCTTTTTGTTGCGGAAATGAAAAGACCTTTTTTTTGCTCTCCAAATTTTTGGCCCACGGTCATATTTTCATCAGCAATGTGGCCCGACGATCAAAAGATAATGTGCAGACCAGACATGTAAATTGACCTATAACATACTAGTGCTGTAATGAAAAAGAAAAGTAGGCGCTCTAACCAATTTGACAGTAATTTTCTACTACCGGTAAGATACTGTTATAAGTATACGAGGGAAAAAGTGGACACGAATAGTAATTTTTGAAAATGACCGATATAAGAACACAAGGGAGTGAAGATTTTTATTACACAAATAAACTGTCAAAATTGTTGAATTTGTACTGAAAATCAAGTGAAAAGCAGCTATTTTATAGGTTGTATGACAAAAAATAACATATACATATATCTCGTGCCCAATAAAGTAGTGACTCGTGTGACTGTTAAAACTTGCTGTCATACGTTTCAACACAATGTCACTACTCGTCAGAATAGTAGCATGCGAAATAAAATTAATTGGAGTAGGTACAGGCGGAAACATTATTTTAAAATTTTTAATTATTTAATTTGAAGTAGATACCCAGCTATCTATGTATTTATTTTTCGAAGATTTAGCCCCCATTTCTGCCCACGCTCAAGCGTACCATGGTGAAAAAAATAAACACGTGTTTAATGTTTTTTATCACGAATAAAATAACTAAGTGTTGACATTTGAATTTTACTAACAGTTAAAGCTTTTTTTTTTGTATACATTTTTGTTCCAATTCGTATTCCGTCCGTAATGCAATCGGCAACACCATGACGAAGCGGTATCCAGTTTCAGGCCAGCCATTGGCTGTCTACCAGTCGTTCGATGACGTCACATCAAACACTCCGGTTAACGCACCGATAATTATCGTCTGTCTTTTCTAAATACATACCTTTTTATCGGGGAGCGCCTTATGACTCCAGTCCATTACCTGGCCATGGTTCCGCGCCTACGTAGGTCTCTCTCTCGACGAAGATTAATTGATTATACATCCTTCCCATTGACGTCCAAAAAAAAAAATTTGCACAAAGTTTAAGTTGTAAAGGCTCAATTACATTGAGCGAGTTTAGAAGCGGGCGAGTTGGCTAGTGAGATACGGATGATGACACACAAACTTCTCACTCGCTCACTAGCCAACTAGCTAACGAACCACGTATTGTGATTTTGTTGTTGGTTTTTTGAAGTGAAAAGTTCTTTAGCGGCGTTGTACACTTTTTTTGTAATGGGTAAAAACTGTTAAACTCGCGTCAGATCTGACGCGTCAGGCGTCAGGGTCACGTGACCCTGACGAGTTGTTGAGACGGTCTACCGTACTTGCTTCGGCAGTACATATACTAAAATTCGCTAGATGTCAGTAGCAATATAAGTTACATGCAGTGCAAAAAATTTTAAGCTATAAGCTTTAACAAAACCTTAAGAGATGTCGCCATGTACTCAGGTTTCGTAAAACTACAAATTTAAAAAATTACATCCAGTGACTGGCTGCATGTAATTTTATAAATGTGTAGTTTTACGAAACCTGGATGCATAGCGAGATCTCTTAATGTTTTATCAAAGCTTATAGCTTATAATTTTTTGCACTGCATGTAACTTATATTGCTACTAGCGAAATTTAGTTTAAGTACATCTAGGTTTTCACTTGCGCCGGCACTCCCGGAGTGCAACCCGTCTTTTTTTTCATTTACTTCTCGTGTTAAGTGTTTAAAATTTCCATCTTCCATCTGCAGTAAATCATTAAAATATGGGTACAGTCTAATCTCAAATTATTGCGATAAGCCAAAATATCTTCGTCCTTCAACTCTTTCAGTAAACTGATCGATGTACCATATTTCCAACTTCTTTCTGTCCATGGTTTCACCCACACTCTTCTCTGCATCAATTTGTGCTTTTCTTTTTTTTTAACTTCTTTTTGATAGCATGAGCTAAAATAACGATTCCCGCACGAACTATTTCCATCGACATTTTGTGGACACTGAAACCAGAAACTACCAAGACGCATCTAGTTCACTAGCAACTATGATGACACACGGCTAGTTTTACTAGCTAACAATCCCAAACGCCAACGAGTAGCGAGTAAAGTTGACCGGCTTTCAACTTTACTCGCAGATAGTTTACAATCTGCTACTTGGCTAGTAAACTGATTACACTGAGCGAATTTACTAGCAACTAGCGAATTCGCCAACAAGCAGCTTGTAAACTCGCTCAATGAAGAGAAAATGAAATAAATTACATATTATATACAAATCTGTTAACCTCTTTTTAGGCAATATAAGATGCAGTACAGTTAAAACTGCCCGATTACACAGGTTAAATGTGTAATTTCAGAGAGTACAAAGGTTAAAAAACGGGCACGTGTATTCCTTGGAGTAAAACTTCTTCTAATTTATTTTTACCAATCTCACTTTTTGGGAAATGTCCACTCACAAATTAAATTACGTTGGCTACGCTTATTGGTTTGCGTCCGTAGCTATGTTTCACATTTTGTTCAAGATGTTTTCTACAGATGCGTTTTGATGCCGACATCTGTCAGGCGATGTCTTTAAATACCGATCACAAAATTGGTTTGCATCCAGAGCAATGCTTCACCTTTCGTTCATGCGTTCTGATGCCGCCATCTGTCAGTCGATGCCTTTAAATAGCGGATACTGCATAAACACGTAACTTCCGTCCGAAAAAAGATATGAGTTACTCTCAAGTCGCACCTAAAGAAGTTTTACTTAAAAAAAATATTTTTTTTGTGTAGGTACTGCATGTTATTGAGTTTCTCCCGAAAAGTTGTTGAAAATTTCTGATTTCCATGGGCGCCGCTATACATAATTTTAAACGTTTGAAATTTACAGTTCGTCCGAACATATTGATCTTTAACGCTAATGAACTTTAATATATCGCATATGTATTTATTTTTTTGATAATTTGTGATTGATACATTTTTTTCCTTTTACAGGTGAGTAACTGCTTTACTTCAAAACACTTTAAAACAACCGCACGTAAGTTATCAACTGTTGATTATTATTTTTTGCATTTGTTTCCTTGTTTTTTTTTTCGAAACGGTACATTTCATGGAAAAAGAGTTCCCGTAGACTTCCTTGAAGTCACATGGTTACTGTCTGTCAAAAAATCCAGGCGTTAAAAAATCTTAGTAAAAGAATAGTTTTACAAGTCGTCGCCTTCTAAACCAGCAGGTTCTTCGTATTCTTAAAACGTTTAACTTCGACCGTGAATGTATGCTAAAATAACAGTTTGTATATCTAAAGTGTCGTAATGGATGGTCATTACGTGTAAAACGACAGCCAGCGAATTTTGCAGTCACACGAGTCGTAATAGCATTACGCACGAGGTGTATATGGTATTTTTTCACGTACCTCCTACAAAATAGCTGCAGTTTTCACTTAATTTTCAAAATTTTTGACAGTTTTTTTTTGAGCAAACAATGCTTCTAATATAATAGTTAATAACTGAGAGACGAACAGTGATTTACTATGGATTTAGTATAGCGCGATCAGTTCTTGTTTTCTGTAATGGATCACGTTACATCCCTGTATACCATGCAGATAAAGCAGCTATATTTTTATGTATTTTATGTACGGGTCAGTGAGAAGTTCGGTCGTTCGGATTATAGGGATTGCACTGTATAGCTTGTAACATAGCGTACGTGTGTACTCAGGCAAATGTAAATATTTATATTATTGCCTCAGGCTTCACGGCCAGGGGAACGGAGGCGGAGCGCTATAGCATCAGGTGATGTGCCGTGCACTTTGCACGTTTCAAAACAGAGGTAATACGTACAATTTCGTGACGTCATCCGCGGACGCTTAACATAACCTAGCAAACGTCATTCGGGTGGACCGACAACACGTATCTATTTAAAATTAGAAGTTGACGAATTTGTTTTTGGTCTACTTTCAATCAAAAGGTAAAGTTTGGGTGCCTTGATTATTTATATACTTATAACAGGAATATTTACGATGTCAGACTTGATTTCTTCTGAATTTAACTTCATTTTGATCTTGTAGTAACGGATTTGAACTGAATGATGTCGGCAGACAGATTTGTAAAGTATTTGAATAAAAGTATCACAAAAATACAAATACTTTTCTAGTATTTGTATTTCAAATACTATCTAATAAAAGTATTTATTATTTGTATTTAAATACTTAAAATTGAATATTTTTTACTTGCTTCAAAATAATTTTTTAATTAGTTGAGCGTGTGTATAGTACTTGCTGATAGATCAAGCAATTGCTTGAAAATATTATTATAAATATAACCCCAAAAGTATTTATATTTATATTTGAAATACTTCAGGAGTGTTTGTATTTCAAATACTCTATGCAGCAAAAGTATTTGTATTTAAATACGCAATGAAGCAAGAGTATTGGTATTTGTATTTAAAGACTTAAAAACTATTTTTTACAAGCCAGTCGGAAGAATTTGGCACTGCGTCTCGAGTTTTTTTACATTTTTTTTTTGGGCCGCCATTGGACATACTTACAATGCGAATATTTTATTTGAGAATGCAGCGAAAATGTCGAAACTAAAAATAACATGCTTTTTTCTGCTGGCGATATATAATTTTTATATTTCGCAATCCGGTGGATCGCGCGATTTTTATTTTTACCTACTCCGTGTTTATGCTTTTTCATTCAACGGTTAGCCAAATAATTGTTTTTTTTTTATTGCATATATTCTGTTTTACGTACGTATTGACAATAAGTAATTTTTTCGCCACAAAAAACTAATTACAGTAATATCGTATTGGAAAAATTTTCCATTAGTTGACATAACTGCGTTTGTGTTATTTTCCACAGTGCGCTGAAGAATTCCAGCATATGAAAATATTTACACAAATGTTTTTTTTTTAATTGTTGTTTAATAATTTTAATGTACATTAATTACTAGCGGTCCCGTCCGGTTTCACCCGGGTGTAAAAGAACGAATGGGGAAGGGAGGAACATGAGTATTGAGTACACACATTCATCTTAGTTTACCGAGATGAATGTTCTGTTCAAATTTCATGATGATCCGAGTTACCGTTCAAAAGTTTTTGTCGATAAAAAGCAGTATTTATACTTTTTTAAACTAATAATTTTTTTTAAATTAATTAAATAAAATTAAAATAAATTTAAATGTAAGCCTTAGAAGAAAGAAATGTAGAAAATAAAAAAAAAAATAAAAATATATTCACCCAACGTAGGGCTCGAACCCACGACCCTGATATCGACAGTCGTGTGCTCTACCGATTGAGCGAGCCAGCGTTGTGTTCGACAACGCTAATATGGAGTATATTTAGTTAGTGCGTTTCACCTGAATAGAAGCTTATATTTGAGATACATTTTGCAACATTTTTCATTAATGCTCCGCTCCTATAATGGTCGTAGCCTGATTTTATATAGCCTATAGCCTTCCTCGGTAAACGGGCTATCCAACAAAAATTTTTTTTTCAATTTGAAGCAGTAGTTCCTGAGATTAGCGCGTTCAAACAAACAAACAAACAAACTCTTCAGCTTTATATATTAGTATAGATATCGAAATGATTGTCCTCTATTTATACAGCGTGAGTCAGAAGGAACAGAACAGGAAAATATAGTTGGAAATGTTGTTATCTGACTTCTATTTATATTTATAAACGTGCCATATTGGCATATTCAAGACTTGAATAAGTGTGTGAGATTGTGTAACACTTTTAAAAAATAAAATATTTATGTATAATAAACTTGTAACGAAAATGAACATACTCCTGGAGTTTGATGGTTTTTCTTCCGATTCAATCTGCATATATAAAAAAGAACAAGTGAGAGTTTTAGTCGCGCACGGAACAAGGGGAGGTAGCAGTTGCACCCATTTTGTCTGCCCCCTCCCTGCAGTGGCGTAACTATACCGTTTGAGGCCCGTGGCAAAATTGACTAAATATTGTAATAATAAATGTTATAGGATCATCCTGAACTCACGGCCTGGGACCCATGGCATTTTGCCCGTTCTGCCACCCTATTGGTACGCCATTGCTTCTCTGTATCCGTGCCTGTGTGACAGACGGCCAGACAGACACGAGAACGATCCTATAAGGATTCTGTTTTTTCATCAGATGTACGAAACCGTAAAAAGTCAAGTTCCGAGAATGTTTGAAACTGATGTTCGGATTTAATTCATTGCAAAGTGCCGTTGAAAGAAAAATCCTGTGCAGTTGAATCGAAGAATCTCGTTAGAGATTCTTTTCTGTGCTAAATGCCGACGAATCTCTAACAGATTCTTATACATTGATTTTGCCTCTCTCCCATATAACGCCGTGTATATGAGGCCAGTTTTCAAGTTTTATAGTTCTGTGACCACGTGACTTTCGTCTTACTAAATTTTCGTATCACCCATATAGTGCTTCTATACGACAATAATAGCAATGAACTATCTCTAACAGATTCTTATACATTGATTTAGCCGCTCTCCCATATAACGCCGTGTATATGAGGCCAGTTTTCAAGTTTTATAGTTCTGTGACCACGTGACTTTCGTCTTACTAAATTTTCGTATCACCCATATAGTGCTTCTACATGACAATAATAGCAATGAACTGTTACCGCCCGATGGCCGAGCGGTTAAGACGTAAGGCCAGTAATGGCAGGGTCTAGGGTTCGATTCCCGCCAACATCATTGTAAATTTTGTTTTCTTTTATATACATTTTTACTGAACAAAGGTACGGGTAACGGCTAGTTTTATTATACGGTATGTAAACGGATATGTAGAGTGTGTCTTCTTAATCATATTCCGTAATATGAAATGAGAGATGACCTTGCGACGGTCGCCACACACACATGTGGTTTTTTGAGAGTCAAGGACGACTATATTTAACCCATTAACGACCATCGGCTAATAAAATCACTGATTGATTCATTCGTACTGAATTAATGGTAATTAACCTTTGAACGGAAAGTAAACTTAGTTATTTTCCAACCAATTATAATTTGTTATGCATTGACGAACAAGACGTCTACTTATATATTGATAAATGAAATTTACATAATTCCAATCAGACGTCGCGTGGGTCCCTCCTTCAGTATCGTATCAATCTCTATACTTGTAGCCATTGTAGCCGAAATTTTAAATGGAATTGGTCATTAAATATTATACCTCATGAAAATAGGTCCTAGTTTAAAAAGAATCGCATTATTTTATTTAAATATATACCTATTACTCTCAGTTTTGGTTCTATTAAAATTTCTAGTTTTTAAAAATAGCAAACAGAAATGCAAGAATAGTCAAAATATAATCTTTACTGCAAACCGAACATTTCTTTTGTGATGATTTTGATGACGTGGCAAAGTCATTCTTGCATTAATAATTCCTATTTTTAAAAGAGCTAAAAAGGAATTGCCTATTCAACTCTTCTGGAACCCCTCTCTCCCTCCAGGTAGCCTAACGTTGAGTTTCCTTTCAAACATTGGTTACTTTTAGATATTGATAAATAAATATTCAACTTAATCTACAAATTATTTTCATTTTGCCAAATAAAATACATGAAGAAAATGACGTAACTTGACTGCTTCTACCTCCTCCCTCCCCTTACGTAGTGAACCGATCCCCCTCTCTTAACCGAGCTACGTAGTATATAGACGCTCCGAAAACTAAAAAAGTATGGAAGAAAATACACTGACTAATTTAAAATGATAACGTCTTATGTGAAAGGACAGGATTTCGTGAATCCTGACGATACCGATTCGATAATTTTACGAATAATCTAATATAGCGTCGCCAAGTTACGTACCTGCCCTTTGCCCTTTCAGAAGACGGACATTATAGTATATTATTATTATGATTATTGTCAATGTGATGTTTTTTTTTTAATTTGAATGAATGTTTTGACACGTGAAAAATAATTGCATTGTGTACGTAGTTTTTGTTGAATTTAATGAGAGTCTATCGCAACAATGGTTAACTACCTACATCAGATAGAGAGATATAATAGATTTAAGATTCAGGGACAACTGTCCATATCAACTACATCAATAAAAAACTATTTTTTTTTAATAGGGTAATTCCGGGGGAGATGGCCCTACTAACTTTAAGCAGCTATTGTGAAGGAACTAAGATGAATAAAATATTGAATCCTGCGGGAAACGAAACTTTAATTATAATTCTTACAGAACATTAACGAAATATTACTTTAAAATAAACAAAAACAAATAATATTAAACTTTGAAAAAAAAGTAGAATTGGCCATCTCTCCCGGAGTATCCGGGAGTGATGGCCATAGTGGTCGGGAGAGATGGCCAATACTTTATGTGCCTTTCCCTTTGCACTTAAGAGCTTTTATAACTCCTTTTTTTTATTACCACACTTGGAAGACATGTTCTCGAACTGGCTGCAATTCTCATGAAGCTAGAACATACAAACACTATGCACTAAATCCAAATTTCAATTAATTTTGTCTTATGAAAATTGTCAGCACAACCTCTGGAGTTTTCTTCCTCTCTGTCTTAAGTTTCACTTTCTGAGGTGTCACTGAAAACCATGAGAGTTTCTTCGCAACTGCTATCTGAGATACTGCGAATAGCCTTACGTTTCTTGTTTTGCTTAAGTGTATCGGTCTTAATTTCTTTTTTGATTATCTTTGGTTTTTTAGATTTCTCTTCTTTTTCTTCTTTCTCTTTTTCTTTTATTTTCCGTTTTTTAATATGTTCTTCAGACGTCAAAAGAATGCGTGCTCGCTTGACTCGTTTGTTCAGTGCTTTTCTTGGTCCACCGTCTGACTGGACGTACTTGGGCCTGGATCTGAAACTGATTGAGCTTGCGCTTTATGCCCGATGTTTCTTTCATTAGGTGACTCAATTCCCTTACTAAAAGCGTGTTCCGGAATGGGAAGAATCTCATGCTGCTTTGAATCCTGAAATTGCATTTTATGGCCATCTTTCCCTGAAAAAAATGTGGACATCTCTCTCGATTGTCCGGATGAGATAGTTATATTAGGTAATTAAAGCAGCGTATAAATTTTTGAATAAATTTTGAGGTTAAAACACGTGAAAATGATTATCCTCACAAGGAAAGTACAAAAAAATAACAAAACTTTAAAAACCCCTTTAAGATCACTTAATATGTCAAACCTTTAATTAATAACAAACATGTCTTAAAAAATCAAAGTCAAAATACTCAACTTTCCTTTCTTTTTTTTACATAAATCCACCAACACTTGTTGCTTGTTGCGAAATGAAGCACACTATATTGAAAATAGTGCCATTTGTTTATTAATTATTAGTTAGACTTTTTTCTATTGGCCATCTCTCCCGTAAGGCCATCTCCCCCGGAATTACCCTATATCGATGTATGGCTAATATTACATTTAAAATCGACAATAAAAAGTAATTTAAGTTGGTTAACCTTTTTGATTTTCAAAATATACTCATGGAAAATTATTTAACCACCGCGCCATTTTTAAATGAATTTACCTGGCACTCAAAATGTACCAGCATTATACGAAAAAATTCCTAATTCTTCGATAAAGCAAAAAACAACTTACGCTACTCAACTTGTAGCGTATTATTTGATTTTAACTTTCAATATTTCTTGTGTCAATTCAATTTTATATAGTTGTTTTTCGATATGTGACCAGTTTTGACCATTTCGTTCAATTTCGTATTTTTCCATCAAAGGCAAAAAATAGTCAACCTCACTTCGCAACTACTACTCTCATACCCAGAAAACCCACACGACGCTTTCGAGTTGGGCGTGTTGAGTTTCTTGAAACTTGTATTTTCCAATAGTAGCGCCGAACTCACATCATCACATGGATAATCGATTGTGTGCAAGTTCGGATATTGGTATTTTAAATGAACCTGTCGGCCTGTCAATAAGTCTTTCCACACGCAGTTCGGGTCGACGAGAGTCTTCATATATAATATGTTAATGTTGTGTTGGGATGGACAAGGTGGGCGGAGCCCCTTGTAGTGCAGTCTCACGGACCAAAGGCCACAAGGGCCGCCGTGCCGACCCCGACTGGTGCCCCATGCCTTCCTGAGATATCTGATTCAGAACTCTCTCAAGGAACAATTTCTTCGATTATAACTCGAGGAATGTGCTTGGATTTTTTCTGTACTACCTAGAACTTTTAGCTGGCTAATAGACTAGTTGAACATCCAAAGAAGCCGGACTTTTTTACACGCTTTATATTAGCTTCACCTAAAAGGGAAATGAAAAAGAAAAATTTTATCAAAGACATCGTGTTGGGTGTCAAATGAAAGCTTCTGGAAGCACGAATCCGTGACATTAGACCAGTGCGGTTAGCCTAAAATCAAGTGAAAAAGGGACAAAATTAATAGCAGAAACGAATGATGAGGAAGGGAAGAAACTGTCATCAGAAATACAGGAACAAAAAATTCAAATGCGTAAAGGGCAGGGGGGCGCGTTTTAGGGGTTAAACGCGGTTTTTCGTTAATTTCGGCGAAAGTTGACCTCCAATCGAAAAATGTTGTATGGCAATGTTGTAGGTATTAAAAGGATCTACAACTTTTATGAATATAATTTTTTTACATAACCTTAAAAATTCAGAGAAATATCGAAAAAACCGTGTTTTTTGTTTTTAATTTTTTCTCCTTCAAAATGATTTTTTTTTCATGAAATTTTCAGGAGACTTGCCTTTCTATGTCCTAAATAAGCTGTAATTTTTTCGAATAAAAAAATTATATTGCCAATGTAATATTAACAAAAAACCGAAAAATTTCAGATTTTCAAAAATCGTAGTATGGGGTTTTCTTCGTTAAAATGCCTACTTTACTCATCATCATCCTTATCATTCGTTTTCTGCTATTAATTTTTTTTCCTTGTCAAAAGCTAACTTCACTGGTCTAAATATATTTGTCGTATTTTTATTTTTTCAATAATCTCCACTTGGGTGTGATTTAAACACAACAATACTACTCCCTCCCATTATTCAGTAAATTCAACACTAAACGTCGGCAAAACATTCGGCTTAATTTTTTTGCCGAAGGTTCAATTTTTGAGCGAATGTGGCCGAAACCTAAACTACGCCATTAACCACGGATTTATAATACATTCCGTTTTTCAGTAACGCAGTTTACAGAGGATTATAATATACTGAAAAACGGAATGTTTTATATTCAACAATAATTATTGTTGAATATTTATATCTCACATTTTGTCGTAAAAGTTGCTTCCACATAATATTCTGTTTCGGTTCGGACATACAATAGTTCTGTATCGAAAACAAGTAACTAATGGACGATGACTTATAAGGGCAAGCTCTGCACCTGCTTTCTTGATAAAAAATACATTTCCCTTAATTCGATTCCTGGAGCCGCGCTCTCTTTCAAAAAAACCAATTACTGACAGAGTGCTTGTTCTCCTTGCCTGCTTTCACGAAAACAGATTAAAATAAAATATAATAAAGTCACGTGTAGGTGAATTGCATTCGCTTCTCGAAGTCGGATGATTTTTTTTAACATCTAATCGTTTTCTTAACTTTAACAAGTTAAAAGAGGCGTTTTAATGCTTTTGTACCTATTGAATGTTTTTGAAAACAGTATGAATGAGAAACTGCAGAAAAATATTTAATCCTTGCAGATAGCCAGCCAACAAACAATTCTAAAAACTAAAGCTTCTAGAGTACGCGCGACGAAAGATGAAGCCACCACGTCATAGTAACGTGAATGCATTGCGCCCGCCTTCTATAGCTTACTATTGGCTATTTCGGAGATTCATGTGCGTCGAGTGTTTTCTATAAATGAATATGTCGAATTTATTCCGTACGGCACTGTCTGCGGGTAAGCAGGCGTTCACTAGTATATTATTGATGACGTGCCTGGATTCATCTCTCAACGCGGGCACTCTACATAATTCGAGAATACAGTTTTCGAGTAAAAAAAAGTGCAACCGTAAGATCTGCCAAAAAATTAAACGAGTAGGGTGTACACTTTCATTTTTACACTTGGAATGTTTTATGTTTGGAGAATATTTTTGTGGTTTCTTTTAAGTTATTTTATTTATTAAAATATTCTTGTATTCCTGGAGCGATCTGTTGAATTTGAACAGGTTTTCAGTACCACCGGGCAAATAATTTCAGAGAGGCGTTCTAGATTAAAGGAAAAGAATGTGGTTATATTACCTTTTATAAATAAATAAAATTCTGATTGATGTAGCTAATAATTAATTATTATATTGTAGTTAAAACAAAATAATCTATAATGTGCGGTAATTTTCTAAAATGTTGAGTTTTTGGTACAACTTTCAGCCTTAAATCTTTTAAGAATATTAATTGTATCGAGATTTTTCCCGCTTTGCCGTTGGAAAACTTGTCCCAATATCGACATAGCTCGCGTTTACCAACTAAGTGTACAATTGCAATGAGTTCAGATTAACTACCCGAACTGTACTGTATACCGTGGCTATATCTGATAGCCTAGCGATCGTGCCGTGCTGTATGCAAGAGTTCTCATAATTGTATTTTAGTAAATGTTCGAGTTCGGACGCTTGTTTTGTATTAGAACTGTTACCGTGTACGTGCGTAGCACATTGTTGCGGTTTGTGTATGCATTAGTGATGTGCCGGATCGTTAAAAATGTATATCCGCGGATACGGATCTGAATACGGATTTTTGGTTTCAAGATCCGCGGATACGGATACGGATTCAAACTTTCTTAGAGTACGCGGCGGTAAATATTGCAAATCGACCTTTAGAATGAGACTATCTGTTATGGGAAAAAGTTATTGACCTCTTTAAGAGTTAACTCTTATAACAGATTGTCTCTTTCCAAAGATCAATGTGCAATATCTCATTATAAAGATAGTTGGTTTAGTACTATTAGTATGGTACTAACTACGATAAATGTTTGCAATATAAAGGTGCCAAATACGATTTAAAAAATAAAAAATAATCTGAATGGAATTTAACAGTTTTTCATTATTACCTAATCACCTATATATATCAAATTTCATGGATGAATTGAAAATTAATAAGGTAAAGATCCTTAAAAGATCCGCCAAAAACTAATGTTAGTTTTTGGCGGATCTTTTACGGATACGGATCTTTCTTCTCTCTCGGATATCCGCGGATACAGATACGGATATCCGGCACATCACTAGTTTGTACACAGCACTGTATATATTTCTTAACAGACAAACCGTACAGTGAACCGCCCCCCACGCGCGTGGTTTCAAATTAAAGAAATTGCGTGAAATACAACAAAAACGTTTAACGTAATTTACCGCCTCGTCGACATGTAATCAAGATAAGTGAAACGTGCCATTACGGTGGAAAAACAGGCCGCATTTTGAATTTAATGTATATTATGTATATAAAACATCTGCAACTCGGTATTGTGAGGTGCCTGTTTGCTTTTATTTATTAGCTGCGATGCATAAAAAAAGTTTGCTTAATTCCCTTCCAGTAGCTAAAATTCATAAAGTGACAAACAAGTTACGTATTCTTGTTTTTCTAGGGGAGAATGGGGGAGCACCGACCAACTAAGGAAATTTCTCGCTAACATAAAATCCAATAATTTAATATAAAAATAATATTTAATTGTAACACCGTATAAACGACGTCCTTCCAATAATTTAGGCTTGCCTGAGTTGAGACACCAGTATTTGTAATTGATCTCTGGTAAATGTGTATTATATTATTATGGGCTGATTTTATAGCGAAAACGGTTACCGATGCCAAAAAATTTGAATTCGATCCTAAAACAAATTTTATAATTTCTAGTTGACCTCTATAGTGCTATTTTGTAATGCAATAATGTATACAGTGCTGTTAATTTTTTGTCACTAAAAAGAAACATAATTTAAGAGTGAGACTGACATTTAACAGCGCTGTTAATTTTAACAGTAACCATTGTTAAACTAAAGTCTAAACTATGACGGACGTACATAACAGAATGATTTGTTGCCTCCCACGAGCCGTTTTTATTTTTTCAATTAATGTTTTTTTGATATCTACTATCGCATGACATAATGGGCTCTCACGTTGACAAATCGTGTACCTAACAAAATTATTGACCTTATCTTTTCCTTGTAAACATGTTCCATTGGCAGCAATATAAACTGTATTAAACGCACTGCTGTTGAAATGGTTGGGGTTGATTGGGGAGTGGGGTTGATGTGGGGCACTTCTGCACTTGACAGACAAACATACGCAATAACGTTACTCTCCTGTTTCGCCAGAACTCTGCCACTGCCCAATTGCAACGACAATTGTGCTTAAGAAAAACATTTATTTTTAGTTCAACTGAGAAAAAAACAACGAAATTCTATGACGATTATTCTATTACAAATCCTCCAGGGTTCAAGATTCTAATCAGCGAATTGGTTTGAAATATCTATTGGATATTCAGTTTATTTAATTAATTAAATAATCCTGATTGTCATTCTGCCTCGGAACGCATAAACCGTGTTTCATACATAAATTTTATACTTGTTCGGACACCATGCAAAAGTTGCTGAACTAATTTTCACAAAACTAATCACGATAAAATCGAAGAATTGGAGATTATATACGCTAAACAGCTGAGATCATCAACGTGCCATAAAATCGATTTAACTAAGCTAAAAAATGGTGGTGAAAGTGGAGGTTTGCAAAATAAAAGTATAGTTTTAATTCTGCCCGTTTGCACTTCTCGCAAAAACGACTAGAATCATCAGCGGCAAAATAGGTCTTCTACTAGTTGGAAAAATCCCTGACGACTGGATTGCAGTTGAGTTTGTAAAGATCGTTCCGCAACGGGTTCGTTTGGTTGCGAGTTGAGCGTGGGTTAGTTCAGTGACGTGCACACAGGACTCTATATAAAATGACATCTCCCGTTTATACAGCGCTGGTCCATGCATACAGACGCCGAGAGATAAGGAAGATAAATTCTATGAGATCTATTTTGTCATCAACAAATATTGACACAGCTGAGATGACCCTCTGTTTGTATATGTATGTGTGTTGATATCGAGTTGTAGAGGTCCTAAAACTATCCGCTAATCCTTTTTAAATTTTACAAAGTATGTAGATAATGCAGAAAATGGTTTAACAGTAAAATGCAGTAAGAATCATTATGGTTCATAATTGACCAGAAGAATTCGAATTATGTTTCCCTGCTAATTTTTTGAATAGTGAAGTCATATTACAAATTGTAACCTTTTGTATATACTTACATAAGAATCGGGCGAACATAAAATATCATAATATTTGGCATTTCCTGAAGTCATTTATCCGGTTTAGCCGGAAGCCGGACAGTTGCTGTATTCAGCCGAAATTGGAAAGACAATGATTTGATTAATTTTATTGCATTGCTTTTCATTTGTTAGTTCAGAATGTTTGCAATTATTTATTGCAATATTTTGAAATATTTCTCACTTATCACATAAAAAAATGTCTTGTGGAAAATGATTCGAATTTGTAGCATGTTTAAAGAATTCGGTTGCCGAAAATATCGGACAAAATTTATCTAGTCGAATTGTCTAAAACTCACTTTCCGGGGTCATCCATAAAATACGTAATACGAAATCGCGTTTTGAACCTCCTCCCCTTTGTCATCGTGCATCACATTTTTTAATAATACGTCACAAAATCTGCCTCCCCCCATCCAATGAATGATGATGATCGATTCATAACATATTTCGAAAACATACATCTTTTATGGAGAGTATATTATAGCAGTGTTTAAACAACGTACATACTTGAGATCTTAGTATAACATAATTAAATCTGGAGGTTTTGTAATAGACTAATACAAAATCATTTACTAATAATAATGCGTTTAGACGCCATTCTCACCATTACTATTTTCCATCTATCACACTTCCCGTTATGAGCGAATCATTTTAGGACATTATCCTAATGTTCTAAAATTCTTTCATTCTCAATAGGTAGGCAAATTTTGATCATATAGGAAATCGACAGATAATCGGCCATGGCCTTGAATAAGGAACCATCTCGATATTAATCTGGAATTATTGAGGGAAACCATGGAGAAAACCTCAACAAGATGACCGGTACAGGAATTAAAGTCCCAGCCACATCTGTCCCCGCCTGAATTCTAACCCGATGCCTCCCGAATGCGAGTCCAGTGCTCTCACCACTACGCCACCCCGCTAGGTAAAATCATTTACTATAAATTCAGATATATATGTGATCCTTCGACGCTTGCCGACACAGTTTGGGGTGCGCTGAAACCCATCAACGCTCTCTCGTATACGAGTTTGCACAACGGTAATAGACTGGGAGACTATCGCAGTTTCAATTCCGTTTAAAAGCGGACACGCGAGCTGTCTCAAAATGAGGAGAAGGCACTGTTTACTGTCAAATACACATGCGAGTAGTGCATCAGCGCTGTAGAACAATCGCATTCATTCGTCGACTGCAAAAATAAAACGACGATAACAAAATTTTGCTATAAATTGTTTTAAATTCGGATCTCTTACACGGAGTATATCATCTTACCACCACCACAGCTTAAGGTAATCAGCTAGATCACTTGAAATGAAACACCTTTACGCATAAAGTAAAAGTGTTGAACTCGTCTGTTTTCAACTTGTCGGAATTAATCGACTCATGTATTTCAACTTCGTGACAGTCATAGACCAATCAGAAAAGACCTTCATTAGTTTGAGGTTAAACGTTGTCAAACATATTTCGCGACTGAGCAGCGTAGAAGGAGACACTTTGCGTGAGAAGTAGGTATAGAGACTAAAAAATTAAAAATACGCGAATAGAATCAGTTGAAAATACATGACTCCGGCTGTATTGCTGATCGAGCTACCGCCATGTTCTTAGCAAGCACAAGCTTCTTATAGAAACGTTCTAATATACAACAATAAACCAAGGCGATCCGATCAAAATTGCGATCTGTAGAGCTCGGACGTACAGACCAAGCGACAACTGCTGTTCGTGATTTTCAATTACAATTTTAGTAGTAGGTAATTATGAAGTCGAATCGATCTAATTCTATTTTATAGAACAGAATCTCCTCTTTTCAAAAAGCTACAATTTGAATGGATTTCGTGTGAAATTAACTTATATATAATGGCTAATAATAATCATTACGATTAAATTCCAACTACAGCATATTTTTTCACTGAATTAGTGAAAGCATAATATTAAACGATTTGATCGTCATAATATTTTTTAGAAGGCTTTTTATATATAAGAAAAATTTAAATGTCACAATGAAACAACCAATTTCGCGTTGGCTGAGTTACATTACTCTACAGTGCCCACGACAGTTAATTTTTGATTTCTCTCATATTTAGCACAATTTTTTTTCTTTTTCTTATACATAAAAAGCCTTCTAAAAAATATTATGACGATAAAATCGTTTAATATTATGCTTTCACTAATTCAGTGAAAAAATATGCTGTAGTTGGAATTTAATCCTAATGATTATTATCATTAGCCATTTTAAAAATAATACAGTAATTAAAAATCTTTCTCTCTGTTTATTAGTTTAACTTAGATATAACTTCTTTTATGAATGAAAGTCAGCTCTGACGCGCAAGCGATAATATGCCGATATATTCGAGTGTATGTGCTGGTATTTCTGTATGCTGTGGCGTAGCTTGAAAGATTTTACAATGTCGACGTTATTGGTTCTGAAACATTTCGCATTGTTGATTTTGAAATTCCTTCTGGTATTTGATGTAAAAGAAAGTTTCAAGATAAACAACATATATGAACATTTCTGTTTCTGATGTAATTTTATTTGTTTTCTTGATTGCGTTACGATTGAGTAGAACTTTTCAATATCCGATGAAATTCTTACTGCTGCACAATCGAATCCTTGTATTACCGTCTTTTGAAGGCAGCTTTTTTTCCGCATTTTTCGTTACCCTTAAATAATGCGTTATAAAAAAGTTTTTTTTTTACATTTTTCAGGTTCCCTAATATTTTTGTTTTGTTTGTTTCTTTTAGACAAACCTCCTTCTAATCGCAGTTTTAGCAGATTGGAGGTCTTCTTCGGTCCAAGCCGCTTTAGCGGTGGTCGTTTGACGGTTTCTTGGCATATCTACAACAATAAAAAAATAAGTTACTAAGGGGTAATGGCGCTCAGATGAGCGGTATAACCCATAGAATAGATATAACCCCAAACGGTCGTTTTGTAATTAATTTGAAATTTTAAAAAAATCATACACAATTGTTGAAAATTAATTGCATTATCACAAAATAAAATAGTTTTATTATCAGAAAAGTAAAATTAATAATTAAGTAAGCATTAAAGTTTTGGACTTGCCGACAAAAAACACCTAACCAAAAATTAGATCAGCGCGGCCACAAACGACAGAGTTCAGAGGTGAACGCCATTACCCATTGAGTGCTATTCCCCCACCCTACCCTAAATGCGCAGTTGACGTCTTTTGTGAAATTATGACACCTCATTTATGATATTGATAAACATTATTTTGGAACCACAGTTGGAAAAAAAATTGAGATGGTGGTGGTAGTCCATTAATATTAATTCAGTGTACGTTATGTTTCAACGCCAAACTCCATTAAAGCAAATAATTGGTAATCTCCTTTCAATTTCCGTCACTGCGGATATTTCTTGTACATGAAACTTCATTTTCCGAGACGTCGTGTCGCGTCGGAAGTTACCATCTTCTTGTTTCCGATTTGCTTCCTCTTTTATATCAGTCGTGTTTTCAATTTTTGACGTATACAGCTTTGTACAAATTGAAGCCTTATACATCAATTCATCGCGTCAAAACGCTTATGTTGTCGAGCGTCTATGATATCTGTGTATCAGCTCATCGCAATTGTGTGGAATTCCTGCCTTTACCAACTTTTGTCATCAATAAAATACACCAAGATCCAGCCTATTGTACACCAATTTAACGCAAAAATCATTGAGCTATGCCCATTTAACACGTCAAAGATCCTATTAAAATTCGATTGCGATCCAATCAGCCGTTTGTATCTTGCTGACAGATGAATTTTTAGTGTTCCGTGCAAAACGAACCATTTCGGTGTCTGTTCGTGTCACACGAGAATTTCTCTGAAACTATTTGACGTGAAAATTTAAAATTGGCCACAGAGATAGGGTGACTCAAATACAGACGTGAAGTATATAAAAAATTGAATTTTGATTCTGGGAGTTAATTTCAGGGGATCAAAAATAGAGAAAAGATTGCAATATTGTGAAAAGCGATTTTGACTTACATTACTACAATTTTCCATTAAATTGTGGAGTTGGGATGGTAAAAATTCTTCTATTATTATATTTATACTTATCGCAATGTACAAATTTATGCGAAAAAGAAACATTTCGAAAGTTTGATAGGTTATAATATTGCAACAGGAAATTATTATTATTTAATACTAATTTGTTATTATTTTATTGCCTCTGGCCAATGGAGAACTTGTACACGCAGTTACATTATGTAAATGAAATATAATGTAAGTTTCTCCGTAATTATTTGACTTTTTTTACGATGATGAATATATGAAATATTAACTACTTAGAGATATATGACTAATAATAATAATTAATTAATAGATATCTATAATAAAATGGGAAGATTTAAAGCTTCTTGGAGTTAATTAGTATCAAATATGATTTACTGACCTTCATGACGAGATGAATTTGGCAAAAGTATACTGTAAAACAGTCTCTCAAAATGGATTCCTGGTAAAAAATCAGAAACTCCGCGAAACAAAATGAATATAAACAAAGATTGATAACAAAAAACGAATGTGCTTTACACCACACTACTGAAGTAAAACTTCTTCCTGCCATAATTTGTTATTATTCACCCGAAAATTCACAAAATATGAACTTTAAAATGAATTTACAATTTTATTCACTTTAAACGTAGAATATTTAATGTATTGAACAAAATATTAATTTATAAAATTGTTCAAGAACGAAATGTACAGTCTAATGTAAGAAGAAATAAATATAAACATAAAGATAATGAAAACAAAAGTAATACATTGCAATTACTTAGCTCTCGTTGGATTTTAAGCGTAAATCTTTATTTAGGTCTGCAAGTAGGTTTACAAAACTTTTTCTGTCGCCCGATTTAGCGCCACTGGCAAGTAAAGTACCTATGTGTCATTCTATTTTTAGTGTTGTTTATATCTTCGGCCACCTGATGGCGCTACTAGCCAGTGAAGTATTTGTCATCCTCTTTCTATCTTCACTAACTTATATATCCCTCTCAACTTCCGTTCGCCTCGCCCGATCACACTTCCGTAAATCTCTCGTCAGGCATTCAACCAGCTTCCTTCCCAAGTCAAGCATGCGTAAAGAAGTTTAACTTCAAAAATATTTTGTAAAATATTGATTCAAATAAAGTAAATTCATTCATTTTTAAAGTAAAACTTCTTTCGGTACGGTAGGATGAAATTAATGAATGATATTGAAAATGTTACGAACGTGTCGCAATGTAGTGCACGTAGAAGTACCATATACCTACTTAAAAAACCGACTGTTGAACATTAACTAAGGTGGCGGCGAAGTAGAATGGTTGTCTCGTATAATATACGTTATGTATATTTATTGCCATTTGTAGGTGTACTTTGTTTCATTTTTTGTGATACCAACTTGTAATCGATTCATCGATTTTCAAGTAAATCGCTAACAGCTAAACAGACACTGAAAGCGGAAAAATAATAAATAAGCTGAATTTTTTTATGTTAGTTTAAAATTATTTTATCAACATACAAATATTTACGTCAATTTTCGCGATTCAAAAATTAATCTGCACATATTTTTTCAATTTTTTTTATCTGGATGAAGAGGGTGGTAAAAAATTTGATATAAAAAAACAGATTTTATTTCCCTTCTACATTTTATGCGGCTCGTATTTTTTCAACAATGTCTGCTGCGAAATCAGCTTTGCATAATCCAGATTATGGTACACAATCATGTTTCAGGTTTCAGCAGCAGTGCCTGTTGCTTGCGTTAGTAGGGTTTCAGACATTGTACTGCTTCCTAATTAGATTACAGGACCGGCTTACTGCTCAGCGAAAAACGCAATTAACGCGAAATCGTAAGAGAATATATATTGTTACAAACACCCTCATCTTCCCCACGTGAGATTGGGTGATGTTCGGCTCGACCTCCTCCCCCTCTAAACGCCTCACTTAATTTGTGAACGCCCCCAAATTGGGCGTAAAAATTTTCAAGTAAAATTATTCTAAAAATATTGTTTTATAATTTATTGTTGATACTTAGTAACTTAGTGCGGGCCTGACGTTCGGGATAGGTACATGTCCGCTCTCCACATTTATGAATCATTCAATCATAACCTTAACCTGCCTCAATTACAATTCTACTCGCGGAAACTATTTCGATAAACCATGCAATATTTATAAATAATGCATACGCACCAGTTTCTTTGTACCGGCACTGAACTATACCGCGTCCAACACGAATTGAAATCGTAAAATATACGTGCGTTGATTTTATTTTAGGTCAGTCAAACGTGTTGGCAATTTCATTAATAGTATTTGGGCCACTAAAGACAATTGTATTTCAATTAAACGCAACATGTTACATAAGTTTTGTTGATATGGTAGCTGTGGCAATCAATAACGCATTACAGAAAATCGTTCCACATAAAATGCAACATAGACCGGGCACCTGAAGGATTAATGATTTCCATAACCAAATAAACAAACCTTGCTTATTTTGCGTCTTAACTGAAATTCACTGTATGCATGTTTTTCGTGCACAAAAGATTCGTCATTAAGTCGGTGCTTCTAGCGCTTTACTGTTTCCAACCGCCCCCAGTTCTGCTCGCTCGTAACGAGACTGCGACATGTTGGGTCCATAGTATGTTAAGTTTGGATTTATGTTAGAATTAAGATGTTGTCCTTAACTTTAGTGGTTTCGGCCAAGAAAAAAAGAGAAATAAGTGGCTCTCAACGTCTCTTTCTCTTTAGGCGCGGACTTAATGACTTATTGTGGTAGCGGTGAAATGACCGTACTCGTCTAGTTCATCGATACCGCGGTGTCCCCCAGGGAAAAGTTCATGACCCACGGAACAGCACAACTGCCTCTTAAAAGTAATTGTAAATTTTAGTTGAAACATTAAAATTAAATAAAGATTTTTTTAGCCAGGCTTTTGTTCCCTGAATGGCGTTCTGTCTTTTATAAATCAAAAAGTCGCTATGTGTCGAGATCGTTGGATACGCTTGAGTGATAAACACGCTCTGTATGAACCGTGAAAGGTGAGCGGGCAATACAAACCGACAATCCAACCTGGAAAATACGCGGTTATGTTTTGTTTTACCTACATTATGTAATAAAACTGTCGCATGACTAACACTGCACTGCACCATTTACACCAGTGATACTAAACTCTAGTGCTTTACATTTTTCACGACCAGTGGTGCTGATAACTTTTTATTTTCAAGGTTCTTCTTTTTAACCGACTTTGAAAACGAATTAGCACATCCCGATTTGCCTCGATCTTCATCCATCGAGTTTTCTAGTGAAATTTGAATTTTGATTATATAATGTATTAATAAAGAAAAATTGATTTGGTCGACATTCAATTTCTTGGCACAGCTATTTTTAATAAAAAATTAAAGCTGTTAATTTTATTTCTGAAATGTAGTGGAACATATTTAGTCAGAGTACCCGTCGGCAAAAATTTTACTGACAAATTCTCTTCCCAAACTTTGTATATGGTTTCATCAGGCCTAGTCTGACACCTATTTCCTCTATGACTTTTTTTGATTTTGGGGCGTTTTCCCTTTAAATTTTCCGAGACATGTCGTTTTGACCACATGTAAAAAATGTATACATACTGTTTGTTTTTTTTAATTGGATTGCTTAAAAACTTCAACCAAAACACTAAAATAATGTTCTCTGACAAATAATATGAACCATTTAAAATGTCTGACACCTCGAATATGTCTAAAAAACGACTATAAAAAAATTAATTAAATTAAATATTATTTGTCAGAGAACGTTATTTTAGCGTTTTGGTTGAAGTTTTTAAGCTATCCAATTAAAAAAACAAACAGTATCTATAATTTGTTTACATGTCGTCAAAATGACATGTTTCGGAAAACGTCCCAAAAACAAAAAAAATCATAGAGGAAATAGGTGTCAGACTAGGCCTAATGAAATACAAAGTTTGGGGAGAGTATTTGTCAGTAAAATTTTTGCCGACGGGCACTCTGACTATATTATAATATGTAGTGAAACATAATATGTAGGTAACCATTACAACCAATAAAAAATATCATAATATTTAATACTAGCCGTTACCCGCGTTTCTCTCGTTTACAATTTCCGAACTTTAAGTCTTGAAGATCCTAACTTGTGCCAGTTTTTGCTGAGGCGACCAAATACCACCGTGCTCGCAATAAAATTACCTACATTTTCATATATAATATGACAATATAGAAAGGCCTATAACTGTAAAATACTAATTCGAAGGTACCTATTTATATGCCTGTCTACCTGGTTTTATGCCAGGAATCGAAATGTCGACCAAACTTGGGCATTTTATATGCATATTTTACTTTCGATTGGCAATAAGTTTATCTGAAAACTCGATAACTACATTTCAGAAATAAAGTTAACAACTTTGATTTTTTATTAATAATAGCTGTGCCAAAAAATGGAATGTCGACCAAATCAATTTTTCTTTATTAATACACTGTATTATCAAAATTCAAATTTCATTAGAAAACTCGATGGATGAAGATCAAGCCAATTTAGGATCTTAGACTAAATTAGGTTCAACTCATGTGTGTATTTTTTTTTTGTAGGTATGCTCAGCATAATTTTGTAATACGATAACCGATTTAGACGTCCCTTTTTTGCTGGAAAGATTATACTCTCCAGATGATCCCATGTAAATTTCGTTGGGATCTGGTCATCGAATCGACAACGGTACAAGGGCTTACATGCCAAAATTCTGAGACTTCGCAATTTCGGACAAAATTTTTAGACATCAATTTCTGATTTGAAGAAATTAATTTCGGAGTTTCAGAAGTATTGAAAACATTAAGAATTTACACATTTTTGGTTAATTTGCTGAGCAAAAAATATTTTTAACAAAAAAAATTGAACCGACTTCAAAATATGCACTAAAAAGTAAAAAATAATAATTATTGTTATTTTTGGAGTCGGTGTCGGCCAAAATGAAATCTATTCCGAGAACTAGAGACATGTAAGATTTAAATTGCTACTTTCGAATTCCGATGTGACACCGACTCCAAAAATAACAATAATTATTATTTTTTACTTTTTAGTGCATATTTTGAAGTCGGTTCAATTTTTTTTTGTTAAAAATATTTTATTTTTCTCTTTTTAGTGTTAGATAAAGTATTTCAATGGGTAAGTATGCGTGCCTTTGAAATTTGAGAGTTTCCCTCGATTTCTCCGGATTCCACCATCAGATCCTGACTTGGTTCCGATGGGACCACCTCGGAAGTGCACTCTTTCGAATAAAAAAAAATTTTGAAATTCGGTCCATAATTGACGGAGAAATCGGTAAACATACATAAAAAAAACAAAAAAAAATATACAGTCGAACATAGAATCTCCTCCTTGTTTGAAGTCGGTTAAAAAATTAGCGTTAATATAGATTTTTTACCTATGGCTGATAACATAAAATAGTTGGCAAAACCAAAAGTGCACATCCCGCAATTTTCCACTGTATGATAAAAAAATAACAATTAAAAAATATTTTTAATAAATTTAACAAGATTTAAAAATTTAAAGAAATAAATAATTAAAAATTGAAAAAATATTTTTTTTTAAGTTTGCAAAAATAAAAAAAATTAAGAACTAAGTATACATAATATAATATATAATTAATATCAAGTGGAATAAAATAAAACAAAATAAAAAGAAAAAAAAAAGAAAAAAATCAATGATATCGTAAGGATTCGAACCCAGGACCTTGCCCTTGGGGATCCGACGGCATAACCATTGCGCCACGGCTGCCTAATACGTCTAGTGGTGTTATCACGGTATACAAGTGTAGCACTTGTTTTATGGATTACACTGTATTTACCAGCAATTATTATATTGTTTTAAACTATTACCTAGCTGTCAAAAATAATAAAAAATAAAACTGTTTATAAAAATTAAACTACTGAACACATTTTAGTGAATTTAAATAGGGTTCTGGTCTGATAGTAAACAAAGTGAATAAAATATAACCCAAGGCAATCCGACCAAAATTGCGATCTGTAGAGTCGTGACGTACGTACATACGTACGTACATACGTACGTACGTACATACGTACAGACCAACCGACAACTGCTGTTTGTGATTTTCAATTACAATTTTAATAGTATTTATGAACTCAAATTGATTTAAAAATGGTTCTATTTTATAGATTAGAATCTCCTCTTTTCAAAAAGCTTCAATTTGAATGGATTTCGTGTGAAATTAACTTAGATATAACTTCTTATATGAACGAAAGTCAGCTCTGACGCACAAAGCGATAATAAAGCACATACCGCTAGTTTAGCGGTATGTGCAATATAATTCTGATGTAACATACTGCGTTTGGTAGAAGGCGTTCTACCCCAACGGTCCCGTTGTTTGATATGTTAGTGGCTATCTCAACCCACGCCACCGCCTGCTTTGAACGATGCTTGTTTTTGCTGTCTAGTAAAGAACTTTTTATTTTTTATAAATCATATCATTTTACTCGGTGAAGAGTTTTTTCGAATTAATAATAATATTTGTTGAACAATTGACAGAAGAAATGTAGCCAAAGAAAACATCATTTATCAAAATATTGCGAGTGCAGCCGCGTTAGCTATCGCCCAACGCGCCAAGAGATTTTTTTTTATGTATTTGATCTCAAAACGTGATCTGTTTTGAAGTCTGCAATAAAAATACACATCGTATGATCGGTGTTTTGTTTTCCATGCCAAGTTCATGTTGCCGTGTGAACAGTAGGTATATAGTAGATACCGCTGTATTATACTTAGATCAAGTTAGCTAGATTGTGTTTTGTCAGCACGTTCAACGGGGAACGTCTGTTTAACAAAAATACCTGCATTAAAAGTGAGAGTACTTCAGGGTGCAGTGAAAAAGATTAGCGATTTACGGCCTTTTCTTTACGTTTTTTTCTAGCCCTCTCCATTTATATCTATAACGTCCCATAAGGAACTTCGTTCCAAAAATCGCAGGTAGAAGTCATCATATATATTACGCTAAGGTTTAAGATGCTTGCCTCCCTTTTTAGAAAAAACCACACAATTTCTCCACATAAATTATATATCATTTTACAAATAATTGTTTGCTCTACTGACATCGACAACTAAAAAATGTATTATTGCTATTGTTTTTGTAAATTAATTAAACTCTGAACAACGTCTGCCATCTGACGGCGTAACGTTAAGAGCCCGTTTGCCGATCACAGAGGGGAAGCTGTATTTTGCGGCGTGTGGTGAGGAAACATTTTGAAACATTCCATTCATAATAGTACACCTAATTATTGTGGTCTATGAGAATTGAATGCTCTCTCTCTATCTTTCACACATGTGAGAAGGATTGACAAAGAGAACCGAATTATTATATGCCTCGTTATAGTGATATACATACTATTACATGTGTTAGTATACTAACACAGACACGTATAGACTGCAGATATCAAATAGGGATGTGCTATATTCATTTTATATCCAGAATTACAAAACTTTACAACATATAATTTATCTGCAAAGAAATAGTTTACAAAAAATAGAATTATGTTAAATGTCACAAAAATATGGAAAAAAATGTATTGTATATTCATAATAATAACTATAATACAGTAGTTTGTTACAATTAGGGTTGCCACCTTTTTTTCGAAAAAAAAAGTATTTTTTTAAAGTTGCAAAAATATAGGACTTTCATTATTTGTTTTATATATTATTTATTTAATTATTTAATTTATGACTGAGTTTCTTTACTCCACAGTGACACAACTATTAGCCAACTTATGAGCTAACGAATGAGCTATGGAATCTAATACAGTTGCATAAATAAAAATTTGAAAAGAAGTTTGACCCTGCAGGCCATCCCTGTAACTTCCCGCTATTTTCGAGTTCAAAACGCTAAAAAATATATAAAAAAATTGACGCTCAAAATTGACTCTCAAAAAAATTTAGTACCCCAGGGCTAAAACATGATACATGTTAAAAATGATTTCTGTTCTAGAACCAAAAATTTCAACCATGTATCATGTTTTCTCCTCGATATTGATTCGAAATTCTATAAACTTGTTTTTTTTTTCTGCGCGGAAAAAATTGACGCTCAAAATTGACTCTCAAAAAATTGACGCTCAAAATTGACTCTCAAATGACGCTCAAAATTGACTCTCAAATGACGCTCAAAATTGACTCTCAAAAAATTGACGCTCAAAATTGACCCTCAAAAAAATTTAGTACCCCAGGGCTAAAACATGATACATGTTAATATAGCAAGAAGTTTATTTTTTAGCTCTTCGAGCCCAAAAAAAAAAAACACTTTGTTACGAAATTTTCGTTCACGATATCTCATGAACAAATGAACCGATTTTGATGCGATTTGCGGTAGTCGACGCAATTTTTTAACCTAAAAAAGTAATTTATTACAGAAAAATCGATCTCATAGGAATTTTACGAGCAATTTAAAAAAAAAAACACTTTTTTACAAATTTTTCGTTCATGATATCTCGTGAACAAATGAGCCGATTTTGATGCGCTTTGCGGCGATCGACGCAGTTTTTTAACTTAAGAAAGTAAATTATTACAAAAAAATCGATTTGATAAGAATTTCACGAGTAATTATAAAAAATTACTTTTTTCCTAATTTTTCGTTCACGTTATCTCATGAACAAATGAACCAATTTTGATCTGGTTTGCGGCGATCGACGCAGTTTTTTTAGCCTAAGAAAGTAATTTATTACAAAAAAATCGATCTGATAACAATTTTAAGAGTCATTTTAAAAAACACTTTTTTACGATTTTTTCGTTCGCGGTATCTCGTGAACAAATGAACCGATTTTGATGCGGTTTGCGGAAATCGACGCAGTTTGTTAAGGAGAAGAGCTGATTAGATTTTGGAATTAATCGGTTTAGTAGTTTAGAAAATATTTTACAAAAACAAATTTTAAAAAATTTTTAAAACTTGTTTTTTTAAGATTTCTCAAAATTTTTTGGGCCGAATCGTTTCAAATTTTCAGGAAGTCTAAGTTCACCAAGTTCACGTCAGATGCCGCAAACCGCGTTTCAGTCGGACACTCCATTCAAAAGATAAAAAAGGTTTACATACATACACACACACACACACACACACACACACACATACAGCCCTACGGACATCATCGCCAAAATAGTTTCAATAGCTTCCTAGGACCTCAAAACGTCGATATCTGGCGAAAACTCGATTTTCGAAAATCGGGGTGAAACCAATAACTTCCCGATTTTTGAAAAAAAAATTTTTTTTTTTTTTAAGCGGGAAGTTAATAATAAATCAGTAAATTTACTAGAAATCAATTAAAAAAATGAATGCACACTTTTTATTTTTTTGGTTTTTTAATTCTGAATTTTTATTATGTACATAATTTTATTACAATTCATTCTTATTTTATTATGTCCACTCATGCGCCTAGGCACAGGTTTTTTGACATTAGCGCGTTATAACTTAAAAAATATTAATTTTAGAAAAAAAGTTTGAATTAAAAGCTGTAGAAAATTTGTAGATTTAAAACTTAAGTCATTAGCATTTTATTGTTTAAACAATTATTAGAAGAGATATGGATCCAAAAGTCAATAAACAAATCGTAATAGTTGAATAAGTCGTAAACGGTAAGTGATACAAAAAAAAGTATTGAACAAAAAAGATAGTAAATTTATTTATCTACAATAAAGGTTATTACCTTTTTTCGCCTCAAGTGCACGGTTAGGGAGATATAGGCTGAAACGGTTTTTGTCATAATGACGGCACTTCCGCCCTCCTAATTTGTAAGGATTTTGTGCATTTATAGGGTCAGTACGTGATACTGAACCTATTTAAGAAAACAAAAAAAAGTTGTAGGATAATGCAGAAAAAAATTCTCTATTACCTGTACTAGTGCCATAGTAATTAAAACAGTTTTATTATTTACATAATTTTAATTCAAAATTCTTATTTTGTCATTAATTCTGAATTTTTATTATGTAGGTACATAATTTTATTTGAATTCATATTTATTTTATTATCTCTTCATAATTAAAACTCTCAATATATTCTATGTGTATAGATGTAAAATTAATCTCTTCCATTTTAATTATGCTGTGACAAAATTTTTTTTCTGTTTTGACTTTTCAGATAATTTTTCTTCTACTATTAAATACAATAACTTCCTATTGGAAGTTAAATATCAATATAAATCAATAAAATAAGTATTATAGATAACATATTTACCTATTATATTTGGCAATGTTACATTTTTTCTTACGTACTGCTGACAAAGGTAATCTTGTTTATTTTCCACGGCGATAATCCATGTTGAAACGCTGGACTTCTGTTGGTACAAAGCTGGAAATGAAGTCACTGTGGGCTCGCCTGCTAGCTCACAAAATTACAATAAAAACAGGGGATATTGTTCTTTCAAGGTCATCTGCTGGCTCTGAGCAAGAACCAATCTGGAAACGGTATCTTGTAACGTGGGTGACATGAACAAAGGCCCACAAACAAACATTATGACATAGTGTGTGTTTGTAAAGATGTCTCGTGTGATGGCAAGGTGACCTCTTAAATGACAAGGAATGATTTTAATACCAACTGTGTAAAATGGTGTGTGTGTCGTAGCTGCCCTGGGAATGGTGTTGTCACAACAAGCACGTTTCGAACAAAATGGTTGATGTTTAAAATACATTTCCTCTTATAATTGTAATATTGTAAGAATTGAACAGTTTTTTATCCTTTTTTATTAAATAATATTGTTCATAACATAAGTAGACAATTTTGAAACTCCCGCTTTGATGCGCTTTGGTGAGCTGGCGCCATTTCAGCGATGCCAATGACTGAAAAAAGTTCGTCAAAAGTACATTTTCATTAATTTTCATGCTATCATGTTGGCATTAAAATTATTCCTTCAGACAAATAAGAGAAGCTCGAATAGCATTGAGTTTCATACCCCTGGTCAGTCCTGCATTAAAGTTCCGTGTCCCGTATTATAGGAAATGTCTCGCATTATTACGTGAATTTTACGAGACCCGTGTGGCTGTATGAAAAAGACTTTTTTTTGGCTCTTCAAATTCTACCCAAAACAAAGTTTTTTAGTTTAGTCGTTTGGTTTTGGTGTTCCTATTAATAAAACTTAAAAATATTGATTTCTTTAGCTTTATACCCCGCCCCCCAGAAAAAAAATATCTACGCCCTTGTGTGAAGCGAGCACATAATAGCAATTAAGAAAACTAGTAGTGAAATCTAGCGGCAAATCCAGCCTCGTATGCAGCGAACTTTAAATTAAAATCGTTGCAACGAATATATCAAACCACTATATAGTATACAACCCAGCCCTAAATTTTAACGGCACATGCCAGCACAGATGATAATTTCAAAAACACCCGTTCTTTCCGTAGTTACAGCACCAGTCAATTCAACATATTACGATATTTTTTCATTGCAGAGCTACGACTTCCCGTATAAACTGGGTCGTAATTTTGGAAAACAGGCTACGGCGTATTTTTTTCTAGTTATATCAAGGATCAATCTATGTCCGTATTGTAACAAATTTTTCATTTTTTACTTTGTTAATTAATGGCGAATGCTTTTAAAAGACACTTTTTACGGTTTTTAAAATTTTTGTAAAAATTTTTCTGCTTAAAAAATAAAATAGTTGGCAAAACCAAAAGTGCACATCCCGCAATTTTCCACTGTATGATAAAAAAATAACAATTAAAAAATATTTTTAATAAATTTAACAAGATTTAAAAATTTAAAGAAATAAATAATTAAAAATTGAAAAAATATTTTTTTTTAAGTTTGCAAAAATAAAAAAAATTAAGAACTATACATAATATAATATATAATTAATATCAAGTGGAATAAAATAAAACAAAATAAAAAGTAAAAAAAAAGAAAAAAATCAATGATATCGTAAGGATTCGAACCCAGGACCTTGCCCTTGGGGATCCGACGGCATAACCATTGCGCCACGGCTGCCTAATACGTCTAGTGGTGTTATCACGGTATACAAGTGTAGCACTTGTTTTATGGATTACACTATATTTACCAGCAATTATTATATTGTTTTAAACTATTACCTAGCTGTCAAAAATAATAAAAAATAAAACTGTTTATAAAAATTAAACTACTGAACACATTTTAGTGAATTTAAATAGGGTTCTGGTCTGATAGTAAACAAAGTGAATAAAATATAACCCAAGGCAATCCGACCAAAATTGCGATCTGTAGAGTCGTGACGTACGTACATACGTACGTACATACGTACGTACGTACATACGTACAGACCAACCGACAACTGCTGTTTGTGATTTTCAATTACAATTTTAATAGTATTTATGAACTCAAATTGATTTAAAAATGGTTCTATTTTATAGATTAGAATCTCCTCTTTTCAAAAAGCTTCAATTTGAATGGATTTCGTGTGAAATTAACTTAGATATAACTTCTTATATGAACGAAAGTCAGCTCTGACGCACAAAGCGATAATAAAGCACATACCGCTAGTTTAGCGGTATGTGCAAAAAAATGGTACAATAGGGACATAGATTGATCCTTAATCTCCATAAAAATAATTTTTCATAATTTTATCTCTCGTTTTACGATCAGATTTATACGGGACCGCAGACCACTGTATTGCATTGAGAAAACCAGGGGAAACGGGCTCTTAACACTTCGATCTGTCATCTGACCCTTATATTGTAAATACTGCATACTGCCATCTGACGGGCAACGCTGAACAACGCTTTTGCTACTTGCGCCTCTATATGACAATATTAGTAAAATATTTCTTTTACAACAAAAAGAAGAACGTTATAAGCAGTGTGCAAAATTAGAAACGAATTGAATACCTGCAATCATATTTAAAAAATAATTTTGTAAAGTGATAATTATTATACTTATTTAGTGCGAATAATTCGCACAGGCCATGCTAGTAATCTATACTAATATATAAAGCTGAAGAGTTTGTTTGTTTGTTTGCGGAGCATTAATGAAAAATGTTGCAAAAAATTATTAGTTAAAAAAAGTATAAATACTTCTTTTTATCGACAAAAACTTTTGAACGGTAACTCCGATCATCATAAAATTTGGACACAACATTCATCTCGGTAAACTAAGATGAATGTGTGTACTCATGTTCCTCCCTTCCCCATTCGTTCTTTTACACCCGGGTGAAACCGGACGGGACCGCTATAATATATAAAGCTGAAGAGTTTGTTTGTTTGTTTGGTTGAACGCGATAATCTCAGGAACTACTGGTTCGAATTGAAAATTTTTTTTTGTTGGATAGTTCATTTATCGAGGGAGGCTATAGGCTATATAATATCACGCTACGACCAATAGGAGCGGAGCATCAATGATATAAATAATTGATACGCAATGTTAATTAGTATATTGATTTTTATAATAATTGTTGTTATTTATTTATATATAGGCGAAACGTCGTACAATAAATATAAATCTAATATATATTTTTGTCCTCATACCTACGATTATTTCTTAATATGGTCTAAAAAACATTTATGAAAAAATTAAATAAATAGCTGCTATTTTAGGAGATCAAGTGATTATTACATGAATAATGAAAATTTCAACTCACCCTGAATGATAAAGTTAGCGCTATTATAAACATTGTAAATGAATAAGCTATTTCGTTTGGGGATTTTTCCCCGTGTATAGATATATTTTGTATAGATCCTTTGCCTATATACAGAAAAATATGAAAAGAAATCTTTTATACCGACTCACATAAAGCAGTCTGACGTGAAATCCTCTTCAGATTTACGCGTCTCTGAATCATGCACGCATCTTAGTCTCGGTCCGTACTTTCGGGTTTATTTACACAGTCGGGAGACATCTGATCAATGAAAATATAAATCGACACGTTTAAAGTAGCTTTGCTATAAGGGAGCGTCCATAAACTACGTAGCTCGGTCAAGAGGGGGAAGGGGGTCAGTTCGAAAATACGCTGAGTTCCGTAAGAGGAGGGAAGGGGTAAGAGTCAAGCTACGCAATTTTCTTCATGTATTTTATTTGACACAATGAAAATAATGTGCAGAATAAGTTGAATATCTATTTATTATATATAAAAGTAACCAAATTTGAAAATAAATAACGGTAATAAAAAACTATGTTCCACCGGGGGTGAGGGGCATAGGAAAGTCAATGCTAGGCTACATGGAGGGAGGGAAGGGTTTCAGAAGGGCTGAAATAGGACCACGTATTTTATAGCCCAGAGCTCACATGAAGTGTTTGATTCACGTAGAAATTTTGACCTTGAGTAATACAGATAGGATAGATGAACAAGAAAAAATATGCCTGGCTTACTGTGGTAGTACAGATACTGTGCATACAATTAATGCGCCCAAAAATGTATGTCAAAAAAAGTGTTTGATTGAAAGAGATCATCATGCTTTGATTAATTGGAACATATTATGTAGGTAACCATGCCAATGAATAGCAATTATCCTATTTAAACTAGCCATTACCCGCACACCGCACGGGATTTAATACAAAAACAATAATCCGTTCAAAATGGCGTATGTTTCTTTTGTAATTTGTAGAAAAATGGCAATAATATCGGCAAGATTATAATGTAAGGTAGTGATGTGGTTATACTATTAAATGTGTCTCCTACTAAAGGCTGTCATCGACAATGTTATACAAATTTCACAAGATCGGATTATTGTTTTTGTATTAAATCGCGCAATACAATAATCTCACACTTTCTGCCCGTGTGATGTATACTATTTTTTCTTTGTACCTCGGTCATAAAGAAAAATATTTTTTGTGAAAGATTTTAGTGCATTTCACCGGAAAAATGACTACATATGATGAAATGTGTTTATATGGCGGCCATCGTAAACAGGACAGTATGGTTACGTCGGTGCCAGCGTTGCCAGACGTCCCGATTTTGGCGGGACGTCCCGATTTTTAAATCAAAATTAAATGTCCCGCGCGGGACAGGCTCAGTCCCGCTTTTCGGGGATAACTCGTGGATAACTTTAAGAGAAGTTAAATCTTCACAGAAATATCATGAATAAGTAATTCTTATAAATAATTATTCTCTTATTGTAAGTTGCAATTTGTAACACTCCACAGACTATTGTTTGAAACGCCATATTTTTCTAATGAATAAAACTTTTTTGATTTTGATTTCTGTTTTTTTTTTTTTTATTCTGAAGACGAATAAGACTCAACTATTTAACGATAGAGTAAATCTGATTTAAAATATTACATTTTTATTAAAATACATTTTCTATGGCTATTTTTGCTATCTAGTATTGTCACGTAAACGTAATTTTAATTCGAATAAGAAGATAAATAGGTATTTGAAAACTTCTGATTATATACGTTTTTTTACTATGTCCCGCTTTCGGCAAAAGAATCCCGCTGTTTTCACTCAAAGAGTTCCCAAATCCCGACTTGGCAAAAAAAAAAACTGGCAACGCTGGTCGGTGCGTAAATAAACCCTGAAAGATCCCATGCAGTACGTATATTACGTTATTTATAATATGAAATCCATAACTCGCCGTATTGTGCCTCCACTAAGTCGTAGAGCACGGCAAGGTAACACGTTTACATAATATATTTTTTAACGTTTTGAACAGTCGTAAATAATCCGAAACTAATCTTGGAAATCAATGCTGCGCAGCGTTTACACCTATAAGTTCGTTGCTGTGTCTTTCCTATATATCATAAAAATGTTAGGTGTGTGTAATCTGAAATTGTGTAAAGTCACAACTTTGACGCCGTTCCATCATTTTGAACAGGGCGTCTCAGACTTTGCGTCGGACATTGTTGGTTGAGGGACCGAGCATATTCTGGAGCAGGTCTGGCATTCCGCTTGCTGGTACAGAAATAAACCGGCGGGTCTCCACAATATCTTCATTCGAGGCAGGGATGTGTATCTTGGAAGTGCCGGCTCCGTTTATACTTTATACGTGAAGAGTATAGATACTCGACAACACTGCTTGTATATTATCATATTACCAATATAACGAAGTTATAAACTATATCTATACTAATATATAAAGTTGAAGAGCTTGTTTGTTTGGTTAAACGCGCTAATATATAGTTTTAACGCATTGTTTCATTGTATTGCCGCTCCATTAAAGCACGCCGTACTATAATAATAACTGGCTCCCTAAATTCTTCAACGAAATTTTCGTAACTCTCCTGATGTCACTTCCACGGTAAACGTCGTGTCTCTCTCTTTCTCTCGCCACTCCAATTATACTATTTCCGTGTGTCAGGAAGAAAAACTCGATTTTTTTCAATCAGAATTGTCTTTCATCAGACAAAATCAAGTTCTGGCTTCTTCTAATCATGGTGCCTGACGATTTGTATGTTGTTTCAAAAGTTCTTTCTTTTAATATGTTTTACATCCCTGTGTAATTTCACTGAAGATGCCACAACTCTAGCCAGAGGATGCATACTTCAACTTGACGAGATACTGAAGCTACGTTGACAACATCTAAATTGGATTTTAGAAATTATTATCGTACTTCTGTTTTTCTTTTTTTTTTTTTGTTATTATTTTCTTGAGATTTATTTCACCCTAATCTAGTTCAAGTATAGTTACAGATATGTATAAGGACTATCAAAACAGACAAGGATAATACTATAGGCGATCTTATATCCCTCTCACTCGAATGTCCGTATAATGAAATAATTTAAGGGTTTCAAAACTGTACCAGCAAAAAAAAACGAGTAGTTTAGACCACACGACTGAAGTATAACTTCTTCCTGCCATAATTTGTTATTGTTCACCCGAAAATTCACAAAATATGAACTTTAAAATGATTTTACAATTTTATTCATTTTAAACGTAGAATATTTAATGTATTGAACAAAATATTAATTTATAAAATTGTTCAAGAACGAAATGAACAGTCTAATGTAAAAAGAAAGAAATATGAACATAAAGATAATGAAAACAAAAGTAATACATTGCAATTACTTAGCTCTCGTTGGATTTTAAGCGTAAATCTTTATGAAATATTATTTAAAGTAGGTTTACAAAACTTTTTTCTGTCACCCGATAGCGCGACTGGCAAGTGAAGTAGATATGTGTCATTGTTAGTACTGGTTATATTTTCGGCCACCTGATGGCACCATTAGCCAGTGAAGTTTTTGTTTCGGCCACCTGATGGCGCCACTAGCCAGTAAAGTATTTGTAATCCTCTTTCTATCTTTACTAACTTATATCTCCGTCTCAACTTCCGTTCGCCTCGCCCGATCACAATTCCGTAAATCTCTCGTCAGGCATTCACCAGCTTACTCTCCAAGTCAAGCGTGCGTAAAGAAGTTTTACTTCAAAATCCGCAAATTACAACTTGTCAACGTATATCTGTGAATATCTTAAGTAGAAATATTGTGCATGGAGCAGAATTAAAGACCGAACACACCTATCAAGCACGGACCAGCACAGCATAAATCTGCAATTTTCACGATGTCGCAAACTAGACCAGCACTTTGCAGTTTCAAATTCTAGTTTTATCAATACTAATTTATTGATAGAGACGACACATCACTAGTACACTAGGTCGGTCCAGCACGGCTGTAGACAGAAGTTGCATGCGACCGACCGACGACGTTTGTTGCTGGTTAAATATACTGGTCTAATGTGCGCTACTCCGTTAAATAACGTAAGTGCTTTCAGGAACAGGCTTTTCTGGTCCGTACTGTGCTGGTCGTATTTGATAGGATATGCGCGGATTCTTAGAGAACAGAGAAGATATTTTTTTTTTAAGTAAAACTTCTTTACGCACGTAACTTGGGAAGTAAGCTGGTGAGGGCCTGACGAGGGAGATAAAAGTTAGTGAAGATAGAAAGAGAATGACAAATACTTCACGGGATAGTGGCGCCATCAGGTGGCCGAAAATATAAGCGGTACTAACAATAGAATGACACTTACTTTACTTGCCAGTGGCGCTATTGGGTGACAAAAAAAATTTGTAAACCTACTATAAATAATATTTCATAAATATTACGCTTAAAATCCAACGAGAGCTAAGTAATTGCAATGTATTACTTTTGTTTTCATTATTTTTATGTTTTTATTTCTTTCTTCTTACATTAGACTGCTCATTTCGTTCGTTGAACAATTCATATTTTGTGAATTTTCGGGTGAATAATAACAAATTATGACAGGAAGAAGTTTTACTTCAGTCGTGTGGTCTAAAGCACACTCGTTTTTTTTTTAATTGAACCTCCTTCAAAAAAAGGTCACTAAAAAGCGTAAGATAACAGTTTTGAGGTCGGCACCAATCGAATAGAGAACCTCCCTCCTTTTTTTGAAGTTTTTTAAAAATGGGTCACGTTATATAGTACTTTTAAGATGCGTTTAGTTTTAATGATATGTATGTAACTGCAACTTTGCAATGCAAAAATAATCATTTTAACCAAAATCAAGAAGTAGAAACATTAATCCTGGACAATAAAAACGCTTTGCAGTACGTTTATACATAAATATAAGCATAAAATCGCCATGTCGTGTCAGACAAGCTTTATCTGTATACCTAATTATTGTGAACAACTGGTCGAATTGTTCTATTATTGAAACTTACGACTTTTTTTTTTGTTCACGTTTGAGCAACTGCCAGATTATTTTATAGGTTGACATAATTATCTTCTACCTGAGTTAAGAAATATCTTATGTTTAAACTTTAAAGCATCGACTGAGCTCTCACAACATTATTATATAATTTACAAATAAATAGCTATTAGTTTGCTATAATATTATGCAACACCCATTGTTGACGTTATAATGCAATATGACAAAAAAAAATACTATTCAAACAATATCATTGTCAGGACCCAAACCCGAATCTTCCACTATCGCGGCGGCTGGATTATCATTTATTCTACAGTGAAGAGTCGGGTACGACAGTAACATTAGATAAGATAGAGGGTATGAGGCACGCCTCGTCAACACCGCGACCTTAGTAGATCTATTGTGTAGCTCTGACTTGTTTATTCCTGAGCGAGATTAAGGCTTTTGAAAAAGCCTATAGAATTGTTCTGGAATCGGTATCCCAAAACCTGATCAGGCGTTGGGAATAGATTGTTAAAGTGACGGAGTTCTCGTATCATGACTGCTTCACATTTGCAAAGCAAATATTCCGATGTTTCAGGAGCCTCCAAACAGAAGCGGCATGACATGGTGTCCGTACACCAATTTTGTTAAGGCGATACCTCAATGGGTAGTGACTTGAGAAGAGCCCGGAATTGATTCCGAGCTCAGTTTTCCTTAAGCGTAAATTTTTTCCGCCGTGTCTATTGGTTTTAAT
Source organism: Xanthostigma xanthostigma (assembly GCA_963575645.1). Classification (NCBI taxonomy): domain Eukaryota; kingdom Metazoa; phylum Arthropoda; class Insecta; order Raphidioptera; family Raphidiidae; genus Xanthostigma; species Xanthostigma xanthostigma. Next base: position 15,137,712 of record OY754469.1, read on the forward strand.
AAAGGTTTTCACTTGGCGTATTCTTCCAGAACAGGGAGTGTTGTTTCTTTTCCCATGAGGCAAGAGCCGTTTAATGTAGCATTTTGATGTGCCTCAGCAAGGCTCCGGTCCTATAAATTTGAGTAGTATTTTTTTTTTGTAATATCGTCTTATAATATCTGCAATGGGTGTTCCATAATATTATAACAATCTAATAGCTATTTATTTGTAAATTAAACCCTTACGTTCTTGTGGCCTTAATGAAACCATTTACATACATTCTCAAATTACACACAAATAACCTTTGATCTGTATTCGTACAGCGTTGAGTTTGCCCACATAAATAATTATTTGTGTCGTGTGTTGAATTTGAAAACTCCAACGCACGTATTTGTTGTGCAAGTTAAAAAATGCAGCTACGCGTCTGTTTATCAGCTCTTGAAGCCTCGATGGGACCAATTTAAACATTTTTCGTCAAATTACTTTATCAATCTGTAAGGCTGCAACTGCATTCAATCCGTATTTATCCCGATCCGATGTAGGTCGACGCCGGATGACATCGGAAGAAAAGCAAACACCAAGATTTATAATGTAGGTGCCTATACATTGGAAAGGGAAGCCCGATTTCCTTTCCAATCTAGGCACCTAGATTATAATCCTGGTGTTTGCTTTCCTTCCAACGTCGCCCAACATCAGAACGGGAGAAATACGAATCCACTGTAAGTACAACCTAAAATACTGAACGATGAGGTGAGATCTACATTCGACTGAATTCTAGTGATCTAGTTTCAAATGCCTTTAAACAACGAATTCACAGGAGGCGTTTGGGAGAGATCGCGTTCCCGTATTATTTGTATAGTGCGATGAAACCTTTCAGTATATGTACTGTCATTACGCCTGTCTCTTGAAGAAAATGTCCGCATGATGACAGCACCGTACAACCTTTTTGCGTCACAATATGTGATTCTTGAATGAATGGTATTTTCCGTTTGAGACTGAAAGAAATTATTTGAACAGTTTGTGTTTTACATTGTTTTTTGATACGATGACTTAAAAGCTGTACCGGCGTTCCGACTCCAGTTAGACTTTTTTGTCGATTTACGCTATTTACACTGTAAATAGTCTCTGAAGCTGGATTCACAATGCATCCGCCGGAGGTGGAGAATATCTTGCATCTAAGTTTTGTACAAGATACTTCTCAGAAGTATAACCGTTGTCATACTTTTAAAATACTTAAGAGTATTCGTCCCTGCAAATACCCCCTGCACCCTTCATCTCAAATCTTTTCCCCTCGCCTAAAAACGGTTCGCGCTCTCCCGACGCTATTTTTAAAGCTAGAGGGTTCTGGTAAACGCCAAATGAAAGACAAAGAATCAGACTACAGATCCTTCAAGCGAATTTTTTGAGAAAAATTGCTGAAAAAACTTACAACCTTTTGAAAAAAATAATAAGTTACGTAATATTTCACACGTAGGCGAAACTGTTTTTCAAAAAATTCGCTTGAAGGATCTGTAGTCTGATTCTTTGTCTTTCATTTGGCGTTTACCAGAACCCTCTAGCTTTAAAAATAGCGTCGGGAGAGCGCGAACCGTTTTTAGGCGAGGGGAAAAGATTTGAGATGAAGGATGCAGGGGGTATTTGCAGGGACGAATACTCTTAATATATCTTTATATATAAAAAGCTCGTGTCACGATATTCGTCCGCACTAATCTCCGAAACCACTGAACCGATTTTAATGAAATTTTGTAAATGCAGTCTTGCTTGGTCCAACTTACGCTATAAGATAGTTTTTAACTTTTTATTAAATATTTTGTACAAAATTACGGTGTTTTGTCAACAAAACTGTTTTAATAACATGCAGCAGCATCTGATAGAATCTGTTTAAAGCTATAATATATTAGTTTAGGAAGCAAAAAAAAAAAAACTGTTTTAGTCCCAAGTACTAAGTAGCGACTTCTGATAGAATTCGCTCAAAGATATTAGTTGGGAAGCAAATCGGCTGGAATTTGGTCGAAGCTATTAGTTCAGACACCGGACCGCAAACGAAATACATTTTACATAACTATTGCACACGGGTGAAACCGGGACGGGCCGCAAGCTCTTCTCTAAAGGTCTTTGCACACGAGGCTGGTTTTGTCGCTAGAATCGTGCGTGGTTACAAGTTGGATTTCAAAATTATAACCGGGGCTATTTTTTGTGCTTGTTTTTCTACTTGTTTTGAGCAAGGCTCAATCAGAAAACAATATCTTGTCACGTGGCCGATATGGGCAAACGCCCACAAACGAACATGGCGTCATAGTATGTGTTCTGTTCACAGACAATAAACGTTCACTTTTGTTAACATTTGAACTGTCACTGCGCACGCACCAAACCCATCTACAAAGCCAGCTTCAAAATACGCATCGCGTCAAGCGAACACATAAAAGCCATCACGAAATACAACGCCACACCACGTTTGAAATCTGGCAGCCAAAAGCGTGCATTATTAGAACATTTTTTATAAAATTTGTTGTATAGGTAGTGTGTGTCTGCCTTTATGGAATAACGTCCTAAAAGTATTTGTCATCTTTTGTAAAGCGTAAATGCATTTTTTAACAAAAGAATAGAGCGGTTTGTAAGTGCTGTTTACATTTTTTAGGTAAAAACCCAAACAACATTTTTAAATTCTTTCTTTTTGTGTGACAGTTTTTTATTTAAACAAGGCATAAAGCATTGTATCTTATTGAGATTTAGGTTGTTTCCCTACATTTCCCGTAAAGTTAAAAATAGCATTTTTTTATAAGTAAGAAATGCCCGTTTAACCGTTCAAACTGATTTTATTAAAATATAAAATCCGAAGTTAATATATTAGAAGATAAATCGGATTTATTTTATGCATCGTTGCTAGTACATATAAACAGATTACATTTTGTAATTCATCTGAGACTAGGACGGTGTCGACTTCGCACTCGCGCAAATCCCTTAATTTTGATTGTCTCGATTTATTTATTTAAGTCAGTAAATAACGACGGAACAGAAGATCCAAAAGATAGAAGGCTTTCGCTATTGGTCTCGATGTCTTGTGATGTAAATCTCGATTTCGTAAAACAATATCGATTCCGCCACCGGTACCGATACTAGTCTAATAAGTTCGAGCTCTCACAAAAGTCTACTGGAGATAAATTTTTTATTAAATTAAAAATACGACGATGAACGATATCAAACTGGTGGCAGACTGATTAAATTTTTCTTTTATCATTTTTAGGGTTCCGTACCTCACAAGGAAAAAAGGAACCCTTATAGGATCACTTCGTTGTCCGTCTGCCTCTCTGTCAGGAACGAGTAGAGGTATCAAGTTGAAATTAATATCAAATACTCTGGTCTGCAATTCCTTGGAAAGAATCGAACTTCTAAGTCAACGCAATCAAAAGATACGGCCGTTTATGCTGCATATTTTGCTTTTGGCAAATTAGAAATTTCTTAAGCCGGGTCCCCCGTGCTTGTTTTGCCCTCCTGGATACGCCAGTGCTTACGGCTTAAAAAAGACAGAAGTATATGTTTGCACCCTAATGGTTCGATTGCGATTTTATTCCTATGCTCAGTATAGAATAAAAGTATATGGGTGTAACCTTATCTGTTATCATTTTAAAAATAATATTATAGATTTATACTTCCAATGTTCCTCTAATCACCCAACTTTTATAGATATTCTATTGATTAGGCAATAGGTATTTACAACACCTACATTTCATTGTCGTGTTAAACAACTGCCGCGCAGCCCTCTTGCATTAATTGGTCTACTTTATTGTTGAAGACCGGATAGTGATGTCTCCACATTTCTCAGTCATTGATTCACGTGCAAGAGCTATATAATGATGGGAGACCTTGCTATCCGGTCTCTTATTTATTCGTTCATACAATAAACATCTTACACACGTCTTCTTGTACTACGCATACTAACGTTAAGTAGTCAAATGACCTGTTTAATGGTTCCTTAAATATTTTATGCCAACGTGCATTTAATCTGTACAGTGGCGACTCACCAAACTCGATCGTTTCGCGTCGAACGGGCCCGTTTTAACGTTTGCGTTAAATCTTTAACGCCAACAGTGCAGACACATATTAAGGTTTCCACAGACCGGCGCAGGAACCTACGGGAGCGGGAACGACGTGGAATTAAATTACATGACGGAATAGCCCTTGGGCGAAAAAGCTTATAATATATTAATTTCCGTCGTAAAAAGTGGATTCCGCGTCGCGCCCATAGTTTGAACTGTATAACTTGACCCACTTACAAAACTGGCGTTCCAGATCACTGGCTAGAATCACTGTTTGCCGGACGTGTCTGCAAGTTTTACGTAAGCTTCACTTTAGTAGTGTGTAATGTAAACTAGACGCTCCATATTTTTGTTTTTTAAAAAACATACTGGCTATAGGTACATCATGACTTGTAGAGATACCAAAGATATAGAAAACTAAAAATATTTTAAAATGTCGAATAATTTCAAATATTCCTACGGTATAGTTCATAAGACTATTTAAATATACAGTTAGATCTAGCTAAAGTTTGTGTTATTATTGTTAAGATCATCCATTGGTACAATGCTATATATAAGAAAAAAATATTTTCAAATGTCACTGCGCGTCGGGACTCTACCCCGAATCTTATTAAGGGTTCACTTTCTTCACCTCAATATTTGTTTTCTTTCGAAAATCGTGGACTTATTGTCAAATTAGTGCAACAAATAAAAATTGTTTTAGTAAAGAACGTCTCAAAGTCTAAAAAATATTATCACATATTATTATATTCTACATAATGAATAATTATTATTACTTTATACCATGATAAAGGCGGAGACTGTCCATGCAGCACGTCACTGATGTGTCAGCATGTGTAACAAAACGGTTTTACAACGGTCGACGATCTGTGCTTTTAAGAGCTCTTAAGGTCGTTGTTGGTGCTTAGTTAGGCAGTGCCACTTACACAACGGAGGAATGGATATATAGAGGAACGTGATTGAATGTTATGCAGCACTTAACTTTTATTGACACGTCGTTTCTTAAAATAATAACACGCTAAAATCAATTACCATTTTGAACTTGTCAAGTTTGAGTTCTGCTTGATTTACTGAGCCAACTGAAGATTTTTCTCTCGCTACACGGAACCAGGATATTCTGATGGAGACAATAAGTTGCTCTGTTGATGTGGACGCCTTGACGAGTGTCCTTCTAGGTATGTTACTTGGACCAAGACTTTGATATATATTTTAATAGTAAATCTTTACCAAAGCGTTCTTCTAGGTATGTTACTTGGACCAAGACTAAAATATATCTTTTAATATTAAATCTTTACCAAAGCGTTCTTCTAGGTATGTTACTTGGACCAAGACTAAAATATATGTTTTAATAGTAAATCTTTACCAAAACGTTCTTCTAGGTATGTTACTTGGACCAAGCCTTTAATATATATCTTTTAATAGTAAATCTTTACCAAAGCGTTCTTCTAGGTATGTTACTTGGACCAAGCCTTTAATACATATTTTTTAATTGTAAATCCCCAAGACTCAAATATATTTTTTTTAATTTTAAATCTTTACCAAAGTTTTAATAGTAAATGTTCACTACGGTGTAGTTCGTAAGACTAAATTAATAACAGTAAATCTTGCAACATAGTTTAATAAAATTTATTGAAGTTATCTTAACATTTTAACTTATCTTAACATTTCACCGGTATTATGGCAACAACATAAACTTTTGAATCATCTTCTGTTTCTAAATTGCTTCAGGGAATTTAACAGACTTTTTAAATTAAAGTACGTTACGGCAGAATATTGCAGACGGCTTTTATTTTATTTTTGAAGTGAACCTTTAGCGACGTATCTACTTGAAATTTTCTGAAATATTAGAGAAACCTTGTTAACGCAAAATGAATTATACGAGTTCATAACTCTAAAGAAGTTTCACTTCCCCCGTGATCTTATGTGGGTGAGACTTACACATATTTTTTATAATGTTGCATTCAAAGAGCAACATTTTTGCGTGAATCCTAAAATATTGACTCGTCATAAGTTATCGAAATGAATATAATCCGGTCTTTTAATTTTTAATTTCAAGTACGCCCTATAAATGCAATCACGATAGCAAAACTTACCAAAAGCACAGTCATTTTATTGGCCGCTCACCATAAATAAAACGTTTAACTTCGCCATTATCTGATCTTCTATTCATAACTCCGAAGTAATTTCGGACTGTCGTTCGTTTAATTTAAAATTTTAATCCCTGCATTTGCAACATGGTATCATTCCCTCCGTGCCGAGTCTAGAAGTCATTCCGTCGACAAACGTAGCACTAATCTCAACGCAAAGCCGACCTGATATGCGCGTGTCGTCGTATAATAATAAAGTTTTTACTGCATCCTCTTCGCTAGATATACCTAATAATGCTGAACGGGATCAAAACTTTAGTAATTATTGCAGGCATTCAATAGGTTTATTAAAGTTCTCTCTAAATCGAGAGTTTAATTAATATACGTCAAACTTTGCACACAAGTCCTATGCGGAAAGTCCGGGAGTATTTGTGCATAGGACTTCGATATTGTCTCTACTGAGTGTACATTGACCAGGAACCCATTTCAATTCAGTCTGCTTGAAGAACTGACAAAAGTTTGTTATAGAAGAAACGATGTTTGGTTGGACTACCCAATGGATGGAAGTCATATTGTTCTCATTATATTCTACCGGTCTGTCGCAGCCTTCTAGATCAGTGATGTCAAAGATATGGCCCGCGGGCCACATTGGGCCCTCAATCCATCTCAATACGGCCCGCGACCATAATCTATCCAATGAGGATTCCAATATATATTCTGAATTTAACTACCTCAAATATGACATGTGTCTGGGTCCTTAAGCTCATGATAATTTACCCTTTTTATTATCGTTATATGAAAATTGATTTAAACTAAATAAATAAAGATTCTAATTTAGTATGTGTTTTAGTTTTTAATTTAGAATCTGACCCGCTAACACGCCCTAAATCTTATAAATGGTCCTTTAGAAAAATCAGTCTGACACCTCTGTTCTAGGTCCCTGAAGTGTAAATTTTAAGTGCTAAGACAATAAAATTTTCGTACACATATTTTTTAAATTGATGATCATAAACTTGAACAATTTCAATTTTTTTCACAACAAGATGGTCGGTACAAAATAGTAATGTATGCATGTTGTTCGTGAATAAAGACTTTTTGGAAAATTACATCATGTTATAACGAGAGATAGCGAGTTTTACCAGTAACTCGAGACATCACTATGAACAGGATAGCTGATTTTCATACCTACAATTTTCAAAACTTTTTACAGTTCAATTTTGAGCTAGGTCATTTCTAATTGCAGGTTGCGTTCAATTCTCATGCCATTAGACTATGATTTACTATGGAAACGGTAGTTGCCACTACTGCGCTTATTTTACATTAAGCAACTTTTCAGCACTAATGTTTAATATGTCATTTCACGACCGCTGCATCTATTTTATAGGGGATGTGCAAAAATGAATTAATGTATTGCCATGAGACGCGATGTATGAAGAAGATAATATTTCAGAAAAATATTGAGAGGCTAATGGAATTATTGATTTATTTTGCCATTTTTAAAGTAAAACTTCTTTAGGCACGCTTGACTTGGGGAGTAAGCGGGTAAATACCTGACGAGTGTTTACGGAAATCGGATGAGGCGAACGGTGCCGCTTAGGGAAATCGGACGAGGCGAACGGAAGTTGAGAGGGAGATATAAGTTAGTGATGATATAAAGAGAGAGAGAGTTACGTTTCGTATATTGGAAGTTGGGAGGGAGATATAAGTTAGAGAAGATAGAAAGAGAGAAAGTTACGTTTCGTATATTGGAAGTTGGGAGGGAGATATAAGTTAGTGAAGATAGAAAGAGAGAGAGTTACGTTTCGTATATTACTGTAGGGGCAAGAGAGAGAGGTGCGCACGAACATCTCTTCCTCAAAAAATACTTCATTGACTAGTGGCGCCATCAGGTGGCCGAAAATATAAGCAGTACTAACAATAGAATGACACATACTTGGCGCCATCGGGTGGCCAAAAATATAAGCAGTATTCTTTACTTGCCAGTCGGGATCTTTATGTAATTATGTGTGGTCTAGAGCACACTCGCTTTTTTTTGTAAACAGTTCTTTTTGCCTATTTCAAAATTGGGACAAGCGATTTCGGTGTTTGTAATACTTTTAGTTAATCATTTAAAGAAAGATGGAATCTTTCGTATGAGACATTGATGCGTCAAGTGTTACGTGGGAGAGAGAGTTCGGTTGTTGTAGTCTTTTTCGAACACCCAGTTCTTGTACGTATATAATCAGTGTGACCAGATTCAGTATTTTAATACTTTTTCGGTATATTTTATTGACTTTTCCTATTATCAGTATTTATTTAGGTATATTGGCGGAAGTCGGTATTTTTGGGTATATTTTGGATATAATCATAAAAAGTTATGGCAACACAGTAGCGATCGTCTTCGCAAACTGGCACGAACATTGATGTACAGCGGATTTCCCGGATTTAGTCAATAATTTCATTTAAAAGCAAAGATCAGTAAGTTACAGAGAGGACATGACATCATCCATTTCTAGTGAACAATTTTGGGTGGAAGTTGGGAAAATGTCTAACGGTGATGGTACATTAAAATTTAAAATACAAGAATAAGATAAAATAATAATTTATTGCTGATCCAATAATTAAAATTGGTTACAAACGTCAATTACAATCGATTGGTTTACAAATCATTTTTATACTGTGCAGTTCCGAGCAGGAATTTTTTTAGGCCGGTTTTTTTATAAATAAATAAATAGAAACCTTCTTCCTTTGGCAAGATTTTAATATAACAAAAAATTTATATTCTTGACCAAGAATATTAATTTTATGTTATATTAAAATCTTGCCAAAGGAAGAAGGTTTCTATTTATTTATCTCTATAAATAAAACATGTTTTGAAAATCAGTATTTTTATTGGTATATTTTCCCTGTGCAATTTGGTATATTTCAGTATTTTTTAAACGTGCTTCGGTATTTTTTGTAAAATTTAATCTGGTCACACTGTATATAATATAGGATACACATTGTTATGAGCCGTTATAAGGGGCGAATGGCCACACCGCGTCTCTGGAGGACGCTGAATGGCTTAAGATAATAATAATAATATAAACCCGGTTTAATGAAAACGACATGCAATTGTTGTTGGTAGCGGTTTCTCTCGCATTTGCTGCCAACTGCGGTTGCTGATAGTCCCCCTTGCACGTCCCCAATTTACATGATGCGAAACAACGGTCATTTAAATTTTAGAAAATAAAATGAGATTATAAATTTATTTTAATGTATTTTACTAAAGCGATATTTTACAAGCACGGAACAAAACTTGCGATTCACACTCAATAAATATTTTTTTTCGTGCAGGAAAATTGTATTTTATAGAAATTGCAAGTTAATCTATAGTTTTACACGATAAATGGCAGCATAACAGCGTCGTCGCGAACCAAGGAGTTGTTGCATTTGCGCGCGGTCGTTGACAACCGACGACATCCGGTACCACGCGTCGGGGGCGGCGGCGAGAGAACGTTCTATTATAATATGTTTATAAGAAGCAAATGTGATCTGATATGATAGCAATCTACACTACATATTGTAACGCATGATTGGATTTATTCTAATATACAGTGTGCTCCATAAATACGTTATTTATTTTAGCCAGCCTGGCTTCAAATCAATACAAGAAGACCTCTTTAATACCGACATCCATCGGAAACGTTTTTAATTAAATGAAACGAAACTGACAAGACTGTTCTTTGTTTGTAGTAAAAATATTTATTTACAAAAACAAATGTTAACAAAACAAACTAAAAAGTACTTCTCTACGATAATGCAAAATGAAATAAAATAATAACAGAACAACTGAATTTTCTATGCAACAATAATACAACACTATTCAGTATGTACAACGAGAATTTATAACACAGGAACACATCAAAATTTTTATAACACACTCATTTGTTATTTATTTATACATTTCTCTGTTTATCTCATAGATCTATATAAAGTCTATTAATTTCCACGCAGCACAACAGTTCACTTGTGAACTCACCGTCTTTTCGTAGGTACTACGTATCGTGAAGCGAGCTGTTCATTTGAGAGGCGGCGGTACATGTTTTTATTTTTAGCTGGCCATTTTGCCTAAAACCGGGACACTGGACAACGTATAAAATTGCTGGACAATCCAGCCAAGTCCCGCCAACCTGGTAACCCTAACTGTACTAATTTTAAATCTTTTGTAAATACAGAAAAAGGTTCTAAATGATAAAGGCGTTTAAGGGAAATACTAAATAGGTATATGTGGCAAAAAAGTGACTTGAAAGGTACCATTGACTGTTAGATTAAGCTACCTCTGTTTTTGTACCATACCAATTTCAGCTGTTGTTCTCAATAGTTCATATTTTCGTTTTTCTTATAACAATAATACCTAAGTACATATTACCTAATTATATCTCTTGTTTCGGTTGATTAATGCAGATTTTTATTTTGTCCAGCCTAAAATCCTTTGGTCCAGATATTTTAGAATATTGTCCAGAAATTTTGATTTCCCAATCTGGCAACATTATGTGTAAGAGTGAGAGACATTATCTGTCCGAATCGTAAGCCAAATAGCATGCGTTCAAAACTTCAACGTCGACCATTCTTCTCGAACGCTCTGTACGTGGACGCGGATGACAGATTGCGCGATATAATATATACGGATAGCACGTGGGAGGAAAACGGCACTCCATTAAATCAATCTCTCTCACAAACACACAAGGAGCGAGGTGACATAATTCAGTACGGATTGACGCGCTGATTGCATTACGGTCCATTATACACTTGCCGTGCTACTTAATGTACCGCGCGTGTATACTGAGCCTTATAGTGTTTAGCTGACCCCTGACAGGGCACTGTAGTCATAGATTCATAGAAAATTATGTAGATGGATGTAGAGCAGTATCGCTTACTGTTGGATTTTTAAAAGAAGACCGGTCTATGGAATGTAGTCCTATGACCTTATTGCAGAAGAGCGCACATGTATTTTATATTGGTAAAAGGTAATGATCCTGGAACCGCTTCTATGCAATAAGGGAGTCCAGTCGACCAACGTGTCGCAATTGTCGTATCGCGATAATTGTACTATTGCCATAGCTGTACGACTACACAGCGACACTTGCTAACAGTACAAAAAAATCATACACCAGACAGTACATAGGTGTGCGTTCACGGACTAAATTGAGGGGTGTTGTCTGAATATCATCAAAATGGAAAGTAAAAAGGGAAAAACAGTTAGAAGTGGCGCTAGGGAGGTCATAGCGAATGTAATTAAAATGTGCGAGTTAGAGGCTCAAAATAATGCCTTAAAATTTAAAGCTATACGTTGTTTGCATGCCTTGCTATGCGCCGCCTATGAATTCCGATAATTTGGGAACACATCAACGACTTCTTGCCCTTTCCCCACCGGTCTTCTTTCGCCGATCGCACAGTACAGACGTCAGTAGCGGGGTAAGAAATCTGCGTTGTAAGGAGAGTGGGAAAAGCGATCGGGAGCATATCGTACTTAATGATGCGTCTCGACTACCGACGAACAACTAAATGACCATATTCAAAAGCAACACCTATTGTTAGAAAACATATAGACACGTCCTTTCCAAAACTCTTTCATGCGCAGAAATGACGCTACTATGTTCTCTAAACGATACTACTTTACTGCGACGTTTTTTTTTTTTAGTTTTAACCAGCGATCCGGTTCTGCTTCGACCGAATAGAAATTTAATATATTTGTGGATAAGTATAGTTTTCGTGTTTTTAGCGAATGCACAGAAAAACGCATGCGAGAAACTTTACATTATATATATCTAGTTAGTTCAGTATAGCGGTTTCAATCTGATTTGTACTCGGGCGAAGCCGGGGAAAACAGTTATTATAGCCCTAAATCTTCTCCAAGAAATCAGCTGTCGAATGGCAAAAATCGGATTCAAATCCGTTCAGTAGATCTCGTTTTTAACGGACCTACATTCGTTCGGATGCAAATAGTACTTTTAATAAAGCTTACTAAAATCTTACAAATAAAATTAATAGTAAAAAAACATTTTTAAAAGCAAGCTTTTATTGAAATGCACTAAAAAGAAGAAAACAAATTTAAAATGAAATCAAACCCAACCATTCATCACATTCTACAATTTATATGATACAAAAGCATGTCACGAGATTTTCCTGTGTTTTATTTTATGAAATACACATCACTCCAGCAGAGACAAAATGGAGAATTAAACGAAGTGAAACTTCTCAAATATATTTTTAATTATTTTCCCAGTAATCCCTCTACCCTGAGATATCACATACATATTTTTTTTCAAATTAAGGGTTAAAAATGTTTTTATCATTAATTTTATTTAACGTATCATTGATATTATAAATAGGCCATCACTCATTAGCCAAGAAAATATAGATTAGTATTAGTGATGTGCTTGATCGTTAAAAATGTATATCCGCGGATACGGATCTGAATACGGATTTTTGGTTTCAAGATCCGCGGATACGGATACGGATCTTAACTTTCTTAGAGTACGCGGCGGTAAATATTGCACATCGACCTTTGGAAAGAGACTATCTGTTATGGGAAAAAGTTATTGACCTCTTTAAGAGTTAACTCTCATAACAGATTGTCTCTTTCCAAAGATCGATGTGCACTATCTCATTATAAAGATAGTTGATTTAGTACCTTTGAGTTATGTACTATTAGTATAGTACTCACTACGATAAATGTTTGCAATATAAAGGTGCCAAATACGATTTAAAAAAATAAAAAATAATCTGAATGGAATTTAACAGGTTTTCATTATGACCTAATCACCTATATATATAAAATTTCATCTATGAATTGAAAATTAATAAGGTAAAAGATCCGTCAAAAACTAACGGATACGGATACGGATCTTTCTTCACCCTCGGATATCCGGCACATCACTAATTAGTATATATCTGTTGGCGGAAAAGAGTGTTTTGGATGTGACTGACGTTCCGTTGGACGCGATATATAAGAGTCGAAACTCAAGGGCGGAAAATATATTAAAATCCATTGCTCCGATTCAATGATCCTCTGATCAAAACTTATAATCGACGCATCTCGTTCGTCGTCTCTACTCTCTATATCTTTAATATTATGCAGACTTGCACAGTCGTTTATCATTCTCAGACATCAATCATCGCTGTTCGAAAACACCACTATATATAAATACAGCCACCAAATAACCATGTGTGAGCGACATTTGAGAACCTAAGCACATCCAGAACGTTTTCTCTTACGTTTTTGACGGGTTTTTTTATGTTGGCATTTTTTTTATGTTCTATTTATAAACTGGAGTGGCATTTTTAACGTTACATTAACGCCCAGTTACGGTATAAACTCAAAGCCAGGGGCGGATTGAACTGTCCGGAGATCTGGACATTTTCAAAAGGCTTGGTTTGTGATTGGCCGGGCACAATTTCTCGATCGATTTGCTAAGAAATTGATTACCTACTTCAGTTTTGACTTATGTTTAAGCTTTAACTGTTTTTTTAATACGTTCACTTTTTAGAAAATACCTAATTTTGTTTTTTTTGAAATCGTTCTTATACGCGTCGCAAACACCTGTCGGTAGTTCTACAGGTAAATGTCAATAACCTGGTTATAACATCAATTTTATGTTAATGAGTTTTGTTAGATATGTTTAAAAATGCCTTTCTACACGAGCTAATGGAACTTGTGGTATGATCGGAATCATACAGAATGTTGCCAAAATCTATACCTATAGAATGTTCTAACAAGATGAGTCACCGATTTTAAATTTAATCAATACATCTGTATAAGCTTTAATTTTACTGCATTCGCATAAACAGAAAAAAATAAATTATAGCTTAAAAAACTAACAAAGCACGCTTTAATAGCAAACCGAACTATAAAAATTTACTTGAAGAGTTCTATTCAGACGTTAATCAAAGTTTTGTATAAAAAGTAGAATTATTAACAAAATAATTCAATTATGATAAAAAAGCGTGGGGTGCTTGATATTAATTAAATGTGACAATTATTTTATTGGTACCTATTTATAAAATTAGAGCTATAATGAAAATATAGCAATTGGCACCCCCACGCTTTTTTACTATAATTGGGCTTTTGAATGAAATTTTTTTTTATCATAAATGGAAAGATCGTATAGAAGTTTTATAACAAAACTATTTTTCTTTTTTTTATTTTCGTTATAATTCAGAAGTTATATCAAATTAAAAATAATTTTTTGTACCCAGTTCCGAGAACGCGCCGACATTTCCCGAACATAATGTGACGTCATAATGTTAATTTCTATTATCATCATATGCAATTGACACAGTGTTTTAACACTTTTAACCTCTCATTGATTGAATACAGTCTATATGTTAAGAAATTTATCAAAAATGTCGAATCTTAAATGTTATCGTGCTTGCTTTGTACAAAGGTGTTCGAATATTACATAAAAACTCCCCACAAAATGTTTTTAAATGTGCCAAAAGATGTTACACGTCGAAAACAATGGTGTCAACATCATAAAACATCCATTTTTTGTGTTGCAAGGATCATTTTGATGTAAATATTTTAATATAATACTGTAATTAATAATAATTTATATCAACGTATAAATTTAAATATCTGGGTGAACCTCAGCTGAATTGAACCGAAAATGTATCATTTTTTAGAAAATCTGTGATCATAAATAATATCTACAGTAAGTATATTAGCAGGATTGGCTTTTATAAAAGCTTTGTTACACATTATTAAATAGAATTACTTGTCAACAATATTTTTTTATACTAAAAGGATAGTTTTAGTCAATACACATGTAGAAGCCATTGACAGAGTACCTATACTGCGTATATACATTTTAACAAAATGACGTCACAATTGTCAAAAACAATTTTAGTGCGTTTGCAGTCACGTGATTTTTTTTATATTTTATCAATTTTAAATTGCTTATAATTAATTTAAAAAAAGTTTTTTGAAAGTTTTTCGCATCGATTATCAATATTATTTATAATAAAGTTTTAAAATACAGTAAAAAAATCGATAATTATTTTTTTTTTCAAAAGCCTAATTGAATTATTTTGTTAATGGTTATTTTTTACTTTTTAGTTCGGTTTGCTATTAAAGCGTGTTTTTTTAGTTTTTTTAAACTATAATTTATTTTCTTAATTTTTGAACTCAACATCAAAAGTTTTTTTTTTCAAAATTTTCAAAATCAAATTTGAGTCAAAATTTTTAAAATCAAATTTTTATGGACTAATTGTTTTGACATCGGCCCTTGACACGTGTGCAAATTTTCAGGTTAATTAGACTTCTTAAAATTGCTGAAAATTACGCCGAAAGATTCCTGTATATAATATGCATGCATATAATATTATACAGGTCAAGCTAATATTATAAGCGTGTTAATATAAAAACTCCATCCAACTCTCCAAAGGATTCCAGTAACAAATCGATCTATTTTCGTGAAAGCCTTAAATTAAGTAATTAACATAGGTACTGTTAATGCCGTGATTTGAACACCACAAAATTATAAAAATTTATATCCATATCCTTTTATTCTATACTGAGCATACGAATAAAATCGCAATCGAACCATTAGGGTGCAAACATACATTTCTGTTTTTTTTTACGCCGTAAGCACTGGCATATCCAGGAGGGCAAAACAAGCACGGGGGACCCGACTTAAGAAATTTCTAATTTGCTCCCTCCTGGGCCAAAAACTGGGTACGCCCATGTTAACGTCATAGAAAAAGACAAAGTTTTTGAAACAGAGATACTTTATTCAGATTGAATGCAAGTACATCAACCAATCATATCATCGGAGAAATCGGGGAATTACATCGAAGACAGAGACGCAGATATATTTTCGATACGCTTTGTAGCCTTCGCCCACCGCACATTGAGTAGATAGGCAATGATTCATATAGTAAATTATTAAATAAATAAAATTATCGACCAATTTTCCAGACAAATATATTAACAAAAAATAATAATGAATACCTACCTACATTGACGTTCCGGTCCGGATTTGGATCTTCTTCAGAACTGATCTAAAAAATATAAAACTAATTAATAATTCATTTCTAATTTTTAAATACGAATTAGAAATTAATTATTAATTATTTTTATATTTTTTAGATCAGTTCTGAAGAAAGTCCAAATCCGGACCGAAACGTCAATGTATTAATTATTATTTTTTGTTAATATATTTGTCTGAAAAATTGGTCGATAATTTTATTTATTGAAGAATTCTAATCAGAGGTTAATCAAAGATTTGAGTAAATTATAAAATATATGTTTCTGTCACATCGGAAGAAAATATACGCGTGTCGAAAATACGTATTACGGCCCATCTCCTAGGAAAAAAGGTGTTCTGCGTTTGTAAAGAATTTGGCGAAACCCTTGAACTGCTATGAAGTGTTTGTCAAACCAAATGACAAGAGGTATGGGCTTTTAAATAAAAGAAAAAAATTTGAACTGTCCCATTGTTGAGGTATAAAAGATCTTCAAGTTGACGCGGAGTATCGCAAGTGGACTAATTCTTTCAATTGAACTTCAATTGAAAGAATAATAGATTAAAATGATCGGACAATGCGTAGGTTTTATTAAGTGAACGAAAAATAGAACAAGCTTTTTTTCTCACAGCTAGGGTCACCGTTTTGTCAACTCAAACTTGAGATTAGAATTTCAAACGTCTCTTGTTCAGTGGTCCCCAAACGCCCTGGGATGTCACCGTGTCGTAAAGTTGTGTTTATGGCGGTTATTAAAACAACCCGAACATTATGTTTATGTGCAATTGTTTGTGGAGTTTACTCTTTAAGAAACGATTTTGAGTTATATAAAGCCCGGTACGGAAATTTTATGAGTAGTAAAATCAATTGGTAAGGCATTACGCTCCACCGCTTCAAGTGTGGCATTACACTCGTCCGCTTCAAAAGAGACAAACATATTGTAACAAAACTGCTGTAGTCCGTGGCGGAAATTATTTATTTGCAATAATAATTGTTTAACAAAACAGTAAAACACACAAACGAAAGCGTACTTCTTTAACTTAACAGAAATAATAACGTTAACAGAAACAAAACTAATAGTTCTAAATTATAAAATAAAAGACTAAGTAACAGAGAATATAGAGTCACTAAATTATACACAAAATATTCACAACACACAGGAACACAACACAAAGTTTATCAGCACACTTGTCTATTAACTATAAGTCATTTATTTAAAACCGAATTTATAATTGCACTCACTAGAGTTAATTTATTTTCGCAACATAACTGAATTTATGTCACAACGTCAGACTTGTATCAATAGAACTCGCGAACAACTTGAATACTGACTGACTGCCCGACTAGCTCACTCTGCTTCCTTATATAGTTTTAGGTCCATGCTTCTAGAATGTTCGGGACGAATCGAAGATCCCTTTCTTTACATCTATTGTTCTCTCCAAGCGATTCTAAGAAAACGGGTCTAGCTTCGCTACCTGATTCCCGCACCGAGATACTTTCCTTTACATGTATGTGTGTCTCCAATGTCGGGTGTTCTGTACCTGTTTCCATTGTTGTTGGTTCTAGTAGTTTATACCGAATTCCATAGGCGTCCCATCAGGGGCACGCAACAATATAATATATCTGTAGAATTTAACATGCGAAAGAATGAGATTGAATACAACTCACAGCGTATCTAAGGAGTAAACTCCAATCGTGCGTCGGAGCTGACACACACACACACACACCAACACACTTTATTAATTTTTTTCCTTGACTTTTTCTGTAATAAATTGTGTTTATCAATTGTTTCAGGTATATTAACGGATATCGAGGACTACTACGACATAGGGAACGATGAGGGGGGTCTGCTATCCACAGTGTTCGTTATTAGCTACATGATATTTGCTCCCCTATTCGGATACCTCGGCGACAGATACGACCGAAAACTAATCATGGCTGCCGGAGTATTTCTCTGGAGTTTCACAACTCTTCTAGGCTCCTTCATGACGGTGAGTATTTTAAACTGACCGCTTTTTTTCCTACCATAAAAGGCCACTGCACACGAGGCTGGGTTATCCGCTGGAATCACTGCTGGGACTTGTGCTGGCTGCTAAGATAGAAATGGCGTCACTGCGTGCAGGCTACAAGCTGGATTTTAAAATTAGAACCGGGGCTATTTTGCGTGCTTGTTTCTCTGCTTGCTTTGAGTAAGAACTAATCAGAGAACACAGTATCTTGCCACGTGGGCGACATGAGCAAACGCCCACATACATGGCGCCATAGTGTGTGTTCTGTTCAGAGACAATAAACGTACTGTTTTGTTAACATTCGAACTGTTACTGCGCACGCACCAAACTCATGTACAAATCGAGCTTCAAAGCACGCATCGTGTGAAGCCATTAGCCAACACATACAAACCGTAACAAAATCCAGCGCAACAGCACGCTTGGAAACTAGCAGCGAATCTAGCGACAAAACCAGCCTTGCGTACAGCGATTTTAATACACTTGGTCCGAAATTGTGTATTTTACACTACACTGTAAGTAAGACTAAATAATGGCAACGACCTTCGGGATCGAACCTACGACCTTTAGGTTACGACTTACGAGGCAAGTATTCTACCTCGCCTCCAATTTAGCTTAATGTTCTACGGCCGTTTTTTATAGTATACCTATACTGTATGAATGCGACACACGTTCATTACATTTTCAATCTCGAGAATCAATTTTACATTAGCGTGTCAAAAGAAAAAAAATAGCTTACACAATTTGCAGCCTGTTCACCTGAGATTTAATGCTTTATACAGTTTTTCAATTAACTGTTGTTGTTTTTTTTTTCAGAATTTCTATGCCTTCCTGTTTTTCCGTATGCTGGTGGGCGTGGGCGAGGCAAGCTATTCAACAATTGCGCCCACAATAATTAGCGACATGTTTGTGAAGGATGTCCGGTCGAGAATGTTGGCCCTGTTTTATTTTGCCATCCCGGTTGGAAGGTAAAAATGCTGACAAAACTTGTCTTTTAAAAGCCGTTAGCTCTGCCAAGGCTATTTGAGCGTTGCACCATTTCTGAATAATTGCATGTTAATACATAATAATTATTTTTTGACGTGATAACGTCTTATAAATTGATGAAACACCGGCTGCACGCACGAAAAAGTGTCACGTTCCGCCTGAGCCTGAGCGTGCAAGCGAGAGCGCGGTATAAGCGATAGAGAGGCACGATCGGCCCAAGCGTCGGCGTGTACGCATTTCAATGTTTCTTTATGACGTCATCACGTAAAACTATCGTCCGTAAACCGACTTTACAGACAACCAATTTTTTTTTGTAATAAACTTAATCCGATTAATACTTCTATCCTTTCCCAAATTTGAAAGTAACAGGCGTTAATTATTTCAGTCCTCAATCCCCATTAATTAAAGCAAGTTTCTTTCGAAATATAATGTAGGTAATTACTTCACCTGCGCCGAGAAAAGGTCAGAGCGACGTGATCACTGAAATTTGATTCAAATTTTCCCGTATAGTTCAGAACTTCGGAGGAAGTGTAGCGATTACACTTTACACGGCAAGAAAACATGTTTTTTTTCTGTTTTTCAGTGGTTTGGGCTACATCATAGGGGCACAGACGGCGAGTGCGGCCGGCAGCTGGCAGTGGGGTTTGCGAGTGACGCCAGTTCTTGGCGTCATAGCGGTTCTTCTAATCTTATTCGTGTTGAAGGAACCGATCCGAGGCGAAGCGGAAGGTACCACGAATATGGTCGCCACAAGCTGGTCGGACGATCTCAAAGCACTTAGCAAAAAGTAAGTTGCAGATCAGATCCAACTTCTTGTATAGGTTACTAGCGGGTGCAAAAGAACGAATGGGGGGAGGGACATGAGTACGCACGTTCATCTTAGTTTACCGAGATGATTGTGTCCAATTTTCATGATTATCGGAGTTACCGTTCAAAAGTTTTCGTCGGACGAACTTTTGAGTTACATTTTGCAACATTTTTCATTGATGCTCCGCTCCTATTGGTCGTAGCGTGATATTATATAGCCTATAGCCTTCCTCAATAAATGGACTATCCAACAAGAAAAAAATCATTTTGAACCAAGAATTCCTGAGATTAGCGCGTTAAATCAAACAAACAAACTCTTCAGCTTTATTTATTAGTATAGACTCATGGGACGGAGTGCGCGAAAATACAAATTTTTATCCCTCAGTTCTATGTGTGGAAAACTACTCCTATTTTTTTTTTTTTTTGTAATAATATTACACAATTATATAGCGGTTACATAAGACACCTGCCTGTAAAATTTCATCCGAATTGATAGCGTAGTTATAAGACTGTGACATACGGAGGAAACTGTAGGCTACGTTCACACGTTGCGGTTTATCGAAACGTTTTTCATATGCGGTTTTCACTAGCAAATGCAAACATATACACGTATTCACACTATGCGGTAAAACCGAATGCGGTAAAAAAAACGGTTTCGTTTATTTTTGCATCCGTGTCTTGTCACTGAAAACCATGAGCCGCGTACGGCAAAAAAAACGAAACGGTCTCACAGTACGGTTTCTTTGTACCTAACCGGCGCAGTGTGCGGTAGAGGCAGTCGCTACATTCGATTGTCGTGTTTAGACGTGCCGCTATAGATAATAAAATTAATTTTTTCAAATCTTCTTCCAATCTTCTTAGAAGTTCATTAAACGCTGACATCGACATCCGAAAATAATTGAAGAATTTCGTTTCATCACTTCGCAATTCTAACATGAGTGTCCAAAAGTGACCCAGATTTAAACGCCTAGATACAATAGGATGCTCCCGAAATCTTCTATGTTTTTTTTGTTTTTTGTTTTTTCTGCAAAATAAGTGCCAATAAATGAGCACAGTCGCAAAGTCTTCATCGTCCATTTTTTTGCAGCAAACTGAACACAAAACAAACCGCATACGAAAAACGTTTCGGTAAACCGCAAGGTGTGAACGTAGCCTATGCTTAACCTGACGATTTTACCGTATAAGAAAAACGTTAAATGTGAATACTGAATACGTTTCTGCTGTATACGGTAAAATCGTATAAGAATACCGGATAGAAAAAACCGTATCGTGTGAACCTAGCCTAAGGCTACGTTCACACGTTGCGGTTTACCGAAACGTTTTTCGTATGCGGCTTTCAGTAGCAAATGCAAACATATACACGTATTCACACTATACGGTAAAACCGAATGCGGTAAAAAAAACAGTTTCGTTTATTTTTGCATCCGTGTCTTGTCACTGAAAACCGTGAGCCGCGTACGGCAAAAAAAACGAAACGGTCTCACAGTACGGTTTCTTTGTACCTAACCGGCGCAGTGTGCGGTAGAGGCAGTCGCTACATTCGATTGTCGTGTTTAGACGTGCCGCTATGGATAATAAAATTATTTTTTTCAAATCTTCTTCCAATCTTCCTAGAAGTTCATTAAACGCTGACATCGACATCCGAAAATAATTGAAGAATTTCGTTTCATCACTTCGCAATTTTAACATGAGTGTCCAAAAGTGACCCAGATTTAAACGCCTAGATACAATAGGATGCTCCCAAAATCTTCTATGTTTTTTTTTTTTTTGTTTTTTCTGCAAAATAAGTGCCATTAAATGAGCACAGTCGCAAAGTCTTCATCGTCCATTTTTTTGCAACAAACTGAACACAAAACAAACCGCATACGAAAAACGTTTCGGTAAACCGCAAGGTGTGAACGTAGCCTATGCTTAACCTGACGATTTTACCGTATAAGAAAAACGTTAAATGTGAATACTGAATACGTTTCTGCTGTATACGGTAAAATCGTATAAGAATACCGAATAGAAAAAACCGTATCGTGTGAACCTAGCCTAAGGGTTTCGTTTTTTGCTATTTGCTTTCAGTGACCTTACAAAGTTTTGCTAAAATCGGTCAACAAAGCCTTTAATAGTTGAAAAACGCGACAGAAATACAAACATCAGTTGAGCTGAGTATGCATTTTTTATATTTCAGTTATAGTTTTATACTTTCGACTGCTGGCTTCACTTGCGTGGCTTTCGTAACGGGAGCTCTGGCATGGTGGGGCCCCACTTACATCTACAACGGTCTACAAGTGAGCAGTCACTCGTCCGGCGTGACACTCGAATCGTACGTATTTCCTTCGTTGTCATAAAAAAAGTATTATTCTTGGACTCTGTTGTTTCTGGATGTCATAAAGAAGTTAGTTTTATAAGTATGTCAATGGAATTTAAAAGTTTCAATGCTGCGTAAAAAATTTACGACGCGCGTCATGTTCTTAATTTGATTGTGTCTGCGTGTAAAAAAGTTTGAACTTTATATCAAAGTGTAAGAAGTTTATAAAAAAAATCAAAGTTACGTCATGCTATACTCTTTGATCGGCTTCTTAATATTTTATTAATTCAGAATAGTAGTGTTGGGCATAATCGATACATTTCAATAATCGAATGAATCGAAATAATCGGTCTTTATAATCGAATGATCATTTGAATTATCGATTATGAATGATGCGCAAACCTGGCAGTTTATAATTTCGTTTTATATACTTTTACAGTGTAAGCGAATGATGATTCAAAACATCGATTATGAATTATGTGCTAACTTTGCAATTTCGATTTGTTAATATTACTTAACACAATATTAATAATGGAATCACTGATATGATCGTATAGAGATAGAAATATATTTTTAATCCCTAGATAGATCGTCAATTTACATAATGAGTTAAACGTTAAAATTGAAATTTAATTCAGAAACCGAATGATATATCAACATACCATATTATAATCGACAGTCGACATAGCAATAGTACTGTGTCGGGATTAGTATTCATTTCATATTTCATAATCGATTCAAGGTCAAGCGAATGATATCTCGGTATGACAACCGAGATATCATTCGCTTGAATCGATTATGAAATATGAATGATCCAACAAACTACAAAGTATGTACAATCGAAACAGCCCCATTCTCCACTGCTAGCAAAGCCTTCCCATCCCAGTGCATGTAGATGCAGATACCGAATGATATATCGATATATAATAGTACTGTGTTGGGATTGAATATTCATTTCATATTTCATAATCGATTCAAGCGAATGATATCTCGGTTGCCATAATCGAATGATCGATTATTCGGCCATAATCGAAATATTTCGATTATATCATTCATAATCGCCCAACACTACAAAATAGGGTATTCACCGTTTTATATTGTTTATATCCTTTCTAATAGGAACAATAAGAAATTGACAGTGTATTTATATTGTTTGTAACCTGATTCAAAATTTTGTTACATTTAGAACAATGTGTGAGTTTTTAGCTTTAATCATCAGAAGGAATGTTAAAAGACCCCGCACAAACCTTATGGGATTTGGTTTTCGGTTAAATTAATCGAAAACGGTTTCAAGATCACTAAGAAAAAGGGTCCATATGCGTATAGCCTAAAAACCAATATATTTTTAGCTACAGATATGTTTAGCGAGATTTTAGATATAGGGATATCCAAACCGTCTAATCAGACATTCCAAATCATTATTTAAACAATTTATTTTTATGTAATATGTATATTTAAAAAAAAAATAGTGTTGCAAGAAAATTCGGCTTGGTCGCCATGTTTGCCGGAATCCTTGGCGTGCCGACCGGATCGTTCATAGCACAGCGTCTGCGACATCGTTACGCCAACATCGACCCGTTGATCTGTGCGACCGGGCTACTCGTATCGATGCCGATGATTTATCTAGCGATACTATTGGCCGGATCGTCGCCGACATGGTGCTACCTGTTCATATTTATCGGCGAATTCGCGCTCAACATGAACTGGTCGCTCGTCGCCGACATGACCTTGGTAAGCGGAATGTTACGTAAATCTGATCAACTTCTTTGTTTTTCAGAGTAGCGTTCCAGTTCGGCGTAATAACAATGCTCTCCGGAATAATCGGAGTGCCGCTCGGCTCTATATTAGGTCAAGAATTGAGGAAAAGGTATCCGCGCTCCGACGCTATTATATGCGCGGTCGGTTTACTTGTGTCGGCACCGTTTATGGTGGCCGGAATGCTGACTGTCGAATATAATCTTGCGTTGTGTTTCACTATGATGTTCTGTGCCGAGTTATCGCTGAATTTGAATTGGGCAATAGTTGCTGATATTCTTTTGGTAAGATGTTATTTAGTAAATTGCAAAAGTTTTTTGTTTAGAAAATGGTTGCTGCTTGCTTGCTATTTTTTCATTACTTTTTTCGTCTGTTTTGCTGATTTGGTGTGCGGTTTTTCTCTCTTTTTTTTATACAGTGTCTTGGAGCGTTCTTAAACATGAACGCCTTTTTGTTTAAAAAAAGATATGCATTATTTTTAAACGAAAAAGCTGTTCTTGTTGAGTTCATGCGTTTCCAAGACAGTGTTGTGTATATCTTTGTCTTTTATCTATGTTATATGTGTTTTATTGTTTGACTTTCTATACACTTCCTGTACTGTGAACGTAAATCTAGATTTACATTAAGCTGAAAACAAATGATGATCAAAATAACCCAATTGTTTTTGGTCTGATGTACGTCAAGATTTACTGAACAGAAATCCAGTTAACAATTTCCAAACATCTCTTAAAAAAATCGCGAAAGCTAGATAAAAAGGAGAACATAATGAAGCTTGGCGATGGGACCAAATACGCGTCCACTAGACGCGCTGTGATCGAAAATATCACTCCTCGAAACGTGATGTCCGTACAAGGTTAGTAGCGCAGAGGCTGCCCCATTCTGTTGGATAGATATTGTCATCCAGCAGATTTGTCAAATGAATGGCAGTATCCATACTGTCTTTTGATTTCTTTGACATTTGTTAAATACTGCTGTTAAAGTGTATTAACAACAGCCGTTGTCTCAGAATCGTTTAACAAGTCTGCCAGATGACGTTATTTCCACACTACTATCCAGCACAATGGGCAACCTCTGTTCTACTAACCTTGATATCCGTGTAGGACGGGAGTGGTCAATATTTTGACAGGTACACAAACTATTTGATGTTATTCAAGAAAAATATGATATGAAAAATAAAGGGAAAATATTGAGAAAAATCTTGGAGACTGTTTGACCTTGAAAATCCATTTGAAGTTTCAAAGTTTTTTTTTTCAACTTTTGGTTTGAAGTCTATATATCTATTTTTTTAGATTCGCTGAGTAGGTAAAAAATAGTAAAAAAATCCTTGAGGCATCCTTGACTTCGCTGTTTCAAGTGGAAATTCTTTTTTTTTTTCGTTATTTTGGTCTCAAAGGTGATATGTCCACATTGTTGCTGAACGTAAAATTTGACCTTGGAATAGCGATTTTCAAAGTCAATGATGCTTTCAGGATTTTTTGTCACTATTTTTTTCATACTTAGCGCATCAAAAAACATAGGTATACCACCTTTCAAGCTGAAATAACAAAAAAAAAAATTACGCCTTTACCTACAAGACGGGGGTTGTCGATATTTCGACCACCTTTTGGTAACATAAAATTAGTAGTCCGTTAAAATTATATATAAATTTTGGTCAAATAAAAAGTCGATTTGTATGAAAATTTTCCCGTCCAAAGATTAATAACTCATGTAACCATAATGTGATATTCTACTCTAATAAAGCTACCTATAATTTTTAATTTTCAATTGTTTAAATATCAAATAATTGAATTTTTAAATGCGTAATTAAATACGAAATAATAATTCCAAATTATAATATTTTTAAAAATTTACAAAATGGAAACGAACGATCAGTGGTGACATTTCCGATCACAGCGTCCCTAACAAACGCGTGTTTTGCCCTATTACAGTCTACATGCGATATGAGAAGTAATACTTAATCCTTATTTCTAGCCTCCTTGATATTATAAACATAGCACATGTAAACAAATGAAAAGACGAACATGTCTGTATAGTTGTTTTAATAATATTCATTTGTTTTTGCTTACCTTAACACATTTTTTCCATGTTAGCACTGGAATTTGCAATGAATGTTTCGTATTGGCATAAAATGAACAGAGAAACGGGTCATAGCTAATAAGAAATGCAATGCATTAATTGTTTCGTTTTGTCAAACGTTTTAAACCAATCCAAATTTGATTATGTGTAGTATTTTTATTTTTTACCAGCTCTTTCTTCACTCGGGTTATTTTAACTTCTACTCCACACCTTTTGAATTTAAAGAATATTCAGTTTTTCCCGGCAGTATCAAATATGCCAGATTTCAAATTTTTTTGTTATTATAATAAGGTTGAGTTTGCTTTACCCGGTGCAATGAGATGAGATCAATGTACAGCCAATAAAATCATGAACGAAGCAAGAGGAAGTCCGAAGAACAAAATTTACAATAAACTGATAATAAACGATTACTGTTATAAATCACTCAAGCATGATAGTGATTGTTTTGATCTTTTCTAGTCATACAAATATAAACTTTGAGATAAATTTGATTGGTCCAAAAAAATGGAATGTGCAGAACACTTAAAATGTTAACTTTGACCGTTACTCTGAAAATGGAAACAAAAACGAAACGCAAAATTCCAGAATTACTCAACATAAGTTTAATGTTGCTAACAAAATTGTAATTCCTATCATTTTACGTTTTTTTTTTTTTTTTTTGTTCCATAATTAGAAAGACAAAGTATGCTGCAATCATGCAATGCTTTTCTTAAAAATAAACTAAACAAAAAATGGAGAATTTACTGAATAACATTACCAAAAAGAATAAAAATTATTGCCAAAAATTTTGTAATAGTAAAGATGTAGTTTTGAATCCATAAACATGTCAATTTGTTTTTGTT
Organism: Xanthostigma xanthostigma; assembly: GCA_963575645.1. Taxonomy (NCBI): domain Eukaryota; kingdom Metazoa; phylum Arthropoda; class Insecta; order Raphidioptera; family Raphidiidae; genus Xanthostigma; species Xanthostigma xanthostigma. The sequence goes on from OY754469.1 coordinate 15,164,568, forward strand.
CAAATTTCGTGTGCAGGAATAGGAAATTACCAATTAACATAACCTTGAATGACTATATTCTTCACTTTTCGTAAATTATCTATTTCTAATTTATTTTCTGCTTATTGTGTTTTTTATTTAATTAGCCTTTGATTTTTTTAAATTGCATATTAATTGTTTTAAGCGTGAATTGTTACTTTTTATTGTTTTCATTATTGCATAGTTAATTTGGATATAACCTAACTTTGTGTTTCAGTATGTTGTGATTCCTACGCGACGTTCTACGGCAGAAGCTTTCCAAATTTTAATTTCACACGCTTTTGGAGATGCTGGAAGTCCGTATTTAGTGGGCGCCGTAAGTATTTTCAAAATTCTGAAATAAGTTTTAATTTGTTGTTATGTTAGGTTACATAACTTTTTGACAGCTGTCAACCTCTTTAATATGTTGTTTTTAGCATTTAAAAACATTTTTACGCTCTCTCTTGATATCAAATTACTGAATGTTACAATCTATCCGTATTTTGCAGAGTTTTTTTTTTTTGCATTTAAGCGTCGAAAAATTTCGACTAATTTATTTAATTGATAATCACAATATTGTAGATTATCAACGGACGACGCCTCACAATAGTTGCAAATTCATTTGAACAACTGCTTAGTCGTTGGATGAAATGTAAAATGTTCGTCATTATTTCAGGTGTCCGAGATTTTGAAAAGAAACATGTCACCAAATATGACCGATTCGACAACGACCAAGCTAGTAGTATCGCCCGAAGTGGAATTTAAATCGATGCAATATGCCTTGTTTACCACTTGTTTTGTTGAAGTTCTGGGAGGATTGTTCTTTTTGTTGACCGCAATATACATTGTCAAAGATAAAGCCGACGCTGATCGAGCTATCGGTAAGAATCTTTAACATCAGCAATGTTGCATGTTGCATGCTGTTAATATAAAGCGTCCGTAGTGTCGACACTGTACACTTTCGAAGCGGATCTCATTTGTTTTATGTGTTAGTTTTTTGTTTTATGTATGTCAACCTTGATATATTGAGGCGATCTCATGTTTAAACAAACTTTTGTCAAATCAAGAAGTTAAATGATTTTTCTTCATACCTTGATCGAAAGTACGTACTTTCGTCCCTTATAGGCTGTGTGCACGAAGCCTATTAGCGCCGCTAGTGGGTAATAGAGAATTATTGAACTAACTTTTTATGGAAATTGCGACATGTTTCTATTGTGATAAGTCAAAAACTTTAGTTGGCCATGATGTGTCAAAAAAAAATGTAATAAGGAAAACTGATGTTAATTTGTTTACACAGACACCGGAACGTCAAATTAAGGCGCCAATGGTCTTTATTTTACTTAAATCGCCGTCAGCGCAACAGCATGGAACACAACAAGCATTTCCAGATCGCTTAGTTTTCCTATGTTTTCTTTGTAATTAAAAAAAAATTGGTTGTCTGTAAAGTCGGTTTACGGACGATAGTTTTACGTGATAACGTATTCCGCTCGAATATCCAGGCGGAACGTGACACATTTCGAATCGTGACACTTTTTCGTGCATGCAGCCGGTGTTTCATCAATTTATAAGACGTTATCACGTCAAAAACTTTATAAAATTATAACTACTTTCACTTTTAATAAACATTGCTCACTGACATACGGAAAATTGGAGATCGAAGTTTCCCCTAGTGTTCACCACAAACGCTCGCATCGAAAAATTTGTAACTCCGCCTCCGTGCACATAGCCCATAGCAGGGACGAAAATTTGACATTTCCTCCCTGTTATTTATTATAGTAAATGACAGCGGTAGCCCTAGTTACGAGTATAAATACGCATGAGAAATTTTTTTCTCCCGCCGTTTTCACTAGGAGTAAATGTCAATCTTTCGTCTCTGCTGACGAAAGTACGTACTTTCGAGCGGATATGAAGAAAAATCGTATACACCACACGGGCCTTAAAAGTTGAAATATCGGCCCTGAGCGTCATGAGCCCGAGGCGAGCCCTTGTGATGTAATATACTATTAACAACATTTAATTGAAACAGAAATGATAAAACTGTTTCTCAAACTGCTCTGAAAGTGCTATTTGTTGACATTTTATTTTATTTTGCATGACATTCTTATTAATATTTTTTATATCTTTGTTTCAGTTTGAGATTTTCATATTTTTTTTAACATCGCATGAGTTCACTATCATAAATTCTTTTTGTTTATCATTTGAAACTAATTCTGATTCGTTTCACCTTCTTACGATTGCACGTAAAGTATTATTAAATTTCGAAGTTATTTGAGTTTAACTTTTAATCACATTACGGCAAATTTTTTAAACTTTCATCGGTGGAGAAGATTAGAACTATAACTTTAACAAATTGTCACAATCGTAACGCTTCTGTGGTATCTATGGTAAACTAAAAGTTCCGGAATAAAGAAACAAAACAGTTATTTTTTTCTTTTTTTTAATTTAGATGTAACTTCTGGAAATCCAACAAATCCTGCACGGAGTTAATCTCTATTTGCAGTAGACTCGTAACTTTACTGTAGACATCGTTGTTAACAAAACGATTTAATGCGACAATCATTTTTGAAAATTAGTTGGTTTTAAATCGTTGGCCTAATCGGTTTTGTTTGGCGCAACGATCGTTTTGTTGCAGTTAAGAAGAGCATCGATTTAGTACAAACAATATTCTAACAGGAGTTAAACATCGTTACTTAAAAACTGAGACCTCGTTTTGGAGGGCTCAGTTAAGTATGTTTAAATTTAATCATTAAACAAAAGAAGCACGATTGAAAGAATCTTTCAACGTGTGAAACTAAACTTCTATTAGAAATTCATAAAACCTGAATCGTGACGTCACTTTTGTTGCATATTGATAAACAAGCAATCCAAGAGGTGTGGAACTGATATTTATTGTACTTTTTCGTATTTCGGACAGCGTTTTACAGAGCCGAACGCTTGCAAGTTGAAGAAGGTGTTTAATTTTGTGCTTTTTTTTAAATTTTTATTTCATTTGCATGTTCATTTCCATTTTCATAAACAATTGTGAAAGAATCACGAGTTAATAGAAATATTGTAGATTAGTTTTAAAGTCATTTCTGTGTATTTTTATTAGATAGCATGAATTATAGCGACTAGAATACATAGTGTGACCTCGAAATTTCAATGTCTTTGACCACTTTGTTATCCGGATCGTTTGTTTGATAACCGGTGGAGGTGCGCATTGAGTGATACATATCCAGTACTAAATTGACAAATTTTATACAAACTTTACAGGGTTTCTTTTTAACATAACCTAAAAGGAAAGTACTGAAACAAATTATTGTAGCTGTTATCGTAAAATTCTGTACACGTTGATAGACGAGTAACTACTATAGAACCTGCTGGAAGACGATTCTAGTCGCTATAGCATGAACTGTAGATAGCAGTGTATGCCGAAAGAAATTCCAGAATAAAATAATAGGACGTTTAAAATGTATAGCCCTTTACAACCGATTCTATATGTGTGTAACTATCGACAAATTAGTTTTTTTGCCGTGAAACATTAATTTTTGTGAACGCAGCCGGCTTCGCGCGGTTATTTCGTGCAGGTTATTTTCACAGTTAAGCAGGGATACACGATTTTTTTTATTAATTTTTTCTAGGCTCTTTGGTCCGTAAATAGTCAAAAACAAAAAAACGTTTCGCCGGTTGTAAAGGGATACGCTGCATTTGTTTGGAAATTGTTTCGGAAAGTTGGTTCTGTTTATTTGTGCTTTTAGTCTATATGTTTATAGTGATCGGAGAACAAAGTATTTATAATTTTAGATAGGCACGCTTGATTAAATGAAAAAAAATATCAGATACAGTGTAAACTTCATTTAACGTCACTCGATATAACGACAAACTCCTTAAAAAGCGTCGAAATTACTTAACTTTAGTTGGTTTACCTTGTTGCTCATACAATGATACACTCTAAATAACGACACACCCACTCTAAATAACGACAACAATACGTCATCATTAAGCAATAAACAGTACTTGTTTGTTATTTTGTTGCTTTGTTGTCGGCACCATGCGTACTGATGATTCTAAGAAATTCGTTCATATGTTTTCGATATATTATCATATTCTTAGTTGCCCAAAAACTTGCAAACAGTAAAAAAATATTAATGAATTACCTATTTCTTCTCTCCGTTTAATGACAACTTTCAATAACGCCACAAAGTGCACAGTTCCTTGAGTGTCGCTAAATAGAGTTTAGACTGTATTCTAAAATATTGTGTTGAAGACTATTTTTTTTAAATTTAAATCATACGTATTTATTGATGGCTTTGAAGTGATTTATGTTAATGGTTGTATTATATTTATATTAATTTGTGTAACACGAACAGATCAAGACCAGCCGAGGCACTTTTTTGCCGAAGATGCTAACAGTGACTCGGACCAGCGGCGAAACTTAGTGACATGATTAATGGTTTATTAATTTGACACCGATGAATGAAGCTTCAAACAACATACAACTTGAGTTAAATAAAATGTAATAATTTATTGTGTTTTTTACGAGATTTCATTTTCATATATGAACCGATAGTATTAATAGTAATTGAGGACAATTTCAAACTGAGCGGTGATGAGTGAAACTCAAATGGTTCCATAATAATCCACCGGACGACGTTTGCAGCAACGCGATTCTATCTATTGGACTGTTCGGTTTGTGTAGTTTTCACAGGCTTCAGTTTGAGTTACGGGTCCGTAAAAATAAAATCCTTATTTTGCTCGTAATCAGATATCATTAACTGAAAGATAACAGTGTTCTAATATAAATAGTTTGTAGTAAATGTGTTATGCGGACGGATGACGTGTTTTTTGTGTCATTTGTGTAAATTTATTTAATTTTTTTTTTGTATTAATAACGATACACAAAAGTGTAAATAGTTTCTTTCTTTGTTTATTTATAATTACAAGCAAGAAATAAGAAAGCATTCTATGATAAATTGCATAAAGGAATAAAACAAACCTCTGCAATTTAGCAGCAGTGATATTTTCAAACCAATCTATAATCTAGAAACTGTATTAAACATTTATTAAGATTCGATCGCACGGTGAATTATGCTAAAAACAAAATGGTAATTTGTTGAAATCGTTAAATTCTGTGTCAGTATTCAGTATTCTTTTTTAGGATATGTTCCGAAATATAACCCAGTATAGCGCGTTGATATATTATTATTTCCTTCGTCCACTAAAAGTAATTTTTACTTTGTTGAGAAGACATTATTGCAAATAACAAATAAAAAAATAAAAAATTCCACCAAGTCCGGTATGCTACGTCACACCTGTCTCACCAGTACATATGGTGGCACATCAGTCCAAAATAACGTCGGATTCATGACGTCATTAGCACTGGCCAGTATATTGGGTTATATTTCGGAACATACCCTTAAATAACTTATTACAGAAAAACAAATTTTAACCACCGCGCGATTCAAGTGGAATTTAATGTAACCCAGGCTTTTATAGTTAAAATAATATGTGCATACAATTTTTTTTTATAATATTGCTGGAATAGTAAACACCAATTGCACTTTTTGTTATTGTATTGATAAATTAATTTATTGTGTAGATTTTTAATCACTCTTCGTAATACGAGAGATTATTTTTGAACATTCGCTATAAAGTTTAGAGTTTAGATAATGTAATAAGTTGAACGTGAATAAAAATGAACGCTTAAGAATTAAAGTGTATCGCCCAAAATATAGATTAGACTTAGAAGGAGTCCATATTACGTAGGCTTTTCCATGATTTTTGCATCCACAAAGAGGGGTCCACATGATAGTTCATTTTTTGAACATTTATAGCATTGATGTTCGAGACGTATTGTTTTCTCAATGATTACCGATGCACATACAGCTTAAGGCCGCTGCACACGAGGCTAGAAACGCTGCTAGGAGTTCTGCTAGCTGGTAGGCTGGGTACGAAGCTGGAAATGACGTCACTGCGGGCTGCCTTGTTAGCTTAGAAGATAGGTTTTAAAATTAGAACAGGGGCTATTTTCCCTGCTAGATTTGCGGCTAGGTATGAACAAGAACCAATCAGGAAGCAGTATCTCCACGTGGGCACTTGACAAACGCCCACATGGCGTCATTCTGCCAGACAGACACGTTTTGCTCTGTGTTTATAATTTATATTCTGTCACTGCGCGCGCACCAGATCTATCCACAAGACACGCTTGAAAAATAGTCCCGTGTGAAGCGAGCACTTTACAGCAATCGAGAAAACCAGCGCTAGAAAACTAGCAGGCAAATCTGGCAAGAAATCTAGCAGCGTTTCTAGCCTCGTGTGCAGTGGCCTTTACTCAATTGGTTTAAACGAGTACTTCGTGCAAAGTAGCGCACTCTATTGAATCGAAGCAGCTTTTTTAACATTGCATTCGGACTCCTTCCTATCTGTTCTGCGTGGTGTCCAGGATGATGAAACCCGTTGATTTTTGTAATGTGGCGCGTGAAACAAATACCCGATTTCCATCTGTTGATTGATAAATTCATGGAGGATAGACAGAAAAGAGACCTATTTCCATGCATCGTCGTTGTCCCAAACGTGAAGAAAAAAAGGGTTCCTATTCCGACGTAGAGGCTCTGAAGGCTGTAAGGCCCAAACAGGAAGGTTAATCGGACGATTTGAATATCGCTTTCTTTGCAAAATAAAATTATACTGAAATAGTATCCATCAAATCCATGAATTGTTCTTAAATATTATTTGATTTCAATATTTTCTGATACATTGTTTGCAAATGTGCACGTTGTAAATAGTATAGATAGCGATTAGTTCATAGGAGACTCGGGGCCTAAAGTTTTTACGATCTCATTGATTTTAGGAACACTCGCTTTGCATTCCGAGATCGGTCTCTTTTCTCTCAGTCTTCCATGGATAATATACTCAATACCTGGTAATTTACACAATTTTCAATAATCAGGTATGACAAGAAGAAATGTGTGGTCACATATTTTAAGTAATTAAACCGTTGACAATGATTGGAATTAAATTTCTTTGCCGACGTTCAATCTAAATAAACTCAGAACAGTGCTCCCCCACTGAATCTTCCATAGAAGCCTGCGAAATGAATCTGCGAGCTTTTTTAAATTTGAAATGTAATGGGTTTTGACATATTCACTAATTGGAAGTGCGTGACATCGGAACTATAGTTTTTTTTTCTCTTTTAATGGTGTTAAAAATATAAAATGTCTGTCAGTGGGCAAACAAGAAACCGTCTTACACAGAAATTTCCTGGAAGGAAAAAATGTAAATACGAGACATATTGCTTTATGCGGAAGAATACAGCTTTGTTTAGATGAGATGTGAATTTAGTTGATGTTTACGTAACCACTTTCGCCGTGTGTTAACAGATATTTTTGAAAAGAGAGAATAATATTAAGTTTGTCTTTTAACCCACTATTTTTCTCCTAAACATTGAACTTTTAAAGCTGACTAGCAGAAACAGATCTATGGAATGAAATACAAACTGATTGTTATACAGATTTCATATTTATTTGTATATTTTAATGTGGTTTAAAATAGGTTGTCGAGGCAGCTAAAAATTAGAAGTTATTATAATATATGTATATTAGAATTTTTTTTATTGTAAATATTTTACAAAAATGAAAACATTTACTGTTTATAATTTTGAAATAAATAAAATATTATATTTAAATTTTGTTGTTCATTTCCAGAAAATAAAGAAATATGAAAAATACGCAAGGGTATAAGTTTTAATGGAATATTCAATGTTGGCATTTTAGTTTGAAATTAATTTTGCATTTGTTTCGATTTATAATATTTAGAAACATTGAAAACATTTGGATAAAACCTGATGCTAACTGGTGGGCTAGGTAAAAATCGTTTTCTATCACTATACCGAATTTGAAAAGTATCCAATGTGTATACCAGACTCCAGAAATTCACTTCGAGTGGCCCTATCTCCGAAACGGTAATAGATACAGACCTCCGGATGCGCTAATCAAATTAAGAATGGCGTTTCCTATCAGCATACCGAATTTGAAATGCATCCTATGCGTATTCCAGACTTTCCAGAAAAGCATTTCAAACGGGTATATCTACAAAATGGTAGGTGGTATAGCGCAACTGATGGGCTTGGTGATTTCAGCATGTCGTTTTCCATAAGTCTATCAAATTTGAATCTGATGTGAGAGATCATCCAAAATTGTTCTAAAAAATCACAAAAAAACTAAGTATACTATGCGAAACGTCTCGTTTTTAGCCGATTTTCGACATTTTCCAAAAACACGCTTTTCAGCTCCAGACGGCTTATACTAACAGAAAATGAAACTCCAAATCCATAAATAAGCCCAACTGTGCAATCGGTGACCTCTTGAAGAGGGTTCGCCAGCGATTGAAATGAAACACAATAGCCACAGTAGTGGCTGTGCGTTGTTCGTCAGTAAGTCAGTGTAAGTAGATTAGCCCCCTAAGAGGATGAATTTTCAAAAATCCTTTCTGAGTACTCACTAACGCCATATATGTATAGGGGACTTCTGTGCAAAATTACATGTTTCTAGATTCATCGGCTTAGGCTGTGCGTTGTACGTCTGTCCAGTGTTAAAGTTTTAACTAATTAAGGGATGAATTTTCAAATATGTTTTCTTAGAACTCACCTACGTTATATAAGGAACCCCTACGCAAAATTTCATGCAATTAGACCCACCGGTTTTGGCTGTACGTTGTCTTAGCCTTTATTAAGGAATTTTAAGAAAATAAAGTGTAAAAAAGTAAATTTTATTGCCAAAAACGGAAATATCAAAAATTTGCTATCCAGCTCCCAGAAGCAGTAAGAGGTATTTATAGTGAATAGAGAATAGAAGAAGACAAAACATAGTTGCATAATAGTTTTTATACTCACACCAAAATAAATAGCGAATAAAGCAAGACGACAGACTTATTATCTAATGAATTATATTTTTAAAATTTTAACCCCTTCCACAGTCAGGGCCGGACTAATCTATTTTGGTTTTTTTGAAATCTGGAAAAAAGTAAATTCAAATATTTATTTTTTTTGAGTGTATAAAAATAATTCTAAATAACTGGAAAAATTATTTTTTAATAAAGTGAAACATAACAACTCATTTTCTTTAGATTTTATAGAATAACCATATAAAAAGCAACATTTTATTTATTTGTTTATTATACACAGTTGTCCAACAGTAAAGTAAACTATATTAATGTTTACAAATCAGTTCAAAATAGACAGTTTGACCGAGTCCTTCTAAAAAACCGGGCCCGAGTCTGCCGAGACTAAGATAATTTATAAGAAGGTATTCCAATCCTGCAATGCATCATGGGAAATGTGTCAAGCGGTGGCGCTACCACGAGTGTGTCAGATACACTAGCCATCCAATCCTGCAATGCATCATGGGAAATGTGTCAAGCCAGTAACTAAAGTATTTTCATCCTAACTCTTGAAATAATAATAAATATTGTTTATTAATTAATTAGCGCCTAAAAATTTTTTTTTAGGCGCTAATTAATTAATAAACAATATTTATTATTATTTCAAGAGTTAGGATGAAAATACTTTAGTTACTGGCTTGACACATTTCCCATGATGCATTGCAGGATTGGATGACTAGTGTATCTGACACACTCGTGGTAGCGCCACCGCTTGACACATTTCCCATGATGCATTGCAGGATTGGAATACCTTCTTATATATTATCTTAGCCGAGACATTTGTCTCATTTGTCTATAAAATAATCCGGCCCTGCCCACAGTATTGCCATATTATTACCTATTGGCTATCGCATAATAGTTTTAAAATTCGACTTTGACAAAGTATAAACAAGCATGTATAATAATTAATCATTAATTTGGTACCAAAACAGTTTTTTTTTGTATTTTTGTAGATATTTGAAATTTAAAGTTGAGATAATAACATCAAAATATATATCACTTCAGTGCTAAATCTATTTAATTTAAATAGATATTATGCATGCATAGAAACAAAAGAGGAATTAATGTTTCAGCTTTTCAAGTCTAAATATTTCAAAAATATAAGATTACAGACATGACCTCTTGATTTGGTACTGTAGCATACGCAGCATTCGACATTACGCAATCTTTAAAAATTCGTCAGTCAATAATATAAACAAAAATGTATCAGGCGCCGCAGCCTATTAGAAAAAAAATAATTTTATACATATAAACTAGCTCTTACCCGCGACTTCGTCTTCATGGAATTTATGTTTGTAAGCTTGGTATATTTGAATGTATATATAATATATATGCTACGGTTAATACAAGAAAGTAGTTAATTCTCGAATTAATCGGCTAATACCCGAATTAACCAATCCTTGACGTTGGTTAATTCGGGTATTAGCCGGTTAATTCGCGAATAAACTACTTTCTTGTATTAACCGTAACATATATACTATTTGCAGTTAGAACTTTGGAGCTTAACATTTCCGTTTGGATATATTTTTGTTTTGTTTTACAGAATTGTCCCAAACACCTGTCAATAATTTCAAGATTCATGAACAATTTTTTTCCTCTATTATAAAAAAAAGTGCTCTGTCATTATCCTAATGTGCTCAAGGCCTACAATTGGTTAAAGACGGTCCTGCCCGGAAGTCAGTATTTAATACCGTTTCAGAGATAGAGACGAACAAATGTTGCTTCGATGTTTAAACACACTTCAAATGGCCACATTTTTTGATTTGGGGTGTCATTTCCGGTTAGTATACTGTATAATCCGTGTGGACCTAAAAAACGAGTTATTGGAAAATGTCGAAAATCGACTAAAAGCGAGAAAAGGACCCCGCACGGAACATATGGGAATTGGCCTCGGTTAAAATCTTCCATACTCGGGGATATTATCCAAAAATCGACGCTGATCAAAAGTCTCCATGGGCACGAAGTCCGGAAATGCGATCCCGAGGAGTTACTTTTATTGCAATCTGTATATGTATATGATATATCTATGTGATGTAGATATGTCTATAATAGAATATTACAAGGAGACGGGTGCATTTGCTCATTTTCCCTATTTTTTTTTTTTTTATTATAAACAAAGAGAAAAAAAAGGTGCTTCGACTCGAAGTCATTAGCACAAAGATACATATTATGAGATTATAACAGGTAAGATATACAGGTAAGTATGTTTCCCTATTTTGATTGCAATAAAAGTAACTCCCCGGGATCGCATTTCCGGACTTCGTGCCCATGGAGACTTTTGATCAGCGTCGATTTTTGGATAATATCCCCGAGTATGGAAGATTTTAACCGAGGGCCAATTCCCATATGTTCCGTGCGGGGTCCTTTCCTCATCGCAGGTTTTTTTTTTTTTTGAACAATTTTGGAAAACCTCTCGGAACCGCTTCAAATTTGGTAGACTTATTAAGAACTAGCTGCTGTTACCCCCGCGGCTTCGCCCGCGATTGAGATTAAACACAATAGCAACAACATTAGTGGCTGTGCCGCTGTGCGTTGTCCTTGTCCCCTTAGTAAGTCAGTGTTAAAGTAGATTAGCCCCCTAAAGGGATGAATTTTCAAAAATCCTTTCTGAGTACTCGCTAACGCCATATATAGAGGACTTCTTTGCAAAATTTCATGTTTCTAGATTCATTGGTTTAGGCTGTGCGTTGTACGTCAGTCCAGTGTTAAAGTTTTAACTAATTAGATTAACCCCCTTAAGGGATGAATTTTCAAATATGTTTTCTTAGAGCTCACCTACGTTATAATATAAGGAACCCCTACGCAAAATTTCATGCAATTAGACCCACCGGTTTAGGCTGTACGTTGTCTTAGCCTTTATTAAGGAATTTTAAGAAAATAAAGTGTAAGTAAATTTTATTGCCAAAAACGGAAATATCAAAAATTTGCTATCCAGCTCCCAGAAGCAGTAAGGGGTATTTATAGTGAATAGAGAATAGAAGAAGACAAAACATAGTTGCATAATAGTTTTTATACTCACACCAAAATAAATAGCGAATAAAGCAAGGCGACAGTCTGTTATCTAATTAATTATATATTAAAAATTTTAACCCCTTCCACAGTCAGGGCCGGACTAATCCATTTTGGTCTTTTTGAAATCTGAAAAAAAGTTAATTCAAATATTTATATTTTTTTTGAGTGTATAAAAAGAATTCTAAATAACTGGAAAAATTAGTTTTTTAATAAAGTGAAACATAACAACTCATTTTCTTTAGATTTTATAGAATAACCATATAAATAGCAGCATTTTATTTATTTGTTTATTATACACAGTTGTCCAACAGCAAAGTAAACTATATTGTTACATATCAGTTCAAAATAGCCAGTTTTGCCGAGTCCTAAAAAACCGGGCCCGAGACATTTGTCTCATTTGTCTATAAAATAATCCGGCCCTGCCCACAGTATTGCCATAAGTATTATTAGTTATTACCTATTGGCTATTGCATAATAGTTTTAAAATTCGACTTTGACAAAGTATAAACAAGCATGTATAATAATTAATCATTAATTTGGTACCAAAACAGTTTTTTTTTTTGTATTTTTGTAAATATTTGAAATTTAAAGTTGAGATAATAACATCAAAATATATATCACTTCAGTGCTAAATCTATTTAATTTAAATAGATATTATGCATGCATAGAAACAAAAGAGGAATTAACGTTTCAGCTTTTCAAGTCTAAATATTTCAAAAATATAAGATTACAGACATGACCTCTTGATTTGGTACTGTAGCATACGTAGCATTCGACATTACGCAATCTTTAAAAATTCGTCAGTCAATAATATAAACAAAAATGTATCAGGCGCCGCAGCCTATTAGAAAAAAAAATAATTTTATACATATAAACTAGCTCTTACCCGCGACTTCTACTTCATGGAATTTATGTTTGTAAGCTTGGTATATTTGAATGTATATATTATATACTATTTGCAGTTAGAACTTTGAAGCTTAACATTTCCGTTTGGATATATTTTTGTTTTGTTTTGCAGAATTGTCCCAAACACCTGTCAATAATTTCAAGATTCATGAACAATTTTTTTCCTCTATTATAAAAAAAAGTGCTCTGTCATTATCCTAATGTGCTCAAGGCCTACAATTGGTTAAAGACGGTCCTGCCCGGCAGGGCCCTCGCGCCCTATAGTGCGATGTGTGCGACGCACGCGGGCGGCACATTCAAGGGGCGGCAAATGGCCTAGTTGTGTTATGTTTTTTGTACTGTATAGAAAAAATATATAACTGATATTATATCAATTTTATTTGCATACACAAGCCTGCGTGAAAACTCTTACGAGTAGTTATTTATTTTTTAATGAAATTCGAATTCGAAATATTTCGCGCTCAGTTTTCGATTCGATAGTTAGTTCACATCAGCGCGTAGACAGGGCGCCCCTATCGGGAGACTCCCGCGTATGTTTATATCTTGAATTTTCCTGTCGATTCCTGCAAGAGTGCGAGTGAAGTAAAGTATTTTTCAATAAACAAATACTTTTTACTAATTGATAAACTAATGATTATTTTGACTTAATGAATTCTCTCATCTCAGCGGTGAAACTAAATTTTTCTCTCATTCATAAGTACGACAGAAGAACGCCGTGAAAAATCGCACGGAGTAAACTGTTTTTGTAGAGAACAATTTACTCCGCGGAGTGATTTTTTTAACGTGAAGAGAGAATTTTTGAAGTTCACTCTGTAGGGAATGAATTTTCAAAATTCTTAGGCAATGTGTTTCATTTTAATTGAATATATTTCAGAATCAAATTTAGCTCCATGTTTCAATGATTGTGTTCCGTTTTTGTACTCGACTTTTTTAAAATCATTTTTGCTTAAAAATTATTTCATCCCGCTTTTGTCCTGATTAAAAATTTGATTCGTTTTTACTTTTAGCCTATCATTTGTAAAGTATCTTTCACTGTTACATTTTTCACATTTTTATTTGTTTTCAAAAATTAATTCTCTTATTAGTATTTTTACCTGTCCAAATCGTTTTGTAATGACGATGTGAAGTGAAGCATTGTTCCATTTCAGGAAAGTAATAAAAGAAAAAACCTTCGGGTGCACAATTTCGACAGTTTAAGAAAATTAGGCAAGAAGAAAAAACAAAATGTCTGATTCTATGAAGAAGTATTTGCAAAAAGACAACGAAACGAAGTTTCTATTAAGCACTTACAGTATTAGTTATTTAGGATTTTTAACGTTTTTCAATTTGACATATTATCGTCTAGTGAGTTTATCCACAACAAGGGGCGTCAATTATGAATCCGCACGCGGGCGGCGTGAGGCCTTACGAGGGCCCTGCTGCCCGGAAGTCTGTATTTAATACCGTTTCAGAGATAGAGACGAACAAATGTTGCTTCGATGTTTAAACACACTTCAAATGGCCACATTTTTTTGATTTGGGGTGTCATTTCCGGTTAGTATACTGTATAATCCGTGTGGACCTAAAAAGCGAGTTATTGGAAAATGTCGAAAATCGACTAAAAGCGAGAAAACTTCCTCATCGCAGGTTTTTTTTTTGGACAATTTTGGAAAACCTCTCGGAACCGCTGCAAATTCGGTAGACTTATTGAGAACTAATTGCTGTTACCCCCGCGGCTTCGCCCGCGATTGAGATTAAACACAATAGCAACAACATTAGTGGCTGTGCGTTGTCCTTGTCCCCTCAGTAAGTCAGTGTTAAAGTAGATTAGCCCCCTAAGGGGATGAATTTCCAAAAATCCTTTCTGAGTACTCACTAACGCCATATATAGGGGGCTTCTTTGCAAAATTTCATGTTTCTAGATTCATTGGTTTAGGCTGTGCGTTGTACGTCAGTCCAGTGTTAAAGTTTTAACCAATTAGATTAACCCCCTTAAGGGATGAATTTTCAAATATGTTTTCTTAGAGCTCACCTACGTTATAATGTAAGGAACCCCTACGCAAAATTTCATGCAATTAGACCCACTGGTTTAGGCTGTACGTTGTCTTAGCCTTTTATTAAGGAAAGTAAATTTTATTGCCAAAAACGGAAATATCAAAAATTTGCTATCCAGCTCCCAGAAGCAGTAAGAGGTATTTATAGTGAATAGAGAATAGAAGAAGACAAAACATAGTTGCATAATAGTTTTTATACTCACACCAAAATAAATAGCGAATAAAGCAAGCCGACAGACTTGTTATCTAATGAATTATATTTTTAAAATTTTAACCCCTTCCACAGTCAGGGCCGGACTAACCCACTTTGGCACTCTAGAAATGTTCTCTTTCTAACAAGAAATAGAGCACACATAATGTGAAAAACTAAGACAAGTCTTAATTTTTTGTTAGAAGATGGTAAATAAACAACTACACAAAAATATTAAAAATTTTACTCTACTATGATTAAATAGTAAAAATCATACTTTTAATAAATAGTACATGAATTTGCTATGAAATATTAGTAAAAGTATCAGTATTGATAACTACAATTCGTAGATCAGTTAACTATCAAAATTTACCAGTTTTCTCAATTGTCCTTTCTGAAATCTGAAAATAGTTGAAAAAAGGTAAATTCAGATATTTCTTTTTTTTTGAGTGTATAAAAAGAATTCTAAATTATCGAAAAAATTCGTTTTTATTAAGAAGAAACACAAGAACACATTTTTTTTTTAATTTTAGATTAGCCATATAACAATTAAAGCGCAATACATTTTTGTTTATTTGTTTATTATAAGTACACAGTAGCCCAACAGAAAAGTAAACTGTCTTGTTAACAAATCTTTTCAAAATAGACAGTTTGACCGGATCCTTCTTAAAACCGAGCCCTAGACATTATTTTGTCTCATCTATCTATATACAAAAATTCGGCCCTGGCCACAGTATTGCAATATGATTATTACATAATAGTTTTAAAATTCGTCTTTGACAAAATATAAACAAGCACGTATAATAATAATTAATTTGGTACCAAAACAGTTTTTTTTTTGTATTTTTGTAGACATTAAAAAACTAAAGTTAAGATGAAAACATCAAAATATATCACTTCAGTGTTAAATCTACATAATTTAACATAGATATTATGAATGTATAATAAGCTTGATAAGGAAACAAAGAAGGGATTAATATTTCAGTTTTTCAAAACTGTAAATTTACAGACATGACCTTTTGATTTAGGACCGCATTATAGGCACTATTCGACATTACGCAATCTTTAAAAATTCGTCAGTTCAATAATCATATCATATTAATATTATAAATGCGAATGTAAGTTTGTTTGTTACGCTTTAACGCAAAAACTACTTAACCGATCATCATGAAACTTTGCACATACACTCTTGAAGGTATTAGAAGTAACATAGGATACTTTTTATTAAAAAAAAAATAAAAATTTTTTACGAAAAATCATATCATATTATATTAATATTATAAATGCGAATGTTTGTTACGCTTTCACGCAAAAACTACTTAACCGATCATCATGAAACTTTGCACATACACTCTTGAAGGTATTAGAAGTAACATAGGATACTTTTTATTAAAAAAAAAATAAAAATTTTTTACGAAAAATCATATCATATTATATTAATATTATAAATGCGAATGTTTGTTACGCTTTCAGGCAAAAACTACTTAACCGATCATCATGAAACTTTGCACATACACTATTGAAGGTATTAGAAGTAACATAGGATACTTTTTATTAAAAAAAAAAAAATTTTTTTACGAAAAATAAGATATCATATCATATCATATTTAATATTATAAATGCGAATGTAAGTTTGTTTGTTACGCTTTCACGCAAAAACTACTTAACCGATCATCATGAAACTTTGCACATACACTATTGAAGGTATTAGAAGTAACATAGGATACTTTTTATTAAAAAAAAAAAAAAATTTTTTACGAAAAATAAGATATATCATATCATATTTATAATATTATAAATGCGAATGTAAGTTTGTTTGTTACGCTTTCACGCAAAAACTACTTAACCGATCATCATGAAACTTTGCACATACACTCTTGAAGGTATTAGAAGTAACATAGGATACTTTTTATTAAAAAAAAATAAAAATTTTTTACGAAAAATAAGAAAATTGTTTGTCAAAATATGTGCAATACCTCAACCCCTGATATGCATGTCAAAAGTCGATTTCCATATCAATTGCGGGCGTAGCCGCGGGTAGCGGCTAGTAATTAATATAAACACAAATGTATCAGGCGCGCAGCATAAACTAGCTGTTACCCGCGACTTTGCTGTTACCCGCGACTTTGTCCGCGTGGAATTTATGTTTCTAAGCTTGATATATATCAGCCATACTCAAAGTGTGCTCCGCGGAACCCTAGGGTTCCGCGAAACCCGTGGGGGCTCCGTAAGAATTTAAAAAATATTAAAAAAACAGCCGAACCTAGTCGCCACCACAGTACAATTATTATACTATGTCCCTTTGATAATAGCCGCCTCTGAGATTAGTTATGAACAAAACATAAAGTCGAGAATTGTTTGCACTGTCAATTTGTATTTCTATTTCTATTTTGGATAACATATAATAATACTAATAAGTAACTGTTATATTGTACTCGTATTATGCTTATTAATATAAATAATGTACATATAAAGACATTTTTGTTTTAATGTAGGGTTCCGTCAAGTATTTCGCTTTCCAAAAGGGTTCCGTTACCAAAACAGTTTGAGAACCGCTGATATATATGAATATACTATTTGCAGTTGTAACTTTTAAGTTTAACATTTCCGTTTGGATATACCTATGTATTTTGTTTTGTTTTGCAGAATTGTCCCAAACACAAATCAATAATCTCAAGATTGAAGCACAATTTTTTTGCTCTATAATAAAACAATAAAGTGCTCTGTCAAGGTCATAGGGGCCCCATTATCCTAATGTGCCCAGGGCCTCCAATAGGTTAAAGACGGCCCTGCAGAAACCCGAGTTCGTACCAGTCGGTTTAGAATCTCTAAATACACACATAGACGCTGTAATTCATCTATCTGTATTCTGTACTGCAATGCAAAATAAGCTTAAGTTTTCGATCTATGGCATATTAGAAATTTTTGAAATTTTCAGGAAAAACTTTATATGGCTATTACTTGACATCCAGGTGTGTTCAATGTTCATTGAATTTGGTATGTCGTTTTCTGTCAGTATATCGAATTTAAATCGGATCCTAAAAAACACTAAGGAACTAGGAAAAAATTCTCGTTTTTCGTCGATTTTCGACATTTTCCAAATAGTAAGCCGAATTACAAGCCCTATTTTTGAATTAAAGAGCCCTTATACATGATAAATTTCATTGAAATTGGATGAGTTTAGTATTTTTTCGGTACGAAAACAACAATTTTATTAAAAATCTTCTCAAAAGGCGACTTTGTTATTCGGCTCCCAGAACCTAGTAAGAGGTATTTTTTTGGTAGGAAACTAATTTACTAAAACACTGTTTAAAATAGAGGTCAAACTATAGAAATCGAACTATGTGTTATATGATTTAATGTTTAGTTACCAATCAGTGGCGTGTCAGGGCCGGACTAACCCACTTTGTCCAAAAGATGATTTTTTTCTCAGTTTTTCCCATAAAAATAAAATAAACGCTAAAAACAGTTTTTAAAGCCTTTTGAAAAATAAACGCACACATTAAATGTCCTGGGTGGAATTTGGAACCAACACAAAAACGAAGTAGGTAGGTATGTAAATAACTATAAATATAGAAATTTCAATAAACTTTTTATCTTATCTAACCCACTTTGTAACCCAAGACATTTCCTTCTCAATCCCACAAGAAATAGTAAAAAATTAACTCTACTATGAATAAATAGTAAAAATAATACTATACCAATAAATAGTACATGAATTTGCTATGAAAAATATAAGTAAAAATATACTTTTCGATAACTACAATTCGCAGTGAAGTTTATAAGAAGTAAATTCTTCTTTTGAGTGTATAAAAAAGAATTCTAAAGTATCGGAAGAATTAGTTTTTAATAAGAAAAAAACATAAGAACACATATATTTTTTAGATTTTAGAATAACCATATAAAATTATATATATTTTTTGATTATTATTCACAATTGTCCAACAAAAAAGTAAATTATCTTATTTACAAGTCTTTTCAAAATAGACAGTTTGACCATGTCCTTCTAAAAACTGGGCCCTAGGCATTTGTTTTATTTGTCTATACGATAATCCGGCCCTGCCTACACTAATGTAATATCTTTAGAGAATTACACAATCTAAAGTTGAATGCAGAATAGATATTTGGACTCATGATTGCCTGATACTTCTACAGCCGAATGTAGACTACGAAATAAAATTATTTCTAAAGCATCGATACCTCCTTAACGCTTCTGGAGGCTGAATAACAATTTTTCAAATAATGATGAAATAGTTGTTTTAAGATCAGAAAAACTATATTTTTGTATATTTTTTACACGATTCAAGACTTCAAACGGAAAACACACACAAAATACGGAAAACAACGTTATGGTCATTCATTTGAGTGAAATCATCTGATCGAACGACCACGAATTTGGTGGATCCATCTCGGATCACCATGGTGGATCCGAATGTGTATGTGTATCATCTGGAAATGATCTGAGTGTGACGATAACGAACAATAAAACATAAAGCAACGAAATGTTATTTTTAAAAAGGTAGGCGACATCATCTTGACGCATGCGATGTGAAAGTTGAAAATGTTGAAATGTATCCGATGTGTATTCCAGACTTTCCAGAAAAGCACTTCAAACGGGTCTATCTCCGAAGCGGTAATAGATACAGACCTCCGGGTGCGCTCATTGAATTCAGGGTGCCGTTTTCTATAAATCTGCCGAATTTGAATCTGATCCGAGAGATCGTCCAAAATTGCCCAAAAAATCACAAAAAAACTAAGGCTATACTATACGAAAAATCTCGTTTATAGTCGATTTTCGACACTTTCCAATAACTCCCTTTTTAGGTTCACACGGCTTACACTAACAGGGAACGACACTCCGAATCAAAAAATAAACTCAACTTTTGGTTGTGGCCATTTGAAGTGTGTTTAACACGTTAAGCGCCATATGCATCCATAAAGATACACAATTAATTTAATTATTAGGCCGCATGTATCTATGCACATTTATACACAGACAAGGTTTTACTTTTAGGCACCGTGTGCTAATACAGATGCACAATATCCATATCAACAGCCAACAGCCCAATAACCCAACAGCCCAACTGGGCTGTTGGCTGTTGGGCTGTTATTCTAAAATCTAAGGAAAATGTGTTCTTATGTTTCACTTTATAAAAACTAATTTTTCCGATAATTTAGAATTATTTTTATACACTCAATAAAAAAGCACAATATATGGATTTACTTTTTTTCAACTATTTTTCAGATTTCAAAAAGGCCGAAGTTGATTAGTCCGGCTCTGACTGTGGAAGGGGTTAAATTTTTAAAAATATAATTTATTAGATAACAGTCTGATTGTCATTAAAGACGGCAAATTGTGGTGTGAGTAAAAAAACTATTATGCAACTATGTTTTGTCTTGTTCTATTCGCTAGAAATACCTCCAAGTGCTTCTGGGAGCTGGATAGCAAATTTCTGATATTTACGTTTAATGCCGTTTGCAATATAAATTGCTACTTTTTTCACTTTTTAATAAACCCTCTGAAGGCTGACAGAACAACGCACAGTCTAAGCTGGTGGGTCAAGAAGCATGCAATTTTGCACAGAATTCCCCTATATGGCGTAAGGGAGCACACTAAGAAAGGATTTTTGAAAATTCATCTTTGAATGGGCTTAAATCCACTTAATTAAAAGTTAAAACGCTAACACTGGGCTGACGTACAACGCACAGCCTAAACCGGTGGGTCTAGAACAAGCCTGGGCAAATGGCGGCCCGCAGCACAATTTTGTCCGGCCCGCGAAACATTTTATAAATTTAGGAGCTCTTTTTTGCTCTCCAAATGCGGAAATAATGTGGACCTTTTTTTTTGCTCTGCAAATTTTTGACCCGCGGTCAAATTTTTATCATCTATGTGGCCCGCGGCCAAATTTTCATTAGCTATGGCCCGGCGATCAAAAGATTTGCCCGCCCCTGGTCTAGAAACATGAAATTTTGCACAGGAGTTCCATATATAACGTAACGTTCCAAAAACACGCTTTTCAAGTTCAGACGGCTTATACCTACAGGAAATGACACTCCAAATCCAAAAATAAGCCCAACTGTGCGACCGGTGGCCTCTTAAAGATGTTTTCAATTTATACATATTTTTTATCTGGCTCTATCTCCGAAACGGTAATAGATACAGACCTCCAGATGCGCTCATTGAATTCAGGGTGTCGTTTACTATCAGTATACCGAATTTGAAATGTATCTGATGCATATTCCAGGCTTTCCAGAAATTCAGTTTGAGTGGCCCTATCTCCGAAACGGTAATAGATACAGACCTCCGGGTGCACTCATTGAATTCAGGGTGTCGTTTACTGTCAGTATACCAAATTTGAAATATATCAGAGGCATATTCTAGGTTATCCAGAAAAGCACTTTGAACGGGTTCTATCTTCGAAACGGTAAGTGATTCGAAACAATGGATTGATTGATTGTAAATTATAGACGCTCAACAGCTGAGGACATCAGCGTCTCGAAACAATGGATGGGCTTGGTGACTACACCGTGTTATTTTCTATAAGTCTTCCGAATTTGAATCGGATTCGAGAGATTATTCAAATTTATTTTATTTTTTGAAGTGAAAACTTCTTTAGCGGCGTTGTACACTTTTTTTGTAATGGGTAAAAAATGTTAAACTCGCGTCAGGGTCACGTGTTCTGATCGAAAATGCGTAAGACGAAAACTTTTATTTATACAACGTTAGACATCTAGCGTTGAAATATCGTACATAAAAATGCAATCTATGATACAAACCATTTTGATCGAAAATTCGTAAGACGTTAATATTTAAGTTTTCACTTCTGCCGGCACTACCGGAGTGCAAAGGGGGTTTTTTTTTATTGCCACGGCCTTATCATCACTGTCTCCTGTCCAGAGCCTCATTGCCACTACTAACAGTAAACGACATACCAATTCCAAAAATACGTTCAAACTTCAATCGGTGGCAATTTAGTGCTTTCAATTTACACAATCTTTTTTATGTATCTCTATCTCCGAAACGGTATTAGATACAAACCAACGGGTGCACTCATTGAATTTTAGAATGTGGTTTTCTATCAAACAGGATGAAAAAGGAAACAAAATATAAAGCACAAATAATAACAGAAGTGTTTTTATTTACGAGCTGGATAATATTTCATTATTTTACAAAGAAAAATCGATATCTACTGATTTAACATTTTACCCATCTGTGTAATTCTATTTTCAAAAATTAAATGCACTAACAATCCGTCAAACATACTAACTTACATAATATTGAGTCTGAAATAATTTATCGCACTTGTATAAAAACGTGTTTCCGCTGAATTATTTAAAAATATTTTCTAATTTCAGCCAATATTATTTTCAGTTTACGCATATCGAGTATATAAAAAAAAGACGAGAGGTGTCGTGGGACACCCATTTGGAACGAAGTTCTTTTCGCAATTTATTATGTTTCATATAATTTTTTTACTAATTTGTCTATAAATTACTCCAAAATTTTATTTATACTATAATATGAATATTAAACAAAAATCAATCGTGTGATTTGCAACTCCAAAAAAATAAAAATAACATTTGTTGCGCATCTGTCCGGAATTGAACCCAGGACACCCGCATGGCAGATGAGTATTCTACCACTGAACCACTGTCATTCTTAGATATCGCTATTTATATAGACAGAACATATAGTTAAGGCAATGGTGCGTATTTCAATCGGTGGAAAGCAACCGGATGACTTGGTATTTGAGTTCCTGAAGCAATTTGGAAACTTTTTTGTTCAGTACCTCATAACCCCAAAATGGAAGGAATCGAGAAAAGGGGGGGGGGGTCAAAACGTAAAAAAAAATTGTTTAGAAACCAAATGGAAAGGCGGTAGCATTAAAGTACGTGTACTCACTATTGTTTAAAAAAATTGTCATCCGAAACGTGCGGACGGTTTGCGCGAACCGATTTTTTGAAAATCGGAAAAAAAAAATGTGTCGCAACCGGTTGCGATTTTGAGGAAAATTCTTGTTTCTGTTCAGAGATGCTGTAAAAAAATTGTCATCCGTTTCTGCTGGACGGATTTTGAGGAATTAAAGGTTTGAGTGGCGAAAATTCTCGATTTTTCACTAGCTTTTTTCAAAAATCATAAAAAAATTGCTAAAATTGTTAAAAACGGATGACGTTTCTTATACATGTTCTCAGAGGGTCCAACTATAATATGTATCAATGTCATCCGTTTTTATAACATTTAACCCCATTTTTCAACCCCTTACTTTTGTGCGATATTAATCAGAATATTGAGGTTAGACTCGTTTCTG
Source organism: Xanthostigma xanthostigma (assembly GCA_963575645.1). Classification (NCBI taxonomy): domain Eukaryota; kingdom Metazoa; phylum Arthropoda; class Insecta; order Raphidioptera; family Raphidiidae; genus Xanthostigma; species Xanthostigma xanthostigma. The sequence goes on from OY754469.1 coordinate 15,187,931, forward strand.
ATGGCATACAGATAACGTACAATATTATCAACCCCTTTAGGGGTTGAAAAATGGGGTTAAATGTTATAAAAACGGATGACATTGATACATATTATAGTTGGACCCTCTGAGAACATGTATAAGAAACGTCATCCGTTTTTAACAATTTTAGCAATTTTTTTATAATTTTTGAAAAAAGCTAGTGAAAAATCAAGAATTTTCGCCACTCAAACCTTTAATTCCTCAAAATCCGTCCAGCAGAAACGGATGAAAATTTTTTTAAACAATAGTGAGTACACGTACTTTAATGCTACCGCCTTTCCATTTGGTTTCTAAACAATTTTTTTTTACATTTTGCCCCCCCCCCCCCTTTCTACGATTCCTTCCATTTTGGGGTTATGAGGTACTGAACAAAAAAGTTTCCAAATTGCTTCAGGAACTCAAATACCAAGAGTCATCCGGTTGCTTTCCACCGATTGAAATACGCACCATTGCCTTAACAGGCTTAACTAATACGCAATCTTTAAATGTGTATAACACACCGTGTAAGAAAAAAGGATAGCCAATCCACGATCGCGATGTATTAGGCAAAATCGAATTTATATACAGTGTTTATTTTTGCTTTTTTATGTATAAAAAAACGATTTGCGCGAATTCTGTTATCCGAAATCTATGTAAAATGTTCTCATCTTTCGTTTAAGACAGGTTTCGAACTGATCTGATTTAAATTGAGCGAATTATAAGCGAAAAACTTTTATGTTAGGCTCTGTCTCATGCCCTACACTACAAGTGTGCCAAATTTCAGCTTTCTATGTCTATGGACAGACATACAATAGGTAATCAGATTAGATTTTCGTTACAGATTTTCTTTACGTTTTTTTTTCTAGCCCTCTCCATTCATATCTATAACGTCCCATAAGGAACTTCGCTCCAAAAATATCAGGAAAAAAAATCAGCTAGACAGTCTGTCTCCGCAGTACATGGAAGGTTCACAACTTCAAACGACAAAACTGTCTAGCCGATTGATTTTAGGTCTGTCTTTTTACTACCCGATAACATAATATTGGATTGAATGCATCACTCTATATATACGGCGGAATAAAAAGAAAAAGAAAAAAATAAAAATCAATCAACAGACTCACTTCATCTGTTCATCAGTTCATCACAGTTTTTCTGTCAGTCTCGTTAAACTGTCATGCATTTGATATAGACACGGAGATTCAGAGGCGGAACTAGAGGCAAAAGAGCCCTCGGTAAATTTTTTAAAAAAATATTTCAATCTAGTCTCGTTCGTCTGTTTTTTTTTAGTTTTAAAACTAACCGCATACCGTGCGAGGGCCTTCGGGCCTTAGTTGGGTCCGTGAAATTTTGCCACCTATGTCCACAATATTGTTCCGCCCCCCCTAAGGAGTATAGTTTATAACTGCTATTAAAACAATCCCTGTATATTTATTATTTATTTACTGTATTCACCTCTCAACAATTTCTTCAATTGTTTATTTTCAACAGATTTTTAAAACAATCAATCTAAAAGAAACAAAACAAGACGTTCGCTTTTCAATTGATTTACAAAACAGAATATAGTCTCATAATATATATTGATATAATGAAAATAAAAATAATCTTTATTCATTTACTATATATAATATATATATAAAAAAAAACAAACGGTTGATTTTAATTTTTCGAAATCTCCGTTCAAAAATTTCGGGAGAAGTCGACAAATTAGAAAAATATTTCTGAAAATTGTTGTGCCTGTCGGGATGTGCAATTTTCGATGTAAACATTTAGCTGCTGACTATTTTACAAAAATGCGCACAACTCGTACCTGCGAATTTAATTTTGCTAGGGATACCTACAAACGAAGAATTCAATTTTGGAAATAAGCAATCGACAGGCACGACGTTTTCATGAACTGCCGTGTGAAATCGATGGAAAATATTGTAAGTACTCGCAACAGACAACAAATTTGAAAAAATATCCCACATTTCAAAACGGCTGAAATTACATACAAGAATATTTTTATAATGAGTTTATACTTTAAAATATATATAATATCAGTTTTTTATAATCGCTGTCAGCAAAAGTGCTAAGCATAATACATTGTGTCCTCGTGATATAGTTTTACAATTAATATTGCACTGAGCTGTGTTAATAAAAACTTCATTAATAGCTAAATAAATCAGTGTATTTATTTCTGACTTTACGTAGACCGATTTTCATCTGGTTGTTACAAAAAATATGCGAAGTATAAATAAAAAATACCATTCGCAGATATATTCCAGTATGTAGTTAAATTGTAGTCGATGAATTAGTGAAATTTCTATTCGTTAAGTTGGCTACGACTTAAAACCATTGAAAACTATCAGATCATCAAAATATGTAGTGAACGGCTCAATCTCGAAAGTTAATTTTAAAATTATTTTTATCAATACGTGAATATGTTTCCATCTGAATAATATACTGCTCCGTAAAGTTTGCTAGTAAATGAACTACAACGTTGCCACCTGTTGAGAAGCGATGAAACTTCCACACAAGTTTATGTTTAATGACATCGAAGATATTTTAGTTGTTAAGTTTAATATCAATGTTTTTCGGACATTGAACTTATTAACGCTGGATCCAGTTTCCATTGTTAAACGTTGACAATTATAACACTAGATGGAAACATACTCGTAATAAACTAAAGGGTTATGATAACATACCTATTAACTCAGTACAATTCTAGTCAAAATAATAGAAAATTATAATATGATAACCAATGAAAATATATTCTCGTTCAAATATTCAAAATTTGTAGTTGTTCGCCCCGAATATTTAAGAAAAATAATAAAGATCAAATTTCATTAATAAAAATGTATAGTATATAATATATTTTTAAACGTTTATAATTAAATTTAATATAACTTCCAAAAAAAAAAAGTATATCTCTAAAATTAGAATGAAAAATAATAATATAATAATATGATAATCACAAAATTTTAAACGAATATTACTGTAAAAATTTATCATCGACTGTTGAAAAATATAATATATATGATTAGACGATTAATCTCTAACAAAAGTTAATTCATGGCAGATGTACGCCACGAGGGGGAGGGTGGAGAAGACGAATATTGTATCTACCTGTAAAATAAAAGAAAATCGTCAATTAAATAACAAAAAATACATTTAAAATTTAGTGGTCACAGACCCAGAAAAACAGAAAAGTCGTGTTTTTGAAGTGAAAACTTCTTTAGCGGCGTTGAACACTTTTTTTGTAATGGGTAAAAAATCTTAAACTCGCCGTCAGGTCACGTGTCCTGATCGGTCACGTGTCCTGATCGGTCACGTGTGCGTAAGACGGAAACTTTTATTTATACGTTAGACATCTAGCGTTGAAATATCGTACATAAAAGAATGCTATCTATGATACAAACCATTTTGATCTTAATATTCAAGTTTTCACTTCCTTTTTTTTTTTTAACAAGAAATATTAAAACACAGTCACGGAAAATCACGAAAATATTGCTGTTCCCAAATGCGCCAAGTTTTACAATAATAATATTTTAGCTCGATCGAGTGTAATAGGAACTGATTGATATTATTGAATGCAATCTGATACTAACCTGAGATAAAAGAAAATCAATTTAGTATATGGTCCAGTTTATAGAGCGTCTCGATGCCACACCCATGTCTTCTTCGTATGATCGAATCGGTGCGCTATCCACTGTTGTTCGAGTAACTGGAATCTATCTTCACTGAGGTACAGAGGTTTGCCACGCCTATTACAAACGAAACAACAAATTAACAATTATAAAAATATGGATATTCGATGTCCGATCAAAAGTTGAGTTTTCGGCAAAACATTCGGCTTCAGACAAAATTAAACCAAAGTATTTTCTCTCGCCGTTTAAACATTATGCAATACATTCAGAGAAAATAGACGGACAAGTGCGAGTAGAACTCGCGCCCTGAGGGTTCCGTACCGTTATTTCATAAAAATAAAATTTGTTATAATTCTATATAAAATGAGAAATTTATGATTTTAGGATTATTTCTTTAATTGTGCTACGCAACCTTCTTTCGCGACAAACAAGATTCTAAGTTAATGGAAAACGTTAAAGGTCAGTATAAAAAAAAAATTGTGATGTGACTACTAGTGATGTACCGGATCGAAATGACCGTTTGAAATGCTTTTCTGGAAAGTCTGGAATACGCATCGGATACATTTCAAATTCGGTATGCTGATAGGAAACGCCATTCTTAATTAGTGATGTGCCCGATCGTTAAAAATGTATATCCGCGGATACGGATCTGAATACGGATATTTGGTTTCAAGTTCCGCGGATACAGATCCTAACTTTCTTAGAGTACGCGGCGGTAAATATTGCACATCGACCTTTGGAAAGAGACTATCTGTTATGGGAAAAACATAACATAACAGATTGTCTCTTTCCAAAGATCAATGTGCAATATCTCATTATAAAGATAGTTTTTTAGTACCTTTGAGTTATGTACTATTAGTATGGTACTCACAACGATAAATGTTTGTAATATAAAGGTGCCAAATATGATTTAAAAAAATAAAAAATAATCTGAATGGAATTTAACAGTTTTTCATTGTTACCTAATCACCTATATATATAAAATTACACCTATGAATTGAAAATTAATAAGGTAAAAGATCCGCCAAAAACTAACGGATACGGATCCTTTTTCTCTCTTGGATATCTGCGGATACGGTAATCCGGCACATCACTAGTGACTACACATTTACGGTTTTCGGATTTTTCCCTATACTTGTGCATTGCTTCTTGCGAAATTTCATGATTTTAGGTCAACGGGAAGTACCCTAAAGGTTTTATATCCCTTGCCAGTGTAAAAATATGCGGCATAAACGGCCGTATCATTGACTTAGAAGTTTGATTTTTTCACAGCTCCAAGGGATTGCAGACGTAAGTATTTGATATTAATTTCAAATTGATATATACCTCCACGCGTTTCTGAGAAAAAGGGTCTTGACAGACAGACAGACAACGAAGTGATCCTATTAGGGTTCCTTTATTTCCTTTTGATGTACGGAACACCAGAAAACCAAAGTTCTGCATCGGTTAAAAAACCGACGTTCAATCGGGCTCTACAGACAAAATAATTAGCACATGCACTCACTTTAAGTCGCGATCTTCCTCTTCAAAGTCATCTAAATACAGCGAGCCCCAAAGACACGCCCTTCTTCCCCGTATTATGATGACGTACGTCGTCGTCACAACCAGGAATATGCCGGTTCCGCCGCCGCAGTCGATGCTGTGCTGAACTGCTTCGCAGACGTTCTGCTGTTTGCAGCACGCCTGCTTCAGGCACACGACCGTTCCGCACATCAAGCATATGCTTGTCTCTTGTGGCACACTGTGACACTGCGAACACTGTCGTTCGTGATAGAACTGTAAACAAACCAAACATCAATGCTATACTCAAACATTTTTACGAGATTTATTGCGTGGTCCTCAGTGCTAGCTAAAGGATAGATATCGATATATATCAAACGTATCGATATATGGTTTGCTATGTATCGATTTGCGCATTTCTTTTGCCATTGAATACGTTTTCGATACACCACTTACACCTTCCGCATCATTTATGTGTAGGATAATTAGTGAAAACGTTAACAAAGGATCAACAAAACATAATAATGTAAAAAAAAAAGTAAACAAATAATGAACTAATCAAAAACGTAAACGAATGTAATGTGCAAAATCCAAATCTTTGATTAACGTCTGATTAGAACTTTTCAATAAATAAAATTATCGACCAATTTTTCAGACAATATATTAACAAAAAATAATACATTAACGTTTCAATCCGGATTTGGAACTTCTTCAGAACTGATCTAAAAAATGTAAAAAATAATTAATATTTAATTTCTAATTCGCTTTATATAAAATTCTTTCAAAATTATTAATTAGTATCAAAATATTGAAAAAATAATTAATAATTTTGAAAGAATTTTATATAAAGCGAATTAGAAATTAAATATTATATTCTTTAGATCAGTTCTGAAGAAGGTCCAAATCCGGATTGAAACATTAATGTATTAATTATATTTTTTGTTAATATATTGTCTGAAAAATTGGTCTATAATTTTATTTATTGAAGAATGTAAATGTCATTCAATTTAATTGGGATCCTTTATATGGACTACTCTATCTGGCGGCGAAATTTGCAACTCAAATCGGGTAAAGATGATTATGAATCATACTGTGAAACAGTACTGTTAATCATGATTTTTTTATTATAATAATAAAAAAACGTTGAATAAATTAATAAATGACTCATTATGGCACTTGCGAAGTTTTCACCTCGTGCAAAAAAAGTAACAGGCTGTAATAGTACAACGTCATTTTAATGCAGATGATTATATTTTCCAAAGTAAGTCGATATTATACTTAGTCTTAATATTGAAAACTTAATTTATTAATTGAATAGTTATTATTATTCATTAACATTAAGAATTTTGATAGAAAAAAAATAAAGTTGAAAATACATTTTGACAGATGACTATTTTAGTATTTTTAGGTTGGGAACTTACCTGTTGCAATAAAGTAATGTTTCAATAAATGTTAGCAACGTTCATGAACACTGCATTGATATAATATCTCTATTTACACCTTTAAATCGGAAGTTTAAAAACAGAAAGCAGTAAAATTCACCTTACTTGAAGGTTCTGTTTCAGATGAATTTTTTCCTAATTTTATGATATGACCGGCATTAAATACACGTTTCCCTTCAAGAAAATTCCTTTTTCAATGATTTGTATCAGCCCAATCACATATTGTGTTGATACTTATCATTTTATTGCATTTCAAAAAATTAACAATTGCACCGTATACTATAGGAACTATGGGAAATTATACCGCAATGTCGCCATGTTTTTAAAGCTCCACCCATTTAACGCACCCCAATGAATTAAGAAATAAACTCACCGAAAATATTTTGTCGTATTCTTTTGGTAAGCTAAGCAATCTAGGCGGATACCACGTGCAGTGCAAATCGACAAGGAAGCTCCTGGCAGCGATTTGTCCCCTGAGTACAAAAGCGACGTACTGATCACACCACAGCCTCGGTATGTCGGTCGACGCCGTCGAGTTGTTTTCTGACGGCCAGTTGAGCGCAACGCCCGCATTGAAACATTCCCAGTCCATGCCTTCGGTCACCAGCTCCAGGAAGTACACGAGTCGTACAAATTCTAGGTGCGGAGATCTGATTTCAGGCAGCGACTGTTCGTACAGATGGTGTCTGAAACGAAATGTACGAGATTTAACATTAGACCTGCAAAATGTATTTTTTCCAGAGCCGGAAAGCGCGCAATTATCATCGGGATACTCTGACCCAAAATTATTGCAGCGGAACTTACTAAATAGCGTCCCCAGTGTGGAAAAATTCATTGAAAATGTGTTTTTACAGCTCCCAATCAAATCTGTCTGGGAACCATGCCTAGCATGGTCTCACGCCAATTAGAATGAAAACTGGAACAAAATATACTTCGACCGAATTTTTGACGTGATAACGTCTTATAAATTGATGAATCACCTCAAAATAAAAAGATGAAACACCGGCTGCATGCACGAAAAAGTGTAACGTTTCTAACGTTACTAAGTGAGTGACTAGAATGCCTTCGGTAATTTTGAAGCAGATATCATCAACCGATTGAGATGAAAATTTGTATACACGTTTAGTTTGAATGACAATGCATGGTTAGCTGTGTGACGTCACTCTAAATCCAATATGGCGGACTTCTAAAGATGGCGGACTAATTTTATTATGCTTTCCTACAATTTATGGGTATCAAATGAAAGGGCTTGCTAAGAATAACTCGAAAAATAAAGTGACGTCACTCTAAACCCAATATGGCGGACTTCTAAAGATGGCGGACTAAGTTTTTGACGTGATAACGTTTTATAAATTGATGAAATACCAGCTGCACGCACGAAAAAGTGTAACGTTTCGCCTGACCATATGCGTGCAAGCGAGAGCGCAGTAATGTATTATTAAATATGATATTCGAGCGGAATACGTTATCACGTAAAACTATCGTCCGTAAACCGACTTTACAGACAACCAATTTTTTTTTACCTTGAATAAGTTATTTGTTCCTTCACAGTGATTTTGTTACTCGCCACTATAAATTAGCAAAGCTCACCTGAATAATGAGGCGGCACGCAAAAACGGCAAGCACAGCCTTTGCACTTGTTGTTCGAGGGCATTGATGCTGATTTTCGACTTGGAGCCTTGACTGGTGGTCGCCACGCATTCGTCGATGTACAGTTCGCTCTGTCCGAGCACTTCGATGACATCGGCGAGCGAATCGACCATCGTGTTACTGTAGTCGCCGTTTTGTTTGAGGTACAATATGTATTCACGCTCACTACTCGACATGTTGCACGTCAACTGAGCTAATACTTGATAATACAGCAGGTTATATAAGACTTTGACTACGCAAGTGAAGTAATCTAAAACATTAATCGGTCAATGTCAATAAAACATGTTCGGCGACGAGCTGCGCTACTTTTTTAAGATCGGCGTAACTTACAGTGGTCTAGCCTAAGCGGAAGCAGCAACATGTAGTGGATGAGCAACGCTACCGGATCCCGTAACAGCAACGGGACTTCCCTCTCGACTGGGGCCAGTGCTGTAGCCGTATCGCCAGAATCCTTCAAACCTACACCGGAACATAAACAGTGAATACTTTGTTCGTTGGAAGGGCCGGATCGGTCCACTACAATAACGGGAACTTCCCAGTGGGCAGTCATCGTTAAAAAAACATATACAGTATGTAAACACGTAAGGTGCACATAGGGAAATTAACATTGGGAAAAAATACTTGGATCAGAGTTAGCCATGACTGCATTAATTGTTATTTCTATTGAATTATCCTGGTAATCTTTAGGATTTCTATTTTATTTTGATTTATTTTTATTTTATTTGGTTTTTTTAATAATAAAAAACTCTTATAAATCATTATTTTCATTTTTTTGCACAAAAATAAAACAAAAAAACAACTCCATCTGTTTGGAAACATTTCAATCAAAAATTGTCTGACTGGTATGACGTATGCGCGTTGGTAAAACAGTGACCCAATATCTTTAAGTTCAACACGAATAGGCGGAGATAAATGTCCCATTAATAAAAAAAGTCCAATTATGTTGTAATCATTTGAATATTTTCTTCGGTAGTATACACATTTATTTTGCAAAAGAATATTATCTGTCAAATTGAAAAACAACATTTCAAGGCTCACTCTAAACCAGTCATTTTTTCCCAATGTTAATTTCCCTATGTGCACCTTACGTGTTTACATACTGTATATTATCACGAATATACTGAAAATTAGAAGGCAGTAGAGGTTTACTATTTATGAGACTTTATTGAAAAAATGAAGTTGAAGGACCCTTGCCCTCTATGGTTATTAGTATTCGTTGAGCTTTTTAATTTCACAGTTTCAATTACTAGATTACGCGAAACATTGTTAGATGATTTCATAGTCAGAACTAAACGTCACCTTATATCATTTTGGGGGAACAATTATATAACTAGCGGCCCAGCCCGGTTTCACCCGGGTGCGATAGATATAATTCTGCCAAATGTAGGTATTTCATTTACGGCCCGGCGTCTGTACTAATAGCTTTGAGCGAATTTTACTAGATTTGCTTCTGAACTAATAGCTTTGAGCAAATTCTATCAGATGTAGGGACATGTTACTAAAACAGTTTTTTCTTAACAAATTTTGTGTAAAATATTATAAAAACTATCATATAGTGTAAGTTGGACCAAGCGAGACACATTTATAAAATTTCATTTAAATCGGTTAAGTGGTTTCGGAGATTAGCGCGGACGAACATTGTGACACGAGATTTTTATATAATATTAGTGATGTGCCAGATATCCGTATCCGCGGATATCCGATATTAATTTTCAATTCATAGATGAAATTTTATATATATAGGGTATTAGGTAATAATGAAAACCTGTTAAATTCCATTCAGATTATTTTCTATTTTTTTAAATCGTATTTGGCACCTTTATATTGCAAACATTTATCGTAGTGAGTACCATACTAATAGTACATAACTCAAAGGTACTAAATCAACTATATCTTTATAATGAGATATTGCACATCGATTTTTGGAAAGAGACTATCTGTTATAAGAGTTAACTCTTAAAGAGGTCAATAACTTTTTCCCATAACAGATAGTCTCTTTCCAAAGGTCGATGTGCAATATTTACCGCCGCATACTCTAAGAAAGTTAAGATCCGTATCCGTATCCGCGGATCTTGAAACAAAAAATCCGTATTCAGATCCGTATCCGCGGATATACATTTTTAACGATCCGGCACATCACTATATAATATATAGATTACTTTCGGATACTAGTGACTAGTGAATAATAAGCAACCAAAATGAGTAGTGATAATATGAATACCTAAAAGGTGGACAGCATAAATAAGGCATTTAATTTCACAATAAAATATTTATATCGCGCCTGCGCTATGAATTATTTACCTGTGAGTTGTTCCCAAGGTTTCCACGTCGGCCACGACGCAAGCACTTTTGTGTGGACGGACAATACGTGCAGCAGGGGGACGATGCAGTCTCTCTTCGGCATAAGAGCCGATCTGATTCTACCTCCGCCGCCCGTTCCGGTGGCGGACGAAAGAGAAACGAGAGAACTGCCCCGCTGTATGAGCTCTATTTCTATATTGGTCCGAGCTATCGAAGTCACAAACAGGAACAGGCACTGGTTCATCGGATTCATTAGCTTCTGTTTGAATTTAGCAAACGTACCATTCGTCATGTCCTCCATCGCTCGGCCAATGGCCTCGCTCAGGTTTGACGGTTTCTGAAAAGAGAAAACATTTTATGTAGCGGGCGATATTAGAAGCCAAGTCATTTTTGCGTGATAACGTCTTACAAATTGATGAAACACTGGCTGCACGCACGAAAAAGAGTAACGTTCCGCAAGCGAGAGCGCGATATAAACGATAGTCTCTCTCTTCTCGCGTGACGTCAGAGAGTAGTGTGCGTTCAACATTTTTTTCGGTTGTTCCAGCGAAAGCTACATCTGACAGATGGCCAGATAAATTATATGGTTTGTTAACAAATATATAATATATATACATTCTTTTAAATGTCTTTTATAATTGCTTAAAAATATGTATTTTGCTTTGGTTGATCAAATTATTAGTCGGTAAAAATATAGTTTGACAGCTACTAAAATTTAGGTTATGTATTATTAAATATGATATTCGAGCGGAATACGTTATCACGTAAAACTATCGTCCGTAAATCGACTTTGCTGAACTGAATTTAATATTCTTAACTTTTTTTATGACATTGATATTACAAATTTCATTTCAAAGAAAAAAATATCATAATTTTCAAACTAACAGAAAATAACTTTTCCTGCCGAATCCAATTTAAAAACGAACGACAGTCATATTTAAACCATTCTTCATTTGTTTTTAATATATATTATATGTTTATACTAACTTTACACATAATTCTCAATTCATTTACCAGGGCGGTGTGCCTTTCCTTCAGCATTCGCATCACGTCGGCAATTTGTGTGTGCATGCCGCCTGACTGTGACTTGACGATTTGCGTGCACTCGTCGAGCTGCGGCGATATCGGCAGGACCGAGTTCGCGAGTTGCCTGCACAGCGGACACAGATATTCGCCGCGGTCCGAAGCGAGATTCGTCGGTTTTGGAGACTGGTTTCGCAGCGACGTCATGTACGATTTGAGACAAGTCAAGTGGAGGTGGTGGCCGCACGTTTGCACGTGGATGCCGCCCTCCCAGCCGAGATTTACGGACAACAACCACGATTGCTGCAATAGAGAAGATTTGTCGGTTAAATTCTCGCAACATAACGGTTACTTCTGTTCACACGAGTAAACAACAATAATTATGATTAATTTACTTACGCCGTCAAAATTCCTAGCTAACTCAGCGTATCGACGTTCGTAGTCGTTCGGCAGGGTGTCTTCTCTGCGTAAATTCTGTCTCTCTTCTTCGGATGTAGGCAAAACTATTCTTTCGGGCTGTCTTCTACAATGCGCTATAACGCTCGTTGACTGCGAAAAAATACAAGTTGTAACGCATTCGGATTAATAATGTTTGAAACCGTGTCGGGCCAATGATAGCAAAGTCGAAAAACTATCTGCAATACATTAGATCAGTGATTTCCAAACTTGATGTTACTACGCCTCCCTTAAAAATATTTAATCATTTGGCGCCCCCCTGAAGTTATATAAAATAAAAACACAAACATTTTTACTCTTATAAAATTTATTCATACAAACTAATGGAAAACGATATTTTATTATTGTTTTTAATGAGATTGATGTGCTGTCTATTAGCACAAAGTTTATCAAATCTTGGTGGTTTATTCTCTCATTTTTTACATAGAAAACTTTAGCAGTAATTTGGAAAATTGTTCATTGTGACTAATTTTCGCGGCTCCCTTTAGACTACTCCGCGCCTCCCAGTTTGGAAAAGGCTGCATTAGATAACCACATGTATTGTAAATCATCTTTCGACTTTGTTAGTGGCAGCTTCAGTCATGATAGGCGGTAAATAAAAAAACATTTTTTTCTTACCTGAATTAAAGTAACTAGACCGATGGGCGATTCCTCCGAGCTTGGCGTCGTAATATTACAAATAACGCAATCGTATTCCTTCTTCTTGGCAATCTTCGCGTCCTCGTCGCTCTGCCAGTCCATTCCGACTTCCTCGCTGTCCATCACGTTCCTCATAAATTCTTTCTGCTTCGACGCAAACTCTTCAATCAGTCGTCGTTGTCGCTCCTGCGCCTTGTGTCTCCGCTCCTCTCTTTCCCGTTCTTCCTGCTGTCTCAGTTCGTCTTCCGATTCGGTTACTTGCGGCCACAGCTTGAGTCTGGTGTCCTTTATAAAGTCTCTGCAGACCGGATCAAACGCGGCTATTTTATTAAGTAAATTTCCTATGAAGTACGGACCGTCTCCGATTCGTCTAGAGTACGCGTTTCCGTTACTGCTCGAAGCTTCCATGTCGTCGAGATTATAACTGTCGGGTTTGTTCGAAAGCTGCGAGTGCAATTTCAATAATAACGATACTATGCTTTCGTTCAATTCAACTTTCGCCGGCAGCGCTTCCTGCGATTGTCGATGTTTAAGTCTTTTCTGCATGGCCGACGTATCGGGGATCGCAACCTCCATTCCGGACGAAGGAGGCATCAACGCAGCCTGCCCGTTCGGATACTGATGCGGCAGCTCGAGAGTCGCTATCGACAAGTCGCCTGGCAGTGCAACGGCTAGTTCGTCGCCTTCGATTGGCGGCAACGCGAGTATTGTTGGACTATCGTCGTCAATCATTTCATGGTCTGCCTCGAGGTGCGTTATGCTCTGTTCAGGTACGACGGACATGTCCGGATTCAAAGCGACAACGTTCGGGCTCGGTAGGGCCAACGCGTTATCGTGAAGAGAGCTTGCGCCGTCCGACTGTTCTAGCATTAATGCCGATGACGGAGTTTCAACTAATTCGGGCATTATTTCTGTTTCAGTGTCCGATGTCGTGCCCCATTCTGAATCACCTGCAACAGTTTATTGCGTCATGACAAGAACGTATTGCATAATTGCCAATTTGCAATTCGCCGACCATTTTGTTACATCTACATTACTAAGAGATAACAAAACAATTTTTTTGACAATTTTTCGGAAACTTTTTATATTGCTACACAAATGACGTAAACGCCATTTAGCCTGACAGTAGTTCTACTGTGTCACGCCAACTGTCAACTGAAAACAAACCACGAGGAAGATAACGTATATACTATTCCTATGACTTATGCTCAGCGCTTAAAATATATTTATTTTTATAATTCTTGTTTGTAAATAAGGATGCAAGAACGCAAAAGGACAATCCTGCAGTTTACAGGTCCCGAGACCAAAATAGCGATAGGTTTGACGCACCTACAATGTACCCAACTTCACTCTAGTCTGCATCATCACTAGGATCCACTGATCCTTATAGCTACCTTGATTGCGAACAGACACGTAGAAATGGCGAGATTTTCAAATGTTGTATTCTCATAAAATGAAAAATGAGTGTCTTAATTGGATAAATCGTTCTTAAATACTGACTGGAAGAGGAAAGTAGCTTAGTTATAATATGAATGTTTCATTTAAAATTTATGCAACCATCGAAATAACGTTGAAAAATTGATTTTCTATAAAAAATTGTTGTAATTACAGAAATGTATAATGAATCAAATAGTCAATTAAAATATGTAATTTATATTATTATTTCATATAATTATAACTTATATCTATTTAAATAAAGCAAGTTGATTCCAGTATTTTTTTCAGTCAATAAATAAAAAGTGACCAACAATAAGCAAATACAATATATTATTAATAATTAGATTTTAAAACTAACAAACAATAAGCAAAGTCAGGGAAGTGTTGTCAGAATATTATTGTATTATCTGTCCACGAAAGTATATAGTATAATTTTTAAAATTTAACAAGTTACCTATATCGATGGTTGCATAAATTTTTAATGAAACATTCATATTCATATTATAACTAAGCTATTTTCCTGTACCAGTCAATATTTATGAACGATTTATCCAATTAAAACACTCAATTTTCATGTTATGAGAATACAACATTTGAAAATCTCGCCATTTCTACGTGCCTGTCCGGAATTTCATGTACGTATAAAGATCAGTAGATGTAGTGCACTAGTGACTATTTTCCATAGTAGTGAAAATACAGACTAGAGTGAAGTTGGGTACATTGTAGGTGCGTCAAACCTACCGCTATTTTAGTTTCGGGACCTGTAAACTGCAGGATTGCCCGCAAAATTTGGTTTACATTATTTGTTTATGTATGAGAAATGATATGCACTGTTCAAAACGCTCAAATTTTGACACATGAGATGACCCTATTCCAATTCTTTCAGTTCAAAGCGGGACCCCGAAAATATCATTTTTATTCGCAGTTAAGATTATACAGATAAATGTGGTGCAACTAATAAGCAAGAAGACGAATGTTTTATATTATTGAATAATAACGGTACTTACTGCTGTCGGAGCTATAATTCGAAGTTGAGACTTTGGTTTCAGGAGGTAATTCAATTTGACCAATCACAGTTCGTAGATTCTCCGCTAAATTATCGGTCGGGAACCAGTTGGCTAATTCTCTATCATGAACTACTAGTGGTGAAGAATTTTGTCCCGATGGCTGACATGCCTGTAAAATAACCATTAGAGTCAATTCACAAACAGCGCTTCAGAAAACGTTTTTTAACCGAAACCACAACGAGCCAAAATTCAACATACAGTTTCTCCGGGTTTATCGGCAGTATCGACGGCCATTTCCAGCAGATATATTACGAGAGCCATATAGTGTTCGGATGCGTTTCCGTTGACAGCTTTGTAAAGCATCGTAAATACCATCGAGTGGAACAGCCGCGTTCGTAATACTTTACGCGGATCTTCGTACGCCTGGTGGCACGCCGGTGGTATTCTGTATGGAGGCCACGCCGTCTGATTTCCTTTCAAGTAGCCCGCTTGCAGACAACTGAATAAATAACAAATCGATGACTACTTGTACAAATGGGTGCTTTCAACAAAGTTTAAAACGGGGTATGAAATCGAAGCGAAACTTCGAATCGGTTCTACGATAATCAATCGTGTAAAGTACAGTTTCCATTTCAAAACAACGTTTTTCTACGCATTTTGATCAAAATTTTGCTTGAAAAGGGTTTTTTTTATGTAGAACAATCACTTGTTTTTGTGTGAGTACAATCTAACGTTCTAGATGGCAGGGAGTTTGAATATGATAAATGGACACTGTAATAATATGTTCACAATCTAAGGTCATTGTCAAATCAAATTTTTTGACAAACCTTTCTGCAATCCAGCATTAGTTATGGAGCGTAATTTGAAACACAATCAGCGAAAAGTGACGTCACTGCATCGAAATTGATAGCTGCTTAATTTACTACATTCATGTAATTTGTTTCCATAGAAATATTGATGTTTTACTTTTTACCCAGGACGGAACAGAGAAGGTATATGCGTTTAAGGTGAGAGATTGCTCTTTGTGATCTGACATGAAAATTCGATGCAGTGACGTCACACTGTGTGACTTGGCGTTTTGGCGCGAATTATAAAAAGTCATGTTTTAACATGCAATTTTCAGATTAACGCTGATTATTTTTAATTTTTCGTTTTAAATATATTTATGTGAGGTTTAAAACCTATATGGAATACATGACGTGAAAGTTCACAAAAAAGAATAGAAGGAATTTTTATCATAAAATTATACGAGATACAAGGCAGAAATATTAAAACAATTTTTATTCACTAGAACATTATTTATTGGTTAACGTTTCGGCAAAATTTCTTGCCTTCTTAAGATCCTGAAGAAGACAAGAATTTTTGCCGAAACGTTGACCAATAAATAATGTTTTAGTGAATAAAAATTGTTTTAATATTTTAGCCTAGTATCCCGTATAGTTTTATCATACCATAATACCAAGGAATTTTTCTCGTTTAAGTTAATTTTTCAATTGGTCACGAAAGACACAAAAAGCACAATTCTTACTATTGCGTAAATCTTTCAAGCGAAGTGCTATAATCTCGGCGCTCTACGGCTCTCAACAGGACATGCAACGGATCGTATAGGCTCTCCCATACGTCCCCTTTGGGCGCGTACATTCCCTGTCCCATCGGACCGGTCGCGTCAAGATTAGGCTGCTTGTAGTCGGCGACTTCCGCGAGCAGCTGTTCGAAATCGCGATGTTGGGACGATCCGCAGCGTTCAGGTATTAATTCCATTAATTGTGAATGAGTCTTGTTGCCCATACATAGCAACGACACCATTTCTAAACGATTTAATTCGCTATCCGACAATCCTGCAATACAAAAATATTGTGATGTCTGCGTGTGAGTGCTAACAAAGCGTTCAAAACGTTAAGTTTTATTTTCCGAGAGATGTAAATCGAATACGATGAAAATTGCATTACCTAAATTAGTTCGGCCATTGATTAGCGTAGCTAAAAATGTTAAACAGCTTTCGACCATAGTTAGTAACGGCTGATCGAACTCCGTCACCAAATAGCTTTTTTCACGATAGCAAGCTAAACTTAACCAGTCCATTATATTGAATCTGAAAAACGAACGAAATTTTTAATTAATATCGAGAGTGTATTTGTGAATCGATCAATATCGGGGCTGTCTTGGAAGAGATGAGGTGGCGACCTATTCTTAAGGTAGTACTGTCGGTTAGAGAGTTATTGTTCAGAATTAAATGAAACTTGGCATATTGATGGATTTTAATAAGATCTTTTCTGGTTTGATTGATTGTTCAGAATTATTGTATAGATTTAGTTTATATATTCCTCCTAGAAGTCTCAGGTCGAATAATTATTATTTTCTGATTCCAACATTGCGTGATGGTCATAAAAAGAGTGTAGTGCATAGATTATCTGAACTGTGCAATGTTAATGCTATCTGGTTGGATTTATATTGTTCATCCATTTTTAAAGTTAAAAGCAAATCAAAGAATTTACTAAAATATGAATAAACTTTTGTATTATTTTTTTAGTATTTTTGTAATACTCCTTATTTAATTACTTATATTTTAATTTTTTTATTATATTTTTTAAGCTACACAAATATTTCAAATTTATATTTTTGTATGGGGCTTGCCCTGTTGAAACAACAATAAACAATAAACAATAATGAACCACCCAAAATTTCAAAAAGCTACAGAGAACAAAAAAAAGTCATTAATATGAAACGTTTTTTGCCTTTAATATTGAACCCTATGAGAAATTTTAGATTGGTTTTATTAAATTTCACAAAAAGTATCGTTCAGATTTCATTGAATTTTGTATCAACGCAGAAAAAAAATAATTTTCAAACATTTTGATATAATAAAAATTGAGGTTCAGAGCATATGCGATAATAGTAATGAGCAAAAATGTACTTTTTATCTCGTTATTTATATTATGTGGCAACTCTGACATTTTAAAAACGCACGTATAAAACTTGTAACTATTCGGAACCCAAAGGAATGGTGAGACCTCTGGTGAGAAATGCGTCGAACTATGGAGGCATAAGGTAAAAATTGATTTAGGTTAGCCTCCATTATGCTTTTCTAAATCAATATTTACCTGTCAAAAACTCCCCTTAGGACAGTTCGGCGCATTTTTCACCAGAGGTCTCACCATTCCTTTGCGTTCCGAATAGCTTTATACGCAATTTCTAATATTTTGAGTGAAACAGAGTTACTGTCAGTATACCTCTATCTCCTTTACTTTTACGTGGCGTTGTCAAATCTAAATACTACGTAAGTCAAATGTGTCTGAGCACACATTTGATACTTGTGGTATCGACAGTACTACTTTAATGTTTCCAATTTCGGAGTTTTTTCTTCTCAGTTAATTTGGACTCAAATACAGCTATAATTTTCAGGAGAACAAAAATTTTAGAAGTCAATTTTTGGGCGACTTACTTTTCTATAAGAGTGTTAATAAATACGCTAGGCTCAATGTGAGTACAACAGATTTGCAGTAAGTACATATCGGCATCGACCATCGAGTTGCAAAAGTTGTAGTGGATGTACGTCATCGCTTGTCCCTTGATTTGAGCTCCGTTCCGCACCCACAGTCCGGCCAGAATTTCGTAGAACGCCACCTGAAACAAAACACGATCGATTAGTGATCATGGAGGAAGACGTTACTGAAAAAAAGTTTCCTAAATATTTTTTAAATTCATTTTTTCCGGTGAGTCAAGCGCAAACGAGAGGTTTTATTTTTTTGTTTTGATATTTCTATTCTATTTTGGTTTATCCAGCTCGGTACAATGGAACAAATTAGTAACGAGATTTCTGTCTGTTCGTTTCCTTGGGGATTTTTGTAGGATTTTGGGTATTTTGAATGGCATCGTGGCGGGAAAGTGTGTTTCCAGAGAGCGGCTGGGTGGATTTTGATAAGACTTGCTACACTGTCCACTACTATCCCAACTTGTACAAAAGTATTTCACCAAGATAACTGGAAATGCCGGTTTAGTAGAGAAATACAGGAAAATAATTTTATTGCGTCAGATTAAAATAAAGTCAAAATACGATATTGTGAATGTCGTGGGGAAATTATCTAGAAGTCATTGAAGTAATAAAAGAGTATTGCAGTCGGTAGGATGCATGATGTCAGGGATAATTTAAAGCTTATTTAATAAATAAAATTATCGACCAATTTTTCAGACAATATATTAACAAAATATAATTAATACACTAACGTTAAAGCTTATTTATTTATCTCGAACTACTTCTGTCAAAATCGACACTAAAGATCTTGTATTGTTCATAAAACTTTCGATTAAAGATAAACAACAGCGATAAAGACAAATAGCGATATAGATCGCAAAGTTATACAAATATTTTTCCAGTGTCAAATAGTCAAACATTACATTACGAAAATCTTTCATGTTCCGCTTGTGAGAAAAACAGACTAGGCCTGGGCAAATGGCGGTCCGTGGGCCGGATCCGGCCCGCATCAGTAGAATTTTCTCCGGCCCGCGAGCATTTTATAAATGATTATTAAGAGCGAAAATAGTTTGGCAATATAATTTGGCGCATAAAAAAAATGTGCCACGATAAAGTTTTTCAAGTTTTTCAAGTTTTTTTTTGCTCTCCGAATGTGCCGCGACAAAGTTTTTCAAGTGTTTTTTTTTTTTTTTGTTCTCCAAATTTTTGGCACAGGGTCAAATTTTCATCAGCAATGTGGCCCGACGATCAAAAGATTTGCCCATCCCTGGTATAGAGTATAGACCAGGGGTGGCGAACCTTTCTACATCAACGTGTCATTTTTTTTCAAAATTTTTTAATGTAGCCATCACGTGCAGACAAGCAGCCAAAGAAATTTAGTTGTCAAAAAAAAAAATGAATCAAACATAGATGAAAAGAAAAATTTCGATAATACGCTGAGCGGCATGAAACTTTTTCGTATTTGTTATTATTGGAGATAGTCATTTTTTCGACATCTAGCATATTTTTAAGTATTTCGATTTTGCACCTCAATCAATGCCGTGCCCATAATGATCTGTCACGTGCCACCTGTGGCAGGCGTGCCATAGGTTCGCCACCCCTGGTATAGAGTCACTATACAGTATGTGAACGCGTACGGTGCACATAGGGAAATTAGCACTGGGAAAAATACTTGGATCAGAGTTAGCCATGACTGCATTAATTGTTATTTCTATTGAATTATCGTGGTAATCTTGAGGATTTCTATTTTATTTTGATTTATTTTTTTTTTACTTGGCTTTTTTAATAATAAAAAGCTCTTATACAATCATTATTTTAATTTTTTTGTACAAAAATAAAGCAAAAAAACAACTCCATCTGTTTGGAAACATTTCATTCAAAAATTGTCTGACGTATGCGCGTTGGTAAATCAGTGACCCAAATGTCTTTAGGTTCAACACGAATAGGCGGAGATAATTGATCTCGCACCAATTAAAGTATTTTTGGGAATTTAATGTCCCATTAATAAAAAAAGTCCGATTATGTTGTATTTGAATATTTTCTTCGGTAGTATACACATTCATTTTGCAAAAGAATATTATCTGCCAAATTGAAAAACAAGATTTCAAGGCTCACTCTGATCCAGTCATTTTTTCCCAATGTTAATTTCCCTATGTGCACCTTACATGTTTACATACTGTATATTATTGATGGTAATAATATGGCTTCATTTGATTCTGGCTCCTGAACAGGTACACGAACACATAATGTATTCACCCAGGTGACCTCGACCGAGGAAATTCACGGTCACTTTTTAAGTTGACAGATAATAACTGAATATGTTGTCGACCGAACGCAGTTGATTCCATTCGCGCATACATTACGGACATAATTAACATAATTCAGATGAAAAATCTGAGCGCGTTTTGTTTTACCGGCGTTGCGTCATTCTTTTGTCACCGAGAACTACCGCAAATTGTTTTAAAAAAGTTGGTGCGCTGATTTTAAACAGTGTAAAAGATGCAATGGAAATTATAATAGAATTCAGGTACATAAATATTGGTATTTAGGAACAGGCATATGTGCAAAATTTAAATACAAAATGTAAAACCTAAATCTACTATGTTCATTCTTTTCAATTCATCGCAATCGCTCGTCAGTTGTTAGGCTCGATAAACACGTCATAACCGCTATAGATATTGAAACTTCTAATGAATGAGTCATAAAATAAACTCATAAAGATTAAAGAAAAAAAGAAAGAAGGGTCAATGCCATTTCACAAAGAAATTGCATTATACGTATGAATCAATCTTGTTCACACGCCTGTTCATTCTTTGCTTTCTAGTCGAATACATTTCCAGAGAAATATAAGTCAACGGAATTAAAATCACGAAGATATCAACACCCATTTTAGGTCACGATTATTTTCTATTAGCGGCCCGGTCCGGCTTCGCCCGGATTTGTACATTGCCTATTAAAGATAACAAGTTCAATTGAACAAGGAGTAATACCATGTTAGTCAAAATAACTTCAACTCATTATTTTCAAATTTTTGAAAGATAAAAATGGTTACTATGGGTCATCCTTAGAAGATAGACAAATTATGCTATCGCGGACTTTTTGTAGGCCTTTTTAATATCTACAATTCTGTAGTACATTAATTTGATGTATCTCTTATGGTTTAGTCAGCGTAAGTGAAATGACAAAAAAAAAATCCGTTAACATTTTAAAAACAAATCAATTACGTCCGACATGTAGAGGCATAACTTAATTTTCATAGAGTTTCTTAGCCACCAAAGCGCTGTCATTTTATTTTCAGCTCAAGAATGCGACGCATTTAAATGACGTTCTAGAAATACATCTGGTAGTGGTACAACATAAAACGAACGAAGGGTCCGCTTGATTGAAGTTTTACTAGACATGCAGTCGTCAGAAGAGGGTTGGCAGTAGTTACTAATAATAACAACAGCTGGTCAATTACAACAATCAACCAAAAACTCACACGCAGAGAGCTCTGTACGAAAGCGAAAAGACACCCGCGACGAAGACAATTGCCATCGCTCTCGTACTGAGCGTTCCGAACACGAGCGGAAAAGAGTGAGAACCAGTTTGGAGTGGAAACAGTGAGGTCATCGAGCAAGTAATATGCAATATTCTGCTCAACAGGCATTTTGTTGTAGTGTGACGTTTAAAATCCGTTAGTTCTTCTAGTTAAGTTAGCATGTAAGCAGGTATTCATTAGTCATAACAATATCATTATTACTGTTAAGTTTGAAACGCTTATCTTTTGTTTAAGTAACAATAAAGTGTAACACCCGGATGAAGTCAGTCATGTGTCATTTCATTAACTGATCGTTTTTCATCTGTTTGTTGTTAACGAGTTCACGTGTTTATCTCTGGTTTATGTCTAGTGTGTTCTTTGTTTTGTTTCCTTCTTTTATTCAAGTTTAATGTTTCTATTAAAATGAAAGTGTTAATACGCTCCATATTCCTTGCCGTGATAATTTTCACATTGACCGTCGATGAGTCAAGCGAATTTAGTTTAGACGACGCGACCGAACTGATCGAAGTCGGCGTAGAAATCGCCAAAAAACTGTACCAATTATGGGACACGGTCAATGAGCAAGTAATGGACTCGAACGGCACTGTTCATTTTCCGTTTCCGAAAAAGCGTGAGAACAAAATATTGACCAACATCAAGGAAATTTCGAGACGGTTGGACGACATCAGTACCAAGGTTGACACGAGCAGTACTGCGACAATCAACGCTATCCTCAATAATTTTCCGTCAAGGATACGGCTTGAGTTAAGGCTAAACGAGCTGGCTTATGCTGTGGCGAGCATCAACAGTAGTAACAGGATATTGCAGGACTATGTCGACGTTGCAAAAATCGAGAGGCACACGCTGGAAGATTTCGCTACGTGGGCGGTGTCGCATGATCACGATGGAATCAGATCTAAACTGGAGATGATACATGGTCTTATGTCCAGCGGTAAGGACGGACTTCTGGACAGAGGAATCCTCGAACTGATCAGAGAAAATATGGAGGTACGTACAATGTTTTCTTTTTTTAATTCAGAAAATACTGATGGCTAAAAACATTGATTCGTGTTCATATCATCACGTTTAGTCAATTTACTAAAACACCCAAAAGTAATTACTTTTTCGTAATAAAAGCCACGGTAATTAATGTAGTTTCAGACAGTTGTCTGGAAGACGAGAAGGTAGAAAAACAATGTCATATTTATGCGAAAAATTTTGTCGTTAGAATAATTTAATAAAAAGCAGAAAATGCCTATTATTTATTAATATTTTTTGTACATTTTTCTAAGTGGAAGGTTGTTCACTTATTTGGGATTTTTGGTGTGTCAAAATAACAAAGATAGGTATTTTTTGCGTCTTCAAAACTTGTACAACAAACAGGTAACTCCGAGATATGTTTGCGGAAAATCCGGTTTCTATAAACTGGCGTTTTTATTTTCAGCTGTCACAACCATTGTCCAATAGCTATACATTAAACGCAATTTGTTCGTATTTTGGTAAAAGCAAAACCGATTTCCTGTAATTACGCAATATGCGGTTTTTCTAGTTTTACGTAAAACGTTTGTGACTCAGTCTGAGTCAACTCAGTTTTCCTGTCTTCAAATTTAAAATAACAAAAAAAAAAAAAAATGACGCACACAAATATCTCTGCTGAGTACTTTGGACTTTAACTTATATTAGTTCTTTTTTAAAGCGTCACCACATCAGGCTGTGTTGTAATTCTCTTCCTGTTAAAACGAAATCTCAAAAAAAGAATGTCCTTTTTTTTTATTAAAAAAGGTATATCCAATTGTATATATCCACATATATAGAGCATATGCACATATACAAGAGAATATCACTTGGGGGGATGGCACTACCTCTTAGTATCTGGCCAGTATCAATAAATATCAAAGCTAGGTCTAAACGACAAACACAAAATATCCATGAGCAGAGGTGGGATTCGAACCCACGACAGTATGATCCAAAGGCCAGCACGCTGACCATTACACCACGCTGTCCTCAAGAATGTCCTTGCGGGAGTATTTCGCATTGAGTTTGTTAACACTAAGACGAAAGGGGCCATTCAAGTACCTATTACGTAAGCAGAATTTTAGTAATTTTTTATCCCCCCCTCCCTCTTGTCAGCAAAAGCACCCCCCTATGCTTACGTATAGTACGCGCCACGAATCTAAAAGGCTCGGAAGTTAGATGCGAATGCAGGTTTGCGCTTGTACAGTCTGTTGAAAAACTACAAACTCGCAACTCAACAAAACTAACATAGCAATAACAACTTGACAATAGCGTATTCGACTGTACTTTAAAGCAGGAAAGCGACAAGTGACAAAGGCAACGAGCGATCACGGCCAATCACCGACGAGCGCACGTTCCGTGCAGACAGCCGGGAGGTGGTGGGAGTATCAACGACTCTAAAATGTGCCTTTGCGACGCTGTTTGTGACTAACTTCCGAACCTTTTAGATCCGTGGCGCGTACTATAAGCATTGGTATATATTTTTTTTAATCTGTTCAAGTTTCTTTATTGTTATAAATAAATATTGCTGACGTCATAAAGAAACTAAGAAAAGACCCCCTCCCCCCTTTGGTGCTTACGTAATACTTGAATGGCCCCAAATAAGAAAACCGTTGATACAGTCAGCGGTTATCAAGAAATTTAAGAGAGCAGAAACAGCACTGAGTTCTTATCGTTTTGATATCATTTACCACATAAAAACATAATGGAGAATCCAACACACCTTACGTGTTACATGCAAACGCCAGCACAATATTTGTGCAAATCTAGGCTAGCTACCGATGTTTACAATATTAATACAAAAGAATGTTAAAATGCAAATATTTGTCTGTGTGTTAAGTCTGACGAATCACTCCTTTTTTTTGACGGTCAACTCTCTTGTGTTACGTCAGAACTACGAGATTAATAATGCGTCAACATATTGGATGAATCCACAACGAATAGATGTATGTGTTTGTCGCGCAGGATTTGTTTTGTTCGTTACGTCATCGCACGAGTGTAGGCGCATGCGCCTGACAGTCACGAATTAGCTTTGTGTATAGTTCTTATAAATTAATGTAGCGTGTATACGCGTTTAACAAAGACGTTGATTCGGGTGTCGTTGTGAAAAGCTCGCAGAGCACTAGCACGACGTGACGACATAAAGTGAGACAACAAAAATAGTCGCCGGAATTTAAGTGATACTCGATTTCAAAACTACTTTTTTTTCGTTTTTCTATGTTCTATAGTTTACGAGATTTTCTAGAAAATACATCGCGAAAACAGATTCCCCCTCGATAATCGGTTTTAAATAAAATTATTTTCCTTTGGCAAGAGTATTTTTTTCCTAATTAATCAAGAGCATTTATCGAACAGAACAAAATTCATATATTTAATAACCTATATGAATCATTGCCTATCTACTCAATGTGCGGTGAGTGTACGCAACAAAGCTTATCGAAAATATATCTGCGTCTCTTTCTTCGATGTAATTCCCTGATTTCTCCGATGATAGGATTGGTTGATGTACTTGCATTCAATCTGAATAAAGTATCTCTGTTTCAAAAACTTTATCTTTTTCTATGACGTTAACATGGGCGTACCCAGCTTTTGGCCCAGGAGGGGGCAAATTAGAAATTTTTAAGCTGGGTTGTCCGTGCTTGTTTTGCCCTGCTGGATACGCCAGTGCTTACGGCGCAAAAAAAGACAGAAGTATATTTTTGCACCCTAATGGTTCGAATGCGATTTTATTCCAATACTCCGTATAGAATAAAAGTATATGACAAAATTACATACTTGTCAAAGTACATGTCCGTTGAGGTTTCGGACATAAAACCATCTTTATCAAAATATTCTGTCATGCGGTTAGCGCTCTTTTATCATTTCCCACTTCCTACGGGTTTTTTTAAATATAGTGTAGAATGTAAACAATTCAATTTTAATCGCATACAATGAGTAACTTCTCTCCCTAATTTTTTATACAATTACGTCAAATCTTTTCTAAATATCTAACATTTGATGGATAAAACACAAAACTATAACATTGAAACTGTAACCGGAGATAAAAACGTTGTTCGAGGAAAATGATAATTATTATACAAAAAAATAAAAACGATTATTTTAACAATGAAATGTTATAAAGTTTGCAAACGGTAACGAAACCGTCACCCGCATGCGCACTAGCTAAAACGTGTTCCAAAATCGCCACAGCTTGGTTTTAGCTACTGCGCATGCGGGTAACGGTTTCGTTATAGTTTGCTGGCTACTTGGAACAAACTTATTATCAATATGAGACTACCGCAACTCAAGTAAATGTCACTGCCGGGACATGAATCCGAAATTACCAATTTCGGGTTGGATGAGTTTCCTTACGCTAAAATTGTTCTATCAACATTTCTATTTACTTAATTAATACGAAAAATGCAGGATTGTGGACAAAAAGTTAGAATTATTAATGTAGGTACGACATTTCGTCTATAGATTAAACTTTTTCTTATTAATTATTATCTCGATGGACACGATATCTAATATATTATATTTCTATTTACCTTGAAAATCTAATTCAAGTTCGTAAGAATACGTTATCGTGTTTTATTTTGGGTAGATTAAAATCACGAATGAAGCAAATCTGGAATGATCTTCCTTCGGGAAGATTTTAATCGGACTTACTGTAATAAATCGATGTCAAATAAAATCATTTGGGGACCATACGTTTCAGCAAAACCATTGGAAAGATTATGGCTGAAGGAACTTCGAAAATTCTGCTGAAATATCCGAAAAGAAATCGCCAAATCGTGACAAAAGTTTAAAAAAAAACGTCAATTATTTTTCCAGTCAGTCTTTTTGGAAGAGGCTACTGGATTTTCAGATTCCGCTGCTCAAATTTTCAGAATGAAAACTGATATAGACTGCACGTGCACGGTGCATTGTTCAACTGACATTTGTTCAACAAACGTTTAGTGTTCGTTAAGAACCAATCAGAGTGCACACAAAAAGTATATAGAATCACGATCCGGTTAGTACTTTCCTTGTCTTGCTTGCCTCTGTTTGCTGCGAACTAGGGCTGACTACTTTTTTATTAACAAATCAATAATTACTTAAAATACGTCTTAATTTAAATTTTAAAGCTATACGATCGCAGTCACTCCTACATATCTTGCGGTGGTTTAATTGACATTTTGTTCTTTGTGATTTGTGCTTCGAATAACCGTGTTAATTTATCTATATTCAGTGATTCCCAAAGTGGTCTATATCGACCCCCAGGGGTCGACGACAACTTGCAAGGGGTCCATGTCAGCGGGAATAAAAATTGTGGGTCCATGAAATGAAAATGGGGGTCAACGATAGTGAATCTCCTAACAAAAATTGGTTGTCTGTAAAGTCGGTTTACGGACGATAGTTTTACGTAATAACGTATTCCGCTCGAATATCATATTTAATAATACATTACCTAAATTTTAGTAGCTGTCAGGCGGAACGTGACACATTTCGGAACGTTACACTTTTTCGTGCATGCAGCCGATGTTTCATCAATTTATAAGACGTTATCACGTCAAAAAAGAAACAAACTGGACATCGTTAACCGAAGAGATTTAAGATTAAATCTAACTAAATTGATGCCAAATTTTGAAAATTTATTATGAAAGCATCAGGTTCATCCCTCACACTAAAAGCATTTATTTTTTGCTTAGTTATTTTATGTAACAGAAAGTAAATTTTAATTTGATTCGATTAATTTGAATCTAATTAATAAATGTATAAAACTAAACATTTCACTACCGTTATAAATTTAAATCGTTCAAAGTGAGTAGCACTATACCGGTTGTCAAAAATACATTTGAAATTAATGAATTTGCAAAAAATCAATATCAGATAAGCAGGGGATCTATTCAAAACCGAAAAACATGGCAAGTGGTCTACGAGACAAAAAAGTTTGGGGACCTCTGATCTATAAGAAACGGTGTCTCAAAATAATTGTAACAGGAAAATTGAACACAGTTCTTGGTCAAAATTAACAAGCAACTCGGATTTTTTGCTATATTTTCAGCGATACGGAAATGATTGGACTGAAAGCATGTTTCGATTTCCGATGAAACTAGGCAAAGTTTGGAACCATTAAATCGTCGTGAACGGATATGGGGAAAGGCTTGCATTATCTCGACAATTCGCCACGAGCGTTGAAACAAATGCCTTCTCAAAACACTAAATGGTTCCCTAGCAGAGGTATTGAAATATTTGGTGCTCAATATCGCCCAGCCCTTCCGAACAAAACACCAGTTCGTCTTATCTGGAAACTAGAGGTGTTAACAGCGTTCAACTCGAATGAGGTCGACTGAAAAAATAATGGAAATGGCTGCAAACCGCGCTTGTGAAACCCAATTTTTTCCTTTTTTTATCGGGCGAATTTGTACAGCCCGATTATTTTTAGGAACACGTACCTACACACACGTTATAGCAGAGATGACCGTCTTTTGTTTTCAAATACATCAAATAGACAACAAATTAATAATTATGAAAAACACTGGGAGCAGTACTAGTAAAATGTAAATTTAATAAAATCGGCTAAGTATTTGTGTCCCTTTACTTATGACAAATGTTTGTATATTTATTATCTAAATATATATAAAAGGAAACCGTGACTGACTGACTGATCTATCAACTCACAGCTCAAACCACTGAACAGATTGGGCTAAAATTTGGCACACAGATAGTCATTATGACGTAGGCATCCGTTAAGAACGGATTTTTGAAAATTCAACCTCTAAAAGGGTGTAACGGGGGTTCAAAATTTGCATGGAGAATCAACGCACAGCTAAAACCACTGGACGGATTAGGCTGTTTGGCACACAGATAGTTATTATGACGTAGGCATCCGCTAAAAACAGATTTTTGAAAACTCAACCTCTAAAAGGGTGTAACGGGGGTTCAAAATTTTCATGAAGATATATACGATAGATGCATCAATTCGAAAATGCGCAGGATTACTCCTGTCAACAAATAAATTAACACGTATTTAATGCTTTTTCAAAAACAACCCCTTCACAGGGCGAAAAGAGGTAAATAGTCTAAAAATCAACATGGGTGTCATTTTCAAGGTTTGTCAGGACGTTGATTACGTGAATGTCATCAATTTTGAAATTTATTTGGGGTGTCTACGTTGAGAAAAGAGTAATTATGCCAAATGATATGAATGCATTCGTGTTTCGTCTCAATCGCGTGCGAAGCCGCGGGTAACGGCTAGTTCAATCATGTACTACAAGTGGCTTACGATTAATCTCTCCGTTCAAGTAAAAAAATATTTTAATATAGAATTAGACATAAAAAATGTACATAAAAAAAAGAATGTCGCTATCGGCTCCTCTATCGAGAGAGCACATTATTTTCCCTCTCTTCCCTTTCGTAACGAGTGGAGTGGGTAATGTTTAATGTATGCCAACATAATATCGTGTGTACTCCGTTGTTCAACTGTTGTGTTATTTGCCTAACAGAGTCCACGCACGATATAGCTCAAAAAACGAAAAAAAAAACAATTTACGATCAAAACAGAAACAATCGGTTTTCCGCAGTGCATTGTGTTTTCCTGCAGCTTTTCGCAGTTATTTTGTTTTTATTAAGTTGTGGTTGTTCTGTGATTTTTTTATATGAAAAGTAAAGTGAGATTTAAATAATATAAATATTATTGTGGCTTTGTTTAGCTTTCTTGTTTTTTTGTAACAGACTCGTCGTTTTGTGAAACAATACGCACGAATGATGAGACGTAACAATAAGAAATACTGTAACTTCAAAAACGTCGACACATTAAAAATAATTGTTTTATCACGAAAAAAAATGTGTGCGGCCGTCTGCGTGAACTGATCTACCTTTATGGAAATTTAAATCACGATACCAAACATATTGATTGTTTCTTACGAATGTCAGTTTTAGTCAAATCCCCCCCAAAAAAATCAAATTGACTGTCGTTTAAATTGCCATTTTTAAAAAGGAAAAAAATTATAAAATTCCAATGACCTTAGTTGTCGAGCGTCTATAGTCTACGATAACTGATAATAATATTAAAAGTAAAAGAGTAAGTTTACAATGGGTACCCGGTACATACCTACGATAAAATTACAATGTTAACCCATTAATCGACGTTGATGTAACCTGGTTATTATAGATTTTAAAAATATGAGTTTTGGTATTAACGATTTTATAAGTTACGTTAGCTATTGGTAAAAAGAACAATTTGAAATTTGATATTTCGTTTTGCGCACCTGGCAGCATACCAGAATAATCAATAAAACAATAGACCGTCAAGAAATCTATTCAAAAAGGTTCTTCAACTCACCTTTGAATACATTAAATTGGGACGTGACATTTATAAATAAGCTAAATAGGATTTCCGTTCAATCAATAAACAGATATAAAATTCGCAAATCTGAAATATCGTTTTAATAAAATCAACAAGTTTTGCATTTATAATATTCAACGACCTTGGTCTTTGTTCTTAAATAATTCAATTACACCCAACGGAAAATATCTGAGCTGCTATTTTCAATAATTACCAAAATGCTATTTTAAAAGTTCATCTGATTGGGTGAAATCGCTTCGATGCGTCGTTATTTATTTTACGCAATTCAACTGTTTGTCTATTTAGCAAACACCGGCCACTTCAATGGAATGTGGTAGTTGATTTGTCAACGAATCATTTTTATAAATCGGAAATTAATGGTTTCTATTACCAAGCGTCTATAAACTATTATCTGTCTAAAATTGCAATGAACTGTTCTTAAAACATTAAAAAAAACTTTCTCATACAAAAGAGACCAACGAAACAATTCGTTATTGTCATATAAAAGTAGAGCATTATTTTTCAAAGTATTCACTCATGAAATTTGCCAACTGAAACAATCATTAACATTACCTTTGTCGTTTTATTCCCAATAGCAAGAAAATTAATTATTAAAGTACGTTACTGATTAACAAGATTATTCTTTATCGAGTTTTGATCAAACTGTTTGCGAAATAAATGTATTCTCTTTTTTTGGACAGCGTTTCGAAACAAATAGTTTATGCATTCCAAATATTTAACGATTATAGCAAAACTGTTTTATTGGTTGTAGATTGTAAACATTCGACAGGTGAGGTCATCAACGTCTATCCAAAACTTAATTACAAAAATCAACCAATGGCTCAGCACTTTAGTGACACTAAGTTTTAAGGTCACTACGATTCTAAGCCATTGATCGATTTTTGCAATTAAGTAAACGGCAAAATTTTCAAACACGAGTTTATTTATACCAAGAGACACGAAAAGTCTTCTTTAGTTCTTTAAATATAGGTAAAAATTGTCAAATGACAATTATTAACCTATTTTTTCATAGTAAATATTATTTTACTTCCATAATGGTAATTGAGTTCATTATTTATTTTAATTTTTTTATCTCTTGGGCACTTTTTGGTTAGCATAAATCAATACAATTAACTCTGAGTATGATGACGGTTTGAAATCGAAAAAAAATCTTTAAGTTCGGAAATAACCAACTGGAAAAAATCCTACCAGGAAAAGTGCCAACAAGATCAAATCTTCCAAAAATGATTATATATATTATATATAATTATATTAAAATTATTATATTTTAAAATTTCCACGAATTTGCTAGCGGACCCCTCGCATCCCCCTACCGACAACTTTGGTGGCATTTTTCTCGAATATCAAAGAGAGCGGTCTGAGGATGTATGTAGTTGGGAATACCAACTTTAAAGATAACGAGGCACAACTTTAAACCTTGTAGTTGCATTACAATAAGGATCATAGAAACTTTCTTGCGTTCTCATTTCTCGTCTATTAATATTCTTAAAAATCGTCCAGTCAAATTTCATTCTATGATAATATTTATATTTCTTCATTCTATTTACTTGGAATGCACACCTGGGTTCAAACATGTAAATACATCCATTTATTCGTGTTTTATCTAGAGCAAATAATTACAATATTATTTTCAAAGAATAAGATAACATTTTATAGACAGAAAACTGTTATATTGCAGTGTTGATTTAAAAATTTTATATGGGACATAAAAAAACAGTAATAATAATTTTAGCTATCTTCCGGATAAGAAGGAATGCAACCCAATCTGAAGCCAGTCACGTTTTTTTGTAATTTGTAAAATATTCAATGGATGAACACAAAAAAGTCTTTGAGTTAAGGTCAAGTGAAAACAATACCCTCCTTCTGGCGCAGTCGCGTGAAAATGCAGTCTGTATATCAATATCAAATAGGCAATATCACTGTCAGTAAATAAATAAACATACCTATATGTATATAGTCTAATTTCACCGGTCGCGGTAACTTCAGATCAAATTGGTAGCATCATTAAAATAAATGAGCCCTTTCCTCACAGACTAATTGATTTTCCCCACGCATCGCATTAAATGATAAACACAATCTGCACTATTTTAATGCGGCGAACGGATGAAAAATGTCGAAAACAAAATATTGAACAGCGGCACTCGGATGTTTTAAAAACAAAACAGCAACGAAACATTATTTTTTGGCAATATGAAATAATGCAACTCGTTCCGAGTTCCAGTGCAGTAAAACAAAAGAAATAAACCCATAATAAGCCAAGATTTTTGTTTCGAGAGCAACGTAGTTTCAAATTTTAACAAATTTTCTAATTTCCACTGTTATAATACAAAAATGTGTGTATTTTAAATGAAAGCATTTATCTGGGGCTTCACTTTTTTGTAGACAAGATTAAATAACGCGGTATGTGTATCAGGAAAACCTTGAAAAAGAGATATGTAATTGCAGAATGTAAATATTGTATGTTGCGTATTCGTTATATTTCTCGTTAAAACGCCAACGTTATTCCATTGTTCTAAGCTTCTCCGTAGCAGTAGCATTTTTTTGCAACTTAATACAACTTTGATTGTGCAGAACATAAAAAAATCAACATCACATTAAACTCTCCGAAGTGTTGAATTATTAAATTTTTTTATATTAACTAAAATACATTCGACTTCTTTAGTCGTCATTTTCTAAATGCTTACAGTAATTAAGCATTTTAAAAAGCCAGCTTAAAAATAATACTTTCTTTATTAACCCCTTTTTGTGTGCTTTGGATAGATTAAACTCGACACTAGCCAGTAACAGTTGAAAATCGAACAATTAAACAAATGCACAATTCGTAAACATTTACATAAAATCACGATATCAGCGATAAACAATTTTAGTAATTAGGTAGTTATTAAATATTTATTCCATTTATTGATCAAAGCGCGGTTTAATCTTCAAACTAAATGACCTATTTTAAAAGAAAAGCTAAACAAACACACAGAACTTTAAAAACAAAGCGATAAAAAAATTCTTTTTTACAGAGTCGTTATAAAAATGTGTAAATTAGCCAGTAACAGTTGAAAATCGAACGATTAAACAAATGCACAATTCGTAAACATTTACATAAAATCAGAAAAGCTAAACAAACACATAGAACTTTAAAAACAAAGCGATAAAAAAATTCTTTTTTACAGAGTTGTTATAAAAATGTGTTAATTGTGAAACAAAATGCGTTCAACAATGAATTTATCAACAAGACAACAGTTTTGGTGCGGACTGTGTGTTGTAAGTGCTGTGTTAATATCAACTGTTTCGACGCAAAAAAGTGACTATCAATTATCGCCGATCGACGAGTTACGGACCAAATTTCTGAACATCCAAAATCGACTATGGGACGAAGTAATCTTTCTGGATGGCAACAGTCTAACTTCAGACCAAAACAACGAAATAAAACTGATTCAGGCGTATCACGATTTCGGCAATACTGTTGAGAAGGCATACCCCCATGACATTGACTACGGTCTCAAGCCGTTGCAGAATTTATGGATCTGGGCAAGGTTATATACCGATTTGAGAGGAATTTATGCAATGTATTCAAACTTTCGACGGTTCCAAAACAATCAGCTGAACGAAGGAAGACTTCCGTCGCCAAAAAGAGCCTGGATAGATTTGGCAGAAGTTATTCTCGATGATCCGAGAGCTTCAATACCAGCAGCGATGGACAGAATCAAGAAAATGGTTATTGATGAAAAAATGTTCGAAAACTCCCTTAAGGTACATTTCGTCTGGATTTTTAATATTAAAAATTCCGGTTTAATAAACGAATAGCAAACTGTTCTTTATCAATCTTTCTGTGTTGGATCATTTCGAACAGCAAACTTTCGCATATGGTTTGCTTTTGGTTTGTCGTGTCAATTAATATAAATCGCGCTACGAAAGAAAAACTTTCAAGACTACTGTGAAAATTAAAAATTAATGTTGAAAAATTATCAATTTAAATCTTTCCTTTTCCTTGAGTGTTTGAAGCTTCAAATGGTAATTGGTTCTCCAATTATACAAAGACTAATTATTTGTGTGGGCGCGTTTAATAATATTACTAATCTTTAAAATTACCATAATTGAAATATACGAATTCATTGAGGCATCATTATATTATTTAGGTGTTCGGTCCCGATAGAGCTAAAAAATTGGTAAACTTAAAAAAATGCATCGATAATTTAGATTTTTCTCGTTTTCTAGGAAGCGAACTCGGATCTATGCAACCTGCACCAATCACCGCAACAGTTGCTGTACAATTTGTACAACTCCGTCGCCCTCACCGAACTCAAAGGCTACTCGATGATGCAGTTCTCATGGATGCTGTTAAAAATGTACAACAAAGGCAACTTCACTCAGGAAGCGGAACTGATGAAACAACGTTTCATAGAAAGAACACGAACGACTATCGCAGCCGTTAAAAAGGTCATGTCCTCCGCCAGCAAGCATTTGTGGAATTGTGATCCCAATCGACATATTAAAGGTACAGTCGAAAATCCATTAACGTCACGTCATCCTCAGGACACATTTTCTTTTGTTTTCATTGCGTTGACTTTATATTCTTTTCAGGAGATACGTATTTGGAAATAACACAACTGCTGCAAGGTTTCGTCGTAAACGAGGTCGATATGAATTCCGATTCGACGTGTCGCGAAAATTGCGCTTATTATACGTACGCCAAAAGCTACGGCTGCTACAAAAATCAGTACTGCTCCCGACAGAGGAAATGCAACGGAAAAATAATAAACTGCGGTTACGTTGATTCAGATATGTCGATTTGTCCATCGGTTAGTGGATTTAGAAATTTTCATTACGTACGAATGACGCATTATTTTAATTATTGAAATATGAACATCAAAATACATTTTTTTTAGGCAACAGGCAGCGACCGTCGATACGAATACATCGAATACGAAAATGGACGTGTACTCGGTCGTAAAATGAATTGTCCGAGAGGAACGACCAAAGTTGACAGCTGGTGGCGTTGGCTGTTCTGGCATTGCTCTTACTGTATGTGTCTGTGCGATGAACAAGGGCAATACTCCGATAGATATTTTAATATGAGGGCTGTCGAATCAGATGTTACAGATAACAAGTACGCAAAATTATTATTTCATCTAACAATTAAACAATCTATAATCAGAGCTAGACAAAATCAGTCATTAAATATATTTGTAATGCTGAATACTATTGAAAAAACATCTGAATATACAAAAAAAATTGTTTCAGTCCGTGACTAGGTTAGGTTAGTTTCTAAAACATTTGATTTAAAAAACAATAGATCTCGCAAAGGAGGGAATACACCATCAAACGTGTGATATAAAAAAAATTGGTTGTCTGTAAAGTCGGTTTACGGACGATAGTTTTACGTGATAACGTCATAAAGAAACATCGAAATGCGTACAAGCCGACGCTTGGGCCGACCGTGCCTCTCTATCGCTTATACCGTGCTCTCGCTTGCACGCTCAGGTTCAGGCGGAACGTGACACTTTTTCGTGCGTGCAGCCGGTGTTTCATCAATTTATAAGACGTTATCACGTCAAAAATACTTTTAATTATTATATTTAAGATAGGTGTCTAGAATATTACATTTTTCTAAAACTAAACATAAACTCGTCTGATAATAAAAACGACATTTCAGAGTAATAACGGGTCTGCGGTTTGTGAAAGTGCACCGAATTATACATCTTCAAATACAACAAGGCGTATTACTGGAACGAGGCAATATAAAGGCAGATTCGTTGGAGTGGGTCGCGCCCGAAAGCTATTACATGTCCGATCCTGGAGTTGAAAATGGACGAGACTATCATACTTTAACGTGGGAACAGAGAGCTATAGATTTGGATGATTTAGTCGCTGAAGAAGGTCACATTGTTACCGGTCAGTAGAAAATCGGTCTTTATAAATGAAATTGTAACTCAATGAACAAATATTTTAGTCAATTTAGCTAACTTAAGCAAAAATTTTAATTGGAGAGTGGTTAAACCGGGAGTTTGTTAGTTTAATATATTAATGTCAAAAAAAATTGTTTTGCAGGTGTGCGATTCCGAAAAGTTGGGTCTCATCTTAATTTCGAAATTAGGGCAACGCCTTTCAATTTTACGTCCGGAACTTTAATCAACCCACTCCAAAAGAGTATTTGGATCAGCAACGATAATACCGACGGAGCTAGGAGTAATCCGAGGTAGGAATGTTGAAAATTTGGGGAAAAAAATACGTTCATTAAAACTTTTTTCATTTTTTAGGAAAGAACTCCAACTGCGATCTCCAGACATACCGACTCGTTCGCCGAGCCCGTCCGCGCCTGATTCCGAAACGGATCAATATATTCAATTTACGAACACCGACCTCGATCGCGACGCAGCTCAAACAACCGTACCTTTCATCGATTCTCAACGGGTCGAACCCCAAATACCTACGCCCCTTTCCGGAGCCGGGATTTATCATAAAGGCCAGTCTACATTCGGAGGATTCATTGCACCTAAACTGATCACATATGACTTCACACCGCATTTACAGATCCCAGATCCGGATAAATTCGAGCCGGATGAAGTTGAGTCAAATTAGAGACTATCGATTCCAGTTTTACTTTAAATGTAATTATTTCTCAATGCAAGAACTATTCTGCAAAATATTTTTTTTTTGCGTCTGCAGAAATTTAGTAACAATTTATTTTTAAGTTAGACGTGCATACGATGAATAAGAAAACAAACGAAGATGATTTTTTTTAAATGAACGTAAAAAAATATATTTAGACAATGCAGTAAACATGTGATTTTATTTTGTATCGATTAAAAAACAAGAATAAACATTTTTTCTTTAAATGTAATGTTTATTAGTTTTTTAATTTTATAGAATCCTTCTCGCTTTTAACTAAGGTTCCGTGCCTCAAAAAGGAAAAAAATCGATTGTCCGTCCATATGTGCGTAACAGTCGAATGTATCTGGACAAAGGGATTGGGCTGAAATTTCGGACAGTTGGAAAGCTTATTTCAATGGTAAATTTGAGAGGGGGACGACAGCAAGTTTATTACCGAGTCATTTTAAATAAAAAAATTTAAATCATGACTTACCTGGACTCGCAAAGGATGCATCATGATGAGATGAAGCACATCGGGCGCCGGCAGCACCTCATGCAAGGCTACGCCCTGCATTTTGACAGCTTGCGACACGAACACAGCAAAGTAACGATGCAGCGGCAAATGAAACGACATTCTACCGGAATCGGGCTGTAAATAAGAAACGAAATTAGCGCGTCGTGCGATGTCAAACTTCGATCGTTCTACAAAACAAAACACTTACGATGCTGGGATTGGTGAAATATATGGCGTCTAGCCAATCTTGTAAGGCGACAACGCAGCTGTTCAGCACACGTTTGGTGTGTTCAACGCTAGTAGTGTCCGTAAGATGAGAAACGAGCGCCCACATTGGATAAGCACTGGCCTCTAGTTCGGCACTGAACGCAGCAAAATACGTGTTCGGTTCGAATTTGACGTGCTCGTTCGTCTCGCGCTGGTTTACGTTCATACCTATCAAAAACGATAATCTATAATATATGATCTAATAATCATGGAACAAAAGAACAATTAAATTTTAGGGCAGTATGAATAGTCTGAAAATCTAGTTTGGCAATCACCTTAGATTTCGTTATATGAAAAGAATTGTGGAATTTTAAAACGAACATGCTTGAAAAATACCCGATCGATTGAAACAATATTCTTTTTAAACAATATATATCAGGTTGTCCGATAAGTTCTTGCCGTTTTTTTTTTAAATTTTTTATAACTTTATTTTTAAACATAAAAAAACAACAATTTAATCAATAAAGTATTCTCCGTTGTTTGTTATGACTTGCTCCCAACGTTATACGGCACAAATCTCTCTAGCAGCTTCCCTGGCTTTGGCACCTCGGTTATACGCAAAAAGAAGGTGGTGTCGAAAATGCTCGTTTTAAATTAACAAAAATGAATCCAAACAAAAAAACTAAATAGACTTTCTTGTAGAGCGAAAAATTCTCCTTCGAATAACACAAAACATTATACCAAAAAATTTCATTTCGATCGCTAATTTTTTAATTTAAAAAAACGGCAAGAACTTATCGGACAACCTAATACATTTATTTAACAGTCTTTCGCACAATTTCCCCTACGAAACAACATTTTGCTACGCATTTTGATAAAAATTTAGCTTGAAAAACGATCTTTTTTTATGTAGTTCAGTCGTTCGTTTTTCTGTGAATACAATCTGATGTTCTACATAACAAAGAATTGCTTGAGATTAGACTGTTCGTGCATAAATATAAAATGTGATTATATGATCACAATCTAAGATCGTTGCCAAATCAGATTTTTTTATGTGTTCTGCAACCCGGTTGGCAAACATACCTTGAAACATCGATAAGAAAGCGAACCACATGTCGACGAGCGTTTCATCCGTCATAAATTTCATTGCCACCGGTCGGTGTGACAACACGTTATTTAAATCGGATACGAGAGGCCAGTAGCAATGTTCCTTCATCACTCGTACATTGCAGTCGACCACATAGTGGAAGTTCTTGTCTGGATCTGAAAAGCACATAACCTCAATAAAAAAAACAGTTTCAGTTTAGCCGATATACCGATTTGAATTATGGATCTGAAGAGAACATAACCTCACTAATTACTCACCGTGCATTGTGTTCTGCATTAGTATTTTACTCATCATGTATTTAAGACTGATTACCATGACGTGTAGCAAATGAAGATTTTCAGACATGCGCAGCGCTAGGC
The DNA here is from genome assembly GCA_963575645.1 of Xanthostigma xanthostigma. Lineage (NCBI taxonomy): Eukaryota > Metazoa > Arthropoda > Insecta > Raphidioptera > Raphidiidae > Xanthostigma > Xanthostigma xanthostigma. Next base: position 15,227,121 of record OY754469.1, read on the forward strand.
TTTGGTTGGAGAACAACTGAACGCTGACGTGTACAACGCGATTGCTTAATGTATCGGGGTCTTTCGATTGCTCCAGCATTATTGAAATTCGACTGTAGTGTAATACGAAAGCTCGAGTCAGCGCTTCCTGAAATTTAAAAAGTTAACAATACACCGTCCACACAAACCGAAATGAAAAACTTGACAACGTAACCTGGTTCTTGTCCCGTATTTACACTAGCAGCGATTTTGTCTCGAGTTGTTCGGCTAATCTGAAGATACATGCAAAATCGATTCCGATCGACATATCTTAAAACCACCATTTCGGGTTCACGGGATTTCATCAAAAACGTAATATTGAACTTTTGCACAGTCATGAGAGAAAGCCACTCACCTTATAGTCTGGATCGGGTAACATATTCAATAATAAACAGACGACGATCTGCGGGAATTCAAATTTGACTGTCCAGAAAACGAGCTCTTCAAGGAACGTTTTGTGAACGAGCTGCTCTTGCAGCGACGCACAATCCTTGTATTCATCTGGCGGCTCGGGACTCGGAAGACTCTGTACTGCGTCGGCGTACGCCCTATTACTTTCCAACATATATTGAGCATATTCAGACTCTCGGTCTTCAGGAACTTCGAGGAGGTTTTTGTAAATCTGAAAAAAAGCAAGCCTTATAAAATATTTGTTCTGGCTTAATATTCAAAAATCAATTTATCTCAAATATCAAAATGTAATGTGAAAGATATTAATACGACTGGTTATTTATGATAGTAGAAAAAATTTGGATAGAATGTAATGACTAACTGTAAAGGCCCCCATACACCTCACTCTTTTTTGGCAGTTTTAGCCGCACGGGTAAAACGGTCGGTGTGTGGCCAAAAACCGTCCTTCTTACCGGCGTTCAAAAATATCGGCGGCTGCTTAATTTAAACCGTCCGTTTTAAACGTGTTCGTTCAAGTCGGCCCATGTGTGTGACGACGCAGTTAAAAAGGACGGGTTTTGTTTGACTCTGTAACGTTGTAGGATCTATCAAAGCAGATCAGATGATGCCACGACTTCAGAAAAACTGAACGAAACAACGCCTAGTATGTGGATATGGTCGTTGTTCGTGTTTACCCGTACAGTTTCACCCATGCGGTTAAAACTGCCAAAAAAGAACGAGGTGTATGGGGGCCTTAAGATATTTCAACGTTCATCCATTTTTCATCTTTTGCTGGACCTACTGAGAAACACAGGTACCGCCGCGAAGTTCCTGTCCTTTCAACAGACGCGATAATTTCTGAAGAATTACGAATTAACTAACAAATGTTAGAAAAAAAAATATTGACCTGCTTTCAAATAGTCGGCAAGTATGTTTACTTTCCTAAAGAAAGTGAAAATACACTGATGACGCAATTTTTACAACAGGAAAAAAAGGTCTCGCACAATAGAAAAACAATTGGGCAATTCTTTTGTTAGGGGAGACGGTCGTTTTTATGGTACTGCCAGCTACCCGATTTTATTGCGTAAAAATTATAAAAACAAGAATAGGTACGTTCGTTTCCATGCCTTCAATTCAATAAAACAAAATAGCATTAGTAATCTGCGTTGTCAGATCGTTATTCAATTGTCAAAACAAAATAACAAATGTGCATTAACATTAAGGTTAGGTATTTTGCAAATTCATTTCTTGCGAAATTAATCGTTCGTTTTTATTTAAACACACGATTATTTACAGAAATACTTATAAATAATTTATGCGTAAAAATATAAACTACACATATTTATCTCAACGTGAATGATAAGAAACTAGTAGAATCCCGCGAATGCGACCTTGATAACGGCTATCTTTTAATCAATTAATTAATCAAATCGAAATAAAGTTGCTCAAGTCCCTGCCAATCTATTTACTTACGCAAATATCACAAAAAAAAAATAGATCATAGCTATTTAGTTACAAATAAGAATTGAAGTTTTTTGTGGATCTTTTATTATCGTTAAGATTTAAGTTTAACAGAAAAGTTTAGTTTTTTAATTAACAAATTAAACAACCATACTTTTCGTGAAAAATAAATGCTTGACAATCTCCGTTAAGTTTTTGTCGAGAAAAACAAAACACTTATCGATGATTTTGATTTGAACCAATGAGAGACTGAACGCTTACCTGCGGGTTAGTAAGGGCGCCGGTTAGGACTTTTCGCATTAATCCACCCATGCCGTTGAAATCAAGCAACATTTTGAGGTAGTTGTCTGCATCCTGGATCGCTACATGGTAAGATTCTCGCGTGCCAGACTTACAGAAAAATCCACTTGAAATAAAAACAAACAAAACAAAACGCTGTTAAAAATAACAAAAAAAAAAAACGAATCGTTCTCTTGTTGCGTTGAATGGTTTCAAAATTTATAAGGCTTCACTGTATTGCTGTTGTCATAAAGCACACAAAGACAGTAAAAACACTCTTTCCATTTATTACACTTTTATGACGAAAGTATACAAGGTTTTATGGCAGGCCAAACTATTCAGGTCAAAATTATTCCTAAAAAAGTTGCACAAACATGCAAGGAAAACAAAAAAACAAAATTTCGACATTATTAAAATTACGCTTAACATTAAGGAGGTTGAGCCGTTTTACGAAGATAATGAAAATAATCTGAAATAAAGTTTTTTTAATAGATTTTTTTATGACAAAATTTTGCGTAAAAAATCCAAAATCATTAGGAGATTTATAATGTCAAAAATTAAAAAAAAAACTTTTACATGTAGTCTTATGGAAAATATGTCAACCTAGCATGCAAACGGTACATTTTAATTTTTTGCAAATAACCAAATAATGTCAGCAGTTCCGAAAACTAACTATGTAAAGGATCGATGTCTTACGCATATTTTAATATTTTTTCCAATTTAATTAGGAGACTTTTAATCAATAAAAAAAATTATTAAATCTTAGCACTTTTCGATTATTGACTTTTATTCTTGACAATTTTAACTGAATTTTCAACTTTTTAATGATTTAATTTTGATTTTTATTACTACTAATTTCTTTTTTTAATTATTTACTGCAACAAATATGTAAAATACAGATATTTACATAAATTTATTTTTTTTAACCTAACTTTGTACAAAAAATTCAAAAGTGTGTCCATTAAGTAAAATACTGAAATAATTTATTAATATTAAAAAAAATGTTTATTTATGCCTTTATGATAATAATTTATAACCTTATAACCTTTTGTAAAAATTTATTATGGAAAAGTTCCCATTTGGAATTTGACTTACTTTTGATTGGGACTGTAACGCATCAACCTCCTTAAATCACAAAAGGAAATTACAGACTTGGTGAATTCGAAAGAGAACGATCGTCCCGTAGGAAAATTAAAAGGTCGATGAAATTCGTACATTTTTAAGTTGGCTAATTACCTGTTCTCTCTAAGATGTTGAATCAGTCTAAGTATGATACGGGGCATCATAGCCTGTGCTATACACATCAAATTGGTGGGTGCTTGATTCGTATTTGATCTACCGGGCCCGTGTCTCTCGCAAAACCTGCAAACAAAACAAATGAATAAAAAATTAATTCGTATCTGCATCGTTCAAATTGACTCATATTTGACAATAGAGATGTCTTAGTAATTATTATAAATCACCTGAAATTTTAAATAATCTTGAGAAATAATACTATAATTTGAGTCGTACATTGATATTGGTTTACGAAACTTATTATAATAGTACCCGAATTAACCGAGCCCATTTTATTCGTGTTCGCGATTTACCGAAGTACATTTCGTATCGATAGAAATATTTTAATCAGTGTCAGTCCCGAATCTACGATTTTTTCGAACCTGGGCAGAAACTTGATAATGGCGCCCCATCTCTCCAGCGTTTGAGATAAATTACTTAAAAAAACTCACAAATATATAATGGTTGACATTTTTCAACCATATTAAATTATGATCTTGGCGCTCACTGAAACTGCCACTCGGGGCGGGTGCCCCGGGTTGCCCCCTCCCCTAGATCCGGGGCTGGTAAGTGTTGATATTGACATAGGAGGCAGTCTTTTTATTAAATCCTTGAAGAGTTAGTATTAACTCCATTTTTTTATTATTCAAGGCAGGGTTGTATTAACAATGTTCTGCATAAAGAATAATTTAGGAGCACGACAATTATTCAATTGTGTTTTATCAAGTTCTACATACCCTGTGGCCTGCATGACGGACGTGTCCCCGCAATCGCAGGCGCCTCCCGCTTGACTGACAAACATATTGTAGTCATGGCACTTGTGGTTGCCTTTCTTGAAGCAATCGGCACACAACGACATGCACGGTGAAATTCCGCACGTCCTGCATCGATACGCCACTATGTTCGGTGTCCAAACCAGGCCGCATGTCGTTGCATTGTCATAAGTGCGAACTGTAACAATTATTCGTTATCAAAATGACAAATAAAAAAATAGCGAAACTCCGGTGGCTCAAAAAATTTCGACAACTGACACACTTCCGGGTAAAAAGTTTTATAATGTGAACAAACTCAAAAAAGAGAAAAATTTTGGTGGTAATGCGTCAAAGGTATAAAAAATACTCTACAATTTTGAAAAATTATATCGAAGAAGGAAATCCCGTTACTTAATATTTTATGGACCGTGCGGAAACTTTAAATTCGAAAATGAGAGGTTTCTATTGTTTTTTTTTATGTATTTAAATTTTTAGACATATTTTTTTAATTAAGATACTTTGATTTAGTGTAGATATCTCAAGCTGATGTCTTTAGATATTGTATAAATAAAATTATATTTATGATACCTATGCTCTCATGCCTGCTGTCAATTTTCTAAATAAAAATATTATATTTTGTTAATATAAATTTGCAAATTATAAAAGAACTTAATAAATAAACAAACGACACTATAAGCATAAGTATTTTCTGCGATAATTCAGTACATCAATAAAAATCACTGAATGACTGCTTTTACAAAATCTGAACGATTTGCGTAGTTTTAAAAATAATTCGGAACCACTGAAAGCTAATTTTATGGTTCGTGATTTATGCAAATGATAACCAAAATATTAATTTAATAAAAATGAAGATTATTGGACATGATCTCTAAAATAGGAAAAATAAGAAAACACTGATATAAAAGCTATTATTGTTCTACGGTTGAAAAATAGTAAAGATCAATCAAAGATTCATTAAAAAAGTTACAAATAAATAGAAGCATGAACCAATACTGTTTTTGCTGATGAATTCAGATGACCTACAAAATGTGTCAACTAATTCTAATCTATAATTAATCAATACGCGGTCATATTTTATTTTATCTCGCATGAAGCAATTGAATAAATTACTAAACACAAATGACCACTGTTAAGAATCGAAATTTTAATTAAAATGAGCTCTTATCTATTCAGAACAAGATATTGAGACACAAATTCACCAAATAAAAAACAATAATATATTTGTTCGTAATTAAACATCGGGATATAAAATTAGGATGAAAGATAACATATGATTTGACTGGCAATAAGTTTATGGTAGTTTGTTATCCTTTTGTCCTTAATAAAGAAAATTTCTAAAGAGTATTCAAGAAACCACAGAATTATAATGATAATTTAGAGCATGTATTTATTTTGTTTGGTATATACGTTTTATTTATCAAACTTCTAAAATAATAAATTAACTTTTAATCTAATAGTACCAGATCTAGAACAAAGAAATGAGGTAGCTATATGAACTGAGAATAAAATCCTTGAAGTAATGCATTAAACTAACCTATGCTAGAAAATTCATCCGGCGTTTTGCCTCCTGCCATAAGCCATTTGCACCAATCGATTGTTTCGAACTCGTCAATAGCTTTTCCTGGATTTAACAGTAAATCCAATAATTCATTAAGGTGTTGAGGTGTATTTGCACCTGAGCATTCTGCATGAATATAGGCAGCGGCACCTCTTTTTCCTTTTTTCATTAAAACGTGTGCGGAATTTGAAGTTGAAGCCATTTTTTTCTGAACAATTTTTTCCATTTGTGAAATGTCAATGTGGATGATGGCAAATAGATACTTGACGATTTAGCCCAGGGTCACGGATGGTCTATCACCTTCGAACAAGGCTATTGGCTACACAACACACCTCGGTTAAAACACACTACCACGTAACCACAATTTAATATACTTATGTCTTTTTGTATTTAATCATTTTCAAAACAAATTACTTTAGTTATACGCAATAAACAACCAGAAATGTCAACCACGTTCGAGAAGTATACATTTTTCGACGATGACAAAATACGCGATGAATCTGATTTGCTCTTTCAGCACCACTTTTTTTTTACAAAAGACTTGACATCTACACCGAGTAAACTCAACCAATTCAGTTATTTACTTAGACGGAGCTCGCTCCATCTAGCGGACTGTTTTAGAATGAAAGTTAAACGTATACTCCTAAAACTTTGTAGTAAAATAAACTAAACTTTTTATGTTACACGTACTATTTATTATTAAACAAATTACTTATCAGTAAAAACAATGCCTGAAATTGTACTTTTGAATAGTGATATTAATCAGGAAAGGTTAAATAATTAGTGAAAATTGCATAACTCAATACACCATTTTATAACAGAATAGTTCTGTTTTATCGCAAACACAAACCATATCACATCTTGTCCTTTGTCCTTATGAAAACAATACCACTACCATCTTCCTTGGATTTACTTTCAGGGGCAATGTCCCACCAATATTCACTTTCTCTTTCTAACGTATAGACAAAATTACTGAGTTCTCTTGAGTGGTGTACTTGTACCTGATGTGCCCTTGAGATGGTATCTTCAACCTAAATTCAAGGTCATTTCCGCATTTACCTGTATGAATGAGTAAGGTGGTATTTATATACCATTTGTATTTACTATCTTGATTTATAGTAAGAAATCGAAAATGTACTACACTGAATTTAGATGATTTTCTTTGTCATCTCTTAATTAAATGTATTTAATTTTAAGCAATCCACAATTTACATATGTATCTCTAGTCTCTACTGTTAAACAAACATTAAAAAAATTAATAAAAACACTGTTGAGCAGAATTGCATCGATTCAATGTCAGATTTAAAATTGGGCAATTGCATCAACAAAAAGGAGCCTTTGGCTTTGTACCTAAAAGTAAAAAGCCTGCGTCGAATTGCAAAAGTAATTTAGATGCAGGGTCACAGAAAAGTGTCACAGTTGCGCACTTTTACAGATCCTTTCTCAATTTATTCTCCAGACTCCGGAAATCTTCTAAGTCCTTTTGTCAACCTTGCTAAGATGATAATGGAAAGTGGGAAAATGTATTTTTTTCAGCAATCAGTAAAGCCAAAACAATAAAAAAATCTCAAAAAAACATTTATTAAATTTTGTGTATAACAAATTTTATATTAAAAAATAAATAATATTGTAAAATGGTAAAATTTCTCGACAATATTTTAAAATGGCAGTTTAATTTAACTTGACTATCACGAGTATGTTATCATTATGAAAAATGAAAATTAAATATTATAAATTTTACCAGTTTCATATTATTGTGCTGTTAAAAAAATTAGGCACAGTGATCAGTTTCGATTTAATATTTACATATAAAAATTTTTAAATGTAACATAATCTATAATAATTCATTTATTTACAAATATTTACAATCATATTAAAAACTATGTAGTAACTTCTCTTACTTCTAGCACTTTTACATTTAAGCTCTTTAAATAGTCCAAAATTTCAATGACTAACGTTCAATAAAACAACAAATCTTACAGATAAAGCACAGCAACACTTACGGGTTTATTTTGTAAAACATTTGTTATTGTGAACTATCGAGAAAGTAGGCGCTACGTCCGTATGTTTTTATAACATAATATGAATGTACCTGTCAGACATATTCGAGTTGGTCTACGTAGTGACTAGTGAGACATTTCTTGTCTCTTTTCTTTCTCGATAGTCTAAGAAAAAATATGATATTCGACAAAGATATAAGTTTTTTTTGCTTACTTGTATTATTATAGAGCTTACAAAACAGACCCATCGATTACTTCTCGGCAAAGCACCAAAACAAAGCACATTTCATACATCGATATAGCATTTTCCGCGTTGTACATACAATAAAATAAGTACAAAACGGCTTTTAAAAATAAGATAAAAAATGGTATTTAAGTAGAGGGACATTAACAAAAAATAAATAAATAAGTCTGTTATATTCACCCTTTCACAGAAAGGCTAACTTGTCCGGCGATTTAACATTTTTGCTTGTAACAGGAACTATGTAACCCATTTAATTCTTCAATTATTATTACATAGCAGTAGCCCACAGCTCAAGTAGCTGTCATTTCTTTTTGGACATTTTCTTTCCCTATCTTCACTCAACTTTGAAATAGGAAATAAAAAAGTTTGTTGTATTTAAAATTCGTCGAAAACGATGGGACCTCAAAAATGTTATGTTCCACTAAGACATCTCTTTAAAGCCAATTATTTAGTAACACCATTCACGGCTACAGATATATATTTTCTTAATTTTCTCACACAAAGTTTGAATAAGCAGCTGCAAATTAGCGATGACATCGGTTGGAAATGACGATATCTGTACCATAACCTCATTAATTAACGAAAAATCAAATCGTATTGTTTAAAATAACACAAAATTTCGTTGCACTTTTTTTTTGAACACAATTGACTTTAATGATCCGGTAAGAAAGGGCTTTCCTCGTGATTCTTCTTTAAAATGTTAGCGGACAGAGTCGGGTCCGGTCTTCTTCTCTTGAAGAAACCGAGTTTCCATAACAGAAGAGTTAATAATATTAGCACCACAAGACCAACAACAATAGCGACGATAATAATCCACCAAGGTGGCTCGGTCTGTTGCTGAACAAAGTCCGGGAACGCCAACGTTTGCACTAAATCTTCATCGTCCGATGTATCTTGCTGAATACCGTATTCCGGAGGTATTATTATGCTCGCGCGAGATATTATCTCTACCCAATCGACATTCGGGTAGTCTTCGACCAAAGTTGAATTCCACAAGCGGGCTCGAATTTGTAACGTAACGGCACCCTGCTTAGGTAAACTGTACACCGTACATCTGAAAGTAATGCATTTCGCCGTGTTTTCTTTGCAATCCATCGTAACCACCTGTCGTTTGCGTCCGTAGTCGTCTATTATTGTATGAGAAGGAACGACCATTTCCGTGTCTCGTTTCGTACGACGCCGCAATTCGGAAGGTTGCATCTGCATTTTTTCGGCTGGAATGATCGTTGTCGATGATATGTTCAGCGGATTTACTTGATCGCTTGATAAAAAGCATTCTCCGCCATTCGTTGCTGAAAAAAAAAAAATTAAACATGGAAAAGTATTCATCGAAACAGAACTTATATTTTCTTACCATCTATTATTGGCGGTTTCTCTAAATAGAGGAGCCATTTTCCTTCTGCTTTATTGTTAGCAACTTGATAGGGCCATGAAACTTCGATCTGTAACCCTTGAACTTTCCAAGGCCCTTTGTTAACGACCTGATAAATGTGAGTTACATTTGAGCCTATGTCATCTCCAAATTTAATATCAGATTCGCCTTTAACCTTTCCACCATACAATACGTTGATGCGTGATGTAGAACTGAAAATTTCAAACACAATAAATATCAATTTTATTTTAATAAATATAATGATCTCGATTTTTCATCTTGCAATGCTTCACAAAAGTTTACGTAAACAATACTGTAAATGTCACATCTTTGTCATCTCTCGGTAATCACAAAACTAAAATACTAAGACCGGTAAAATTGCAATACTAAAATTGGTGATGCCATGAAGAGTGATTTTGCATAATACCGAATATTTGGGCACGTTCTCGGCCGAAGCGCCAAATATTCGGCGGCTGGGTGTTCGACAAAATATGTGTACATTTCACGGGTATTTGTTTCATTTGCGAGTAGATTGTGTCACGACACGCATTATTTATTCATTGTTACATCAAATTGAGTTATTAATAGTCCTTATTACTGAAAAATATCGCTGTTTGTTCACCAAAACCTTTACAAAATAGTGCTATTTAACAAAAAATCTCCTATTTTTTTCATGATTTGATATTCGGTCGAATAGTACGCAATATTCGGCGGAATAACAAATATTAAAAAAAGTAGCCAAACAGACCGAATACCGAATAGTAGCCGAATATTCGCGGCATCTCTAATTGAAACGCTTACCCTTTAATCGAAACTTCTGCATTTTTAACTACAATAACTTTAATTTCACTCGGATCCTTTTCAATTTTTTCAGCGGAAGTGGAGTTTGCAAATACAATAAATTTAAAGTCCTTTTTAGAATTGCTCAATGTCTTCGGATCAAATCGCAGTTGCACAAAAGCTCTCTTTTTATTTTTGAACGGATTTCCCAATCGGCAAGACACTATTGTATCATTAAATTTATTACACAATAATTGTTTATCCTACAAAAAAAATGAAATTAAGAACGCTTTGAATAAAACGTACAACTGCCGATTTAAATATATTTACCGTGTCATTTCCAATATTCACGTACGTAAGACCTTTCGGATGCATAACGACTAATTGTGCTTCATAAGCTGCTTCTCCGTCATTTGTGATGTTTACATTTAATATCATCTCGTCCTCCTGACCCAAAGTTAAAATGTAGTGATCGAGTTCCTCTGCAAAAATATAATCAACATTGTAATAATTTACACTGAGCCGCAATTTAGACGGCTTTAATAGTACTAACAGACGGTCGTACTTGGTTCGAAGCGGACAGCGGATCTGGTCCGCTTCGTACCAAATCTGTTCGTCTGTAGAGTAGTCTGCGTGTCCGCCCGGTTCGATGGGATGCACGTCGTACTTGGTCCGGTCCGGTACAATATCCGAGCGTGTGTAGAGCAGTACGACGGACTTGATACATATAACCGTATAACGACGTCATTGTAATTCAAAACGTTGTGCACAATGCCGGATTTAGAGGTCTGGAGGCCTCGGGGCAACAAAGGAGTGGAGGCCCCCTGGCCCCAAATTATTTTCCAAATAAAATGGACAATTTTTTTCAGTCGATTTTTCCAATAAATAATTTATTATACAAGTATAGATTCTTTTATTATTTAACAAACATATAAATATAATAAGAAACAAGAATTATCTAAAAATTAAATTTTAGCATTAACGAACAGAACTTTCCGAGCTGAAATCCAGTTCCCGAAGTAAATCACTTTCAATGCTCAGGAAATTTGATTTTTTTTCCAAAGTCTCTATTGTGGGGCCCCTCTTTTGTGGTGGCCCCGGGGCTGTAGCCCCGGTTGCCCTCCCCTAAATACGGCCCTGGTTGTGCAACATGACAGAAATTTTGACAGAACGCGAAGTTCTTGGTGGAGTATTGGTATTATAAAAAGATTTCTCATGTTTGTGGGATCTATCAGATAAGTTATATTGTAACAGAGAAGCGCGTAACAACGCTCTAGAAATTCTTCGGGAGTGTTATTCAAAATATAATCTTCGCTATCAAGCGATTTTATTAACTTCATATGACTAAATTCATCGCGATCTTTCAAATAGAATTTTGCCCACTCCTTTCTTTTCTCCCTTGTTGTTTGTGGCGGCATTAACGTTGCCGCTAGAATAATCGCAATTTTCGCGCGCTTAATCATAGGCATGATTACGTAACTGTGTACACAAGGAGACTGACAGATCCGGTCGTCTGTTGCAAGCAGCGGACTTGATCCGCCGTACCATGTCCGTTGTCGGACCGGACCAAGTTCGAGCGTCTGTTAGTACTATAATCCTCTTTGGAGCCGAAATATTTTTAACCGATACTTACATAAGTTGGTTTGAATTTAAATGATTATGCAAGTGTCAAACATACTGGACATTTTAAACATGTACGGGGATTTAATAACATACTTATTGTGATACTATTTAAGATCCTTGATGATGTAAATAATTTAATAAAAATCAGAGGATAGATCATGATAAGGTTTACATGGTTCACTGTTTTGATGTATTTTCAGAACGCCTGAGGAAGGCTTAATTAAAGCCGAAACGTCGCGAGTAAGCACAAAGTTTTGACTGATTTCCTGACCCTATTCCTCTGATTTTTATTAAATTATTAACATACTTATATTTGAAAGATTTATTTTCTCAAACTATCTATTCTATGATTCTGAAATAGTAGAGAGTGAGTAATCGTTCCATTAATGGGACGGCGAAGCAATGAACGGATGTAAAGCACATCTATTCAACAGATAAAAACTGTGCCGCTTAAGCTGCGTCCTGTCTATGTCGATTGCCAATACGCAGTGAAAAAGCGGAATGTTGAATTCGAAATTCGAAAACATACGTCGACATATTAAGCCGAAACGCGTCTCCACTAGGTAAGTCGGTTCGGCTTCCTTTGATGTAGACCGACAGCGCGCGGGTTACGATCGGCAACGTATTTCGCCTGATAATGAAGCTGACAGTCACGTTCACACTAGTGCAGCTTTGCCGATCGGTATTGCCGGTCGGCATGTTCAGGACGCAGCTTTATTTTATATTGTGAAGTATATGCTTATGAATCACTATCTACAAATCACTATGATTTAAAAGTAAAATTTGAATAGCTCACGTTTAAGTGATAGCGTCGGTTCAACGCTCAAGTCACTAATGCATACGTCATCGTCGCCGCAGTCTTTCTGGAAAGTGGCATTGAATATTTTCTCAGCCTCTTGCTGATTTAAGATCGGATAATTGTCGACTGGAGGCAAAGGTTCGCTAACCGACGGATATTTCGGTATTCCTTGTTCCAGAGTAAAATTCAAATGAAACTGAAAAGAGAATTGAAATTAACATCATTACACAGATTCTATCTTTAAATCATTCATGAACTTAATACAGCAGAACTTAGATTATTCCTGCTAATTGGGAGTTAGCAAAACAATGAAAACTGAAAAATATGTGGATGATGAGAATTGTCTTGAAATCCTGAAAATACAGTTTGCACGATTGAGAGCGCGTGCGCTCTTCATAGACAATGAAAAGGCAGACAGAGTTTTGACGGCAGAGCGAATATAATCAGCCGACTCGTCAATCCGCGCAGGAATAAACCTACTGTAAATTATTAAAATACAGTGGCGTTATTGACAGTTGTAGCTAAACGGTGAGAAGAAATAATCCATTAATATTTTTTTACTATAATATGTATTTACTCAATATATAAAATTTACAACTGACCAACAAAACATTCATACTATCTGAAGATTGACTCTATTCAATAAATAGAGTAACTGTGATCCGTTGAAGTTAATGATGAGTATTTGGAAGGAATTCCGTGGCATAAGGATCGAAAATGAAGCAATACTGAGATTTTTTTAAACTTGCATTTAATACTAACGTTTCGATACGTTTTGTATCGTCTTCAGAGTGTTCAGCATTTGAACACTCTGAAGATGATACAAAACGTATCGAAACGTTAGTATTAAATGCGAGTTTAAAAAAATCTCAGTATTGCTTCATTTTCGATCCTTATGCCACGGAATTCCTTCCCAATACTCATCATTCATACTATCACAAATTACAACAGCGGAGCTAAACATATGAAAGATAATCCCAACAAACAAAAAAACGAATTTCTTAGAATCTTCGGTACACATGATGCCGACAACAAACCATCAAAATAACAAACAAGTACTGTTTACTGCTTAATGATGACGTATTGCTGTCGTTATTTAGAGTGTATCATTGTATGAGCAACAAGGTAAACCAACTAGAGTTAAGCAATTTCGATGTTTTAAGGAGTTTGTCGTTAAATGGAGTTTACACTGTATATAAAATTACCTTTATTGGTGAAAGGATGTCTCTAACGTTCTCTTTGATATAAACGAGATGCCTGTCACAATGTTCTTTGTTAATATCAGTCACCATCATCCTTTTGACGATTTTATGTCGCTGAGATTTATCCGGCTGGCTAAACCAAACTCTTGATATTTTACGAGCGCTGTTAAACGTTTCTGCTTCAAGTGTATATTTTAAATTTAAATACTGCTGTCTGGATGAACTCGCTAACTTGGACGTAATGGTGCAACAAGTGTAAAATGCAAAGCTAGAATGAAATTAACAAAAAATTAAGAAACATTAAATCTTTTTAATACAGGTGGTACCTTGTTTAAGACGCAGGACTAATATGAAATTCGTGCTTAGGTACTATTTTCAGCGCTTAATAAATTTTTAAGACTATAAATGATAAGCGATTCATTTAAAGGCTATATTCGCGTTACAACTTATTAGCGATGTACGGCAGTATTTTTGTTTTAACCAAAATCAAAACTGAGCGATTGCATTTGTTTTAAAATTAAGAGTCCGTACAATAATTGTACAGGCGAGTTTTTTAAAATCATAATTTGTACAAATGAAAAAAGAGACGTAATAGCCAATGAACGGGACGTAATTTTGAACTTTATTAATGGCTACATGTGCACAGACCAAATAAAAGAAACGCGATAAATTTTTCAAAGCGTTGACCAGAAGCGAAACATCGGTAAAGTTTCATTTTTCAATTGTTTCTAAAACAAGCTTTCTGTCAATGATTAATATTACGTTGAAACAAAACTAAATACGCTGCGTTGATGCACTAGTTTTTTTTCTCTTGTTTTTCTTCTTCCTTTTTTGTCAATAGGTATATTGTATTTTTTTCTTTTTTGTTTTTCTATACTAAATAAAAAAAAAACTAAATACGGACATCAAATCTTTAAATAATGTTTAATCTTACCAAGTATGATTTGCAGTCGGATCTACTGTACAACCAGGAATGCTAGGATCAATGTTGGTCATTTTGGTTATGGGTTTCATTTTAGTTTTCAAACCAATTATAGGTCTGGCTCTGAATAATACTACAGTGTCGTCTTCATAAGCGCCTACTAACAGATCGGGGTAACCGTTATTGTCCATGTCTAAACCTCCGCTAAGCGAATAGCCCAACGTTTTTATTGGTAAGCCTGGAAGATCTTCTGCTGTGATTCTCTGCAAACAAATTTCAATATAAAATCTAACATATAAATTTCAAGCGTTATGATTAATAAGAAAGAAATTAATATCAAATGCAGGCATTGTAGAGTTCATTAATAAATTTATAATTACCTGCGATGGTTCAGTTATAATTCCACTGTACGATCCTAAATAAATATATACTACGCCGTATCCTTCGTACGGAGCACCAATGGCTATGTCTTCAAAACCGTCTCGGTTCAAATCGCCTAAATTGGTTATTGCAAAACCAAATCTCGATTCTAATTTCCCTGTTAATTTGATTGGATCTCGACATGTTAAGCTACAGCTCTGTGCATTGTTGATATAAATATATACTGCGCCGCCATCTTGTTTGTTAAAATAAAATGGCGCTCCAACTATTAAATCTGTTAACCTAAAAAAACAAGAATTTTAATTAGAATAAAAAGATAGACAAGTCGAATTTCATTAGAAATGTAAAGTACCTGTCACCGTTAAGATCAGCCGTTGCCATTTCATAGCCGAAACTAGAAGCGAACTGTTCGCCGTTAAGTGTTAAAGTAGGGATCAATTCCTGTTTTTTGTAAATTTTCTTAAAAATAACAACTTGACCTGTGTTACTAGATCTGGGTCCACCGGCGGCGTACGCCGTTTCATTATCAAAGAATTTTCCAGCCGCTACTGACATACCTGCAAGAGAAAAAAAAATCGATTTTATAACATCGGGTACTTTCAACTTTTACAAAAATGTAAAACAGTAATTGAATCTTTTTCTGTAATTTGGTTCAGGGAACACATTTTCCGTCTACATACCATAACGACACATCCAAAAATTTCGAATTTTTGGATGTGTTGTATAATATCTTGACGGAAACAGTACTTCTTATTTGACTACTCTCGGATCAAGATAAGGTTTCTATCGAAACCGACATTGACGTGATAGAAGCCGCGGATAGGCTATAGATACTAAAATTTCAGGAGTTAGTCATTATATATGATTCGCAAAGCAATGAAACAATGCAAAGCATACCCTTCTCATGCATAGAAACTATGCCGCTCCAATAACATTGTGAAATATAAATTCTCAATATAGACTAAATCAGTAAATAGTTATGTTCCAAGCAGCCAGAAAACGGACACGAAACCGTCACTGTCATGCGCAGTAGCTAAAACGAAACTTTTTGTATCGGTTTTGGAACACATTTTAGCTACATGCGCATGACGATGGCGGTTTCGTGTCCGTTTGCTGGCTGCTAGAATCTATTAAACGTCAAGTATCTATATTGGTCAGCGCTTTGTAAATGTGCTAGGTACTGAAACCTGTCGATAATTCAATTTGTGCACTTGCGAGTTGCGCATACACACAAAATAACGAACATATGTTCTGGTTTTCATACGCAGCAGATTTATGCAGCGCTGAAAGACTGTGCCAAAAAGTAAAACTATGCACAAGCTGAGCGTATCAATACCGCTTAAAGTTTTCGATTCTTACCGAGATAACTGTATTTGTCAACAGGTTTGTCTCCATTGTTGAAAGGTCCATGATATACTGTTTTGTCTCTTCCTAGATATTCACCACCCATACTCGATACAAATACGCTGCCCCTCCAGGTGTAGGGTCCCGGTGAACCCAGTACTACGGTTCCGTCGTCCACGAACATACCGCTCGTTCCTGCCTGGCAGGAACCGAATTCTTCATGAGCCCTTAGAAAAAAAAACATAACACAGTCAACAGGGAACAATGTTTTTTGTATAATTTTGATCAAACAAGAACAAATGAATGAATAAAAAAAAGAGTAACAAGTTCTGTTTATCCATTCCTTTGTGCGTTTCGTTATTATCATTAATCACTGAAAAATTCGAAATTTATGTGCTCACCTGCTTTTCGGTCGGCCATTGCAAGGCGACATCGCCGACTCAAATTTCAATTCGTTAGTGAGGATATAGCAGAGACCGTCGGCCCAATAATTTTTCATATAGCGATGACCACACACCAGCACCAGCTCACCTTGACTGCGTACGACGGCTCCCAACCATTGTCCATTTTTGGTTTCGTCCTGTAGAGGACGTTCCAAGGGCACGTTAGGCTCATCATCATCGCCTAAACATTACGAAGACGCTTTAGATGCGGCGAACTAAGATTGTGCGGCAAATCGCGTATTGAGATTCGAGATTTATTAGTTTAAATTTTAATTATCTTTGATTTTCTGAAAGGATAGTTGTTTGTTTTTACTCACAAAAAATCATTTTGAAATGCTGTTAAAATCAATTTAATAGATTTCACTTTAAAAGAGTTTAAACTCATTGACTTTGAAAGTGAAAAATTTAAGAAATGTTATAATAATGAATTTATTTAACCTCTTTTTAATTATTGATTCCCATATACAATGGGAAACTCAATGGCATATTTAAATTGATATATTTAAATATTTATTTATGCTGATGATAAAATTATTATAAAATTCAGATTTATTTAATTTTACAAGAAATTCTAAAGCTATAAAAAAGCTTCAAATTTTGAAAATCAATCTCAAATCTCAATATCTGTTCCAAAACACCACTCCACTCCAAACTTGGAACAGGCATAAAATAAAACCATGCCATATTGGTTTAGCAATTTTCACACAGAATTTGTTGATTATTATTTAAACAGTAAACGTGTTCAAAAAAATTAACTCTGCGGTTTTAGAAAGCTACAAAAATTAAAGCAAAAAATAACATTCAAAACAAAAATTCTGTGTAAACTTTTATGAAAAATATGCTTTCTGAGACATAGATATTGCTGAAATAAAACTCATTTCAAAATTTTAAATGTCACAATATCTAGATCCAGAAATAAAAAAAAAATATGTACAAAAATGCAAAAAAAAATAGCAGGCATCAGCAAAAATACACAGTTGTGATAAGATTTACAAAAAAAAATGTTGAAAATCTGAAAGACAAAGACGAAACATGATGCAGAAAAATGATATTTTCTTTCACTCTTAGAAACTAAATACGACCTTAGAGAACACTTTTTAACTTTTTTCTATGCCATTTTGATACACCGTGGTGCAATGGTTGAAAAGCTCTGTCAAAACGACGTTATCAATGTAACAATAAAAAATAACTTCAAATTCAATTCGATCAACATTTTAAAAATTTAAAAATATAATTTTTTCTGTACCTCGATCGAAAGTACATACTTTCCGCATCAATTATAAGGCAGACAGTTTAACATTTACGCATTGGTGGGATTACCCGCACTGATGCGGGAAATTCGTACGTCCGGGCGGCAGTAAAGAAAAAATCACCACTCAACTGTTGTTTAGATATCGTTTCCATAGCAACCCTATTACATTTTAACTAATAGTCGCGAACAGCTGTCATTCGTTTTACGTATAACCTCAAAGCTGTTTGTTTGGAATTTATTTGTGTTTTTATGTAATTAATAAGTAATTAATTTTTTAATGTATTTAATTAGCGTACTTACGACCGAGGTATGAAGAAAAATAGTATACACTACATCTGGCTGAAAGTTTGATATCTTACACTGCGCGTCATGATGACCTCGGCTTGCCTCAGGCATCATGGCGCGCAGTGCAAGATATCAAACTTTCGGCCCTTGTGCTTTAATATACTATTTGTATTGAATTTTAAGATCTCGAAGTACATTGATAACGCGTTTTGTATAAAATGGAAAACTTGTCCGAATTATGAAGAATGTACACCTTAAAAATCTAGTTTTTAACACATAATAAGCATTTGAATCCCTGTAAAATAAATTTACATTTTCTCCCTATTTTTGCACTTTGGAGTGGTCTCATAAAATCAAAATGAAGTGGCTTCGAAAGGATTTAAACAATGTAATGTTAAAACCACCGTCTAACAATTGATATTAAAAACAAAATTAACGTTTAATAAATTAGTAAAATTATATTATTATCATAACAAGAAAAAATTATTTATCAGCAAAATTATTCGAAAACGAAAAATTAAAATTACTGTAGGTATATATGTAAGCCACATTTAAAGAGAAATTATTAAATAATTAAGAGTTTAAAATATTAATTATTATTTATTTATTAAAAATATTATTAATTCAACAATTATAACAGATCAATTGTCATTGTTTTTTTAGCAATATTAATCAATATTAAATGTTTGTGAGACCCATACGCCATTTAATTTAATATAATAATTATTATGTTCAACAGATTAATATTTTCATTATGCCATGCTCATATATAATTATTTTAATGAGTGACACCAATTTTAATAATAATGTAATTAATTATAAATAATGAGACTGCCATGTAAAAAAATAGTCAAACCAAATAACCAGATGATTGTTCGTTAGTATATAGAATAAATAGATCATAGAATACGTGTCTGTTAGAAATTTTAGATTTTGTGTTTTGTTGTAGTAGACAAAAGTGCTTATCTGTAAAATTTACATTTTCCTGTCAGAAATCGATATTACAGTGAATATGTGAATCTTTAAGAAGTTCAATAAATATAAACTTTCATTATTTTTTTCCAAAAATATGGAAGAGTGAAATCTTTATAAAATATAAAAATATTTTTGTATTTTTTGTATTGCATAAATATAATGGCTTTTAAAATCGAGGACAAAATTATATCAGTTCACGTTAATTATATTCTGTTAGAGTAATAACGGCGTACTCCATAGGCGTCGGTAAAACATTTCCGACAAAAAGGGACGAGTTTTCATTCTCACATAACGGGTAAATTTCTTTTTTTAATATAAAAAGTTAACATTTTGTACTGATTCAAACAAGCCTATCAACATATATTTTAGCGCAACGTATATCTCGGGATCTTCAATATACAATTTACAAAAAACGTAAAACAGAAGAAAACTTCAGTGACCAGCGACGCAACAACAGGCTGGCAGGACGGGCAAAATGGCACGGGCCCCGGCCGGAAGGGGCTCCCGGTCTGAGAGGGCCGTGACTACAGGAGAATCTTAACATTTATTATTACAACATTTAGTAAAATTTAGCACGGGCCTCAAACGGTATAATTACGCCCCTGTCAGTAACTGTTTTTTTTTTTATAAAAAAGTTTTGTCAGTAGTTAACAGAAAATTAACTCAATGTCAATATTAGATGCTTGGGAAGACCACATTCCAAAAAAATTTTTTTTGTTTAAAAAGTTTGAAAAACTTTAATGAGCTGCTTTCGTATCATAATAGGTATATCATCAGATTACAATAAATCCTCTCTACAAACAATATATAAAATCTATCATATAATTCGTGGACTGCCCACATTGTATATTGTCCCAAGCATCTAATATTGATATGTATTTCCAAAACTCTTCACCGCATCTATCATATAATTAACTCAATGACTTTTATCCTAACTTTGGAAACGTGCATGTATAACTATAAAACGCGGGAAATGGATTGGATACACGCTGTGAAAGACAGATGACATAGCGAACAGAACCGTGGATTGGAACCCACAGGAATATCGAAAAAGAGGAAAGACCAAAAATATCCTCATGGAGAAGAACTGTTTGAGAAGAAGTTATGGAACAAGGAACTACCTGGCTTCAAGTCGAAAATATCGCAAAGGATAGGACTAGATTAAAAATTTTCGTATAGAGGAAGCCCTATGCTCCACATGGGAGTTAGAGGAATTTATTATTTTTATAATATTATATTCGCGAATGTGAGTTTGATTGTTTGTTACGCTTTTACGCGTCAGCCGCTGCACAGATTTCAATAAAACTTGACAAGGAGATAGATTGCATCCTGAGGAAGGACATAGGCTACTGTTTGTCTCAAAAAAACAATTCTGAAGGGGTGAAATAGGGGATGAAAGTTTGTATGGCGAACCGATCATTTCTCAAGTTAGGGATATGAAAAATCATATTTATAGGCTTTTGCAGGTAAGAAATAAAGGTTTACGTATTTCAGCGTTTCTGCAAAATCATACCTCAAGAGCAGGGACGGGCAAATCTTTTGATCGCCGGGCCACATAGCTGATGAAAATTTGACCGCGGGCCAAAAATTTACAGAGCAAAAAAAAAGTCCTCACATTCTATTTCCGCATTTGTTATTTCTTTAATTTATAAAACGCTTCGCGGGCCGGACCAAATTGTGCTGCGGGCCACCATTTGCCCAGGCCTGCTCAAGAGGGTAAAATTGGGGATGATTTCAAAATTCACACGTAATATACCAATATATGTACCACGCAAATACTGCTGGTAAAAATGTCAAACAGTCAAAGTGTATAATATAAACATTTTTTAACGTGGTACTACAATATACGGTGGAGCCGTTGTCGCTGTTTCATCTCAATCGTGTGCGGAGCAGCGGGCAGCAGCTAGTCTGGTATAATTCCATCATGATTATAACAAAATCACAAAATTTTTCAATCTTAATTTCTGTTCATCAATACCAAGCCGTTTGACTTCAATGTTTTCTAAATTTCTTTATGAATCAACGAAATTATGTCCTGACAGTTACTCGACCACACAGCGGTAGATCAAGAATAAGATATGAAAAAACACTCAGGTTACGGTTTGAGTCCCTAAAAACAAACCGCAGTCGGGCGTTAATGTTTTGTTTTGCATATACATTAACACGTTCGACTTCGTGTTATTTAGCATATTATGCAAACAAGATTAATGCATGTTATATATTTTGTGTACGTAAGTATTGCGTGTTGATTTTATAAATAGAATTCTTGTAATACTTCACTGTTTATGAAGTCAGTAAGAGTGCCGATTTAGTGATTACTGATTAGTTGATGGGCGATCATCATATAGGAAGTCGACGACACTCACATAATATTAAAATGTGCACTAACCGATCGCAAACTTTAAACGTCCGGAACTCGTTAACTGAAAAAGACACTCGAATTCACGTTTGATTATTATTGAAATCAGCGTATCCTCTTCTCCAAAATCGATCAATGATAAGAAATGAGAGATTTTAAAGGAGCCCGATTGTGAATTCAATGGATATCCCTATATATCTAAAATATCGCTAAACATAATATCTGCAGCTAAAAATCTATTGGTGTTTCTGTTTAGGCTATGCGCCCATGGACACTTTTTCATACAGTGACCTTTAAACTATAAATTAAACCATTTTCGATCAATTTAACCGAGAACCAAATCCCATATGGTTTGTGCGGGGCTCTTTTATTAAAAATCTCATTAGCTCTGTTCCAACCTCTCTGCGAACGGTAACAGAACCGTAACACGTTTTAACTACTGCGCATGACTGTGACGGTTCTGTTACCGTTCGCAGAGAGGTTGGAACAGAGCTAAACAAACGGGTCTTTAAAAACGTCAAATTTGAATATTTCGGATTTTTTCTTTGTCAATTAGCTAAACCTGTTGAAAACAAAATGAAGAAAAGTTGTTTCGTTAATAGGAGCTTTACAAAAATCAAAACCCAAAGAAGTAGCAGAAAGTGTAGTTGCACGAAAAATAGTAAGCAAAAATTACTAAAATTCTGCTTACGTAATACTTGAATGGTCCTAAAAGTGTCAAGTTTTCACTAATATAAACATCAAGTTTATAGGTATAAATCATAATATAAAACACGAAAACTTGGCACCTTTTTAGATCTCAATTCTTTGGCTCCCTTTTTCACATTTATGCTTTTAATGGGATTTGTCTATGTATGAGAAATAATATGCAATGTTAAAAGTGATAAAACTTTGATACGCGGGTCGATACAATTAGAAATTAGCTACGCCCTTCAGCTTTCTAAGGAACATTTCACTATATAATTGTCATTATAGCTATTCAAAGTTCCGTAGCTGCAGTCCGACTGAAACCTGCCATTTCCAATAATGAAGGTGTATTGCTTGTATGTTATGTCTATAGTATTTTAAATGAGTCATACGGCTTCAAGTGAACTGCAAGCATAAAAGAAACAGTGCGATTTCAATCTTTAATGTCTGATCCTCATCAAACTTCCCATATGACTAAATGAAAGCTTATTAAAATAAAATAAAAACTATGACAGATTTCAAATTGTGCCGCCTTCAACTTGTAATATAATGCAGAGGTTTCCAAGTTTTTTTCGCAGTGAAATGTCTTCAACGACATTTCTGCGATTGATTTTTTTCTCTAACGTTAAAGGGGGGATGATATTCAAAGGCGAGGAAATATAAGAGACACCTTGGTAACGCAAAATGGATAACGCATCAATGAAGCGAATTCATAACTATAAAGAAGTTTCACTTCGCCCGTCAGCTTATATGTGGGAGAGGCTCACGCGTTTTAATTTTTGCTTGCACTATAACCTTAAAAAACATACGTCTTTTTAATCAACGATTCGTATGAAACAAATACAATTCTAAAAATTGTTATAAACTAAAATTTACCTTCAAACATTACTGTGCGTAGTTTCGAAAATTTCTGTCTGTCTATTTGTACCGGGATCATTGTAATAAGGCTGGACCGATTTTGCTACGCTATATCAAGTGGTGTCCAAACATCAATCATATAAGGTACTGTTTACCCGGTGTATGTATAGGAATTCCGCCAAAACCTAAATTAACGCAAGTACCTCTGCGAGCCAAACCGCCGTTCACGTGAGCGCAGCCGCTAGTAAAAGCTAGCAAGAAATAAAAAACAAAACCGACTAAATATTTCGTCTGTTAGCGGACTGAAACCTAATTTTGGGAAGATGTTTGATATGTAAAAATAGCCCTATTGTGCATGGAGAATATCGGCGCATGCGCAGAACAGATATAGGTATACTTTTTTATAATATATAATAGTGGTATATGTAACAATTATTATTATTTTATTTAACATATTTATTAGCGTAAGTTTGTAACATAAATGTTATTTAATTCAACATATTTATTAACATAAGTTTGTAACATAAATATTATTTAATTCAACACATTTATTAATTCAAGTTTTTTAACATG
Source organism: Xanthostigma xanthostigma (assembly GCA_963575645.1). Taxonomy (NCBI): domain Eukaryota; kingdom Metazoa; phylum Arthropoda; class Insecta; order Raphidioptera; family Raphidiidae; genus Xanthostigma; species Xanthostigma xanthostigma. The sequence goes on from OY754469.1 coordinate 15,250,974, forward strand.
AACTGCACTACTTTATAGTTCATACGCTCCGCTGCCATCTTGCCTCTGTTTCTCTACATGACCACCAGAGTACACCAGTGGCGGCGTGGCTTTTTAAGTTTCCGAGTCGAGTTGTCAAACGTATATAATTAATTATTATTAATATCTATCAACTTAGATAGTCATGACGCACAGTTTTGAGACCACTGTTAGTATATGCGCCGATATAAGGTATTGCATTTTATATTCACTCTTATAATAAGAGTTTGCCTTTTATGGTAGAAGAAGAATAAAAAAAAACATTTTGTTTCTGATCGACAGATATAGAAATTAATAGACTGTATGGTTACCTGCTATTCAATTTAATGATATTTATTGACTGACAGCTAACCTTACTTCGATTCCTTAATCACAATTTCATAGGCGCCGACAACGGGGGTGTTCGGTTCTCGGATGCTGATTCAATGTCTAATAAATAATTTCGAGGATTTTATCGGAAAATGAGTTAAGTTATTCGACGAGAAGATCCTATAGTCCAGGGGTGGCGAACCTTTTCTACATCTACTTGCCATTTTTTTTTTGAAAATGTTTAATGTAACCATGACGTTCTGACAAGCAGCCAAAGAAATTTAGTTGTCAAAAAAAAAAATGAATCAACCATAGATGAAAAGAGTAATTTCGATAATGCACTAAGTATTATCATAGATAAACGTATTATAGAAAGATAAATATCCTAGTTAACCAAAATAAGACCACTTATGATGCTCGCCGCTAGGTGGCCACCTATTGACGAGCATCATAAGCTAAATTTTTTTAATCTGCGAGTGTAGAATATGTAGAGTTCCCGTAGTGAATTGTGCTGATAATGGTTCGGCCGTCTGGTGACTAGCATCATAACTACATATGTTTTCCGTAGTGAATTGTGCAGGCAATTTGGTCCTCTAGTGACTAGCATCATAATTACATTTGTTCTTCAAAGATCCTCTTACGTCATTCGACTGTATTGTACAATATCCCGCGGTGACATTATTATTGGGCTTTTAAATATTTTTCTTTTGACATAATTAAATGAATAACTTTAATTAAAATTTTATTTTTAAACAAAGTTCTGATGTTGAGTCAAAAAAATCCGAACAAAAATATAAATTCAAGAAATAAGATTATGTATTTCATTTTAAATTATTTTTATTATCTTAATTAATTAGATGCTTATACCGACACTGTACTTCTCCCATAATAAAATAATTGACATGATCTTCGATGCTGCAAAATAATATGTCATTCACAATTGTAGAGTAGAATACATAACCAAAGTGGACGAAAAATGCACCCTGTATTACATGTTATAAATTTGTTAAAATCCGTAGGTGAAAAAATATATGATTAATTATTTAACGGCGTGACAGTTGAATTTTTTTTTAAAGATTTTTCAGAGATGATATTTTTTTTTGGTATCTACAGTCAAGAAATATAATAAAGAGAATGTTCGACTGTTTTTTTTTAAATTCGTATTCATGGTTTCAAAATATAAACAGCCTTATGTATGATTTGAAAAAATTCTGTCGGTACGTTTATAAATTGTGTCAAAAAATTATTTCTTATTTCATTTCCGAGAATTTTTCAATAATGGCTTGTGTTAGTAATTCGTGCAGTTACGTTAACTGTAAAAATTGTAGACGAAATTCAACGGGGTTAAGTTTTTACAGATTACCTTTAATATGTCAGTATTCTTAAAGTTGAAAAGATCTTTGACGAATAATGAATTGTCTTAAATTATTAAAATGAATTCGTATCCATGATTTTGATTAAACTGTGAAACAGACCAAAAAAACGTTACCACGACTATTCAAAATCAAATTTGAAAATTCAAAAATTTTGAATTATATTTGGTTTTTTACATTTATTTAGAAATTTAAGTGCCGTTGTTTACGTGGCGTTTCTATGGTTTGAAACAAACTGGGAACTGTCGTCACGGAAAACTGTAAATTATCACATCCGTCAAAAAAAAAAAAACACAAATTGATGGCTTTTAACAATTTATAAACCATTGAGCGAGTAATTAGGATCAGTATAGAGGTAGCTTTAAGAATATCTGAACTTTTAGTTTAACCATAATGTAGGTGGAAGCACAAAACAACATTCAGTTTGTGGGCCAGGGGGATGAAACGTAAGAGGTTTACTATATAAAATTTGTCGTTACCTGGTTAATAGTCTTTATAATACGTTAGCCAATGGTATTATGAAACTATTACTTGTGTTACATGGTGATAGTCAATTTTTTTCGACATCTAGCATATTTTTAATTATTTCGATTTTGCACCTCAATCAATGTCAAGCCCATAATAATCTGTCGCGTGCCACCTGTGGCACGCGTGACATAGGTTTGACACCCCTGCTATAGTCCGCGATATATAGGAAGCTCTACATCTGAGACGCAAGGGTGGAAGCAAGTGATGTGTCGCTCCTGAGCGAGTCGTTCATAATGAACGACTTCCGTCTCGGAGCGGAGCGAGTCGCTCTTTTTTTTGTGAATGACTCACTCCGAGCGCCATTGCTCTGAGCTGAGCTGTTCTGTACTGTTGAATTCGCACATTTACAGAGCGCACACAGCATAGGCCGCAGAGACACTAGTGAATTTTGCACGTACGGAGTTATCTTTGCTGAATCATTTAATGTTGAATGACACACTGTAAGTGCAATAGTGATTATTAAAATGAGCTTAGAGCTGAGTGTGTGTATTGTGCTGTGCAATGCTATACGTGACTCCTGATCATGCATGATGACAGTTCACACCTCTGCAGGCTGCACTCTTGTGTAGTGCGTACTGTCTAGTGTCGCTCTTTTGAACGACTCGCTCTGAGCGACTCTTTTTAGTGAGCGGAGCGCAAGGAGCCAGCTCCTAATAAAGAGTCATGTGGACACATCACTAGTGGAAGCTATACACAGCCTCAGGCATCATGGCGCACAGGGCAAGAATATCACACTTTCGGCCCTTATGGTGTATACTATTACTGAAGATGGAAGAATATAGGATACGAGAACTACATCCAGTAATAAAATTGTTATGTTTTATAATGACAACAAAAAAGTCATTGGTACAATGCTGCTTTCAAGATATTTCAATTGCATTAAGACACGGCAGGAAGTGGTGTCCGTATTTGGTCAACTTTCCTCACTATATATATAATGCAGCGGTGCCTCACCCATGCAGTTTCTATTGCACATCTGATGCAGATATCCAATCAAGCACACTGACCTCCATTCAATACATTCAAATCAATTGTGATCAATCAGTTCGTCGAATTGGATAATCACAAAAGCCGATTGATTGGTTTTATTAGTTACCATTTGATTAAATCTTTTGCGATGCCTTGCTGATCAATAATATAGATACATTGAAGGCAGATTATAAAGGTGAATGGAATGTTATTGTATCAAAATAAATAAAAGGTTTATAGATAATTGGGATCTATAGACCGAGCGGTGTAGCGTAGTGGTAAGAGCACTAGACTCGCATTCGGAAGGTACTGGGTTTTAATCCCGGCGGGAGCAGATGTGGCTGGGACTTTTTCCTGCTGCCTCTCGCCGAGAAACGGTAATTCCTGTACCGGCCATCTTGTTGAGGTTTTCCATGGTTTCCCTCAATAACTCCAAAATGGTTCCTTATTCAAGGCCTTGGCCGATTACCTGTCAAACTCCTATGCTCAAAATTTGCCTACCTTATCCTAATGTCCTAAAATTACTTCATTCGCCCATTGCTATTAAGTTTAAAAATGTAGAAAATAACGAGGAGTGTGCTAGATGGAAAATAGTAATGGTGTGAATGGCGTTTTTTATGACAAAGTCGAGAAACGGACGCTAATCGTATTATTATTATTATTTAATTCGGATCTATGAAGAATAAACTATAAATTGTACACTTCTAGAAATTACAAGAGAAAGAGAACAATTAATCGTATGTCCAAATCTTTGATTAACGTCTGATTAGAACTCTTCAATAAATAAAATTATCGACCAATTTTTCAGACAATATATTAACAAAAAATATCAATAATACAGTAAACGATTAACGTTTCGATCCGTTTATATTCAAAAAAATCTTACACAAATTACATTAAAAATAAATAGAAACTAATTATTAATTATTTTTTTATATTTTTAGATCCGTTCTGAAGAAGATCCAAATCCGGATCGAAACGTTAATCGTTTATTGTATTATTGATATTTTTTGTTAATATATTGTCTGAAAAATTGGTCGATAATTTTATTTATTGAATTAATCGTATGTATCTATACTTTACTAGAAATAGGTATATATTTCTTTTAATTTCATTATTACGCTATTATCGAAAAAATATTTATAATTATACTTGTTTTTTGCAGTTTTTTTGCCGGGTTATGTCTCCATGGGGAGTTTAAATTCTTTTATGAAAATATAACAATTCTCACAATACACGCGACGCGATAAATTCTGACGCTTTATAGAGCGCTATATCTCGCTTAGATCGACGTCACCTATGAAAATCGAGGATTTTAAACACATGCGAAATAAAACCCTTTTCATCGTGTTGGTAAAGGAAGGTGGCAACATTGTTTGAATTTATAAAATTTATTTTGACAATGTCCTTCAATCATTATTTTTTACAGAATTAATAGATGTATATCTCTCTCTATACATTATTCAAAATGTTTCAACGATTATTATTATTATAAATCTCCCGAGGTATTTATTTTGTTGTTTCGCATAGTTCAATTTTATTATTCTGACATACGATATTTATGCAGATTGCTTCCAGGATTATCAGCAGACTGCGCAATGTTGACAAGAAATCGACTGAACTAAACAATTCACGCAACCGGTTTTGCAACGATCCCTATCATTATTACATTAATGCCCATATTCACCGAACACTATTAAAGATAGAAGTCGCTAATCTTGGAATAAATTTATTCGTTAGAATAAAATTTACTTTCAATTGACCAAGCAAATTATCAGGTAGAAACGTTAGCTAAAGAATAAATATACACTGCACTATACTCCTTGCTCTTTTTGTTGAAAATTTTGACGTTCATTCAAAAATCCGACCGATGGCGTTAGTGTAAGTGTCAAAAAAAGTTTCACAAAATAATGTTTTAGCCTAACCCATTGCACACAAAAGTTTCACTAACTTTAATGTTTTACAACTATACACTTCACAAAAGGTTAATATACAACACATAATATGAATTCACAAGAGCAAACTGTAGATATAATACTCCACGTTCATAGGTTAGGTATTATGATCTGTGTGGCGGCCATTATTATTTTATCAGGCGAATAAATATTTATACCCCGGAATTAAGACAGAATAGATTTAAACCTGCTGTAAACATAATTATGATTGATGAATTGAATTATCGCTATTTATTCGGAGGAATAGCTGCCTGAAAAACAAATGAACTGAATAAATAACTACTTACGTTCGGTGAATATGGCCATGAAACGAGCGAATAATAAGTCACTGTTCACACAACCACCTTTAAAGATATTGCCGGCTAGATTTTCTATTTTGCTGAGTTTTGAGATCGAATATCTGAAAAGTTGTCTCTTTTTTGAGATTGCCAATAAAAAAAAAAAACTGGGAGTCTCGCCCACTTAAGCTCACAGTGAAAGTGAAACTTCTTTAGAGCTATGAACTCTTTTCACTGAGACATTATCTATTTTGTGTTACTAAGGTTTCTCATATAATATTTCAAGCAGATACGTTGCTAAAGAATAAAAATAATCTGTTTCCGAATGCGTCGAAAAAATTGGTGTTGCCATTAAAAAAATGGTCAACGGTGTGATAACTCAAAAACAAAACGCGATCGCAGAGTGACATTTATCAGAAAATAAATCTTTTAATTTTATTTATTTAAATTACTCACCATATAATATAATTGTATTTTTTAACTTACTTTCTTTCGTATTTATTTTAAGTCTCAAAGATTAGCTGTCATAATATTTATAAAGCAATTGTTTCACTGTTTATAATATAAAATTCCAAAACCTACTTACAATATTTAAGTATTTTCATACGTCAAAAAATTGATTTTTATAATGATAAAATTTGTAAGAAAACGATTTTTTCGAGAGATGAGACCTAGCTAAAACGATTTTTGCCCCCCAAAATCCCTTTTCAGTAAATTTCATCCAAATCGTTAGGGCCTTTTTCGAGAAAAGCACGCACAGGGTCAGGCGGAACGTTACGCGTTACGAACTTTAGGAACGTTACGTTAGGAACGTTACACTTTTTCGTGCATGCAGCCGGTGTTTTATCAATTTATAAGATTGGTGATTCATCAATTTATAAGACGTTATCACGTCAAAAGCAATTCTATGTGACTCTAATATTTAGATATCTTTGTCATTTTAACAATCAGAGATGTAGCAGGATGAATTCTTAAGTTTAATTAAAAAATTATCAGTTTTGAATTTAAACTATATTTTTAGAGTAAACAGCCGGTAATCCCGAAGCGATCCAAAAGATATCTTCGGCAACGAAGACGTTGAGAAGAAATGAAAGCAGGCAAGTATAAACTCCAGTATAGAAAACAATATACCTTTTATATTTTTGATCAATCATTATAATATGGGTTCAATGTAGTTTAATGAATGCAAAAATTCTGCAATTTTCTACTGCTATACTATAATTTGATTTTAGGAACGACAAAATCTACAGCATCTTGTGGGGTCTTGCGTAAAAAACGGGTGCGTCGTTAATGGATTCTTCACATGTGTGGTCTGAAACGATTTCATCTATAAAAATTATATAATACTGAGTTCATTATCTTATGCATCCATAAAATGTGGTTTTATGTCAAATATAGAGACGTCAGCAGTTCGTCATTATTGTAGACGAATAAGTAAAAAATCAGCAGGTTTTTTCTTTGCTGTATATGTAACAAATGACGATCGCTACCAAAAAAGTACTAATTTATATATTAGGGATCGTTACTCCTGTGTCTATAAGACTCGGGAGATGTGATAAAAAATTGTATTAAATTTTTATTGACATCCTCAATTCAACGAACAAAGTAAACTTAGAATATAAATACTAGGGTGTTTTATTCGGTCTCATTGGCTAATGTTTTAGCATTAGACCTAAAAAAAATCTCCCAAAACAGCTTCCTAGATCAAACCTGTGAACGGCACAAACCGAGTTTGTTTCCGACGTTTTTACTCAAACTTGGGTAGCTGGTAGTACATATTTTTTAAATTTTTGATAGCAGCTTTTTTAGAAAACTAAATTTTTCATAATAAAGGACCTTAGTCCTAAATCCGCTAATTCATTATTTTCAAAGATAAGTTCGCTTAAACATTCTCATAAAAATCGGATTTCATTTAATTAATTTGAAAATAATGAATTCACGGATTTAGTACTAAGGGTCTTTTTTATGGGAAATTGGACTCTACAAAATCCTGTTATCAAAAATTTATAAAAAAATTCTACCAGCTTCACGTATGTGTAAAATCGTCGTTTTTCCCATGTTAACTAAATGGGAAAACAAACTCGGTTTGGAAACTGATTTTTTTTTGGTAGTATGTGGTATCATTTCCCTAGAAGTAAATTTCTATATTTAAAACGATATTGAAAAATGTTAAAATCACAATTTTAGGAATATTTTTGAAGCAAAACTCCTTTCGCGATGTTTATCTATGTTTGAATTTTTCTGTTAAGGGGAATTAATTCAACGGCAGAGATATATAACAGAAACCTTATAGGTATCGCAAAATTAAAGGAGAAATGATTCAACGGCGAGGGAATATAATTTTAATTCACTTTTTATCAGTGCCGGATTAATCATTAGGCAGAGTAGGCAACTACCTAGGGGGCCCGTGCACGCACCAAGAAAGAAAGACTTTTCAATGAACGAAAATTTTATTTGAAAATTTGTATTTTTCCCAACAACATTATGCGTTTTTTCGACGCATATCAATTGATGAAATACTTCATACATACCTAACAAGATAAAATTTAAAATAACTACGTCACGTCTCATTTCTCTTTCCTGACCCATCATCAACTATCTATATCCTATTCATTAAGACCATTTCAATAAAGCTAACGAGTCAGGTAAGGCGATGTTGCAGCATCAAGTCAAAGTAATCATGTTGTTACAATATCACATAAGACATTGAAGGAACAGGATGCCTGGAGCCGATCATCTGGAAGTTAATCATATCCCTTCATCAACTTGAAAAGACCTGATTGCATTGCCTAGGGGCCCAGACGGGATTGTTACCTAGGGGCCCGGACAGAGTTAATCCGGCCCTGCTTTTTTCTAGTTGTCCTATTTGACATAATGTATAAAAGTGGCAGTGGGTTCGCCGGTCAATGGCGCTAGATGTCGCGACTTTGATGTTGCACATAGCGAATATGGTTAAGGATTCATACATTTTTTTATTATAGAAAAAAGTTTCGATAATTATTTTATAAAAATGTGTTATTATCTATTTGTAATGCAGATTTTAGCTCTAAAAAAATGATGGGACAACCCCATTCAGTCTACTTTTATTCAAAGCACTCCTGTGCTTGCAAAAATAATTGGACTGAATTGTCCGCGGGATAATAAAGAGCGAAGTGTAATCTCATGCAAATACTATTCATGAAACGCGGCTTCTGTCGACTGTCTGTACGGCAGATATCCGTGGAATGTTGATGATCCTATCGGCTATTCATGTGGATGAATGGTCGACTGCATTAATGGAGCTCGACTTAGCAACAACAGCGTTCAAAAACACAGTCCGTACACATTTTTATCATCGGAAAGTTATTTTATGCAGACGATTAAAATGACACCTCCGTTGCAATTAAGGTGTGTTTTTAAGACTCTACTATGTCATAAGATTATTTTTAAGGGGCGTAAGTACGTCGACAGCCAAACAATTTTGAGTGACTTTCGTTATTATATGGATCTGAAACATGGAAAGTGACGAAAGCTATAACAACTAAACTGTAAATCTTCATAAACAAATGTCTTAGAACAATCAATCCTCAAGGTGAAATAGTACGAACACGTCTCGATCAACGAACTTTGGAAACGTGCATGACTTGAACAAATCTGTGAAACTATAAAACGTAGGAAATGGAATTGGATTGGACACACGCTGCGAAATATACATAGATGACGACATAGCGAAGAGAGCCTTGGATTGGAACCCACAGGGATATCGTAAAAGAGGTAGACCAAAAATATCCGGAAGAAGAACTGTTCGTGAAGAAGTTAGGGGGCAAGGAACTATCTGGCTTCAAGTCAAAAATAAGGCAAAGGATAGGACTAGATTCGAAATTTTCGTAGACGCCCTATGCTCCACTAGAAGTTAGAGGAATTTATTATTATTAATCATCACGAAGCGTGGTAAACCTAGCTGCAAAAGCAAAAGTAACGACTTACGACGCAAAAATTGATATCTTTACACTTTTTTCTAAGTTATGATTTATTTCATTTAACTGACCTTTGAAAAAAAAACCGAAAAAAACTATAGAATTTATATTTCTAAAGATAACATAATCATAAAAAAAACTCGGGTCACAGTGACAAACCCTGCCGACAATATAGTGTATTTGCTTTTATAGGCAGTGTGGCTTTATTGTATGAACTTAACTTTGTTTTTGGACAAAATAAAAAAAATGCCCCTTAATACACCCATTAAAACAACATTTTTTTACTTAATTTCAATACTACATATCAATTCAACATCTGTACCAAATTATATACACCCTTCAGTATGTAAATCCATATCAGTAATCTTGTGTTTTCATAAAATTTGTCAAGTCCTGTCGGGCCGATTTTTTAAAAATTTTAGCAGCTCATTTAAATAATTACTAAAGACTTAAATTTCAAATTTGAAACGATTCTGAGAAGTTTTCGGTATTTTTGGGCACAAAAAAATTTCAACCCTTTAAAGTGGCCCGATTGAACCCATTTTAAATAGGCTTCGTGCGTTGGTGGATTCCAACATGTAGACCAAATTTAGTTTAAATCGATAAAGTCTGTCGAGAGTTATCGTGCTAACACATATACATAAAGTGTTTAGGAGGCTATGAAACTTAGGTCCCACCATCCGACCGAGGCCAATTATTAGTGTAAGAGTGCCTTATGGCAAATACATTAAAAACACTGAAGACTAATGAATACATACAATCCTTGAAGAAATTACTAAAAATATAGTATGTGTAGATAAAGATGATACTTTGTAATTGACAAAGTAATTACTATGACGGTACAATGCAGATGTTAATGATAATTTCTCAGTAATAACTGGGCGCCAGGCAGTCAATGACTCAAGCATAATGACTGTAATCATGACAGCAAGGTGTTCGTCATTCAATGCACAATCATTTCACGGCATATTGATTCATTCACTATGTAACTGATAACAGAAATTACAATGCAACCAATAAAAGGTATATGAATTCACGCGGTTTATCGCGAATTACACTGAAAAAACATTTAGTGCATTTGCCATATTATTGGCGTCGGTCGGATAGCGGGACCTAAGGGTCGAACCAAAACTTCACAACGTTTCATACCCTCTCGAACAATAGGGATGTTGACTAATTTTCGGAACTGTTTTTATTTTGTAGATAGACCCTTAATAAACACGAAATAAATATTTTAATAATAAAAATGCTCAATTTTGAAGAAAAGATTGAAAAATTAAAATAATTTTTAAATTTCCCGCTGAAACACTCAAATCTGGCACTAACCCCGCGACCTACGCCACGAACCTTTATCTGTCAGTCTACCGAACTTGCTTGTGCATTGAGATTATAAAAAAGCCTTTAATTATTAATTTGAGATGTAATTTGCTTCCATTATAGAAAATACATTTATTTATTAACAAGAGAGTTTAAAAAACGCGAAAGATATTTCTTTGAAAATGACATTAGCGGTCTATGACGTAATGCGCTCTGCTTGATGTTCGCAGTCACGTGATGAAGGGTACAACTTATAGCACTTTAAATTAACTTTATTTAATTTAGTATAATTAATTAATGTAAAGAGAAATATTTTAGGTATTTAAATATCTCCATTAATCGTTTAAACATAAGGTTTCATGAAGTTACAACTAGTTGGCACCATTTTTTTGGAAATGTGCTCTTACAGTTACTGCAGTAAAATCGATGCGCGTACCAGATATTTGTCGTTTTTCTGATACATTTGATATTTATAAATGTGTATAGAAAAATAAACTTCGATCGTCGCGTCGTATCGTTTGCATTAAAAAGAATTATTCTCTTGACTTTTTACATTCAACATTTTAAATAAGATATAATCGCAATTTCAATAACAAATAATACAAAACTCGGCGAGTAAACAGCTGTTTTGAGTGAACTTCAATATAAGCTGTTTATAATAATGTAATATGTATGTATATATTATGTAAAATATGTACTTACGTGACTTGTATTTACATAAAATATGTATTACAACAATGTTTATAATGTGTTTACAACAATGTAATTTGTGCATATGAACAACAACCAAATCTGGCCACGGATTATAATATTGATCATTTAATTTTATCAGATACATAATTACAATAAATGTAAATTCTTATCATTATCAAAGCGTATGTTTTCAAATCGATGAAAAATCAAACCCTATTTTTGTTTATTTCAATAGAGTAACAAATACGCCGAATTATGATAAAGAAAACTTATCTCAAAGAAGAAAAGACTGTGATCCTTGGTTGATTATGATGTTTGGATGAAGAACTTCTTCGTGTCATAGGATCAAAACCAAGAGCAATACTAATGTTCGACATTGCATTTGTTATGCTGAGATTTGTCGAAACAAACGCAATTTCTAACGTTAGTATTGCTCTTGGTTTTGATCTTATGCCACGAAGAAGATCTTCATTCAAACATCAGTAATTATGATGACTTTAACATTTATGTCAAAATATTACCTGCTTACCAAACTGAATCAACAGTGTGTCTGATAATACGTTTCATTTTTTATTTCGACTACGGCAAAGCTAAACGGATGGGTTATTTTATGTTTTTCCTGTTCTTGTGCTTATATAAATGTTGCCATAGCATAACTGTTTAATCATGTTTTAGGCAGATTCAGAACATGAGAAGTTTACTAAACGTTATTTCAAAATTATTTAAATTATCTATTCATACATAAAATGTTCTGATAAAATTCAATAAGCGATCGTAAACGTATTTATAATATTTTGTGGCCAAATTCAGTTCGTATTTTGTGTACAAAATGGTGGTTCATCAAAGGCAAAAGAAAGCACATAAATAAAGGCGCATGCACACAAAAAAACAGAAGAAATCAAAAAGTTCAGCAGTTCAAATCACCAATTCATTCTCATTTAATTCATTCAAAACCGCATTCAACCAAAATTTGTGTTATTTAACAGGAGATCTTTCAGTAAAAAAACATAGTCATCTTTTGTTTTCGCGCACAGGTAAACACAATATTTGAAGTATTTTTTATCAATTCTAGAAGAGGCTTAGTTAAAACAAATAAAACGTAAATATATATCTAACTTTTAACAAAATACATGAAAGTTTTTTTGGTACACTTAGGCCTAGTTTATATGAGAGGCGTTCAACGCGCGTTGGCCCAACGCGCGTTTACAGCTTCTATACAATTGTATAGGACTGTTTATATGATAACGCGCGTTCAACGCGCCACCAACGCGCGTTATCATATAAACAGTCCTATACAATTGTATAGAAGCTGTAAACGCGCGTTGGGCCAACGCGCGTTGAACGCCTCTCATATAAACTAGGCCTTAAGAGGTATCTATATTATTTTTTTCTGAAAGACATATTTTTCAAAAATTAGTTGAGCAGAAAATCATGCTGTGATTATTTGGGCGTTAGTACGGATGCACTGATGCACATGCTATTTTGTTCAAAATTTGAAAAAAAAAATTAAAACTGGGATTTTGAATTTGGATTTTTTTTTTGGATCGAGACCACCACTTACGCGACTCATACTGCCCTCCCTGTCCTTCGGTAGCAGGCGAACACCGATAAAATAAAAACAAAATTATGTAATACACAAAAATCATAAAAAAACAAAAAAAGACATCCATACACTATCATTTTTCCTAAAAATGAGCAATAGTGAAAAAATATGGATACTTCAGATTTCTTCATAGTCGAAAAATAAAAATTAAAATCAGAAAAAAACAGTAAAAAGTTTGTTGATAAAAAACCTTAAAAAATATTTTAAAAAACAGGAAATTTTAAGGGATGAAAAAATAAAGGATTATCTAGTATTTTATACAATATGCATTTGATATCTATTTTGTTTATTACAAATTCGACTATGACAAAACCAAAAGTAAAATGAAAATGAATAAAATATAAATAAAATAAAAAAAATAAAAAACCCTCATGAAAATAAAAGCAACATTTAAATAATAAATCCTTATAAAAACACGAAAACAAAATCAAAAAACCAAAAAGCAATAAAAATCATAAAATATAAAAAATAAAATGAAAAAAAAAAAAATAATAAATAAATCAAATAAAAATAAAAAATTTATGTGTACGTGAAAACTCAACACCGTAGGTGAAAAATACTGAAAAAACAAATACATTACTATAATATAATGGTTTCAATACAAGAGAAAAATATTTTTTAAAAAAAACATCTAATTGAAAGCATTCCTACATGGAAAAAATCTAATCAATTATTTACTTAGATGTTTAATTACAAACACATAAAAGCTATATAATTTATTTATAGCTCAATAATCTATTATTTAATTTACAAACATAAAATAAACATTGAACACAATTTTATAGAAAATAAAAAATTGTGTGTGTTGGTTTTTGTGAAAATGTTTTATTCTTGTATAAATGTAAGGACATTTTGTGGGATGTTTTCTATTTAGATTTTCCGGCTGAAAATGTAAAATTATTAAGAAAACATAGCAAAGGAAGTATCAACGTATTTTTATATTGTACCGGCACGACAATTTACTTTTATATAAACAAACAAAATGTTAAAAACAAAAACAATCTAATTTTTGTTTTGATTTTTTATAAGCCCCCTACGATACTGAAAGTGTCATGATTTACAGACATTGATTGGAATTTTTTGGAAACTTCTCTACGAGGAAAGTGTGTAATTTTTACATGCCACATAGCAGTAAATTCTGAACAAAATTTCACCGAAATTGCACTTTCCTCACTGTGTTTAATTTCAGAAAATAGCGTACGAACAAATGAGGTCAAAAAACATCATATTATTTAATTTTTTAATTGACACTTTCTTTGCGCTGCTGATACTGCAATCATTTTAAATCTATAAAATAAATGATTATATAATGTTAAAGAAAATTTTTTCGAGATCAAAATCATCGACTGTGGTAATTGCACACACTGCTACACTGCTAGCAGGTGTGCTCTATATTTTATTTTTGTCGCATGTCTAAATTTTTAATTAAATATATATTTAGTAAGTCATTTAAATTAAAATTTCACACTATATGTATATTTCGACTTACTCCTTCGACCATCGGTAACCACTTGTTCGCAGTCATTTGGGTCTGTTGATATTCTACACTTATACAAAGCCCCCGAACGGTTTGTGTACGGTTGAAGATTCTGTCCTAGAGGAGCTCCTACCAGCAATCTGCAACAAAAGAAATCTGTTAAACATCCCTTTACGTTAAGATACATAGCTGGATCCTAAACAACATGATAACATAGTTGAATAATGTCGACTTATTAGTTGGATCTACTTGTAAGTAACAATCAAAACCATTTTAAAGTGACTACGTCTTTTAACTATATTGTCATTGAAATAAAAGCAAATAAATATCTATAGATACAGTCAAACCTGGGTGAGTGAGAACTGGGTAAGCGAGAAAACTCTCTAAGTGAGAGTAATTGCCAGGTACCGTCTTTGTAACCCTCTAAAACCTCTATAAGTGAGAAACAGAAACCTTTACATGAGAAAGACGTTTTCCACTCACTGAGACTACTACTTGCCTGTTCTCTATAAACGATAGTCGAACGTATATTAATAGTTTCACGAAATGTAAGTATGAGTCATAAATAGCTGAACTAACTAGCATTGTTTTTGTATCATTGTTTTTTTTTTAGCCTATTTATGTCGAATTATCTATGTCAAATAATACATGCATATTTATTACTACATATTTGCTGTATTTTACAGACCTCTATAATTGAGAAAGGCCACTCCTGTACCTCTATAAATTAGAAACTCTGGTTAGTAAAAAACCTCCCTTGAACTCTTGCTTATCTAGGTTCGACTGTATTTATCTACGTTAACTATTTCGCGAAAACGAGTCAACTAAGAAAATCTACAAGACATTTTTTTCTTTGTTATAATTGTAATGGTCAAATGAAAAATGAAATAAAAATCTCTACACAAATCAATGGCGTTTTGCTTGTTTGTGCGGAAATACTTATGACCGAATCTTTTATTTCTCGTCTCCAAATCATGACATTGAGTCACAATTCACAATCAAACGATTCTATTTGATGTAGTATTAAGTTTTTTATTTGAGGGGGCCAACTTCACTTGTGCTGTTTTGAATCAAGAATAAGACAGTATAGTAATTACGGGCAAATAATACAGCGTGTGATAAACAATAGAATGCCATACTCATAACTAATCAAGAAGGATGATTGGTCTTTTTATCTGACGGCGGCGAACGTACAGTAATTTAAATATTAATTTATTGATACATGTATATTGTATAGGGGAATGTCATTTATTTCTATATAGCTCTGTGGTCACAAGACAAAACCGCTCAAGTCGACTTAACGGTCCCATGAAAGTTCCATGATGATTTAAATCAAGGGTGTCAGACTGATTTTTCTGAAGAGCCATTTATAAGATTTAGGGTATGTTTGCGAGCCAGACTGTAAATTAAAATCTTTAATTAATTAGTTTAAATCAGTTTTCATATAAAGGTTATAAAAAGGGTAAATTATCTTGAGCCTGAGGATCCAGACACCTGAGGTGTCTTATTTTTGATAAGCTTATTGATGTCAGGTGTCTAAAATCCTCACTGGATAGCTTCTGCTTGCGGGCCGTGATGGCTTGAGGGCCGGACGCGGTCCGCAGGCCGTATCTTTGACACCACTGATTTAAATATCTCGAAAAGAGCGATTCTATGCAGGGAGTGTCTTACAGTTCTCGCAAATCGACTTAATACGTGCGTTGATGAATGAATTTGCATTCCATTCAAAGATAAGATTCCGGATGACATACACACCTAGTTCTTAAATGCAGTTTAAATTTAGAATGTTTGTAGAGTTGCGTCGTTTTTACACAATGTTACATAAAATTATTGTATTAAAACAATTTATCGAAATCGCATTAAATACCAGTCAAGACTATTTGAGTCTAGCATCAATTCATATTTTCATTTTATTATTTGTTTTAACAATAAATTAAAAATGCAATTCTTTCATTTATTAGTTTTCAGCTTAGAACCTGGGAGCTGGGGGTTTGTAATAGATGAGCCATGGTTATGTCACATAAGCAACGGCAAGTGGCAACATTACACGCTCAGTTTTCTTGTATCAAATAAAGATACAACGCAACAATGCATTTTCCACCGTTGTGATTATTCAACACGAACCATGTTAAATTTCTGAGTTTAAATATACATAATAAGGATACGAAATGGAAAGTAATAATTTGTATCTACTTTTTAGTTTCGGTTATCTTTTTTTTAAATTCCTTTTCTAACCGCATTTCTATGTCAAAAATGGGTTATTTATTAATAAAAAATAATAAAACCGGCAAATTCATGAATTACATTAGGATAGCGTGTACAAAGTAACAGAATAACTATATTTATTTATTCGACATAAGTAGTGTTGCCTGTTGGCCAGCGATATTTATGTACAAAGCCCACACATAATTTTGTTTTATTTTTTTTTAATCTGAAGATATACGGGCCGCGGCGGCCGGGTGTTAAAAAGTTCAAACATTCTATTACTATCTGAGACGTAGAAAAAAAACGGCTTCATAGCAACTTGCATCAACGACTAAAGAGTAATCTCAGATATCTATAAAATTGGATTTTTCACTTTCAAAAATTTACAAGTTAAATAGCAATAAACTTAAATCTGTTAACGGATTCATTCGTGGTATACACAACGGCGCATAACTGATTTTGGTGAAGTGAAAAAGAATCCAATTTGAATAAAGTAATTGCTCTAAAATGTTGCCATTGCGTGATTAACTCGAAAGTAACACAAAAATATTTTCTTATTTCTAAAGCTATATTCAAGATATAAAGTATACAAACTATACCAAATTTCGGCTTTTACATAATCATAATTCATAGCGCACGGAGTGCACCGGCCAAGGTCTCGCAAAGCACTCTGCTACTCCGAATTTCATACGTCTAGGTGGAATAGTTTCCAAGATATGAGTGTCCAAAAATCACGATTTCGGGCACTCACTCATATACTCATAGATCATCATAAAGCAGCTATAACCCGCGGGTTACCAAGTAACCCATTTAATACTTTCAAATGATTTACTTCTTGAGTTCCACAAATGAAGTATAATAATATCTAATATGTAAAAATGAATGTTCGTTCGCTATGATATAATGAAGTATGGTATATAACTAATATTATGTGTCTAGATAATATTTAAGTAGAGTAAGTAAGAATATAACTTTTCAAAAAATGTTCAAATCCCATCAAAAACATAAATGTGAAAAAAGGAGCCAAGTTCTCGTCAAAACTGCGTTTTGTTATCTTAAAAAAATAACTGAAATGTAGAAAATATGCCAATTTCCTTGCCTACACATTTATAAATTTACACGCCAAACTTGGCAAATTTTCCCAAATTTGGAGTGTACATTTATAAACGTGTAGGCAATGAAATTGGCATTTTCTACATTTCAGTTAATTTTTTAAGATAACAAAACGCAGTTTTGACGGGAACTTGGCCTGTTTTTTCACATTTATGTTTTTGGTGGGATACTCTATATCAAAACACTAGACGTGTCCCTATCGAAAAGTTTCTAGCTGTAGATATTTATTTAGATTCTAATCAATAGCTTTCAGAAAATTCTCACAATTTTGGTCATGAGTTCTTGGACTAGAACAAACTATAAAACGAAATATGATGCGTAATACATAAAAACCTTTCAATAAATCAATAAGTTATCATACAAAAGAAATATTCCCGTTGAAAAAACAGGAAACTGATGATGCATCAACAAAACGACGGGAGGAGTGAAATCTGTTTCCCCTCACGCAGAAGTTTCACAACTTCTGATGCTCTGCTACCGAAACACCGTGTGTCTAAATTAAAACGTACGTGAACTGAAATCTGGATCATCATCAAACGATATCGCAGTTTGTGCTGGTACATTTTTTAGGTTCATTTGCGACAAAGCAGCCCGATAAAAAATACCCTACACTTTGAAAGAACTGCTCTCGAACGATGCTAATACAGACAAAAATTCAACAAAAATGCTTTCCGGTCTAAATATGCAAAATATAAAAAAAAACTGAAAATCAACACAAAAACAAATCTACAGACGT
Source organism: Xanthostigma xanthostigma (assembly GCA_963575645.1). Taxonomy (NCBI): domain Eukaryota; kingdom Metazoa; phylum Arthropoda; class Insecta; order Raphidioptera; family Raphidiidae; genus Xanthostigma; species Xanthostigma xanthostigma. The sequence continues at coordinate 15,269,504 of OY754469.1, forward strand.
AGTCTTTCCCAGGAACAGATATAGTTATCACGTGAACAGCACAAACTTGGCTAGGATGTACTAAGTATGTAATTGGTTGCTCTGCTGTGTTGAGTTTCAAGCGACCAATCAAATGCTTGTCAAGCAGTTCCGCGGCGAAACTGTATAGCCGTCGCTGGCGAAACCTCCGCCAGCGACGGCCCGACCTGTAAGCAGGCCGTATGGCAAGCTGTGGCACGTGGTTTGTACTACACATTACAGAAGTGAAACTAACGCAAAACCTACATCTACATGTCATAAATTGACATTTTCACTTCAAAAAAATTAAGCAAATTTTGGTAATTTCTAAAGGATAGGCGAACAAAGGACCCCCGCACAAACTTTATGGGATTTGGTTCTCGATTAAATTGATCAAAAATGGTTTTCTTTTATAATTTAAAGGTCACTAAGAAAAAGTGCCCACGGGCGCATAGTCTAAAAACCAATAGATTTTTAGCTACAGATATGTTTAGCGAGATTTTAGATATAGGGATATTCATTGAATTCGCAATCTTAATTTTTTTTTATTTCTAAAAAAAAAAACAGAAAAGTTGAACGTTGAACATGTTTATGAATTCAATGGATATCCCTATATATCTAAAATCTCGCTGTACAAATCTGTAAGACTAGATAAAAATCTATTCGTTTTTAGGCTATGAGCTCATGGACACTTTTTCTTAGTGACCTTTAAAGTATAAAACAAAACCATTTTCGATCAATTTAACCGAGAACCAAATCCCATAAGATTTGTGCGGGGTCCTTTATAAAACGCTGGGAGAGAGTTGCTATTTCATGTATTCAGAAAGTTCATTTAGGCAAAGCATAGTTGAGCGACATACTGGCAAAATGCATCTTTCGCCTTAAAAACATTTGTATGAAAATACAAGGTTACTGAACTCTGAAAATGTGTGTGTGTGTGCGTTACCCACCTTACAATAACAACTGACTATACTACTGTTTACCCATTTATTCTGGGCCCGATTCCAGAAAGATCTTTATTTTGTTTAACTTCGCAAGTATCATATTAATACCACGCTATACAGTGAAATTAATCTAAACTGTCATTTTTTTTATTCGTTACGCGATAGCGCGATAAATGTATAGAAAATTATAGATTTTTTTCTAAAAGACTAAAATGATCCCAGTGGGCATTTCAAAATGTTTACTGCATTTTGACGAAACTAGTCATATACGCGCTCGTTATAGTTATTTTTGTTGATAATACTTATGATCTCGGTTGTTGAGCGTCAATAATCTATAATCTATCTATCTCTGTCTGCCTGACTAGTGAGAAAATTATTTTCGATTATTTTTATAGCTTACTTGTCAAGTTGTCGGATTTTAAAAACTATGATATAGGTATACTTTTTCAAATCGGTGAGTTGGTTCTCGAATCTTGAGGTAATATTTATAGATGCAAACTGTCTCTTTTATGTATCTATTATACTAAAGACAAACCAATTCACAAATTGTAATATGTATTTGATTTCGAGTCACAAAATACCTTTTTTTTTAAATTGAATCTTCTTCAAAAAAGGGTCACTAAAAACAAAGTTTTGAGATCGGCACCAATTTAATATACCTATAAGTACATAAAACGTAAGAGTAATTAAATTGGTGCTTTTTGGTGACCCTTTTTTGAAAAAGGCTCAATTAAAAAAAAGTTCCTTATTTTAAAATTTTTAGTGCTCTTTTTTAGTGTCTAATGAAACCGAAGAGCAATGTTCACGTCAACAACTATACAACTTTTGCAATATGTCTTTGACTTTAGTGAGTTTTCTAAGAAGTTGCTGAACCGATTTAACTAAAATT